>OX421896.1:95335322-97735322 GCA_949128065.1 Beris chalybata
CAGAAACTATATTTTATCATCCTGGTGTAACTGGTTCGAAATACAAATACAAATATTTAACCACTTTTCTATGAAACCTATTTGAAGAAGTGAAAATATTTCGCTCATACAGTATAACTACTATAAATGCAGCTAAGCGACTGCAGAATACGTTTCAGTTATCAGAGCCGACAGTCGAAATAGTACATTTAACATTTGCCATAGGCTCGGCCAAGACACCCTGTAAAAGGTAATAAATTTAAAATATCTAAAAATATTAATATACGAGTATAACAAACAGCCTTAACTAAACCTTATTTTTATATCCTTATTTCGACCTTGTTTTTGTAATTTCAAAAATTTGATGTGGTAATTCACCTGGTCAATATCGGCTTACCAGTTCCGGAATGAAGTATAGAAAATATCGGTCTATGGGATTATAGTCCAAACGAAATACGACACACAAATCGTTCACATTTCTCCGGCTCTAACTAACCTAAAATTATTTAAATTTTTCAATGTTCAGTATCCTCTATCATAGCAACCGAAACGCGAATTTTTTATCCAATTCAATATCATGTTTCCTCAAAGCGTCATACCTGACGAGACCTGACCTGCTCCACAATGAATGTATGTATTACAATCGAAATTATTCCGAGTATATTGATAATTACAAATTATCATAGTCAATTTATTTTAAAAGGTATTTAAATAAAATTGACTACAGTTTTCATTCGAAATATTTAAAGTGATCTTTCACTCTGAATTTATTACGATAATTGCGATTGGAAAATAAATGCCTGAACAGATTATTACTTATTTTTCGTAATTGGTCTGTAAAAGTCGTGAAATGTTCAAAAACCAGCTGAATTCTATAAACGAATATGTGAGGCTCGTACATTACCATAATAAAAATATTGATGCTATGTTAAAATTCCATTGCAAGTTTCGCATCGGAAAAAATTAAATTGAATAAAGTGAAATCAAGCAGCGGTATTTTGATAAATAATGTAGCAAAAATAATATGGTCCAATGGATAAATTTGATCTTGGAAAAGTTTAATTCTAGTGGTTTTATTTATTTATTTATTTAACCATTCAAATTAAAATACTATCAGTTACAAAAATAACAAGAATTTATCAACAGAAATTCATGAACATCAGTTTTCAATAATTTTTGAATATTACCTGCCCGAAGTGGAAGGACGAATTTTTCCCTTACACGAACTGTGCAATACAAATTCACTTTAATATCCATATTCCAGATTTAAACATAGCAGATCCAGGAATAGAGGCTTTTTTGAGAATCCTTTTAAAATGTTGGTCTACCATAAATTAAAAGGACTTAGTGTTCACAACGTTTTTCTTTAAAATTTTGTAAAAAAAATTTATTGGAAAATAATGTCAACAATATTATGTATGACTAAGAAAGTTGTGATAAAAAAACAAAAAAGTTGTGAAAAAAGAATTTTTCTAATAAAAAGCGACATAAAAAATGTTTAAAAGCATACAGCTTGAATGTTGTTGCAGTAGTGGCCTCTTATTATAATCCCCTTGGGACCAGCCAAACACAATAACGTTAACTGGGTGATAGCAATAGACGAAGAAAAAAAATTTCACACACATTTTCCTGTGCTTGAATATAGATTGCTCGGAGCATTTATCATTTATAGAGTTTTATGCAGTAAGTGTCAAATACAGCACTAGATTTACCCTTTTACAAAATTCTCTTAATTTTCATCATGGTTGATTCACATTTAGCTTTTCAGGCGCGCCTCTAATTACACCATAAAATCAGCTAATCAGATGGATCGTGGAGTCGCAAGAGTCTTAACATGGTGGATTTACACTCGCCCATGAGGCGAGTAGCCTCTACCCCTATCAGGGCAGAGCAAACCGGTTTTCGTCAGCTGTATTCTTTGCTGTGTTAATGGCGATTTACACTCTTCATGCCTTTGTGGTTCAATTTGCCGAATCGACAGAAATACGATGAGCTGCGAACTGCATATGTATACATATGGAAGCGTGCATCGAAGAAAAAGTTGAAGAATGTTAGACTCTTACGACTGCACGACCCATCTGATTGGTTGATTTTATGGTGGGCACAGAGGCGCGCTTCAAACGTTGGGGTAGAGGCTCGCCTCAAGGGTGAATGTAAATCCATCATCATCCTTCTCAACCTCTAAAATCCAGCAATTTTGATCTTATGACAAGACATTGATCAGACTTTTCCCAAAAGCTAAACATTGAAGTCAACTGTCTGCAGTTAACCTAAGCCTGAGTATTGAATCTATATAGTATGGTCAAAGTTCGCGTTTACGTGCGGACCAGACCAGTCTGAATAGACCAGAACAACCAGTTTGGTCGCACGTATAAATGCAAACCAAACCAGTCTATTTGGACCGATTTTGGTCACACTAATTAGAAAAAAAATTGTTCGTCGATTCCCTTTCGATTAAAAAGTTGTACAACTATCTGATGTGCACTGAAACTGAAAAGCTGATGTGTTTGCTGCGTTTGATTTTGTCGGGTGTGACATGTAAGTAGAGTTGTCTAGTATTTTCCGGGTAGTACAGCGTAGATTATTTAAGTACAAAACTGTCTGGTATTATGCAGATTACAGCGTGAACAGTTTCAGCACAACACCATTCTCGTGTGCTTTACGTATTTTTTGTAATAATATGCCGCATGTGATACTTATATATCTGATTATTATTTAAAATGCAATTGACTTAAACTAGTAGTGAATTAGTTTTAGTGGTGTGCGCAAAGACGTCGATTGATAAGTACCTTATTTTTTTTTTGTACCCAAAAAATAATAAAGAAATTGCTAGGCTGTCATTAGAACTGTTAAAAATGAAAAGTGGATAATAGGTTATTATATTAGGAATGATCAACCTGTGTAGGTAACGCCTCAAGTAATTTAATATTTAATTAGATATTGTTAAAGAGACCTTTTGCTACTTGTATAGTATTGTGGAGAAAAATGAACACACCTGAGATCGGAATATTATATTCTAATATTTCAGTGAATCTAAAAAACATTGATATAGTTTTATTGGAATATTATTAATATCATATCAAAATGAAATACGACTTAGCTGGACATAAGCGACTTCAGAGACAGATAGATAGTATCGAACCAAACATAAATCTGAATCTGTACCTTGAATCCTTTTCTAATTAGATCCATATTTAAGAAACTGGCTTGCTTGATTATGCTGAAATAGGTAACTACCATTTTTTATGCGATTAAAAAAGGAAATAAACATTAATCAGTACCCAGTATTGTTATCAGGTGGGTCCACAGGTGGATGGAATTACTGAAGCTATAGGGTGATAATGGTCTAATAATCTGGTGATAGGGTTAAAAAGGAGAAGTATTTCAAATTATTCATTTAAAGTGCTGGTTTGAATCTTTGATATTACACCGATGACAGTTTCTTCACACACACATAAGCGTCTTCGCTAAGAATTTTGATTAGTTATTGTTGGGTAATTTCTTCATCACTTTAAATACTTGTGATAAGACCCAGAATAGTCTTAAATTCAATTCTAAAGAAAATCATAGTTTTGACTTCGTACAAAATTATATAAATAACAAAGCAATTTGTGTCAATGTCCTTTGCTTTAAATTGGTCGAAAATTTATTTCGCAGTGAATTTCGGCCAAAACTGCTTCATCCCCTAAGAACTCGTCTTGTAAAGAGAAACTTTACAGAGAAGCGTCGAAAGAGAAAACATCCAGAGAAGCAGAGAGTTGCAGACATTGGGAACGGGATAGGGTAAGAGAGATAGTTAACTTTATGAACCACACGTCGAGAGATTGTACGAAATGAACTTAATTAGATATTACAATAAAATTATATATGATATCGATCTTTTTGGCTTCTGTTCCCTTTTTTTTAAATACTCGTACCTACGAATTCTCAGATGATTACTTTAAGTGGGAAGACAATATGCCGGAACTTCGTTTGACCCTTCCGGAACAAGAGTGCTACGTACTTTTGTATGGAAAAGGATCCGTTTTGGTCTTTTCGGTTTTATTTTGAACGGGGCCAGATTGTAGTGGTACGCTGACATAAAGGGGAAAGTTTTGGGCTTGGGGATGAGGGTAAAACATCATAGGACTCATTCTGTGGTATATGAACGGAACATTTTTTTTCCTTGCTTTCTTCACCACCTCCCGGTTCCTTTAACTTCTGACAACAAATCCGTTTTCCTTTTTACCTTTATTGCGTTTTAACACGTTTCGGAACGATTCTAATTCTCTATGATGTGGTTTTTTTGTCGTCGACTCCTTACAACATTCGTAGAATATCATCAATAGTATCTTGAAGTTAGTGTGTACTTCGGTATCTGTAGATAAAGTTTAACTGTTGATGCGTTTGCGTATTAATTTGAAAATTTATTGGTTTATCCATGGAAACATTCTCAGGGTAGTGTATGCTATGCATGTGCGATGGGACGTTGAGTTGAGAGGGAGAGTTGTCTTGAAGAGACTCTCGGATATAAATTAGATTTCCTTTTGACCTTATATCGATTTTGTTTTGAGTTAAGGGAAATAATGATTTTAACAACAATTAAATGAACAAGGCATAATTGAAGGTTATGGAGATTTATAGAGGGAGAATGTCCTCGGGGGACTCAGTAGTCAAATTACCTACAAGGGTGTATTCAGGGTTTTGGAAAATTGCCTTTAATGTTATGGACAAGTCTGCCTGGGATGGAGCTGTACATTCTTGTAGGTATATCAGTTTGAGACACTCTAGATAATTTGAGCACATTTTCTGCTTCGCTTCGTATCGGACAAGGAGTTGTGATTTCTAGTTAAAACATTGTATAATTTTGGATAGTTGACTTCCATTGAATTAGGCGGACGTCTATGAAATAAGTGGCTTGAAGTTAATTATTATTCTACCTTATTAGTTCTCAATAACTAAAATTATTTTAATCAACGTGAAGCTTAAGAAAAATGAAACCTTCAAAGCCTTGGTAGGTGGTGGGAGAACGTCCTAGGTGAAAAACTTTGGTTTAAATATCGCAGAAAGTTGAAACTTTGAATTTATATGGGTACAGGTACAATAATGGACTTAATTTCGAAAACGTTTATGAAAGGGTGGACAAAATATGATTTTATTTCTTGAAAACCTCTAAGGATAGAAATCTAATAATTAACCTCACTATCCACATATAATTTTTTTAATATAATAATTGCAAGAAACGGTGGCGATTGATAAGTGTTTTTTCAGGAACGGCGTATGCTAGAAAGTTGAAACTTGGTATTTATATCGATGTTCCGGGAAAGAAGTTTCAACGGCGCAAACTTAATATAGCGCCTATGATAGACAATTGATGACAGCAAATGCAGGCATTGAATACTTGCGTTTTATACTGAACGGACGCAGCTTCATTCTGCTTAAAACACAAAATGTCGATATTTGCATTTTATCAGACTGGAAATAAAGTTTCACCTTGCCAAATGCGTTCTTCATACTTTTAAGTCAATTTACAGCAGACATAAAAAAAGTCAATGAAGGTGATAGGTATAAACACATTTCATGAATTCTGTCATATATCTTAGGTCCCTCGAGCTATTTCATTAACTCGAAGCTTTCAAATAAGCACCTAGCGGAGTTTTTGTTGTTCAACCGGTAAGTAGTGATTGTGTAGGTATACCTTACGAATTCCATCATATCTCTTAGGCTTGACAAGATATCGAATTCTTTTTACTTTGACGAGCTTTTTACAGATATGCATAAAAATTGGTTTCAGGTGTTATGTCGAAACTGTTTTAATCAAATTGAAAATTAAACTGTTTTTAATCAAATTGAAAATTAAAAAAAGTATGCACTCCTTCTGGACAGCATTTTTTTTGAGTACAAGTCAGGCATATGCTTAAGGCTGAGATGGTAGGAGGCTATTTGGAACGTAATGTTTCTAAGTTGTTGATGGGTGGTTTGTCTACTTCAGAAACAGCTTATGCTGGCAATTTGGATGAATTAGTAATTTAAGCGAAATCTGTATGAAGATTTGTATGTACATACTCGTATTTTAACGAATTCCGAGCCATTTATTGAGTTTGATTAAATGGTTTGTCTACTTCAGAAAAAGCTTATGCTAGCAATTTAGAAGAATTAGTAATTTAAGCGAAATCTGTATGAAGATTTGTATGTATTGACTAGTATTTTAACGAATTCCGAGCTATCTATTGAGTTTGATTAAATGTCGAATTGATTTTAACTATTACTGACATTTAACACAATCGCTTAAAAATTTATTTAATGTTTTTTTGATCTTTACACCTGGATAACACTCATCTTTTAATTCTTATTAGACATTGAACTAATTTTATTTTCATGGTTTTTTTTAATGGGCTACAGGGTGTCGGCGTGCTTTTTACATTTTCTAAAGTTTCACCATGTACTGACAAAATTTACTTTTCAAAAAACTTTCTTATCTCGAAGTAGTAGTATTTATTTCGACTTTATCCTGTCTTCGCACTATGGCCGACAATCGAAATTGCTATTTCAAGGGTTTGACTGTATTGACTACAAGAACTTGACGGACTTTGTCCCGAAAAATAATAAAGTTGCGCACAGTCTGGTTGCAAACTTTTTTTGAATCATTGGAAGGGAGAAAAAAATCATCAATACATATTAATAAACAATCGATGGTTTTTAAATAAAAAATTTTTCCAATGCAAATTAAATTCAGCGCCAATGCAAATTCAATTTATAGCTACTAAGGTTGTTTCTCAATTCCTTGCTTCGTCTACGTCTGCGTCTATAATGACGTCACAGCATAGCATTGCTACTATAACAGTTTAGAAAAATTTCGGCTAAACCGACAAAATGGATCAGCTGATGTTGATCACTTCAAAAATCAAAAATTAATTGAATTTCATAGAAAAATTTTAATATTTTACGTTTGCTGATAGTCAAGACACGAACCGAAAATGAATTTAGACACAGCTTTGCTACGTATGACGTCATAACTGTTATAACTAGACGTAGACGAAGCAATGGTATTGGGAAACGACCTAAGAATAGTGCACACAATGGTAGTAGAACTGATCGCATTTGAAACCAACATTCAATATTTCCTTTCATTTTATAAGAATGAATGCCATTATACCGATAATTCACACATTCATAATTTCAAGGAACCAATACTTCACTGGCGTTCATAAATTCACTTGTCCTACTTTACTTTTTAGATCAATGCGCTCTGGAGGTGTGTACCTTACGGGAGGTAACCACATGGATGAATAGAAGTGGTAACAGTACTAGTTAGGGTTTTTGATAGCTACGTCTAAAACTATGTGTTGTACTGTTTCCTGCATTGTCTAAATCAAATATCGCAATTGCTCAGAATATTTCAACACACATATTTAAGCTCCAAGGATAGTACTTGCGATGCGCAACATGTAGTATAAAACCGCAGCATCAATTCACACAGTCAGTTGACGGATAGAGCGGATTGAAGATAACATTGTAGAATAACTCTAATATGACGCGGGCATAAAATACTCCAAACTTAGGCGAAACTGTGTTCAAAATATGTCAAGTCAGATGACGATAGTTTTTTGATGTTACTTCTCAACAAGAGGCAAATGTGTATTTTTGTAATGGCTTGAAGATGGTCAAATCAGTAGTACCCACTTTAAAATGTTCAACCGTAACCGAATTTTCAGGTACAAATTTATTTCCAAATCCGATAGTTCGATTAGTCGGCTTAAGCTCAATCCACTTGAAAATGAAAATGTTTTTATTAGGACAGGCGCGTATAATTACTGGCCCGCACAAGGCACAAATCCGTATTTATGTACATTCCATAAAATCTAGAATCGACCTTAGATATATTATGATAATAATAAAATCTCAAAAGCGGTTGTCCAAACAAGCAATCAGATGATACTCTCGAGACTCGCTCTCCAGTCTTCGTGCATAGGATCAAAGTTTAATGCCATCTGCACCCATACACGTAATGGGAATTAAATGATCTTATAATGTCGCAACCTCGAAACGGATTTAATCGTAGAGACGAAAGACTAATGTTATCCCAATTGATACTTTTATGGAAGTTAAAAAAAAAAGAATCCAAAACCGAAATTTATTTTAAGCTGATGCATTGGATTCAATCAGAAGAAGACTATTCTTTTTGTAATTTAGAACGTTATACGTATTTATTTTGTTGGTAGCTAGAAGAAACCGAGTCGAAGCTAAGAGGAAATATACTTAAGCTGGATATCGACTTCTGTCGCGATAAAAGCCGCTTAAATTTTATAGATAAAATATTTATTTTTATTCTTGTTTATTTGAATACATGAGATAGGGGGTAGCTTCCAGAAATGATGAGTCAGGCATCTTAATTGAAATTAAGTTCAAATTAAAAATACTAAAAGCTAAATAATTCGGTATCTGACAAATAGATTAGGTGTAATTAAGCGATACTCTATTGTTTTATTTCTATTGTTACATTCATAGTTATTATTATTGAACTACAAACCATATTCCAATATTTTGGCTGCACTATTTACTAAATATTAGTAGATTTTACTGAATGCCCTGCCCTCGCTTTCTACTCATCAATTTTATTAAAAATTTTCGTTTAAAATAGGTTATTTCAACTTCGCCCAGGGATGCAAGAACTTTGTCACTGTACGAACATTCTTGACACTCTAGACAGCCTTTTATGGCTCCCTCTAATTTTGAAATTTAGTTCGTTATCTAAGCACCTTGAAATTTCTTTTGAATGATTTTCGATATTTAAAACCTACGGTGGTGTAAAGGGATCTTAGAGGTTTCACGAATACCGCCAAATCTCTTAGTTCTGATCTGATTTTGAATTGGTTTTTACTTCCTCGGGCTTTTTCTACAGCTACCTAAAAGTGAATTTCACGAATTTTCAATTTTTAATCACTAAGGGGTTGACTAACAAATTCTGCCATATCTTCTAGATCCTGTGAGATATCGAATTAATATTTATTTGCTCTTTAAAAAAATTACTAAAAATCAGTTTGGTCGATATGGTACACTATAAGTATTAAACAGGTTTTTGAAAATTGAGCCACATCACTTAAGTTATGCGTAGAGAAAAAACAGTAGAGCTCTGCTGAAAAAAAATCCATTCTACTAAACGTGTTTACACGAGGCGAAGTCTCTACAATAATTTTTCTCATCGTAGAATGCCTTTAGTGAAAATTTGAGTAATGCACTACGTAGTCCATTACATGCCGTCTACACGCGCTATACTCTGTTGACTTTGACTCGCCAAGATATTGAGAGTAGAACGCGACTTGTCATTTGAATTTGGTTTGATAAGTTGAGCTGAATATTTTACTCTAACTTTATAGCAAACACAACAGGAAGAATGTGTAGAGGAGCATCTGATTATTCAACACGATGAATAGAGTTTAGACTTTAGAGACGATGTAGAGCGCTAGAGTAAATTATAAAGTTTACACGACAGAAAAATTTTGGTAGAGAAATTTCGTATAGAAACAATTTAGTACTCTCCATTAGAGAACTACGTGGTATGTACACGTATTTCGCGAGAATTTTCTCCAACTTTAGCTTTAGTTTCGATAAAGTACAAAATTAGTTTTCATTTCGACAGGATCTTTATTCAAACAGGGTTAATACTTCTACTAAGCCTTCTTGGCGTGATCCGCATCTAAACTTTAAAAAAGACAATTTTTGTAGTCCGTTCTACGGCCTGAAATAAAGATCTATACGTAAAATGTCAGGTTCACTAAGAGGAATGCAAAATAATCAAGAACTTATGTTTGGAGGCTACACTTTACCAATCTATCATTGGCAGAAATTATGGGCATAGTCTCAATTTTCTTCAATGGAACACCAACAAAGGCCGAAAACATTACCTTCGTTCTGCCACGGTATCATATCACGCACGACAACTCACAGTACTCTCAAAATACCTCTCAGGCGTACTCCATTTATCCGTGAAATAATTTGCGAAGAATTCATTCGAAACACACACATTTTCCGTGATTCTGCCGTTTAACAATGGTGAAATAAATAAAATAACTTAGATGAAATGTTCAACTAACATTTTATTTGCATATGTGCTTGGTGTTTATAAAAAAGTACAGGGCATAAATATTGTACCTACACATATGGGTGGGGATGAACATTTTTAAAATAAAATGTATTGAGTAAAATTTTGACTTCGTGACTGAACGACTTATTCAATTCTAGTGGATTCTGAATGAAAATATCCAGCTTTTTGAAGGACTGAACAAAAGCTTCGCTTGAATTTCTTACCTGAAAAATAATTTATGAATGATTTCGACTTTTTGGTTGAATGATTTCTTGTGTTGTAGTGCATTACGAACGTTGAATGCAGAACTTGTCAAGGAGCTTAGTATGAGGAAACATAAAAGACTCGTTAGATTTTTTCATATAAATTCCTACACTTGTATTGGAAAATATGCGCAAGATTTAAAATTTCGCGCTTGATGTCTCCTGAAGCTATCAACCAATTCAATGATTTTTTTTATCGCAACTAAGGAGCAAAAGGATTTGTCCCGTGATCTAACTTAGTCTTACAAATACGAATAACGTTCCATATACTAAACTTTCTTCTTCTAATATGCCGCTACAACCCGAATTGAGTATTCACGTTTTCGATAGGATTTGAGAAAATAATTATGAAAGTCGCTTCGTTAATCTCACACTGCGTCTACACTGATAATTTCTCTGGCAATGATAATGGCAACGGCATTATTGTCATACACAAATTGACATTGTAGACGCATCAAACGCGTATGACAATAATATGGCAATATCAATTTTGAGGATAATATTGCCAGAAAACGATTGTTTTTACTGAAGTTAGCAGCGTTTGCCAACAGGTAAACTTAGTTTTTTTTGGTTTGATCGCAAAATAAGTGAAAATAATTGAACTAAAGAAAAAACTATTGAATTAATCAATAGTTTTCAAAGCTATGACACTTCAAATTCACTCGCTCAAATGAAAATTGCTTGGCACTGAAATGCCCACTCACTACGATTTGACATTAAACTCAATGGCCATTGCCATTGCCATTGCCATTGCCAGAGAAACTGTCAATGAAGATGCAAGATCAGTTTTTCTCTAGATGCTTAGTCACTTCAAAAAACTTTTGTGAAGAAGAGAACACAGTATAGTTAAGCCCGTTGCTACGATCATCAGTCAAATTCTAACCGGAACTTTAACTGGAAGTTTTGTATAAAAATCTGTCAGTTAAACGGGCCTTAGACCTAAAACATTGAATCTGATGCTACCCGCTAAATCTTTTATAACTTACAATGAATAGGATTCTCGTAATCTGCATTGTACGAGTATAAGATCACTGATACTGAAGTGAGCTCATCCTGGCGAGCTGGACAGGTACAAAGAAGATAAAGGACTGTCTCTTTCTCCTTCTCCAGGCTGGTTCTACAGAAGTTATTTAAAAAAAGGCCGAGTCTTGACAGTATCCGGCTAGGACACTGATTTTGCCGATACAACGCCCTTTGGAGCAATAGCGCTTTACACCTAGGTTCGAACAGATCTGTATTTACCACAGGATAGTGCGGTTAACCGCTTTGTCTAAGGCCGTCCACTAGACAATCGCACGAGTAAAGTGCCTCTGTTCGTATCCTTACTCGTTCGTGGATGTTTCCAGTGTAACTTCCTGTCCAAAATTAGACTCAAATTTGTTGCACTATTGGTGAAAACTAGACTAGTACTATCGAGAGAAGAGGACTAACCATATTTTAGGTGGGTCCCTTCCAGCCCGCATTGAGCTGCCCATTTAGAGAGAATAGAAAGAGCATCCTGCAACATCTGATTCAACGTGTTGCGTTGCTTTGTGTTGACAATCCTGAATGTGAGCATCAGATTGATTAGCGCGCCAACCGGGAACTATACCTTCAAATTACAGAGTACGTCATTGATTCCCAGTGGTCCGACGTTGTTGAAAGTTTGAATGCCACTGATTTCAGTTTGATGAAAATTGAAGTCTGCAGTGAATTTGAACTGTCAAATAACTAATTTCGTATCGAACTCGCAATCACTTGGTGAATCATTTCTAAGTTCAATACTATATAGTGTCCCTTGCAGTGAAGTTCTATTGTTCTTCTGAGAATAAAGTTGGATCTATTTTTATAAGTTTTTGTTCCTGTTACGTATTCAAGCTTTCCGTTTTTGGATTGCAAAGATTCACCAGCATACGTTATTACGTGATTCATTCGAAATATTTTAGTAAATTTTCCAACACGTAATAAGCACGTTGCAAAACGTCAAATTGTATGTGTTACACAATTTTCTAACTGGATATTTTACTTACGTAAATTTCATCAAATAATAGGCGTATGCTTCATAAAAGTATTATTTTTATTTTATTTGAAAGAATCACGTAGGCTCTATCGTACCTGTAATAGCACGTGTCCTATCTTGAAACTCTGTATCTATCGTTCGATTATCGAAACGGATCCATTTGTAAGAAATTTCTTTTGTCCGATTTGTTACAGTCGATATGTTGAGGACTCCCTTGTCCAACTATCAAGTCCTGTCAACTATTCCTAAACAATGGTACACATACTTACATACGTAGCCATTCCAAAGGAACCTCAGATTGTTCGGAAAGGTTTTCAAGAGTTGCGTTCCCCAGAAATTCTACCTGAGAAGTCCTTAGAACGCACGAGAATTTCGAACGAATATTTTGAACGCTAGTTATGTAGATATGTCCAAGGACTATTGTGTCCAACCAATTGTTGAAAGTTACGTCGGGCTCTGTTCAATTTGCACGAATATGGGATGAATTCGATGCATCCTGGGATAAAAGAAGGAATTTTCGTTATGAAAGAAGCTCCACGTTGTTCGGTTACCGAAACTCCAGACTTTGAAATCTGGTTATACAAGGCTGACTTTATAGAATTGACTAAAGAAAGGATTTGCTTGTCGAATCCTTTAAGCCTTGTCCTCGAAATAATTTATAAATTCTCTTTCGTGGCCCTCGTCCCTGCAATGACTAATTTTTAATTATGAACACAACTGAGGAATTATTGAAAGATCCGACGTTTTAATATAGGGAATTGGATTTTTTTCGGTCTGAGCACGATAAAACTTTTTTAATTCGTTAATTGGATAAACGTCGCAGACACAGATGATGAAATAAAAATAAAACGAAACGGATTTACTGCATGAACTGATGGCTGATGATAGAAAGAAGATTGAATGGTACTTACCCTTGTTGGCTATGTGAATCGCTGGACGTAATTGACTTTGATGGAAATTCACTTGAATTGTCTGCCATTAAGTAATCTGTGGAAAAAAATAGAAATTCTCGATAAAAATTAGGTTAGGACTTTCAAGAATTTTTTAAGATTTTTTATAATGGCATTGGTGTATTTGTTCGAAATGCTTGGCGGAATTATTGATCTTCAATCTCATCAATGAAATCCCTTAGCATTTCGCTCTAGTTTATGGGTATAACGTGGGTACGAGTATGTAAACGGTACCTTTCTTAGTTTTCAATTGATGAATTTAAATTTTAAGTGGATCTTAAGATGTTTCTATAAAAATTTCTTTGAAATACGTTCTGGTGATAATTGATCCCAATAAAAGCAAAGAAACACATGTTTATCAGGACGTAGAAATTAAAATCAGTTTACTACCTCATCAGACCTAAGAGATTTGTTGAAATAAGTGAAAACATATTGTTACGTTCTTATTCCGAGAACCCGAAACATTCAATTATGAATAAATCAACAATCTTCAAGTACCTCCGAACACCCAGATTACAGTGGAAATTTTTTTTAAACTTCTTGCATGCAATTGACACTTCTTGCGATTTCTATACAAACCACGGAATATGCTGGAAGTGGTCAAATCAACACATATAGTCTATAAGCGTCGTAAAGCTTGCAGACGGATTTAGTTTTCCTACTGGGTCATTCCATCAAGAATCGCCAAAGTTCTAAGATCACTTCGCCGATTCTTTTGAAAATTTTTGTACTTGAAGAACTAGTGACCAAAATAATTGTAACTCAAGTTTTTGTTTCTATCTAATTTTTTTGTTAGTTATAGTATGTTTAAGTTTTCGCAAAAATGGTATCCCGAGACCTCTTTGAAAATTCATATCTCTTTTATCCTAGAATAGTAAAATAGGGCTTATTTTGAAATGGGAATTTTTCACAATATAAAAAAAAGTGCGAATAAAAATTATTATCAATTATAATTTTAATCCTAGAATAATAAAGTAGGGCTTATTACTTCTACGAAAAAAAAGTATTTTAAATTTTTTTCAAGGATAACGATTTTGTCTCTTATCCGTATCTTATCTGAAAATTTGTTTTATTTATATTTTAATTTCTTTATATTTTATAGGTTATACTGATTTACATTTTTTGTTTCTATATCATTTTTTTTGTTAGTTATTGTATGTTAAACTTTTCACCAAAATGGTGTCAGATTCCTCTTTAAAAATTCATATCTCTTTTATCCTTGAATAATAAAATAGGGCATATTTTTAAGGGGAAATTTTTTACAATATAAAAAAATGTGAATAAAAATTATCTTTGAATTTTTTTCTTCAAGGGTAACGAAATACATTTTTTTCAGTTCAAATTTTTTATACTATAGAGGTTATAATGTTTTACAGAACATAGCAAAAACATAAAATGGGATCTCAATGGAATCGGGGTCAAAAAAAATTGAAGAATCAATTATGTTATATTATTGAATTACGTTTTACTTTAACTCCCAGTGAAGCCCTAGTTTGTAAGAGTATACAACACCTTCGAGGTTGAATTTTCAAAAATCGTGAAATTAGTTACCGCGCGATTATATGGAAGTAAAATTTATTCAAAATCTAATCAGATCTAAGATATATTGCGGAATTCGTGATATTGTATGAATCCCTCTACAATTTCTATGGGTTTAATTTAAAAGCCGAACAGAACAGTAGACTGTTTCTATCTGAAGAGCGCATAGACGTATAATTAATATTGT
The DNA here is from genome assembly GCA_949128065.1 of Beris chalybata. NCBI lineage: Eukaryota > Metazoa > Arthropoda > Insecta > Diptera > Stratiomyidae > Beris > Beris chalybata. The sequence continues at coordinate 95,350,303 of OX421896.1, forward strand.
ATTATTTGTATTTAGGTGAAAATCATCAAAAATTTTAGTGTAGTACAGTAGAAACTCGATTAACCGATAAAATCGGAAGTAAACCCACATCGGTTAACCAAAAAACTAGGATAATTAAATATTGTCCCAAAGCGTTAGTAGGATGCAAATTTTTATGAAAATCAAATGTGCTGAAATTTTATACAGGGCAATAAAACTCTGCAAAACACATGAAAATCTACGAAAATTCTGTGAAACATAAGAAAATAGGATTAAGAAATATTATTCGAGGTAAAAAGCTCAGTTAACCGAAAACATCGGAAGCCTTGACTTCCTCGGTTAATCGAAACATCGGAAAAACGGACATCGGTTAATCGGGATTCTACTGTACCTTCATCTAGGAGATCTACATACATCTACCTTTAAATTAATACCCACCCCAGTATCATAGTTACTATAAGGATTGTAGGTAGGTACTTAAAATATTCAATGCATTTAAAAATTCAAAGATGGTATATCCAATTAATTTTAGTTCTACTTACTCTGTAAGACCTGTTAATTCTTAATCTAATTTCAGTATATTTTTGGTATTCAACTTAAGAAGGTTCAAAAAGTTGCGTATATCATGAAATCTGACAAATCTGCAAGGTCTGATGAGATGCTAAACTCTTCTCGATTTTCGATTCCTAAGTGGATGTAAAATGATTGTACACTTTAACGAACTCCAACAAATCTTTCAGATTTCGTTTCTTATTGTAGTGTGCCTCCTATACATATTATCGCCTAAAAATTAATGTGATTTTCGATGAGGAGGTGGGCTTGGTAGCCTAGCTAGTATGAGAGTTATAGGCTGTCATCCCTGAGGTTGTGGGTTCGAGAGGCTCCTATACTTTTACTTTATTATTTTAATAATAAAGTATTGTTATCGATTTTTTAAAAAAAAAATTGGCTACCCTGAAATTTTATTTTACACGTAAACATCAAAAAAAAAAAAAAAAATTTCACTCCGTCTGTGCCGTCCGCCGTACGCAAACTCGTTTGAGGAATTATAGATGCCAAACCCTATGTGCTATTAAATTGAGTTTTTTTTTCTGAATAGACATGGTGGACCCCTTGAAGTGAGATTTTTTTGAGGGGTGAGGAGGAAGGTGGGGGAAGCGTTTTAGACGAAAAATTTTAGTTTCTAGATCTAAGCAACCACTTATGGTTGGAGGCTGAAACTTGGAATATCCATAGAACTATGATAGTGGACCCATCTGCAAAAAAAATTATGAAATGGGTGAAGGGGTGTGGGAGTGGAGGGGGAAATAATGCGTCCGGAACGCAAAAATGCCGAGATTGACACATTCTAAAATCCATATCTCTTAAACCGTTAATGGCAAGCAATTTTAATTGCTTAACAAATATCTGTAGTTATACTAGGAGAGTAGATTGAAACAACATTTTTTGGTGGGGATAGTGGAGTATGGGGGTGGGGGTTGAAATACTTTAGATTACGATATCTCAAAAACCAATTGCACCAGAAAAACAAAATTCGGTTTGGGTATAAAGCTTGACAAATAAAGATTGCTCAAAGTAAAATCTTTGAAGGGGGCGGGGAGTACGTAAGTGGAGGGGATAAGAATTTTTCAAAAATAACACGTTTCATATCTCAACAACAGTGTAAGATGGATGTTTAAAATTTTTACCAGAAGTAGGCCTCATAGAACCCTAGTATGGAATAAAAGTTTGGGGGTGTGGGTGTCGAGGGTGAGAGTGGGGAAGGGTGAGAAAGAAAAAGTTCCGATGCTTATATCTTAAGAATCTATAATGATAGGAAGCTGAAACTTGGTATTTAGATAAAGCTATAGTAGTGGCATGGTGGAAAAATAAATTTTTTTTAGGGTTAGTATGGTACGGTGGTGGGGGGTGTTTTCCCTAACTTCAGAACGGCTTATGCTAGGAAGTTGAAACTCGGTACGTATATGTAAATTAACTAGAAAAGTAATTCTGATAAAAAAAAATTCGAATATTCATTGGTGGTCAGAAGGGGGGGGGGCAAAAAAAATTATCAGTATATATAAAATGCATATATTTTCACGATTTTCGTCATATCTACTAGGTCTTTCGAAATATTGAATTCATTTTTATTCTACGTATTCTTCATGTGAATACCTAGAATGTGTTTTCAAGATTTTTTGAAATTCGACCCTTAAGAGGGTGTAAACTGGTTGTATACTTTTTCATGAATTCCACCATGTTTCTCAGGTTTGATCAGATATCGAATATCTTTTTACTTCCCCAGGTTTGTTTAATAATAACCTATTTTTAAGTTTTGTTTTTTCAACCTCTAGACCGCATCTCGGAATATGACCCAATTATTTAATTCATATGTTACACCCTTTTCTAACCGCTTCCCGAACTTTTTGTTAGGTCTCAGTCACATAGTAACATACACCGCATCCCCGAATTGAACGCGTTCTGAACTTCTGCTGGAAAAATAATACAGTTGCGCCCAGACTGTTGGCAGATTTTTTTTTATATATTGAGTTGAACTATCATTTAAAAACATTTAGCTCTTAAAGTATACTCGCAAAACTCATTGCCTTCCGTAACTGAAAGTTAAATTGTATTTTTACTGCCGCTGTTTAAAAATTTAAAATTGAACCCGGTGCTTTTTTTAAACCAATAATTGGATTTATTGATTCTTGCCAAAACGCCGACGGATTGTACTGCATATGTTATGAAAATTTTTCTTCTGTACTTAGTAGTTCAAATTATAGTTCGCTAATCTTCATCTAAGTGAGCAACCAATTTGGTGTAAATATGAGGTAAAATTCAGTAGGTATGTTTGTTTACATTATCAGAATTTTAGTATGGCAAAATTTGGTTTGTTATAACTCTGGATATTAATTTTAATGCAGAAACTCTCATATTGAAGAATTCCCTGAGTCTCAAACAGCTGCTTCGGACCAAGTCTAGGACAATTTTCAAATTAGTCTTTCCAGTGAAAACCTTTAACTGCCATGTCTTTAATTGGGATTAGCCAGGACAAGGAGGCGACCGGAAGCTAGGAAGTTAGTATGGTCGTCTTCACAGACTACTCTGACGGCGAAAACCCAACCAAAATGTTGTATGTCCTTTTAAACTGTCAATTCTCAAATAATAATAAAAACTCACCCTTTTGCTGGTGGTGCGGAATGAACTCTTCATGTTTCTGATCGCCATTCTCTTCGAACTTCAACTGATAGTCCGATCGTTTTTGCATCGACATCAGCAAAGATTGTGTCCTTGGTGGAATCTCAGGCGGAGCAGGATCTGGTGGTGGTGTTCCTTCGTATAGGCTTTTTCCCGTCTCGCCGTAATGATCGCCGGTAACGCCACAATCGGCATCGTTCAAGGCCTTCTGAATGTGTTGATGAAGCCTATTCGTGGCATTACTATTCGACGATGTAGCACTACTTGACGATGTCATACCGCTGATACGATTCAATCGTCCGTTTTTTGATCGACTTGATCGTACTGAATTATGTCCGGCCTGTAAGTAGGCACTATCGGAATTTTGTAAACGATCCAAAAGGGCAGTGCTTCCGGTTGCTTTGTACGAAATACGATCGGCTTCGATGGGTGGATGTATCTCGTATTTTAGATGAAATGGATTACGAATTTTGGCAGATAAGTTTGGCGATTCGATCGTAGCAGCATTTTGGTACGATTGAGGATATTCGGTCAGCAATGATTCGGTGACTTCGTCGTTGTCGCATTCCGAGCGATACGATCTATCTACATCTGCAAAAAAGACAAGAAATATATCAGAATTGAATAAGCGAAGTAGATTAACTGGCATATCAAATTAAGGGTAAGGAAAACGGTTCGGCAATCCCCCGCACCATCCCCTGGTTATTGAAAATGGAAATCAATACTGTCTATACTATCCGCGAAGGTGACAAAATGGGTGAATTTCAATAATTGTTGTTTATTAGGTGGTGAATACTTCTCCTTAAAAAATTTTCTAACTATTTAAATAATTTTCCATAATTTACTTTTGGCCCTTTTTAACATATGTAAAAACACTTTATTCCACATTTTCACCGTGGTGACATAATAAAGACCATTGATTGGTTTTTGGTACAGGATAAAATAGCATTTTTTTTTCCCATTTCCAATTATTATACCTACAACTGTCCAGTGGCGGCTTGTACAACTAAGAAGTGGGTGTTCACTCAGAAAATGAAAAAAAAATTTAGTCGTGGGTGTATAATTTTTTTTGTACAAACTATCTAAAAAAATCTTGTTGTGATTTTTATTCCATAGAAAACGCTTCCGTTGTACCACTTCTACGAATACTTAGCCTTTTGAAAGATTTGCAATACATACACACAAATTAACGTGCAAAAAATCGAAGTAAGAGTTGATAAAATTATATTATTCACATTAATAACTAAACCCAATTCATACACGAATAGCGACAAAAAATTATTCGCCACTAAAGTTAAAGTTAAATCGTACAAAAACAAGATAAATTACGAAATATACCATACACAAATTGTTTTTAAATCGAGTGATCCCACCCTACTCCAATTGGAGTAGATCTACTCTTTTTCTGTGCTTTAAATCATCTACTTCGGAGTAAGCAAAATATACTCCTTTTTTTGCCGTTTGAAATTTTGGTACAAAACATATTCATTAATTCTAATTCTTCACACAGGCGGTAGCAGACAGGTAATTTTTCTGCTTGCATTATTTGCCAAACAGTTTGAACTATAGTGTAAAATTGTAAAAAACCGTATTTTCGTTCATATGTATATGCCTACTCCCTTGTTTCTTAAAGCTACTACTATTTTTGATTGATTCTGCTACTCTTTTTTCTCATCGGGTGGGATCACTAATCGTGACAAACCACAACGGCATGAATTTTACTCAGAGAAGACATCGAAATCAAATAAAGGGTCAAATCGCCAAATATTCAATCAAGCAAGAAAAATAATAGAATACAAAAGCAATCTCCAAAGCTCTCTCTCTCCCGTTCATTCGTCGTGTTCATCGGTGCACTGCACCGACGTTCTATAGAAAGTGCCTAGGAAATTCAAATTTCACGCGTAGGACTGAAATTCAATTTTGTAAGAGATTTGATAGAATTTTCGTGTGCGATATCTGAATCGCACCGCCACCAAAGATATCCGCGCATTCGATCGTCTGAAAGGCGTCATGTCGAATATCGGGTGATGGATTTTTGTTGGTGAATGGTGTCTTAAATGAATACTTTTGCATTAACTTTTTGTTTTTTAAGCTCAGTTTAGAACATTAACGTTTAGGGTGTTCACTGCACGAGTGAACCTATAGACCAGCCGCCTCTGCAACTGTCTATAAATGAAGGAATTCAAAATTTCAAGTTTCTAATGTATCACACTATGAAGCTCCCATTACATATCTCTAAAACCCATTAAGGTTAGCAGATTTTATATATATTTTTTTAATTTCAACAAAAGCTATAGGGTTAAAATATCGACACAATCTTTTACAGGTTGAATAACAAAAAATTCTGAAACGGTTTTTTATGCGTTTATGTATATGCGGCGTTGTGCTTTGCGGTGAAGTAAAATACCATTCGATATTTCCAGAACTAAGTGAACAGTTGTAATTCGTGGCAACGTACACGACCATATTACACCCACTTAGAGCTTGAAAATCACAAACTCCTGAAATTAGTTTTTAGATCATTATATGAGCCGTTTTTTAAAGTAGTATAAGTCCACCCAACGAAAAAAAGTTATATTTTTTTTTATTATTTTTTAAATTAAAAAGTTCATTTTAATAAAGTCAGTATCAATAAAAATATGAACTTAAATTTCCTATTGTGGTATAAGTCCATTTGGAGCTAAACAAATCGTTTATTTTCTTTAACAATTTTAATAATTATTATTGCACAATAAAATTAAACAGGTTTATAGTGACATCATCCGTATCATATTAACGTGTACCAATATTTTTAAATTATTTCAAACGTAAAACCTTATGTATGAAAAAATTTACTTATACCACTTTCAAATACATCGGCATTAAATCCAAACCAATCTCATTACACCTGAAAAATTTGTCGGAATTCGTGAAAACTTGAACAATCCCTTCAACAGTATATTTTCATGGTTCATAAATTTAAAAAATGTATAAATCGGGGTTTTCCCGATCATATTTAAAGCCTTTAGAAGTTAATGTGAGATCAATATCTCATTAGATCTAAGAAATATGTCGAAATTCCTAAAAATATGTACAATCACTTTACACAGCCGTTTAATACCGATTTTTTTCCTAAATGCTGAAAGAAAAGTAAGACTAATTTGATAGTTCAACTTGACGAAAAATCAGACAACAGTCTGGGCGCAACTTTATTATTGTAAGGTTAGATGTCCGAAACGTTTTTAATGCTGAGATGCGGTGTAGAGTACTATGCGACTGACAACCAAGATAAATGAAATACCGTTCCATATAGCTTCCTGGCTTTTCCTTAGGCTGTAAGTCGCATAGTACCCTACACCGCATATCAGCATTAAACATATTTCGGACTTTACCCATAAAATAATAAAGTTGCTCCCAGACTGTTGGTCGATTCTTTCTTAGTTTTAATTACTCTAGTAGCATATCTACATATATGAACTAAGTTTCAACTCTCTAGCATAAGCCATTTCTGAGAGACATGGAAAACTACCCTCACCCCCGTATCTTTTACAATTTTTCTGGGATGAATTTGTTCAGTTCCACCCCCTCCCACGATCATTTCCTACACCCACAACAATTTTTTTCCGCTGGAGGTCTACCGGTCCTAACTTCTGTAAAATTTTCAATATATACATATTTTCAATATACGGTTCTTGAGATATAAGAATTTAATTTTCTGAAAAATGGTTGTCAACCCACTTCCGAGCTTCACGCAAAATAAAAATAAGTAAGTAAGTCAATATACAGAAACCAAATTTTATTTTCCTGATATAATTGAGATATTGCAATTCAAAGTTTTTCAACACCCACCCCTATACTCCACCATCCCCGTTAAATTTGCTAACTTGTTTCTAATTTTCTAGTACCTATCTGTTAAGATAACTAAAAAGTGTCAGCCGTCTGACATCAATCGTTCAAGAGATATGGATTTATAATGTTTCAATCCCAGCTTTCATGCACACCCCTCAACCACTATAGAATTTTTTTTTTTGGAAATGGGTTCATTTTCATAGTATGGTAGGCACTATATAAGTTTAACATTCAGCCTCCTAGCATAAGTAGTTCCTGAGATCTCGAAACCAAACTTTTTCATCTTAACTGGTTGAGCGCCGCGTGCCCACCGGTGTTTTTTTTCGTTTTTAGGCTGGTGACAACGTGTTCCACAGGTGTTAATTTTTGTACGCGCAGCTAGAACAGTCATTCATTCTGCGGTCCCTACGGTAAACAAAAAAAATGACCACTGGTGGACCGTGGAGCTCAACGTGTTAAACTCTCCCCTTCGTCCCCTTTCCACCCCACCCCACCCCTACAAAACATACCACAACCATTCTCCCAACCATAAAAATTTAAACTTAATATCTCAAAGGCATACGGGTGCGGCGTACTTCATCTACGGCGGACAGACGAACTTTTTTTTTTTTAGGTCAACTAGTCTTTAAAGTATGATGGGGGGGGGGGGGGGTTTATCAAGTTCCCCCATACTAAATGTGATGAACTAAAAAAAAAAAAAGGATCTCACTTTCCTATGAAAATAGGCCACTGGGGGGGGGGGGGGGGGTTTGAACTCCAAAACCACCCCGTGCGCACGGGCCTGCCATACGCCAAATATAATCCCTGTATAGTTGGTATAGTAGGTCTATGAGGTAGTTCATTTTTAGCTCATTTTGGCCGGGTGTAGTCCAGTGGTAGCGTACTAGGCTTGTAAACGTGATGTCGTGGGTTCAATTTCCACTCTACGCATAAATTATTTATAAGAATTTTTCAGTTGCTATTGGCTTTGAAATTATTAATATAAACAGTGAACAGTGCGGAATGTTTAATAGAATCACTACTAAAGGATTTAACACTGTGCATATGCGTTCTGTTTACTTTCTTATCAGATTCACTAACAGCATCAGAGATACCAGACAGTAGTTGATTTGTTATAGGCAACATTGGTGTTCTGGTAGATCACATCATAGCCAAACAGCACTCAAAAATTATTAACACCAACTAATACACTGTCATACCCGGCCCGATTTCTGGCCTCCCATCCCTAAGCTGACTGGATTGTCCACTACAGTGTATTATAGGCTAACCACCTAAGTCCAGTTCAGTATCCTTAAAAAAAAAAACAAAGCTTTCTTATCCTTAGTGGATTCCGAGAAATAAGAAACCGTTTTTTTTTTCATGCTCTCTTTAAAGCATAATTGAGTTTGTTTTTCTCTGCTAAACCTCAAATGAGACTAACTTCTGTAAAAGGCCATATCTGGAAGTGTATCGCTCACTCCCCATTCAAAAATATATACTAAAGAAACTTCAGAAACCTAATTTTATCTTTCTAGTACAATTATTTCGGAAGATGTTGTATTCCAAACTTTTAGTTACTTTTCTCATCAATTTTCTTGGAGATATACAGCACAGTAAATTTACCAGTGTACTATCGGGGTATATTCACTGGTAGTGTTCCGGGAAGTTTATAAGTCAACTATCGGATACTGTGGGGATATCACAGTCGCGACACTTTTTAGACAAAAGTAATGTTGAAGTGTACCATATAATCGTCACTGTGGTTGAACACTTTGATGCACTAGTGAACGAGAACGTCGACATTGATCATCGATATTTTTATTCTTTTAATAATATTAAAAACTTTGATATTTTTAGTCAGTCAAAATTAAATACTAAAATTGAAAGGTTAAATTTTTTAATTCTAATAAAAACCTATTTTTAGTAAACTCTAATTAATAAAAATAGTATCAGTTTAAACGTTTAATTCAATAACTATAATTTTATAGTACGAATGGTTAATCATTATCGGTTACCAAAATTAAATATCTTAAATTATAAAAACGTTCAAGAATTTATAGTAAAAGAAAGACGAATTTATAATAAAAGCAACGTGATCTTCTTAATTATTTTAGGTTTAAGGAAATATAATTTAAATGAGACTTCGCCTGTTATGTAACGTCGAAGATCTCTACAATACCTTTACCGGGAGATGAATGATACGGTAATATTGAATAAAATAGATGCTGATCCGATACGATTAGTCATTAGTGGATATGTTTTAACTCAAAAATTAACCGTGATTGATACTGCGGAGCTAAATGGTGAAGTTCTGTGTAGTTACGTTATCAAAAGCATGCAAGTTTCCTTACTTTAGATATTCTTTGGGTACAGTCAATTGAACTCACTTGCTAATTGTTGACTCTGAATAAGTAACGATGCTAGAAGTTGTGTATCGAAAGTTCCTACTGGCTGCTGACTGTGATTTTGATATTCTTCCTCGCTGCTGCTGTAGCCGTGTCGATTGTGCCATTCTGCAGACCGCTGCCTTCGGATTTGATCGCCGAAATATAAATCACGTTTCCGCCCTATTGTCCCCGAATGGCTTGACATTTTCGACTTTGTCGACGTTTTAGGTCAAATTAATTAGCGAAAATAGTTTTTTTTTAAACTCTCCAGTTTCGATTATATCGCATCGTTTCGGATCTGAAATAAACAGGAAATGGAACGTTAGTACAAAGGACCGATGTCAATTCGGAATTATTTATTATGTCCTATGCGACATTCGAGAATGTTAAATTAAGGGTACACCGGGTCACCATTATTATGACTAAGGGGTGTCTCATATCCTGTCCATCCCGTACACTCCTAGCTATTCCTGTGCTCATCTATTTCATTAGGGCTCATCCAAAACAGGCTCTAAGCACCGGCAGTTAACTAGAAGGGGTCAGGTCAAAGCGAAAAGAACCACAACAATTGGTTAATTGTAATTTATGGTGGAAATTTGTCCAAATTATGTTGGTACATCGGTGTAAATATTTTCGAGTACGGTGGCGACTGCTGGCACGAAATTCATCAGTCATTTCGGATACAAGCTGAAAAGTTGAAATATTACACACATGTATGTGATGTGAACCTAACCCCTCGCACTCGTAATTTTAGCAGGAGGTGTACATTCAACAGGGTTCGGACGAGGACTCTGACGCGTACTGTGGCCACCATAATATCGTTTTCGTCGACTCACACGCAGGCTTCCCCCAGTACAAAGTGAGTACATTTTCAGTTATTCATCCTCAAACCAGTTCATAGCAGAGGCTCGTTTTGAAATCTGTGAGATGGCGCCAAACTCGCAAAGATGAAAAATTGTGTGGGCGGTTTGAACGTTTATCCATACTCAGGGGTGATGTATTTTACGGCATGCACATATGTGTCAAGTTTATAAAATGTACAGAAATCACAAGAGAAAGCTCTACAGATAGCTCTAAAGTTACATACGTGTACAATGTTTTGTATATAATTTTGGTGAATGGTGCTTTAATTGGCTGTTATTTTATTTTTAATGATATACCCATGCTCCGTTGGACAGAAAGGTGTAGGAGTTAGGAGAACCAGTATCTTCTCAAATTAATGGTGTGTATCGTATTGCGGTTCAGTTATAATTGCAGTTTTTTCTACATTTATTTTATTTGTTTATTATTATATTTTATACATTTAGCAATTAAGAGGATGAGCTTGGATTAATATTTTATAGGTTACAACTGTTTCCAACTGTTTGCAACTGACGGAACTAACTCCCATAGCCCCGCCCCACTGTCATACATCAAATAAAGGTGAAGAATTATGTTTCATTTAATGTCTAAAGGTGTTTAAGGTTTTATCTGACTACGTACTTTCGAATATCTTCAATAAGTCCCAGGGAGAAATAAATGCGATGAAGTTTCTAACAATAAAGAAGTCCAACAAAAACAAACACTTCTGATTGCACCAATTCATCAACTATGTAGCGCGTAAATGTTGTAACTGCTAACTTCTGAAAATTTCAGTTTATATTCACCTCTCCTATTGCGATATTTGTAACCAGTTCAGTTTTTATTTTAACAATATAGTGCACTACACCATCGGCTTAAAGGATCAACGTGTTAAGCCGCAATGTGCACGATAAATGCGATTTTGTTAATTTATGGTAATTTTCAAGTGAAAGTTTCGCTTTAATTGCAAAGAAGAAAAAAAAAAACAAAGCAAAATTACATCACGTTATTGGCTGTTTTGTAGACTAAGGGCTGATTTACATGACGACTGCAAACAATTTTACTTTATTATTTATTAATAATAATATAAAAAAAAATGTCCGTGTGTACGCCGTACACAAAATCGTTTGAAGGCGTGTAGCTCCCAAACCCGTTGCGGTATTGTCATGCAATTTTTATGGTGAGTAGACTCGGTGAACCTCGACAACTAGTATCTTTTAGAGGGTTGGTGGTATAAGGGGTTAGGAGAGGGAAGCGTTTTAGACGAAAAATTTTGGTTTCTAGATTTCAGCAACCGCTTATGTTAGGAGGCTGAAACTTGGAATTTCTATAGGGCGTAGATATTGTATCCATTTGCAAAAAAATTGCTGATATGGGCAGCATGGTGTGGGAATAATGCGTCCGAAATGCAAAAAAGCCGAGATGGTCACATTCTGAAAACCATATCTCCTAATAGTCGGAGAGCTCGCGACAAAAAATCCCAATAGTTTTCAGAAAGCTAATATTTTAGTATTTGGTTACATTTAGGATGTATTACTAGAGTCAGCAGGTCTGACGTCGGGACACCTGGATTTGGTGATATGTCAAAGATGTCAAAAAAAAGTTTTGAGAAAGCTGAAAATTTGCTAAGACGTAGTTTTTACAATGAAAAACTGAAAAACAATGGTCAGACACCCCAACAGTGGAACCCACCCAGTCAGCCCCCCGCAAAAAGGGGTGTAAAACTTTAATACCATATCTCACAAATCAATTGCACTAGAAAAATAAAACTCGGTATGAGTGTAAAGCTTGACAAATGAAGATTGCTAAAAGTAAAATCTTTTAAGGGGGCAGAAAAGCATAAAAGTGTAGGAGATAAGAATTTTTCAAAAATATCACGTTTCATATCTCAACAACAGTGTAGGATAGATGCTCAAACGTTTTACCAGAAGCAGGCCCGAAAGAGCAGTAGCAGGAACAAACATTTTGGGGCTCTGGGTAGAGGGTGAGGGTAGGGAAGGGTGAAAAGGAAAAAGTTCCGATGTTAATATCTTTCGAATCTATAATGATATAAAGTTGAAACTTGGTATTTAGATAGAGCTTTAATAGTGGCATGTTGGGATTTTTTTTTTTTGTGGTAGTATGGTACGGAGGTGAGGGGTGTTTTCCCTAGCTATGGAATGGCTTATGCTAGAAATTTGAAATTAAGTACGTATATTTAAATCAACTAGAAAAGTAATTCTGATAAAAAAATTCGAATATCAATTGGGGTTAGGAAAGGGGGGCAAAAAAATGATCAATGAAAATAAAATACCTATATTTTCACGATCTTTATCATATTTACTAGGTCTTTCCAAATATTGAATTCATTTTCCGTAGAAACGGATTCTTCATATCCTAGAAAGTGTTTTTCAAGATTTTTTGAAATTCGACCCCTAAGGGGGTGTAAATATCTCTCAGGTCTGATCAGATATCGAATATCTTTTCACTTCCACGGGCTTTTTTAACAATCACCTATTTTCAAGTTTTTTCATTTTTCAACCTCTAGACCGCATCCCGGAATATGACCCAAAAAAGTAATTCATATCTTACACCCTATTCTAACCGCATCCCGAACTTTTTGTCAGGTTTTCAGTCACATAGTAACATACACCGCATCGAACTTCTGCCGGAGAAATAATAAAATTGCGCCCAGACTGGCAGATTTTTTTCTTCTTAATTTTAATGAAAGAAATTACATAAAAAAAACTGCATTTGATTTAACATTATCGTAGATTGTATAACTAGGTAATTGGAATAATTTGAAGATAAGACAATGAAAAAGAAGAAGAAATTCTGAGACTGAAACCTAAAAAAAAGTTCAAAAAGCGGTTAGAGTGAGGTACAAATTGCGTAACAGATACAAAAGAGTTCAAGAGAACGGCACTGAACACTTTATCATTTAGATGGCGTTGAGGATAGACCTATGTGATGTTTGAAAGTGGCTTTGATGATACTTTGATGAACTGCAATGAATTACTTACTATTTTTACGACAAATGATTAATAATCAATGGTGCAACAGCCCAAATTGGGCATAGACCTTGAAGTAATGCTAGAGTTACTTCATTACTAGACAAACGGGAAAATAGGAAGTGAAGTGGTCAGCTACACGCTTGTCCGTGATTATTACCCCAATTTTAACTTTAATCGAATCCCATTCTCGAAAATTGCTTGTCTCCAAGCAGATTCGAACCTGGTAGCAGGTGCACCAAAGGTAAGTGCTCTAGCCAATCAGGATAAGAAATTTTACCGATTTTCATGAAATATAATAAAGTTGTTTCCATACTGCTTCCAGCTTTATTTTTACATGGCGTGAAATAAAAAAATGCCAAGATCCTATACTCGTATGTTTCACCGTCCTAAATACATAAAACAATAAAAAATGATTTTCCGGACTCAAACAGGAAGCAATAATTTTTTTGAAAAACACCACAACAGTCACCTACTAAACTTAATCACTTTAAACCTTGCTAGCGCAGGATATCCTTAAAAAAAGCCCCGAACAGGATATTCTAGAGTATTTTCTGGAAGAGAATTTCGCCAAGTCAGCACGATTGAAGGAGGAAGTGTCTCCGTTTAATAGACGGTAAGAAGAGGTCAGAACTGGATCCAATTGAAAATTTATCGACCGTGGATTCGTAAGTTCAACTCTAATATCCTTTCAACATGATGACTAGAAAAGAATCGAAGAACATTCCAGTTAAGGGAGCCCATTCGATTTTTATTGCTCCATTCTGTTGGACAGACAAGTGCGAATAGTGTCACTGTAAAAGCGCACACCTGTTCACGGTACTAAGAAGCAATTGGACTCCCATTAACTTTTGACCTAAAGGATAATGGGGTGCTTGTAAAGTCATATTTGTACTGGGCCCCGGTGTTTGTCAGCTATCCACTGCCATTCGACACTTCTTGCACAGAACTACTGCAAATCGATATTTTACACCGGAGCCATTTCCATGCACCTGGTTTCCCCGTACAGTTGTCATGCAACAGGAATCGGAAATTGTTGACATATGGCTTGATTATGACGGAAAGTGCAAATAAGACATCATTAGTTCTTGTCACGTGCAAAAAAACGCTAAATAGTTAAGCGTCCTTGGTCGAAGCCAACTACCTGGAAGCTCTAGGTTAATCGATTCGAAATCCGAAGCTGGACAAAGCACATGGAGTTTATTGTCCAATCCTAAGTTGCTTTGTATTATACGAGGTCATTTGTGACGAGAAAAACTGTCCGAACCGAGATATCATGGAGTCGACGGTGGTGTGCATCCATGGATACTCCCACTAATGAGCGGCAGCGTAAATTGGTCAGCCAGCTGTTCATAAGGCCGGCATACAAAAACGAACATCCATAAGTAATGGCTGTCCAAGTGCTTAACTGGAACCATTAAAACTAGGCTGACCGCAGGATACAATTGATTTTTGGGCTTGGTCCTTTCGTGGCAGCAGACTTTTCCAGTCTACTACAGGACGCTGTATGTACTAAAAGCTTGTGGCCAAATTAAAATGCCATTCTGCGTTTATGATTAAAACGATGAACACCAGCACCAGTTTCAAATAGATTTTCTATTGTGTGTTGGGTCAACGTTTGCCTGGGAAGAAATTATTTAATCGTTGGGTCCAGCCAAGCGTTGTTTGCAGCACTTGATCAAAAAAAGAATCATGAGTATGGACGATTCTTTTAATGAAACGTACAACGTTATTGTTCTAATAATGAAGTACTACAAGAGCTCAAACAATTTTTTACCCACAAAAATTTGTTTTTTCATGCAGGATGCTCTTAATGGTAATAAACTTTATAGTCGTTTAATAATGTCAGGTTATATTCTCACATGCCATTCGTTTTTATTTTATTATTTTCATATTTACTTTATTATTTATAATACAGTATCTATACCTATATTATTATCGATTTAAAAAAAAAAATACCCTCAAATTTTCCCCTCAAACACCCTCAAATTTCCTCGTTTCATGAATGGTAGACTCGAAAAAAGCAATAAATGTTCAGTCCGTCTGTCCGCCTCACGCCGTACGTCGACCGCTCCACGCAAAATCGTTTGAAGGATCATAGCTTCCAAGCGCGTTAAGCTATTAAATTGAAATTTTCTGTGAACAGACTAGGTGGACTCCTTAAATTGACATTATTTTCATTGGTGAGGGAGGGAGGGAACTGGGGGAAGCATTTAAGACGTAAAATTTGTGATTCTAGATCTCAGCAACAGCTTATGCTAGGAAGCTGAAATTTGGAATTTATATAGAGCTTTGATAGTGAACCCATTTCCAAAAACATTATCGATATGAGTGAATTGGTGGGGGGGGGGGGGTATAATGCGTCCGAAACTCAAAAAAGCCGAGGTCGATACATTCTGAAATCCATATCTCCTACACAGTTAATGTCACAAAAATTGAACTCATTGAGTATCTGTCGATACACTTGGAGAATAGATCGGAATCAAAACGCACAAACGTCAATATAGATGTCTAAGATAATTAATTTAACCAAAAGAAAATATTCAAATTGATATTGGCGGCAGAGCCTTGTGGTTGTAAGATTCTGCATGCTCTCACGAATTCCGACATATTTCTTAGTTCTAATGAGATACCACATTAAATTAAATATAGGACTCTAAATATAATCGCCTAACAACCAGTTTAAGTATTTTTCGATACTCAATCCCAAAAATTGAACTCATTGAGTAACTGTCGATACACTTGGAGAATAGATCGGAATCAAATTTTTGAATGGGGGTAGTGGCGTACGGGGTTGGGGGTTGAACAGTTTTAGGTTACGATATCTCACGAACCAATTGTACTAGAAAAAAAAATCCGGTTTGCGGGGAAAGGTTGATAGATGGAATCTGCTAAAAAAAATTTTTGAAAGGGAAAAGGATCTGATTCTCATATCTCGAGAACCTACATTGATATAAAGCTGAGACTTGGTATATAGATAGAGGGATATTGAAAAAATATAATTTCTTATAGTGGTAGTATAGCACGGGGGGGGGGGGTGTTTCCTAACTATGGAATGGCTTAGGCTAGAAAGTTGAAGCTCAGTATGTATATGTAATTCAACTAGGGAAGTAATTCTGATAAAAAAAACTTCGAATATTTTTCATTGCTTAAAACAGTTTTTAAATTGATCTGTTGGTGTATTTTTCTTCACCTCAACGTCTTTCGTTGAGGATCCTCTTCATTACTCCGGACAGAAAATAGCGCTAATACTATCAAGTGAATAGAGTAGGTGTGGCAAGGAAGTCATGCCACCCGTTTTTTAATCAAAAATCAGCCCACCGAGAGTGGGTGCATTGTCGTGGTGAAGAAAATTCCGAATGCACAATCGGAAAACCCCCATACAAAAGTTCTTAAATCACATAATTACATTTATTGCAGAGTTTACACAGAAACCATTAAGACGGGAAGAGAAAATTTGACACACAAGGAAATCATAAATTTTTTTCTTGGAAAATTTGAGACAAAATTGCAGTAGAGGTTACTTCCCGGCTGATAAACTAGAAAAATAAAGTTTGAAATATACTCCGGGCTTTTATACAGGTTCTCACGGAAGTAGCTTCATCAATAATAGAATATAATCTGTAGAATCAATCTTACAAACTACAAAGTTTTCTTATATCTTAGAACTTTGAAGACATTTCTTACAAGTTGGGTTGATTTTTTTGCATAAAAGGAGTCTAAGATATTTAAATGTTTTTTATGTTTATTTAACACGAACAAAATTTTATATCATAGTAAATTTTTGTTTAAAATGTGTCGGATATTTTTCAGCGTCAGACTGGTATTTCTACACTGCTATTCGGAAATTTCCAACTGGAAGAGTTCGCTACTTTGACTACTTTGACTACTTATATTAAGAGCATGACATCTCTAAAACTTTAACTGCGGTGTATTTATGAAATTCCGGAATGAATTTACATCTTGCAGGTATTCATTGAGTGTCTCATGTACATTAAATTTGTTTCCGCGAATTATAATTTAGTGAAGAATATTCATCAGTATCTTTTTTCACTAGGAGCAAGACAGCGAACAGATTTTTTTTAACAGTTGCTAAAGTGAGTGGGATGCCTTACACTGCAAATGCAATCACGATATGTAGTAAGCAAGAAGAAGAACTACTGAATTATGATTTATGCGGTAGTGATAGATAGGGTATTCAAAGTCTACTCTTTTTGAAAGACTTTCGATTGGTTACCACTCGAAAGAGAAGGATAAAATCACCCTTCTTTTAATTAATACAGAGATACCTAATATACTACATTTTCTTTTATCAATGACTTTTTTTATTTTTTGTTATAGGAAGAATTCATTCGATTTTTGTCCTTTACTCGGAACCATTGAATAATTAATAGGAAAAAATTATTGGCTATTTGAGAAATATTTTAAGGATTTTTGTATAAGAGCTACCCAAAGGAGTGAAGGAATTTTGCCCAATAGCGAACTAGAGTTAAAGTGGATTTTAAAATATGAATGCACTTATTTTTTAAATAACTTTGAATGGCAACTACTAAGCAAATAATTTCTGAAGGACTTTTCCATGGTAGCTTCCTGAATGAACTGTGCGACGTGGCCTAGTAACAAACTTCGCCTTTTAAATTCGACCAAACATCCAAATTTCACATTGCAACATCCTAGGGTTTGACTTTCTTCTTTTCGGGTAATTGACCAGATGGACAAATAAAATGCTCTTGACCTTTTCAACGAAATTTAATTCAATTTCAAACGGAATTCTGTAACATAAAGTGGCCATGCTAATTTCTCTTTTGCATGATCCAATTCGGTTGAAGCCTTAGCTACTTAGCTCTTTTACCAAACGACAATAGAAAGCTACTTTGTCCATTGGTCAAATTACGCTTCCTGCGCGTATCTTATAGTCGCATGAATCAAGTAAGACAGCAGCATTGTATTAGAAAACCATTAAATTTAGGTTTAATGTTTTGTTACCTCCCACCCAACCGCCACATTGTCTTTTATCTGTAGTTCGTTTAGTATCCACAACAACTACCTACACAAACACCCTTTAGTTTGATATTCACTATTGATTAGAGGTTACATCTTAATTACCGTGAAACTAATTTTCCAAATTGAATTGGTATTAGTAGTCGTCGGTTTGATTAAACTAAGGATCACGATACATCAATTTCTATGACAAGACAAGGAACACGATATGTCCCCAAATCATGCAAAGCAATTACACAAGTAGACTTAAAGTTATTGAGTAGATTATATAACGGTGAATACCTTAGAAGATAATTGTTCCATGCTTGTACAGGTAGTGCTAAAATATCGTCACGTTACCCATAATTTAATAAGTCCGGGTAATCTGGAAGCATTATACTGTCATTACGATTACATCCTCCATATTCATAAGTGAACGAAACATATACGGCTTTTAAGTTGTTCATTCACCTCCCCATCGGATAGCTAAGTAGCTGCCGTAAGATGATATAACATAAGAAATTAACTCTAGATTATTTCTTTTCCCTTCGTCCTATCTTACTACCTTCGACGCTACTATCTCATTAATGGGCACTTCAATTTCCATAATAATTTCTAAAGTGTACGTCCGTATGATCTGTATGGGGACGGGTGTGAGCTAAGAAGCGCTTCCAAGGTAGTTAATATCCATCCCCTGAGCGTCAGGTCACTAAAGATGAAAAGCAATATATACACACATGCGAATCTGTGAATTGGCACTCGTGAACACTTGATACGAGGACTTATGTAGCTTTAATAATAAATTGCAATCACGTAACTTTAATGTATCCACATCTTTTCACAGTTTTTCATCTTATAACGTGGCAAATATAGAACATAATGGCCAAAGCATGTGCTAAGATTTCACCCGAAACGACTTTTCTATCTGACTCCGTATGAAAGGAATCACTGCCATCTTTTTGTACAGTAAAAATAATGTTGATAAGATAGAAGTAGCAAGCGAGCAAAGTTCAAGTATGTTCATAAGTAAGTCTATGTAGTTGTGCATGTTTGACTTGTAACTTATATTCGTTGGTGGCTGCGGGATAAGCTATGAAACTAAGACGAGATCTCAAAAAAAACAAATATAAAGTGGTTAGCCTACTTGAAGTATTCCGAAATTGGATACTTGGCCTTGAGACTTCATTTTTAATTAGATCCGGACATAATCCCACAAGTACTTTTTTATATCCACGAATTCCAAGCCTATGCGTCTTGCACAAATTTCACCATAAACAAGAACCAAAATTTATCTCATGTACGAACCAATGAAGAATAATTTGAACCGAAAAATTAATTGATTACCGTGGAATAAGACTTAATTTCTGGCTACTCCTACTAGATTGATACACATAGTTCCATGCAATACCTGAACGACAATTTTGAATATGTGACAGACGCCCTTTTGGTGTTGCGCCGAAGTCACAGTGTTGCAAAGACCATACTAAAGTTCTGGTTCTGTTTATAAGTAACTCAATATGATAGCTACCTACTTGTTTGACAAACACCTAACTTTTTGTATCTAAACTTTATAAATGGAAATTCAAAAGCACGGTACAACATTTATAATAGATTCAGGTATCCTTTTTGGGTCGTTGTAGTACATACTAGATGTGTGACTCCCACAACATTCGATTTTTTAATGGTTTTTGAATTCCTCAAAATTTCATTAAAAGTTTAAGTCATTTGCATTCCATAGTTCCGTAACAAATCTTAGTAGAGAAAGTTAACAACATACATATCTGTGCAAAATAAGAGCAGCGTATAAAAATTTTAAATAAAACCAATTTTGTTAACAAAATTCATTAATTTATAGTTAAAATGATAAAAAAAAATTGCTGTTGTTCGACACTTAGGCTTTATGTAGCGAACAGCCATTAATTCTACCAAATTGGTTGAAATATTAGATGATCTTCAGATCCACTTCCTTCAGAAGGATGCGATGGCAACAATTTCACTGGTAAACCTACATACATATGTAATTCGTAGAAAATAAAATTGATTTTAAAATCGCATATATAGAATAGTCCTCAGCAACCCGACCAGCTGTAAGGGTGTTTTGGATAGTAGGCATGATATATCCTCTGGCTAGTCTATGCCATACTCAATGGTAGTAGCCAGGACAGCGATTAATCCAATCGGGGAATTCGTGTTGGGGTTATACACCAGAAACTTCTCTGACACAAAAGGCAAAAGTCTGCCATCAGTCTGGGTGCAACTTTATTATTATTTTTGAATAAAAGTTCGAAAGGCATATAATGATGAAATGTGGTGTAGTTTACTATGCGAAAATTCGCTAAAAGAAACGTTCAAATAGCCTCCTGGTTATTCTATAGGTCGTCAGTCGCATAGAAACCTACATCACATCTCAGCATTAAACGCATTCCAGACCCAAAAAATTTTAAGATTGCGCAAAAACTTTGGCAGATTTACCAACATAAAAGTCAAGATAAAAGAATCTTAATTTTTCTAATTTGAATGCTTTGCTGAGGTGAAAAACATTTCGATTCCTTATCAGACTTAAGGGATATATCGGAATTCGTAACACAGTCATTTTATCCCTGTTAGAGGTTGATATGGCATTACAAGATCTATTAACATTTGTGAAAACTTGCGCAACTACATTACTCTCCATTTCACCCTCTTGGAGAATCCAAAACCTTTTTTATGGACTTTTTGGTCAGCATATGAATTTTCAATGGGGCTGACATCGGGATATTGAGCAGGTCATTACATGACTTGAATCATTTTTGTCGAAAATCACGCCTTTTCCAAACGCTAGTATGCTTAGAATCATCCATTTATGACGCATCCATCTCGTAAGATCATCATCAATGGCGCGACAGCCCAAGTCGGTCCTGGCCTCACGAGCTTAAAGAGCATGATCTAATTTAAGATATCTTTATGCCCTGTTGCGAATGTCGGACTTCTTACCATAGGTCTTCTGTGGAGCAATAGTGTCTTTCTTGAGATTCTATATTTCATATTTTCACCTAAACTTTTTTCTCTTATCGTACGTAAGTGTCCACATTTAGGTAGAGCTCCTAGTAAAGTTGAAGTTTAGAGTAATCTTTCGAGCATTTTTTAACCCAGTGATCTTTTAGGGTCGATAAATATTCAAAACATGATCTAAAGAAGTCTAATATCTGCGTGAAAAAAGCCATAAAAAATCACAAAAACAGCAATTCGGTATTTCATCTGAGCTAATAAAATTTAATATTTTCTGTAGATCGACTAGGGTTATACTCTCTGAAGAACAACTGCCAATCTTCTTTACCTATTCAAATTTTATGGAATGAATCTAATGTTTCCTGAACAACAATTTCTTTTCTGTCGCGTTCAGTTATTGCATTGGCGTTCGCACTGATCTCGTGTATAAGCTCCGCTGCGCTTATATACTGCACGTGTGGAGTTGAGAAATTCAGCATATCCGGAAGTGTGTGTGGAACATACTGTAAGTGTGTAGAATATGCGAGAAGTGCACAGAGATTTCAAAAATGTTCTAATTAGATATCTCCAGGTTGTAGTTTTATCTCGAAATATCCGTTTTTCATTACGGCCACATTTCCTACAGTAACAGTCCTAAACAGTATACGCTTATAGAATAAAATTTTATTCTGTCACGCTTTAAGAGCCTGAGTTGAACCCTGCCCACTAATTTTCATCCAATCACCTCGGGTAATAAAAATCGTCCTTCATCTGAACTATCCAAGGCTCTGTGGAATTTTCAACAAAATATTATGTTTTCTTGAAAATAGGTTGTTTATCTGTAGTCCCAACCACTTGAACTTGAACAATTCTATTAAATTGATATTAGGAAGAATTAGCTCAAGCCAAGAATACAACATAAAAACAGCAATAGCTTATTCATCTGAACTTTATTTATGTTGACAAGTGTTGCTTCAAAGTCGATTCCACAATCGTATGAACACTTCGTAAATTATTCTGTAGGCATATCTAACATTTGAATAAAACGTGGCCGTAAATGCCGCACTTCAAAGTGATAATTTTCCTGAAGTATTTTGCCAGCAATTCAGGAATGCCGGATGAGAATTTTTCTTCTTTATTCATATAAAAAATAATTGTCATAGAAACTTTCCTAATTGGCGTGTTATACTTATACGGGAAAAGTTTTGAATTCGGCGGCTAAATTCAAACATTTCTACCGCGAAAACTTGAATGTCGGAAATATGGTTTTCTCGGCCTCGGAAAATTGTTGTTTTGGGAGCTGAATATCCCCTCGGTTTAGCGCTAAGTGGTGGAAAGTGTGCAGTAAATAATTTTTTAAGTGCTTTTAGTCTGATCGGCAGTATTTCAAATTGAATGGATGTAGAAGTTTATGTTGGGATACTCAGATTTTCCTCTTTAGAAATCAAATAAAATTCATTATTTAACTAAATTTTTTAGTCGGAAATAAGCAGACTGATGAATAGAATCACAAAACACACGGAGCAGAGTAGCTACACTAACCCTAGTGGTGTGGACTATCTGCTCCCGATGAAATGTAAAGTTTAACATATATATATATATATATATGTATATTGCGTTACCGGGGGCTATGACAGTGGGGACAGACCCGTGCAAATGATCTAATCTGCATGAATTTTGCAGACGTCTGGATTTTTGGAACATGTCATGAACATGTCGATTTGTTTGAGAGTTTCTTTGAGGCGTCTTATGTAAAACATAAACGTATCGTGAGAAATGCTTCCGAATCTGCAAGATAGACCTATGAATCTTAAGAAAGCAAAAAAAATGCAGCAGTGCCACCTATTAGTTTTTCGATTGTATATTCAACTGTTGTGTATTATCAAGTAATCTACTGATTGCAACGTCTCAAATAACGAATTCTGTCATATCTCTTAGGTCTAATACAATAAAATCTCGAACTGCTTTTTACTTCCAGGAACTGCTTATATAATCGCCAACAAACCGATATTAGGATTTTTGGATAGTTTTTACAAATTCCGGCATACCTCTTAAATCTGTTGAGATATAGAATTGGTTTGTAGTTCATCGGGTTTTCACATATTGGCCTAAAAAAAAATTTTTTGGATATTCAGCTCAAGGCCTGTAGAGGGTTGCATACTTTTTTATTTTTTTATCTTCTTTATATAATCGCCTAAAAAGTAATTTCAGAATATTTCAGTCTTCACTCCCGAAGGGAATATAAAAACTTATTTTACTTTATTGTTTTTTAATAATATGAGTTGTTGTTCGCTGGAGCGGAAAGAAAATAGAGCTCTTTTGGCATAACTGACCAAGTAATAGTAGGTATATAGGTATAACTT
This sequence comes from Beris chalybata, assembly GCA_949128065.1. NCBI lineage: Eukaryota > Metazoa > Arthropoda > Insecta > Diptera > Stratiomyidae > Beris > Beris chalybata. The sequence continues at coordinate 95,373,793 of OX421896.1, forward strand.
ATTTTGACCTGAGGCTCTGTTCTGTGCGTGACACACTTTTGGAACGTAACTAAACTTAAATTAAAAGTAAAAGAAATTCTTAAAAAATTTGATTAGTCTGTTATTATGAGCATTTAAGAAATACTCCTGCTTTCGTCACATTACTAAAATATGAGGGTAAACTACACGGGGTCGATATAGCATCGAGAAAATTTTTTATTCATACACTCGTCACATTCCCACAAGGGCATATCTCACTAAATCGTAGCTTCGGGCTATTTTCCACTACGTTGCTACCGACTTAAATAATTATACTAATAATAAAGTAACCCTTGTACCTTTATTCACCTTTCTTTCTAATCAGAGATGTACGTTATGCTATGTTTATGCTTTATTTACAGTGTTATTTAAAACACCTCTAAAATTTTAATCTACGACACGAGGGTCTCTTTATCTGATTTAATATTCTGAAGAAAGTGTTCCAAGGAGCTCAAGTAATAAATTATGTGCTAGGGTGAAAAATTATGCGGCAGCTTGAAAGGTAATTAATCCTAGGTGAGCTAAGCAAGAAGGTCCTTGCTACAGCTATTCTAGTGCCGCCAGCTAAGGAAAACTGTTTACCACAAACATGTTTATCTTCAGAATTTTCCTTTTTCTTTTCCTGTTTTTTTTTTTTTTTAAGTAGATACTACAAAGCATAGCTTCCTGTACCAATATTTTATTATCAACTTGTAGAAAAATGATTTGTATCTGATGTCGTATCTCGTATCTAAATGTAATTTCTATTTGGCAAATCCTTTTTTTTTTCTTCTATCCGGTCTTGAGGAATGAACTCGAAGCGAAAAATGATAAATTATCCTCAAGAAGTCTATGAATACGGAGAAATTTACTGTCAACATCGAGGCCGATGAGTTTGAAGATATGACACATATGATGTCATATCAAACATTAAACATACATTAACGCATGTATCACTCAGAAATGCACATGTCAAATACATTATGTTCAGAGGTGTTTCTCTTTTCAACAAACATATATAAAATTATCAACTATACACTTCTTGTTCCACATAGCGATATCGTCCGTCTATGCAGGGATAGCATACGACTTTTATACGTGTATAAGGAAGTCATTTTCTTGAGGTTTTATAGACTTGGGAAATACAACCGCACAGAAATAATAAAAAAGGAAACCACCCAAAGGAAAATAAACCGAGTTTCTGTGCATACATATATGTCATATATTCGTAAGATGGTGTATAAGAAAAGGTCAAACTAAACTTTAGAAAAATAAAACCTTAAAGTTGGCAATACGGCAAAGGATCAAGCACAATCAAATGGTACGAAATGAGCACGAATAATCCTAAATAAATAATTTTGTTGAAATTGGTATACGCCGGAAAATGTTGATATATAATTTTATTGCTTCAAGTACTGCAGATGGAATGATGTACAGGAATTTTCGTCATATTGAAGGAGCTTGAAAAATGAGTGAAGTGGCAAGTAGCAGCAATTACATTTTTGAAGCCTGAAGTAATTTCACTACCTTAAGTTAAAATTGTGGAACAGTTCAAATAAATATTTGGATGTTTGATGCATTCATATTTTTCAAACTCATATTGTATGACATGTGAAAAAATAACATGGCTACTTCTGATGCGTTTAGTTCTTCTGCTACGCTACATCAGATATAAAATTTAATTTCACATTCAGTCAGTTTTCGGGGACTTCGATTCTTACTTTTGCTTAGATTTTCTAATTTAATATTTTTAAATTGATCGTTTAATAACATTTTGATTTAAAGAATGTCAGGGGGGTAACATTTTTTCTATCTGTGAGGATTTGAGCTGTTACCCACTTTAAAGACACAAATTTGACTGAATACTTTGTCAAATTTAATAAAATTTTGTCAAATATTTGGCAGTGGTCTAATTCTAAAGGTAAAGGTATGTATGTATGGATATATATGTTCCCTATGAACTCCTAAACCGCTCCAATGATTTTGATAAAATTTTCAGGGAAGGTATATAATAGGGTTCCTGTGAAGTTTGGTACCGATCGAATCAAAAATAAAAAACCATTTGTTTGTTTCGTTTGTTTATTCGCTTTACTATACCATTCATCCGATTACGATAAAACTTCGCTAATATATTGAGAGCACGTCTAAGATGCTTTTTGTTTTTGTAAAACGATTCTACAATAATTGTCGAGCGGCACAAACAAATGAGTGTATTTCATATAGTTTAGAGACTGTTTGTGTGTTTTCGGTGTAGGTACACGTCTGACAAAATGCAACAACGTGAGCAACGGAAGCAACGTGAACAACGAAGCAACAGGAACAACGGTCATAACGGGAGCAACGGGAGTAACGGAAGAGAAACAGAAGCAACGGAAGCAACAGAAGCAACGGAAGCAACACAAGCAACGGAAGCAACGGACGAAAGCAAGGGTACTAATAAGGCAACGAAGTAACTGGAGTAATGGGAGAAACGAGAGAAACGTGAGAAACGGGAGCAACAAGAGAAACGGATTGACGGTAGAAACAGGTGAAACGGGATCAACGGAAGCAATGGAGCATCGATAGTCATGGAAACAACTGAAGCAAAGGGAGAAATGGAGTACCGGGATCAACGGGAGAAATTCGATCAACAGAAGAAACAGGTACAACGGGAAGCAAGACAGTATAGCACCATACAAATGTGAGCGTAGCTGCGGTACGCGCCTAGTACATTCATAAAAGTAATCATCTGTGGTAAGTACGAATAGGAAACTTTCCAAATGAATATGACACTGTCCCAAGAATGTCAACTACAAATGAACATACTTCCAAACCTGCAATTCTAGTTACATTTCTCAAATTATTCATTGAGATATGAGTATTTTTGGCATCTCTCCCAAAATTTATTTTTCTTACTTTATTAATTTTTAAAAAAAATTTTTTTAATTTTTAATAATAAAGGATAGAACAAAAATGTCAAAAAAATTTACTACCGTTTGATTTGTATTTTCACCTTTTGGAGTCACTAAACACCAGGAAGAAAATGTTGAATTTCAATATATTATATTATATTTCCGATTGTACCAAGAAGGTAAGATTTGATTTGAGTGTATAGATTACAAAGGAAGTCAATTAAATGTAATATTTTGAGGGTGGAGATGGAATGGTGGAATGGCATGAAATTGTAAATATAATTTAAAAATATAATTGAAAAAATGTATACCTGGTATATCTCAAGAACCGTACCAGATGTGATAAGAATATTAGTTGCGTAGGTGGTAAGGGATGTCGGTGGGATAATGAGGAAAATCGCAAAAGGTACAAAGATAAAAAAAATTTTATATAGAGCTTCTGAAGAGATACTAATAAAATTAAGATAAGGCTGGTATGGTACTTTGGGCTGTATTTTGTATTTACAAATCCGGTTATGCTAGAAATTTGAAACATTGTATGTAAATGCAGATGTATTTTGATCAGAATTTCATTGGCATACGGAGTAGAAGTAGAAAAATGTCAATGAAATCGATTTACCACATTCTCACGAATTTCGTTATATCATTTAGACATTTCGAGTTAAAAAACTCATTCTCTCTCCTAAACAGGATTTTCGAAATTTTTCGATATCCAGCCCCTAAGGGGTGTAAAGTGTTTGTCTACATTTTCACGAATTCCAGTATATTTCTTGGGTTTAATGAGATATATTATAAAACATAGCACCGTTTCACACTGTAACTACTGAATAGTACGCAATTCTTGAATATCAATATGATATGAAAAAGATTGGATCAAATTCTGGAAGAATAGAAAAAATAAAAACTCTCCAATCTCTTCTGCTTCGTTACTTCCCAGATGGTCAGAAAATTTCCGGCCTAATGTACGATCTCGTACTTTGCTTGATAACCAAAAATTTGAAGAAGAAGTGCATCAAACTCGTTGGCAAAAAAAATTATCGTTAAAAGTTTGTGCTGATTATCTCAATTCGGCCTGTGCTAAGATGTCTTCGATGATCAGAGAAGTTCATAGCTTGATAGCTACATCTGTCTACGTAATTAGTTTCTAGATTAAGACATTAACAACCACTTAATTGCTCCCGTGGCATTGAAAAGTTCACTCGAATGAGTTGTGATGAATGGAGTCGTGTAAAAGAATGCCCGCTCATTGTCTTCTATGTCCAAATAACTGAAAATTCAGAGCAGGGTAAATTTCAGATAACCTCCTAGGCTGTCAAGCTCTGCGACCGTGACCCACTAATTTGGAGGAAGCGACTCGAGAGTAGGAGGTCCTGATTCCGATTTAACTATATCTTAGAAAATCTTGAATCTGCGACAAGGCTTCTTGGTCTTGACTATCTTTGACTTAAAAACGCCGGAATCGAATACAAACTTCCTATATTCATGGCTATTACAGCAATCCCTTTGAGACCCCTTTCTCCCTATATAGATTCGGTGTCAATATTCTTCAAAAAAATTTAACCCTTCAAAATATTTTTTTTTTCAAATGTCCATTAAATAAATGAACAGTCTCACCTTCACGCACTGAGTATTCTTTCAATCCATTTTTAGTGTAATGTTAATAATTTGAACAGGTAATGTAAGCTCTTCTCAAAAGTCACTTCCATAATTTGCCGCCAGGATCACCTCGTGCAATAGTCCTTTTGTTGCTCTACCAGTAGGAGGTACTGTTGCTGTTCACCTAGTCCAACATTCACAGCCTTTTACATCAATTCAGCTCAACGAACAATACTTAATTGTATACGAACAGGGGATGGGGTTGCGTTTGGCTTGGACTACCTTTAGCTACGTACCTAATTAGGAAATTCAAGGATCATAGATTTCAAATTTTATAGAAGGCTGACTGCCTCGTCGTCGTAATGATTGCCGAGTTCCGCTTCTCTAATCAGTTCTTATGGTAGACCCTTTTCATCCCGAGCAATGCAAATAATTAATTCATGGATATTAAACTCTTAAATAGTTGTACCGGATTTTATTATGATGAAAACTGTATGGCCGTTGCCAGGGAGCTGGCGACACATTATTTAGTGCGGAAAGCCACGGGTTAATAATAATCCTGGTAATGAGAATGACACTATGTGCCTGTAGTCGTTAGATGTCTAAGTATTACGTTATCTTCCCGGTCACAGGAAATTATACCAAAGCTTAATCTTAACAATAATTACAGGACGAAGGCTGGTTACGATTTGCTAGGCAACGAACTCGGTAGATAGCTCGTTTGAGGTGAAATACAAAATCGAGTTATGAAACAAATTTCGCAAATTCATTAGTCGACATGGTTATTATCGATTTTCGGTACGTAGCTAGATGTTTCGACATTGCTACAGGCATCCGGCGTACACATTGCCATGGCATATTGCCTCTGAACTCCTGAAGTTGTAGTCCAATATCCTGCACCAGCTGTTGAGGAAATTTCCATAGATTTTTCGGTACGTAATGTTGTAACTTGTAAGGTAGGATACGGAGCAGTATACCAACTTCAAAGTAGCGTATGTAGGTATTTTGTATTTTCCAACATCAGAGCGAAACTCCGACAGGCTCCTGTTCATCTCCATCCGAACGAAGAAATCTTCTTTGCCGTTCGATTTTTACTGTGCACCTTTTTACTTATGCCCATCCGGAATGAGGAGGAAAAAAAAGTTTTATGAAAAATCTACACACCTGGGTTCGATAAATTTTCGCAAGGACATCGGCATGAGTTTGAAGGAAGTCTTCCGCTACTGTTGGTATTTTTTTTCTTAATATTTGCTTATCATCAACTGACAAGGATGAAACTTTTCATTTATATGTCACATCGTCGTTATTTTTTTTCCGTTTGCAGCCTGACAACCGAATTATTTATAAATAAGAAATGGCTGAACACATATGAGACTTTCTTTCATCGGCATACACATACTGAAAATATCCTAGGAAAATTTTTCTTAGTCGCAGGATGGAGGAAATGTACAGGATTCTTATTTCTATCCTGAAACGTAGCATTGCCTTGGTTCGCATGGTTAAAAGTACTTTCACATGTATAGTGTGCACACTGTACGTATGTGATACGAATGAAGTCGACATTTCGTCAAGAAATATATCCTCTTAGGCTTGGTAAAACGAAGTTATTATTTTTATTCTTGTTTTATCGTATTTTCTATATTTAGCGAACATGTGAGGATAGCATACTGTAGAACATTACACAATGGCTTTGCATTCGTCGTTGACAAGTTAATATCTTTGAAACTAGAACCAGATTTTTAACAAGCTACTTTTTCGAATATGAAAGAATATTGGTCCGTCCAATTAGATTCTTGTTTCATTGCTAGCACTTTACAGATTGCCTGTTCCGTGAATACCTGATACCTGAATTTTTGTGTGAAGGAAAATTTAATTCAAAAAAATCGGTGATATTGGAGCTTGGGATGAATAATTATTTGCATTTTTTGTCCTTCTACATTTTTAAGTACTGCTCTTGAAGTACTAAAAATTACAATTGAATGTGAATTCTATTCTGAAGGAATACCCTTAAGCAGAATTAAAAAGTTAGATGAGTCGATATATATTTTCAGTACTAAATAATATCAAGATACACCAATTTCAAAATTTATTTTTTAAATTTTTTTTCTTTGGATGAAATATAAATATTTGCTTAAACCCAGAACTGTATCAGTACTAGAAAGGATAAAACTATTCACACATATTTTAAATGTAGGCTTAGACGAATATGTTGTCTTCGGATGATAATATTATATACACTGAAAGAAAAATTATGTTTATTCCAAGGTTGCATTCACTATATTAAGGTTCTTATAACTATTGTAAAACTGACATGTTTCCAGTGATCATGGCTATGATGGTAAGAGCCATAGCATATAATTCGTAAAAACATAGTATGGTTGCATTAAACATAAATCCCTACTGAAATTTAATATGATTGTACCAACCATTCTCGTTACATGATGTAATTGTGTATTATAATCACGACAACAATATTCTATGATCAGTGGAACCATATAATTTGATAAAATAGTTCCCACAACCATACCTCTCACAGTATGAAAAGGGTCGTTCGCGGTGTAAGTTCGCTTCTTCCAATTTCATGTGTGCTTTTTTCGAGAGTGTTTAATTGTTGTTCAAGCCATTTATTTATGATCGAAAACCATTATATTATTAAAGAAGGTTGCGTGAATCACACACCAAGGTTTCCACAATCATAATTATGTTTGAGCCAAACATTAAATGTTTTCTGAAATCAGAACTATGATTCAAGCAACCATGTCATATGTATCTTATGATTGACCTAACCATTCTATGGAAAAAAAAGGTTGCGTAAGTCACACACCTAGGTTTATGTGGGTTGTATTGATCGACTGAAGTATTGCATACCGATTTCAGTTATTTTCCCCGAATCCATTGTATGTAACAATTGAAGCATGAACTTGAACAACCACACGAAACAAAACGAAGGATTATGAGATTTCTTATATTTAACTGTCTTTTAGAAAAGAATTTAACATCAGTTTTATTTTACTTTAATTTAACATAGCATAAACATATTAGCTTTCCATATAAATGTAGATAGTAAATGCGTTTGTTGAAAATGTTTTAGGCATTAATTTTACTTTATTATTTTAATAATACAGTATTGTGACTAATATTAAAAAAAATTTACTACCCTGAACAATTTTTTTTCACATTTCATACTAGTAGACACAAAAAAGCGGTAAAAATTTCCAGTTCGTCTGACAAAATCGTTTGAACACTCCCAAACCTGTTGTAGCTCCCAGACGCTGTAGCTCCCAAACGCTTTGAGATATTGAACTGAAATTTTTTTGCGAATAGGCTGACAGGCCTATTCAGTTCCTTGGTTTGTAACAATTATTCTTTTGCAAACGATGCCATGTTGAGGTATGTATATTCTTGATGACCAGTTACAATTTTGTATTGCATACTTGAAATATTTATTTAAACGATGCCATGAATTGATTACATTTTATTCAATCCACAATACTTCTCTTGTGTTCTCTTGTGGTCTAATTAGGGTTTGATGAGATGACGGCGGCATTTATTACAGTGGCAAGTTCTGAACTTGACTGACATTTACTTATTTTTTAAAAAGCAGTAAGAATAGAAAGATCAATCTGCCATCAAAACAGGGATTGTTACTTTAGTGGAGTAGTATATCTTATTAATCTGCTTTGTGGTCCCACTACATCGACGAATGTATGCCCTTCGTCAAAATAACTAACCCGAAATAGTTTAGGTTTCATGTTCAAGTAAGTTAATAAACCTGTATGGTTACTCGGATTAATTTGTGATTCAAGTGTGGTAAATATATTAAATCCAGTCTCCACTATTAAAACTTTTTCACTATTAACGCACTACAACCCGAAACCGAATTTCAGCTCAACATTTCAAGGATTCTGGAAAAATTCTCGAAACGAGATAATAAATAGAAACCATACGGGTACACCTATTATTACTCCCCTAGACGCCATTACTGCGAACTACTTACAAATAAAATTACACGTAACTAAAAAGTTTTTCCTGAAATACAATTTTTGGCTCCTTACCCCACACGTCGCAACATCATTTGAATCATGTACCAACTTTTATACAAGTTTCACTTTTAGTCTCTCTCTCTAAATCTTCCCATTTTTAACGCTATCCAAAAGTTGCACTGAGAACTTTTCACCCGCTTCAACTAGGTACTATAAAAATTGGATGGTCGTATATTAAAGGGTTACTGTGATATGTAGGTCTTTATTCAATAAGAATAAAGTAAAGTCTCTGATTTCTTGAACCTGGGTACTTCTTCTAACATATTATCTTATTGGTGGTAGTTTATCAAGGAGTGTGGGAGAATAGAGAATAAATGTTGATATGCTCGGTTTACTTACCTACGCACTACTATTTTTAGTCATGAAACCATAAACAAATTGAATAGTGAGGCTGGTGGTTTTCCGAATCGTTATCTTTTGCGATATTTCGATCTGCAGAGGATACGTTAGAACCAGACCGATTTCTGAATCTGTCAGAACTGTATAATAAACATGGCCCGAGCTACATTAATGATTTACATTAATAATTATGAGGATTTCAAACTTGATTAAGGTGTTAATTCATATATGAGCCATCTTTTTTGAAAGTGGAATAAGTCCACCGGAAAAAAATAAGTTAAATTTTTAATTATTATTTTTTACATTAAAAACTCAATTTTAATAAAGTCAATACCAATAAAAATATGGACTTATGTTCACTTTTGCTTTTATTTCTTATAAACTGTTATTTTTGAAAGTGGTATAAGTCCAATTGGAGCTAAAAAAATCGTTTATTTTCTTTAACAATTTTAATAATTATCATTGCATAATAAAATTTAGCAGGTTTATAGTGTTAATACATCACCCGAATTATGTTAACGTATACCAATATTTTCAAATTATTTCAAACGTACAACCTTAAATATTCCAATGTATGAAAAAATTTACTTATTCCACTTTCAAATACAACGACTCATGTGTCGTAGTAGAAATAATTACGCAGCAATATTATTGCATTATGTCTGTCCCTTATATGTAAGTACCCATTATTAAATAAAACAAATAAAATAAATAAAAAAAATAAAATAAATAAAATTCAAAATCCAATCCAAATTTGTCATATCCTCAGGGATGGCGGTTAGTCCACAGTCGGGGACTACGTGTTGGAGTTTCACTCTACTGACACCGGAAAAGAATAACTAGCTCCTAATCATAAATAAAATAAATAAAATAAATAAAATAAATAAAATAAATAAAATAAATAAAATAAATAAAATAAATAAAATAAATAAAATAAATAAAATAAATAAAATAAATAAAATAAATAAAATAAATAAAATAAATAAAATAAATAAAATAAATAAAATAAATAAAATAAATAAAATAAATAAAATAAATAAAATAAATAAAATAAATAAAATAAATAAAATAAATAAAATAAATAAAATAAATAAAATAAATAAAATAAATAAAATAAATAAAATAAATAAAATAAATAAAATAAATAAAATAAATAAAATAAATAAAATAAATAAAATAAATAAAATAAATAAAATAAATAAAATAAATAAAATAAATAAAATACATTAAAAATAAATTGTTGGTCACTGAATTTGCAAAACTATTAAGTCTAGCCCTAATTAAAGTTCCCTATGCAAAATTTCGAAGGGCGTTTTTATACCACAAATTTATTTGGATCATGGATTATGGATTATTTGTTATGCTTCAGTAGAATGATCAGAATTGCCCATCCTAAACACGAGAAATGTTTTTTCTCCCATAACTAAAATTTGTGATGCCTCTTGAAAGTGACGACATGCGGTCTAACATGAATCTGTTTGTACGTATACAAATCGCTTCAGAGTGACCTTATTGCGTTTAGCTGCAATACACAAGAACAGAGTAGAAAACAAACTCTTCTCAGGAGTACATTTTTTTGTATGATGATTGCTGGAGTTGTACTTTTGAAATGGTTTCCAAGAGAACATGTACCCGTGGGTCCATTTATTGTGAGACACAAGTCAGCCCATGGCGGCGTATTTTATATGTTTAATTTATGTGTTTTTCATCATCATGCTTTTTACGATATTGTGTAATTTATAATTCATGTGATGATAGGACGTGGAAAGACATTTAGTATATGGTGGAAAGTTATTCATTTCACGAAAGGCAATTTTCTTTTTAGAGAATAGCAATAAGCGTTGAGTGCTGTCAACACGACTCTTTGAATAACTTCCTTCTTCTAAAGAATTCTAGTACCATTTGGGGCCTAACCTTACAGTAAGTCGATGTCTTCCAATACGCTGCTTTTAAAAAAAGGTCTTCCTAGAGAATTTCGATTGACTTAAATAGTGTTTTACTGCTAATGATGTAGCTTTACATGCCTTGTGATTATTAAAATGCTATATCAACACATAGCAGATTGCTTTCGAAACAAGTCCAACTCATTGAACTTAACTTCATTGAAGTTTTTCACTACACGATTGCTGTTTTCACTTAAAATCACTTAACACATAATATCTTAGTAAAACTAATTGCCGTCCTCCTCTCACAGTAGTAGAACTGATTCCGTGTATCTGATTCAGCACCGATAAAAACCTATATTTGAAACATACTAGATGATTGTAAAATATGCGAGACCTGAGAAGAATTTTCTACGCTATTTAATTGAATATTGAAAGAATTTAAATCAATAAAATCCAGGGACGTCATTCCAGTTTTTTATAGGGGGGCAACATGTTATGAATGAAACATATTTTTATATATAAATATACATATGTTGTATATAATATATGAAAAAACAAAATTCAGGGGGGGGGACTAATGCCCTCACTGCCCCCCATCCCACAAATGATGTCCCTGATAATATCATATTAATAACTATTTAATATATTAATAAGTGATGCGGGCTCCCGAGGTATGAATGTAATACCTATTAAAACTTTAGATCGGGAATAGAAAAACCAAAAAGGAATTGGGCCAGGAACACGAGATTTCAGGTCCGAGGCCCCGTTCTATGCACTACAAACATTTGGGCTAGATTAAACTTATAATACCAATTTCAGGGAGGAAGAAGCCTAAAATCCAAACTAAATAAATACAAAACATCATAAATTCTATTTTTGTAATAGAACGCAACCAAACTTTGCCAGACCAAACAGAAGCGTTTTTATTTTTCTCCGAAAAGAAATCGATTTCACTTCTCGCACAATTCCCCACACCCGAACCATATTGAAATTCTCTATAGAAACGCCATTGTACCGAAACATAAGTACCAACATAAGATCTAATTAAACCTGTCCAATATCCTGCACCTTAAGTTAATTACTGAAAATTAACACAAAATCTTGTTCGACAATATTAACCCTGAGCTCAAGCTCAAGAGACTTGTTATAAAAGGGGGCAGATTTTCGAGAACCGCACTCTGGACAATGCGGAGGTGTCCTGGCGGTCCGAGGTAGACCGAAATACGTCGTATCACTAATCATTATTAATGGTAACAAATATGAAAACAAATGGGAATTTAGTCTCGTTATACAAAGAGCATTTGAGACTCGACATGATAGCGACTGTAGCATATACGAAATATCCTTGGGACTTAGGAGGTCTGTAACTTAACTTTTAGACAGAAGCGGGTAAAGGCTTCTAATTTGTGATGTGCTCTAAAAGGCTCGATGCAATTAACAAAACGTTTCTTTTCTGGAATTCGGCAGGCCAGGGTCTGGTATTAGTTCTTCAAGACGTTTTAACAAAACTCGACCGTTTGATGTTTGGAGTTTGTATTGGTGGCCAACAAAAAGGACGAATTTTACATGGAAAGATTTTTGAAGTTTGGATAAAGTGATAATGCGGTAGAGGCTCAAAAAACAATTTATCGCTTCCTGCACTACCTTAAATATGCGTTTTAACTATCGTATCCAAATACCGGAAAAAACCATAAACCAATAAATTATATTAAATTCATCCTTGACTGGCCAAAGGGTGCAAAGAGCCGAACGTTCTCATCAACGATAAAATTGTTTTTCCTCCCAAAAGAAGAGGAAAAAGTATTTTCGATGATGGATTTGTTGATTATATTCGATGAACGATTGCCACTTTGGGACAGTGGCGCGGTACGAGTGTGGAGTATCTGACGCTTTTTGGGTTTGAAAAGATGGATTTGTTCATGCTTGTAGATCTCATGTTTTAGGCGGTAACCTACATTCGGCTTAGAAAGGATACCGACTACACAGTATACGTGAACATGATGGAAATTAGTTGCATTTGTCAGTGATTGATGATTTCTCAAGTTCCCTTTTTTCGGGATGAATACCGCGAATATAAGACGGAATGTAATTTGCATATAAAATGCCATTATGGCGATAAATTTGAAAATTATATTTATTTTCTTATTGGGAAGTTAAAAAAAAAAATTGGAATATTTCACTCATTTATAATTCCTGGAAATACAAAAAATCTGGGCAAAGAAATGCTATCTTTCGGATATAACAACTTCCCTACTATGGGCAAATTTTTCCCCTTTTCTCTACTCAACGGCTATTTGTAACGATGTTACGGCTACTGATGGAAGTGGTTTTTGTACTCGAGAAACGGCTTTTGCTAGAAAGTTAACACTGCATACGCATATATAGATATACTGCAGAACTAATTAAAGCAAGAAAAAGTTCACACACTCAGTAGCTATAAAAAGTGTGCGTGAAATGGATTTTTTCACATATTCACGAATTTTGTTATATCTTTTAGGCATGTTGTGTTACCAAAGTAATTTTATTTCAGCAACCTCTTTATTTAAGCGCTTAGAAATCCTATTCCAAATTTTTCGATATAAAACGCTTAGGTGGTGTTAAGTTGTTGTGTTGTTTGACGAATTCCGACTAATTTTTTAGGTCTAATGAGATGGCAAATTCATTTTCCTTTTAAGAGATTTAATATGTAATCGGGTTATAGCTATTTTAAGTATTTTTCGATATTCAAACCCGTAGAGGGTGTCATGTATTGTTCAAGTTTTCACGAATTCCGACAAATCTTTTAGATATAATGAGATTCGATTCCCTGTTACTTCAAAGGAGATTACATATAGTGATATAAAAATAGCATTGGGATTTTGCGATATTTCACCCCTAAAAGGGGTGAACATTTTTAATCGAAGAAATGTTACTAGTTTGCGTAATAACGTAGGAACCACTTTAAATAAAGGATTTGAAAATTTCGACCAGATACATACCTATATGAACATGATGTTAAATTTATGTTTGAGAATGTTTTTAGAACATTTCCATAGAAGCTTGAAACAAATTTAAGATGGAGAAACTGGAGGACGCGGTCACTGAACCGAGAAGGCTGGAGGCGGCACATCCAGGAGGCCAAGGTCCGATTTGGACTGTAGCGCCATCGTGAGTAAGTATAAGTAAGTAAGTAAGTTGAAAAAAATTTAGGTTTATACGTTCTCCATCTTTCATGCAATTCACTGAATATAAGTTTAAGAAAAGTTTGAACGATTTTATTCATTGTTGAACCGAACTTTAAGTAACTTTATACACTAAAAAACAGGCAGGCCATTTTTCTTCACAGCTTAATCCTCTCAAAGTATGCAGCTTACGTTTGTGTCTTGGGTGCATGAATATGTTTAAATCTAAAAGATTCTACAGGTGTTCTTCGCAGTTCTTAAGTTGTAGTTTGCCAAGGTGAAATTTCTAATAATTCTTTTATTAAATGTTTTTGAAAATCATCTACTTTGCTATTCATTATGCCGTGTAGAAGTCTTAGTCCTTTGACTCCGGTCTGTTTATTGATCCGAGTCCATCTTTGCGAAGACCGTATTGCTGTCAATTCAACTTCCCGGTAGCAAAGTCACATAGTTTCGTCCTCTTTAGTCGTCTGCAATTTCTTGATAGTAGAGACCCTCATTGTGGTGTTTGTATTTCAGCTTTGTGATTTTCCACAAGTTTTTGAATTTTCCCTTTGAGTAGTTTCACCTTTAAGTCGTCGTGGCCATGGTGGTTGACGTTTCGTTCTTAGCAGGGAGCGTTTTCAATGAATATTTTCCAGACTAAACATTATGAGAGCAAACTCAAAGGAATTAACATGAAAAGAAGCTTTATACTTAATTTTTTTTATGCCCCTGCCGTATTCCGATGTTCACGATGGGCAAGTTTATGGTCACTTGGAAAATGTTGATATTTGTTTCTATTTTTCGAAATAAGTTGCATAAACGTGTAAAAAAAATTCGAAATTATTATTCAAATACCAATGGCGAGACATCTTTTTGCGAAAGGACATTTATTATCAAAAACATTTGGGTTAAGTAATTTATACACACTTTCGCCTTTAGTAATAAGTAATAACCAAATCGATATTTGATCAGAATTAAGGAATGGGGAAAATGTTGAACCCCTTTACACCTCTTGGGGGTTGAATATTAAAAATCGTTTGTAGGAGTTTTATAAAAAGACCATTACATAAACCTCTGCAGAAGTTAAAGCCAATTTGATATCCCATCAAACGTAAAAGATATGGGGAAAATTATGGAGACGTATAGAACTGCCGTATACCCACCCACTTGGAGATTGAATATCCAACAATCCTGAAAGATATATTTAGATAAATATAAAGAAAGCCCGAGGAAGGAAAACCTATTCGATGTCTTATCACTCTTGAAAGATATGACGAAAGTAGTGAAAACGTGTTCAACAACCGCTAAGTTGAAAAATCTTGAAAATGAACTTTAGCCGATTATAAAACAAGCCTACGGAAGTGAAAAATTTTTTGATATCTAATCAGACCTCAGGAATATGGCTGAATTCGTCAAAATGCCTCCTTAAAGAAGAAAGAATTTAATTAATCAGACCTCAGGAATATGGCTGAATTCGTCAAAATGCCTCCTTAAAGAAGAAAGAATTTAGATAATGAAAGTAAGAAAAACCTCCCCCTCAGCCGTATTATACTACGCTTATGAAAAATTACTTTGCACACCTTAATAAAAAAGAATCTGGCCAATAAGAATAAGAAAAATATCCCCCATAGCAGTATCATACTATCCCTATGAAAAATTATATTTTTACAATAAAATATTTAAATAAAAATGTTCAACTATCCATCAATATAAGGTTCTTTAGATATCAAAATCAGAACATTTTTTTCATGCAAAAATGTTTTCTCTGCCTCGGGTATAATATTAGGTCTATCTTCTATCTCTCTTTCTATATTACAGAGTTCTTGATACATGATTTTTCTAAAAAAATATTAACCTTCACACTTTCACGCTCAGCAAACTAAATTTTTCAAGCGCAATCGGTTCTTCTTCTTTCTTAAGATATGGTCTTTTAAGTTTTTATCCCCCACTTTAACCATGAAACTTCAAAGATTGGTATCCTCTCGTTCAAATTAGACTCAAAATTGCTCTACTTATTTAAGGTGGCACGCATTCAAAAGTGCTTTGAAAACGTGTTCAAGAATACTGGATAGTTTCATTCTATTCATTCGTGTAGCTACCATTGAAAAGTCTTAAGAAAATTTGTTCATTGCTGTTCAGTAGCCGTCAAAAATTCAAGAAATATTTCAACTAGAGTTTGTAAAATTTAGATCTCTCTTCGATATAGTATTTTTTCCGTGGATAGCATGTTAACCTATTGCAAAACCATCGATAAATGAAGGTATTAAAATTATCTGAATTTTTGGTACCAACATATTATAAGTGGAATTCGAGCTCATGACCTCGAAAATAAATGACTAGTACCTATGCTTGCATCAGGCTACAGAGGTCAATTAGATTGAAGTAGAAGTTAGTGAACGAAACTTCTGCACTCTTTTGATTGTACCAAAATTGTTAACTACAGAACTCGGCAACCATCGGAATTTATATCTTTGTACCAAGAAATAATTTTTAACGGTTGTAGCTAAAAGAATTAGCTGGAAGAAAATTCAGCAGAGCATATTTAAGACCTTGAAAAATGTTTGCAATCATCTTCCGGGAACCACTAAAAATCAAGAAATAGTTTAAGTTGAAGGATGCAGTTTTACTGAAATTTGTTATGAATTGAAGGCGCGTTCCAGATTGTTGGAGCATGAAATTTCGCCATTCCTTCGGGTAGCTCCCATGCAAGTTTCTAAAGTCACGTAGTTATATTCATTGCATGATTAGGAGAGAATCTATAGAGGAAGCAGTTCAAAATTTTTGGCACACCACAATTTTCACCTTTTGAAAATTCGAGGATACACAGAATTGGATGGACTCAAACTTATAATGCTCTACCGATATTGTCCAGAGTACGAAATCTATGAGATTCAATTTAAGGCAAAATGATTGGCTGATGAGCAAAATCAATGGACAGTTTACATTTACATTTTTTACTTTATTAGTAATAATACAGTATTGTTATTGATTTTCCCCGTTTCATGACTAGTAGACACGAAAAAACGTCTGTCCGCCGTACGCCGTACGCCGTACGTCGACCGCCCCAAAATCCTTTGAAGGCTCGTAGCTTTCAAACCAGTGGAGCTATTAACTTAAAATTTTTTCTAGGAATAGACTGGGTAGACCCCTTGGGGTGGGGGTTGAAATACTTAACATTACGATATCTCCCAAACCAGTGGCACCAGAAAAACAAAATTCGGTTTGGATATAAAGCTTGATAAATAAAGATTGCTTAAAGTAAAATCTTTGAAGGGGGCGGGGAAGTACGTAAGTGGAGGGGATAAGAATTTTTCAATAATAACACGTTTCATATCTCAATAACAGTGTAAGATGGATGTTTCAAATTTTTACCAGAAGTAGGCCTAATAGAACCCTAGTAGGGAAAAAAAAGTTTGGGGGTGTGGGTGTAGAGGGTGAGGGTGGGGAAGGGTGAGAAAGAAAAAGTTCCGATGCTTTTAGGGTTAGTATGGTACGGTGGTGGGGGGTGTTTTTCCTAACTTTAGAACGGCTTATGCTAAGAAGTTGAAACTCGGGACGTATATGTAAATTAACTAGAAAAGTAAATCTAATAAAAAATTCGAATATTCATTGGCATTCAGAAGGGGGGCAAAAAAAAATATCAGTTAATATAAAATGCATATATTTTCATGATTTTCGTCATATCTACTAGGTCTTTCCAAATATTGAATTCATTTTTATTCTACGGATTCTTCATATGAATTCCTAGAAAGTGTTTTCAAGATTTTATGAAATTCGACCCTTAAGGGGGTGTTAAGCGGTTGTATATCTTTTTATAAATTCCACCATATCTCTCAGGTCTGATAAGATATCAAATATCTTTTCACTTCCACGGGCTTGTTTAATAATCACCTATTTTTAAGTATTTTCTTTTTCAACCTCTAGACCGCATCCCGGAATATGGCCCAATTATATAATTCATATGTTACACTCTATTCTGACCGCTTCCCGAATTTTTTGTTAGGTTTTCAGTCACATAGTAACATATGCCGCATCCCCGAATAAAACACGTTCCGAACTTCTGCTGGAAAAATAATAAAGTTGCGCCCAGACTGTTGGCAGATTTTTTAAATTGATTACAACTGGAAAATCTTAAGTAGTCCAAAATGTTACTTTCTTTCATCCTCTATTTCCTTTTCCAAAGGTTGAACTAAAAATGGAATATAATTTTCATTCTACTTGAAGTAGTCACTATATAACGCTCTTTAGTTCAAAGTTCACCATTTTGTCTAATTTGTTGAAGATCCTACTTATCGTGATCGCGGCATATTTTGGCTTTCCTTTACGACGAACCCAAGTAGCAGTTGTTGCTTATGTGTATTTAATTTTGTTGGCTATTCTAGTTACGAAACTCTCTAACAACTTATTATCAGTACCAAATAGTTGTATGACCATTTAGTTCGTTTAAGTAGTTGTGCATGTGCAATAGTTGTTCGAACTAATGCGGACAACCATAAAAATATTCTTCCCTGCTAAGTCCGTGTGTGGTTCGTACAACCATCTGCCAACTTCATAAATTCGTAAGTTCTGGTAGTACTAAATAATACATAATTGACAGCAACTAAATTTTTTTTTAGTTTTGGCATGGTACGCTGTACAATCTGGGAACCAGCCTGTTACTACTAAATAGATTATATTGCTACTAAATAGTAGTGTATTCTTACTTAATAGGACGCCATATTTTATGGATATCGCATGGCTTTCAATTTAATTTAATTATACCTATCACCCGATAAGATAATGGGTACGTTTTTTTCAACTGGATCAAGATCAAGATCATTCGTTTTACATTGAAAACAACAACAAAAAGATGATCCAAAATCAAAATGTGATTATTGATGGATAAATTTTGTGCTTTTAAAGCTTATTTAAATGGCAACTATTTTAACAATGTCACAGATGGCGCCATGCGATTTAGCACTAAATTCAATTTGTAGCAGGTATTTGCACCCAACAGGCAGAATATGCTAATCGAAAAGTCGCTGTAACTCAATTCATTTTGTACGGAAATGCAAGTCCATGTGTAAGATAGAGAAAGAATGTAGAAAATTATTGACAAATATACCATGTGCTCTGGTGGCAAATTTCGGAACTATATATACTAGACAGAAAGTGGCAGTTGCATGTTATTTTCAAACAAAATTGAGATTGAGCTCAAATAAGAGGGTCCTACTACAAAATATTACTTCAAGTGAACTTAAATTATTGTTATAATTGAATAAGAAGGACATATGTATCATAACATATCAAAAACAAAAAAGAAATCAATTTAAAGTGCTAAAATAAAAGAAAAAAGTATTGAAAAAACGGTCTACGTTCTTTTCAAATAATTTAATAATTATTTCACATTTCTTTTTCCTGGAATATTAAACATTTGAGAAGTTATTTCGAAGATTATACCTCCCATTCGTATGGAAAAATTGTTCATTTTCTGACTTCGATGTGCGGGATTGATTAATTTTCGAAATGTAGAACCGGAAATAAGCACCTTATTATTAACCAAACCGATCGCCATCAATCTTTATCATGTCTTTCATAATGAAATTAAGAGAGAATCGCAAATTCACCAAGCTCCGAATCTTAAAAACACACACGAACCGCCCGACAACAGTCAGCTGACGAAAATGTGTCTAGCATATCTGGTAGTTGTTTTTCCCACCAGGTGGAGATTTCCAACTTTACCATTCGTCAATTGAAAAAGTCTTTGTTTGTATGACCTTTGTACAGTGCCGTTTCGTCGTATAGTATGCGAAACTTTGCCGCCAGGGCAGCTGACAGTTTATCCGAGGCATTTACAAACAGCATTGTTAACCCTGCTAAAGTAGCTTTTGGGATGATCCACTGCGTTTTTTTCAATTTGATCTGATCCAGTTGAAAAAAACACACCTAATGTAAATCGAAATCGTAGATTTTCCTACGTAAAACGGAATTTTTTTTCCATTCTTCAAAATTCTTATATTCATACTTTAAAATATTGGTTTGAATATTGTTTATGTTTATTCCATTTTAGTAAAAAAGTACTTTCGTTTGAAAAATCAATTTGATTTAAAAAGTTCTAAAATATTACAACATAATTTAATTTTAAAATTATGTTTACCATAAAATAAGTTGTAGATTTAGTTTTTTAATTGAAAAATAATTAAAAATAATAGTTTCCCGGGATAAATACTGTTCTAATTTATTTAATGTGACGTTTCGAACTCAATTGAGTCGAGATAAAGGACTCAATCGAGTCCGAAATGTCACTTAAAATAAATTAGAACAGTATTTAACCCGGAAAACCTGTATTTTCGGTTAAAATGTACTGTGAAAACATTCACCAAAATATTTAAAAATATTACCGCCAACTCATATTTCCACTCTGATTTACTAAAAAGTTCGCAAATAGTTCGCACATTATCCGTAGCCCACAACTATTCGTAACGCTGCAGATAGCGAGGTGGTATGTATTACTAAACCCGCACTTGCGATTGGTTGTGATAACTATCATATCACAGTTATCACAACTATTCATTTTTCACTACTGCTCTACGAAATTTAAATTTTTTTTTTTTTTTCAAATAATTTAGAAAGCATAAATTTTCTAAGCTGAATATCTACTTGTCAATACAAATCGCGTCAAGCCGTCATTTATCAAAATAAAATCAGTTACCTAGTCTGAACACCACTTTTTGAACACGTTTATTTTGCCTACTTAAACGCGTTTAAAACGCATAGTCTGTACATGGTATAAAGCTGGTTGATCTGAATTCAAAAATTTTTAATTCCAGACATGGGAACTGACGAACCGAACCGGTCATCTAAGATAGGAATACGTAGCGGGCAGATGAGAATTTATAGTTGTTGCTGATGAGTGGAGCCGTGTTATCCTTGAGCGGTTGATGCCTTTTAAAAAGTATCGACAGCAATGTGAAGAAACATTCTAGAAAACCACTTTCACTACCTACACTATGCCTTTCTCTAGTTTTTGCTTTAAGCTAAAATTTGGAATATACAGCGTTATTCTTCATCGTCAGTAGAGCAGGACCCGATTATGCCCGTCGCGCCATTGATGAGTCCTTGATCTGTTATTTTATTTTACTATTTTTTTTTTTTTTAAAAGTCTTACGCTTAAGAACTAGTAAACTCCAAAAAAGCGAAAGAAATATCCATCTGTCCGCCGTAGACGCCGTACGCAGAAGAAAACTTGTAGCTCACAGACTCTTCAAGATTTAAAGTTGAAAGTTTCTTGGTGGTGGTACCTTTTGAAAGGTGTTTGCATTAGGGCGATGGTAGGGAAAGCGGCTTAGACGAAAATTGTTGATTTCTAGATCTCAGAAACTGCACTCACTTGGAGGATCAAAGATAAAACTTTTTAGGCAGACTTAGGCATACTTATGCATACTTAGTCAAGGACTAACAATTTAAAGAGCGGGGCATGCAGCGGACAACGTAAGAAATAACTGAGAGGCTATTCGAAACGTTATTTCTTAGGTAGACCGTTGCGTAGTAAACTACATCGCTTGTCAGCACTAAACGTTCCGGACTTATACCCAAAAAATAACAAAATTGCTCCCAGTTTTTTGGCACATTTTTATATATGTACATAGATGTTTTTTTTTATTTCCCAAAAAGGAGATACAGAGTTCCCTAATTGAAACGGTTGTGTTATTAGTCTGAATAATTTTCGCAATATTTTAATTGGATGCTAAGTTTCGTTAATGGAGTTAAAATTACATAACAACAATTTAATTGCACCATCATCATTAAAAACGATGGAAACAATTTGCACGCTTCATCAAAGATGCACTGATGCAACAAGTACGACTTTATTTCACTCAAATGTATAATTTTTTCGCTGCAATGGGTTTAGATAAATTTCAAAAAAAAAAATTTAATAAAATAATTTTATATTGCTCCTTTATGTCGCCGATTGATCGAAGCGCTCTAAATTATGAACAATAGCGTTTCGCTACAACAAGCAATTATTCAAATGGGAGAACCAAAAAATTAATTCTTACTTTGTTGCTATTAGAGAAATCCTAATTTATTGGATTTAATCTTTTAGCGATGATCAAATTTCCTCATTTTCCCTTCGGGATTGTAATTTTCTTCGCTTATCTCTTCACGGTATCTCGTTTCTCTTGTAAACTCGGTCGGACTTCGTTTGTACCTTTGCTTTCGCTAGGGGGGTTTAATCCAACAAATGAAACCCGATGTGTTGTAGTTGTTATCCTTTTCTGCACACACTCGAGGACGATTCCTTCCTCAACCGAACGAGTTCATTTATTTATAGATAGGGTACAAGGGTTGGTATCGGGGGCGATTCTACAAGCATTCTGTAGCTGTAGCGTGATGATAATTACTTAATCCCGTGCAGGTGGAAACGATATTTATGTCAAAGTTTCAGACAATTGTCAGACACAATATCTGCATAGTGAGAAACATTGTTGTTGTATCCTAACACGTTCCGAACGATACACGAACCAATAACAAAATCACAATCAATCACATGCCAACCGAAATCAAATCAAATCGGATTGGTTATTCGTCAAACGAGCACCACACACTATCGGAATTCAATCCACGGCATTCCGCCTTCCGACAAATTTTCACACGCACACACACCGCCTCCTCTCTATCTTAACATCACTTTCCAACAAAAAAAAAAAAAAAATTTCCACAACAATTTACCGTAGATCTTCTAAGGACGATTTTCCTGCACATACGCGCTGCTAGTACGGCACAAATAAACACCAGGGAAAATGAAGAACACGCTTCGAGCTCATTCACCGAAGCTATCGCGCTTGGTCGAACTAAACTGTCAATAGACGAAGTTCCTTCTGTACATTCGCGATTTTATTAGTTAAGCGATAAGTTCCTTATCGCATATCTGAGCTCCTTTCAACCGCATCTCGCACCCCATACGAGCGCACATAGTACACACCAACAACAACACCAACTACCCTCCCGAACAGCTCAACATAAAAGACATTCGCCGCGTATTAATTCAAAAAGGTAACTGGGAAAGATTTCATCAATTTCTGAAAAGATTTTGGCACCCGATAAACTCTTGGAAATATACAGAAGATGAATATAAAAAAAAACCCGGAGGAACGAAGCTTTGTACGCGCGTATCCTTTTGACGAACGATTCTTATCAAAACTCCGTTAAAGACTGATGGCAAAGTTTACTCTACGTCACAAGCTTTGCAGCAGAAAGGACGCGCTCGCTCTCCCGAAAGTCATTTATCGTTTTTATCGTACTGTAGATGTAGGCACAACACTGTGTCCTTTCCTATCAGATTCTCGTCCTTGCGTTCTCGAAACCAAGCAATCTCGTGCACAAAGCTCTCCGTTGATAGGGGGGGGGGGGCACTGGAGGGTGAGCTTTTCGGCTTATCCTTGCGCTACAGTGAAAGCGAGCAGTAAGCATTCGACAACTTGGAACGTGACTTTTAAAGGACGAACAAAATCGGTCAATAATTTCAGCGCATCGCATCAGTATTTTTTCCCATTCTAGTTATTTATTTCTCATTAAGTGTCAATAGAAATTCCGTCGAACCACTGACCTTGATCTAATTTAAGCCTTTACAGACAAAAACGTAGCAAATCATCCGTTGATTGGAGTCCTTTAAACAATAATTTGTAACATTTGACCGAATTTTTTTTTATTTTTAGGTAGATGGTACTGGATACAGGTTACGGACGACAACTTAAAAAACCACAACTATATTTTCGATATCTCGTGGAACCTAGAGGATATGACAGAATTCGTTAGATATACTTTGACTTCATACAACACTACCCGCATAACGTTACTTAGTTTAATTTTCTTGGATGTTTTACAATCTCTGGAACGACTAATGACTAAGGAACTTGTAACTCAGTGAATATTTGCAGACGTACTAGATAAACGTTTAAATAAAAAAATCATATATCTTCATATTTTCACGAATTTCGTCATATCTTTTAGGTCTTTTGAAATACATAATTTTATTCAACCCTCTAAGAGAGTCGTATACATTTTCATGAATTCTGCTTACTGGTTTTTATTTCCACTCGCTCTTCATTTAGTCTCTTAAAAAAATTACTCACGATTGCTAACTTTGTCAACCATCAGCGGGTGTAAAAGATTGTTCACGTTATCACGAATTTCGTTATATTTTTCAGGTCGGTTGGTTCTTACTTCCTCGGGCTTTCTGTATAACCGCCTAAAAACTAATTTTAGAATTTTCGGATTTTTAACAGTTCCGATTCATAAATTCCGGTATGTTGGTTTTTTTTTTAGATCTGATGATATATCGAATCTAAAAAAATTGTGATTACAATATCATTCGAACCAATTGTGCCTGGAAGATGAAGTTTCAGAATGTTGTGCAGATAGTAACATGTGATTGTTTTTTGCATCTCAAGGTTTATGTAAGGCTTACACAGTAAAAAACTACTCTTTAAAAGAAGGCAATGGGACGCCAACTTTAATTATAGTAAAATTACACTGCATTGTGCACGCTACACAATAGTGTGTAAACTTTAATTACATGCTGATTCTGTATACTTTACACACTAGTGTGTAAAAAAAAAAAATTTAAAAAATTTGTTTTTTTTTCTGCTTGCTACGAATTTATTTTCCTTTAAATTATTTTTTTTTTGTTTGAAAAATTAGAATGCACACTCTCGAATTCGAACCATGGACCCGTCGGACATAAGTCCGATACGCTACCACTCGGCCACCTGAGCATTTCTGAAACATGCTTAAATCATCAAGAATAGCCAAGAATGACGTAAATTAACCCTACTACTATATAAGAAATAGTACTTTAACATAAATTCGCTTACTGTGTACACAACGCCATTGAATTCTGCACAACGTACGTACTTTTATGTAATTTTTACAGAAATTACACAATTTACACATTTTATAGCAAATAAGCATATTAGTTCTTTACATTTACGTTCTAATTGTAAAATTACATTGACCCAACAGTAAAAATTACTATACAAAAAATAGTACTTTTTCTGAAATTTTTTACTAAGTATGTAAAAACTTTTAATTTATTATGTGTTTGAAAATGTTCCACAGGAGTATCAAAAACAAAGAAAAGTTGAAATTTCTATTTGCCTACAAACGTGGAGTAAACGTGAAATTGGTTTTACTTTATTATTTTAATAATTAAGTATTGTGATTGATTTTTTAAAAAAAAAAATTTGCTACCCTCAAAATTTTTATTTTCACGTTTCATAACTAGTAGACGCGAAAAAAGCAATAAAAATTTTCAGTCCGTCTGTCCGCCGTACGCCGTACGCCGTACGGCGTTTGCCGTACGCAAGATCGTTTGGAGGCTCGTAGCTGCCAAACGCTTTGAGATATTAAATTGAAATTTTTTTAACGAATAGACGGGGTAGGCGCCTTGAAGTGACCAAATTTTTAGGGGTGGGGGTGTGAGGGGAAAAGAAGGGGAAGTGTTTTAGACCGAAAATTTTGCTTTCCAGATCTCAGTAACTTCTTATGTTAGGAAGCTGAAACTTGGAATTTCTATAGAGCTCTGATAGTAGACCCATTTGCAGAAAAATTGTCAATATTGATCAAGGGGTGTGGGAGTGGGGGGAAATGTAATACGTCCGGAACCCAAAAAAGGTGAGATAGACACATTCTAAAATCCATATCTCCTAAACCGTTAATGGCACACCATTCAAACTAAAAACATATTTGTAGGTATACTAGGAGAACAGAATCAAGAAAAATTTTGGGTGGGGGAAGTTGTGTATGGGGGTGGGGGGTGAAAAACTTAAGATTACGATATCTCATGAACCAATTGCTCTAGAAAAATAAAATTTGGTTTAGCTGTAAAGGTTGACAAAAAAAGATTGATCAAAGTAAAATTTTTTAAGTGGGAGGTGGAGCATAGAAGTGGAGGGGATGAGAATTTTTCAAATCAAACACATTTCATATCTCAAGAACAGTTTAAGATAGATGCTTAGAATTTTTACCAGAAGTAGCGCTAATTAAACTCTAGTAGGGAAAAAAGTTTTGGGGTTGTGGGTGAAGAGGGGGAGGGTGGGGGAGGGTGAAAAGGAAAAAGTTCCGATGCTTATATCTTGAGAACCTGTAATGATATAAGCCTTAAACTTGGTATTTAGATAGAGCTATTGTAGCGGAATGTTGGAAAAATAAATTTTTTTTTAGGGGTAGTATGCTACGGGGGTAGGGGGTGTTTTTCCTAACTATTAAACGGTTCATGCTAGAAAGTTGAAACTCGGTGTGTATATGTAAATCAACTAGAAAAGTAATTGTGATAAAAAAAAATTTGAATATTCATTGGCGTTTAGAAAGGGGGGCAAAAAAAATTATTTGTAAATATAATAGATATAAAATTCATATATTTTCACGATTTTCGTCATATCTACTAGGTCTTTCCAAATATTGAATTCATTTTTATTCTACGGATTCTTTGTATGAATACCTAGAAAGTGTTTTCAAGGTTTTTTGAAATTCGACCCCTAAGGGTAGTGTGGTACAAGTGGTAGGTGTTTTTTCTATATATAGAACGGCTTAAGCTACAATGTTGAAACTCGGTGTGTATATCTAAATCAACTAAAAAAATAATTTTGAATAAAAAAAACGAATATCTATTGGCGTTCAGAAGGGGGGCAAAACAAATTATCTGTGAAAATTGAATGCATATTTTCCCACGATTTTCGACATATCTACTACCTCGTCCCAAATAATGAATTTAATTTTATTCTATGTATTCTCCATATGAATACCAAGACAGTGTTTTCAAGATTTTCTGAAAATTGACCCCTAAGGGGGTGTAAAGTGATTGTGTACTTTTTCATAAACTATTCCATATCTCTCAGATCCAATCAGATTTTCACTTCCATGATCTTGTTCTTTTTGATAGGTTTTCAGTCACATAGTAGCCTACACCGCATTTCAGAATTGAACGCGTTCCTTACTTCTGCCGGAAAAATAATAAAGTTACGCCCAGATTGTTGGCAGATTTTTTATTTTCATTCTCACGAATTTCAAAATTAATTCTAGATATTTTGAGTATCAAATTAATTTTAATTATGCGTGCTCTTTACATAAGCGCTTAGGAACCGCTTTCTACATTTCTCGATATCTCGATATCCAACTTCCAAGTTCGTGGAGAATTTATATTCATGCTTATTCTGGAAAACGGCGAATTTTGTATTCCCATCAACTCTGCGCTTCACATTTGATCCCCGTTCACGTTACATACGATTAAAAAATCGTTGGGATACTTCCTTATCGACATACTTTAAAAACATTTATTCCGTGTATTTGAAACCATATTTTAAGGCAAAAAATCTCTAAAATTATAATACTGTAAATGTGGGAGATGAACCAATTTCTCTTTATTTATGCTGAAAAAAGTTTAAAAACGCGACTATTTCCTTGCGGTTTTCAACTGTCAAATTTTCGATAAAGTGAATCGTTCACAAGTTTTCAATAATTGGGAATCATAGTTCACTAGCGCGCCTGCGTGATCAAGAAGAAGGATGATTATATTTCATAGGTCGAATGTGATGTCGAATCCGCTTGCACTTCTAAAGACTTTCAACATTATCAGCGAATAACCTGATTTAATCATTTTTCGAGGCTGCACCTCTAGAGTTGTATTGATTGTTTAAGTTTTCACGAATTCCGACAAATCTTATAGGTTTCATGCAATTGAACTCAATTTTGTTGTTGTTGTTGTTTGGTGTGGAAAGACACACTGAAAGGCGAGTCTTGAGCATACAGGCCACCTGGCGTATTGTACTCGAATTCCCAGTCTCTACCCGAACTTTTTCGTCCTCCTCACGAATTTCAAAAGCTCAGGTAGGGAGCGAAAACGGAGTTCGTCCATCCTCATAATATCGACGCCGTATACATGCATTCTTGCAAAAGAGTAAGCTGGACACTCGAGAAGAAAATGTTTCGTCGCGTCGTCGCTCTTGTCGCAAGCAGTGCACATGGGGTCATCAATGATTCTCAATTTTCGGTCTTACATACTTCCATGGGTTTTATGTATTTATATTGATGTTAAAATTAATTGCGGGATCTTGGAATATTTATTTCATTGTGTATTTTTGTATATTTATATTCCAACATATCAACAACAGTTGTAACAAAGTGTACATTCGCAGCTGTCAAACTTTATGATTGTATGAAGGTTTAAAATTAAGAAAACTATTGTTTTGTTTAAAAACTGGAATGAAGGTAGTATGACTGCATTGATTATACTCTAGATGAAATCATATAGAGTATTATAAGTTTGATCCAGCCGAAAATTATATAACGCATAGAACCAAGCCTCGGACGAAGAAAAGTTGTAAAAGTATTTTTTGTTTATTTGTGGCCAAAAACCTCAAATCCGTTTGACGTCCGTCTGTCCGTCTATCCGTCCGTCCGTCCCTCCGTCAGTCCGTCTGTCTGTCCGTGAACACGATAACTCAAGAACGCCTTGACCTAGGATCTTGAAATTTTGAATCTGAGTGTTTGGTTGAATTTGTAAGGCTAAGTTCGTTAACGGGAAAAATCGTCCACTCCTTCGGGTAGCTGCCATACAAAGTGTCCTTAAAACACGTGTTCAAGAATATTGCCCGATAACTTCATAAGGGTTTAAGCTACGACTTGGAAATTTTGTATGTGTTTATTTTCCAATATTTGGAGCTAAATGTATAATTATGAAAAAAATCCTATTAGTCCTTCGAGTGGCTGCCATACAAAAATCCTATTAAAATATCTTCATTTAATTCACGAAACTCACTATAACTCAAGTAATCGTTTAGCTATGAATTCAGAATTTTGTACAAATTAGTTTTGGGTGAATACAAAGTTCAAGTTTACTAATCAGCGAAATCATTTTACCCCTTCTGGTACCTTCCATATAAAATGTTCTCAAAACATGTGTTCAAGAATATTGGCCGATAACTTGGAATGCCTAAAGCTACGACTTTGAAATCTTGTATACGTTGGTTTTTCAATAGTTGGAGCTAAGTCTATGATTATGAAAAAAGTCTTTTTAGCCTTTCGTGTAGCCGCCATACAAATATCCTACCAAAATGTCTTCACATAATTTACGGAACTCACTTTAACTCCAGTTATCTTTTAGATACGTATTCGAAATTGTGCACAAATTAGTTTTGAGTGAAAACAAAGTTTAAGTTTACTAGGCAGATAAATCCTTGTGCTCCTTCTGGTACCTGCCGTATAAAATATCCTTAAAACATGTGTTCAAGAATATTGGCCGATAACTTCAGACAGGTTTAAACTATGGTTTTAAAATTTTGTATGTGCTAATTTTGCAATAGTTGGAGCTAAATGTATGATTATGAAGAAAATCCTATTAGTCCTTCGAGTGGCTGCCATGCAAATATCTTGTTAAAATATCTTCATTGTATTCACGAAACTCACATTAACTCAAGAAATCGTTTAGCCATGAAGTTTAAATTTTGTACAAATAAGATTTAAGCAAAAAGGAAGTTAGACTGCGTTTGTCAGTGAAATTTCTTGACTCCTTCGAGTAGCTCCCATACTAAAAAATCCTTGAAAAGACAGTGTTCTAGAAAATTTGTCGATGGCTGCACAACCATTTTGCTGTTTGTTTAAAATTTTGTATTCGT
The DNA here is from genome assembly GCA_949128065.1 of Beris chalybata. Lineage (NCBI taxonomy): Eukaryota > Metazoa > Arthropoda > Insecta > Diptera > Stratiomyidae > Beris > Beris chalybata. The sequence continues at coordinate 95,403,344 of OX421896.1, forward strand.
TTGTTTTCCAATAGTTCAAGTTAAATGTATATCTTTGAAAAAAATCCTATTAGTCCTTCGCGTAACAGCCATACAAACATCCTTTCAAAATGTCTTCACTTAATTTATGGAACTCACTATAACTCAAGTAATCGTTTAGCTGTAAATTTAGAATTTTGTACAAATTAGTTTTGAGTGAAAACGAATTTCGAGTTTACTAGTCCCTTTCACTCCTTCTGGTACCTTCCATACAAAAAATCATTAAGATACGTATTCAACAATATTTTCCCATAACTTTTGAACGCGTCAAACTACGAATATGAAATTTTGTACACATTAATTTGTGGATGGTTCCAAGGAAAAGGATAAATATATAAGAAATCGAGTGAGTCCTTCCTGCACCTCCCATGTGAAAGTCCATCAAAAATGACATTTTATTCCCGATGGCACACCCAATTCAAGAAATGATTTTAAACATTGATGATATTGTTTTTAAGTTTCAAGTAGCAACTGAATGGAGGTCCTTAAAAAAGGACATACAACATGCACATATGTAATTCTATTTTAGCCCCAACTACAATATAAAGCGGAGTTTAGTATCATCTAGAGTATTATACGATTGGCTTGCAGCCGATCGTGACTGCAGTATGTTTTTTTTAAGGATACCGAACTAGACTTAGGGTGTTAATCTTTAATATACTATAGTGTACAGTCCAGTCAGCTTAGGGATGAAAGATCAGAAATCGGGCCTGGTATGGCAGTGTGCTAACAATTTTTAGTGTTGTTTAGCAATGCTGCCTATAACAAACCAACTACTGTCTGGTATCTCTGATGGTGTTCGTGAATCTGATAAGAATGTAAACAGAACTTATCTGTTTATCGGCTTAGTGTTAAATCCTTTAGTAGTAATCATGCTAAACATTCCGCACCGTTCACTATTTACATATATTAATAATTTCAAGCAATTAGCAACTGAAAAATTCTTATAAATAATTTATGCGACATCGCCGAATCAAGACCTAGTACACTACCACTGGACTACACCCGGCCCTAACATTAACAATTAACAGTTAACAATTAACGTTCTTTATGTCAGGCCAAAATACATTACACATTTTTTTAAATATTGTTCACTTTTTACAATTTTTTTACGTGCACCAAGCTAAAAGAACATTAGCAGTGGCGTATCAATTTTTTCGAAATAATTTTTTTCCTTTATATAGAATACTAGCGGCGTTACTGTGGTTATCTCGCTTCGGTCATGTTGGTTTTTACTTTATTATTTTAATAATTAAGTATTGTGATTGATTTTTTAAAAAAAAAAATTTGCTACCCTCAAAATTTTTATTTTCACGTTTCATAACTAGTAGACGCGAAAAAAGCAATAAAAATTTTCAGTCCGTCTGTCCGCCGTACGCCGTACGCCGTACGGCGTCCGCCGTACGCAAGATCGTTTGGAGGCTCGTAGCTGCCAAACGCTTTGAGATATTAAATTGAATTTTTTTTAACGAATAGATGGGGTAGGCGCCTTGAAGTGACCAAATTTTTAGGGGTGGGGGTGTGAGGGGGAAGGAGGGGGAAGTGTTTTAGACCGAAAATTTTGGTTTCCAGATCTCAGTAACCCCTTATGTTAGGAAGCTGAAACTTGGAATTTCTATAGAGCTCTGATAGTAGACCCATTTGCAGAAAAATTGTCAATATTGATCAAGGGGTGTGGGAGTGGGGGGAAATGTAATGCGTCCGAAACCCAAAAAAGGTGAGATAGACACATTCTAAAATCCATATCTCCTAAACCGTTAATGGCACACTATTCAAACTTAACAAATATTTGTAGTTATACTAGGAGAACAGAATCAAGAAAAATTTTGGGTGGGGGAAGTTGTGTATGGGGGTGGGGGGTGAAAAACTTAAGATTACGATATCTCATGAACCAATTGCTCTAGAAAAATAAAATTTGGTTTGGGTGTAAAGGTTGACAAAAAAAGATTGATCAAAGTAAAATTTTTTAAGTGGGAGGTGGAGCATAGAAGTGGAGGGGATGAGAATTTTTCAAATCAAACACATTTCATATCTCAAGAACAGTTTAAGATAGATGCTTAGAATTTTTACCAGAAGTAGCGCTAATAAAACCCCAGTAGGGAAAAAAGTTTTGGGGTTGTGGGTGAAGAGGGGGAGGGTGGGGGAGGGTGAAAAGGAAAAAGTTCCGATGCTTATATCTTGAGAACCTCTAATGATAAAAACCTTAAACTTGATATTTAGATAGAGCTATAGTAGCGAAATGTTGAAAAAATAAAAATTTTTTTAGGGGTAGTATGCTACGGGGGTAGGGGGTGTTTTTCCTAACTATTAAACGGTTTATGCTAGAAAATTGAAACTCGGTGCGTATATGTAAATCAACTAGAAAAGTAGTTGTGATAAAAAAAAATTTGAATATTCATTGGCGTTTAGAAAGGGGGGCAAACAAAATTATTTGTAAATATAATAGATATAAAATGCATATATTTTCACGATTTTCGTCATATCTACTAGGTCTTTCCAAATATTGAATTCATTTTTATTCTACCGATTCTTCGTATGAATACCTAGAAAGTGTTTTCAAGGTTTTTTGAAATTCGACCCCTAAGGGTAGTGTGGTACAACTGGGGGTGTTTTTCTTATATATGGAACGGCTTAAGCTACAATGTTGAAACTCGGTGTGTATATGTAAATCAACTTGGAAAGTAATTGTGATAAAAAAAAATTTGAATATTCATTGGCGTTCAGAAGGGGGGGGGGGGGCAAAAAAAAATTTGTAAAAATAATAAATTTAAAATGCATATATGTTCACGATTTTCGTCATATCTACTAGGTCTTTCTAAATATTGAATTCATTTTTATTCTACGGATTCTTCGTATGAATACCTAGAAAGTGTTTTCAAGGTTTTTTGAAATTCGACCCCTAAGGGTAGTGTGGTACAAGTGGGGGTGTTTTTCTATGTATGGAACGGCTTAAGCTACAATGTTGAAACTCGGTGTGTATATGTAAATCAACTAGAAAAGTAATTGTGATAAAAAAAAATTTGAATATTCATTGGCGTTCAGAAGGGGGGGGGCAAAAAAAAATATTTGGATATATAATAAATATAAAATGCATATATTTTCAGGATTTTCGTCATATCTACTAGGTCTTTCCAAATATTGAATTCATTTTTATTCTACGGATTCTTCGTATGAATACCTAGAAAGTGTTTTCAAGGTTTTTCGAAATTCGACCCCTAAGGGTAGTGTGGTACAAGTGGTAGGTGTTTTTCCTATATATAGAACGGCTTAAGCTACAATGTTGAAACTCGGTGTGTATATCTAAATCAACTAAAAAAATAATTTTGAATAAAAAAAACGAATATCTATTGGCGTTCAGAAGGGGGGGGGGTAAAAAAAATTATCTGTGAAAATAGAATGCATATTTTCCCACGATTTTCGACATATCTACTACCTCGTCCCAAATAATGAATTTAATTTTATTCTATGTATTCTCCATATGAATACCAAGACAGTGTTTTCAAGATTTTCTGAAAATTGACCCCTAAGGGGGTGTAAAGTGATTGTGTACTTTTTCATAAGCTATTCCATATCTCTCAGATCCAATCAGATTTTCACTTCCATGATCTTGTTCTTTTTGATAGGTTTTCACTCACATAGTAGCCTACACCGCATTTCAGAATTGAACGCGTTCCTTACTTCTGCCGGAAAAATAATAAAGTTACGCCCAGATTGTTGGCAGATTTTTTGATATACTATCGCTACTCCCGTTGCTTACATTTCTCCCGTTTCTTCCATATCTGACAATTGCTCTGTTCATCCCGTTGAACCCGTTGCGTCCATTTCTCCCAAATTAATCAAAATCGGTTGAGTGGTTAAGGAGTTCATAGGGAACGTACGCACATACATAAATATGGTACATCCTCTTTTATAGATAAATAAGTAAATACAAGAAAGATGTTTTCGCTTTTCTAGGGATTATTATTGTTTCTAAATGTAGACTTTGGTTCCTATTTGTTTATAAAAATAAGGGAATTCTCAAAAGCAGTTCACGCAGTCAAGGGTAAATAAATCGCATGCTAAATGTTACAGCGGCTTGTAGTCTACAAATTTGTAGACTATATATACTGAACGCACTCAGTGGACGCACTCACCACGAAATATTAAAAAACTCTGACTTCCGGTCTTTCTTCTCCTGCTTGGTGGCGAAGGCGAACAAGGTTCGCTCTCATCCAAGAAATTATTTAAATTTAACTATAAGTTTTGAATTTTGAAGTTAATAATCAGTAAAGGGTAAGTACCTTAATCAACTTTATACTTTAATCAAGTCTATGTAAATGTAAATATTCATTAGTGCCTATGTATTGCTTTATTCTACTAGAACAACGATTTAAATTTGAAGCTTTTCCACCATTTTATTATTGTGAAATAAGAAGCCTGAATTAAACGGAGTTGAATCCAAAGGAATCGTTTCACTTAATTGTGCTCTCAGATTTGCGTACCTCAACACTAAATTTCAATGATCTATCTATACTATTTGATTACACAAATGCTTGACTAGATCAATCATTGCAAACAAATTCATAAATTTCGGGAAATTTGTATTAAATATTAATGTCAATGAATTAATCCCAGTTAATTTTTTAATTTGAATATCGAATTTGAATGCTTATATTTATCGAATTCAAATATATAAGACGAGTTATGGTGAACAACGAAAAAGTAATGACAGTAACGCGCTTTCTTCAGGTACCTCTTGGGTAGCGCAGAAATCCGTTACTTTAAAACTATATGACTGTGTACGTGTGTACTGTGTTTTACTTAATTTTTTTTAATTGGGTGAACAACTTTAGAGTACGATATCTCACAAACTATAAAAATAAAATTCGGTTAAGATTGCTCAAAATAAAATTTAAGGGGCGGTGGAGCATAGAAGAAGAGGGGATAAGAATTTAAAAAAAAAATCATGTTTCATATCTCAAGAACACAATGTAAGATTGAAGCTTAAATTTGTTTCCAGAAGTAGACCCAGTAGGTAAATTTGTAAAACTTGGTATTTTAACTGAACTATAGTAGTAGCATGTTGGAAAAGTATAATTTTTGTAGTGGTTGTATGGTACGGGGGGCTATGCTAGAAAGTTGAAATCGGTGTGTGAAAAATAATAAAGTTGCGCCCAGACTGGTAGTAGATTTTTTGGAAGTTACGACATTTGTAATCTCACAGTGTGATATATTCGTTGATGGAAATTTTCCTATTTATGCGGATCAATCTAAAAAATTTTAAAATTATGAACTGTGGTTGTGAAGTCTTTTGAAAAAATCTCATTTTGTTTGGAATTATTTCGTCTTTCACAGACAGTTTTCGAAATAATTTTTAGTTGCTTGTTATTTAGGCTTCATGTGCACGTTATATGAAATTTTGATGATTTTTGACTGTTTTCTTACCAATATCTCACGTTAACGGCAGCAAAAAACCAAAATAAAATTACACCACTTTATTAGCTGGATTGTAAACTAGGTCATCCATCCATAGAGAAAAAATTCAAAACTATATTTGGGAAAAATGCTATTAGAACAACCACCCTTGAACATTTGTTAAAATGCGTAAATTCGAGTTATTAATTTGTTGAATAATTAACATGTCATTTTCATTAATATAATGCTAGAAAAAATCTTAAAGAAGGTCCTCAATAAATCAAATTTTTAAAAATTTTCATTTATGTTAATAATATATGAAGTCAAACTGAAGTAACTTTTCACGATTTTCATAGCAAGAATTACATAAGGCCGCATTTCATTGCAAAGTATCATAGATATTGGTATTTCTAGAAGATAAATCAATGAAAAAAAGATTGATTTTTAATAGTTATGCGTTTCAAATAATTTGAAAACCTAAAACACTATTTTTTCTGTAAAATTAAAATTAGTTCGCTTATAGACAGCGAACGATGTAGATATATTGTCCACGCCAAATTACATTTACAAAACACGATTAAAATCCTCAATCGATTAAAATCCTCTCAAGCAAGAAAAATCAAACAAGGATAAAGAATTGTCGTACCGATCTCATCGGGCCTTAAGAACTATAACCACTGACATTTAAACAATAAATTACAATACAATTTGAAGCTCATCTTGGTGAATTCTTTCCTCTCGCTTTAATAGTACCCATTAATTAAAAATTATTTACAGCTTGTTGCAGTGTCTTCATTTGGAATAATTGTCTGTCATTTGAAATCCGAATTTTCAAATTCGTTCTGCTAGCATTGAAACTAATCTAAGTTCCTGCCTCCATACTGCATATACCAGTTAAAGGAATTAATAAATCTGTCAACGCTGTCAAAATGATGTCAACGAGCAAACTTATTGCTTTGTTAAGAATTCAATGGAGATTCGATATTTTCATGACTTTTTTAAATCTGCCCTACCTTTGTGTCACGGTCAATTGACATATCGATATCGTATCTAACTCTTGAGTTAAGTGACAAGTTGCTGATTACGAGACCATCTTCTTTAATCATAGCTGTCTTCCTAAATTCCGAAAAATAGCATTTCTTATCTCATTTGGCATCAACCAAAACAAACCAGTAAAAAGTTTTTCGCTTGCCACAAGTACAATCGATAATATTGCAGACTGGGAAAATACATAGATTTTCACTTAACCCTTGTTTTTCATAAATTGTCATTTGACATGTGTTATCTAGGATATTGATATTTTACAACCCCATCACAGAACTTGCTATGCTAATAGCTTGGCTACTGGGTTGATGAGAACTGCTAATAGCCATTCAGCCAACTCTGAATGATTCGATATTAAAAATCTTTTAATGTACACATTTTTTAATCGTCTTTATATAGTGGACGATTTAAAAAGAAATTTTGCTTCTCTGAAAAATGTTTGCTTTTACATTTTACAAGAAGTAAACAACGGAAAAGTGAAAAAAAAATCAGTCCGTCTGTCTGCCGAAAACAAACGTGTTTGAAGGCTCGTATCTCCCAAACCCTTTGAGCTTTTATATATAATTTTTTTGCACGGTACAATGTGGATCCCTTCAAGTGGGGACTTTTTGAGATGTTGGCGTATGAGGAGCGAGGTAAAGGTAGTGTTTTAACAAGAAATTATCCCGCTTATGGTAGTAAGTTGAATCTATGAACTTACATAGATTTAAGTTAGTACCTTGACCTTGCAAAAAAATGATTAGAATGGGTTAAGGGATCGCATCTTAGCTCCAAAAGCGTTTCGTAATTCTATCCAAAAATAATAATGGTTTGCCTAGAGGATTTTTAATTTGTTTCTTTTGGCTTTGGGAAATGTAAATATTTAATAGATTGTCGCCCTCCTAACTTTTGCCGCATCTTAACATTACACGCATTCCACAGTACTTAAAAAAATATAAAGCTATGTACAGGCTGTTTACAAATGATTTATTACTTGTGCCATTTCTCATTCGCATATTCCATTATAAACTTATTGCCGACGTCACTGTACCTTTTTCATCATTTTTCACTACTTACCGGTAATTAATTAAACTTAAAAGGGCTTAGTACTAATATACGAGTACGTTGATCTTAAGATACTCTTACACGAGCAATTTTTCAAGCAATTGATTACCCGACGACTATTGCCAAAACCTGTGGAGCGATTAATGGAGCAATACAAGGCAATATCATGCTATAGTAGTTACGGCAACACGAGTATTTCGGCAATATGGCAATGTGTTCACATATTGCTGGTATTGCTCGTACTATAGTTGCTGTATTTGGAAAATTTAATTGTCCTCGTTCGGTGATTCAATTGTCAAGTTTTGTTTTGAGTTTTAGATTTATTTGTAAAGTTTCATGTTAAAATGGCTTGGAATACAAATATTTCCAAGTTTTATTTTAAATTTTATATTTGTTTGTTAAGTTTGCTTTCGTCTTGTTCATAGATTGAATTGTTCGTGTATGATCTTATTATCGAATTGCTAATTATTGCTCCATATCGCTAGTCACCGATGGGCAACAAATTAACCACATGCTGATGTTTATAAATGTTGCTGTATGTTTTCGTGACGTCACAATTGCCTGAAATTGCGCAATTTGCGGCAGTAATTATTGGCGAGGAGTTTTTAAAAAAGATTTAAATTTTTCCGTCATTTGACGGGATAGAACAGAACTTCTACGATTCAGTTAAGTTTGAAACTACCAAACTATATGGAAAACTTAGCATGTGCGATGCAAATCCTAAACTGTTTAGAAAGAATTGGGTTCGAGTCTACTCCAGAAGTATCGAGTACTTCTGAAAATTGGTTATTCTAAGCTAATATTTGGTTCAAGTATCGATTAATAAATACCGAATATTTTATTCCAAAATTTTAGAAAAAGTTATTTATTATTTAACTAGTCTCACTTCACTTCCTCAGACGTACAAAAGTCCGTAAACTACTTGACCCTTACTTCTGTCCAATAACTTAAAAATGATGGAAGCTTGAAACATGAAATTCTGCATAAAATAAAATGTATATATGGTTTTGTATTCCTTTGAGTAGTTCTTATACAAAAGTCTTTGGATTATCTAAAAACCGATGAAGAAATGGGTTTTTCACACTACAGTTTTTTTTCAATTGAAAGCACAGAAATAAGAACAAGGAAAAATTAGGGTTTATTCTTCAAATATCTCTAAGTTGTATAAAAGTAATTGAAAATGTGGTGGGTGGCTTAGTGATTAGAGCACTTGCCTTCGGCGCACCTGGTACCAGGTTCGAATCTGCTTGGCGACAAGTAATTTTCAAGAATGGGAGTGAGTGCCAGACTACCAGTTCACTCAGATCTAAATGAGTATTTAAGTTAAAATCGGAGTAATAATCACGGACGAGCGTGTGGCTGACCACTTCACCTCCTAGTCTTCCGTTGGTCTATTTATGAAGTAACTCTAGCATTATTTCAAGGCCTAGGCCCGATTTAGGCTGTGGCGCCATTGATTATTTATTATTATTGGAATATAATAATAACAATAATAATTGTAATACACTTTAAGAATATCAAGCAATACTTTTCATTCCACAATTTACCTATAGTTTTAAATAGAGTATTTAAAAAAGCTGAAATTGTTCTTTTTTCTTCAACACAAACCAACGATGTCTTATTCCCAAATACTGCATTAATCATCACCTATCCTGAGTACGGTGTATTCACAAAACATTAAACTTTGACGATTTAATGGATTGTGATACGGGTCGCGAAAAGAAGGTGAATAAACCATTCTTTCAAATCAGGCTTGTACTAAAAAGTTAAAACTTCACTGTCATATCAAACTGTTGCAGTCAAATAAAATCAAGGGAGCGCATAGGACGTCCGAAAAACAAATGCAAAAACATATTAAGAATAAACTTTTGCAATACTCACTTGATTGGTTTGCAGTTACATAATGAAAGTTTTCCTTTTTGGCGTAACATGACCGATTGCTAGTTTTTACCCCATTGCCGATTTCAGCTCTACTTTTCAAGGAAGCCTCTATTCTGCTGAATATAATTGAAAATCGTAGAAAATACGTCGCAACAATTCGTCAGATAATCAGCTTTCGAATTAAACTTCAATTAAATTTCCTGCAATATCCTGGGAACGTGGTTCGAAAACTTTCAACAATCGCTGTATTAGAGAGATTCTCTGCAATTTAATCGGAAGCTCTTCATCGGAAAACGCCAAGTTTCGAACTTGGGGGTTGTTTTTTGGGTTCGTGGGTGTTTTTTTTTATTATTTCTCCGTGTTTTTGATATTTTAGGGGATGTTTACCATCGAAGTTGGGGCGCTTCGATTAAATGGAACGAGAGATGTGATGGTGCTTAATGGTTGCGATATCCAGAGACATAACTGAATTGCGAAGGTACCTAAATGGAAAGTTTTTTTGAAGGCTTGGGGTAGGTGTGAGTTTAGGGGTTGACGGCAAGCATTTAGAAAGGATGCCTCAGAACGAAATGATCAATTTGAGCGAGAAAAGTCGACGAAGTAAGTGAAACGCAGGGTTGGAAACAATTTCGAAATAGATTAGGGCACTGGTAGTATGGTTTTGTGGTATTTTGTTTGGTTTTTTGGGAATAATAAAAATGAAATTAAAGAGACGACTCTTTCGGTTCGCCTCCATGCGCTCATCCTGTTCGCCAATGAAACGAGAGAGCTGTTATTTGTTTGTTTAGTCAATTGTAATTATTTATATGGGGTTAATATGATTGGAATGTACGAGATTATAATAATGATTATGAGTTGGCATAATTTTATGTTTACTGCAGAGAGGGTACGGTATGTGAACATTATGTAGATACGGCGACAGGACGAAGGACATGACGGCTTTTATCGCACGTTCGAAGCCGACGAGTATGGGGGCGAAGAGCATGAGTTTGGCTATTGTTGTTTTTATGTCGGACGGAATTGTTATCTTGAATGTGAAGGATGTACAAGATTGATGATAATGAGTTTAGTATTAATTATCAAATTGCCGAATAAGAAGGCAAACTGAGACGTAGTGCTTTTGGAATGAATGGTAATAGTTGCGACGAAAAGTAAAGTAGTTTGGACAGGATAAGAATCGGGGTCAGGTTCGGGCTGAGTCAAATCTTTGAATTGAGTGGGTGTAGGATCGTGTAAAGAATATCTTGCAGTATGAAACGGAAACCACGGGTGAAAGCCCTTGACCGTGAATGTCTCAAGTATAATGATTGATGTTGATAGGATCGCTAAAAAGGAATTTCGTTCACAATGAAGAAGTTTAAGGTTCCGGGAACTGGTTGAAAAGTTTGGAGTTACTTTATTGTTGCATGAGACTAAACTTGTCAAGGCCGTGTGTCGATGATGGTATTTACCTTGAGTACTATTCTGTTGACTCACATTCCTCTTTGGATGGTATTACAGCTTCTACTTCTCATTATTTATGCAATTTGTTCGCAAAGTGTCTTTCGTTCACATTCTCTACAACTGTCTTTCAGTCCTTTAATGATATGATATGATAGGTCTCCAATGATGTGAATTTCTTGAATATTTCGTTTTCTGTTTTTAATATTGAATCCCAAAATCTTACACTCCTTATGATGAATCTGGTCCTAATAGTACTTATATTACGAATTTCATGGTAAAGAATCAGGTAAGCGCATAGTAAATAAATTCGACTACTCTCAGAGTAGGCAACTCATGTGATTTGTACTATGAATGTGAAAATTCACACGTGAATGTAGAAATTCACACGTGAGTGTGGAAATTCACACGTGAGTGTGGAAATTCACACGTGAGTGTGGAAATTCACACGTGAGTGTGGAAATCAATCGTTAAAAATGTGTATATTTACTGCCGTTGTGCGTAAAATTACACACGGTGAGAAAAAACTAATATGTGCTACATATGTAGGTACTACAAAAATGTGACATGCTTATGTTTCCTTATTATTGTTAGATATTAAATTAGTGATAATATAAATGAATAAGCTTCAAGTCATTGATCGGTAGATGAATACCCAGACATATTTTGGAGGGTCAAGGACACAGCAATCGGTAATTTGAAAAATTCAATTAGATCATTCAACACATGATATTTGGGGAAACCAGGATATAGGTTGGGTAGAAAGTATAAAACACTTTACATGTTTATTACATGAATTACATTTTTTTTTTTAAGCCGCAAACTTCACATACTGTAAAAATTATTTTCTTTTTATATTTTAAATCATGTGTTGACCACGAAACAAGTGAATTAAACAACGAAGCGGTCAAGATAATACATATCACAAGAAACCAATTTCTACGCATGAACTATCAAAATTACATTCAAAGTGGGTAATTTTATACGCAAGGATAAATTACTACGCATATAGTATCAAAACTACATGCAAAATACGTGGAAAAGTACACAAATGATCAACTGTACACATTATAAATGGAAAATTTCATGCCGCGTTGTAATATTACAGCCCAATCAGTTAGTTAATTAATTAAATGTGTAGAAATAAGTATTTTTCAGAATTACTCTAAATTCTGTAAAATTTAGTGATAATTCGTAAATTTACCACATCAATGCGGAATATTTTACTGCATTAAAGGATTATACGCAGTCTGGAGGCCGAAAAAAGGCCGATTTTTCTTGAATTTTTCCTGGGAAGACATTTTAATTATTTACGTAAAATTATTTTACGTATTTACGTATTATGGTAACTTTTAACATCATTTTGGTATTTTTATTTCTAAAAATAATGGTTTTTAAAACTGCTAAAGCCGATTGCCGGGAACTCCCATAAAAAAATGTTTTGCGGTGACCACGATATCTCTGGATAGGATCATCTAAAATAAAAAAATTAAAAAGATTTCAGTAGTAGGTGTAATGTATTATCTAGAACTTAATCGAAGAAATACACAAAATATTAATTTTTAACAAATAGCAGCTTCTCAAAAAAAAAATTTCGATTTTCGATAAACAATTTCGGCCTTAAATTTTTTATAAAATGAACAATATTCATATCGGCAAAAAAACCATCGATTAACCACTAAAAAATACGTGTATAAAGATTGTGTAAAAAAGCGTTCAAGGTTTTAAAAATGTCAGTGTAACTTCGAGAATATTTGTCGGATTGGCATGAAACTTTTTGTGAATATGTATACTTAAATATATGTATATTACGAAAATGGGAAAACAATTTTTTTTTTTTGAAAATTGTGACTGCGTATAACCCCTTAAGGAAAGTAATTTTCTCAAAAAATTTTACTATGTACTATTTCTCTTGCACTTGGCTAAATTATATAATACGTTTTTTTCTTTTAAAAGATGCTACCCTAAGATTTTGTGCATTCACCTTCTAGGACTAATATGTGTACCCCAGGACCCATTGAGTAAATCTTCGTCTGTCCGCCGCACCGTGTATAAACCGCTGATTTTGGCTTAGACTATCTTTCAAAGCAATTACTACAAGAAGGTAATGTCGTGTAACATGTTTGAGGGACGCAGTAAAACACAGAAGGCGAGACCAATTTTCTTATCTCGAGAACCTTATTAGACAAATGTTCTTTACCTTTCTACGGGAGTTAGAACCTGGAAACCTCTAACAAGGAAAAATTATAGAAAAAATTGAGAATAAAAGTGTAGGGGTGAGAGTTGGAGAGGGTGGAAAAAAAATTATTTTCCGAGAACTACTTAGGACAAAAGGCTTGTGTATTATAGAAAATATTTTAAGGGAAACAAGATACGGAGTTGGGGTATGTTGTCGCTTAGAGACTGCTTATGCCAGAAATTTGAAACTTGGAACATATATGTACAACAAAAGTCGTATTTTAAAACCCAACAGGAGATCTCCGACTGTTGATAATTCGCTGTCCTTGAGAACATGACAATTGAAAAACATTCACTGGAGAGGCCAGTTTTTTTATAAGACTGTGTTGAACAAGGTCCGAAGGAGCTGTTTCGTCATCGGATGATATATAGCGTGAATCATGCCTACTATCCGAAACACCCTGACAGCTGGTGGAATTGCTGAATTATTATTGAATTATATAGCGATATCGAAATCAAATTTTCAATCCGAAAATCTTAAGTAAATTGTTTGCATTATTCTGTGGTAGATTTACCATGGAAAAGGTGTTTTCTGAATATAACAAATATCGCGACAAAAGTTATACAAAGTTTTTACGAAAGCGAAGTGGTGCAGAGATAATGAAGTATTTTCGAAAATTTGACCGATAAAAAGTCGACGCCGAAGAAGAAGTTATGAAAAAATTTGTATCAAAATCGAAAGCTGTGCAAAGTACATACTAAATATGGTAATTTATTTAAGACACGTTCAATGTCCGTATTCACAATACGTAAATTTTATTGGGTACATCTATAGCCAACGTACCCACCCTACATATATACCCTGAATATCCTAGGAGCTCCTTCATACTAATCGTAGAGGTATTTGGTCAATTTATTTCCGTAATAGTATGAATGGGTTATGCAGGTAGGGTACAATATAGAAGTGGAATATGGTAACTGCAGCTACGTTCTTGCAGTTTTAGATTAGAACTTGCTAGCATGGTTTTTCGGTTGGAAAAGAGTACCACAAAGCCTTCAAGGATTATATCATGTTTTATATTTAGTCTATACTTTTTTAATATGATTTTCAATTACGGTACTAGAAAACGCAAAGTAAAAGAAGAAGTCTCTCAGGTCCATAACTTTCCATCCCCATTAATGTCTTGGGAAATCAGATAGCTACAAATATATTTCACAAGAGGTCAGAAAACTGATTCTAAATCCTTTTAAATTAGTTTGACTCGAATAAATCTGTTTTCGCGAGCGTTGGTAGGCACATTTTCTTTTATTTTAACTCTTAAACGATTTGACCTATCCATTAATCCCCGAGTAATATCCTACCTACCATAAAATAACTTGGTAATAACAAAAGTCCTTTATAATTATGAAAAACATTCGCTTAATGTTTCTTCTTGCACGTTCCTTTCATAACATTTAGTCGGAACATGAGGTTGAAAATGTTCATCTAAATGTTTCATTTATTTTAATGATGTGCGTATTTGTAAGAAGAACAAGTCCATGGCGTTGAGTGCTCTTGAAATGTTAGCAGTTCACCGAGTCCTGTTAAGCTACAGAAGCTTATTCCGTAAGTATCTTAAGACAGCATCAAAAGTTTTTGAAAATTTAATTGACCTCCAAACTTAGTTATAATTCAAAAGCCCACCAACAGAGTCCCAACAATAGCTCTCATGTATGAAACCACCCATAGACACATATCACATAAACATAGAGAGGAAGACTCAATTTAGTTCCATTCACTGTTTGAAAATTTCATAAGGGTTGCCGGAGTTCAGTATGTAGGTGTGTAGATTGTGGGGCTTGCAGGGTTCTCAAGCCTACTCAATAGATTCAATGAAGTTGCATTTCGAGTGGTGACAATGGTTTTTAATTGGATTTAGTCAATTTTTGGAAATAATTCATGTGAAAAGTTATGCCCTGTCGTCGAGTTTGTTCAACTGCAACTTGCCATATAACTCAGGTTAGATAGTGTGCAACATATCGTAATCGATATGTACCTTACTGAAATTATGCGCTATAAAATGGGAACACCCATTGAGGTATGTATATTGCTGAGGTCTGCCCTCTACTGATACGTCCAAATATTGACAGTGTTCTATTGTATTGCTACCATCATTTACTAATTTTAGGCTCTCTTTTGTATAAATGAACAAAGTGGCTACAACGCTACCAACCGAAGTTCCGCTTTAAAATACAAAATACCTGACAGGATAATTGCTCTTTCTATCAGGCCTATTTAGGATCAGAGTCTCTTATCAAAAAAGTCTCAATTAATTCAAAATGCATACAAAATTGAGACTCTCGACCTACTTTGTGACTTGTGACTCGGTCTTGAATAGGCCTGAATATTACATTTTTGCTTGTAAGTAATTTTACAGTAGTTCTGTTTATCTGAATTTCAATTGTCCGATTCAACTTATCCAAGTCACCGTATCCAAGTCACAATCAACCCGATTTTTGATTACGTAAAAGTCCAAATGTAAAATGAATACCTGTAGGTATTAGATCCTAGTAAAGATTTGCAGCTGCATAGTTTCCGAGTAGTTTTAGTAGTCGGTCAACTACTTTGAAACCATCCGCTCAATTTGGACAAATTGTTGGTATGTAAGTCTTATCAGGCTCTAGAACGCTGGATTTCTTGATCCGATCCTTCCCTTATCGTTCTCAGAATCAACCGTGTTAATATAAAGATTTTTCGGACTGTTGCTGTAGAGTTCATGTCTCTTAATAAATCTCAGCTTGGAGAATGTAGAGAAGGACTTAAAACCATCAAGCATGGCTTGAAAAATACACGGGACTCATGCAACCCAACAAAACCTCCTCAAGCCGTAAAAATGTGTTCTTAAGCATAGAAACTTCTTTCTACTCCAGGATACAAGAACTTATATCTATGGTAGTTTTAATGAAGAGGTTAGCTTCAGTAAATAGTTAACTGCCAAACTCTGCTGGCTCATTTGGTATCAACAAGAAGTGGATTCCTTATCATGCCTGAAGTACTGATCCCAGTTCCAAACTTAATACACACTTCATTAAGAAATGGAGTTGCTAAAGTGTTTTTGTTATTTTAGTTAAGTAACAGAAAAAAGATAAAATGTTTCTAGGCGTCCTTAGAACAAAAAACCTTGTAATACGACTTGCATTATGAAATTAATTCTACTGAAGCCACTGAACATATATTAAATTGTTTGACCGGGTTTCAGTGGATTCTGAGGAAGCGGAACTTCAGGAATAAAGCCTTTCTATAAATCCTTTAACAGTCACACTTTTTTTTTGACATCGTTCCTTTATATCTGAACTTCCGCTTTGCTACCTAGCTCGGGGTGATTCCACTAAAGTGTAGAGGTCTCACAACTGACTGCTTCCGTAATAAAACCATAGGACATTCTTTCATCAAGCAACGGTCCGCAGTTGTAGGCATACGTAGTGCAAATCGTTTAACGATAACTTTTTCTCGCCTGTAATCTAGCCATGTGTGTCTAACTAGTGCTAGCATTCGCCTCGCTATATTTTTAAGGTACATAACTGCTTGCTAAAGTTAATAAACTCTTCGCATAGAGCGAGCAAATAAAAAACCATGAGCGTTGTTGGTGCAACTTTTAATTATTATGTCCAATTGTAGCGAAAGACTCGTGAGTGTAGTACGTACGTACACTACACTAGTCTTTCGTTTCAACGGTACAAGAAAAAAAATCAAGTGGTCACTTCAGATTTTTTTTTCCTGCTTTTTTACTGCATATGTGAGAACCTATGGCATGTACGTACAAATTCCGCCTATTATAAGCGTAAGGATACAACGCTATGGCAGGACTTAAAAACTCTGCTCTATAGTCGCACTTGTCCAAGGATGGTAGCTATGCGCTGTACTACACGATTGTGCTTTAAAAGTGGATCACAAATAGTCAAAGAGAGTTAGTACCTAGCTTCCATTTTCGCTTTTAAGTTTCGTTAGCGAGCAATTTAAAGATATAAAATCTCATAGTTAGAAAAAAAATCTTGTTTGTAGTCTATTCTTTTATTATGGAGTTTTTTGAAGCTTAGATTCTGTTAGTAGTTTGAATTGTTGTGCCATTTCACTAGAATGGAATTTAATCAAATTTGTTATGTAGGTTATTTCAGCTTCGTTAAGAACGAGGAAAAGAACTTTAATAAAGTGTTCGCATATCAGGTAAATTTAAATTTTATGACACTAAAAGTACACAGGTAAATACGTAATATAATTTGTAAATACGCTTGAAGCTTGATACCATGACAATGGTTTGTATCTATAGAATTTAATCTTTGATTCACACAATTTAATCACAGGAAATAAAAATGGTCTCCAATTGGTGGCGCTGGCTGTATCGTGACACGAAAGTCCACCCGTTCGTCTGTCCCCACGATCACTCAAGAACGCATTGACCTAGAAAGTACAAGTCACAAAAAATTAAAAAGCTGCGACTAAGTCCACGAATGACCGAATGATTAAAGCTGGAAACTTGAAATTTTGCACATACAGTAGACCCTCTATATAGTGACCACCCAAGGGACTGTGCAAAAATGGTAATTTTATTCGATTGGTCAGATTATAAAAATAATTGTATGTAATTTAAATGAACATTACCAATATAAAAGGTGTATTTTTTTACGCATTTATCTAGAACATAATCTCGATACTAAGCTTCGTGTTTCATTTATTTCAGCCTCATTTTGTATTTTGCAATAACTGTGGCTGAATTAGTATATGAGGCAGTATTTTATGGTCACATTATAGGATATACTCCACACGTATGTGATACCTAAATTTTGGTTAAAAAGTGGCCAATGGTCACAATATGGAAATGGTCACAACATAAAACGAAAACTGTATGGGAAATCGGTGATTTACATTGGGACTGAAAAAAATGGCAACTTTAAGCAAGTGGTCAACATATGAAGGTGATCACTTCCCTCAAGTCTTACTGTATAATCTTCCTATACTTCCAGCTAAAAGGTGAATATTTAAAAAATTTAACTAGTCTTTCGTGCAGCTGTCATATAAGAGTCCTCTAAAAATGTGATAAAGTTACTGAACCTTCTTCTACCACTTAAGAAAATGTTCAAGGTATAAGTCAAAATTATATAAGAATTGGTTTCAAGTCAGAAGCAAGACTGAGTCTATGAACCAGTAACATCAACTCCTTCGGGAAGTTCCTAAACTAAAGTACTTAAAAGATGTGTTCAGCAATAATGTTCATAACTTTTGAAAGCGTGAAGCTAATAAGTGGAAATTTAGCGTAGCAACTAAAAATCTTAATGTGACGAATAAACGTCATTCAAAAAATGTATATCAAAGTCAAGGTTTAGTTCAATACTGAGTGGGATTCATTCGCCAACTTATTCGAAAAGCTACCATAGTTAAGTCATGATGATGATAATTTCTGAAGAATTTCGTGTAGTCACCAAAAAAGATTCCTTTAAAAGCGCCGGTGAAAACTCCCTATAACACGAACACAAATACTAAAAACATCTAGAAAACGGGGTCAGAATTAGAACAGACCAAAATTCGAATATGACTTTAAGAATCTTCTTCTCATAAATATATTTAGATTAGAGCATATGATTCCGCGTACATTTTGTCATAGCGAATCCACAGCGAGTTTATGTTCAATTGCAAAGTAATGCCAGCTCTTAAAAAAATAGAATTTTAACCCGCTTTTCTTTAGTTAGAGAAATGAAATAATAGTACTTGGGTGGGATTTTTAATTGTTATTAATGAAATTCCATGAGGCTACCCTACTCTGCTCTGGATAAAGTCGCAAAAGGACGACTAACATAGCAGTGTGCATTACTAGGTGCATACTATATATGTACATCATACGATACAGAAGCTGTTCGTGACTAATCAGTCGTTATAATTAATGGCAGAGGTTGTTGGGATATGAAATTCGGTTTTAATTTTACTGTATTATTAATAATACAGTATTGTTATCGATTTTTAAAAAAAAAAAATTTGCTGCCCTCAAAATTTTTTTTTTCCACGTTTCATGACTAGTAGACGCGAAAAAAGCAATAAAAATTTTCACTCCGTCTGTACGCCGTACGCCGTACGTCGACCGCCCCAAAATCTTTGAAGGCTCGTAGCTCTCAAACCAGTGGAGCTATTAAATTAAAATTTTTTCTAAGAATAGACTTGGTGGACTCCTTGAATTGACATTATTTTCAGGGGAGGAGGTGTAAGGGGGAAGGCGGGGTAAGCGTTTTAGACGAAAAATTTAGGTTTCTAGATCTCAGGAACCGCTTGTGTTAGGAGGCTGAAACTTAGAATTTCTATAGAGCTTTGATAATGGACCCATTTGCAAAAAAAAAACAGATATGGGTGAAGGGGTGTGGGAGTGGAGGGGGAAATAATGCGTCCGAAACGCAAAAATGCCGAGATCGACAAATTCTAAAATCCATATCTCCTAAACCATTAATAGCAAGCAATTAAAACTTAACAAATATCTGTAGTTATACTAGGAGAGTAGATTGAAACAAAATTTTTGGGTGGGGTAGTGGCGTACGGGGGTGGGGGGTGAAAAACTTTAGATTACGATATCTCACAAACTAATTGGACTAGAAAAACAAAGTTCGGTTTTATTATAAAGATTGATAAATAAAGATTGCTCTAAGTAAAATATTTGAAGGGGGTGGAGGAGCACGGAAGTGGGAGGGATTAGAATTTTTCAAAAATAACACGATTCATATCTCAATAACAGTGTAAGATGGATGTTTCAAATTTTTACCAGAAGTAGGCCTAATAGAACCCTAGTAGGGAAAAAAAGTTTGGGGGTGTGGGTGTAGAGGGTGAGGGTGGGGAAGGGTGAGAAAGAAAAAGTTCCGATGCTTATATCTTAAGAATCTATAATGATAGGAAGCTGAAACTTGGTATTTGGATAAAGCTATAGTAGTGGCATGGTGGAAAAATAATTTTTTTTAGGGGTAGTATGGTACGGTGGTGGGGGTGTTTTCCCTAACTTCAGAACGGCTTATGCTAGGAAGTTGAAACTCGGTACGTATATGTAAATTAACTAGAAAAGTAGTTCTGATAAAAAAAAATTCAAACATTCACTGGCGTTCAGAAGAGGGGGCAAAAAAAAATATCGGTTAATATAAAATACATATATTTTCACGATTTTCGTCATATCTACTAGGTCTTTCGAAATATTGAATTCATTTTTTTTCTACGGATTCTTCATGTGAATACCTAGAATGTGTTTTCAAAATTTTTTGAAATTCGACCCCTAAGGGGGTGTATACTGGTTGTATACTTTTTCATGAATTCCACCATGTTCCTCAGGTCTGATCTGATATCGAATATCTTTTCACTTCCCCAGGTTTGTTTAATAATCACCTATTTTTAAGTTTTGTTTTTTTCAACCTCTAGACCGCATCCCGGAATATGACCCAATTATTTAATTCATATGTTACACCCTTTTCTAACCGCTTCCCGATTTTTTTGTTAGGTTTTCAGTCACATAGTAACATACACCGCATCCCCGAATTGAACGCGTTCTGAACTTCTGCCGGAAAAATAATACAGTTGCGCCCAGACTGTTGGCAGATTTTTTCAACTATATCTGTCCTTGTAGAAGTATTGATCAAGAGACCGAACAAATTCTTAAATGTATCATGGTTTACTAGGTACACTTTGTACTAGATCAATTTATTTAGCTTGCGTTATGTATAATAATTCTTCGACATTAATGTTCACTTTTCGGTTTGTCTGTCCATCAATTCACTCGGTTTCTAAACACACGGTCATTCGAAAATGGGTTGGTACAGAAAAGTTACAATTATAACATAAATGAGAAGCGCTGCTGTTCTACCCCGATCCCATTGAGATGCTAAGTTAATTTTTTGGTATATTTTGAGAGTATAACCAAAATATAAAAAAAATAAAAAAATAAAAAAAAATTATTTTAAGATATTCAAGGATAAAGGACAAAATCATTATCCCTGAAAAAAATGTTCTTAGACAATTTTTGATGGTATTTTTCCACTATCTTTCTCTTTAAAATAAGCCTTAATTTATTAGTCTAGGATTAAAATTACCTGAGATATGAAATTTCAAAGAGACACGGACACCACTTTTGTGAAAACATTAACATATGGTACTATACATAACAAAAAAAAATTAGGTTGAAACAAAAAATTTTAATTATATATTTTTTTTCACAAGTTCTTCAAGTCACAACTTTGGCGATTCTTGATGGAATGTGCAACTTCAATATTAATTCATCGCGTATAGCTTTTAGTGCTTTCTGGTTATTTTTAATGATACGACACAATCAAAATCGGATGAAAAACCATATATTTAACCTAAACTAAATTAGTCTAACCTTATTTGCGCTAGCAGCTCGTTTAAGTAGCCATAATTAACATGTTAAAAAAGTGGTGTTCAGACTAGGCAACTCGTTTTATATTGATACATAACTGCTAGATGTGATTTGTTTTGACAAATAGATATTCAGCTGTGTTTCACTAGCAAATTTATGCTTTATAAATTATTTGAAACAAAAATGTTTGTATTGCATCAATGAAAAGGTAATAAATTGGCTAATGCAGTCGTTGCATAAGCACAAAATTTAGTGTATACAGCATTAACTAGTTTCTTGCAAAGCTTACATCGATTTCCGCCAGGGTCGCAGTGTACTTGTTTTCGCTTAAACACATTGTTTATATGTATACTGCAGGCCCTGGCCCGATTTGGGCTGTCGCGCCATTGATGATGATGCATTGTATATAGCTGCATAATTTCGTAAATGAGTACGGGAAGTGTTTTCAACGTGTTTAACTCGATTTAAACACGTCAATCTCGTATGCTGAACATAGTATTAAGGTACTATTAAACTACGTTTATGATGGTAAATGGTGATTAGGAAAGATTGATCGAATTTAAGGGGTTTTCTGAGCTTTCGCAATTATTTTATGAAGCTTCGATAAGGTCTTACCAAACTAATCTGGAGCAAATTTCCCAATATTTCAACAGCAATAGCCAAGTTATAAAGCCTTATCGAAGCTGTTCTTACCTCCATACAAAAGTTAACAAAAAAAAAAAAATAATATTCACATTAGGCCGTCACGCTAGTAACTAGGGACTAGGCCAATCTGAAACATTTTCGAAATAGGGTTGAAGCCGAATCACTCGATGTTTCCAATTAGACATGTCCGCTCGCAAGTCTTACGGAAGCTTTTTCGAACTTAAAAGTCCACAAACCTCTATAAGACTGTTGGTATTTACTTCTATAAGGCCTTATGGACGTTATTACAGAAGCGATGGCTTCAGAAAGTTCAGCCTCCGCTCGGAAGTCTTACCGAAGCCTTATCGAAGTTAGAAGTCTACAACTTGAGCTGTCTTATCGAAGCCTTACCGAAGTTAAAGCCTCTGAAAAATCAAAATGCAAAGTTTGTTTGCTAGTTGGGGAAGGATGCAACTTTGTCATTTTTTGGTTAATAGTCCGGAATCCTCTTAATGCTTAGATGCGGTGTAGGTTACTATAAGACTGAAAACCTAAAAAACAATGTTGCAAATAGCATCCTTATTATTACCAAGGTTGTTAATTGCATAGGAACCTACACTGCGTCTCTGAATTAATAATTTTCCGGACCATAAAATAATTAAGCTTAGCCACGATAGTTATGTTTAGTTGTTTTATATTTTAATAAAAACAATTTTTGACTATGAAGACTTATTGAATTGGATTCGATATCTCATTATACCTAAGAAATAAATCGGAGTTCTTGAAAATGTGGAAAACCTATCACAGAAAATCTTAACTCTACCTTTGTACGCCAAAGAAGATCTGAACTTTTTCTTCTTTTAATTGTTCTGGTAGTACCTAAATCGACATTACATACTAATTGTAAGTTTGAACTTTTTAGCATGATCCCTACCTCTATTATCAATTTTCTTTCTCTGTGATGTCTCTATAGTAGCTGTCTATGGTCATAAATTTTCAGCTTTCTATTCTATGCAGCTCTTGGGAACTGAAAATCAGGTTTTCAACACTACCGTGACCCTCTACACCCACACTCTTGAAAGTTTTTTCTCTATTAGAGGTATTCTGGCCTAAACTGCTGTAAAATTTTTAATATCATATCTGGTATGGTTCTTGAGATATAAACTTTTTTTTTTATCTTCTTGTGCCCTTACTTCCGTGCTCCACCTCCCACTAAAAAATTTAGCACATAATAGACTCCCACTTGCAATCGTTTGCACAAAAAACAACTTCTATCTTCCTGGTATAATTAGTTCGAAAGATAGGGAATTCCAAACAGTCGTAGGGGTTTACCCAATCTACCCACCGAAAAACATTTAAATTCAATATCTCATCGAATTTCAGAGCTATGCACTTTTAAACTCCTTTGAGTACGACGTACGGCATCTAACTACGGCGGACAAACGGACTGTTTTTTTTTTTGTTTGAGTGTTGGACATTTTTTGGAAATTTAAATTCGAAAAAATAGTAAAAAAAAGTGAAATACTCGTAAATACTTTTTGAAATTTGAAAAAAAAACTCTTGTTATTTTTTGTGACAATCTCTTGAACTCCATCTGACGCCCCAGTTTAAGTAGAAGGATAAGCCAATAAGCTGGCTTATATTAAACCGCCTACGTCTGTATCGCTTTGGACATCCGATGCTCCAAACCCTACTCACTCTTTGATGTCTGATTCGACATAAATAAATTATTACGTATCGTATAAATTCCGTTTTCATTAAAAAAGTTTCCTTATTATTATTATTCTTATTCTTCGACAAACAAAGCTACAAATAACGCCAAGGAACGAAAAACTACACCAGAAAGTTAATATGACGGTAATGTAATATCGAGAAGCTTCTATCAAAAAGTCGAAAAAGTTTTGTCAAAACGGATTATTAGGAGGTTCGATGTTCGCTCCCGTATATCTGCAATTCCTGCTATTCGAACTACACATACACGAAAACAAACATCCTTTGTTTGGAAAATATTTTCATACAATATTAAAGGGTAGGTAAGAGCTCACGTTTTTTTTCCTACTTTACGAGAAGCAAGAACCTAAAGCTTTTTTCTTCGATAAATGGAATTTTCTATAAATGCTGTTTCCGAACTAATGTCTACAAGGCACCCACTATATCTTGTAGGTGCTATGGTGTACCTAAGGGTATGACTTAAAGAAAGGTATTCAACCTTGACGGTTACGCACATCAGATTTTCTATACACAACTTTTATTATTGAGGGAAAAAAGTATTGGTAGGTATACGAGTATATAAAAGAAACTTTTCTCTGTACCCTGACTGTGATATCACGAACTTCCATACATATGTGATGTTTGTTGTGGGATTGTGGGAATGTAATATCCTTTTTCCGTTGTTCACATAACCAGAAGTACATCTAGCGTTCGCGCTTAGATTAATTTAAGAGGGTGAAAGGTGTTGTAAGCTAAATTTTTGGTGGACTTTGTTATTTTTTGAGCTTAGCTAATAGTTTGTAATAATGTTTTTATGCCATCAATGTTTTTTATATTTACTTTCACACGTTTCACTCTAGTTTCTTTAAGTCTTTTAATAAACTTTAAAAACGCGTCTTATCGCTTACATAAAGAGCTAGCTGAATTTCATAGCCACACATACTCTTACCCAAAAGATTTGATGAAATTCGTGAAAATGTGAAAAATTACTCTCACAAATTATTTTTTTGCCCCAATTGAATTGAATTCTTTATCAAACTATTATTAGTTCGTGAGGCTTGAATAAAAAACTTTAGATTTTCTATCTCAAAAACGACTAACGCAAACGGTTTATAAAAATCAATTCTCAAAGATGTCATAGGGGAGTGTGACCGAAAAGTAGACATGTTTTTATATCAAGGACCACTTATTCTAAAAAAATTATATGAACAAAATTTTGGGTCCTAATATAACTGACTCATCTTAGAGCGAGGAAACTCTGTAAATTTATGAAAAGGATGAATTTTTTAAAAAAAGTAAGAGGACAACTTTTTATTTTTTGGAAGCAGTTAAGAGTGGAATGCGAGCCTTTATGTCGGCTCAATTGTTCAATAATACAAAATAAATATTCCAATAGAACTTGTCATAGATGCTGGTTTTCAAAAGTCAGGGTCAGGGTCAGAACCAAGAAAAATCGTGTGAATCACTGCCAGGTTCTGGCATCAGAATACAAAGCTATCTGTCTATTGGTACAGTATTATACGGTATTGGCAGGAGTATTAGTTAGAATAAAAGTTTTTCTTTCCTCTTATATTTCAATAAGTATCTACGTTTACTTACAGATATTTGATTGCAATTAAAGTTATAGTTTACAATCACTCAAACGATATGCTGATGGAAACATCATTCAATTTATTTATGTGAATTTGGTCAATTAAGGGGTCTGGCCACCTTGGTTGCTTGGAAAATGGGTTTTTTTTTCTAAATTCATAAGCTCTGAAGTTTAAATGATTTTTATTTAATTTTTTTTTACAAAATTTAGACTATACTTTAAGGAATCTCTGATATTTTTTTTATTCGAAAATATTAAAAAATGACGGCGCTGTATATATTTCCCCGGAGGCCCTCCGCACGAAAGGGGGGGATGTGCCGTCATCGATTACTCTATTCATATGCATCAGAAAAGAAAAAAGAAAAAATGGGATTGTTCGTGGGTAGTGTAGCTAGAATGTAGCGTAGGATTTTTAAGATTGCTACATTAGTTTTTTTTTATTGACGTTTTTCGACGTTTTTCTGAGGAAAAAATGCAATTTTTTTTTTCTTCGGCTCACCAAAATTTCAAAAAAAAAAAAAAAAATCGCTACCTACATCTTAGCTACATTACCTACGAACAAGCCCGTTTTTTCTTTTTTCTTATCTGATGCATATTAATGGAGAAAACGATGACGGCACATTCCCCTCCCTCGTGCGGAGGGCCTTATGGGAAATATATACAGCGCCGCCATTTTTTAATATTTTCGAATAAAAAAAATGTCAGAGATTCATTAAAGTATAGTCTAAATTGAGTCAAAAAAATTAAATAAAAATCATTTAAGCTTCATAGTTTATGAATTTAGAAAAAAAGCCCATTTTCCAAGCAGCCAAGGTGGCCAGACCCCTTAAATAAACGTCGGAGTCCGAATTACGTAAGGAAAATTTTTAATAATTTTCAACAATTTTAAGTGAAACCTTAAATGAAGATTTTGCCCCAGAATCATTTATTTCTACCGTCAATTTCTCACACTCTTTTTTTTCAGAATACAACTGAAATGTATCTATTTCAGTTAATAATCTATGATACATTTAGATGCCTTCAACCCCGAAATTATTGGAAAACTAAAGGTACCGCAATTACTCGAAATTTCAAAATCAATCAATTCAACTGTAAACTGATTAAAATAATATTAAGATATCTTACCACACTTTCTCCAATCAACGAAAATTTGACGACAAGCTTGAATTAATTTAAGTTTCATCCTAACTGCGTTGAATTATTAAGTTTATGTAATTATGTCCTAATAATTGATCATCTCCATGACAGAAATCAGTCGAGTGCAATGCTTAATTTTAAACCAAATTACCGATTCATCAGGCAGCTAACTTATACTTTACCTCTAATTTCTATGTACTCAGATTATTAATACAAACAATTCTCCAAGGTACATCGTTATGAACGAGTATGTGGCCTGCATATGTTTAAATATTTAGTTAGCTTTAAATAGACATCATTGGATTAGTTTTGGAATATTATTCGGTTTCATTAAATATCTGATATAAAATTTGATGTGTAACTAAATAGGAAAATGTAACAATTTCACATTACCGCATGTTAATATCAGATTACATTCATTTTAGTCTTCTTGCTGATATTAATTTATATTAAAATAGAGATTAGATAAATAATCCATTATATTAATATTTACTGCGTGGGATTCACTCAAAGGATTGTGGATAGAAATTCGTTTCTATGAATTAACTGAAATATTTATTTTGTTCGCCTGGATTTCAAGTAAAACACAATTCGTTTAAAATAAATAAAACTAACTACGCTTTATTTAATCCTATTCAAATATCGTATTGTTGGCAACGCTTCCCGACATCACTTACTCCCTTCACTATTATTATTAATGAAAATCACTCGAAAACACACTTTCGCGTTGAACTTAGAGTGGTCTCACTTTCACGGTTGAAAAACTGATCACGTGTAGAAACTCGGCTATAAGCTGCATGTGTTGAAGCGAGTTGTGTTTGCGGAATGTTAGGAATTAGTTTCATATTCTGCCCCGCCGATTGAACTCATTTTGATTCTAAACCCGATTTTAATGAAAGGATGGGTCGATAAATTCTTTCAGTTTGTTATGAAATTAGAAAAACTTTTCTGGTAAATACCACTTTAATTGTAAAAAAAACCTAAGCTGGAAAACTTGTGCCTTAAATCCTAATAGTTGATAAGGGACACATACATATAATCCATATGTAGATATTATTTAACACCCTCATGGGGTATATATGTGCCTATATGTTGCTTTGTGATGTAATCGTAAAGTATGTACTTGATTATTGTTTTAGAAATCTACTCGCGATTAAGCTCACAAAACCGCTCGCTTCGTACCTAATTCTCCTCATCACGGTTTCGTCGATCCTTCCAGACTTAACTAACCTACCGGTTAAGCATTGGATGAAACTTTGACCGACATATACGTGTGTACAACTGCAATTATTTATGCATCTTCAATTGACTATCTTGTGCTAGAAGTTCTTTCGCTGTGCATCGGCTGTGTCGATGTTTTGGAGTTTCACTCACCGAACAGTTCACCAACTTTCACTTATTAAAAATTGAAGATGTAATAAGGATAATTACAAGCCTTATAATTTTTTAATGCACAAAATTCTCTAGAATATTATTTTGAAGAAAGTTCCAGGCAAGCAAAAAATTCGCGCAAAATACAAATCATTACTTAGAGTGCATGAAAGTACTAAATAAATTTTCGATAAAAGTGTGGCGAATTCCCACTTACGAGTATAGTCTGTCTTTCGAACAAAGTAACTGGGTTAAGTTTTCTTTAATTGGTTTTTTCGGAAACATTATAGTTCTCACTCCTTACTGATAAATAGATCTCATTTTCGTTTCCTTTGTACGGAACAGTCTAATTTATCCGATGTAATTTAAGTTCTCGGTCTTTATTCTTTTAATTTGATAATCTTACTGATGTAAGTATGTTTAAGTTCACGAAAAGACGGTTCCAATATAGAAAGTTTATCTAGTTTAATTTTTTAAGTGTGTTATTCTTTGCGAGGATAGTATTTTATGCGCGTTGGATGAACAAATTTAATTATAACTTTCGAAGATAAATTGAATGGAACTTATATCGATTTAAAAAAATAAGCGCCGGATATTTTTGCTTGAACAGATATAAATTAGCTGTGGAGCCGTTGTTTGTGAAAGAAATGGTTTAAGTTTATTTTATGACTGATGAGAGTATATCACTTTTCTCCGTACTTTTAAAAAATATCGCAATTAATGCAAGTCTTAGTAAAATTCTGTGCTACCTACTTGCAAGGTTTTAATTTAGATAAGTTCAATGAAAATAAAGTTTCAAGATGCAACAGAAGATTCTGTCTTACTATTGAAACACTCTGTTACTTCTTTTTATTTATTTATATCGTTTGTCCACTGGGCTTATTACTCGTACTAAAATATACAAAAGGTAAAGCGCTCAGATGTATTATATGCTGATCTGCAAGCAATTTCACAAATTGTGGCAATTTTCGAAATCTTGGATAATAAAAAGTGGGGTTGTTAATTGCGTGGAAATAATTTCGAAATCTTACAGAGATATTTTGGTAATAGGTGAAAAATTAGTTAAGATCTGACTAAAATTTTATTTGACAAAAGATTTAATGCTGCTATCCTAGTCATAGTATATAATTGGCGCAAACAAATCTAATAAGCTTGTAAAAATGCTATTTGGCAATTATAAATAAATTAATTTGTTTGTGCTAATCTGAAAGTAAAAATGTTTATTTTAATCTGCTTTTGTGCTATTTTTATAAAAAAAAGTAAGGTCACTCATTAAACGCCCAGTCCAAACCGTTTCAACTAGAAACATGAAATTTGTATGGTATAATCGTAGGCACGTAGGTTTAAGAAATGTTGTGTGAATGAGTTATAACTATTATTTATAAATATGTATGTATTTTTTTTATTCCGCAATATCTATTAAGTCCGCCCAATGAGATATCGAATTGATCTTTATTTCAGCAGACTGCATTCACAAACGCCAAATATGATTCTGCGGAATTTGTTGTTATTAAGCCCACTAGCAGTGAAAATGGGTTAATCATATTTTCAGCAATTGCTCAATGTCACTTAGAAACTTGGTCGGGTTCTAGGAGATCAAATAAGTTTTCACTTTTACAGACTACTTACCTAAATAGATTTTGCATGCCCAAAAGAAATATACGTTCTTAAATACATTTCATCTTCATCACCGGTACTCTAAAAAGAGCCAGGAAAAAGATCCACTTCTTTCAAAAAAAAATGAACCTAAATTTTGGACGAAAATTTAAACACGTTTTTTTGACTGCTCATGGTTAACACTCTCATCATAAAGCTTTTAAGACGAGGAATAAATATCTAAAAATACTGAAATCAACTTTTTGCCGCTTAAAGAGGAAACCTTAGGAAGTAAAAATAAATTCGAAATATCATCAGATTTAATCAATATGTAGAAATATGTAAAAACATGTGCAACGTCCTTACATCCACTGGGGGTTGAATATCCAAAACTGCTGCAAGGAGTTTATAAATAAATATGAAGACAGCACGGAAAAGTAGAAACCAATTCAATTTCTTATCACTTCTATAAGAATTGACAGCATTCATGAAAACGTGATCAACCCTTTTTTACTCTCTTAGGGGCTGAAAACAGGTAAAACTTTAAAACCGATTTTAAGCCATTATTACGCAAGCCCGTGAAAGTAAAAACAAATTCAATATCTTAATATGTTAATTTACATATACATACCGAGTTTCAACTTTGTAACATAGATAGGAAAAACCTTCCGACATGCTACCATTATAGTTATAGGTAAATACCAAGTATCAGCTTTATTTCATTATACATAAGTTCTCGAGATAAAAAAAACAAAACCTTTTTCTTTTTACCCCTTGCAAGTCTCACCCTCTGCCACTCTCACCCTCTACACCCAACCATCTAAAAAAATTGTTCAGCTATCGATCTATTAGGCCTACTTTTATAAAAAATTCTATTCATATGTCTTACACTGTTGTTGAGATATAAGACATGATTTTATAGACAAATTCGTATACCCTCCACTTCCATGCTTCACCGCTTCCTTAAAAAATTTTGGTTTTAGCCAAATCCACTTGTTAACCTCTATACTGAAACCAAATTTTATATGTCTAGTGCAATTGGTTTGTGAGATATCTTAATTTGAAGTTTTTCAGTATATAATTACTACAGTATTCTCTAAGATACACGTATTTCTCCTTCTAATATTATTTCTTACTTACTTACCCAATTCCTGTTTTGCTGCATACGTTTAGTAGAAAACAAAATCGAACAAAGCGTTCAACTTTGAGGTTTCGTATATTACATGTTTTTCGTCGTAAAATTCAAATAGATAAGTAGAATTACACGAAATTTAATTTTCAAATTCATATCTAAATAAAGGTTATTTTACACTAGATAGAGCCGTATAAAAATTAAATATATACTGAAAATTTCAAAAACTAAATTTTTTTCAAACAGTGTAGTAATGCAATATTGCATATCTTATATTTATAAAAGTACAATAAAATCAGAATGTCATAGAACCCAAGGAATTCAAAAAAAAGAAATTATAGCTCCTACCGTAGTTAACATTGTTGCCAGTACAGCACTATGTAGTTATGATCTAGTTATTTTTGTTGAGGAATTTTTTAATATTTTTGAGTCCATTAAACTAAAATTTTCGAAGAGTAAGACCAGTTCCACCTTTGTTGTTGTATGATTTATTGGACGAACGTGGGTAAAAGAACAAGATGTATGGCACAACACGCAATTTTATAATTTAAGACGCCAACACTCGAAGGCTCATTTCTTATAAAGCAGTTCAATTCAACTATATTGTATCCTTCCATGAACATCTCCACTCTCGTTATTTCTCTAAGGATTCCACTTACTACATACTCTTCCGCATCGCGTACCTATCCTTACGTGTAGGTACTATACTTGTTGCTATCGTACATCAACCCGCTGTATATCCTTGATAACGTCTACTGAGTTGCTATTTGCTTAATATTCAGAAGACATAGGCTCCTATTATTTCTCTCATTAGTCGGCCATACTATACAATCGCAAACCATAAATGTAACAGCATCCATGAAAGTTGATTTTTCTCCCTTTTTCTTCAGGTTTTTTCCTAGTCCGAAATATATTTTGTGACCGAAAGGACGACTGGGGGTTGGGTAGGCGGTTCGCCATTTTTCGTCATATAAAGTGCGAATGAAAAAAAGTAACACGAACAAGGAAATAAAAAAAAAATTATACATGAAGGCAACTACCAGTGGCGGTACCAGAGTGTAAAGGGTAAAGACATTTATGCTACGTGATTGCAATTTATTATTAAAGATACGTTTCGGTGGCGAGAAGAGTACACGTTACCCGGGTACTTTCACGAGTACGTGGACAAGGGTCTCAGTCTTCTAAAGGCATTCAAAACATTTGCAACGGCATGAAAAAGACGTTGAGGAAACCAACCTCGAGCGAAACACATTCAAAAACGTGCATGCCTTCATTTTCCCTGCTGTATCCTCGTTGGTGTATATATAACCCCTAACTTCTTAAACACGAACGTAGGTTCACACTAAACTGATGCTTCAGAATATAATACAGGAGAAAAAAAAATTGGGTTAAGAAAGGCGATAAAAGTTTTCCACAGCCCCAAAATTCACGTAACTTGAATTACTTTGGCAAAAAAGTGGAAAAGAAACGGAAAACATCTTGCTTCGACCTCGACATCGAAAGGTCTACGAAAATATGAACCAACATCTGTACTCATATGTTCTTAGTTCTCCAAACTCCGGTTACATTTTTGCTTTATTTCATAAAATATAAAACAGGAAGCGTTTGCATCGAGCACTTCCACCCCGGGTCGAGTCACAGGCCACTTATTCAGTTGTCTTGGAATTCCTAATAGCATTTTATATAGGTCTACCAACCCCCGTCCAACTAGGACAACCCTGTGTGACCCGTGTTCCTTGTACAAAGGTTAAACTTTATAAAGCAAAGAAGAAAAACATGGTAGCTATTTCTATGAATGAAAACCGAGATATGGCAGCTTAAATGTTGAACTGATAGATGGCAACATTTTTACAGAGGGTAGATGAAAAAAGAAACGACCCGGAGAAAACTTGGAAGGAAAAACAGTTACGTGATATGTTTGTCAACACGCTCGGTGACAAATTATTTTAAATTATAGCATCTTCAGATGCCATCCCCTTAGCTTTTACGGTCAAATCACAGGGTTTTTTCGTCATTTCTTAGCACAGGGACAGGACAAAAAATAACAACCCAACACGAAGCCTTGTCGTACCTGGCACCCAGGTACAGAAAGGTATGAACTAGGTAAAAGCACGCTTATTAATTAATCAAATACGAATTGACCATATTTCTCGTTGATCCTGCTTTCCCCAAACCGAAATAATAGTTAACCAAGGACTTATGGACTTTTCTCCACTTATTTTTGGTGTAAAAATTGGAAGAAGTTGGTTTCTTTTAAAAAAAAAAATGTATTTTCTTTCCAAAAAGTATAGACAATAATTTCAGGACGAAATTTAATTTTACTTGTTCGTGTTTTCGACGCTTTCATGTCTTGAATTAAGTTTGGAAAGTATTTTCCAAAAATTACGTGAACGTGAGAAGTTTCCGAAATGCACGTGAAGAAGTTGCGAATTTCGTGACGACAACGAAGACGTTGTGCTATGCAGGTTCTTAAGATTTTCCGCTCAGATTTTCTTTTCACACTTTTCATTGTGTATATGAAATGCAAAAAGGAGGATTTAGTTTTGCAGATATTGAAATATTTTCGTGTTGTAGAATGCTTTTGCTTTTATGTACAGCTCGTTCGCATGGAGAATTTTAAATAATAGATTTGTTTGTTAGTGCGTTAACGCTTTGATAACCATTTTGTTACACTTTCATATTTCGCAGATTGTTCGTTCTTTTAGTTACGGTGGCTTTGAAACTGCTTGTTTCGCATCGTAGTTTGCACTTTGGTGATCTTTGTGTTTGTTTTGTTTGCAAAACGTTTCTTAGTTCTTCAGAAGTACAACACCATATAGTTAAGGAAACCAATCTTTTGAGTTATTCTTATCTATTTTCAGCTATTTCTACAGCAGACTCAGGACCAAAATAGGAGTTTCTAATCCAGCTAGTGAGAGCGAGTCGGCCTTCTCGTTTCCTGGTATATCTGAGTGCCCCTGAAACCAGGCTACATTAACCTGGTTATGATTGACCCTTGGGGCCATCTTGTCCACTCGCATTTTGAATTGACGTAGTACCGACTTAAGCAGCCTACTGTTTCTGAAGATGATTGCCTGTAGATTGCTTTATACTTTAAGTTTTTACCACCGAGTCAACTACACTCTTAAAACAGTTTGTAAGAATACCCTGTAGTTACAGCAAAAATAAGTAGAAAAATACACAATCTGTGTAATTTTACATATTACGTTTAATCGTTTCTTATAGCTCACAAATAGTTATTTGTCCACAATAAAGTGGACAATTACTTCTGTTTACTCTATAAAGAAGTAAATATATTCGTCATAATTATACTACGTCATTAATAATGTTAATTGAGTCTTAGTGTAATTTTACTTAAAATACTGTGTAATATTACGACAGAATATGCAAGTTCGTGAGAACTCATTTCAACATTTAATTCTTCTTCATATTGTCAGATTTGTCAAATAACCGAAATATTTTTGTGCAACATTTGTAGATTAGTTTTGAAAGCAATTTATTTCTATTATCAACTCAGGTTAGGTTAGGTTAGGTTAGGTTAGGTGGCAGTCATCAAAACCATGGATCGACTCACTTAAGGTACTGTCTGGCTTGTACTGCCGCCCGTCGAGGCTAGCAGAAACTGCCGGCAGTAGACTACTGCTTCAGGCCAAAACAAGCTGTGTTGTCTGTTTGCGACTGCTCGGCCGTTGACGGTTGTGAGTTCAAAAGTTTGCCAGTTACTGCTGTCCGCTACGGTCGGCAGTACCAGCCAGATTGCACCTTTAGACCGGTCAGTTGGTCCATTAAATTATTATCAACTCAACTTAATACAGTACACATATTGTGAAATTGTGATTTTATTTTATGAGTTTTCCGTAACATAAAATGGGAACTTTATATAAAAAGTGTGTAATAGTTGCATTCTCTGTGTAATAATTACGAAAAAGTTATTTATTGATTTCGCAGCACACATTACTGATGTGTACCTATTGATTACGCATATGTGGTTTAATTATTAAAACTTATTTGTTTAATTTTCTCTCTAATCACACAAGTATGTAATTTTACCATTATATTATGTAGATGGAAAACAGTTGTTAACTAACTAGCTACCTAACTAAATAATTATAATGGTAAATTTACTTACAGAGTAGGTACTAACTTAATATGTAAAATATGCAAAATTTATAAGCTAAGATTTTTAGTTGAAAACCCTATTTGTTGTGTATATTCACACAAAAAAATCTTTAAGCTGTCGTTATTTAGGAGGTGTATTTACGTCGCGGACATCTCATTTCTAGAATGTACTCCAGAAGTCATGAAGATATGAACAACGTCAGTGCACCATTTTTTGACGAGGTCCCAGGTTTCTACAAAGTCCTACGGTATAGTAAGAAAACACCTATATCCATGCTATCCTTGAGTACAGGTATGGTTTGAAGGTACGGCTCTGACCCAAGACCATGCTCAAAAACTTTCCCAAATACCATTGACGGATTTCATGTTTAATTAAGATTGCGCGGCAAGAATGCAGCAATGCCATGCTCGCTTTGAGAAAAATAAAAGGGAAAATAAAAACTCAAAAGACACTCAGTATCAGTATCACCTTACTTTATCTCATTAATTAAGCAACCTTTTCGGATGCTATCATTCGAATGGTAAAGTCTAAATGTGAGATTATTGTTAACGCGCCCCGCGCATGCAGAATGAAGCGACGCGATAAACGCTGATCAGAACGCATGGTGATATCGCATCGGTCTGATTTTGTCGCTTTAAAAGCTGAACTATTTTAGATTTTATGAACAGTTAACAAAGAACACCTCTTTCCTTGTGCAATCATTTTCTTTTTGCAAAGTGTAATTTAAATCTAACAACTGTCCCAATTTAACCAACATTTTTTCAACGACCAACAGAATATTATTAAATGGAATCACAGTCAAAACCGGATATAACGACGTTGAAGGGACCCTCTAAACTCGTTGCTATATCCAATAGTCGTTGTAAGCAATATGCAATTTAGATACATTCCTGTATAGAGCTTCGACCAGGACCATGCTGTTAAGTCGTAATAACCGATCCGTCGTTAAAAGCGATGTCGTTATATCCGGTTTTGACTGTAGAGCGTAAAGTTTACAACTGAACTTAAATTTAGATCACAGTTTTTTGTTATCTGCATTAAAAGCAGTTTCCTTGATAAACATTTTTTTGTCCACTCCGAATAAATAACATTAAAACTTAAATTTAAATATAGTAAAAATAAAATGGCTAAGGAAATGTGATAATTTTATTACGTTAGTAAATTTCACGACAGAATTTCTTATCAAAGAAATGTACTTAGAGTAATGTAACTCATGGGTTTGCATTGATATTCCGAAGTTTACAGGACTCACTTCGTCAAATAGTTTGTTAGTAGATGTACCCATCTGATTGCATTATCCTTTCAAATGCTTAGAAAATTTGTTCCAGAGGCTTTCATTTTAAAGGTCCAGTGATGTAAGAATCAGAACCAAAAATATGCCTATGAAACGTTTAGCTTAATGTTCTTTTTCCTTCCATGTTGCACTTTATTAAAAAATAATAACCGATCAATTAAATGTTTTAAATCATAGGTTAGTAACTCTGAAAATACTTACCTTCGTATGAATAATAACAAAATACAGTTTCATAACATTGATAAGAAGTTTGGTAAATGATTCACAACAGTAAACACATTATGCGCGCTACTTTTTTTCATGTTGAACAGTTTTTTCCGTGTTTTTCGATATTGAACCCAATCAAGGATGAAAAAGGCTTGAACTTTTTCACGAATTTCGCCACATCTATTTTGATTCCAATGAGATCTTATATTATTTAAGATTTTTTTTTGCAAAAAAACGGTGTATGTTGTCGGTCTATAATGACTTTTCGATATTCAAACCCATAAGACATGAAAAAGGGTTGAACGTTTTTTCACGAATTCCCAAAATATTTGTGTGGTCCAAGAAATTACAGAATTAGTGACCATTTTATACAAAAAAATCACTAATCAAAATTTATTTTAAAATATTTAATCTTAAGCTCCATTGCAGGACTAGAGCTAAGGGCGATACATAGAACATATGTATAGAACCAAAGAACTGCTAAAAGGGATCAGAAGCAGGGATACTATGACTTCGTCTGTATGTCTATACCTGCTATCTCATTTATTTTGCAGGATAAATTTTCCGAAGAAAATTCTATAGGTTTGGGTCTTTGTACTTAAACAGTACTGTCAAAAAGCATTTAGTTCATAACTCTTTCGGTGAGTGGTACTCTATAAAATTCACATGCTGAATGCACCGAAATGATTTAATAGAACCTGGCAGCAGGATATTCTGTTACTAAGTTTTTACGAATGTGTTATCCTACACGGTAATACAGAAAATGTGCAAATTCAAATTACCTTCTGCGAACTGAAAGCAAAAAGGAATACCTCAACATTTTTTTTCCGAAACAGAAAAATTACACCCGCACAACTCTTACCGTAATTATACACCTGTTCACTGCAATTATCAATATTATGAAAATTCACTGAGAGAATAATTTCCATTACATTACGCAAAGGAACATTTTCAGTATAAAGGCTGTTGGGAAGATGGGCTGGTTGAGCCTCCTTCATCTCCCGGCAAAAAACGCAATTTTTCAAATTCCGTTGCAGGATTAAATTCGTCTGCGGTCGCATAGGGTCTAAACTGTGTGACTGCAAGTGAAAAGGAAGGATTGGTAAACAAAAGATTTTGTGGCGGTGAATGACTCTGGTGAGAAGGAAACTAACTATGTGAAGGAGCGAAGTCCTTGAGACCAAGCTCAACTTGTTCTAAAAAATTTAAATCACTCTCTTCGGTGAAAGGAAGGTTTTTTATGGAGCTCCTATTTGCCTTTGT
Source organism: Beris chalybata (assembly GCA_949128065.1). Classification (NCBI taxonomy): domain Eukaryota; kingdom Metazoa; phylum Arthropoda; class Insecta; order Diptera; family Stratiomyidae; genus Beris; species Beris chalybata. The sequence goes on from OX421896.1 coordinate 95,440,760, forward strand.
CTGGTTTCCGATATGAAGAGATTTTTTATTTTTTAGCATCCCCCATAGCCCCACAGTCGCTATGTTCCACAATGGAATCTCAATGAGGGACGCTGCTTATGGGTGGTGCTTCTGAAGGGATAAGTACTTCTAAGAGGATCTTTTGAAATTAAACCTATACTGTTTCTGAAAAGAGCAATATTTTAAATTGATTATTTTCCATGGCGATGTCCCTATTGGAAACGTTGTTATCTGATACGGCAATTTGTCGCAAGGTATTTTTTTCGCGATAAATTTAAACCTTAGAATTCAGGGATACTTTTCAACGCTTACCCCCTTGGTAATTTGTCAGAAATTACTTAAGTGAGTTCGAAAGCATGTGACGAAAATCCAATTCGAAGCTGGATCAGTCCCTCCTCGGAAAGGACTTAATCTACATTTTATCGATTTTTTTTTTTTAGGTTTTTTCTTTTTTTACCACTGGACACACCTTTGCAGGCAAGTAACGTATTCATGGAGATTTGTCTTCGGGGCATCCTTCGACTACTTTGAGCTTCTTTTCACGTTTGCCGCTCGCGTAGCACCTGTGACTTTCTACCAACCTGGCAAGTAGCGTACTACTGGAAGAAGCTAAGTAAAGAGGGTCAAAGCTGTTAAAAAATTGCTTTCTCAACTTTTTCAATTTACAAGCGTGGAGAGAGAGAAAAAAATTTACAATTCACCATAGGTCGTGAAGCTGTAGTTAAACGGCCGATTAATTATTAATTTCTACCGAGATGGCAGGTTATTTTTAGAGACATAGAAATGTCGTCCTAGTTCCGTAGAAGTCCTTGGGAGCGTTTCATTGGGAAAATGCAAGTTATGAAAATTTCACAATTCTATCATAGCGATACAGAAATAAACGGTAGCTCAATTATAGAAACGTAATGGAAGGAAACTTTAGAGTCATTTTTGTTTCTTTCTTATGATTAAGTAAGAGCAGCTTTTGATATGTTACTGTGGAAGAGGAAAATGAAATTGCTTTAAATACATATTGTAAAGTATCTATTCATTTTACTAACATTGTTAAAACTATTCCTCAACTTGTCAAATATCTAATCCTCGACCAAGGTGCAGCGACAGCGCTCTTCTGGTTCATTTATTCTGTTTTCCATATAGTTTGTCAAAAACACATGCTGCAATCCGAATCAAGGACCCCAGTGCCTTTAGAGTAACACATCAAATTACTCGTCTACCAAGGAGAACGATAGAATTCTTATCCATTATTACAACACCAAAAATATACAATTTTTACAGTATGGAAATCTCACCAAAAATTCAAAAACTTTAGAAACTCCATAAATTCCAGCAAGATAAAATCCGGAAAATAATAATTCCAGAAAAGTAAAATCCAAAAGTTCAGAAAACTATATCCAAAAATTAATGGAAAAAAAAATGTGCCAAGTCCAAAATGCGCTTAATGCTTGGATGCTTTATAGGTGACTTTGCAAATTACACGCTTAAAAAAATAATGTTTCAAATAGAATCCTTGTTGTTCCATATGTTGTCACACAATACTAACAGTATACAGTACTAAACAGTATTAAACGCATTTCCTACTCCTACCCAAAAAAAAAGATTCGAAATTTGTAAAACTTACACAAGTATTTTAAGTTCTTAGGAGTTGAATATTACAAGATCCTGAACTCAAGTTTTAGCCATGTGATTATGCTAAGACCCAATGATGTCTAAGTGAATTCGGTATCTAGGTAAACCCGACAGATTTGCCGAAATTCGTAAATAAAAATAAACAAGCAGCTGACACTCCTGTGGTACTTCAAAATCAAATTGTAGTTTATGTCAATATCGAAAAATGCTGAAATTAGTATGTAGTCGATTTTATTGAAAACCCATCGAAACAAAAGTGAATTCATTATTTCATTAGACTTAAGTAATTTTTCGAAATTCGTGAAAACGTATATAAGTAGGTACTTTTCACTTTTCTAGTGATTTAATATCGAAAAATGTAGAAACCCAAACTCTAAACGCTTAAATAAGAAACCAGTGAAAGTATATCATAGTTAAATCGATATCTCGACAGATGTAGGAGGTATGACGAAATTCGTGAAAACTATCATACCCAAAAAGAATCGGCATCTTCTCAAACGACTTCCGTGGAGGCTGCCTGGATAAGGAGGAGGAGGAGACAATCCTTCACCTTGTCTCTCTATCAGCTAGAAAGTTCGTCATGGATCTTATTTCTTCAACTGGCTTGAATATAACGCCCAACTTCCCTTTTTTCATTGACACTTTTTTGGCTCCACCTGCGCACGGCAACCTTAATCAGAATTTTGTTTGCTCAAATTATTTTTCTGGTACATCTATATACACCCATACATATATGAAGTTTCAAGTTTCTAGTATAAGCCGATCCTAGTACAGAATTTCACCGCACGTCGTACCTAGCTACTATACCTATATCTGTCCATAGATAGAGGTTAAAACGTTCTATTCGATGTTAGAAAAATTTATTTGTGAGAATTAAAATGACGACAGCAAATTTCATGAAGAGGTTAAAATGTTAAAAAGACAATTTTTCGTTAAATTATATTATTATTATATATGCTTCTCGAAGAAAATAAAATAGTAGCATAGTTAGCGTTCCAAAAAAGCTATTTTTTCCGACATATGAAGCGAATACATTTGCCACCCAAATTATGTCGTCGGGTCGATTCTACTCCCTGTGACCATTAAGGGATATATGGTAGGTATACGTTAAGATTTTGTTTTCTATCCTTAGAGACTTCGCAGACTTTCTCTCACCGTAAGGCCCTACCCTGCATCTGCTAAGATTTTTTCTCTGCTAGAGGTCTACTGGACCAAACTTCTGAAAAATGTTTGGATCATACCTGAAATAGATCTCAATATATTATATAGAAATCAATTTTCTTGAAGAATTGTTATTCTCCAACTTCCGTGCTACACCGCCCCTACAAGATTTTTCATTTGGCATGCTACATTCGCATTTTACCATTACGACATAATTGGTTTGGAAGATATCGTGTTCGAAAGCTTGGCACCCCCTACGACACCTCACCTTATATTTTTGATCAATGGATTTTTCGTCAAATTTTTATTTGACACCAAATATTTAACCACCCCTTTACTCCACCACTTAAATTATGACCGAAGGGTCCCAAGAAAATTCTTACTTCATAGTTCTAGGCGCTTGGGATCTCCGAGCATTCATGGTGCGTTTAAACTCACCCTTCAGAGGCAAGCCTCTACCCCCATTAGGCCATTGCAAACCGGTTCTCGTTGGCAGTGTTCTTTGCTGTGTTAAAAACAATTTACACTCAACATGCCTCTGCGGCGCAGCTTGCCTTGTTGAGCTGCGAATTGTAGGTAAGTGGAAGAGTGCGTCAGAGAAATAGTTGAAGAATGTTAGACTCTTGCGACTGCACGAGCCATTTGATTGGTTGATTTTATGGGGGGGATAGAGGCTCGCCTCAAACATTGAGTGAAAATGCACAATCAATCTGCGTTTCCATATGTTGGATGGACTTTTCTGGGGTGATCAGATCAGAGCGCTGAAACGTAAAAACCAAAAATTTGACGGTACAAACTTTTTAATTCCAGGTCGATCACAATATTTATATAATAAAGTAAAATTGAACTTAGTGTGGAACCTTTTTAATTTTTATGAGTTAAACCCCATACGTGGAATCCATTTCCCCAACAAAAACATAAAAACAAAACACATAAAACCTATACAATTTTCACATGTAGATGACTACGGAAATATTATCAATTACTCAAACTGCCAACTATGAGAAGGTTTTCAAACACAAGAAGAAATTAGAAGTGGTGGTTTAAATTCATTCCGCATAAGCCTTTTATCATACGAGTACAGCATCTTCCTGTTACCCTACATTTTTTTCACGCAACGTATTCAACAATTCCCACTAATTTAAATGAAATGCAAACATGTATGTACTTTCCATTAATAATATCCCCTACCAACTTTCCTAGCTTCTAGCCTGCTGTAATATGTAGGGTTAATAAAATGTAGGCTACCCATTCAAAATAGAAAATACCACTGCTTTACAACAATAGTTACAATTACATAAACTCCGGAATACCGGAAAAGACCTAATTCTGATTTTTTAAGTTTCTTGTTTATGTGCCACATGAAACAAGAACGCATTCAAGTGATACAGTTCATACGTTGTCTCTTTACCGTTCTTAGCACTGCTACACGGATTCTTAGTGTACTAAATTCAGTACCCAGGTATCCTTATTATTTCGAAGACACAGACCCGTTTTCTTCCAGTGCTCAATAACTTTTCTAAGTTTGTGCGCAAACCTTGTGCGGTAAAAATGAAATAACTTACCAAGCTGGGTGTAATATCTTCTACTGCCTTCTAAGTCTCTGTTTTAATATTTTATTTATTTTAAAACGCTGTTTATAAGTGGTACAATTTTAACTCATCTGAATGTTTCTTTAGCGACTGGTCTACCAAGGTTCATAAACATTATTGATACTGCTAAATGCTTTATAACCCAATAAATCTATGAATTCTTAAAGAGTTCAATGGACGTAGTTAGGTTCCAATGATGGAGTGAATAGGGAATCACAGTTTTAGACCAAAATTTTCTGTTTTGTCGTTTTGTAGCCGTATTTTGCATTTCTCGCTAAAAATGGTGGGAATCAAATTTATAGGGAATTAAATTCTCTATCTTTTTTATTTGAACAACTTTTTTGAAAAATAATTATTTATTGCTAATAATAAACGTAAAGTGTAGAAAATTAGGAGATTGTCCCAGTTTTTTAAACTTTTGAACCATTTTTATTAAAAATAGGTGACATATTTAAATGGTCCCGCTCGTGATTCGTTCGTCGTACGAAAAACTGGTTATACGAAACTTGTAGGGAATTTAGTCCTCTACAACTTTGCAATTTAAATATGTCACCTATTTTTAATAAAAATGGTCCAAAAGTTTCAAAAACTGGGACAATCTCCCAATTTCTTCTGTTAAACTCTAACCAGAACTTTAATTGGAAGTTTTATATGAAAACCGGTCAGTTAAAATTCCAATTAGAACATAACTGAACATCGTAGGAATGAGCCTCAAAAAATTAAGTATTTATTTATTTTAAATAAGTAATCCATTTTTATTATTTTACTCTTTAATCATTATGAGTTTTGATATTTTTAAAATGCTCATGAACGTTACTGGTCTTTTAGTAATGTAAAATGGAAGTAAATTAATATTTATAAATAATAATAAAATAATAAATTAATATTTCGGCCAGTGGAGCGAGTGAAGGAAAAAAAGAAAAACGCTGTCGTGAACGAAGTCGTGGAGAGAGAAAAATGAGCTGAATTAATTTCAATATTCATAGCAATAAATACATTTCCTTATTGGATAATTTCATCAAGAATCACAAAAAACGCAGAAATTGGTGACCTTACCATCTCCGATTCTTTTAAAAATTGTTTTATTTGAAGAACTAGTAAAAAAAATAATTGAAATTCAATTTTTTGTTTCTATATCATTTTTCAAATTTTTGAAAAACAGTATAATATACAAAATATAAAAAAATTAAAAAATTAAAGATACACTTTCGATGAAGTAACCCTTTTGCTATAAAATAATTAAGAGCAAGTGATGTTCTTCGGTTTATGGAGCCCGATCCCATTCAGATTCCAAGTTAATTTTTTGGTCCGTAGATATTTTTTTTTTAGCAGCAATAATTTAATTTCATAGATATATGACTAACCTAACATCCTAAGCTATCCATTGCGTGAAAAGGATTTTATAACTATTACCCATTTTTCAGAATCTTGGTACATAGGAGGCTCAGTTTGTTTAACTATCCCCTCCCAGTATTTTCGTGTGAAAGTGATCGAAATGTGTACTTTTAATTGAAAATGAATGAAACATACTAACAATTTCCAGTAAAAATTGAAAGAATTAAAAATGCATTTTTTTTTAAGATAGTGTACAAAAAAATATAATATATAATATAATATACAATATACAATATAATATACAATATAATATACAAACCCGATCTTGCCAAGTGAATAATTTTTCCCTATCCTGAATTCCCAAACACCACACTTGGCTCGCTCTTGGCTTGTAACTAAACTTTTCTTAGATTCCATATCCATGATCCTTATAACATCGATAAGAATCAGCAAGAAAAATATTAAAGTAAAATTGTATCGTCAAATCATTTTCGAACAAGGTCTTGCGACACAAAAAAACGGAGACTTGCATATAATCTATAATTTAAGTATTACTTTTATTCAGTGATGTTTATAAACCTAAAATTCGAACGAACGATAACTTCAGAACACGTTTACCTCACAACAATGCAGTAAATAAATTACCAAAGCACGGTAATAGAAAGAAGTAAAATTATTATCCGGATCGACGGACCAATAATTTCTTGAATGAAAGTGTAGATACTGTGGAAATATTTACCAATAATTTCTTTTTGTAAAAATTTGATATTGACAAATAAAAGCAAAGTATCCTGTTTATTATGGTGTGATGTTTTTTCACAAACCAAACGTAAAAACAAAGGTGAAAACAACAATTCAAATGGAAACTTATATAGGTAAGTGATGTAAATAATTATATTTCAGAAGTGTAAAAATAATAATATATATTGAATGAGTTTTTGCATTTGAAATTTAATGTGACTCGAAAGCTTTACCTTCTCTAATTAACATTAATTCTGTGTTTTGCTGTTTTTACTATTGAATTAGTTTTAAAAATTTAAGCCATTTTGTACATATGAGATTTTGTATTACGAAATACCAGAAATTATGTGGATTAGATTAGATATATAGTGTCAACAATGCACGAAAGTGTATACACAATTTTCACATTATAAACTTTTTAATTTCGAATTTACTTCGAAACAATGTCTGTAGAAGAAGGACTTAGCTTCCTTAACACGTTGAGCGCCGCGTGCCCACCGGTTTTTTTTTCGTTTTTAGGCTGGTGACAACGTATTCCGCAGGTGGACATGCATAACTTGCTGACATTTTAATATTTTATTTTTTTTAATTTTTTTATGTACTCTTGAAATATGAATAAATAAGCCATAAAAAAAGGATACTAAAAATATCAATTCCTTTTTTTTATGAATCCTCAAAAAACGCTCGCATTTCGGGCTTCTAGACTAGAATACCGCCTTAAGTCAATATAGCCGTATATACATGAACCAGGAACTTAAAATTTCTGTAATTGACAAGCTCTTTAAAATTTCAAGGGAAAGTTGGTAAAAGAGCTAGGATTTAAAATTTCAACGAAAAGTTGGTGAAAGAGTTAGGATCGTACGTTATTAATCCACCTTAATTCTTTGGTTTCAAGGCAGAAAAAAATAATCAGCTATCATTCAAATACCGAATTTCCGAAAAAGATTTATAGCATCTCATGCAACATGTTGCATATTTCTGAGTCAGGCAATAATCTTCAATGAGCCCGGTACGAATTCTTCGGATATTTTCTTTTCTTTAGCTAAAAATTTTCTTGAGATAGATATAATTACATATTACACACATGTATGTACATATACGTGCCATAGCACAACCCATTCCATCGAGCATTCACAGATTTCAGTAAATTCTTCTTAGACTGCTGATTGCCGGTCGTTTTTGCACTTTAATTAATCGCACTTCTTAGCCTGACGGGAATGTGTTAATGAATAGGATGCAAGGAGGTACCAAAACCGCATATGTGCGATACTCGAACTGAGCATGCATGCAAATATGGTGGAGAATTCAAACACATACCGAAAATAGAAATTCATTGAAGAAGCCCGAGGACGACTTTCGATTCTTTCTGAATGGAAATTGGCTTCAGTTTTAGCGAAAGATTATTGTGATTTATTTTCCAGTATCTTTAGATAGTCCTCAGTTTTTTGAGGCGACAATATAGTACATCAATCTGACCTCAGCTCTACTTTCGTCCGTATAATTTCGGTTTTGTAGTTACAAAAACAGCTTAAATCTCAGAGTAGTTTTATTTGTGAACGACATGTACGTTAATAATTGACTTTTCTCCTTTAATCCGTTTGCGAAATGAAAATGCAAATTTAATCAATGGCATGACGTACAATCCGAAGGATTCTCGTCCTTTCCAACATTATGACTTCCGACTACTACGTATGGTGTGGATCCTTAGCAGCCTTACGAGAAGCACATATGAAATGATAAATATGCAAAGGATTTCCAACAGGCAGGTTGCCTGGCGGATAATTCCACTATATGCGGGATTTGGCATATCACAGAACATCGGCAAGACTTTGAATGCATTCACCGTTTGAGTGTAATTAAATTTTCATGTTTTTGGTATAACTTGACGCATATGATGCATGACATTGGGAGCTCAACTAATACGACGAAACTTAATCCATAAATAGACCGTCCCCATATGTGGAACTTTCGCTACAGATCATGTGGCTGAATCCAATCAGTTCCATTGCATATCCAAGTGACACAATAAGAAGATGTCAGTTTTAATCAATAAAAGTTCCTGTACGCATTATCCATAAATTATTGTTCAAAAAAGGATATCTGAACAAAAAAATCTGTACATCCGTCAAACATGGTGTAGAACTTGTTTCTCCTTTTGAATGAGATTTTTTCGCCTCATAAATATTTATAACATATAGTCTGAAAATTGACTGTGCAAACAGAAAAAGCTTTACTTGAGCTAACCATATTGCGGAGGACGGTACCTTTTGAATATGTCGACCGAGCTTATGGCACAGATTCTCCAATATTTTATGATACGAATCTATTTTTATATTTTCATAAAATGAATATGACAGATACTTGGTCGGACTTTTAATACGAAAAAGTTGACAATATCTCGGTAATATATTTTCATTTCAGGACTCTGATTAATGAGTTTCGTAGTATCTTTTAAAGGAGATGTTTGCTGATATTTTCCAGTGACATCGGGCAGAACTTCAATGGTTAAAGTTTTAATGAAATATGAAAACTACTTAACTTATTTGCAGTCCTATACTAAACACTTTTAGAAGCTAGAATTTAGAAAAACAAAGTTATATTGTATATTTTCATTGCAATTAGACAACAACGTAAGGATGCCATTTCTCTGCTGAATGCAGCAATTTAGAACGAAAGTGTCCGTGCGTGGAAGACAGAACAATCAAAATACTTCACGTGTGTGTTATTTATAAGGGTTGTATGGTACGGCAGCGGGTGGTGTTTTTCCCTTCAATTGAATGGCTTATGCTAGAGAGTTGTGACTTGGTGATAATATATAGATGAATTACAAAAGTAATACAGATAAAAAATAGTCAAATAATCATTGGCAGACGGAAGGAGGACAAAAAAGCATATCTCTCAGGTCTTCTGAAATATAGCATAACATAATCACATAAATACCCAGAAAGGGTTTTCCGAATATTTTGTATTTCAAACCCTAAGTTGGTGTAAAGGGTTTTATAATATATATTTTCAAGAATTCAGCCATGTTGGCCAAGTCTGATTAACTATCGAATAACTTCTCATTGAATTCTACATGCTTGAAATTTAATAGCGAAAACTAGTTTTACAACCCATAATACGAGTATGGTGTAAAATTGTTGAAGACGTTATCACGAATATCGTCATACTTTTTAAGCCGGATAAAAAATCAAATAGGATTTTACTTCCTTGTGTTATCTTTTAATTTATCTAAAAAAAAGATTTCAGGAGTCTTAAAAAGTCATACTCCCATGTGGGTGTAAGGAGGTTGCATTTAGTTTTGTTCATAAATCCAATTGGCTTTAACTTCTGTAGAGTTTTAATATTATAGCCTACAAGGCTACAAGGTTGTATGGTTTTCTGATATCAAACCCTCAATGTAATTCAGAGGTTTTGTAAACATTTCCAGAAATGCCTGCATATTTCTTTAATTTAATTAGATATTGAAATATTTTTACTTTATCACTTAATTTTAAACTATTGAGATTAAGATTGAGCTGAAAATTCTAAAAATTTGCTACACTGAAATTTTGTACTACACTTTTTAGGACAAGTAAACCCCAAGAAGTAAGTAAGTAAGTAAATAAGTGGTCTAGGTGGCTTAATGGCTAGAGCACTTGCCTTCGGTGCACCTGGTACCAGGTTCGAATCTGCTTGGCGACAAGTAATTTTCGAAAATGGGATTGGGTGCCGGACTACCAGTTCACTCAGCTGTAAATGAGTACCTGAGTTATAATCGGGGTAATAATCACGGACGAGCGTGTAGCTGACCACTTCACCTCCTAGTGTTGGTCTCGCAAGGAAGTAGCTCTAGCATTACTTCAAGGCCAACGCCCGATTTGGGCTATTGCGCCATTGATTATTATTAAGCCCCAAAAAGACGAAAAAAAAATTTTTTCTGTCGCCGTACGCAAAACAGTTTGAAGGTGCGTAGCTCTCAAACCCCTTGAGATATTAAGTTGAAATTCTTATGATAGGTAGAATAGATAAACCCTTACGACTGATATATTTCGTAGGAATGGGGTGTGAGGGAAGAGGAGGAAGGATCGTTTTAGACGAACAATTTTGGTTTCCAGTTCTCAGGAGCCGTTAATGCTAGGAGGCTGGAAGCTGTAAATCATGTATGTAGTACATAAAGTGGACACATTTGTAAAAAAATTGTCGATGGGGGCTGAGGAGTGTGCGAGTGCGTGGAAAACAATGCGTCCAAAACGCTTCAAAGCTAGGATTGAAACATTCTAAAGTCCATATGTCCTGAAAGATTGATGTTATACGGCTGAAACTTTGAAGTTGTGCAGATAGTAAAATAATAAAAATAATAAAGTTTTGCCCAGATTAGATTGTTGGCAGAATTTTCACTTTAAATGGCTTTTTATTTAATCACCTAAAAATCGATGCCAGAATTTCTTATCTTTTTAATTCTTGAAATGAAAAAGAAGTAACTTCATTATTTTTTGTTCAAATTATGATTTATCCTCAGAGGCGGTGAAGGTTGATATGTGATTGGCAACCTAAAGAATAACTAGGAGGATATTTTAAGCGATATTTTTTCCATGTTAGAAACCTACACCCCATTACACCAATGTGGGACTTCTAACCGAAAAATAATTAGGATTGTGTTGGTAGATTTTTAATAGATACCAAAGGTTTTCCTACACCTTTTAAAGATTTTTTGTCGAAAATACTACAGACAGTAGCATTCTTTTTAGTTCATTTAAACACCCAAGCTTTTTGCAATAAAATCAATGAATTTATTTTGCTATTTTAATAATAAAGTGTGTATCGTGATCGATTTAAAAAACAGTTTGCTTCCCTCAATTTTTTTCACGCTTAACAAAGACATTAAAAAATTGTAATCAGAACAAACAATACCAACCCCGGATCAGCAATTTAATTCAAATTTGTTTAGTGGCCAGATTGAGTGTAAACTTGGAATTTATATAGAACTACGCTATTTGGAAAGTTAATTGTTTGAGGTATCGGTATCGACACATCGAGTGATACCTTTCGACATTGACCACATCCCCGACTATCATGCCACGAAATTGTTGTTTTATGGTTGGTAGTGCCGTAAGCACTTTCGTCGCAGTCAGTTCCGATTTTAACTGGTGTTTTCCCCGAAAAAAGTGCTTCCAGACTTTTGGTGTTTTTTTATACAGTTTATACAGTGGGTAGTCTTTTCTAATTCAAGACTGGATTACGCTAAAATAACTCCAAATTGAATTACACTAGAGAGCTTAAACTTACTATAAATATATAGATGTACATACTTTAAATTAATTTATGAAAAATACAAATGACCTACGAAGGTGATGCAGGAACAAACTTCTACGAATTTCGTTATACGTTTCATGTATTTTGGGATATCGAAAAGAATTTACTTCCACGATTTTCTCAGATAAAATCGTCGAATTTTTTCAGGGGTTTACTATAGAGGCCGTTTTACAGTTAAATGGGGCTATTTTGTGTACCTTTTTTTGCCGAATACATTCGTCCGATTTAGTTGCAATTTTGAAAGATTATTTAGGGTGTTAATCGAAAGAACTGGGGAAAATCTTATCAAAAAATATTTGATTAAACTGACTAAAGTCTAAAGGCTATAAACAGCAGTTTGAAAAATCGATCCTATTCTGACGTACTTACTATATAAGACTAAAACTTGATTCGGTTGCATATACACACAACTCTCCTTTTACACGGTCTTTTTTTACATGATTTTAAAATAACACGGTCCACGAAGTAGAACAAATATCACTTTTTTACACGAAATTTTTGATCTTACATGATACCAAAAATAAAATTCATTGGATGGCATAAAAAGGCATGGATGACGACCGATTTATTCCAAATATGTTTTACGAACGCTTCATTCCTGAAGTCAAGTAATACCTGTATATGTAGGTTGAAAGTTCATGAATTCAAAGTAATTTTAATCATCGATAATGCTCCCAGTCATTCTGTGCTAAATCCTTGAAATATCCAATTGTTATTTTTGCAGCGTAATACGACATCCTTTCTTTATGGCTGCAGCCGTATTGGAGCCGTGGCGATGTTTATTTTAAATAATATTAAAAATGTATATTGATTGCTTTGGCGAAGTGCCACATCCTTGTATCAGGGTATAATAGTAACGTTCAAATTGTATTACATTAAAGGAAGCATTTACATATATTTCATAATCAAGAAAACATGACGATCGTAGATGCATAGAAAATTATACGATAATGGATTGTGTTACAAATGCTTCATTTGCCATAAAATTTATTTTTTTGAATTGTAAATAACGATTTTTTAATATTGAATGTTGTTTATTTAATAAATGAATTATATTTTATAGAAGTAACATAATATGGGGTTTCCTAAAAATTTTTGCACGGTTTTGCTTAACAGCATGTACAGTTATTTTTTTAACATACACGGTTTGTTTTGCATAGTGGAACACATCTACGATTTAACTATGAGTATCATGTCGTTTTTTACACGGTTTTTTATACACGGTTTTTGCTGGAACGTATCTACTGTGTATAAACAGTGTATATTATAGTTTGAAATCTACGGTTGTAGCCCAGAGCTTGTAGAAATGTTAGAAAGTAGTCTCATTTGTCTTAGAGACGAATATCAGAATCATTGGTATTTGATTGTCAATTGTTATTTGCGATAGTCATTTCGAGAGCAACAAAGACTGATTCAAGTAAATACTTAAGAGTGTTGTACAGCGGCATTATTAGCGAGATAAAAAAAATTATTGACATAAGGAATAAGTGCAGTTTAGATGAACTTTTTAATGCAAATACGTGTTGTTACAAAAATATATGTAAGACACTTTCCATTCATCACTAAAGTATGATGTCCATAATCTATTTGAAGAAAGAAAAATGTACGAAAAAATAAGAGAACCTTACAGTTTCTCAAATTTGCTAGTTCAAATTTCTGATCGTATTTTATAAGATTGTTTCCTAAATTATCTAAAACCTGTGACTTGTTTAAGTGTTATTGTACAAACTGGTTCGAAATCGAACCAGGTTTTCATTACAAAAATGATTTTTTTTATTTTTGAAACTACATACTAATTTTAAAACACTAGAGAGATTAAGCAAACAAATTAATGTTTATTTGTTTAGTTTTATCGGGTAAAGAATCTTTTTAAAGATATTTTGAAAATGAGAAAGAATATATTTTAAGATTATAGTTTTAAGTAATTTTTTTTCCCAATTATTACCAAATAAAAATTGATTATCACAATTTTGTGTATTTTATTTTATTTTTTTCTATTTTACATAACATATCTTACATTTGCTACACAGTAAAAGTTATTTGTAATTTTACAACATTTAATTTAATAAAATTATCCCCACATCTAAGGTAAAAATTACCTTATTCATGTATAAACGCTATTACCATTATGTAAATAAGTTCTGTACATGAAATACCCTGTAAAATTACATAAAAATAAAAACTACAATAGCTCGCACGGAAAACTACATTTCCAAACATGGATAAATAACATTATTCCATGTAAAACATGAAATTAATGTCCGAAGCTGCAGTCAGTACCTAGTCAATGGAATTTCACATAGAGATCTGAGATGATGCAATCGTGCGTCGATTCATCAGTTCTTGTACAGATATCGCGAAGTAAATAACGCGATTAGTTTTTCTTATAATAAGTAGGTAATAACTGACTGATTTGGTTAAATGCTATTATACATCATCTTATAACAAAAATGTTTATTTTTATAATTTTATTGTTTTAAATTTGTGATAAATAAAAAATTTATTTTGGATATAAAACTTCGTTCTTGTTTATTTGCAATAAATTACCTCCAACACAAATAAGTGTGTTACCATTTTTATGTTTAAGTGTTTATCAAAACTAGATTAAAAATATAGTGCTTAGATCGTGGAAGTTTTCGTTCCGAAAAATATTAGTATTAGGGTATAGTTCTAAAACTATCGATTTAAATTAAGTACCTATTATGAAAATTAATTTACAAATTGTAATGTAGTTTTAAATGTGGCTACTTGTATAATATACCCTTTCAGTGGAAAAGTTACATATTATGTATTACTTCAATAAAGGCAATTTCAACCTCCAAATTGTAATATTACAAATGCCATGTAATTTATGATTACTATAAAGCATGTGATTTTACAATGCCATGTATGTATTTATTACATTTGCGAATTTTAATTAGACAGGTTTGAGACATGTAAATTTACAGTATCCCTTATTGGCAATTGGTTGTTAAAATGTAACATACTTAATACTAAAGCTAATAATAACATCTGATAAACTACTTCCTCCCGTATAAGTTGAGAGAGTGATTAACCTGTATGTATGATTAACCCGTATTATGATTAACCTGTATTATGATTAACCTGTATTAACCTTGACACTTCTAGAATTTTGAGTTTACTCTTAAATTTTTGGTGATTTTCTACTTCGAGGATTTTTCTGATCTTACACCGGTGACGGATTTTTTAATTATAGCCCAATTTCGTCTAATTTAATTTCGTTTGTGTAGTTCAGTCGTAGCTATAACATTGGCTACTGTATTCATCAATTTCATTTAAACAATATTATCCACTGCACCCTAATATGGCTGAAATCAATATCCTTCATTACAACTATAAATTTTGCATAATATTTTTCTCACCTCGAAGTTCCATATCTGATGATACGATGATCTACGTTAAAAAGTCTAAGGCAAAAAATCACTCAGAGTATAAAAGTTTCTTGAAAATGGATCACCGGAAATAGCTTATTACTGCATATCCCAAAATGCTTATCAAAAACTAAAAAAAAACACAACTCCAGAATGCGCAATCAAAACTTATGAAAAAAGATTTGCGGAACGTTTCACTCCCCTTGCGACAGGATATCTAAAGGAGTTCTGATTTTGCTTCTTTGAACGCGTACGATTGCTCTTAGTTTTACTCCAGGGGCTGTCGAACATAAAAAGGACAACGCTTTTGAATGCAAACGGAATGAGAACAAAACGTCTTTGAAACGGAAAGACACACCTTCGAGAGTTTTGAATAAGAAATTTGAGAAGCTAAAGACGTCTTTTACCGAATAACGAACATGACGGTATGATAGACTCCTTGATCCTTTGTGTACAGGATCCTGTTGAATGCCTGTGTGACTATTTGCTTCATAAAATTTTTGATCTTTTAACATTTCCGAGTTGTGAAAACGATTTCGTGATTCTGACGACAAGTTTCAGATGGGTGCCAGATCAGATACAAGATAATCTTCGGATATTTCTCACACATTGAATATTTTGTTAGATACACGATTCGAACCTGCAAGATCGCCAGATCTATTTTTAAATGGAAATAGAGTTGATGTAAGACACTTGCATCAGATAAATCCTTAGTGATGGTATGTAGTGAGATTATTTTATGCAGCGTGGATTCATTATTTTTTTTAAAAAAAAAATTGTTAGATTTTGGCAAGTTTCATGCGTGATTCCATGGAAATAGCATAAAAGTATTTGCTCCTTACATTCATAAAAAAATTAAGCATTTGTTTGCTCTTTAATCCAACAAAAACTTTTAAAATCTACTTTTCCTTAACTTTGTCAGCTGTAGAAAAACTAAACCAGATGTGTAAAGATAACAAAAATTATGGTTTCAGTAGATTGTTGTAAAAAAACAAAATTAAATGTTTGGCGCTATATTTTTTTTCTAACTTTATTTTTTTAATTTGATGATGAGAAGCTATAAAAGATTTTAAACAAATGTACAAGGGAATCAGTGGATCTATGATTTTGCAGCTCTTATAAAAAAGATGTCACTTCAAAGTGTTCAATAGGTAATACGAAAGGGGAAATTTTTTCTTTGCATTACTCCTTGATAGAGAGGATTTGAGTTCAGTGTAGTTTGGTATTTTTTTTATAATACGTAATGATCAAATAACCAAGAAAAAAGTTCACCTCCTACGAATACCCCTAAATGTTCAACCTGTAAGAGGATATGAGCACTTGAATAATTGATGTAAGAAATGAATTCCGAAGAAGAAGTGAACCTAACAATTCGAATCTGATATTAAGGATCGACCCACCTGATGAGTTAACCCCTTATAAAAATCTTTTCAAAAAATTCGAACAAAAGTCCGCGACTTGAAGGAATCTTTTGAAAAAAAAATCAACCGATACCCATATATGATCAAATAAAAAAAACTACGTCATAAGAGCGCACCACATACTAGTATATGGCATAAATCTGACGGTACTACCTTTATACGAATATGTAGAAATCCCGCTTGATTTTATGCGTGCACAGTTCAAAAAGGCGTCCCGGACGAACAAAAGGCTCGTCTTCCAAGTCCCTCATTGTACCCACACGAGATATTTTCTTATGGTGAAGATAGAAGACTTTTCAGCGCCGAATTTTTAAATATTTTTACTTCACGTTCTGATGGCAGATTGCATCTTCATCGTCGTATCGAATGACAGCTACGTGGGAAGCTTTGCTTCCAGATTGCATTGTTGAACGGTTCAAAGGAGTTGATCTTCCAAAGTGATTATCGCAACGAAGTCTTTTGTGTTGATTCTTTCGATTCAATAATATCGGGACATCTTGCTCCTTAATATGTTTCTGTCCTGGCCATTCTCCGATTTGTGTTTTATTTTAGGTGTCCAATCCAAAACATTCTTAACAAAAAGATATTCGTCCGATCTGAGATTTTTCTCAAAGCTTCTTAACGTAGTGGTTTACCTCCCCCCTAATCCCCGGAGGATATATAAAAGTAAATCCGTTTTTGAAATTTTTTTAAATTTAGTCGCTGTTGGATGTAAAATGCTTAGATATTTTGAAACACGTCAAGTTTCTTCTGCATTCCTGTATAAACTTTTTAATTCCTCGCGTTTACTTGCCTATAACACCTTTTTCTTGGTGTTATAAAATCTCATTTTATAACCTTTAATTGTAAGGTATGTTTATAACACTGATTATGAAAAGTGCAGAAGATATCTTCCTATAACTGAAACCATTTGATTACTTGAGGATTTTTTTTTTTAAATTGTTATTAATACTGATCCTTGGTTCTATTATTCATAATTTTAAGAAATTTATTGAAAATACCAATCGATCTAAGGTATGTTAAAAAACTGACTAAAAATAATTACTTAGTTAAATTTCGTAGCCTGGATCTTTTCTTCAAAAAAATAGACTGAGGTTCGGTATAGCGATATTAGGGTAGTTTTACCGGAAATACAAATATAAATATAGTCCACCAGCAACGATACTTACAAAAAAAATCATAGGTACACCCAACCCAAAGACCATTGCATGAGGTATTTTTCTCCCAACTCCCAACACTAAATTTGGGGAACTAAACTGTGATATTATAATTTATGTTTCTAAAAACCGCTATCTTCAAGGTATTCTAAAAAATATTCAGTTTCATTGAACTGTAACCTTAGCATCTTAACCTAAATTAACTCAAAAGATAGGTTTTCGGGTAGATCATTGTTTGTACTAGATTGTTCCTCCATAATTTCAACTTTATTATTTCAATAGACAATAATAAAGTATTTAAAGTATTTAAATTATATTTTAATTTGTTTAATTAATTTAGTGCACTTTTGTCGTAATGATAAAAAATTTGTCAGTATAACAAAAAAATATTGTTCAGTTTGATAATCTTTTGTCGAATTGACAAAAATTCGGCGAAATTCCAGTTCGTGGTATTTTCACTAATTTTTTTTAATATATCTAATGAAATATTTTATTTAAAATATTTACATATACATATTTCATAAGTATTTCGTAAAACTTTTGTTTAAAAATTTTGGAAATTCACCCGTTGGGACCTTATTTCTCTTGACCTCTCAAAAAAAAAGTGCTCTTGGCGTGGACAGGATAACTCATGGCTGGTTGATCCAAAATTAAAAAATCAAAAATTTTTCGTTAGTTAGAGCTACATATATTATGGACCCACACTTTAGTACTGTCGTAGGATCATCATTCGAATATATTACCTCTAATATTGGAGGAGTTTGAATTGTTGATAAATTTGTTGAAAGAATTCTTGAAGACACAATTAACTGCAATCTATTATACTTAGAATATTTTGGCGTCTTTGGTCTTTCAAACTGTGATAATTGCTCCAAACCTACTGTTGATAAAAATTGTAAATAGTCCAGTAATCAGAGACAAAGTTTCAGTAAATATCGTAAAAAAATAGAACACGAAATGTTTTGACGTAGTTAGGTCCCAATGAAGGAGTAGAATAGGGAATCACAGTTTTAGACCAATATTTGATATGGCGTTTGCCCGAAATTTTGAGTTTTCTGTTATGTCGATTAGTAGCCGTATTTTGCATTTCTCGCTAAAAATGATAGGAACCAAATTTATAGAGAATTAAATTATCTATCCGTGTGCCCTAAGTTTTGAATTTTCTGTTTTGTCGATTTTTAGCCGTATTTTGCACACGCCATATCAAATTTTGGTCTAAAACTGTGATTCCCTATTCTACTCCATCACTGGAAACTAACTACGTCAAAACATTTCGTGTTCTATTTTTTTCTTTAAGAATTCCTCGATTTACTGGACTAAAAGTATATATGAAAAAACTTGAAGTTACTATCAACTAGATAACTTTGCAATAATTTTTTTTATTTGTTATTCAAAAGATTTAAAAAAAACAATCAAATACAGACAAAATACTATCTGAAAACTAAAACTAGAATTAGTTTCGGGTAAGTTGGGAAGGTTGGTTGGTTGGTTTTCTCAGTTTCAAGTGCTAACAACGTTGTACCCGAAAATCTTCTTTTGATTTTATTAGAAAGAGTTGGTAACTAGATTCAAAAAAGTTATACCTAGATATAAGAAAATTTGTGAAAACATAATTATATGATCCCTAAAAGGAGTGCGTAAGGGGGAGTTATACGTTACGTCAAATTGAATAGTGTAGGTGATTGTATAGAAACTCTATAAAAGTAAAATTTAGTCCGAAATCTTATACCTGAAAGATGTGTTCGAGAGGACAGGGTTTGAATTGGACTGTCGCACTATTGCTAATAGTGAAACAATATGTTCGAATTCATTATAAACAAGAAAACGAGAAACTCGTGAAAGTAATTATAATTATCTCAGAAGTTCGAAAAGATATATCCGTTTAATAATTTAAATAAATATGACGGAATTCGTGAAAATATGTATCAACATCTTTTTATTGAATAATTTTTCTGCTTCACTTTAGTATTTAGTATTTTGTATAAAAACTTCTCGTGCAAAACCTTTTGGTGAAAGTTTCCAAAAGCTTCACCAGATCAGTACTGAAGTTAAGTTACTTAGTGTTCGATACAGACGATAGATGGCACACGTTGCTCGTCAATTTTCACGTGTGCGTGATACAATTTTGCAGTTAATATTTTTTTTTAAGTAACTAATGTCTAATTAAATTTGGCCTACTTTTTATCAACTTATTAGTTATAAGAACTACTCTGTTATAGTAATAAGATGTACTGTTTCTATTTATTTGTGAATTATAATTTCTGACTTCTTTGAATTTAATCATCATTCATGAACAGCTTTTGTCATTTCAAATATATATTAATATCATATGACATAACTTAATTACTAATTTTAGAAATACCTACTTTCTCGTACCCAACGATTATAATTATAGTTTATAGTTATACGTATTTTCGTCTCTTTTATTTTAAATTTAATTGAAATTCTATTTACAATTAATTACATTGAACATTGAGCAGAAAGCTGTTAATCCTTGTAATTAGTTTTGTGGCTTTAGATACAATAACCATATTATAGTCTAATATATACATATTTTGTTTAAATAGTTTAACCGCTTTAGTGAAAATTATTCTTGTAAGCCATGTTAGTATTTTCAATCAAATTCCAGCCCAATCTCACTGAAAATCTTAATTGCTTTGTAATGTCTTTCCTAAACAATATGTTAATTAAACGAGAAACCCTCTGAATATGTTTTGAATGAAATTTGGAAATATTTCTTAATATAGCTACCTGTGGTACCAATTCATAATATTGAGCCGTATATTTAAATCGATACGTTCAACAAAATCAGCCCCGTAAAGTCATAAAACTATTTTCAGTTCGACTACAGAATGAACTCTTAAATATCAAATATCGGATTAGAGCGAAGTAATCTTCTCAGCTCATAAGTATGCATGGCAACATAACCCAAACAAGGATTATTATCAGGAAAACAATTCCAATCCCGATTCTTAGTTTCGTCGAAAAAGATAGCCTTCTGTTCTAAATGTACCTACGAGTACGTAAAGCTCCTACACTTGAAGCCTTTGTTTTTACAACTGATAATGCCAAGAGTCGCCCGGGTCATAAAACCGTTAGCAGGTTGCTATTGTTTTCACGACCCTTACCTGTGTGCTCCTCACACCCGTAATTATATGCTTTCTCTCCAGGTAAAACAAGAATTTGTCGATGTCGAAAAGACCCCAATTAAAACTTCTATATATGTAGGTTTTTTTCTGAGGTCGTTAAAAATTGTCATTCATCTTTCGGTTTTCAACCAATGGAGTGAAGAATCGATACGAACGAATGAGGTCCTTGTAAAGTGTCTAGACTTTTATGAACGGCTTACTGACAGGCAGGCTATAAAGTCAGCCTGGAAGTATAAAGCCGAAAGGGAATTGTATCAAAATTGGGTTTTTCCCGCAGTGGAAAAGGATCAGGACGAAATCTTGTGTTATTTTAACGATTTGCATAAAAGGATCTGGTTCGTCCGTAATGAAATAATTGTTTATTGTCTTATAGAGATACTTGCAGTTCTGTCTTTTTCGTGTTTTTTCTTTGAGAGTTTAGTGAGAATATGGGATAGAAATAACAATTATAAATATTTTCTTTTCTTTATTACGCACTTGCGGGTTAGTAGCTAGAAATACCCTTTACAAATTAGCGACCTTTTGATTTCGGTTTAAGCCGGGGTTTTCCATACAATAAAAAGTTATTGCCGTCTACCTTACCCTATTTTCTACCAGAAAAACTCACCCTAAAAAAGTGATACTATCAATTTTCGAAAAAAAATCGCTAATTATCGCAGTTTGTCTCATACGAATCTTCATTCTATCAACCAGTTCCCACGGTCGATTGGACCAATTTAACCATATGTCGTTACATTAGAAACGCAACCAAGTATTCAAAAATTTCAAATCATCATCACACCTGAATTGTTACACGACTTCCCCCAGTCGTTCGGGGTGGGTGACACTATCAATATTTCAACCATATTGACTTGTAATAACTCCCGACATAAAACAATACACCACCAAATGTATAACAACCCTACGATGAGTGATGCTTAAATCAAGGAATGAAGGGGGTGTAGTACTCTCCATTATCCTTCCTGAATCGATTGCATGTTTCCGTTGAGATCCTTCAGTACGAGAGGAAATGCAGTGACATATGGTTTAATCATCCCCCTTGTGTTAGTTTTGAGATGAGTTAAAACAAATTAGCCCGATTCGTGATAACGTGGGAGAATAGGGTGTATGGGAATTCGCAAGGGTGATTATTCGTTTTATGATAGATGCTAAGTACTGTAATGCGTCATTAGGAACGAAGGTGGTCATGTCGATGGATAGAAAAGTGGGTTAACACAATTCAGAAAGTTCACTATTCTTCGTTCATATATTACCTATTATTGTTTTATATTGTGAGATAGAGGGTATTTTTCTTGCTGAAATACGATAAATAGAATTTAGGTTAAGGTTTTATCAGTTCAGTAATGAAAAAAAAATTAAATAAATATAAAAAATGTCTATGCATTTGAAACACCTGCTTAGAGCACCATGGAAAATGGTACCTTAGAATTATAAGCTGTTCCTGTTTGCTTAATTTCAATAAAATCATGTTGAACTATAACACATTGAAAAGGAAGTTCCAAAAATTTTTAAAGAACAGATCATCGCATTAAATATTATTCTTCATTTTTATTAAAGAAAACCACATACACTTTAATAAGAAGATGATTAAGGAGGTGTTTGCCTTTAGCACAATTCAAAAATCGTTTTTTTTTTTTAATATTTTCGTAGATAAACATGTGTAGAATATGGTACCCAAACGGCATTTTCGAAATCAACTATATACGTGAGCTATCGTATCATTTAGGCACCAACTTTATGGATTTCTAATGGCAAAAGGTATCTACTTAAGAAAAACTTTTAACGTGTTTTTCTCGCAACTACGTTTTGTGAACTGGCGTAAGTTCTAGAGCTTGAACCCAATAAGCTATCGTCTTAATTTTTTTTAGTTTAAAGTAAACTAAAGACATTGGAGCTTATACCAACAAAATAGTGCAAAAAAATTGTTTCTATTTTTTACACCTTTAAGATAAAAAAAACCCTGAAAAATCGAAATACATATGTAGGGGAAGGTGCTGTACCTCGGTCCAAATTTTACATTAACCGTTAAATCTATTAAGCCAATAGCAAATGTAAATTGGGAAATAGTACATATGAAAGCTTATTTGTTTAACCACAAAATTAATTATATGTAGCTGGAACTGCTGTGACTAAATTTGGTGGATCCTGAAACGGTTTTTGGAGTGAACCTTGGTCCGCTGCTATTTGTACCTTGGACCTTATAAAAAATAATTCAATTTTAAAGTCGAAATCCTGAGTAATATTATAACATTCTTTTATTTAATTTAATTTATGTTTTTCCTTGAAAAAAAAAATCCAGTAAAGTTATAAATTAAAAAAAAATAAGAAAAATTCATAATAAGAATAAGCAACTTTAGAAAATGGTTTGTCTAGCTCAAATAAACAGTAGTGTAAAAGAGGATTTGCTGCTGTCTGCTTCAAAATCACCCTACTACCTCTGAGGATGTAATTTCAGCAAGAAAGTCCCTTTTGGCTTATATTTTTTTTTAATGTATGTAGCTTACATAGTCCAAAGTACAACCAAAAAAACGGTCCAAGGTACATCCCATCACCCATTACTACAAACATATTTTGTTTTAATTATTTCTAATGGTAAGAAAGGACTAAATTTACGGTCAAGACCACGATGAATTAATTGTCTTACCAGTTAAAACTGCTATATAGTAGAAATAATTATACACGACTTAAAAAAAAAATAACTGAACTAACAAATAAATACTTTTATGTCCAAAAATCACTTCTTTTGTTTTATCTGAATTAATTTATCTTCTAGGCTCACTTTAATGAACTGAAACTAAAGCATTTGGCAATCTTTCATTGAAGAAACTTTTTCTTCCAGCAGCTAAAGTTTAGTTGGAATTGACGTTTGGACCGAGGTACATTTGGTCAAAGGTGCGGCACCTTCCCCTACCTAGCAAAAAAAAATAAATTTTAAAAAATAGTACAGCAATAAGTATTTTCATAAAGTAAGTAAAATCGTTATATTTCAAGAAAAGAGGCATACCTAAATGATGGTTGCATTTCTCTACTTAAGCCAGTATTACACTGTGTGTCAAGTTGTCAAAATGATTGTTTACCACAATATTTATTTGCTCTGCATATAGTCTTAATGTGCTCTACTTATAGTCTTTATTATAGGCATACAGTGTAATACAAGCTTTTTATTCTGTTTTATTTTGATGTCAAATATTTGACTATTTTTTTCTGGCAAATACTTTATTTATTGTTCTCTAAAATAAATAGTTCTGTGTCTATACAAAAAGAATAATACAATAAACTTGAATTTGTAAAAGTGGATGGCATAATTAATTAAAAATTAAAATTGAAAAATTACAATTATTTTCTAGACTTTCCACTGATTCTCGTCAATTTATTTGTTCCTGTTCTTTTTAAGAATCCAAAATCTGTTTCTCATCTCTTAAAAAAAATTAAAATATAAAAAAATCACCATTAGTCTGGGCACTACATTATTATTTTTCAGGGTAAAGTTCACTAAGCAGAAAACCTTACACACTGCGAATTTTGGGCTTGGATCATAATCCAGGCAATGAAATTCGTGATATAACATCACTTGCACTTGAACATCTTTCATCATTCGTTTATGGTTCCTCATATAAGATTGTGGTAATTTTAAACTAAAACATAATAGGTATCTCATGAAATAATAAATTTAAATACAAAATCCGTGAAAGTAAGAACCAATTCGATACGTTACCTCATCAGATCAGGGCATGTCGAAGTGAAAACAAATGCAACTCGTTTCCATCTCTTTAGCAATATCAAAAAAAACTGAAATTCATTTTGAGACTATCATATAAATGAAGTAAAAGTCAGCGGAAATAAAAATCATACTTCAAATATATTGCAGAACTAGCGAAAATATAAAGAATACTTTTATACCATTTTAGTGTGAATAGCAAGGAATATAATGTAAATAGTTTTTAGACAATTATTTAGAAAGCTTAAACTTTTTTAATGTCTGATTGAAACTGGGAATATGGCTAATTTCGTTAACGAGTAAAAAACCATTTTCAATTCCTTAGGGACTGAATTAAAAAAAATATTAAAAACCGTATCCAGACATTTACCTTCAATTAAAATTAATTTAATTTATTATAACACCCAAGAGATATGACGAAATCCGTGAAATTATATACTCCCTGTCGTTACCAATCAGTGGCACCTCCAATGAATGTACTATCTCTTTTCCCAAAAAAGAATAAAAAAAATATTTAAAATCGGGGTAATAATCACGGACGAGCGTGTAGCTGATCACTTCACCTCCTTAAATCTCGTAGTGAAGTAACTCTAGCATTACTTCAAGGCCTAGGCCCGATTTGGGCTGTTGCGCCATTGATTATTATCCGGAACGCGTTTAATTCTGAGATGCGGTGAAGCTCATTATGCGACTGACAACCCTGTAAAATCACATTCTAAGTATCTTTCTGGTTATTATTTTATAGTTTTTCAGACGCATAAACTTTAGCACTAAACTTCATTTTCATCAAGCAGCGCCTAGAGTGGTAGAAGATTTTTTATAGAATAATTATAAATTAGTGCAGAAGAAGGATTTTATATAGAAAGGTTCGAAAATCGATTTTGATGCCGCCAAGAACTTTAAAACTGTTCGAAATCCCATCAGAGATATGTTGGAATTCGTAAAATGTTCATATTCTTTTTTCACACTTTTGATATCCCAAAATTCTGAAATTTTCTTATATAAAAAGGAGTATAGGAGTAAGTTACGTCTTTATCTCTCATCTAGTACCAACAAATCTGCTGGAATTCGTGAAAACTTAAACAACCACCTTACACGCCCTTAGCTGCTGAATATTAAAAAATCATTAAATTTGTTATTAAACGATTATATTCAAAACCCTTTAGAAGCGAAAGTCAATTCGATATTAATACCATAAAAACGTTCAGAGCCACTTCGCATCCTTATTATTAGTACTTGTTATTTGGCATGGAAAATTAGTTCTAGGCGACTATATAAAACCAAAACCAAAACCAAAACCAAAAATTGATAAGATACCGTGATAAAAGATATAATTAAATTCGTGAAAATTTATTATACACAGTAAAAAATTTCAGAAAAAGTACTATTTTTTGTATAGTAATTTTTACTGTTGGGTCAATGTAATTTTACAATTAGAACGTTAATGTAAAGAACTAATATGCTTATTTGCTATAAAATGTGTAAATTGTGTAATTTCTGTAAAAATTACATAAAAGTACGTACGTTGTGCAGAATTCAATGGCGTTGTGTACACAGTAAGCGAATTTATGTAAAAGTACTATTTCTTATATAGTAGTAGGGTTAATTTACGTCATTCTTGGCTATTGTTGATGATTTAAGCATGTTTCAGAAATGCTCAGGTGGCCGAGTGGTAGCGTATCGGACTTATGTGCGACGGGTCCATGGTTCGAATCCGAGAGTGTGCATTCTAATTTTTCAAACAAAAAAAAAATAATTTAAAGGAAAATAAATTTGTAGCAAGCAAGCAGGAAAAAAAAAATTTAAAAAAATTTTTTTTTTTACACACTATTGTGTAAAGTATACTGAATCAGCATGTAATTAAAGCTTACACACTATTGTGTAGCGTACACAATGCAGTGTAATTTTACTATAATTCAAGTTGGCGTCCCATTGCCTACTTTTAAAGTAGTAAAAATTTTTTACTGTGTAGCAAATCTATTACACGAACAATTCTTTGCTTCACCTGCTTACAACAAAGCAATGTAAACTTTTGTTGTATACATGTTTATTGTACATTCAAATACACTAAGTTTCAACTTTATAGCATAAGCTGATCCATAAAATTTTTTTCCTACTAGAGATCTACTGGGAACTTCTAATAATGTTAAGACCGTACGGTTCTTGAGACATAAATGCTATTTTATTTTGTTAATTTCTGTTGTAGATATATTGTGATTTTGTTCGATTTTCACCACACTCCCATCTCCACCCTTAACATATTTTGCTCTTGCCTGCGCTTCTAGTATGCTTTAAAAAAATCACAATGTTCAAACTTGTGACACCGATATGGCTTTTGGAACAAATTTATTCAGTTTTCGAGCTCGAATGAATTGCTTCCCTCATTCTCCTACTCACTCAAATCAAAAATTGGGGTGACCTTAGCAATTAGAGATCTTGCTTTCAAAGGGTCCTCTACCATAGCTCTATATCAGTTTTTCATCTAAAATGCTCTACCAACTTCGCAATTTACACCCCCAAAAGTCACTACTAAACGGGATTTCTTCACACAGTTTGCACACCAAAAAAGTTGGACTCTAAATCTCACCTTCGTATATGAAGAATTTTTTACCCTTTTTCTTGAAGTCTAATATCGAGTCCTAAAATGTGAACATACAAAATATCAATCGATTTTTTTTTTAAATTTCAGGTCAAACAAATACTCCATTACTAAAAAATTATAACTTATCTGATTTTGGAAAAAGATCTAGACAGGCCTTAATTAATTACATTAAGAAAATCAAATCAAAATGAAAATTGTGATCATCTGTAGCCTGAGAATTATATAATAAAAACAACGATAGTGCTTCAAATTAGGATTGCAAACATTAAGGAAGAAAATTTTCAAAAATCCTGAAATTCTTTTTTCTTGATTAAATAGAATGTCTGGAAAAGGAAAAACAAAAATATGGAAATGTATGCAACCATACAACACATCCTTAAGGGCTCAAAATCAATAAAATTAAAAAACAATATCTAGGTAATCACACAGAATTTCTGAGGAACGAAAAACCAATTTGATACATCATCAAACCTAAGAGATATAACCAAATATTATAATAAGTATGTTTCACAGTATCAAATTCAAATGGATCACCATGCATTGCTAAACTGTTTTTTGAATGGGTATATTTAACTTTAAGGTATATTTAATAGAATTGAAATCATTATCATATTACATCATAGTTTGAAAGGGTTGAATGGAACTTTTTTGGCAAATTTGGAAAATAGCCTTGAGTTTTTATTTAAAAAAAACAGTAGATATTATAGTCTAAAATTCTACATCTAAGAATAGAATCGTTTTAACAATTCAAATTTTAACACAGAACAACAAAAACGGAAAATAAGCCAAAAATAGCAGGTACCTTTACTTGAATTTGATTTTATTATTTCCCTAAATACAACTTCGAGCTACATTTATCATTTGAAATTAACATCCAAACCAAATTTTAATACTAGAGCCAAAACAATAGCCACTAGAAAGTCAATAACAAGTTGTGACAAAACGTGACTTTCGTAGAGTTAGTGCCGGTATTAAGAACAAATCTGTTATACAGTTTTCTAGCATAACTTCAATTGTTACTTCCTTATCATTTCGGACCCAATCGCAAAACGTTATTTTAAAACAGTTTAAGAATTAAAAACTAAGTGTTGTTAGTGCGTCTCTAAAAGATTTAATAAAAATGGGGTGTAAGAACCCGTGGTGTGGGCCATCGGTATGAAGGCTTTTAATAACAAACATATTCCGCATAAAGTGATTTAATTCTTTGATTTGATTTCATCCGGTGTGTGTATTTTTGGCATTGTAAAACACGCAAAATCATTCGTGAGTCGTTCGACATCCTCGCGAAAAATTTAATTTACAAATTCTTCAAATATTTCATGAATGAAGAGAGGGTCTTCTCGATCCTTAATATGACATTATACATATTTTTTAATAAACTACCTGCGACTCTTCTGTATAAGCAGTACATCATCCATGGGCATAATATTTTGAAAAGGTGTAGACGGCAATAAAGGCCTGGAGTCCCTTGCCTGCCGGGTTTTTCCGCTCATTCATAAAAAAATGGAAATTCTTCCTTATGAATAAACAGGCTAGAAGGGAAAAATTTCATATGAATGAACTGCATCGTGCGTTAGAATGAAATAAAAATCGTTTTAGTGGTGTAGCATAGATCGCAAAGGGGATGGGACTTTGGAAAAAGGCCACTCCTTCGAGCCAGAAGAAGGGCTTCTACGTTTCGAAAGGGGTCCCTGGTGCTGTGCGAACCAATGAAATGTTTATTTTTTTTTTCACGAAATACACGGCAGTTTTACAGCCCTCGCCAAATTCGTATATATTATGCCGACAGATTGCGTATCTCAAACATAATTTATTTAGCGTTTGTTGAGTGACGGAGTGATCTTGTGATCTTAAAAAGTTAAATCAATCAAGTGATTCAGGAACCAAAAAAAAATGATCCGAAAGTTTTTGTGATAGTTATACGTTTATGATACTGAAAATTTAAAAAACAATTTTGTGATTTTAAACGATATTTTGACTGTGAAAGTTCGTTGTGATTTTGGCGAAAAAAGTTCATCAATTTTTAAAATGCAGTCACCAGCAAGTTCACCGGAAATTATGGATCCGCGATATACAAATTTGAATGCGCAGGCTTCGTCAAGTAAGTTTTTGATAAAATCGATTATTAAATCATCGAATTAAATTCCGGAAATGAATTTCATTAAGAAAATTCATTTTTTTTTCAATCGAAAAAATAATATTAAAATTAGCACTTTATAGAAAATAATAATAATTATTGTTTAAAAAAGAAGAATTTGATTCCTAGATTCAAAAATATTTTAAATATTAATTGCTTCATTTTAAACACCGCGTTTTCGATTGTGTTGCTTGGATTCAAAATTTGTTGAGATTGTTTTAAAATCTTTACAATTTCATTTTAATCAAATAGTGGATTGTTTTATATATATTAAATTAATTTTGAATTGCTTAAACCACTTGAAAATAATTTTGAAAATAATTAATTTAATTTGTTTACCTTTCAGGCAGAATTTTATACCACGTTCCGTGCAAAGTGTGCCGCGATCATAGTTCCGGCAAACATTATGGCATTTACGCTTGCGACGGATGTGCAGGTTTCTTCAAACGGTCGATTCGTCGGAACCGCCAGTACGTTTGTAAGGCGCATACTCAAGGATTATGTGTTGTGGATAAAACGCATCGCAATCAATGTCGAGCATGTCGTCTACGCAAATGTTTCGAAGTCGGCATGAACAAGGACGCCGTTCAACACGAGCGAGGACCACGAAACTCAACCATTCGGCGACAAATTGCAATTTACAAGGACGCAATTATCGGTGATATTCCACTTCATCACGACTTAATGCTAACTCCGGGACTAGCTGGGCTAGCGTTGCGGCCGCTTGGCGTACCGCCAGTAGTTTTAGACCTATCGATTCCGCGTATGCCACAACCACAACATGGCTATATGGGGCATCACGGCTACATGAATCCATCGCATCCACATCATCCTCCACATGCCCAACAAGCTCTTCCACCAACTCCGCCCTTGATCGCAGCCGAACAAATTCGCGAATCTGCTGCCGAACATTTGTTCAAAAATGTAAATTGGATCAAAAGTATTCGTGCCTTTACCGAGCTACCGATGACCGATCAACTCCTTCTACTCGAGGAATCCTGGAAGGATTTCTTTATCCTGGCTCTAGCGCAAAACATGATGCCAATTAATTTCACACAGCTCCTGTACGCCTACGAATCGGAAAAACACAATCACCAATACAATCTGCAGATTATGCGCGATGTTCAAGCGTTCCAAGATGTCCTTAATCAGGTCATACACTTACATTTGGACGGCAACGAATATGACTGCTTGCGTGCAATAATTTTATTCAAGAAAGCCATCGAGGATAATATGGCGTCTTTTAGCCCCAAAGAAAATTCTTCGTCGTCCGAGACTCGAACCGTAACGGAGACGCATAAAATCATTGCCATGTACGAAGAAGCACGAGTGACCTTCATCAACTATATTGCAAACAGTCGGCACGGTAATCAGCTACGTTACAGCAATCTTATGCAACTTATTCCGTATCTTAAGTCAGTTTCGTCACATACAATCGAGGAGCTGTTCTTCCGGAAGACAATCGGCGAGGTAACAATCGTTCGATTGATCTCGGACATGTACAGCCGACGAAAAATCTAATTACAAATCCAATTATAATATCAATATTAATTAAATGTATAAAACATACATGGAGGATTTCTTGCAATCATAATTTTACTTAAATACTGACCTATTGCGAATTTGATAATTTGGTCTGTGATAGAATATAAAATATGTAAAATAAATTAACAAAATAATTATGAAAATGTTAAAAATAATAATAGATTTATTATGAA
The DNA here is from genome assembly GCA_949128065.1 of Beris chalybata. Classification (NCBI taxonomy): domain Eukaryota; kingdom Metazoa; phylum Arthropoda; class Insecta; order Diptera; family Stratiomyidae; genus Beris; species Beris chalybata. The sequence goes on from OX421896.1 coordinate 95,471,804, forward strand.
ATGAATTACAGCGTGGATGTTAACTTATAATGCTCACATAGATGCCTATTTTAATTATAATATTGTTGTTTAGTTCTAATAAGGAGTTTATAATAAAAGTTGAAACGAGAAAATAATTAAAATTTATTTTATAAAAATGAAATTAATTAGTGAAAAGATCGATGTAACAAAATGAATTGATTAAAATTTTGAATTAGAGTTTCGATGTTCTAAAAATTGACTGATTTTTATGTTTTAAAACTGAAAAAAGTCATGAATTTCAGAACAGAATACAATCTTAAGTTTTCTTCATCGGTATAATGATTTTTTCAAAGTAGTTTTTATATAGATCTTTGAGCAGATATCAGATTAAATCAGGTTTCGATTAAAAGATGCAAAAGGGGCTACATTAGTATACATTTATAGTCGTATCATTATGACGACTTAGGTGAATGTAGATTGTCTGCTCTGTGAAAAATACTTTAGATATGTTAGTTCCAATATTTGTCTAAAATATTTATAATTATTAATTAAATATAATTATAATAAATAACGTTGAAAATGTTCTAAAACAACTTCATCGATCTTAACAAAAAAGATCCTTCCGCAGAGTTGGAAACAATATTTTGGTATAGAAAATTTTATACATTTCAAGGTTTGAAATGCGAAATTAGGACCGCAACAAACTTTGCTTTATCTAATACTTTCCAAAGAGGCCCAAAAATCACAACTGTTTTTATAGTGCGTCTTAGCTGCAAAATTATCTGGTAAGTCAATCGTTATGCGTTTTCTTAATTTGAAATTCAAGAAACTGGAGTACACTTTTCCGCTAGAGTGTTCCAGAATAAAGTTGTAATTATCTAAACGCGACGTGTTTAATAATGCGACGCGATGGCTGCGGATTATAATGCATGTTAGTGAGTACAACCACTTACATACAGTGATATCGCATCGGTTTGATACACGGTTTTGACTCTTGTTTCGGTTGTAATTCGAATTTCTTAAACTCGCCAAATAAATAACAAAAACTGAATGCATTTATTATGAAAAAAGGCAATACGTTTGCAGGCTACGAACCAAATATTTTAGTACATATTTCATAATATTATTTGGCAGTTATGAGAAGCAATTCAACGCGCTCACTGTAACTTTAGTATATACTGCAATATGGCGATCAGAGCGATGCGATTAGGTTATCGCGAAAGTCGGTCGCGCCAGTCACATCGCATCGTAATTCCGCCTTAAGAGTGACGGTCCATATTTTGAAAGGACTGTGATAATCTCTAATTTTTATAGGTCACTGTATCCAGAGTGAACTGTAACATGAAATTTGATATGGTGATACTAATAATGTAAATTCAAAATTTTTTTTTTCGAGATTGGTAAAATGGTTCAATATTCTGCATTCTGTTCCAATTTAAAAAAAAAAAAACGTATATGTTGAAAACACTCTTTATAATATATGTAAATACAAAAGAGAGTAGGTCTAAAGGTGAATTCATTTAACACAACATTACATACCGTTCTTCCTAAGCCAAGGACATCAATTTTGATTTTAAAAAAAATACTCTATTATTGTGCTTCTTAATAACGATTATCCACCGTAATTTCATTTATTTTATATTTGGCAAACTCATAAACATTGTTGTACGCGTTAACAAGTGAGTTTTAAGTAATGACACAAAAACACAATATCTGGAAGTAGACATATTCAATTTTATGAAAGACAGTTTTAATGAAATTCCTTTAGATAATTATTATTGCATACTGATGAGGATTTGCGTGATAAAGTTGAGTTAGATGCATTTTCAAAATTTGTTACAAGATCGAAAATGTTGGCTAAAATTCAATAAAATACAAAAATATCGCACTTTCACCCGATAAATAATAAATTACGCCCAAACTGTCAGAAGATTATTTTAAAAAATTTCAACTGGAACAGTTAATTTACTAGACTTGCAATTTAAATAATTATATGAAACATACTGAACTCAAATTTTAAATTCCTAGATCAATAGGGTTATGTTCAATTTTTGAAAACATTTTTATGGAAGTTAGTAGACGATTTAAGTTAAATCATCGCAAATACTTATATGATATTCAGGCCTATTCAGCGCCAGGGTCACAAGTCATGAAGTAGGTAGAAAATAGTCACAAGTCACAAAGTAGGTGGAAAGTTTCCACCTCCTTTGTAACTTGTGACTCTGGTGCTGAATAGGTCTGACTATCTCATGTTCTTTAGTCTTAGTTGCTAATAAACATCGCATAGTCTATGGCACCAAAGGTCCTGGATTTGAATCCTCCTATGATATCGTAATACGCCTGTGCTTTTTTTCTATATAATATTCATTTCCAAAAATGTTCAGTGGTGATCGAGCTTTAATCTTATTAGCTTAGATATTTTGTATCCCCGGAAAAAAAAACAATGTATTAAGTAGAATTTTGAGGAAACTTATATTTTATAATCAATGGCGCAACAGCTCAAATCGGGTCTAGGCCTTGAAGTAATGCTAGAGTTACTTCATAACGAAACCAACGGATCACTAGGAGGTGAAGTGGTCAGCTACACGCTCGTCCGTGATTGCTATACCGATTTTAACTCAGGTACTCATTTACAGCTGAGTGGTTGTCCGGCACCTAATCCCATTTTCGAAAGTTACTTGTCGATAAGCTGATTCGAACCTGGTACCAGGTGCAGCGAAGGCAAGTGCTCTAGCACCTAACCCAACCAGACTACTCTACTACATTGCTTGTCTAGAAATCATAATATGTATCGTCAATATCACCAGTGTAAGGCGCTGTACACATTGCATACGACCGAACGAATTTTCCGATACGATTTTTCGTTTTTCGATCTATTGTAAAATCTTTGGTTATTGAAAAATTAGTTATAATCGTAAATTATATGTAATATTTTTAAGAATATCATGAAAGAAAATCTCCAGGAATTTGTTGTTTTAATTGATAATAAAACGAAAAATAAATCCGTCGTACCTAATAGAATTTTCCCATGTAGTACTATCTAGGAAAATAAAAGGTTGTGAAAACTAGTTATATGGTTAACGTAACTATATTTATTCTAATTCTAACTACGTTTAGCAAATAAATAAAAATACAGAATATAGTTTTGAAAACCATAACTACATTCATAAGAAAACTATCTCTGATTCAAACAATGGTTCTGAATTCCAGTTCATACAGATGGGTTAATCCTAGGAAATAATGAATAAGGTGGATATTAGTACTGTGGGGGTTCTTTTTGATTTTAGGATCCCTTGACATAAATCTTGAAGTAATCACTTTCGCAGTTAAATTAACTTGATTTTTTATTTATTAAACATTTAATAAACTATTTAATTAGATCTTGAACATCATAAGAACATTGATTCCAAATTATGACTATTATTTCATAAACAAAAACTAAATTAAATTATTGATATAATATTAATTATTTGATTTTAATTTTAATCAATTATTGTATTACATTAATTGATGAAACAATAAATTGATATTTTAATTATTATTATAGTATTAAATTATTTAATAGTTTTTAGCAATTGCGATTAGGTTAAGAAAGCTTTTTTAGACTGCGAAAAAGGATGTTAATTTTTTTATAGAATGAATTGTTGACGACTTGGATGAATAATAAAATTCATCAAAGTCGTATAAACTTTTAATTGTATCGCTGAATGAAACATTTATTTATTTATTTATGCGTGCGTGACCCTTCAGAATATAGTATAATATTATAAATATCAACATCAATATTACAATTAGTACATACATATATAATTCAATTTAATTAAAACTAAGATTTCAAGCAATTTAATGATTTGACTTCAGCAACATTTGTATTAAAAAAATCGATAATGCCACAAAATTTATTTCCAGTTTCCATTAATCGAGTGGCTGGACAGTTCTTGGCATATGCAGTCATATGACACATGCCAATATAGTGGATATAATTCACTTTCTTATGAATCAAAGAAACAGCAATGATTTTTTTTTCAACAGTCAGCGATCAATCATAGTCAGGATATATTCGTGTCGTAGTTTCACATATGACAACGAAAAAATGCCATTCTAGTTAAAAAAAACATTTCAGAGTTCTGGATCAATTCCCAATTAATTCATGCATTCAGGCTGAAATGGGAATAGTCAAAAATTTTTAAAACATTTGTATGGTCACTCCAAGTAGTTTGATATCCATATGGACCTCATATTTCTGAATTATTAGAAGCATATATAGTAGATACAGTCTAACAACTATCAATTGAATTATCACAGTGCTCTTACTGACTTTCTAAGTCTTTGAGTTATGAAAATGTTTGGCTTAAACTCCTATAGGTATATCAAAATGTTAATACGAGATATAAAATATTCGACTTATACAGATTAAAAATTAAAAAACTTCGAACTGCTTCTATACCGTTTTTCTGATTCGATTTTCCCAAACGGAACTGCCAAATTTAAAGAAGTAATTGAGAACCACTGTCATGGTGGTCTACTGCGAGTTGCTTCTCACAATGTCATTTCGGAAAAGAAAGGAAAAAACATCTTGATATATGAATCCGAAATATAATGCGTATGTTTTATTCACTCTTCATATCCTATACTTTATGAAAGTATCGAAATGCGGGCAATAAGAAGGTTTTCATATCGGTTTTGAGGTTAGCCATTGAGAGCTCTTGACGAAGTCCTTATAATATCTCAATGTGTCTTATATCGGTTTTATTGAATCGATTTCCTTGGAGTATTTTCTCACCTCCAGGAGGTCCACTCGATCGAATTTTCACTCCGTCGAGATACGAAATTCGCTTGTAGCACTTACACATGACTTGTTCTCAAGACATGGCATACATCCTTCAGTACTCTTTTTCAAGTGCGGATAGAGTTTATTGGAAACAAATCCTTGTATATTTTAGATCTGAAAAACTGAATTATACGCGAAAGATGTCGCATTTTGAACTGTCTGTCGGTAAGGGCATGTATGAAATTTTCCTTAGATTTGAGTATCAAAATTTCGCTACAAGCATATTCTGAGTATGTACATCTGCCGTGAGAATTAATCGTAGTGCACCTTTTGTAGGTATGTATGTAGTATGCGCGAAATTGATGGAGTGCTCTTTGCCATTTTTCCAGATCGCCCGAACAAAACCGCATTTGCACCCTATACTAATTTTTATCGAATTCACATTTCTACCCCCGGACAAGTATTCTCGAACCCTTTAATGTGCGAAACACTCAAATGTATCCAAATTTCTGCAATGCCGTTCGAGTGGACCTGATTTCCCATATAACTTGTACTTGGGGAAAAGCCTTATTGATTTGCTTTGTTTCGGCCACACAATTACGAAGGATTAAGGACAGGGACATGGCGCACAAGGCAAGTTCAGGACAACAAAGGTGACGGCAGCAACAACTCGACTGTATTCCGTGGAACTATTTAGGAAATAATAACAACACACAGGCCACAAATGGCGACAGAGGAAAATCTCAATTATGCACACCGTGCTCATACGTACGAATATGGCACATTGTACCTATAAGGATATGCATAAATCTTAATAGGCACTACTGAAACAAAACGTCTTTCAGTGATTATTAGTTTTGTTTTTGTGACGGAGAGCTTTGTTGAAATCGTTCTGTTGTATTTCGAGAGTATTGCGGCTATTGTGAGCGGCATTGTTACATTTGATAAGTGAATTTTGTGTGGAACCACTGGAATGGTTTGATTTTGATCAAGGAAAAGAGTGCAGGTTGGACTTTAGCTGAAGGTACAGCATAAAAAAATCTAATATCACGGAAGGAGGCATGACTCCTTATTTGGACTTGGAAATTGGTGCTCTTGAGCCTGCGATATTCGTCAAGCAGCGTATGCCAGATAGTTTCGATAGGATGATCTCTATTTTCTTTACCAAAAACCATTCAGATAATCTCAAAATATTGTGAATGACACGGTCGGTATGCCTACTTCTTAATTGACATTAGACAATTCACAGTAGTATCATTAAAACATTGTTTTTATCAGCGCCGACTGTATTTTGACGTACTAATTGGAAGATTACAAACATTAATTAAGGCAGAACCACAGAACACGAATTACCGAAAACTGTAGTTCAAACTAGATTTGATTCAATAGTGCCATCTGTATGTCGAAATTTCTTGCTTCGTTGTTTTTTATTTTTCATATGCAAGTAGCCAAATTATTTATTTTTAAGAAAACCTCAAATTTTTAGGAAAAATTTGTCAAAATTCTGGGTGAAACTTTCTTGTTTTTTATGTCAAATTTCGGAAAAATTAGGAAAATAAATGCACTCCATGGAGGTTCATTATCAAAAAATCGTAAAAGGATTATTGAAAAAGTTCGTTACAATAACTGCCAATCGGATATCTCATCAAACCTAGAAAATAAGTCGAAAACTGTGAAATAGTATGCAACCCCTTCCTTTAGGTTGAATATATAAAAATCCTGAAATAAATTTTTTGGAGATTATGCACGAAGCATTAGTATTTTTTTAAGGATACCGAAATGGACTTAGGAGGTTAGCCTTTAATACACTGTTGTGTACAGTCCAGTCAGCTTAGGGATGGGTGGTCAGAAATCGGACCGGGTAGGTCATTGTACTAATGGTGTTAATAATATTCTTTTAGTGCTGATTGGCTGTGATTTGATCCACCAGACCAGAAATGTTGCCAATCAAAAGTAAAATCAATTCAATATATCATCAGATCTAAGAACTCCGTAGGAATTTGTGAAAATGTACACAACCGCTTAACACCACCTTGGGAGTTGGATATTAGAATTCCCAAAATTAGTCTGTGCTAAAGTCAATTTGATATCTTGTCAAACCTAAGAAATATAGCGAAAATTTTAAAAACTTATGCCACCCCCTTACACTTACTTGGGCGCTGAATATCCGAAAAATCTGAAAGAAGTTTTAAGATAAATAGAATGAAAGCCCGAGGAAATAAAAACCATATCGGTGCCTTATCCACTCCTAAGTGATACGACTGAATTTGTGAAAGCTGGTTCAACCCCTAGAGAGTTAAAAAGGGAAAAACCCCGAAAACCATTAATTGGGGATTATGAAACCAGCCAGTGAAGTGAAAAGTTATTTGATATCTACTATAATTAGACTTGAGGGTTATATCTGAATTCGTGAAAATGTCTATAACCTCTTAACAAATCATTAGAGGTTGAACTTCAAAAATTCTGAAAGGATTTTCTAGGTATTCGCGTGAAAAATTCGTATAATAAGAATTAAATCAGTATTTGTGAAGTCCAAATTGATATGACGAAATTCACTTTCATATAACTTACTTTACTTTACTTTATAGGTTATAGAGTACCTATTTAAATCCCCATTCGCAAATGTGAAAGGTTTTTATGTTGGTTATAACCAAAGAGGTATATAACTAATGGAGATCGCAAAGCGCCGTTTCTGTATAAAGCACTGTGAAGCATTTTGCAGTTTAAGCGACTGTTTTTGTATGGAGCGTTTCATGCCCGGTGGCAGTGAAATGCAAATATTAGCCTAGTATTTAAAGGTTGGGCTTTTTTTCTTTTCAATACCGGGGTTTACCATACATGTGAGTAAGATGCTGATAGTAGCATAGTGAATATCGCCGGTCCTTTGCGAGAAAACCTCCGGCTTCAAAAAAGTCGCTGCACGTTATCTCCATTATACATATACCTCTATGGTTATAACGTATAGCGTACTATAACGTTCTACGTTTTTTTTTATCTAAATAACTTTTCTAATAGATCTTCATACATGTATTTATGTATGTACTTGCAAAGTTTCTGGTTTCTAGCATAAGCCATTCTATAGATAGAAAAACTACCCACATACCATAAAACCTTTAGAAAATTATATGTTTTTCAACATGTCACTACTGTAATTCAATTTAAATATCAAGTTTCAGCTATCCATCGTTCTCGAGATATAAAATTCGAAACCTTTTTTTTCACAAATTTAACTTAATAGCTGAAAGGGTTTGGGAGGAAGGTATAACTTGCAACGATTTCATGTACGGCCTACGGCTGATAAACGAACGATAAACGACTAATTTTTTTGAGTAGATATTAATTCATGTTGTAAGGAATGCCCGTAAATAATTTTTGGGTAGATTCTAAATTATTACATTAATATGACTACTAAAAGAATGTAATAGACGAATGTTTTTTTTTTCAAATATATAACATTTAATGGTGCAGTAAATATATATATAGTGGTAGTCTGGGTGGCTTAGTGGCTAGAGCACTTGCCTTCGGTGCACCTGGTACCAGGTTCGAATCTGCTTGGCGGCAAGTAATTTTCGAAAATGGTATTGGGTGCCGGACTACCAGTTCACTCAGCTGTAAATGAGTACCTAAGTTAAAATCGAGGTAATAATCACGGACGAGCGTGTAGCTGACCACTTCACCTCCTAGTGTTCCTTTGGTCTCGAAATGAAGTAACTCTAGCATTACTTCAAGGCCTAGGCCCGATTTGGGCTGTTGCGCCATTGATTATTATTATTATTAAATATATATAGTGAGGGAGAATACAAATTTGTGGGGATGAAAGAATAGATGAAAAATAAATAAAAAAAAAATTACTGCAAAAAACATAAAAACAGAAATGAAAATTACGAATTTTTGTTGTCGCGCTGAGATCGTCCCAAACTGGGAATGGAATTGTAGAACTTCATAGCAAGCACTATAAATATATGTATGACAACCGAATGGTCTAAGTGAGTCGATCCACAGTTGGGATGGCTGCCGCCATAACCTAACCTAACTAAATATGAGCAAAAAGGATCTAATTATTGTGTGCGTTGAAGAACTCTTCAATTCTAATCTCTTCGTCCCAGAAATATATTAGAAGAATATTCCAAGCGACGCCGTTGTTCTACCATAATTTTTTTATCGAAAAACAGTGAGGTTACGTTGGCAATAATGGATTTCTTGTAATGTTCTGAAAACTCTATTCCAATGTACTATCTCCGCTATGTTCATGACTTATTGATTTCAGCTGGGAAAAGGGGATGGCATTTCTTAAAAGTCAAACTCAAAATTGAGAAGGGGTTCTTTCGATTCCGGTTCGTCTTTGCTACTGTACACCTTTCCTACAAAAATAGATCACATCCATTAACTTTTATCTCTGTGCTGTCTGAAAAATCAAAAATTGCCAACAATTGTGATTTTGTTTTCAGACCCATATCGTCGCATAGTCACATATCCCTAACGCTTATATCAATAAACACATGGGCATTTTTCACTTCCATTCATGCTTGGCATATACGCCATACTGTCGCTTCGTATCGCATACAACCAAGACCGGATCCCTTATTAAAGGACCGGCCATTATTATCTGTCCATTTGCCGTAAATTTAATAGAGTCTATATCTCTTCATTGTACGACGGTAATCCTCATCATGTAGTCATCACTGCCATTTAAAACCATTGTTAGGGTTTGAATCCTTAACCGACAAATTCCCTTTTCCTCCCGTATTAAGACCTCTATTTACATGTGAACAATTGGCAAAAAGTTGAAAAGGTGTTCCGGCTTTGTTGCACAGACTCGAAATCGAGATACGACGAGATTTTACGGAGAAAGTTTTTGCCTTCTTTCGACGTTATTTTAGTCAACTCGACTCCTATCAAGGATAAGAATTTTAGGTTGTTGTTGTTCCCGATTTTCTTTTTTTACGTTCGCAAGGGCAGTGATTGACTTTACAAAAGTCGTCTAAGGGAAGCTGCACGATATTATGTTACTGAAAAGATATGCTTCTGATAAGATTGATTTTTGCCTTTGTGATATGAATATATCAGTTGTGAATTCTGTTTAATGTGTGCAATATGAGACTCCGTTCAATCCAGATTAGTTCTCTGAATCGTTTGTAATCGATTTAATAAGTTTCGAAGAACATGAAACTGCATAAATGTTTTGAACAAGTTTTTCTTACAAAAGCCAATCGCTTTCATGAAATAAATATTATCAACGATATCGACACTCGTATGTATGATTTGTTTAAAAGTATCAAAAAGTTTTGATTCCTATGTCTAAATGCTACCATTGACTCCGTTAAACATCGAAGTATTATTGGTGATTGTTCTCATGAGCTCACAACTTCAGTTCCCACAAGGTTTCAGTACAATTTATATGGTGTGCAGACCCTTTCGTTTGCAGTATTTACCCGTAACAGATACGTATATTCTGTAAGCTATCATTGAAAGTTTTCCACTTTCATATTTTACCCGAAGTATTGCAATCAATTCGCATCATTTTTCTATTGGGAAAAGAAAAAGGTCGACTAGATTAGGGACTCGAGTATGAATACAGAAAAATATTCAATATGTAAAAGAATTTGTAATTTAGGGATCTGTTTCTTGATCTAGTACATAATACTCGTATCTCTTTTAAAAAGGAACAAAAACTATTTTATTCGGCTAGTTCAATGACCAGATCTATAAAGGACATCCGGTTCGACGGACCAAATTGAACGAAAACAATTGATGTTTATGAAAAAAAATTTTTATCCAATTCTAATAACTAAGTGCATAATGTGTCTTTATTATTTATTAGTAAAATTTGATTAATCTATTGAAGACTTGAGTGTTTTTTGTCAAATGAATATCATAAACCTAAGAATTTACTAAATAAAAATAATAAATAGTTTAGAAATAATTATTTAATTATAATATTATAATTAATTAATAAATAGTTAATATTAATATAATTCTACTAGTCTGATTTCCATGCTATCAATATCTTACACCATTTCATTATTATCTTATCAATTTTCGAGTCGTTTAATACTGAGATGCAACGGTATTCGTTAAAAAAAAAACTACCACCACTTAACACCCACCGTAGAGGTGAAATGTCGAAAATACACAAAAAGCGTGCAGTAAAATTAATTCGGTTACTCAACCCGACCGGCCCCGTCACTGGCAAACGATAAAAATAAATTTTTAGATAGTGCCCTTTAGTAGTTCTGTACAATCACATAAACAGCCTGCTGAAATAAAAATCATCTTGGTATCTCATTAAACGTAAAGAAATGAAAACAGTTGCAAAAACGTGTGAAATTTTTTTTATATCTTTTCGAGTTAAATATCCAAAAATTCTGATATTAATTTTTGGGAATTTATTTAGGATTGTTGTAAAATTGCAACCGATTTCAATCTCATCATATCTAAAAGAAATTTTAAATTTCGTAAAAATTGTACACAATTTTGGGTGTTGAGTGTCAAATCAGTTTATAGGCGATTTTACAAACATTTCGTGGAAGTAATTACAATTCGATATCTAATCAGATAAAAGAGATAATGATGAAATTAGTTTAAAAGTAAAATTTCCTGAAAACTTTTTTTGTGGGAATTATAAGTCAAATCTACTGAAAATAATCCTTTTAAGAGGGAGGGGGGATGAAGAGCAGAAGGGGAGGAGAGCCATTTTTCAAAAAATTACATTGATATATCTCAAGAACCGTACTATTATATATATAATCTTGAAAACTTACTACTAGAAGATCTCTACTAAAGAATTGGTGCGGGTATATGGTGGCTGGGGTATGTAGGGGGTGGAAATGATAAAACTCTGATTTTTTTTCTCGAAAATTGGCCTCTACATATGAGCAGTCTATTTTGAAAGTGGAATAAGTCCATTTCGTTATTAAGCTTGTATTACACTGTATGACCACGCTGTCAAATTGCAGTAATATGCAATGCGAAGTAGGCGAATACAAATAAATCTCACAGTGAGATTTGTTTGTATTCGCCTACTTCGCATTGCATATTACTGCAATTTGACCATTTGGTCAAACAGTGTAATACAAGCTTAAATGATAAAGGTGAAATGAAACAATTGTATCAATAGATTCCCAGAAAGATGATTCGTGTTGTATAAAACATCGTTATAATATCACAACAATTTTTTTTTAAAGTGACTTATTCCACTTTCAAAATCAACGGCTCATGCATACATAGAACTACATAGAAACAATGTTTGATATTAGTTGCAACATACAGGGGTGGTTTTTCATATCTCAGAAACGGCTTATGCTTGAAAGTTGAAACATAATACCTATATGTACCGAGATGTACTACTCTAAGAATTAATGATAAGATGTGCCGGACCTCCAAGACTTCAAAACTAATAGAATCGCAATTTGCATAAAAATATGGCTGATGATCTTTTAGCAAGGACCCATTCATATATAAGTTTCAAAACATTTGTGCAGTTTCAACCGTAAGTGGTACTGAGAGAAAAATTTTTTGTGAAAATATAAAATATCAGAATACCAATATTTTTTATTTTGGAAGTCGATTATAGTTCTTTTTTATACAGAAGTCCAGGGCCCGTCTTGTGCTGTCGCGTCATTGATGATGATAATGCATTATTATTAAAATAATAAACTAAAATTAAAGTAGAAAAGTAAATTATGCGACTAGAAAAACTTCAAGTTTATCTTCTGCATCATGAAATTTCTTTTGAGTATATTGTGTCGTTAATTAAGTCGAGTAGTAGTCATAACTATCGGGTATTCTCACTGGTAGTAATACAGGTAATTCAGTAGTTAAACGTCAGGTATTGTTAGTGAAGAAGACGGTAGATAGTCACACGCAGATAAAACGGTGGATTTCTAGGTGAATATTTTGGGATTTTTGGTGAATATGTTTAAAGTGAAAGACGATGGAGCTACCACGGAACTAACTGGTAAAGTTTTTGCTGGCACTATTGAATTTGTTAACTTTCAATGTCCATACATAAAGCTATTGCACATATGTGCGTCTGCTAAAATAAATTTTCAAAAATTTACACAGCTCTTAGTGTCAATCTGCAACACATTCACTCGCAAAATGCACTCTTACCGCGACTATCTGTCTAAAGGACGAACGATGGGTTACCAATTTGTAACAGTCTCGCATAAATCCTATACAACTACACATTTGCTAATCCACCCCTTGACATTTTTACCCTATAAAGGGAAACTTTAAGCCTTTGTGACGCAATAAATGTGAAGTGTTCTCAAACACTTTGTTGGTCTTCGTTAATAAGTACAAAATTGCTGAGTGACGTTGAAAACTACGAGCGTTCACATACTCGTATATGTCGATACTCGACATACTCACATTATTATTCCTTAAGTAAAAAGTTACTCAAATATGAGAAGATTGTGCTGTCGTTGGGCTGATACGAGTGCATAAAGTCGGTTTTTGTTCGACGTAAAAGGGGGTTGGATTTCGTACAGACCTAAGAGTCACCCAGTAAATTTGTCGTAGAAAACCTATTTGCCTCATGATCGGGGTGATAGATTATATGAAGCGATTAAGTCAATACACAAAGTCAAAGGAAAATTCGGCAGCCATTTTGTTTTTTTATTTGAATTTGAAAAATGTATTTGCTTAAAACATTTCAAAAACGGCATCGACTTCGAAAATAAACGGACAACTGGAAATTCATTAACAAAATATTTTCCAAAAATTAAAATTCGCAAAACGTTTTATGTTTAAATTTTATTCAGCCCAAGGATATTGATCGTTGCCTTCTGCTACCAAATGTTTTTCTAGCTGCCACATGAACTACACCCGTACTTGAATTCTTTGTTAGTTTCTACCTTTATGATAGTAAATCTTCGGTTCTTTTTTTGTTACAATGCTCGGGTCAACTTTTTAGCGAAAATTCAATGGGAAACAGGAAAAACAAATTCGATGTTATTTTCAAACATCACTTTTATGTCGAAGAATTCTTTAGTCGGGTCAACAATTAAAACCAATTACTAACCGGTGAAATGGAGTGAAAGCAAAACGAATCAGAGCATATAAATTGAAATCCATAAAGTAAATATTTTGTAAGGTTGGTGTATTGTAAGATGTATTTCTATTGTGGATCCTATTAAAGGAGGCTGCAAGCCAAAGAGTAACTTAGGACATTATTACGAAGACTGTTTACTATTAAGTTAAGTAGGTACCGACCGAATAATGGAATGATAATTACGGGTATTTTTGGCATAATGAAAAGTAATTTGGTCGGCGAGTTTGGTCTGTGGTCTGTACAATGGTTGGAAATTGTGTAAGCTGATTTTCTTATTATATTAAAAAAAAAAATTCTAGTTTTCAATGGTATTTGTTGCTTTTGAGTGTTATTGGAAAAATTATATAATTGTAAAAAGATTTTAGATACAAAAGTTTGAAGCCATAACTATAAAAAAATAACTCCATTATTAATTTCTCTTCAGATTTTTGGTAAACTGTTGAAAAATACGAAAATTTAAGCCTTTTAAAACTCCACAGCATAATCAAAATTCCAGCCAAAAACCTTCAAAAAGACTAAAACAAGATTGTTTTACATTAATCGTCGATGGAGAAATTGAAGTTGTAGTAACAAATTCTTAACAAGTTTTTTTTCTACTTTTGAATCGGTTATCATTTACAAGACCCATATTTGTACTTACGACTTAATTACAATTCTCATATCTGATCCAAAACATATAAATCTGCTCTGTTTTGTTTGGATTGAATACATAAAATAACTTTCAATAATTTATTTCATTAAACTGATAGGTCACACAATGCGCTCTTTTTGTAAATATTTTCAACGATGCGCTGACAGAAAAGATACCAATTAACATGAATATTGGTTTTGGCTAGCCCATATTTTGGCTGCCAAGATATAAAACTGAAAACTGTATTCCATACAAACGTCTTACTCGTTACCTTCGTATTTGGTTGCAGACACTACGAGACGGGTTCGAACGTAATTTTCTCGTCATACGATCTTTTAGCATTTACTAGTAAAACTTTCTTCCAGGCAAAATTCCAGCAATTAATAAATAGGCTCTACATTGTTACTTATAGAAAACAACAATTTAAGTTCAGAACAATATTTTTAAAAATAAGAAAAGCTAAATATTTCTTGTAAAACCATAACTTTTATCTATGTAGATGCTCCAAAATATATGTATATGGTATATGTAGACATATAAACATATTTAAGCATTTTTGGTGTCTTATTTCTCTCAAAAAATGTGTTCAATTAAAAAAATCGGACAGTCAACACTGTTGTTATATAGTTAAGGGTTAGATGTAAAAGGAAAGTATACAAAAACATTTATTATTCATTCCCTAATGGTCACTAAAATACTAACAACTAGAAAAGATTTACTTGAAAATTAAATGAAATATGAGAGTAATTATATTAAGGACATTCCAATGAGAACCGACAAAAATGACGAAATTTTGTACCTTACCATCGACGACTCTTTTAAAAATTTATGTACTTGAAGAATTAGTGAACAAAAAATAAAATTAAGATTTTTTATTTCTATCTAAATTTTTTTTATACTGGGTGTTTGGTACTCCGTGGTGACACACTTTGATATACATATGTATTTGGATAAAAAAAAAATTGACTGCAGGGTGGTTAATAGAAGTGTTTTTAACCGGTACCCTCGCTTACTTAAAACGTTATATCTTGAAACGACAGTGTTCTAACTCGTTTTTTAGGGAATATAATTACGTGATCAACTGAATAACTCAAAGTATTTTTAAACCATACAAATACATATTATTTTCAATTCGCCGTACGGTGGACAGACGGACTGAATTTTTTTACTGTTGTTTTAAGGTATACGTAAAAAAGTTTTCGACTGAAAAGGAAATCATAAAGTAAAAGAAAAGTCATAATTACGATTTCAAAAATAGCAAGAATGCTATTCGGACCACTATTCTTTAGGTTATCAAACGCATAGGAAACTACACTGCGTAGCATCTTTAAACACGTTCCGGGCTTCTGCCCAAAAATATATTAAAAATTTGGTAGAGGTCCAGAAGGGGTTACAGAGCACGTCAGATTGCTTATGCTACTGCCAACTATAAAACTTCATTTACATTATAGTCGGGAACGTTGTCAAAGTTGACATGTGTAACTGGTTGTGTCAATGCTGGCATCTTAAACAGATAACTCAAAATAGCATCCTAGTTAATTTTTAAGGATGCCTGCAGTACTCTAGCACTTATAAACTTATCTAAGTAAGCCAGATCTTATCTTAGTTCGTAACTGGTTTAGAAGATATTGGAGTCCAAACTTATTCACAAAATTCCTTAAAATGTTTGATTCTAATATGTATGTCCTCCTAGTAAGCCTACAAATAATTACAAAGTTTTAATCTTCTGACATAAACCATTCAGGAGTTATACAAGGTGGCGCGAAATTAATCATTAAATTTCGTTTTTGAATAACTTCTTTACTAAATTAAAAAAAATTATTTTGAGTAATAGAAATCTTTATTTGAACCTTTACAATTTTTTCTGGAAAATATGATATCCTTCAATACAAATTAGTGCTCGTTTTATCGCATTTTCCATGATTTTTTTCTTTATGTTATAACTTTTGCAAATGCCATCATACGTGAACCATATGAACATGTGGTTTCAACAAGACGGTTCAACTGCACACACAGCACGAGCCACAATGAATATTGTGAAGGAAGCGTTTCCTAGTCGCGTAATCTCCCGTTTTGGCGATTTGGTTTGGCCAGTAAGATCGCCCGATTTAACCATCCCAGACTTTTTCTTTGGGGATACTTGATGTTGCGGGCTTATGCAAACAAGCCTCAGACAATAGCAGACCTTAAGAAAAATATTCGGCAGGAATGCGAACAGATATCACCGGAAATCTTGAGGAAAATCATGGAAAATGTGATTAAACGAGCACTAATTTGTACCGACACTGGCGGCAGCCACTTGAAGGATATTATATTTTCCACTTAACAGAAAAAATTATAAAGGTCCAAATAAAGATTTCTATTACTCAAAATAATTTTTTTAATTAGTAAAGAAGTTATTCAAAAACAAAATCGGATGATTAATTTTGCGCCACCTTGTATAACCGAATTTTTGAATGTTTCCATCTCAGCTTTCGAGCGGTTCGGAAGGATCGTTCATCTTTTCATTAGAATCTGTTGTTGAGATAACAAAATCCAAATCTTACTTATCATGCAACAAACACCAAAAATTAAGTGGCTATTAAGAGGTTAGACATAGTCAGAATTTTCAAAAAAATAAAAAGGTCTCGGAACGTTTGAAAGTGCTTTTGAAATTTTGAAATTTTGCTTTTAAAGATTTGTCGGAAATAGCAAAACCAGATCAGTCTCAAATTTTTACTGAAGCTTCATAAATGTATTTTTTCAGAGATAAATCGAAAAAAGTTTTCTCGCTGATAAATATTTTCCATTTTATAAAAAAATTAAGACCGACATTTTTTGAGAAGCCACAGGATAAAGTTAAATGTTACCGAAATATAAACATATATAAATTTTTACGAATATATTAAAATGCCTTTCAAGAAAAATTGATAAAAAATTGCCTTTTGACTGCGCATAATTAAGTAGTTCATTTCCAGTGCACAGTGTATAAAAATGATATTAATTATTTTAAATCGAAGAGTTTTTGATGCATTGGCCTTAATTACAGTACAGCTTTTTCATACAGCATAGATTGACCTTACTTACAACCCTATAAAACTTTATTTTTACTATGCCTACAAAAAATTATAAATTTTCACGTTTCTAGTGTTAAATATTCGCGAGATATTTGAAATTGAAAAAATCTAAATTTCAGTTCTCTATATTTCTACTAGTAATATATCCTCTATTTCGATAGTGACACATAGAATTAATTTATTTTTGAAAAAAAAAAACAGTTAAAAAACGTTAATTAAAAACGAAAGTTTGATATCCTTAAATCAAATGATTATCGGCTATAAAGTTTTTTAAGTCCCAAAACGCAATAACAAAAATTTTAAGGTAGTAATTATTTCTAAATTTGCGATATATCCCTATATTTATTAGAATAGTTCAGTAACATTCAGGATATCATTAAGCAATTCCACACTGAAAAACCGTAGCGGGTTTTATCTTAATGTCCAGAATATTTAAATCTCGCAATCCTACACAAAAAATTTCTAATTAATTTTAATTCTAAAGTCAAAAAGCAAAATCAAATGGATTTTGAGCCTATTGAATGGACAAAACCACCCTCAGCATCCGTACAACTTCAGCAAAAATATTTTCATTTCTGTTCATCTTAAGTTGAGTTCATTACTTTTGTTACGAGATCCTAATGAATCTTCTCCTTTCCTTTCTCTATTTTCAAATACTCATACCTAGATAGCAAGTAGGGTATTCTATTTAATCCTGACATTATGCTCAAATTACAATTTTCTAGGTAAGTAGACAAAAAAAAGACGAATACGTACGTTCGGCGGTAACTTCTCAACTCTACAGTAAATCCCTTATCCGTAAAAGTGAAAGAACCTTATGCGCCGCTAAAGAAACATTTTTGCGAATTATCCTTTCAAACAAAGTCAAGAAAGCAAAATAAGTAGATCCCTTGCATTTTGAGATTTAAGGCAAATTGTTTGGATTTTAGTGTTGAACTTGTAAACGAGTAAATTCAAGTAATTACCATTTTAAGCTTCCCTTTGAGAAATACGGCAAATTCTTTTCATTTTTTAAGTATTTAGGATTAAGTGTAATAATTTTGATGTATTATTACCCGGTCGGTATAATTACTATCTGTAAATAACCGAGTTCAGACGACAGAAAAATTCCAGTATTTGTTGAATAATAATTATTAAAAATTTTGTAAAAAAAAACATCCCGAAGAATAGGCTTGAGTGTCTACCACCAGATGGTAGAGAATTTAATTTTTTTAAATTGAACAGAGCCGAATTGAAGCCAATTCGCCACTATCATTGAAATTCGATGTCCCTATCCTATTTCGTATTAATTTTCGGTTTAAATCCCGATCCCGAATCGAAAAGTGAAGATCAGTGAACGGGAAAAGGGATAATCCCTTTTATATTGTATTTGGTAGAGAAGTTACCTGGAGTCCGACACTTAACAAACAGCCCGAGGTACTTAAAATTGCACAGCGAGTGAGGAAGTAACATGCAAGCGAACTCTATGCCTAATTTGTAGTTGTTGTCTGTCCGGGGTACTTGTACGCCGGGATTTATGAAAGGAGGGATGAAATCCCAGGGATGCGTATTTTTTTCTGGGATGCACACAAACATGGAATGGGGATGAACAACAATTGTGACCTAAATTATCTGCCATTACGTTCTAAAGATCAACCATACGAGCATATTTTCGACTTTGATGCAAGGGCAACTATTGGGTTGGCTTTTTGTATTATTTCGGACGAGTAAATGACATCAGGGGATTTGGCCAAATGGGAAAATATGGCCGTGCTACATATCAATTGGTGTAAGGAGTCAGTTAGGCGTTTTTTTTTTTATATTTCGACAATAGATTTGGCTTCTCAAAGTGAATTATTATATTCTTTGACTAGTTGGTTGTGATAAATGAGTTGTTCGATAGTACGAGTAGAAAACGAATGGCCGATTGGAATTTATTGGCATTTCTTCATACATGATTCGAGAACTTTTCTATCAGTTCTTAATTCCATCGCAGAGACTGCGAATTTTTGACTGCATGATTTCCATAGATATAAAATTTTAAAAATCTTATTAAAGAATCTTACAAAACTCTAAACAGTTCAAAACTTTGACAAGTAATACCTATTTGTTATTAAATGTTAGTAAAATACATTAACTACTTGACAATAGCTACATATTTAGAAAAGAAGTATGTCCTGGTATTGGCGTGCTAGTGTATAGCTAGCTCAGAGCTCATGGGTTTGATTTCCACTAATATAGTATACCTAGTCCTAAAATTGTCCCATTCCCAAAAATTTCATTCTTAATTTTTGGATCAAAGTCGAGGACACTTTTAAATTTTAGTATGTGGCTGTCAATCTAGAAAATATAAATGTCACAGTTCGTAAGCCCATCCCACCACAGTCGGAGGTGAGAAAGTACGAGGCACATTCATTAAGTAAGATCTGTCGACTTACGTTTAACTTTTAGCGGGTCCTAAAATAGTTTCACGCATATAGAGCCATCTATCAGCTATTTACGAAACCACTGCAGTTGTTGATTTATTTCATCTTGTGGGTAGTTGGAAAATATGTTACTTCTTTTCATGTAAATTTTCATTCCAAGGTTATAATCAATTTGAATGTAATATTTAATTTCCGGTCAGTACATTTGAATTAAAAGTCGTATGGGTGGGTTAGTGGCTAGAACACTTGCCTTTGGCGCAGCTGGTACCAGGTTCGAATCCGCTTGGCGACAAGTAATTTTCGAAAATGGGATTGGGTGCCGGACTACCAGTTCACTCAGCTGTAAATGAGTACCTGAGTTAAAATCGGGGTAATAATCACGGACGAGTGTGTAGCTGGTCACTTCACCTCCTAGTATTCCGTTGGGTTCGTAATGAAGTAACTCTAGCATTACTTTAAGGCCTAGGCCCGATTTGGACTGTTGCGCCATTGATTATTATTAATACTCTTTAAGATACACTTTTTTGCACTTCTAATAGTATGTATTACTTACTTATTCTTAACAAAAACCTAGGTTCGGCGTGCGTAGCCACTGCTCCACGGAAGACACTTCATTTCAGTAGAAAAGAAAATCGAACGTAGCGTCCATTTCCGTGGTTTTGTATATTGCATGCTTTGCGTCGTAAAATTCCAATTGATAAGTAAAATTAAACATGAATAATTTACTAATACCAAGTAATATCTTGTTAAAGTGATTGAAATGTATACATTTACTTAAAAACAATTAAATATAAATACTAAATTAAATATAACAACCTTTTCTTACGGGCTTATTTTGTTTAAAGATTCAACGGCCCTTGCTTTATGAATATACGTACGTCTCGTACTTCATTCAAAAACTATTAGAGCCCTTGGATCTTTTCTTTGTTTTTCAAAATACCATCAACTTATAAAAACTAAGGGCAAATCTCCCGCTGCTCTGTTTACTCAAAAATATATCAAAATGTTGATTAATGTTTCGACCTTTCTTCGTTTTAAAACAATGATTGCGATCAATAATACTTCATACATTCCATAAAAGTATCTAACAAATTCAAATCGTACCTGCCGTCTGTGTAACACTTTTTTCCAACAACATTAGTCAAATTAGCCTTACCGCACAAAATGATCGATATAAAATGGTTTAAACAAATTGCACACTACTAGTGCTAAACTTGAAGTTGATCTGATTGGAATTTTTTTTGGAACAAGATTTGAGAAAGGTGTTTTTTTAACTTCTTGCACGATGGTAGCAAAAATTTTTGACCTTCAACTTGACAATAACGTGCTGGCATGTTGCCTGTACCTGTACCTACTTAATCTGCATTTAGTTCTAACAATATTTCAGTTAGAGCTCGAAAGTTGTTTCGTTCATGCTATCGTTTGGCTTTCGGAATTATAAATATAGTTCTGAGATTAGAAGTTCTGCAGGCTTTTCAGAAAATATACGGGAATACTTCGTAGAAAAAATGTGAAAGAATTTGAAATTTCCGAATTTCTGGATGGAAGAAAAATTTCCTATAGTATCGGCCAAACCTTTCAATATTTGACCAATTCAATATCGTGGAAACATATTCAACACCTCTTCTCCTATTGGAGGTGCAAGATTTTAAAAACAATGAAATCGATTTTAAAGATTTTCACATATGTATGTATGTATATGTTTACAAGTATGTACCAAGTTTCAAGCTTCTGGCATGCACCATTCCTCAAATGGAAAACAAAGCACTTTCCACTCCGTATCTTACTACACGTATACAAAATTTTAGTTTTCTGCATTCTATGGCCAGCCACTCTGCAAAAATAAAACCATAAAGCCTTGTAGTCCACCCTCACCTGGTCTTCATAGTGTGTAAAATCTGAAGTCTCTTCTCAAATGGTTCTAGAGATATGAGATATAGTTCTCGAGATAAAATTGTGAGATATAATTTAAATTAACTGCTTGATATTGTGAACTGCTGGATATTGTGAACGTAATCCTTTGCATATGAGGTATTTTGCGTTTTCAGTGATAGAATTTCAACATATCATATGTTGAACTGAATATCACTCGCGTTTTTCATTCACTTCAAGTAAAAATAAAACATGAGATGGATTTGATGGAGAGGGCTCTCTGGATAAATAAATCCTGCATGTTCTGTCAGAACAGTCATGTTGGTACCTCCCTTTATACTATCAGTGAAGTTTATAAATTCCTTGAAATCTCTACGTTTCGCGGTATTTTTTCATTTCTATGGTATCATATATTGAATAAGTTATTTCATGCTATTTTTGCGTAATTAACAACCTGCCAAGAGTAAAGCTTGTATTACACTGTATAACCACGCTGTCAAATTGCAGTAATATGCAATGCGAAGTAGGCGACTACAAATAAATCTCACATTGAGATTTAAATATCACAGTGAGATTTATTTGTATTCGCCTACTTTGCATTGCATATTACTGCATTTTGACAGCGTGGTTATACAGTGTAATACAAAAAAAGTTTGTTTCTCTGGTACGACCAAGATCAAAAAAATTTGAAGTATTTGCGAAGCTGTAGAATTACAAACTCTTTGTAAAAAAAATATTAGAATATTTTTGGTAAGCAGCGGGTGTGATTCAAAAAATGAGTACCTATACAGGTGTATTGGACAATATGATCTCAAGAATTATTTTCCTTAAGAGGTCTTCCTACCATGACCGCTCGAAAAATGGGTGTTTTTTAAAAAATTTATAACTTCGAAAGTACAAAAGACATTTTTTTAATTTTTGGACACAAGGTACATTACAATTTGAGGAACGTTCGACATAATTTTTAATAAAAAATAATAACAAAATGGCGGCGCTATGCACATTTCCCCGGAGGCCCTCCGCACAAGAGGAGGGATATGATGTCATCGTTTTCTCCATTAATATGCATCAGAAAAAAAAAGAAAAATGGGCTTGTTCGTGGGTAGTGTACCTAGAATGTAGCGTAGCGATTTTTTTTTAAGATTTTTTTTTGTAGTTTTGGTGAGCCGAAGTAAAAAAAATTGCATTTTTTCCTAAGAAAAACGTCAATAAAAAAAAAACTAATGTAGCAATCCTAAAAATCCTACGCTTCACTTTCCATAATACTGCTAAAAGTATTGTGTTAAAATTTCAGAGCCATCGGCCAACTAGTTTACGAGATATCGTGTTACGAGTTCTGAAAAGAGTAGTTTCGAGATAAACGCAAAAGAAAGTAAGCTTATTTGCTGTATTGCAAGGGTTTTCGTCGGTTGTCGTGCAGAAAATGTAGCTGTAACTTCGGCAATTTTGCGATTTTCAATACCGCCGATGGCTTAAAATGTGCGTAACATTTAAAAGTTTTTTATAAAAGAATAAAAAAATAAATTTAAAAAAAAAATGTCCATGGTAGGAAGACGCCTTAAGGTGATCAGTATTGATATACCACTTAAGGAAACGATTTGTATTTTAAAATTAAATAGCTTAGAGCGTCAAAACTGAGATATACTGGCGGAATAAGATAATTTAATCAGATTATTGGTAGATTTTTTTTTTATTTTTCAAATTAAAGTAGATTTTTTTTTAAATTTTGTCTGGAATTTTTAGAAGTTGAAATGATTATTTTTTTCTCTCTCTCCCCGCCACTCTATAAGAGATGTATCCATTCTACACTAGTTTTAGCTTTAGAAAGGAAGACACCAAAAGAGGGCCCATAGCCCTTCGAAAAAATCACGGAACTAACTAGTTAAACCCCCAAAACATCCCAAATTCCTAATAAATATCAATCTCAGACCTTACAAATTGTCGAAGACTGCCCAACCACTTCAAGCGCATTATTGCAACCGCCTGATATTCGCACAAAATATGTGTGATGTCCTCAGCATATAGGTCAAGGCAGTACCTACACACGTAAGAGTCAGCTATCCCCATCCATTCTACACTAGGCTTGCGCATTTTAGTTCAAGATAGTGAGCGATCATTGTCCCGATTCCCTATCCCTCGTGAAGTAGTTCGTTCTGTTAGTTCATTACTTCAGGGGAGTGATGAGTAGTCGTAGTTGGAAGATACTAGATCTAGTAGAAGATAATGTCCAAAAAAAAGTCAGTAGATCTAGTAGGACGTGATGAGCAAAACGGCAATAAAAAATGAACCAGGATCGGAACTGACAGCGAACTAGTTCATTCATTTCTGTTATCGGAACGCTCTTCTGAACTATAGTTCGTTCGCGATCCTATCGCGGTGAACATCGCGGTGAACAAACTGACAGCAATTTATTTCTTTTGCTCTAGTTCAAAAACCTGTAACTGCTAAATTTCAGATTGGCTACTTTTTTGTTACATCGATCACACTGCTTTATTACTGAAATATGAAAATGATTTGCGTTCAATCGAAACATGTAAACCGTTGAATTTGAATACATATTCGTACTTGCACTTTTTCTTACACCTACTGATCGAATGGAATCTTAGTGTCCGACAAAATGTAGTGCTCGCGTGGAAAGATCAATGTGACAAGGTTGGACAAACGATATCTTCTTACCGATATTGAGGGCATTATCATATCGTTAGTCACACCTACAAGTGGCTACCATACTCAAGTCTACATAGTCTCACCCAGATACAATAAACTTACTGTAATCTGCAAATTGATCCTGCCGATCGAATAAACTAGGCAAGATCGCAAAAGATCAGAGTATCGGTTAAAGCGATTATGTACATGCGGTTAATGAGTAAACCTGATTTACGTTTTATAATAATCCGCTCTTGAGATGGAATAATCGACACGTAACTAATGATAGCTTTTGCTTTTTAACGCTATTAAAGACACATTCTCACTTCCGCACAATATTTTCGACATAATACCCCAGACCCGACAAGAAATCCTGTTCCCAACTTCAGCTAGCTAGTTAGTGGTATCAACCTTACTAAATCGATCGCCTATATAAATTTTGTGTCCCCAAATATTTTTGATTATCGGTGCGCTTAAGAAACGAAAATACAAAAATAAATAAAAATAAGTAAATATATGAGTCGAAAGTACCAGTTCTCCCTTCTCTGCAACAAGCAATAATGTTAACATTTTCCATTGGGAGTTGAAGAATGAGAATGAAATCCTACCACAACTTGATTAGGTCGCACCTCAAGGTTTCGTTGTCTCATATAAAAGTGAACCGTCACACTCATAAGAAAACAGTGCAACTTAGTTCCTGGTTTCAACAAGTACTTTACTTGGGAGACCGACAACCAATCTATCAAGTTACGTAATTGAGTGTAGTAAAGGCTTTACATAATTTGGAGCAGTTTACACTATCGGCAAATATCAACAATGTTCAGATTTGTGAGTACTCCGGCACCTACCCAACTTTTATGCAATTTGCATATCGGATCTTATGTGGACAGCGAAAGCTTATTAAATAACATTGGACAATTTTATAGATAATAATTGCGGCAATTGCCGGCATTGCTCTGGGTCAAGGACACTACAATAATGATCCCAAGACAGCAGCTATAATTAGCGAAGAGCGTTATTTATCGGGAGATGGTAAATTCGGAGCGTCTTATAGTCAGGAAGATGGCATTAATTTCAAGGAAGAAACCGATTCGGACGGAACTCGTCATGGATCTTATAGCTACGTCGATCCGACCGGAGAACGTCGCACCATATCATACACTGCCGGAAAGAATGGGTAAGTTGCCAAGCACTTTGCTACCAACTTCGGTATGTTTCCGATAGTACAACATCCGTTCGTTATTTCAGTTTCCAAGCTTCCGGTGACCATTTACCCCAGGCTCCACCAGCACCACCACAGGCTGCTCCTCAACCCCAATATCAACCACAACAGCAATACCAGCCACCACAACAAGCTCAACAATACAACAGCGGAAACGATAACTACGACAACGAAGGTCAATACGATCCACGTTACAACGATCCCAACTTCGGATCGAACCAACAGAGCAGCTATCAACCACCCGCACAACCCGCCTACAATCCACCCCAACCAGCCTACAATCCACCACAACACCAACAACAGCAACAACAATACCAACAACCCCAACAACAGTACCAACAGCCACAGTACAATCAACAAAACTATCAACAACCCCAACAACAATACACCACGCAAAATCCACATCGGTTCCAACCCCCAGGCAAACTTTCCCTTAACCGAACTCCCGATGGTTTCAGCTACAGCTTCAACAAAGTTAAATAAGTTAACTTAAGAAAATTTGTTAATACTTAAATTCGCTCGCGCTTCATCCCCCCTCTAAACATTTATTTTATTTTTTTTTCTTCAATTCAGTAAATTGATTCGACCATCGGAAGACTGGTTTTTGGGGTGAAATGAAAACGAAATGAAAAGTTTTATTATTGTGATTTTATTACTTAAAAAAAAAATTTTTTTCTTCATTAAATTTTTCATTTCGTTTTCATTTTTCCGCCCGGTAAAAGTGGAATTTTATTTTAATTTCACTATCGGCTGGCCTATTTCATTAAACAATTGGTCGTCTTGATAAATTATAGTAATTTATAAATTATTATTATTTTTTTGTTTGTTCATAAATTAGAATGAATTACAGAAATTCCGTGGCTCTGTACTTTCGTTGTGAGTAGGAGGTATGTTAAGCTAAGACTAAGAAAATACAATAAAGACAAGCAAAATGTGTTATGATAAAACAAAGCTTAATTCAATGGTCTTTTTCTTCGATTTCTGTTGGCAAAACGAAAGAAAACTGGGTGGGTCCAAAGAGACATGATGCAATTTTCAATTCTGTTGAAATTCGCTGGACAGATCAAGTGGAACGACTACGCTCGCTTGCCTTCCTGGGACAGATTGCGAGTTACCTTAAAACTTGCTCTATATCGTCATTCCATGCTCGTGTAGTTAGGTAAATTGTCTTGCAATAATCCAACCTCAGGTATCTGAAGAAAAACTACTTTGCCATTGGCATTCAAGGTTAGCACCCATGTTGTATCCACCAACTACTTCCAGTTCGGCCGAAGGAACGAGCTCGTTTTGATTCCGATCCGACTGATCTGAATAATCAGCGAATTGTTTTGTAGGTTACCTATACAACACAACAACAGCAAACTTCTCTTATTTCATGTCATACCTGCCTGTACAGGTAGTTACCTAGTTCATTTTTATTACACATATGCCTAATGTTGTACTTATCGTCATGTGTCACGTTGCGGAACCAGTTCGATGAAAAATCATATTCATGATCCGGTTTAGTACAACTACCGATTTCCTAATAACTTCCGTAAAGTGCGAGCACCCGCCGTTTGTGGTCCACATCTCGATTAACCACAGGTAAGTCGAGTATATAAGATTGCAGCGTTGTATGAAAGACAGCTTAAATCAGTCAACATGCTTCTTTTGCTTATATGGTGGTAGGCAACAAGCTATTCGAGATATTGTGTGGAAAAGTTGAACTCATCAAGGTTCCGAAGAGGAATTCAAGGTACTCAAGGATAGTATGCTGTCGCGGAACGCGAAAATGTTTGTGAGTAACACCGCATGCACTTAGTGTGGTATTTAGAGCAAAATTAATTTAATTACATTTCGGAAAAAAAAAACGAGTAGCAAATATGAAAATTATTCTTGACAGTTGTTATGCGAAATTAACATAAGGCACTTAAAAACGGATTTCTACGAGTTTCCGAGTATCTATAGTTGGTAAACGAGAGGAATTCCAATCGAATATAAAGTTTTCCGCCAACATTCAGCTCGAAGTTCTCACACCTTCGTTACGTGTTTACGGAAAGGTCAAAGCTGGGCGTTTTCCAACCATGACGGAAAATTATTGAACGAACAGTTCGATTACAAATTGAGCGGAATGTGAAAGATTCAATAGTCAATGAGCGTTTTAATGGCAAAAATGCAATAGTCGATGAATTACGATATTATGACTGCAATAAGCGTGATTGCAGATTGCAGTGCTTTAATTTCCATATCTAAATTATAGAAATTAAGTTGTTTTAATATGTACATGCGTGTAGTGGGCTGTTGTGCAAATCAGAGGTTTGTTGTAATAGAGCAGATTTTATTCATGAGATTATACAATAGGGTCAGATAAAGTACCCGGTTTTTAGCGACACGAGGTCGGGACAAGCCTCGATATTCAAAAGTAGGAAATGATCAGTAAAGCATGTCTGTTATGTTCACCAAAGAGGATGCAATGAAACTACCTCCCTCGAGATAATAAGTGTATGTACATTAGCATTGCTCTGCTGTTTAAGCTGTTCAGCGAATAAGAGTTGGTCAATCAGTCCTCCTACTGTCACTTTTACAAGGTGTTCCTCAAAGATCAATGTTGGCACATTTACTCTTGAGTCTTTTCATTAAAGATTTCCCCGGCATCCTCGAAGAAACTTATGTGCAGACGATGTTTACCTATTAGTCGGCCTATCGAAAGCCTAATTTGGTAGATTCAGGAACGGTTATCTTGAATTGAGGTCGTTCCATCAAGAATCGCCAGAGGTGGGACCTTACCATCTCCAAACCTTTCGAAAATTTTTGTATGTACTTGAAGAACTTGTGAAAAAAATAATTGAAATTGAATTTTTATGTTTCTATCTAATTTTTTACGAATAAAAATTATTCTCAATTGTCCAACAAACTTCAATATATAAATATAAAAAAAAAATGCAATTGTAAGATATTCAAGACTAAAGGACAAGATCGTTATCCGTGAAAAAAAAATTTCAAGGATAGTTTTTATTCTTTTTTTTAAATTGTGAGGGGGGGTTCAACCCCCCCCCCCAATAGGCCATTTCAGTGGGAAGTGAGTACCTTTTTTTTCGGTCATCACATCCAGTATGATGGGAACTTGCTAAACCCCCACCCCCCTTCATACCATCCTGCGCACGGGCCTGCCTATTGTATTATTCTAAGATAAAGAATACCAGAGATATGCATCTTCAAAGACGACTCGGAGACCATTTTTGCAAAAACTTTAACATACTAAAACTAACAAAAAAAAATTAGTAGGTACAAAAATTTTCACAAGAATCGGCGAAGGTTTTGGTCACAAATTTCGTAATTTTTGGTTATTATTGATGGACTGACCCAATAGCGTTTCCGAAATCAAGACAATCAATTGAGAAATCCTTCATTGAGCCCGCTCTTATAAAAGGTATAATGAATAGTTTTCAAATTTTGAAGTGGGCATTTTTTTGTATGTCACGCTTACGATTGAAATTTTAAATTAGCACGTACGTATACATGCAGACTTCTTACAAATCTAAAAAAAAATAGTGTGGGAGAAACTTTTTATTTTTTAGGTCGTAGTCGGAGAAGCGGTTAAAGTGGAGGACGATGGATGGACGTGGATTACGTTTTTAGTTATTTCGCGGACGTTCTTTGAAACTCTGTTTCGTCACTATAATAGAAGTTAACATTTTGAAATATAGATTTTTTGCTGGTTTTACATATAACTACCGATTATAGACGTAAAACGTACGAGTATGGAACGCTTTCCTACACTCCCTTAAGGTTAAATATAACAAAATGCTAAAATGTTTTTAGTTAATTTACTAAAAGCACATATGTGTAATTTACAACAACATCTGACCTAGGAGATATGAAAAAATTTGTGCAAACGTCTAAACAAACACATTACTTATGGGCTGAATTTAAAAAATCGGATTAAGACGTTTGCTTGAAGTAAACTTTTCATCCAATTTCCAATTTTATATCTCATAATACCTAAAGGCTGGTTTACATGATGCAAACATTTTTAACTGATATTGCGAGGGAGCTAGCTTATCGAGTTTACAATGGAGTAGAATGCAACCACTACGAAAAGTGACATTCACACAAATATCGTCAATATTTTTTGCTGGATAATATCTGTTCCTTTCACTCCTGATCAGTTTCTCATTAGAAATTTTCCTTCTCCCTCACAATCTCAGTGAAAATTGTTTGTAGTCACCATGTAAACCGGCCTTTAGGGTTCGGAAAAATTATATAAGTATGTTTGCACACTCTTGCTTGACTGTATATTAAAAAAAATCCTGAAATTAGTTCTTAGGCGATAACGACAGCCCTAGGAAACTAAAATCAATTTGATATCTCATCAGATCTAGGAAATATATTGTAATTCAAGCTGATGGTCTTTGTAACTAGTGCTTAAATATAACTGTGTATATTTATATGCCTTTTATTAAAATAAAATAATAATAATATTGTAATTCTTGAAAATATATGTAACGTATGATGGTTGAATACCAGAAAATCCAATAATTGGTTTCTTGTTTTTATGTGTTTATAATGAAAGCCAGTGGAAGTAGAAACTAAGAACTATGACGAAATTGGTGAAAACGTGAACAGCCCCTTTGTACCCTCTTAGGGGTTAAAAAGAAAAAAATTCTGAGACAGTTTTTCAAACGAATATATAAAAGGAATGTGTAAGTAAAAATTACTACGATATTTAAACAGACGTTAAGGATAAGGCTTAATTTGTGAATTTATAATCGAATTTGAGAAAATTAAAAAAAGTCTGAAAAACAATTCTAGGCATTTGCTTCAATAAACAATAAAGAAAATTAATTTAATATTTCAGAAGACGTATATTGCATACGACCGAACGAATTTTCCGACACGATTTTTATTTTTTTTAACCTATTGTAAAATATATGGCTACTGAAAAATTAGTTGGGATCGTAAATGATAACAATTTCAAGAGTATCATGAAAGAAAATCTTCAGGAACTTGTACTTTTAATAGATAATAAAAAGAAAAATGAGTCTGACAAAGGACTAAGAATATTCGTACCGACAGACGAACATTTTTTAAATATTGTCAATCAAAATCCAAGTCCCGAGAAATTGTCTCTTATGATATTCTTAAAAATGTTAATAATAATCAATGGCGCAACAGCCCAAATCGGGCCTAGGCCTTGAAGTAATGCTAGAGTTACTTCATTGCGAGACCAACAGAACACTAGGAGGTGAAGTGGTCAGCACACGCTCGTCCGTGATTATTACCCCGTTTTTAACTCAAGTACTCATTTACGGCTGAGTGAACTGGTAGTCCGGAACCCAGTCCCATTTTCGAAAATTACTTGTCGCCAAGCAGATTCGAACCTGGTACCAAGTGCACCGAAGGCAAGTGCTCTAGCCACTAAGCCACCCAGCCTACTTAAAAATTTTATAATTAACGATTTCAGCCAATTTTTTTAATAACTGAAGACTTGACAATACACAGAAATACAAAAATTCGTATCGAAAAATTCGTTCGGTCGTGTACAATGTGTATAACGCCTAAGAGATATAAAAAAAGTCGTTAAAGTATGTGCACCTCATTTCCACTGATAATTGCTATGCCTTTTTTTGTACGTCAATGAATATTTGAAATTTTTACTTAATTCCTTTTCCATCACATCATACATGTAGCCACCAAGTTTCAATTTTTTATCATAAGCCGGTCAGGTGATAGGATAACCGTCATCCATTCTTATCCAATTGAAAATTTTGGAACGCGATACTACGTAGCTTTACGTAAATACCAAGTTTCAGCTATTCAGTAGTGCCTTTGACATAAAAAAATTGCATTTTTTTTCTTTCTTTAGAACTTTTTGTCTAAAATAATGCCTCTGCGACCCTTCAAACCCTCACCAAAGGACGGCCACATTAAGGACCCACCTATTTTACTCTTTAACAAATTTCTACTTAATATTTTAGAGTTTGGGAGCTGTTAACCTTCAAACGAGTTTGTGCACGGTATACGGCTGACAGACGGACCGGAAATTTGACTTGTCTTTATATCCTTTCTGAATATTGTCCTCATTTAATTTAGAGTGAGGTGAAATTGACCGTTATCTCGTGATTTAGACAGTCCTTTTCAGTAATGTTTAAGAGTTAGACTAGCCCAACTTTTACACTAATCTTGGACTCACCAATCCTCTCGTAGACTATCTTGCCATGACCTGTTGCTCATGCTTTGATAGTTCTAAGTATTGTGATTAGCTCAGAAATGGGGATGGGGATATGCGGGCACAAGACGAAGTTTAACAACATATTATTATTTATTATACATAATTTAAAATTCCCAAGGATTTTTTTTAAAAAAATTGCTCTAACTCTGAATTTTCAGCATAATAACTTTCCCCTCACATTCCGTGCTCTGCTTTTAATCCAATTATTTTCCATACGGCGATCAGATGGATTGAAATTATTGTTATTTTACGTTTTTGATAGCAACTAGCCCTAAAATGTGAAAGTATCTACTAAATAATTTTATTTGTTGTTAATAAAGTGAAAATAGACAAACAGCAGCAGATAAGTTTTGTTTACTTGCAATTATTAGCAACACAACCGTATGATACATTTGCTACTTGTAAATGCTACTAATGTTGCATATTGATGTTTAGTCCTTGTTGTGTCTGGCCTGAAATGCACATGATAAATCAATAAGTAAGTACTTTTATTCGAACTTGAGCACTAGTTTGAGAGATGGTACTGGCTGCACTGGCGCCCAACGTGGGGCTTGATATTCTGATCGGAAGAGTTTGGCGCCCAAGGTTGAGCATAATGTTCTCATCGGAGGAGTCCTGTTCGAATTAAAGCAAGTGGGTATAAGTACCACATAAAAGGGGGCTGTCTGGTCTTCACAAAGGTTATTCAGTTAATGTATATGTGACCTCCGATTCAGGCCGAGATCAGTAATATTTTCTCCATTTTTGACACTGTTCCCTTTCGAACTACGACTAATAACACATGAACCTAACTATCCTTATGAATCATGAGGCTTGGTTTGTCGTCACAAAATTTCAGATGAGATAGTACAAGCTTTGAAAATAAATCAACTTTTTTATAGTAACTTCAAGAAAGAGCTCGGTTTTATATGAGGAGACCACAATGGATCCGCAGTGACCTCTCGTGATGGACTGTGACACAGTGCTTCAGTGCACCCTTCACAACCTAACCTAACCTAACTTCAATAAAATGGAAAAAAGGGTAAAGCCTAATGATTTCACTTTTAGTGATTTCTTTTCAAGACCAAAGACCAACTACTATTTAACGATTTGACCAAGTATCCTCTCGATAAAATTCGCTATTTCGAATTGCTCATTACTGCAATTTGACCGCTTGGTCAAACAGTGTAATACTAGCTAAAGCCAATATTTTTTTTTTTTTTTAAATGGAGAAGTTGCAATAAATTTGAACATGAAACAATCATGAAAGAGTTTGTTTGGCCCAAATTGTAGACTATGAACCTTGCAGACTTCTGGTTGTACCAACACGCCATAATAGACTTATTGGAGGACATGTTTGGTATAATAACCACATTTTTTCACGACATCTGCATGAACAAGCTTCGATCGACTATCAATCCGAAGAATCCTGTACTGAAAGTGTTTCATGTCGTTGCTGGTTTTTTTTTTCCTGTATCTTGTATTTCTAAATGATATTTTGTAAAAATACATACCTAGATCTGATTTTAAAAACCTTCATTAACTAGAAGAAACCAGTTTTTTTTTTAATCAAAAACCTTTTCATGTTCTCCTTTTGTTTTGTCCTCTGAATGTTATTTGTTCCATTTATACAAAATTTATAATATGATTTTATCACGCCATAAAAACAACAACATAATATGCAGCCAATTAAAGCTTTACAGCTTTTGATTTATTATTATAATTATTTTTTTATTTCATTCGATTTTACTTTAATTATTCAATATTTCACTTTCTTCAAGCATATTACAAGAAAAAAAATACACTTTAGCTTTTATTTAATTCAAACTTTTGTTTTTATCTTAAATGTTTTTCTATGCAAATTCTTCGATTGATTTAATTACTGATTTTTTTTCTTCCTAATCTACGCGTATTAAGTTTTAGGATAATTGTGAATGTAGACTTGTACAACTTGTTCAGTTTGTACAAGTGTGTTTTTTATGACTTTTGTTTTAAATACATTAGTTTTAATACTACAAGAACTCTTTTATAACTAACATTATTTTTGTTTATTAACAGTAAGATCGAAGAAACAGTTTAACTTCTTACGTTATGACTTTATTACAACATTTTCTTGTCTTCGTTTCGTTTAATATAATTTACATAATTCCTTTGGTTCTTTAATAAGCTGCTTGGACAATGTAGAATTTGAATATTAGATTGTTAATTTCTTTAAGACACGAACTAGCCAGTTAATAATAAAACCATATTAGCTTGCGGAAATCATCATTTTTTTTAATGTAGTTTCGATTTCCAATTAATTACAACATGTAATTAAATATCTAATTTTTTTTAATGTTGTCATGTTGAGGAATGAAGTTATGAAAAAATCTGTCTGCATTACTCGACATCATTAAATATTTATATATTTTTATTATCGTTAAAAAAATGAATTTATTAATGAATGCAATTGATCCGAATCAGTACCAGCGACGAAATGAATTGCGTTAAAGCTACCTTTTAGGACAAAAACATTTGAACTCAATTTTTTTTTAGAAATTTTTTTTGTCCATCATGGACCCAAAATCACTTTGATAGTATAAAGCTAAGAAAATTCGATTTTTTTTATCTATAGTATGAAGATCTTGTTTTCTTAGATATTTTTACTAACATAGCTATAAATAAAATTGGAATATTTGGGACACTATGCGACTTTTTTAGGTAAAATATTATGCAAATGGTTTGATTAAGATCTAACGGCCGGTTGCGGCTCTGCTCGAAGTCCGAAAGGTCATTTTTATCAAGTTGATATTTCGTCTAGCCGGCAACTAAAATAATACCTTGAAATAAGATGTCTGATTCGAACCAATTATTATCACTTCAAATTTCTTCATCTAAGCAGCTACATAAAGAATACTATTAAATTACTATTATTAATTTCTATTATCACAAATCAAGGAAAACTTTATAATCTTTCAGTTTCGGTTTTGTAGGAATGTTTGTTGTGTTTTATTTGGGGTGGTGGGAGGGAGGTGGACGGGGTGGGACAAAAAGTACAGTACATACTCCTCAATACTTGTTCGATATCTAGTAAGTCTCGTTTATACTAGATGCAAAAAAAAACTTTTTTTTTTTAGTTATTTTTCCGAATAATAAATTAGACATTATTAAGTAGAAGTTGTTATGCTAAGTTCGCAAAATTGCGTATCTCTCTCACAAGGACAAAAATTTCATGAGTGCATCATGTATTAGGCTTGGATTTATATTTGAATCTGCGGTATACCGTACACCTCTTAAACTTCCGTCGTTATGACTTACAACTCCATACTCGCCGACAATGAAACCATCCGGAGTTTTCTCTTCGACTCGATACTTCCGGAAGTTTCGTCCTTCGAAGACATAGCCGACCTTGCCATCATCTTTTGGACTTGCAGTCGATTGTGAGGGTGGTTGGATGCCATGTGCTCGTCCATTTGTCTTAACACTTACGGACTCCTCGACTTCGTAGTTTTGTTCCGGCGTAGGGGTGTAAAGGTCCTCCGAGCTCTCGGTATAGTGTGAGGGTTTATAGCTTGGTCTTTCGGTAACAACTGCTCTATGAGGGGTGTACTCGTGCGGACGATAACTGCCATCGTCTTCAGCAGGCGGACTCTTTTGCGTTAGGTTTGTCTTAACAGTTGCTGGACTGCGATTTCGTTCGGACCCCAATCCCGAATCTAATAGTTTAGTGTTGCTTTGCGGAGCGTTAAGGAAATCATAGGGTAGCTTGTCCAGGTTGAATATGACCTTGCGAAAGTTTGGTTGCTTTGTAGTACTGCTTTCAGTAGTGGTCGGCATTGACGAAGTTAATGGAGTCGGCCAGTATGTCTTAGCGGGCTCGCTGTAAATTTTAGCTGGCTCCGAATACACTTTAGCCGGTTCGGAGTATACTTTTGCCGGTTCCGAGTAAAATTTCGACGGTTCACCGTACTGGATTTCCGGTTTTCCGTACATTTTGGCCGGTTCGGAATAAACTTTAGCCGGTTCGGAGTAAAATTTCGATGGTTGGCTGTAAACATGTGCCGGCTCTGAGTAGACCTTAGCCGGCTCACTATAAACCTTTTCCGGTTCACTGTAAACTTTTTCCTTTTGACTGTGCGTTTTCATCGGTTCGGGAAATTTGGTTTGCTGAAGGCCTTGACTTACGTTCTTCTTGGCTTCGAGAAAAGCCTCGGAATTTGTCCAGGGATTGATCTGATCGACACTTTGAGCAATCGATGTATACGAAACGGATCTCGGTTGAGCCTGCATATTTTTGTGATAGTCGTGATAAATGACAGTTTGGAATGGAACTAAACTCTCCGGATTTGTATCCGTTTGCGACCGCGAAGAACTCATTTGTGGTTGCGATTGATGGATGTTTGCAGCACCTGGAACGCTATTGGTGACCGGTTCAGAATCGTCGACCGATAGTTCAGTTTTATGCGATCGATTTATGAAATCATCGCGCGATACTTCTTCATCATCGAAGTGATCCTGAATATCGAATGGTGCCGAAGGAGCGACTTCTTCAACTTCGAAATCACTTCCAGACGTTTCTTGATCTTCGGTGGAGTTTACCTTCCTGCCGACATCTTCTAAACTACGCATTTCATTCGATAAATCGTTCGACTTTTGATCCTTCTTAACATCATCGTAAGATGTTAGTTTTTCCAGGAAAATAACTTTGCTGCCCGAAGTTACCCTTTGCACGATTTGTGTGTTCTTTCGGGAATCAGTCTCCTTATTTTCGACAGATTCATTTCCTGCATTGAGAACTATCGCATTTGTGGTTGTTACAATTTCGTCCTCTAAATCGTCTTTTGGTTCTTTGTTCAGTTGATTCAACCCTGCTAAATCATATTTCGAATTTTCTGCTTGCATGTCCTCGTTCTTTGAAAACACAGAGTCCAGTAAATCGTCGCCATTTACGTTATCGTTGGATTCAATTTCCTTGTAGTTCTTTGGTTGGGGCTCTCTATTGCCTCTATTGATAAATAGGGACAAGAATTCCGCGCCATCAATAAGATCTCGATCTGGTAATGCTCTTGTGTTCGATTGTGGAATTAAAGCCATCTGAAAAATGAATAAAAATTTATTAGAATACAATTTTAATATTTGTGTTTGTAAAATAGTTTAAGATTATTGGCATATTTCTTTTTGTTTAGTATACGAGTTAGTATGTAGTAAAGTATGTAAAGAAAGGTAATTCAAAGAACATTTATCTGATCAGGTTTTAGAGCAATGTGCTACAATATAAACTATCACCTAGACCTCTCTATCCCTTGCAATTTTATTTAAAAAACCTACTCTATTACTCCCCTAAAAACATTTCATTTCAAAATCATTTTTTTATCTCAAGAAAAACTTTTCAGTAGAAGTACCCTCTCATATCGAAACCGGACAATACATACTTTATAAGTTAATAATTCATATAAGTTACTGCTATAAGCCCGAGGAGGAGTCATAGTGGAACAAAACCACCGTACCCGCTCTAAACATATAAAAATAACCTTTGTTATTATTAATTCTTGGCACATGGATATGAAAATCTGCCAATAATCTATCCATAGCTTTGTTATTTTTCAGATTGAAGTGATCTTAGACATAGCATATACTCAACACAATAATTAATTTTTATTGTAGTTCTGACTGATCCGACGTAAAAAACGGATAGTGTTGAGTTTTTCGGTTGATTAGCCGACACAAAACGGAGGTTGACCAACCTTTAACTTCTATCAGTTGCAGTTCCGACGCAAAAGCCTAGTATACTAACTAGAAGTGAAAACTAATTTTTCTGTCAAATTACACACAAAATAACACTAACAATTTTCACTCGAACGAAAAATTGGTATGGGAAATTTTGCTTCGCTTCTAGTTAGTTAGATCGAATTTGCTTTACATCTATTGAGTCTTTTATTGAAAAAATATATTTAACACTATCTCCAAAGCCTGGGCACAACTTTTATTATTTTTGGTAGAATCCCAGAACGCGATTAGTGCTGAGATGCAGTGTGGGTTACTATTTGACTGACAATCTTAGGTCGTTTCTCCATTCCTTGCTTCGTCTACGTCTACGTCTATGTTGACAGCATAGCATTGCAGTATAGCATTGCAGTATAGCATTGCTATTATAACAGTTTAGAAAAAGCTCGGCTAAACCGTCAAAATGGATCAGTTGATGCTTATTTGACACTTGAAAAATCAAAAATTAATTAAATTTCATAGAAAAATTTGAATTTTTTTACGTTTGCTTAGATTAACTGATAGTCAAGAAACGAACCGAAAATGAATTTAGACACAGCTTTGCTACGTCTGACGTCATAACTGCTATAACTAGACGTAGACGTAGACGAAGCAAAGAATTGAGAAACGACCATAAAATTAGCATTCCAAAAACCCTCCTGGTCATTCTTTAGGTTGTCAGTTGCATAGTAACCTACACTCCATCTCAGTATCAAACGCGTTCTAGACTTCTACTCAAAAAATATTAATGTTGCGCCCAGACTGGTGTGTTTTGTATTTCTAACTCCAAGTACCTAGGTATTTACGAAATTTTAAAATGTTTATAATTTGATTGACCTGTTCAAGCATTTTCCATTCAGGTCACACTTCTGATATATGTACCCATTTTTGCAAAACTAGTACACATATTTTGAACTTTGTTTTAACATCATTCATCTTAATCACAATTTCAAATCTACCGATTTAATTCCTTCAAAGTTGCCCACATTAGTAATACGATTTTGTGATAACTACTATCCTAAAAGCAGTAAAATATTGCGCATTGATGTAGTTAATTTACGAGTTTTAATTAAATTTAAAAAAATTGTGAATAGTTCTTAGAACTGCGTATTTTTACATATTTAATTCATAAATTTACTAACTGGGTTGTAATATTGCAACACCATATGAAATTTGCCACTTCATGTGTATAATAATTATTGATCATTGTGTATGAAATTACGCATTTGGTATACGCACACAAAAAATCTATAATTCGCTCTGTTTAAAAAAACACTCGATATCACAAAAATCAAAGTCAGTTTTTAAAAAAAAACTGACAAATTGAAATGATTGACATGATGTGTCAAAATTTTCATACAGTTAAATAGCGGAACATTTAAATGGTGAAAAAAATTGTTCTAGTTCTACGTTAATGACGTCAGACGTAGCAAAGATGTGTCGTAATTTTTTTTTCGGTTCGAATCTTGACTATTTTTATGACAGCTGACCTATCAGTCAATCTTAGCAAACGTAAAAAATTCAAATTTCGAATAGAACTTAATTTAATTTTGGATTTATAAAGTGGCACATAAACATTAGCTGAGCCATTTTGACAGTATACCGAACCTTTTTCGAAACTGTTATAATAGCAATGCTATGCTGTGACGTCAACATAAACGTAGACGTAGACAAAGCAATGTATTCGGAAACGGCCTTTATAATAAAAATCACAAGAGTGCATAAGGAAATTTAACAATTGTAATTTTACTGTAGGCTACTCTACTACTGTACTCTGAGAGTAGTAACATTTTTTACTGTGAATATTTAGATAAATAAGATAGAAAATATGAAATAAAAGTATTTTTTAATTGAATTAAAGCATTGATCGTATGTTCACGATCTTCCGTACTACAGGGTTAATATCTTCAATTACGCTTATGCTGCTATGTTTAGAAAATGAAACAGAAGAGTACTCGTAAGTATTATATATAGGATCGTATCACGAAATACTTTATAATTAAAACAATAAAGTAATGACTGAAGCGCTTTTCATTCGCAGTACTAAGAGAGTCGTCATGTAAAATCCGGAGGAAGGTCGAAAAAACACTCTGGACAAATTATAATTATACGGTAGATCCTTACATGAATAACAGAAAAATTTCAAATTAACAGAGAAATACTTAAAATTTTAGCTTTACTAACAAAAAATGTATTCCCATGTTCCACTAAATGCGTAATTACACAAAAATGCGATTGGTTATAAATTACATTCGTCAAAATACCACTAGCATTAATTAATTTATCTTAAAATGTTTAAAAGTATTGCCAACCTAGACATTGATTAAAGCAGATCATTGATCATCAGGTGGCTCCAGACTAAAATATAAATGCCTTTCACTTTTTATCCTTTCCAAAGCCTCATATCCACATTCTTGTAAAGCGCAGAATGGCGCTCAGCATATGCGATTTAATAACAAAATCGGTTTTTTTCTCGTTCCTCGCAGGCTTAATCTTCAAAAAGAACATAATTAATGTGCATATAGAGATGATCATGCTGATTAATTTACACGTCTCAGGTCTCGATTAACGGACTGTTTTTTTTTGCATTAATTGAATTAACAATAAAATATGAATGTGTAAGGTGAAGGACGCTGCCTGTTTTTTATGTTTCGCACAAATCCAACCAATTTGGTAAATAAAAAGACATCCTATATGAACCAATTAGCTATAAGAAACCAGAAAATCTACTTAGCTACTTATGTACATTATCGCGTTCAGGTATAATGCATTGTACAGTAATAGTATCATTATTTCGCGAAGGTTTTCTTGTTAGTGCAAAAAACGCAATAAGTTTAACAATAACGAATGGTGGTAAGGACCTGATTGACTTTATACAGGCGAATTTACACAAAAAACACCTAAAGCTGGCGCCTCTCTGAAATCTAGGGAAAGAAAAACATGTTTCAAACCACTTTGTTCGTATTGTTGAGAAGCATAAAAGCGACCGGCATTAACTGGTATCGTGATATGTAAAAAAAATTTTTTTTGTTTTTAATATATTGGATATACGACATAATCATTAAATTTAACCTGTAATAAACAGAAAAATGTTGGGCCAAATGGTTTTGATCTGAAAAACCTGTGTGGAAGTACTCGAGCAGAGGGAAAAAATCGGTGAACTTACAGGTACTCGTTAATAAAACAGAAGCTTCCACAGCGACATTGAACGGCCTTAGTCAAGGCTACAATTTAAGTGACTTCAATTTAATTTTTTTTTCGGAATTCCGCTTATTGTAGCCATTAATTGATTTTGTTTGATTTGAAGCATTTCCTTGTTTTGATCGTAATTCGCAAATTTGGTCTTTTTTGTCCTCAATTAATCGATTCCGATCGATCAGTTTAAAATGTCTTACGTAAGACACAACCAAGTTTTTTGCATAATCCAAATATAGAGGTTATTAAAAAAAGGCGAACAGTAATTTGATGCGATTCCTGACACATTTATTCTAAATAAAGTACCTAAATCGAAAAAAATTTAGAGTTAATGAGTTTTATGGAATAGCATATGAAGTATACGGGATCCATCAAAATGGCAATGTTTGTGTAACTAATAAATTTTAGAATCTATTTGAGCAAAATAAAAACTATTAATTTTGCAGTTTATGTATGTGTTTAGAAGCAAAAACTGATCAATTATCTTGTCGGGTGTAACTAGTATTGAGGACGTGGAAATATAGAGAAACTTTTTTGATACCTTCGAGGGTTGAATATTGAAAAAATCCCGAAAGTGCTTTTGAGCCACCTGTAGTTGAGAAGAATAATTTCAAATAGTCTTTTCTAAAAGGTATTGTGTACCTACTCGATAAAAAAAAACTAAACCCCTTTTAGGTATTTATGTAAGTATGGAGTTTTTGAACCGAAAACAAATTCGACATTTCAGTACGTTTTTTAGAATTCAAAAATTCATTTTACCCCTTTTCACTCCTTCGAGATGTTGAATACTTTGACGTATGAGAAAGAAGTGAAAAAAATACTTTAATTCACTTTCACTTCTTGGGGTTGCATATCGAAAAGGCCTTTTCTCTTCTTCGGGCTCAATATAATAATAATGTATCCTTTTGGTTTTTAAAAATATTTAGAAATTCTTGAAAACATCTAACTCTTCATTTCATTTTGTGGAGTATAGAAAAAATCACTTAAATATTTTATTTTATTTTTAAGAAATCAGCCAATGGGCTGGACGGATCATTATTGTTTTTTGGGAGAGGTAAAAGTCGGAGTATATCATCAGTGGTTTCGATATTATTAGGTTTCTTGCAAAATTACTACTAGTTCATAATGGTACTGCTGTAGCTCTATCTTTATACCAAGTTTTAACTTTATTTCATTATAGGTTCTCAAGATATAAAAATCGGAACCTTTTCTTTTTCAAGCCTTTCCGCTACACCTTCATCACAATACAATGGGTCAATTAGGCCTAGATAGATAGATAGATTTATTTCAATTTTTAAAAATAGTTCGTACAATTTTATGCAATTTCA
Source organism: Beris chalybata (assembly GCA_949128065.1). Taxonomy (NCBI): domain Eukaryota; kingdom Metazoa; phylum Arthropoda; class Insecta; order Diptera; family Stratiomyidae; genus Beris; species Beris chalybata. The sequence continues at coordinate 95,513,878 of OX421896.1, forward strand.
GTGATCAGATTTTACATCTTTGCATCTGTAGTTACAATTAAAATTTTTACTAAAATTAATTTTCTTTGTTTATTATTTTAATTCAATCAAGGACAAATTATGTAATAAAAACCTTGCTTGTTAACTCCTACCTAACTTATACACTAACTTACAATATAACTTAAAATAAAATAATAATAAAAATAATGGAAATAATTTGAAAATAGTAGTTACTTACAGAAGGAAAAGTATATAGATAACTTATGAGTTATAGGAAAGATGAAATTAGCGGGTTTTCTACCAACTGGGACCGTAACAAAAATGAGGAGAGTCTGGATTCGGCTAGTTCCTGTACAGTATAAACACCAGCATCAGTGTGTAGAATTCTTGTAGAGAAGTAGAAGGGTTTATTCGTAGCTATTTTAAGGCATTTATTTTGACAGACCAGTACACTCAAAGAAAAAATATGATTGTCGCAACCAAATTTTGGGAGAACCTTACTATGGTTGAGGTTATAGTTGCCACAACTATGTTACAACATGTAACATGATTAGCTCAAACAAAAGTTTGGTTGTGGAAACCTAGGTGTATGATTCACGCAACCCTATTTAATAATAACATGGCTGGGTCAATCAAACAATTTTTGTGACATGATTGCTGCAACCAAAGTTCTGCTCTCAGAACCTTGGTGTATGATTCACGCAACCCTATTTAATAATACAATGGTTGGATCAAACTTAAGATACATGTGACACTTAAAAATAATTCACAAAGAAAACACTTTCGATCATAGAAAAATGACTTGAGTAACAATTAAACACTCTCGAACAAAGCACACATGAAATTGGAAGAAGCGAACTTACACCGCGAACGACACTTTTCGTACTGTGAGAGCCTCTCATTAGATAATTCCCACAACCATACCTCTCACTGAGAGGTTTGGTTGTGGGAACTATCTTATCAAAATATTAGGTTCCACTGATCAAAGAATAGGGTTGTCGTGATTATAGTACACAATTACATCATGTAACGAGCATGATTGGTACAACCATATTAAATTTCAGCAGGGATATATGTTTGATGCAACCATACTATGTTTCTACGAATTATGTGCTATGGTTAGTACCATCATAGCCATGATCACTAGAATCATGTCAGTTTTACTATGGTTAGAAGAACCTTAATAAAGTCAATGCAACCTTGGAATGAACAAAGTTTTTTTTTCAGTGTAGCTAGCGCATTGACTCCAGATAGGAGCACCGTAAAAAATGATAGGTTGAATTACGAGTTTAAAAATTAAAACTTTATTTTCCACAGAAAGAAGGATTTCGTGTTTATAAGAGCGCATGAATGCATCCTAAGACCTTGAAGCATATGTTTTCGATGTGGTTAGCAAATGTTAGCTTATTGTCAAGCGTAAGGCCAAGATAAATTAGATTAGAAGACCATGGGATGAGTTGCCCGATAAAATTTATTTCACAGATAAATTCGCTTTCTTTTTCTCGTGAAGTATATAGCTTTAGTTTTGGTTGTGTTTATTTTAATTTTCCATCTGAGATAGAATTGGTACAACCGTTCCAAAAAGGATTCGAGCACTAAGATTATTGTGTTTGGGTTGTCGCCTCTTGTGTAGAGACAGGTATCATCCGCAAACACGGCTAGTTCGCAGTTTAAATTTGTAGGCACGTCTGCAGTAAAAACATTATATAGCTTAGGGCTTAAACTTGAGCCTTGTTGGACGCCCGCAGGATTATCGTGGAAACTGGACATGCTCGATTTGATTTTAACCGAATAACTTCGATTCGACAAGAAAGACTGAATTAGTTTCAGAAGGTACATTGGTTAGGAAAAATTTATTAGTTTATGAATAAGCCCTTCGTGTCAGACAGAATCGAAGGCTTATCAATCCAACCGATTTCTTTTGCTTTGTTATTTTTAAGTCTTTTTATTATATTAAGTATTTCCCTAGGTTAGCACAGAGCGTTCAAAGGTAGCTCAGTACTTAGTGGGATGTTTTGGATTGAATCCCGAACGACGCCATTAAGCCGGGTTGACACGTTACGAGTGGAATCGGAACGAGTGAACTCCGATACCCGAGTTAACTCCATCTGACATTTACTCGGACAAGTTGAGCACTGTCCGACTTTACTCGTATGGGATTTTAACACGAGAAAACGATACGAGTAACGTTCGAAGTTCACTCGTTCCGATTCAACTCGTAACGTGTCAACCCGGCTTTAACTATAGGGTTTGCCATATTCGCTGATATGCGATGTGCGGCATGGAAATGGCTAGCAATCAATTCAGCTTTCTGTTCGTCACTAAATACTAGTTTTTTGTTGTTGTCAAGAAGGGAAGGGATTTGCGACACTCCACATTGTTTGAAAAGCTTATTTAGTTTCCAAATCTTTTGTGAGCCCTTTTCTAAGGAAGAAAACATTGCATTCCATTTGGTATTACGTAGCATAGCTAATCTCTCACGAATAACCTTGGTGAGATAGTTTACTTTGATTTTAGTGGAAGCAACTCTGCTTCTTTGCCACTGTCGTTTAAGCGTGTTCCTTTCTTGAATAATTTCTTTCGTCTCATTGTCAATTTCAGGATTCCACAACCTGTGCAATTAGCCCTGACCAGAATAGACTTAAGGCACCTTAAGGCAGCTTAAGTTTTTCTACGACTGTATAGAAATGCACGTAGACAGCCAGAATGGACTTAAGGCATCTTTTGTTGACTTTTCCAAGCTTTCGTTAAAACTTAAGTGTACGGTTCTGAGCGTAGAAACTTAAGCAAAGTTATGCGTTTGACATTTATTCACAGATTTTCCGAAATTTTTGTACTTTGTGACTTCAGACTGGTGATTTATAGTTAACTCCACTTTAAAAAAGAAAAATTTATTTTAATTTACACTCTCTTGATGAGTATTTGACGGCCGATATTTGACTTTTTTAGCTGTCAAACTTCTCTTACCTTAAGGCTATTGTGGTTGGGTATAAGATTCATTAAGTTTTACCACAAACTTTACGTGCCTTAAGGCGTTTAACGAAAAGTTGTTAAGATTCCTTAAGTCTATTCTGGTCAGGGCTATTACTTTGTGGTAGATTCTATCGCATCCCATATTTAAGTGTTTAAGTTAAGAATAAGATCATCTAGGTATATGTTCAAACTGAGTGATGGCAGCTAGGTTCAAAGAGGTTGTTAATACTGATTTATTTAATAACGATTGGAATTTTAATCAGTTTGTGTCATTGAAACAAAATGTTTCTGACTGCGATTTCAAAACTTCGGTTGCCTCATCAATTGAAAAGGACACTGGAAGGTGGGGAGAAGATAAGGCGCATAGAGTAATAGGTTGGTAAAAATTTTCAGCATCTACATTAAACAAGTTTTAGGAAGGGGCACCCGCTGAGTCGCGGCGCAAACTATAGGCATGAAAGAGGGCCATTAGCGATCCCTTGGCAAATAACGTTATTTGCCATTGCTCTATCACAGATCTTCCAAATCGTCGAAGAAAAGACTGCCCACTTTAAGCACCTTCTTGCAGCCGCCTGACATTCACACAAAATGTGGGTAATTTCCTCCTCAGCATATAGGTCAAGACAGCACTTGCACACGTCAGAGTCGGCTATCCCCATCCGCATAGCATGCTTCCGTAGCAAGCAGTGCCCCATCAGTATTCCGATGAGTAACCGCACTATTTCCTTAGACTTTAGTCTGTCCTGCCCTAGAGATCCTAAAACGCCAAAATTTGTTTCCGATCTATTCTCCTAGTAAACCTACAGATATTCATTACGTTTCAATTTAGAGGCATTAACCATTTAGGAGATATGGATTTTAGAATGTATCGATCTCGGCTTTTTTTCGTTTAGGACACACCAACAATCATTGGAGATATTGAGGAATGCAAATGATATATATATTGGGCTTTCCGTCACGCACTTATTGGTCAATATCCGAAAAATTGGTTCTAAGTCCGTCTCCATTACCTCGTTCACGTGGTCAACGACGTACCAGTACGTAATAGTTCGTAGTCCCACGTGAACCTACGAAATTTGCTAAGGAGTGGTTTTTCTACAAGGTTGCAAAACCGCGTATTGTAGTGTAGTGGATTAGCTAATCCTCCAAGAGAACACTACTCGTTACGCTCCGTAGCACTTTTATTGTCAAATGTCAAAAAACAAGATTGGATTTTCTCTGCGATTTTACTAGTAGCCTTTTAAATGATTCCGTTTTTCAGAATAATAAAAGAAAAATTGTATCTATTAGAGAAATAAAAAGACCAATGTAACAGTTTCCTTTTTCTAATAAATTAAATACCTCTCAACACTCATACATATATCAACCGGATTTCATAATACGCTATTCATTCTACGAAAAATTGTGTGATTCTACGTGCTGCATTTTTGTGCTGATATTCAACCGCGAGCACTTAACTATTTAATCCCATTTAACACCTCCCGGGGTTGAATCCAAAAGACTCTCTTCTATAAGTAGGCTATAAAATGGATATGCCTTAAATGGTACTAGTCAATGCAGCGGTCGGTGCGAATTCCGACTTTTTTGTGGTTCAAAAGACCAAAAGTTTTGCTTCAATGTTAATTTGCCTCGAAAAATTCTTTACTCGTAGGCTGTAAAAGTTAAACTCAACGATATATTTCATAGGATCTAAGAGAGCTTACTGCAGAATTCAAAATAAATTTCCTAGCTTATTGGTCTTAAAAGATATTAAGGAATGAAAAAAATCGACGAATAGGCTTATTACTGACTTTGATCTTGACAGAATTACGCTCCAAACAATCACAAAGTGCCAGATATTTTGTAAATTCACAAAATGTTTGATGTCTACTCAAGAGTAGAATTTAGTTTAATATTTCTAACCAAGTTTTTTGGGAACAGTTTTCTTAATTTTCCGAACCTTCGGCTAATCACTCTCAATAATGACGCTACGAAAATTTGATAGCAAGCCTTAAAATTTAGGCCTTTGGAAAATTATTGAGCTTAATATAAATTTTTTTTGGGGTTCAAACTTGACTTTTATAAACACAAATGAATAATTTTTTTTGGAAGCAACGACAAAAATTGAAAGTACAAACGAAAAAATTATACGCATGCATACGTAGTCCATGAAATACAGTAACTCACTAATTTTGAATAGGCTTTTCTCGAAATAACGACCCGTCAAGTGTGAAGTGTGTCAAGTGCCTAGGTACATTTTAATATCTCAATTGAGGTACCTAGGCATATTCTGAAAAATCTAAAATTTTGACGATACTGAGTGTGTTTTTTTATTAATATCCACTTTATCGAAATTGCATCAGTACTTACAAGCTCGCTCTGAAGCAATTCTGTGTTGGACTACCGAAGAAAAACTTTACTGAGTAAAGCAAAATTTACACAATTATTCAATAAATCAGTTTTGGAAATCATGAGATTGTAACGTTTAAATCATCAATGGTGCTACAGCCCAATCTGACCCTGACCGCCTACGTTTGAAGGCAAGCAAAATAGTTATAAGGAATTAATAAAAATAAATAGATATACAGAAATCACTTATTTAATATTGTAAAAGTAAAAAATGTCCTGTGTAAATATCACAATATTACTTATACGCAAACAATATTAAATTTCAGTACAGTGTCAAGTACTGACATTCGATGCTAAATCAAAATTCTCCGCTATAGATCAGCAGGTTTCAGTACGGGAAGGGGAAAAGAGTTCAGTTCGGATGGCACTTGAGTACCGATGTGTTAAACGAGTTCATATCGACATTAATAACTTGGAAGCGACATGTTGTTAAATATCAGTACGAAACTAGTATAAAATCAGTGAGTATTTATTCCAACCACAGCTAAATAAGCGTTAAAATTTGCATTTAATTAATAATGTAAAATTTGTGAATAAAAATTAAGAGGAAATTAAAGTACGACATAAAAGTCATCATTCCTCATATACACACATATGACACGCTGCACGTAACTTGCTCGTTTATATCCATAAATATGAAGAAAAAAATTTTTATACTTGCACTGGATACTACCTAAATCAAAACCGAACAGCATTTTTGTGATCTTGATGTCGTTGCCTTGTTTGAGTCAGTAATTGACTTTCTAAGAGACCAGCAGAGTTTTATGAGATTAGCTCTGATAGTATCAAAACTAGTTTATTAGCTATCACCGTGCACCTTCCAAAATCAATTCAAGAATGTTGTCTTGAAAGAAGTTTCAAGGTTAGCGACCACAGACAATAAAATAATGTTGTTTTACCCGCATATAATACAGGGCAAGACCTGGTATATTAATTCAACGGTCGCTATGATTTCATTTTTAATTTCTTGTACTACCTATTAATTGCAAAAATTCTTGGATAAATTGCCACGAGCTTATATTGTCAGTGAGGTATCATACGATGATTTCATTGCATTCTGCAGGAATCAGCATTGAAAATTATTAACAAATAAAAAATTATAAAATTCATTAGTGTTAAGCATTCCTTCATAATGGTTAGCATTTGTGTATCTTGGTCGGACCGTTTCCAACATCGCTGCACTATCGAAAATATTAATCCAATTGTTGAAACGGTTTGAATTAATTCCAATAACTTCCCACAAAAGTAACAAAATATTATGCATAATCATGATTCGGTTTTTTTTTCCTGGCTCCACTAGATATTAACCTCCTCTACGCCAACTAATATTAATTATGTGTGGAGATTTGAACTTGAAATTAAAATGCTAATTTTTTTAATAATTCAAACTTAACATTTAAAAACTTCAACGAAAATAAACAAAGATCTTTTGTTCCGGAATTATTCAAAACATAATGCAAAATATAATTTCATTTTGTACTAAACTAACTATTGCCGATAGAACGTTTCGAAAGGATTCTAAAGAATGTTATTTCGATTATCGAAGACGGTTTTATATTTCTGTATATCTTTTGTGCAATTTGAATGCCGATTGCACATCACAAGTGAAATCACTACTTTCAAATAAACTTAGTACAATAAAAATTCCTTACAATAGTCTATACACGGTCTGGTTATTTTATTTGAAGGAAACTTAAAAGCCATAGTGCATTGGAATGAACGCTTCAATATGAATTCTTACTTTCATACCGATAACCAGTAAATTAAAAAAAAACACGCTTCACGTTAGTTTCGACCCTGAATAAAAAAAATGCAAGAATCACATATTTTGCCGGTAAAAAATTTCAATTTTTTTCCTATATCTTCTCTAGCCGAGTATCGACTCTAAAGACACGATAAAAAGTGGGCTCATCTATTTTAGTATGTAGTTTATTTGCATAGACTTCGTTAATGAAATAGCCGCCGGTATAATGAAATGCAATATTTTGCAACACGTGACATTTGGGGCAACATCGATCGAAAAATTGACGCAAAAATATCGTCATATTAACTAAAAGCAATCGAACGTTTAAAAAAAATATGTATATCAAAATAATGATTTGTTAATCGGAGGGCATGATTTGAAAAGATGTCTTGCTTATTTGGTTTTTTGTTTTAGTTTTTCGGATGTATGCGACGGATGAATAAACGTTCGTATGTTAAAAATACAAAAATTCAACAAATGAGTGATGTGTTTTTTAGCTTTTATTTTCATTATGAAATAATTTCAATTCACAGATTTGGGCACTGAGGCTTAAAATCGTATCTGATTTAAATCGATAATAGTAGGGTAAAATAGATAATCCGTTACATATTTCTTTTATGTATACATAAAAGCTTATGTCGAAATAAAGAAAACTAATTTTTCAAGTTTTCAATTGCATTTTTAAAAAAAGTTGCCGTTCTTTTATAGATTTTTATGTCATATAATATATTATTATTGTGTTGTATTATTAAATTCAATAAAATAAGATTTTCTAACATATTTTTTATTTATCAATTTTGATACACGTAACCGCCTAATTTTTTTTGACTTAAGCTGTAATCGATTTTTGTCACATAAATTATTTTTGAATTCAGATAACATGAAATACTACTTTAAGCAATCTGACTCTTCTTTAATTAAAAAATGTATATTCGTCTCAATTTCGATTCGTAACAAGAACATATTCAATACTGTGCGCCCTGAAAAACTACTATGGCTCCATGTGCACGTTAAATGCGATTTTGATGATTAATGACTGTTTTCTAACCAATCTTTCACGTCAATGGCAGCAAAAAAAACAAAATAAAATTACACCACTTTATTAGATGGTATGTAAACTAGGTCGTCCATAGAGAAAAAATTCAAAAATATGTTTGGAAAAAATGCTATTAGAACAACAACCCTTGAACATTTTTGAAAATGCGTAAATTCGTTTTTAAACGCATATTACCTATTTCATGAATAATTAACATGTCATTTCCATTATTATAATGCTAGAAAATATCTTAAAGAAGGCCATCCATAAATCAAATTTTAAAAAAATTTCATTTTTCGAAGTCAAACTGAAGCCATTTTTCACGATTTTCATGGCAAGAATTACATACAAAGACCGCATTTCATTGAAAAGTATCATAGATAGTATAATTAATTGGTATTTCTAGAAGATAAATCAATGAAAAAATTATTGATTTTTAATACATAGTTATGTGTTTCAAATAATTTGAAAACCTATAACACTATTTTTTTCTGTAAAATCAAAATTAGTTCGCTGATAGACAGTGAACGATGCAGACGTATTGTCCACGCCAAATTACACGAACGAAAAACGATTACAATCGATTAAAATCCTCCCAAGAGAGAAAAATCAAACTGGGATAAAAATTTGTCGTATCAGACTGACTCATGGGGCCTTTATATTAATGAATGCCTTTCATTAAACGAAATTGTTTCGTTCAATGAAAAATTGTTGGAGCAATGAAGAATTTCAAAATATATCATAAGCGGTTCATATTACATGTACATATATTATGAAATTGTTCATTCTATGAATTTCGTTTCATTAAAAATTGTCGCAGAACTTAAATGTAAGTAAAGCACACACACACACAGCTACTCTTAGATCTCAATTTAAGGTCGGGTGTAGTCCAGTGATAGTGTACTAGTCTTGTAAACAATGCTTCGGCGATGTCATGGGTTCAATTCCCACATAAATTATTTATAAGAATTTTTCAGTTACTATTGACTTTGAAATTATTAATACAAATAGTGAACAGTGCGGAATGTTTTAAAGGATCAGTTACACAGGATTAAACACTGAGCAGATGAGTTCTGTTTACATTCTTATCAGATTCACCCATACTAATTCGACCAAAAATCCGGCAATCAAATCGCATTACCTTAGGAGCTTTTAAGCCAGCAACAGACTTATTGCGTTTTGCCTATTTTGCGTCTTTCTTGTGTGTAGAGGTTTCAAGTGAGTTTCTCGCGTTTCGTTGTTCGCGATTCGCGCATTATCTCTCTCGCAGGCGCTTTCTTCACGACATCAAAGGGTTTTGCTTGACGAGAAAATTATGAAAAATACGAGAGACGTTTTTTCGTGATTTTCTCGTGGGGTTTTGGTTTTTCGTGATTAATGTCAAAAGTTATACTTGCAGGAGTTCAGAAACTGAAAATAAGTGGAACTTCACGAAATGTAGAGAAACCACGAAAACGCGAAACATGCGTGTACCGTACTTTCTCGTGTTTATTCATCAAGATGGCTTTTCTAGTTGATTTACATATACACACCAAGTTTCAACTTTCTAGCATGAGCCATTCTATAGTTAGGAAAAACACCACCAACCCCGTACCATACTACCTTTAAAAAAATATATATTTTTCCAGCATGACGCTACTTTAGCTCTATCTAAATACCAAGTTAAAAGTTTATATAATAACAGGTTCTTAAGATATAAACATCGGAACTTTTTCCTTTTAACCCTCCCCAACCCACATCTCACCCACATCCCCAAAGTTAATAGGGTTCTAATAGGGTTCAATTAGCGCTACCTTCGGTAAAAATTCTAAGCATCTGTCTTACATTGTTCTTGAGATAGGAAATGTGATTTTTTTGAAAAATTCTTATCCCCTCACTTCTACGCTTCACCGCACACTTAAAAAACTTTACTTTGATCAATTTTTATTTGTTGACCTTTATACCCGAACCGAATCTTATTTTTCTAGAGCAATTGGTTTGTGAGATATCGTAATCTAAAGTTTTTCAGTTCCCACTCCCGTACGCCACTGCCAAACTCAAAAATTTTTCTTCAATCTTCCTAGTATAACTACAGATATTTCTTAAGTTTGTATGCTGTTCCATTAACGGTTTGGGAGATATGGATTTTAGAATGTGTCTATCTCTGCTTTTTTGCGTTTCGGACGCATTATTTGCCACCCCCCCCCCCCCCACTCCCACACCCCTTGATTATGCATTTTATGCAAATGGGTATACTATCAGAGCTCTGTATAAATTCCAAGTTTCAGCTTCCTATCATAAGCGGTTGCTGAGATCTAGAAACCAAAATTTTCTGTCTAAAACGCTTCCCCTCACACCACCACCCCTAAAAATTTTATCACTTCAAGACGCATACACCATCTATTCGTGAAACAAATTTCAATTTAATATCTCCAAGCGTTAAAAAATCGATCACAATACTGTACTATTAAAATAATAACGTAAAATATGACAAATGGAGCAGTTTTCGACACAAAAAACGCCCAAAGAAATACCCTATAACGCCGCCATTTTGTTTTGTAAAAAACCATTAAAAAAATTATGAAAAATGACTCAATTTTGGGTCGTTTAAAGGGATTCCTCCCCTTAATTTAGCTTTTATGGTAGCCCTTCCCAGTGTTGTTAAGGTGGAATTACAGTGGGAGCGGTTTCGAACAAAATATTTTAGTATTTGATAATAGGTATTATTTAGCAGTTGCGGCAACCAATTCATCGCGATATGGGACGCGTGATGCAAATGGCTCATCAAGCACATACCGCACTGCAATTCCACCTTAACTCATTCCACTAACTAACTTGCACTCTAATCAGCAGTAATATGTAGCTTAGTTTGGATTTTCGTAGTTATGCAGATATTCGTGAAAAATGGAAATATGCTTATAGCTACTTATTGGTTATAGTTAATTGTTCCTTTAAAATTGTCGCAACCGTAAAGCACTATATTCCAATAGCAATTCGATTCTGACTCATAACGCGCTACTATGATATTACCAAATCTCAAGTTGTTATAATCTTCGAATCGAACTAAAAAGTGGTCCCATTGAGACTGGCGTGACATTACGCACATACAAGTATCTACTGAGAATCATTCAAGCTGTGGTATGCGAAACGAAATCGTGAATAATAAGTACAAGGAATGCTGCTCCATATCCGGTAGATGATTTGCGTTTTTTGGCGCTACCTCACTAGTGACGGTATTGACCTCAGAAAGAAACCCATTCTAAGAGCTATGAACTTTGTAATGCCGCACTATATCGACTATCTATTGCCAGGGTATAGAGTCAGGCAACTTCGATTTTGAATTTAATGTTTCTAGGACTTCGCTACACCGGTTAAAGCTAATCCAAATTGCGCTTATCCACTTCACACACGCACCAATCTTTCAACACTCAATCCATTCCGAACACCTAGTAAATTTTTGGCCTATTCGCGCTACTAGCTACTAAAAATTCATTTCACGCTCGACCTGTTGCTAATTTACTCATATCAAGTCGACTACAACAATAGTCTGGAGGTCGATGCAAAACACTTTTATAGGCCGACCTTTCAAAGTTCAGTGTTCCATTCGAAAATAGCAACAATGTTCCAGAATCTAATCAAACTTGGCTGTTTCAATAGTCAAGGTCATTGCCAAAGAATTGACTCGCGCAAGTCCGTGTGAAGTGGATTTTGTGGCCAATGAAAGGGTGATTTTCATACAAGAGTAGCGTATGCGAGTTATGTTCTCGATATGTGAGAAGAAGAAAAAAAAATCGATATTATAAAAATCATAAAAATTAGTGTAATGGTTTACGTAACCGAGATTAGAATCGAGTGAAGAAAAAAATCTACTTACAAGCATCAAAGTTAAAGTTGCTACAATCAGAACAGTTTTTGCCATCCTTGAAGTGTTTTTGGGAATTTTTCTATTGTTGCCAATTTTGCTGCTATGCGGAAGTTGAAGATCAAATACTGTTTCTTCGTGTAGTTAGTTAAAGTAAGATCGAAAAATAAGATTCAATTTTAAATCGAATTTTTTTTCGCTGTTGTTGTTCTTGTCCTAAGTACAACACAGAGGTGTTACATAATTCCTTGGAAGTTCTGATGGCTCTGTTGTATTTTCAATCGGATTTGATGCTGATAAACAAGTTCCAAAATGTTGCTGATTTAAGTCGAATTGGAACTGGCATTTTTGTGTATAACTATTGAGCAAAAAAGCGTGAAAGAAAACCGAAAACTCTAGAAACCACTTCGAAAACTGCTTGTCGACACAGGCGCCGTCTTAATGTCGATTTTTTTTTCGCTTTTTATGATTATGATCGGTTTTATTGAGCAGCTTTCATTGTTCTATTGAACTGTAATTTTTGTGCCAATCTTGTTGCTAATCTGAGCCAGTTTATTCTGCTTTTGCATTCCAATCGATAGTGCTACTTTCGTTTTTATTTAGTTAATAAGACTACCTTGTGCACTTCTACATAGAAATGTTGACCGCAAGTCTACTGGTACTACGGGGCCTTAAGGTGGCTATTATAAGTTTTGTGCAACGATTTGTAACTTAATCACTAGATGATCGCTTGCCAGTATAGGCTCCCTATAATCTTCGTTCTGCTTCAGTTGGGAAATTACTTCGGGAAATTAAGTAACTTGATGGTAAAGCCGAGCCGCTTTCAGATTCGATAACAATTAAAATGATTGCACTGGACGGTTACTTGTGTAAAAGCACTGTTTAATAATTCGCTGTTGTTTAATTCTGTAATATTATTAATATATTCACGAGAACACACTCATACGGTGTTGGAAACTTGATTGTCCGGTGTGGCGACCGATCTGACCGATACATACGCTATTTACTGCAAGAAGTACTGTAGTTAGTATTACTATGGTGTTTTTTTTATGTTTTACCTATAAGCACCTAGGGTGAACGCAATCAAAGGTGTATAAGATTTTGCTTGGGTTTGGATTGGACTACTTTTCAGTAAGCACTCGCGTTCGGTTCGGGTTTAGCTAGTTTTTTATTTTATTTTTTGTTCGCTATTCGGTCGGTCTCTTTTAACACTATCGTATTCGCGTTCGCTCTACACGCTCTAACCGAAAGTCTTTTCGAATTACTTGGCAATAGCCTTGAAATCAAGAAAATTTTATACTTTTATTATGTTCATTCACTTTGCGACAATTTTAACACTTTTTTTTAAATACTTTTAGCGCATTGTTTGAAATTTACTTGGGAGCTTGATTGGAAAGCACTTGGGCAAACTTTACTGCGGTTCATTGGACGTAGGATTCTAAGTTCAAATCGGGAGCTACTTACTATCAACGCCACGCCAAGGAAACCGGTAAAAAAATAAAAAAGAACACTTTCACTGTCTTTAAAGTCATAAAGGTGGCTAGGTTATTTGCCATCGTTTATTTACTAGTGGACAATCGAGTGCTTCTGATGTTCTCAATTTTATGCTGGCTGCTTTTTCCCATGTTCTATGACCTTGCGGTAAGATACAAAAAAAATAATAGAAACAACAACGAACTAAATAAGACTCAACGATCCAACTCAGCCTGCCTGGGCTTGCCGCTGTTTCGCCTTCACTTCTTAGCTATTTTCTGCTCTTATCCAAAAGAGATTGGAGCCAATACTAGAAACTAGCCAACCTTACTAACTATGGACGGACGGCTACGAACTATTCCGTAACACTCTCTGTGGCAGTCTGCATTGCACTGAACCATACGTGCTTCGATCCGTTATAAAATCGCCACCTTAAGAAATTGGATCTTGGAGTGCTGCTTGAGCACGATGATGGAGCATGGAGGATGGACGCTGTACATCTGCAAGGTATTTGTCGATGGCTTGAACCGCAGTTCAAACCAGGTTTAAGCTGTAATGCAACAAAGGTCAAGTGTGGAGGATGGACGCTGGTCGTTTTGCATAACGGAAAATTGGGGTGGCAAGCTCGTTGTTGTGGGTCGAAATTGACTGAGTTTTTTTTTTCCAAGATGGATCCACAACTTCAGGCTCCATAATGGAAACACAAATTAGAATAGTAGTTCTTCAAACCGGACTTGAAACTGGTTCTTATGTTGCTTGAAATAGTTTTTCATACTATTCGTAAGACTGGAATTAATAATACTATCTATTGATTTTGTATTTTGTTCGATGTTTAGCTGTTCTGGGTGGTATTTGCCTGGATTCTATAGAACCTAATCCTAACCCGAAAATGGAACCGAGGTCGGAAACAAGTTAAGTAATACCTGTACATGCTTCCTAAAAGATGATGAAATTCATTCAATTATAGAAGAATCAATAACTCGAATAAGCTAACCATTGAAACAAAAGCGTTCTTAAAATGCGTTACACAGAAAGAAACCATAGGTAAAAATGCCTAAGTGCTCCGGCATTTAACCGTCAACTAAGGCTTTTAGGTAATATACCTAAAATAAATAAGGTAATATTACATTTTTCGTTCGAATTTACCTAATTTATTAGGTAATATTACATTTATTTTAGGTATATTACCTAAAAGTCTTAGTTGACTGTTAAATGCCGAAGCATTTAGGCATTTTTACCTATGAATTTCTTTCTGTGTACAACACTAATTGATTTTCAACAGTATTAAAAGGTTCAGTTTCTACGCTCTGTAAACCTTTTGATTTTCAGTACTTACACATACTTATATTTTGATTATATTTTCTTCTATGAGACAACAGCCCAAATCGGGCCTTACCATAGTGGCTTCGATCGGTTTTGCTACATCAGGGTTGTCCCTATGTCCATTTTGAGTTTTTCTCTCGAAGCTTCTTACCGGAGATTTTTCCGAAGATAGATTCTCAACCTATTGTCAACCCTGTTTTTTAAAGAGAAGTAAAACGTACCTGGTTAGTTGGTTTACGTGGTAGCCTAGTCAGTCAAAACAGGGCCCAATTAGCAGATTAGCACCATTTTGATGCTGCAATTCGCTTAACCTAGTCGTTGAGGGCTGATGACCATCGAGTCTGACTGGTGGAGCTAGCGTCTCCTGTGCTGCTTCTCATGCACTCAATGCGGCGAAGTGCCAACATAATCTTCGCTACCATTCTCTGGAACCACTTACTTGTGGGTTGGGTTACACATGTGGGTGGTAATGTTCACCAAGGTCGGAACTTCTTGAAAGGCCACTATAACTTTGGTTCGATCGGTTCGAAGCGAGAATATTGCAGTAGGAAATGCTAGCCGCCTTTTATTACGGGAGGTCAACTGGGACAGAATGACCTTGCAGATACTGCTTAAGACAACCAAGTCCGTTGAGGAGCTACGTCATGCAGAAGTCTACTTCTCCATGTTTGCAACTTAAGCTAGTATCACATTGTTTGTCCAAGTGGTTGAAATAAGAAATGCGAAGAAGTGAATTTGACCGAGCGAATACTGTGAAATTAATTGGAGTTCAGTAATTCGTATTGCTTATTACTGCAATTTAAGCACTTGTTCAAATAGTGTAATATGTACTAGCTTTAGTCAGATGTTGATTTTCAGAAATGGAGTGAAGGCGAAAAAATGCACTAAGCCGATAGGGTTGATCGGATTTGAGCTAAGTACGATGCCTTCATCATTGCATCTATTCAGTTTTGTGCAGCGTAAGGCATTATGAAGCTTGTGCCCGTTGCTAACAGCTCACACCTTGTTTAAGTTTTTGTTGTTTTCCGGCGTCAGTGCAGTTTCTGGTGTGAAGCCCCAACACGAAATCCCGTACTGTTAATTAGTCGCTGTCCCTAAGGCCGAGTTTAGTTTAGACCTTCTGAAACGTTGTCCACTGATGATCGCCATGATGCATGAGAGTTCACCGTTAACCTTTGAACCATTTCCACTTAAAATATAATCCTGAATGGTGCATTTACACTCAACGTTTGAGGCACGCCCCTATCCCCACCACAAAATCAACCAAGCAGATGGCTCGTGAAGTCGCAAGAGTCTAACATTCTTCAACTTTTCTCTTTCTCCATTACTTCCGTACAATTAACAGTGGCACCTCATAATTCCCACCTCATCGTATATCTGTCGTTTCGCACTTATAGGAAAATTGCGCCACACAGGTATTTTGAGTTTAAATTGTTTTCAACACAGCAATGAATGCAGACGACGAAAACAGGTTTGCAATGGCCTTATGGGGGTAGGGGCACGCCCCGAGGCTCGCCTCAAGTTTGAGTGTAAATGCACCATGAAGAACATCCGAGTGTCGATCAGTGCCCTGATATGAAGAAAGCTTTGGCTAAGAACACCTGTTGATCAATTCTGTGTCTGTGAAATGATAACATGAGAAAAGTAAAAAAGTAAAAGTTTTTCACGCAACTTTTGCATTTCATCATTTCATTTACCTCTGCAACCCGATTCTCGTTGTCATTGTGAAAAAGTTTGCTAAGTATTACGTACTGCAATAAATTTTTCAACTCACCTATTGTGCTCTAAATCCACATTTTCCTCCCAAAAAGTCTTTTTCAACTTCGCTTGCTCCTTTCGCACGGTTAGGTTTCCCATTTTCCATTTCTGCACGCTCAACTTTACCGTGATAACTTTTTTATCAAATGAAAACAGTTTGACAGTGTTCAATGACCCATTGAACAATAAGTATTGTACCTCCGGCCGCATCGTATAATTAACCATAAGCATAAAATCAAAATCAAATCCAACTTTTCTATCACATTACTTATAAAAGTCTCAGGTGTGCAATATGCACATATTGCTAGTTTTCGGCTGTTGCCCTTTGCAATAAGTTCAAGTATGTATTATGCACACATTTCAATTTCTGGAGGTTATATGTCCAATGACCTGTACATATCACCTGTTAGCATAAAATGATATTAAGAATGTAAATATAGCAAAATAAGCAACTGTTATTAGTATAAGATTTTAGAAATATTAATAAAGTTTTTAGTCAATTTGAAATTGTGATCGATATTCCTAGTACAACCTCCCAGTTTTCCAGTTACACCTTATCCCAAGCATACTCCAAATCGACAGTTAGTGAAGTCGAAGTGTAAAAAGAAATAATATTTATATATTTGGAAGGTGTACATCGGTATTGTACCGAAGTACATAAAAACAGTTGAACGGATTTTGCATTCGTTTCAATAGAAATTCACGGGCAAGCAAAAGAACTTGCTCGTCCTTTAAACAGACAGTTTTTTTTCCTTGGTTTTTTCATTGTACTAAAATCGGAAACAGAGGTTTATCACTGAAAAGTCTTTTCACAGCGGTTTTCACGAAACCAGAATTGCTCCTGCTCTCAACGTGAAGAGCTTGCTTATTTTTCGAAACAAACCAGTTCAGCTGAAGTGGCATCGATATCTCTGAGGATGTAGCGAAGTCCGAGAAGGATGAATGGAAGTTCACGTATCTATCCTTCCCATGCCACACACTTCCAACGAGTCAATCTGCTTTGTTTCAACTACCTTGCCCAACTCTGCGAACAGTCGATGCATGAATGAATGTCTGCAATTTTGTGGCCATTATGTAAGACGGTCAATGATAGTGAGATATTAACTGATGGTGCATTTACACTCAGCGTTTGCGACGAGCCTCTATCCCCACCAAAAAATCAATCAATCAATGAAATAGCTCGAACAGTCGCAAGAGTCTTACATTGAGAACCGGTTTGCAATGGCCTGATGGGGTTAGCTTCTCGCCTCGAGGCGAGCCTCATGGGTGAGTGTAAGCCCACCATGATGCGTTCTGAAGTTGGAAGCGATCCTACCAAATTTATATGATTGTTGGTGAGCTTTTTCAGTATTACCAACTGGGCATTTCAAATGTCAAGAAATTTTGGCCCACACGTAATGCAATTCGTGCACTATGTTTGGGAATCATTATTGATTGATGTCCAGCGAACTTTACAGCTAAAAAATCCTAGTAAATGCTTTTGCACCTGCATGACCTGCACCATGAATCAATCATATCGAAAATCTTTAAAACGTCGCCAAAATGTAGCGTCACACCAAAGTTTATTGGAGAAATTTCCATTTTTAGGTTCTAAAACTCGGACTGCGAAAGTATTTTCCTTCAGACACTTCGAGAGAATATAAAACGAAATTAGTGTTTTTCTGTACAATTGCAAAGGTACTCTAGAAGTTTTTACTTGTTGTTCTCTTGGCATAAGCTTCAAAACTAATCCTTGCAGGAAAATGGAATTGACGTCGTGCAGTTCGAGTACACAAACACTTATTTTTAAAAATAAAATTAAGCCGCACCAATATCATACATTACCATCAAATGCCCGACAAAGACTACTTCAACATTATTTAACAGAATGTCTTTCTTTCTTATTTAAAAAAAACACACTTAAATTGTTTTATATTAATCTAATATTATATCTATTTAAATTACGATTGATATATCTATTAGTTTCATGTTTAACAATTTTATATAATAAATCTTTTATGTTTCAATGTTTTAATGATAACTAAATTAAACTAGATGGTTTTCTATACACTTAATGTGATTCAGTCATTTTCCTTTCAACATTATTCAAAGTTTTCAGCAATTATTTCTAACATTTTAATTTTTCGATATTTGTAAAAAAGTTTTTTATTTTATTTTTCAAAATTTTCGAATTCTTTAATTTATTACCAATGCTTTTAATTTTTTTTTGACATATTGATTTAATTTTTTTATATTATTATTTAATTTTAAAACAAAAGTTTTACATGTACAGATTATAATTTTTGGATTTTAGTAAGTTGTAAGTTGTTTTAGATTTTTCCTTTTCGAAATTTTAATTTTTCGCTAATTTGTCAACCTTTGGATTATTCCATAGCATAATTTTCTACATTTTGGATTATACATACATACATATGTTGGTTTTTCAAATATTGGCCATCTTAAATTTTAAAATACATAATTCTATATTTTCCAAACATTAATTTTTAACATTTTAATCCACATTTTGCAATCTGGTACACAGTAAGCTGCTAGAATATCGAGAAAAGTACTATTTCAAGCTCCTGTAGTGGACTGCCTAAAGGAAGCAATGGGCTTTATAAAATATCATAGAATAGTTGAGTCCTTAATTTAGAACGTCAAAATAATGCAACCTACTATTAACTGAGAATAGGAGCAATCATTCGAATTTTCCTCTTTTCTTAAGTATGTACTATATTCTCGCTTTAGTTTAGGGGTAAATGGTCCTAAACTTGTGTGTCTCTCTGTCAAAATATCGACATTTTCCCTGAGAAAGGCTGTCAGATAGTGTAGATTAAATTTTAGCGGAGGAGCGAAGGGATTCCACCAAGAACCGCGACTTTTGGTCTATTGTGCTATACCTCATAGATCTTTCTCCTCTTAGTACTATGCTCCAATTTTTCGTCAAATTTTGTTTGTCAAATATGTGACACAATGGCTTACAGACACAAAAATTTATCAATTGAGTTAAATCAATTTTTCTTTATGTGAAAATATAATTTTTTGGTTAAACTTAACTGCAATGTAAATACGAGTTCAAAATTCCTGTCTAAAGTATGGCATGTTTTACATTTCACGCCGATCGCAACACTTAATTATTATTAAACAAACAGATGAAGAATAGTGACGAGTGGTGTATTCTTCACTCTAACGTTATCTCTTTTATTAAGTATATACGATTTTTATGATTTTTTAAATTGCATTGCCCCTCAGGGAATAAAACAATCAACGATGCAATTTTTTCTTTGCAGTGCCAAGCGTTTTTGAAGTTAATTTTACACGTATTTTATTTATCGGACTGTAGATCTGACCTTTAGTTTAACACACTTTTAAACTCCCAAATCAAAAAAATCAAAAACAAGTACATACTCAATTTAATTTTTTTCAAATGAGTCACTTATATCGTCTTTCTTACACGAAATCTTACAGTAATTCATTTAGCACCGACATTAACCCCAGTGAGTACATTAACTGGATCCTGTGGGCGTTGACTCTTATCTTTGCAAAACGATAAATTCCAATGTTATGAGCTTTGACGGAAATCCAAGAGCGTTACCTTCTGGTAGTTCTGTTAGCCAAAAATTGTTTAATGTGTTATATGCTAGCTCAATCGGGTACATCATTTATCAATAAAAAATCCGAAAGCTTGTTCATTCGGCAAGTATTAAAGAATATGAATTTGCCGCAGGCATGAACTTAGATGTCTGATTTTAAGACACGTGAAAGATCAATTTCTATTGAGCGCTCTTATAAATTTAATAGGTTCTTAAGACCGTGGGTGGTATCGTGTCGCATTAAAGTTATTAGATTAAACATGATATATTACTACTTCCTGTGATCATTTGTTCGAGAGATGAACTACGGAGCACGCCTTCTTTGGTATTGTATTGAAAACTGGGAATTAAATGTCTGGTTGCGTGTGTCATCCATGACACCATGAATCAATTTTCAGCATTAATTTATCAAATCGAAATTAGCTGAAGAACAGCATCTAGTTGTACTATGTAATAAAATTGGACCCATTCAGTTAAATTACACTAAAAGATTTTTTCTGCTAGTTGTTTATTAGACCAACCTCACGTAAAAATTCTAAGTATCTTTCCGAAAAGTCTTCTTAAGATACTAGAGGTGATTTACATATTTAGAAAAATTCTTAGCTTTCGAATTTTAAAATTTTAAACTATGTATGTTGTCACACAACTAACTTAAAAAATTCATCTTTATCAAACAGTATTTGACTATGTACTTTTATACAGAAATCGTATTTCCATTTACACCCCGACCCCTTAACCTAATACGCTCTAAAAACATTAAACTGCATTAAACATGAGACTGCGAATTCTCGAGAAGCTAGAGACGAGAAGTAACTAAGGATCTTGTACTTGGCTATATTATTTTCGTTTCTTGAAATAAAATTAAAATGTATGATATTTACTTGTAGCTTATAGTCTGAATTCTGTTCGAATAAATTAATACATTATAGCTTCTCAATCTATTATCCGACATAAAAAATCTGCCAACAATCTGGGCGTAGCTTTATTATTTTTCCGGCAGAAGCTAGGAACGCGTTCAATTCTGAGATGCGGTGTAGGTTCCTATGTGACTGAAAACCTATCAAAAAGAACAAGCCCGTGGAAGTGAAAATCTGATCGGATCTGAGAGATATGGAATAATTTATGAAAAAGTACACAATCACTTTACACCCCCTTAGGGGTCAAATTTCAAAAAATCTTTAAAACACTTTCTAGGTATTCATATGAAGAATCCGTAGAATAAAAGTGAATTCAATATTATGGAAGACCTAGTAGATATGACGAAAATTGTGAAAATATATGCATTCCATTTTGACTGAACATTTTTTTGCCCCCACTTCAATAAACATTCGTATTTTTTTTTAAACCAAATAACTTTTCTAGTTGATTTACATATACACACCGAGTTTCAACTTTCCAGCATAAGCCGTTACATAGTTAGGAAAAACACCCCCCACCCCCGTACCATACTACCCCTATAAAAAATTGTGTTTTTCCAATATGCCACTACTATAGCTCTATCTAAATACCAAGTTTCAGCTTTTTATCATTATAGGTTCTTAAGATATAACCATCGGAAGCTTTTCCTTTCCACCCTCCCCCCACCCTCACCCTCTACACCCACACCCCGAAATTTTTTTTCTGTCATAGGGTTCTATTGGGCCTACGTCTGGTAAAAAATGTATGCATATATGTATGTTATACTGTTCTTGAGATATGAAAAGTGATTTCTTTGAATATTTCTTATCCCCCCCAATTTTACTTTGAGCAATCTTTATTTGTTGACCTTTCTACACAAACCGAATTTCATTTTTCTAGAGCAATTGGTTAGTGAGATATCGTAATCTAAAGTTTTTCACCCCCACCCCCGTACGCCACTACCCCTACTCAAAATTTTTTTTTCAATCCCTTGTCCTAGTATAGGTTCAGATATTTGTTAAGTTTGAATTTCGTGCCATCAACGGTTTAAGAGATATGGATTTTAGAATGTGTCGATCTCGGCATTTTTGCTTTTCGGACGAATTATTTTCCCTTCACTCCCACACTCCTTCACCCATTTCAATAATTTTCAGCTTCCTAGCCTAAGCAGTTGCTGAGATCTAGAAACCAAAATTTTTCGTCTTAAACCCTCCCCACTCCCCCCCCCCCTCTAACCGACACCTCTCTAAAAGATACCAGTCGTAGAGGTTCACCCAACCTACTCACCATAAAAATTTCATAATAATACCTCAACGGGTTTGGGAGCTACGCGCCTTCAAACTATTTTTTTGGGGTCTACTAGTCCTAAAACGTGAAAATACAAAATTTCAGAGTAGCAAATTTTTTTGAAATTTCCAAACGACAATTTTTGTATAATGTTGTATGTTTTGGTTCGGTCTTTACAAAAACAAAAACGAAATTATCTTTCTGATAACAGGTGATGAAAAAAATTTAGTCAAAAATCATTGATTTATCGGCTGAAGTTTGGCCAAAGCGCAGATAACGTAATAATCAGGAATGTAATCATGTTTAATAGCGCGTCTTGGATAAACGATGGTTCGATACTCCTACTTCATTGAAATGTTGGATGAAAATTTTTTCTGTGAATGTTTTCACAGTCCATTTTTAACTAAAATTACTAGTCTTCCTGGTAAGATACTGTTTATTTAATTTTTTAGTTGTTTCAGACTTGACTGAGTCTTGTAGCAAACTGTATCTGTAGTTTGATACAGTAATTTACACAAAAAAATTATATAACACGTATTTTACCCGGAAAATAGTATTACTAACTTTGCATACGCGAGAAAAATGTTATTTCAAACTTTAGCGGTTACATTAATTCTTAACAGCACTGTATGCCACATTTTAATAAGCCAATGGTTAATGTCTTAACTAACTCCTGCATACAATACGCCAGGTTTCCAATGGTTGGCGCACAAAATTTATTTTGCCTTGTGTTCGAACCATTTAACATCGAAGACTTACAAAAAATTCAATTTCAAATTAAAAAAAATTTTATAACAAAATCAAAACCGGTGTATGGTAAAAATTTCATAATGGTTAGGTACCTACTCCACGAATAACTTACTTTGCGTAAGTCGGTATATTTGCAATTTGAACATACTTGTGATTACCTGTACTTACAACACACATACAACATATGTAGCTAGGAGAATGCCTTAATCTGAAATTGCGCATTTCTTAAAGGCAATTTATTAATACAGCGCAACCCGGTTATAACGTACTTTGAGGGGACCACAAAAGTAGAACGTTATAGTCGATAGTACGTTATAACCAACATAAGAATCTTTCATATATTTGAATAGGAATTGAAAAAAGGTACGTTATGACCGAAAGTACGTTATAAAAGTGCACTTTATAAGCGGGTTGTACTGTAATTAGGTTTCTAGATGAAAATTACTAGTTTTTTAGTTTTTAATGGAACATAGCTACTAATCTAGAGGTTAGCGATATACTATGTATTACTGTTAACTACCCTACCTATTTAGTTTTATGCTAATCTTTTTATTTTATAATATGTTTATACTCTAGATGAAATCTAGGATTATTATTAGAATCCAGCCCAAATATACTCGTAGAACGGAGCCTCGGCGAAGAAAAAATATCTATTAATTTGTTCTCCTAGTGAATCCATACACCTCCCATTTAAAGTCCCTGAAAAAAGAAAATTTTACTATTAGTGACACTAATAACATTGTCTTTTAGTTTCCAGTAATAACCAAATGGGTTGGTTCAACAATATAAAAAGAAGAATTCAGTATACCATCTTAATTCTAGAGCATCATACGATTGGCTTGCAGTCTGTTTTGTTTTAACATGTTCACAGATAATAAAAAGGAAAAAAATAAAAAAAAGTATTCTTGCGGCTTAAGCTAATAATAAAATATGATATTTCTAGTTGACCAAAAACATAAACTAATGAAAGGATTTTTTTTCCATAAGAAAAGTAAAATACATATCCTTTTCCATCGTATTCTCTTCTTGTTTATGCGAAACAGAAAAGGTTTGTATCCATCGTCCAAGAGGTGTTACTTGAGAGGTATGGAGCAGGTGCGAACGCAGCAAATTAGTTTGATGGGGGAATGGTGGAGGGGGGGGGGGGTGGAGATAAATTATATCTTTAGTAGAATACTTATTATAAAAATTAAATTAATTTCTATTTCACATCGTTTTTGCAAGAGCATGTCCCCTCAAAACAGATCTCTATTGACACTCTTAAGAAATCATTTAAGAATTCTTTATTATTAAAATAATAAAGTAATACGGGTTCTTTTAGGGGAGCTTAAAATGAGGTCTCTCATATGACTAATCTGAAATAATCGGACGATTACTACTCTTCGGGGAGATTGGAAGACCCCGTTTTGTCCTCCTTCACCCCACTCAAAAAGTGGCCACTTGAAGGGGACTCTTGTGAAAAATGGATTTTCATATATTTCCCTATTAACCATATTTCAACAAGGGAGACCATTACGAAAAATAGATTTTAGTTATTGTAACAATCTTGATATTTTAACAATATTTTCGGTGGTGGTTTGAACCCCCAAAACCAAGCATAAGCTTGGAGATCTAGAAACCAAAATTTTCCGTCTAAACCGCATTTTCCTTCTCTCCCCCTCACAACCCCAACTCCTCAGAATTGAGTCACTTGCCTTCCCATTTTATCGAAAATTTCAATTTTCAATTTAATAGATATCTCAAAGCGTTTGGGAGCTACGAGCCTTCGAACGATTTAGCGTACAGCGCAGGGCGGACAGACGGCCTGAAATTTGTTTTTAGCTTTTACGTGTTTACGTGTTTACTAGTCATGAAAAGTGAAAAAAAGAATTTTCAAGGTAGCAATTAATAGAGCTACCTATATTGATCACAAGTGTACTTTTGAGAAGTTTTGGAGGTTTCTCAGTGAGGAGGAACCTTCGATTCTGATCTGTATGGTAATAGATACGAAAGTGATCAATCTCTGTTAGGAAGTTCGTGTGGCAGTCTAAACAGAATTCTGTAATGCCAAAGAAAAAACTCCTAAACTCTTATAATTCTCATAAGAAATACATTCGATTTTTTTTAGTGTCTTGGCTTAACTGGACTTGTTTTAAAACAGATGATAAAGTCAATGGTAGAGTAGACTCACAATATTTTATACGATACAAGAGGACACGATTACAATTATTTTGCTACTGAAAATATGGTGGAATTATCATCTTTAGGACTTTTCAAGCAAGCTTAGATGTCAAAATTTTTGCAAAATCTGCCTAAGATCTGCATTATGTACCTATAACGTTTCTACTTTGACTCTGATGTCGGAACTATAAGGTAAAAAGCTGACTATTTTGAGCCTATTTAGTCGTTTCTTAAAACTTCGATAATGGTTATACACCCATGTGACGCCAATAGACGTGAAGACCTTGACAAAGCTAGCTTCGAAATACTTCCTAAATAATTTTTTGTAATTAGATTACTTAAACTGCATAAAATTACTAATAAAGCAATAAAAGTAAAAATTGTTTAATATTTTGGTTTTCTTCTCAAATTAAATTAATTGAGTTTTATTTTAATTTTTTCAGAGACATGGTTTTGCTAAGCTATAGAACGAAAGAATTTATGATGGATTCGGCCACGTAAAGGGTTATCCAATAAGAGGTGTTATTTTGATATTCAAAGAAAAATGGCATTTTTTGAGATAAATGATCGGATGTTTATTTCATTGTAAAGAGGAAGGTATGCTGTTAATAATGGAAAACAACATCAGCCAAATGGCCACCACGACCACGCTTACAGGACCATATCCTTTCCATGAAATTTTTCATAACCAAATCGCAAATGTCCTCGATAGTCTCACGAATTCCATCTTTGAGGTCTTGAACCGACGCTGGGCTGTTGGCGTAAACCTTATCTTTCACGTAGCCCCAAAGGAAGAAGTCACAAGGTGTTAAATCACAAGATCTCGGTGGCCAATTGCGATCACCTCTTCGAGATATAACGCGGTCCGGAAACTTTTCCTGTAAAAGATCAATGGTTTCGGTGCTTGTGTGGCACGTAGTGCCGTCTTGTTGAAAGTAAACGTTGTCCAGATCAATATCATCCAATTCCGGCCATAAAAAAACATTAATCATCTCTCGATAGCGCAATCCATTCACCGTAACTGTTGCTCCAGCCTCATTTTCGAAAAAAGTAAGGTCCAATGACCCCGCCGGACCATAAACCGCACCAAACAGTCACACGTTGAGGATGGAGAGGCTTTTCAACAATAACTCTTGGGTTTTCCGAGCCCCAGATGCGACAGTTTTGCTTGTTGACGTAGCCACCGAGGTGGAAATGGGCCTCATCAGTCAAGATGATTTTTCGATGGAATTCCGAAACATTTTCATGCATTTCAAGGACCCAATCAGCAAAGACACGACGTAGTTCATGATCGGCCGGCTTGATTTCTTGTGTTAACTGAACTTTATAAGCCTTAAGACCCAAGTCTTAATGCAAAATACGGTGTAATGACGTTTGTGGAATGCCCAATTCCAAAGAACGACGAGGAATGGACAAACCTGGGTTTTCTTCAATACTTTGGGCTACAGCAGCAATATTCTCAGTTGTTCTTGATCGACGTGGACGGGTCTTATTCTTCACATCACTAACTTCTCCCAACAGCTCGAATTTTTACACCAATTTCTGTATTGCGGTCCGACAAGGTGCTTGACGACGACCCAAAAATGTTTTAGTTTTACGAACCGTCTCTATCTAATTTTCACCATTTTTATAGTGAATTTCAATAATTTCAATGCGTTGTTGAAGCGTGTATCGTTCCATTTTACTTTATTATTTATAATACAGCTTGTATTGTTATTGATTTTCAAAAAATACACACGTGTGTCTACCATATCTGGTAGTTTTTTTTCCCAAAAGGTTGAAATTTCCAACTTTACCATTCGTCAATTGGATAACCTTTTATGTATGTATATCAGTTAATTGAACTCAAATTCAACAGACGCTTATTGCTTGCCTGCTTTTAGGTAAGCACTTTGAAATCCTTGCAATTTTTTGAAATTTCAAAAGGTTGTAGAAATTAAAAGAACTATTAGTTAAGTGCAGAGTTATTCAAATGGGGAAACGAGCAAAAATTGGCACAGCGACTACTTGCAATACGGAAGTTGTGAAAACTTTTACCAAAGGTGCCGGTCTTAACCTTTTCAAAAACAAAACTTCTAATTATATAACAATAGTTTGAATTCCTAATCTCAAGATGGTATAACAGACAAAAGTTTTCTTCTAAGACTAGCCGAAGAAAATTTCAACACGAAGCATTTTCTGCACCCTCTTATATAAAAGTTCGATAAGCGGACACAATTACGAACTACAAAATTACCTACGATTGAATTTCATTTTTAGTCTCGATCGAAACTCGCAACATTATTAATAATTTTATCATTATGCAAGGTGCAAGGCATTCAAGATAAAATTATTATCCGAATGACCGGACGATACGGTGGAGTAGGAAAGTATTTAGAAAATCTGGCCGTACTAGTTATTTGCTATTTCGCCATGAGAAGTGGACCTTAACAACTAAATTACGAATTTACAAAGCGAATACTCGAAAAGTTGCCCCGTACTCCACAAGATATCAGACATCAGGTTTATACTTTTCTTTATATTTTACATCTACTTACTTCTCGTTTATCGCAGACCAGACACTATACTTAGACTTACCTGTACATTGCAGGGCAGAGTTGTAATCGAGTGAAGTGCCCCTCAAATTAGTATCAAAGCAGTTGCAGGTATGTATAATAAAATCGTATTCGAGCCGAAGAAGTGGATTAATGTCGCCATAATTCCATTCCGTCCCTGCCCAATATCACAAAAGCTGATATATAAGACGGCGTACTTGTTCTCCATGAAGCTGTTGGTAAACAAAGTTTCGAACAAGTGTAAGTACTTTAAATCGATAGTTGCCGATCTTAGTGCTAGTTAGTGGCCGAGTTTAGTACGTGATTTTTAACGAACGATATTCAACGCGAATTTTATCATCCTTTAAATTAGTGCGAAGAATTTTTAAGAGATTAGGATAAAATGAAGGCAATTTTGGTAAGATATTTGTGATTTTTTAATTTATATCCTTTTTTTAGGAACATAGTGTTTGGCATCGTTTAGTGTTCTAAAAAGTGCATACTGTGGTCAAAATATATATATGTATAGTTGTTCATAAAACAAGAACCTAAAATAGTGGAGTACACTTTCAATTTTAAAACCCACTATCTAAAACTAAAAGAGAATTCAATATGAGTGAATCGTGCCTAATGAAATTTGATCTAATTCACGATCTAATGCAAATATTTCCAAATTACCACATCATAGGACGGATTAAAAGTTACACTTGTTAGCAATTTGCTAATAATCTACCCACTAGCTGCGCATAATCAGCTTAAATCGCTGCAACAGTCGTTTGCCATTGCTGCATAGAAAGTGTGTTCATTTGCAGTGTGGTAAAGTTAAAGCGTGCAACTGGAAACTGCGAACATTACCCTTAAGAGCGATTGAACACTTTATACAATCGCTAGGAAATACCAAATAAGGGAATATCTTTGGAAAACTCAATTCTTCCGGAAAAGTAATATATTGCATTTTTATGTAATTGCCCCATTAAAATGCTTTACAAGAAAATAGGAGCGAATTGGTTTTTTTTTGTTACTTAGGAGCAAATTTAAATTAGTTTTATTCAGTTCCTGTCTTACTCCTTCTGAATCAACGTTCTTCCTGGGTGACTTTTTCGATATTCACAAAATTTTTTGGGGGCGGCATTTCTAATCCCATGCTGGAGGGTAGGATTTAAGCCCATTATTTCATGAATTACTCAGCTATGATTAATTGCTAATTAGTGTACTGGGTAATAAATGGCTTCAGGAAGTAATAATCTTCATAAGCCATATGGTACTCTTTTTACATTGGTGAGTTTATGAAAGTGGGAGTGGAGCTATAATTTACTAAATATTAGGCACGGTTTATTTTAGCCAAAATTTTGTGCACTTATGTTTTTTAATTAGTTTTTCTTTGTGATCAGTAGCTGCGCGTTTTCAATTAAATCATTCAAGAATTCTAGAACACCTTTAGAATGTATTTAATGTACAAGAACTCATTAAGTATGACCTTGGTAACTACTCTTGCATGATACTTACCAGGAGGTAGTTGAATACTGGTTCTATCTATTATTTAGATTAGCCAAACAAGATTTTCAATTAGAATTGTGCTTGTGCATATCTGTCAATCTAATTTTAAATTCGGTTCCTTATAGTAATTATTCAAGTTGTTGTTGTTTGTTTTTTCAATTTTTTTTTAATACATATTTATATAAACATACATATATGTAGTAGGTGCGTGTAGTCTGGCTAACGCGAATTGATTATTTCACAGGTTGTTCACTTTATTGAAATTTTTAAGAAAATAAAATATGCTTAATATTTTTATTTGATTTTGTAAAGCTCTTTGCTTTTTTACCAAAACAGTTTGTACTCAACATCCATTTATACTGATTAAAGTTTTATTGGTTTAATTAATGTTCACATAAAATTTCTTTAGTTTCGAATACATACAAATTTAATTTACGAAAATTTTCACAAATTAATATATTTTTGAATTACGGATTAACACTAATTACGGATTTTTACATTCGAATAAGTCTGCGTGACTGATTTTGTTATTCTAAAATAACGAACGATCCAACACGACTGTATTTCCGTTCAAATTTTTAGCATAAATAATTGATAAGGGCTGATAGCCGCGCATTGGCGCCCAGCGTAGGGCTTTACAACGATGTACTCCAAAAGTTGAGTGCGTAAATACCTTGACCGAACTTATTATCAGACCGAGTACCTGTACCTTGATGCCTGAATTAGATAGAAAACACCGGCACATAACACTTTTTGCCGGCTAATCAAGGCTAAGAGTTTTAACACTATCCAGGCAGTATTCCATCCGTAATAAGATGATATTGTGCCATTGGAACATACTTACCTGTCAGACCGCAAGTCTATCAGGTTCAACAAAAACGGAGTTCATTCCGTCATTCTCTCAAATCGTTACATATAACTGGCGCCCGACGTGGGGTTTTTTGGTGATGTTACACCGAAAGCTCAGCTTTTAATTTTTTCTCATTTTCTGCACTTAGTGGTTAAGTTAAAAGTGTTTCGCTAATTGGTGGGTGCAACTTACGATTAGAATAATTAATATACCCTATTGATGAACGAAATTGAAAAAGAAATTGGCTAAAATATGAAATAAACTTCAGTGAATATATGTACCTACAATCATTATAAAGTAATATGGCAAATTTCACTAAATTATAATTCCCGAAAATGCATTTCGGTTTTATATTGCACATATAGAGAATTCCTCGGTAATAAGCATGATAATGCCACAGATGAGTCAATGTCACCTGAAAACAGAACACCTTCTTCGGACCTAGTTCAACACAGTTCTAAAATGGCTGCTCCAGTGAAGTTATTTTCAATTGTCATGTCCTCAACGGTAGTACCCAGGGAAGGGATAATCTCCAGTCGGGATTTCGTCTTGTTCTTTCTTATGTGGTGCCAAAAAGTAATCAAAAAAATTCTTAAAATCATAAAACCTTTTATTACTAAGAACTAATTATAAAACTCTAAAATAATTACACACAAACTCAATTCATACCATAGTATGGTAAAAATAAAGAAATAAAATAAATTATCGGTAGTAATATACATTAAATAAAAATAAATAATAAATAAACACATGAGCTGCAAATAAATTATAAAAAAAATTAATTCGTTATGACAGTATGACTTGGTAATTAAAAATAAATAGCATACAATTACAAAGTTGCAATAAAAATGTAATAATAAAAACTCTATCAAGAGAAAAAAGGTGACGCAAAACCTTTCAATTTAATATGAAAGTTAATGAAGAAAGAAAGATCCTGTGACATTTTTTTTTAATTTTAAGACACAAATTCTCCGATTTGGACAAGTGATCCCTTAAATTAAAAGTACTGGTCCCTCCTTCTTCAGTTTAAAAAAAATTAATATTTGCGGCCAGAAGAGGCCACCATTCCTCCATTTTTGAACGGTTTTAACTTTGTTTGAATTTTTGAGCTCTCCTTTGCGGTGTCACTTACGAAAAACCAGGCGCGTAGCGTGAAACTTTGTTGGGGTAGCGCAATAACACGATCATCGAATTCTATGAATTCTACAACCATAAACACGTAATTTTCATTCAGAAATAATATTTCAATTGCTAAATTCCAAGAAGTAATCAAAAAATTCTGCGAAATTCAGTGATCGTATCGTTGCGCTAGCCCTACCAAGATTCACGCTACGCGCCTGTGGAAAAATGCATTTAAGTGAAATTAATGATCTAATCGGACCTACAACATATGGCAAAATTCGTGCAAGGATATACAACCCACTGATTTCCCGTCTCGATCAATGTTTATCGAAAAATTCGGCAACCTGTTTTTGGTACTTGAAACTAAAACTAATTTGATATTTCATCAGAGATAAGAGATATGGCGAAATTCGTGAAAACGGATGAGACCCCTTTAAAACTTTTTGTGGGTTATATATCAAAAAATCCTGAAACTTTTTGTTTGTTTTATGAAACGTCCGTGGAAGTTAAACTCAATTGGATATCTCATAATACCTAATTCATAGGTTAGAATTCGTGAAAATATACACAATCACTTAAAAATAAGGCCTCTAAGAATTCCTTTGGAAAAGCCTTCTTAGTTTTCATATTAATCTACTACGTTTTACCTTGTGGACGATCTAACCATAGGTGAAAAACCAAAGGATCATAATCTTAAATATTTCCTTCTCTACCACCTGGAAATGTAAACCCTTAAAATATTCTAGTATTAAGTATATAACCTCTTTTACAGCGCAACAACCTTGTGATCTTCGATCATATTTTTTCTCTGATCGAATTTGGTACATCACCGTCATTTCTTCATTAGATACCGATTTTTCCGCAATTTTCCTCAAAGATATTTACGGTGTTCTAGCTGCAAAACGGCTTCTTGTTCATCCGACAAAATAAATCGGGTATTTTTAAAAATGTTGGTAATACAATTTAAAAAATACCAAAATAAATTTTCAGAGTTTTGTTAGATTTTTTTTTGCTATTTCACTCTTTTTGTTTTGACTTCATGGGTAGAAAGGCGGCGTACAAATTATTTTCAATTCAATCCAGAACGAAAATTTGAATACTAAGTATATATTTCTATTTATTTTATCGATGCATCATATGCTATTAATCGCTATACTATTTTATAAATAAACATACATTTTATACATTATTTTAGTTCTTAGATGATAAAAAAACAACAAATCAAATGCTAAATTAAAAAAATGCCTGAAAAAGTTCATAGTAAATAATTGGAAGAACTACACTATAAAAACATAGTAACAAACTTACGAAATGAATGCCTTTTTTTGGTCAGAAATACTTTGAATTAATGAAAAATTCGTTGGAATAATGAAAAAATCATCATGTGAAAATCATAAAGACTTAATTTCGGATCTCAACTTCATCATATTAGTGGAAAAAGATCCAAGTTTTGATGGAATATTTGTTTATAATTTTCTATATAATTTTCATTATGATGCTTTGATAAAATTGAAACCTATACATAGAATTCTTTGAAATAATCAACATATACCAAAAACAAACAAATAAAATAAAACAACGTCAAAAAAGAAGCATGTACTTTTATTGAGAAAAGTGTACAATCTGTAATTTATTTGATAATATGTAGATCGATAGCTAGTAATATTATATAAGTAATATTATATAATATATAATAATATGCAATAACATCGTTAAATTATGAAACCTTAGATTGTTTCAATTACTACGCTTCATGAATAAGTTGTAAAATGACAGTAGTCGAGAGCAGAAATTACAACCAGTTCCGTTTTCATAATATTAATAGGTCCATTATTGTTATGAACGTAGTTCTGATTAAAGTCTTAGGACCCATCGATATAATACAATTCTACAATGTTTTAATGAATCTGTTCATTAATGCTATGATTTCTTTTGCTGACACTACAGATCTATTTATTGTGGCAATAAGATAATATTATTTCTGTCAATGTATGAATGTGGGGAGAAGCCAAAAAATTAATTAGCGGTTATGCACAAAATTATTAAATACTTTGATTCATATATGAGCCGTTTATTTTGAAAGTGGAATAAGTCACTTTCGTTTTTAAACCGACACGCTGAACGGTTTGCGTTTTAACATGTTTAAATATATTCATTCCAATTTTTGGGAAAATTTACTTGTATTTGTTTAAAGTGTGGTGAAACAATTGCATCAATAGATTCTCAGAAAGTTGCTTCGTGTTGTATAAACTATCGTTACACTGTTACAAAATTTTTTTTTTAAAACGACTTATTCCACTTTTAAAATAAACGGCTCAATAATGATGATGTACATTTTCATTGGCAGGATGTATTCCTTCAGCTCACTAAAGTTGGGTTCAGTATAGAGCTATTCCTGATTAGTACCTATGCTGTCGGATTTTATTGGATTTCGATGCATTTACTTTTAGGTGTATTTACTCCTTTACTTTTTAATGATTTCAAACGTTCAAAAATCAATTTGTCAATAATTTCCGAAGTTTCACTTTGAAACTATGCATCGTGGAAGTAATAAAATCCTTACTTTAGGTACTTATTAACTCAGATATTTCAGTACCTTGCAGCAAAATGTACATCCATCAAATTTTATGCAATTAATGATTCACGTTTATTGTCTTATTTTATTCTCCCTTGTTTGACTGTCCCCTTGAGTATAATCAAAATTTGGCTTTAAGTTTCCAGAGACCTTATGATTTTATTGTATTATTACTTCTAAGAAAAAACGGTGTATATTTCCACGTTAAAAACATTCTCCACTTTTTTGGTTGGTTTTACTTAATTTTTTGTTCAAAGTGGCAAAAAACTGTCACAACTAGTGGTCTAATTGGCACGAGTTCACTATTGAATCAAATCACCAATTAATTATGTCTATCAAACTGGGCTTGGTAAGATCTATGACATTCCTAACTATGGTTCGCAATGACCTTTCAAAAAACATGTTGTTTTTTTATCAGCTGCATTCCACATTCATCATCGCAATTTTGTAATTACATCACTTACATGCCTACTCCTACAAAACTAGCTAAGAAAGGGCGTAGAGCATTTATTAATAAGCCAGTTTTTGACTTGCCTTGAATTCATTTCGAATTGACCACCGAAACTTTGTCATTCGACATCAGGTACGTTTCTAGTTAAGTTATTCATGGTCAATTGGTCACTGTCTTTTTGCTAATGTCGAGTATGCAAACGTTGGTTTAGTTGAGTAGTTGCAATTCTTAAACTAGATTTGCATAAAATATCGCATGTAGCGAGACAAGGTTGAATGATAGTCGAAACAGGTGGGATCAACTAACTGAATTACCAATTGGAAAATGAATTTGAGAGCAAATTTATAAACTTGATTCTATCAATTGGTGATTGGTTGTATTTTAGATTAATCGAAAAATACAGAAATATGTACATATGTATACGCAAAACGCTTGCAGAACTGAAATTCGAAATTTCATGCCAATATTTGAATTATGTTGAATGTGAAATTTTACCACGATGGAGACAATTAGGCACTAACCTTTTGCGACGATGTATCGAAACTAAAGGCTTTAACCGGAGAAGTGTTCGATTTTTAAGTGATCTAACCACAACAACTTATTTACCCTCTGTTTAAAGTGAAATAAATCTACATGATCCTTTAAAGTGGAAACCAATGAAAAAGTTATATGAAAAATTTATTTGTGTTTAGTGCATTTATTTGCTTTCAAAAATTATTTGTTCCATTAATAAAAATTTGAAAGTATCCCGCACATAGTATTGGGTCAAAAATTTTGATCTACTATAATTGGATGGTGTAAACCTTATATAATTAGAAAGAGCATCCTAGTCAAGAACCAGAATTGGTTTAAACATAAGATAAGCTTCAGTGTAACAGAACCGTTCGCTATGGTAAATTGTGCTTTGTAATAATTCGCAGATATTAATATCATTTCAGCAATTCTCGGTAATAACAATATCTTTAAGGCTCATACACTCTTTTACGAGGCAATAGCTGATTGCCTAATAAAAGTCCCTTCACAATTATTCAGAGCGGTGTAATGGGCTTTCGTTCCCGCTGCAATAAATAAAATAATGAAAGTAAGAAAAATCAGAGCTTAATTTTAAGATTTGTTATAACCTCAAGTTGATGGTCACTTTGGTTGTAATGTCTAAACTCACTATTTTCTTTGGTTCCACGAAAGTCCATTTGCTCATAGCAGATATTGTCGCTGTTGGACCAATTGCAGAGAGCGCCTAAGTTACTTATTAAACTTAAGCATTGAGTGAAATAAAGAGAAATTATTTCAAAACTAATATTCTTTATCGAATTTCAATTAGGAAATTTACTGATACTATTTTCAGTAGCTACAATACAAATGTCATGAAAAAATTAGAGCAATACCAACCGAAAATAGATATGTACATATAAATAAATTTTGCATTCGATAAAAATTGAAGCCACGACATCGCCGGAGCAATGTTTTCAAGAACCACTGGACTACACCCGTGCTCAAAGTAAAAACTTTATAATTTTAAGCAAAAGCGGTGCCATATAAAAGTGCACTTACAGCCACATACACCAGAATAGGTCATGTAGAAACCGTACAAGAATTCGGGACCGGCAACTCACGTTTAGCTTCCTCGTATCCATAAGCTTATGCCTTTCGATTTGCTTGATTGTTACTTTTTCCGGGAACATGCTGTTAACGTGCACCCACTCTGGAGGTTACGTATGTTATTCTAGCGATACCCTTCTTGGCCGATATTTTTTGCTGACTCAACTTCCGAATCATGCTCTATTAATGGATGAAAGACATTGATGGAGAATGAATAGTAACATTTCCTTTTTATTTCAGACCTTGATTCTATGTTCTTAAAATAGTTCACTAAGAACGTACGTCCTTCAAACCGGCATTCTTTCATTAAAATTTCATAGTGAAAGTTCTAGATAAATGCATGACTAATAGCGACCAGGCCATATCTCAGTTCAAGTGGAGCGAAAAAGCGCCACTTACTGGACCGTTGCCATGTTACGACACCTTATAAACTGCACTTAACTTCCTACATATTTCTTTTATTTATACTGCTACAAGTCGCCCACATTGGCGAGTCTTTCTACTCCGATTTCCTCTAGAAATCTTACGATTTGTATGTGCATTAAATTCAAGCCTTGACGGCCGGTACCAGCCACCTTTTGTGTAGGTAATTAATAATTTTCCACAATGTGCACAGTTACCTTGCCGCGATCCATACATGTCCTTGTAGTGCAAAATAGTCAGAGGAATGGCTTGTCACAGAATCGATTATTTTAAGTGCAAGTTACTAAGACTACTTACACGCATACGCCCAAAAAAACCGGAAGATTAAGGAAAGTCGTTTATATGGCCGTGAACTGTGAACAAAATATAGAATTCATATCGACATGAGGTTTGCATTCTTGGGTATCCAACTCCAAGGTTGATTTCTTGTACATTCACTTGAAGCTATAAAGCAGATCAGTCGCACTTGATACGAACGTGTACCACGCCAAGACCGGTTATTATTGTTTTTGATTCACAGAGCCTAAGTAATCATAATGACTTTGACTCATTGTTTTCGCAACTTTGTTTCCAGGTGGCACTAGGCACTTTGGTTGCGCTGTCGAGTGCACAACGCGACTACACAACACCTGTACCAATCTTAAAGCAGATCAACAAACACAACGAAGATGGTTCGTACAGCTACGGTTACGAGGCAGCGGACCAAAGTTTCAAAATTGAAACGAAATACCCCAATGGTGAGGTGTACGGAAAATACGGATATGTCGATGATACCGGAAAAGTAAGGGAGGTCGAATATGGCGCAAGTCAGCGAGGTTTCGAACCCCAAGGTAATTGAAGAAGTAACCAAAGACCTCAAGTTAAACCAATCTTAACATTTCTCGATTTTTTCCAGGCAACGACATCAACGTTCCACCACCAACCCTTGTAAACGACAACAAGAACGCCATACCTCTGGGACCCAATGAAGTCGACGATGGCCAATACCGTGAAGATCCTTCCGTTTACTACAAAAATGAAGGCTACAACAGCAAACCGGTTGCAGCTAGTAACTTCCGACTGAACAACGCCCCTCAATACAATGCACCACAACCGCAATACAATGCACCGCAACCACAATACAATGCACCACAACCAAAATACAATCCACCCCAACCCCAATACAATCCACCCCAACCAAAATACAATCCACCTCAACAACACTTCCAACCCCAACCACAGTACAACTCTCAACCCCAATACCAGCAGCAGCAGTACAACTCACAACCCGCTCAGAATCAATGGAATCAGCAGCTCCAATCGAATAACGGCTGGAACAATCATCACCACCCGGCACTATCAAACATCGATATTCAAAGTGGATCGTACAGTGTATCATACACGGGGCGTTAAGACCCGAATGGGGGATGATTTTTTTTAAATAGTTTAGGTTCACTTTCATAACGTATTTTTGTACATTATACCAAATGTTATTGCTGCCATCAATCTAATTGTTTAAGGGTTGTACGATCGCTGCGCCGCGATGTTAAGCGAGTGGCGATCATTAGCCACAACGATAATAAATAATTGATTTTTGAATTGAATTCTGTTATAGTCACTTCGAATTAAATTTTATAAATATATATAAATAAATACTATTTCAGATTTATTTGTTGTCTAAATGCTGGAATAATTAATCTAACCACAAAGAACCAACCATTTTCAGGAAGGAAAATAAAAAGTTAAAGCGGTACTAAAAGCTTTAGTTTCTCAGGGTTGAGGATAGGGGGAAATTATTTGCACAATTTTGTTTCACATCCATCAGACAAACTTTTATCAAAACCTAAAATTGCGGCCAGGAAAAAAAAGAGGGTTCGCAAATTCTTACCTTTCCCCCAATTTTGATCGAATTTTAATTTTGTTTAGTTTCTCAGGCATCTGTTGAGCTCCTCTTTCGTTTGCGCCATCAATTGCTAGAAAACTCAACAAAAAAAATCAAAAAAAAACATACCGCAGTCCGATTGGCTGCAAGCAAATCGTATGATACTCTAGATAAAATACAGATCTCCAATTTACAGGCGTGAACGAAGGGGGCGGTTTCGGGGCTCAAAACCCCCGAAATGATGTAATTACAAGCGCATAACTAAATGTAACTTATACTCGACGCGTAAATTTGTCTGAAACCCCCCGCCCCCAACTTCAAATAACTTTTTGTCTGAAACACCCCTCCCCCCCCCCCCCCCCCAAATAATTTGCTGCGTTCGCGCCTGCCAATTTATATTGTAGTTGAGGATTAAAAAGAATAAGGTGTGTGCATGTAGTTTGTTTTTTTATTAAGGACTTATGATCACACGAGCTGTAAGCA
Source organism: Beris chalybata (assembly GCA_949128065.1). Taxonomy (NCBI): domain Eukaryota; kingdom Metazoa; phylum Arthropoda; class Insecta; order Diptera; family Stratiomyidae; genus Beris; species Beris chalybata. Next base: position 95,552,454 of record OX421896.1, read on the forward strand.
TGGAAAAGAGGAATTAGATAAGTTCCTGGACCACCTCAACTCACACCACAGAAACATCAAATTCACAGTGGAGATCGAAAAAGACGGCAAACTACCCATTTTGGATGAACTAGTCGAAAAAGCTGTGCCATCCTTACATTTCGCCGTGTACAGAAAACCTACTCACACTAACAGATATCTACATGAGTCTTCCCAGCATCATCCCAAGCAGAAGGAAGGAGTACTTAGAACCATAGGCCCCCAGAAAAATAATTCTGGCCTCTTCCAGAAAAATAATTCTTTCCTTTCTTTCCCAGAAAGTGTTTTCAAGATTTTTCGAAATTCGACCCGTAAGTGGATGTGAAGTGGTTTTATACCGCATAGCGAGCGTTTTCTTATGTGTACACGATGCCTTAAACTGCAAAGTACACTCATGCCTCGCTATACGACCGCTCTTTATACGGCATATCTAGGCCGTATATCGAGGTATGAGTGTACTTTGGAATAATGGAAGGCCATCGTGCACACATAAGAAAACATACTTATGTGCTTATGATTTACTCTGAAAGAGGGAGTGTGTGTATCTGCACCTGTTGCACATTCGGTTAGAAAAGTTAGAAGAGGTGTCTGGAATGAACTTATTACAGCTTTGGTCGGTTAGAAAAGAAATGAAATGAAAATCAGTTGTTTTTACGATTTCATAGAAAGAACAAGAAAGATTTTTGGTGATTTTTAATCGAAGCAAATAAATATTTAAAGAAATTATTCACAATAATCAAGGAAGATCAAGAACGTACGGAAAGGAAGGAATATCTACACCGTAGACCATCGGAATTAAATTCTAAAATTCTAAAATTGGAATATTGGAATATAAGTACATAAGTACCTACATATTTTTCAAACTAAAATTGTGTAGGTTTGGCGGAAAAAATATTCTCGACGGCAACAAGTGCAAAACAGATATTGCAAAAGTGACAATTGCAACGAAAATCGAGAAAGTTCTCTATAGATACCGCTTATTTTAATCCGGGATAATGATATAACCCGGATTTTGTTATCAAAACAGTTGGGTACCATTCTCCACAAACGTTCGTTTTTCGTTCGTCTATTGTTATAAACCGAGTAATGTTATTGTTTTTGGCTAGTCCCAAAATGATTACAATAAGCGGTACCTACTATATTATCAATCTTATAAAATATTGCAGTACAAGACTTTGTTAAGCCGCCATGAGTCCGGTACGACCAATTTTGATGATCTATGACTGTTTTCTTACAAATATTTCACGTTAATGGCAAAAAAAATGCGTAAATTTGAATTTTTTAAACAGATATTTCCTATTTCTTGAATAATTAACATGTCATTTTCATTAATATAATGCTAGAAAAAATCTTAAGGAAGGCCTTCTATAAAGAAAATTTTAAAAAAAATTTCATTTCTGTTAATAATATATGAAGTCAAACTGAAGCAATTTTTCACGATTTTCTTGGCAAGAATTACATATGAAGACCACATTTCATTAAAAAGTATCATAGATAGTATAATTAATTGGTATTTCTAGAAGATAAATCAATGAAAAAATTATTGATTTTTAATAGTTATGCCTTTCAAATAATTTGAAAACATACAACAAATACATATGTAACACTATTTTTTTCTCTAAAATCAAAATTAGTTCGCTGATAGACAGCGAAAGATGCAGGCGTATTGTCCACGCCAAATTACACGACGGTTTTTGTGGGGTGAGGGGGCGACAGGCATTGCATTTGCCACATTTGTTATATATAATATATGAAAATACCAAATTCCCTCCTCACCCCACAAATGACGTCCCTGAGTGCTTAATCTTGTTCTCTTAATCGCGAGATTACGAGGCAGTGGAAACATGGCATAAGACTAATTATTCGTACGATTACCTAATATGTAAACACAAAAAAGACGAACTTGTATGAAAAGCATGTGTGCCTTTCGGAAAAAAGTCGTATGTTCTGAGCCATTCGGCCACTGGCCCCTGCCAGATTTTAAGCCACGGCGTGCCTATGCTTAGAACACTTATCCACAGAGCACAATGTATCACCAACGAGAACCCACACGCCCTTCGAAACGAAATGAAATACCTACAAAAAACCCAGCAAACAAAAAGTATCGTAATTATTTCATAAAAGAGTCATAATTTACGAGCCATTCACTCGTTTACGAGTTCGCAAATGAATTAAAAACGACTCATTGGGCATACCAAAATGGCCTTCCGAGAAGAGTCATTTTTTACGACTCATTAATGAATTAGAAAAAATGTGGTTTAGATAGTACAAATACATACACACTAAAATACTTGTTAAAAATGATTCTCTTATGAAAAGAAGACTGAGAGTCTCGATGAAGAGACGACTGAGAGTCTCGGTGCGAACTACAAGGTAGGAAACTAGAACAGAAAAAAGACAAAAAAAACTAGATTTAAGGTAATTTTGGTTCGGATAAGTAAGTTATTTTTTTTAATAACTACCGGAGATATTGACACGGACACCACTTTTGCGAAAACTTTAATATACTAGGTATACGTTACAAAAAAAGAAAAGAAATAGAGACAAAATATTGAAATAGGTTTGACTGACGACTGAGAGTCTCGATGCGAACTGCAAGGGTGGAAACTAGAACAGAAAAAAAGAGAAAATACCGCACATTCCTTGCATGGGCCATTGTTCGCGCTCATCGCTGTATGCTGATCGTTCGATTATCATTTTACGGGCCGCTCATGTCCTACATGTGCGATATAACTATCGCGAAACCATCGTTTTTAGTGAACGCTCGTGAAAGTGTTTGCTGGGAACCTTTCAAGTCAACGGATACACTATGAGCACTACCAACAAAGTATGCGAACAGAAACACAAAGCCGCGTGACCAGGAAGAAAAAGATACGAACGAGCATACTATCAAACGGTGGGTGATATTACCTTACATAGAAGGTACAACAGATCGTATCGGCAAGGTACTCAGAAAAGCCGACATACGTACGACTTACGGCAACCACTCTTCGAGGTTTCTTAGGAAACGAACAGGACAAAATCCCACTAGAAATGGAGGGCGTTTACAAAGTTCCCTACAGGTCTTGCAACAAAGTCTACATCGGAGAAACAGGACGGACCATCAGAGCAAGAATTCGTGAACATCAACGCTGCACACAAAAAAACCAGGTCCACTCATCGGCAATCGCGGAACATGCAGCGGTGGAAAACCATTTAATCGATTTCAACACTATTAAACACTAAACACTAAACACTAAACACTATTTTTAAAGAATTGTAAGAGAAGCAATTGAGATAACCAAACATCCACGAAATTTTAACCGAGACGCTGGATACCACTTTTCTTTACTTTGGCTACCTTGTCTACGTTTTGGGGAAAACAAAGTTTACCAAAAATCTTCGATCCCAAAAACAAATAAATTTCAACTTTTATAATTATTCCCCGTCTAATAAACCCCCGCCTCTGTTTAATGTTTTATGACCTCCCTCATTAACGTAATTTCCCCTTTGTTTTCTAATTGACCCGTCTGTCAGTAAATTTTGTTACCCTTTCTTACCTGCTTTCATATGTATAAATAACAGTTGTAAAGATATTGTTGATCAGTTTGATAAAGGACTCACTCGAGTCTGAAACGTCACACAAAATAAATTTATCAGTATTTACCGGAAAACCTTGTATTTTCAATTCGAAATGTACTGTGAAAACATTCATCAAAAATTAAAAATCAGAATGTTTTCCATTCTACCCATTTCCACCATCTTGCATACATACCCGAAATTTGTTTACCTACTAAAGATCTACTGATACTTTATATTGTATTATATATATATATGTATATATTATACATACCCGAAGTTTGTTTACCTACTAAAGATCTACTGATAGTATATATTGTATTATATATTATTTTGTACAATTTTCAACGTCATAGATAGTACGGTTTTTGAGATATAAAAACAATTTTTTTGTTGAAAAATTGCTTTTCCCCCACTTTTGTGCTCCACCTCTCCCTTCAAAACGTTTACTGTTAGTAGACTGATCTAATGATCCAATATACAGGATCCAAATTTCATCTTCATGGTGTAATTGGTTTGGAAGATATTCTAATCCAAAGCTATTCACCCACACCCCATCAAAATGATTCACCAAGATACCACTCGTATAGGGTTTAACCCATTCTACACCCCATAAAAATTTCAACGTTATATCTATAGGGGTTTTTGAGCTATGCACCTTCAAACGGGTTTGAATACGGCGGACAGACGGACATTTTTTTTTTGCTCTTTTGCTACTTAGGACTAGTGAAAACACAAAATTTCAGAGTAGCAATTTTTTTGGAAATTTCGGGGACCTACTTTATTTTTAAAACTTGAGAAAGTCATGAATTTTTTTGACTGACTAAGGTCTAAAAGTGAGTTCCAGTAATCTTTCACCTGAAGATTTACCCACTTTAAAATGTCATCCTTTATGAAGCCTTCACATAATGGTTCCGACTTCCGAGCCAATCATTGGCGAGTTGGATCCCCACTTAGCTAGCTAGTCATCTGGTTCGTTACCTGAAATTCTCTCATGTCCTGGCAATGAAAACATACTATAGAAATAATTCTGTGAAGTAAGTATTATTGTCCGATATTCGCAAAAGCGCATTCAAATGATTTTGATATGGAAGGTCAAAAGAGCAAATCAAGTTAATTTAATAACAAACTGAAGCTTATTCTTAAGTTCAAAAAAATTTTTGTTAAATTTCAACTTCCGGGCTATGTGATAGATAACCTGGATTATAGCGCGTTCCGAAAATTAATGTTTAAAATTTTCAAGACTTCCTTCTTCACATAAGACTAACACGATTTCCTTCATAAATTTTTAACTGACATGAGAATAATTTTGTCCAAATATAAAATTCCTATAGCTTGAAGCGTTTTGAAGTTATCGGCAAATATCCACACAATGGTGGATTTCAGGAATCGAGATGTTATTAACTTTGGGCTGGATTAAACTCAGAATACATCTAAAATTAGAAACCAGTCGACTGTTACGCACACACTACTTCGAGGGCGGATGTTATAATATTTGTTGTAGTCTGGTAATTATTTATTACTACGCTGCGTATGAATAAATTTTTGGTAAACATATTTTCTCTTTTTTGATAAAGCTTGCCATTATTTCAATGTTTCCATTTTTTTTTTAATCAAGGAAATAGTCAAATAGCCTTGCTCCTAACCGGTTCAAATAAAAATCTTATTAACTTTACATGCAGTTTTTTTTTTAAAAAAAAATCAATTTGAAAGTTTAACAAAACACTGAGTTTTGCAATTAACTAAAATTCCTCTGTCACAATGTCCACATAATAACATATGAAATTACTCCAAGACTATTTTCTTCGGAGTTGGGCAAGTGATATACGGCATCGTATTATAAAAATGTAGTTCAGTTATTCTGTGTCCGGTTACAAGTTGAGGAAATGCCTATCTGAGCCAACCGAAGGTAAACTGGTAAACCGAAATTATTTCTGATTTATAGCGATTGTATTGTAGCTACCTAGGTGGATTAGATATCGGGGAGGAGTAATCCAGCTTCTAAGGTTTTTTTTTTTGTAAACCTGATTCAAAGTATACGCCAATAAGTGTAATGAGCATATTTTTGTCGCAATCGAATTTATTCAAAGATTTGTTTAATCTGTTGGTGTGGCAATAGCGTCTAGTAGATAATCTTTTTTCCCAGGAATGACGGATGATGGACCGCAAAGATTCAAGGTTCCTTGTATAAGATTCTCACATTCAGATAGTACGAACACAGTGATTATTATTCTTTTTTTTTTGTAAAGTGCCATAATCTGCGATACACGATAAACGATTGAAGAAACCACCTTCTGGCGCCAATATTTAACAATTATTTTCAAATAGGCTACATACTATTCGACTTTTTATCCATAAGAAATACACAGTTAAATTCAAGCGTGTACAAAACGACAGTCCAACTATGTTCCCCAATACCTGCAAGTATAATATCTAATATATTGTTATTATAAAAAAAAACCGGCACTTCACTTTCAGGTGCGCAATATAACGATATTCTATGTCTCGTGAAACCGAAAGTACTTGTCCGTACATTGAATTACGTCACAAACTGGATACTGGCTGCAACGTTTTGAGTTACCTTCTGGGATAGTCGGAATCTAAAGTGGACCAGACCAGACCAGAAGAAGTTGATCCAGTTGACTGAAATTCGCATTACATTTAGATAATACCCCAGATAAGATAAAAACAATTTTGTTTTCTCTGTGCGGTTACTGGAGAAGTTCGCTACAATTTCGTATGGTTTAATTGCGTAAGAGAGTTTATCATTTTCTTTCATGTAATCTATTAAGCGTCCGATATAATACCACTTAAGTGTGGATATGCAAATAGAGATAATAACAAAGTTGAACAACAGTTAAGTGTTGCATTTAACGATGTTTAATTAGTTGGAGCCTAACGAAGTGTCCAGGTAAATCACCGCCAATTAATTGGTGTTAACAATTATTCTTGGGGTCGTATGGCAAAATTTCCGAAGCTTTGAACTGAACTTCGTCTAAAATATAAATTTAAACAAAAAAAATAAGGCCAAACGGGCGGAGTGTAGGTCCGCCCATTACTATGCGGGGGAATATTACATAAATTGTTCACCCACAGTATGGATAAAAAGATGGGATAGTATCCACTTAGTGAATGTTTTTTTTTGTTGAGATATGTATTTAATATTTATAAGAAAAAATAAACATACTGACAATGCGTCTCACATTCATTATGAAATTAGATTAGTAGAGCTACCTATGCAAACTTAATTAAACCTATTGCTGCGTTTTTGACCACAACTTGCTGGGTTCGTGCGTTGGATACAACCTATTTACTTCATCAACTCCAATATACGCTTTTCACATGATACAGATTTACTTATGTAAGTCTCATATCGTCACCTGGGAATGGTATGTGTGGTATGCGGAAGCTTTGCATATAGTGATTATGCTATTTTATCGCTTTTACTCTCTAAGAAAAATCTGCCAACAATCTGGGTGTAGCTTTATTGTTTCTTGAGTCTACGTCTGGAACTGGTTTATTGCCAAAAATCGATGTCTATGCAACTATGCAACGTAAACATTAACGTTCCAAGCAAATTTTCGGTTATTTTTTAGGTTTGTAGTTGCATAGTAACCGTGTTTTCCCCGACTATGTTTAAACCTTTTAGAAGTCAAATAGAATTCCATATGTCAATAGACCTGGAAAATATATGAAAATTCGTAAATATGTACACAAGCACTTTACACCCTGTCAGGGGTTGAATATCGAAAAATTTGGATAACGGTTCTAGGCTCTTATATAAAAAGCTCGCTGAAGTAAAATTGCTTTGATAGCTCAACATGATTTCTAAAAATTTTAACGAAATTCGTGAAAATGCGGATTCACGAACATTTTTTAACTCAATATCTGAACGCCAATAAAAATGTGACATTTTTTTGCTATCACTACTCTAGTAGTGCATCTACATATGTATATGTACATACGTACAAGGTTTCAACTTTTACCCCGTTTTCATGTCTTTACCCCGTTTTCATGCTCCACCTCCACCCTCAAAAAGTTAACTTTCAATAGCCACTTGATATTCCATGTACAGAAACCAATTTAGTCTTCCTGGTGTAATTGGTTGGCATATCTTTCAAACCAATTACTTCAATCCAAAGTAATTGAAATTTTTTATCTGAAACGCTTCTCTCTCCTTCCCTTTCACACCTCCATCCCTTCAAAAGATACCACTCGCAGGAGTTCACTCAATCTACCCACCACAAAAATATGAAATAAATATCTCAACGGATTTGGGAGCTACGCGCTTTTTCTAGTATTTACTAGTCCTTAAACGTGAAAATGCCAGATTAGGTTAGCTAATTTTTTTGGACTTTCCGGTTGATCACAATAAAAATTAAAACTAAAATAAGACTTAAGAAATAATAAAATAAAATTGAGTTGATTGTAGTCCGAAATTATGATTAATTGAGTCCATATCGTTTTTGCGTAAATTTTACTCCTTCTGAATTTTTTGAAGTAAATTTGATTTTTGTAAGAAACTATCAAAATTTTTTTATTCTCTCAACAATGTAATGTATAGTAATTAATATTTAAATAGTAATTTCTTTAAAAGCTGTTAAAGAAACTTTCCTTGTTGTGTGCTCTTCGCCTCAGTAATTACTGTATCATGTAACTTGCTTCATTGTAGCGTTGTCTTTTAATATTTCTGGTATTTAGTATCATGGAAAAAAATTCCTATGCCTTGCAAAAAATTTTGAAATAAATAACAACTTAAGTTTTGAATTAGTTTAAAAGAAATTGTATCTTTAATACATTCGTTCATTGAATTTTATCTTACAAAATTTTTGTTTTGGATATTTCTACATTCTTTTTTAATAATTTAATTACGAACGTACCCCCCCCCCCCCATTGAACTTACGTAATTTTCAAACTAAAATCCACAAGCAGACAAGTACTAATTTTATTTATTAAGCAGGTCAAAGTTGAAATGCAACAATTTTTTCAAATGGATCACACGTACTGGCACCTTACCTTAATTGGACTAAGCCAATTTTTTTAATTGCAAAACAGTGCTATGAACAATCATATGTACATCAATCGTATCGTATGAATATTTTTGCCTTCATCGAATTTCAAGAAGCATTTCTATTCAATTTCTTCTTGTTTTTTCTAAGCACTAAAAATTCCTCTCAGTTTTTTCGAACTTAAACTAAACCAACTAAAATACTTTTAATTTTGTAAGAAAAATTATTACCCAACTATTAAAGCCATCCCTAGTCGAGAATTCTTCAAATAATTTATTTCAAATTGTAACATATTAATACTTGTTCCATTAATTATTACACTGCAAACACTTGAAAAGGTATAAGAAAATTGAATAAGGTGTTAAGTACCCACACTCGAGACTCGAAGACCTCTTGACCACCTCGCTTATTGAGTACAATTTGTTATTACCATAATATGAATTTTTCTGGTCAAATGTTATCGGGACACTGCATCGGTATGTGTATAGCTACAATCTGCAATTATCATTATCCGTAATAATGGCCACGATAAAGTACTACTGAGACGATCTTGTAATAGCAACCGAAAAATTGATTACATATTGCCAGCAATAACCGCAAGGTCTTTCGAGTTTCGAATGACATTTTGACATTGCAACGATTGTGTGTCGATTCGGTACGAGTTTCTTACAATATATTTCTCCACCTTAATCTTAAGATTTTTGAGCAAACTGGAGGCGCTCAGGTTTTCTTGTAAGCCTTGAATGGAACTTTTTTTCGTGTCGACTTTACGTGGTGTAGCAGTCTTTTTCGAATACTCGAATACTATGTAAGGTTCGATGAAAAGTCACAATCAGCTTTATAGCAATTCGGAAAAAAAATAAATAATATGATGTAGGTTCGACTACACTATTACTCTATTAAGAAAATGGGGAGGTAAAGTGGAAAGGTGGTTTCCAAACTAAAGTCACGCTTGCTTGCCTTTTTGCCAAGATAAAGTTAGACGTGGGGTTGAGGCTGGTGAGCTCTCTGTCCTATCGATGTATCGGTGCTATCTTAGCCGAAAAAATACTGCAAATTGTGTGCAAACTATACTCGAACGACTGCATAGTCATAAAGCTACAAGAAAGTACCTCTAAGGTGTGAGTAAAGACTAACTAACTCAATGAATAGGTAAAGTACGAGTACTTACCTTCCGTGCTGGCACGAAGGTGCCCCATACTACTTTCACTATCTCGTTTCCACTACCTTTCGGCTATAAGGTTGAATGGAAACAGACCGATCAAAAGTCTTAAAGGTATGAGGTCGAGGTATAAAAGCTGACAAGAAGTCTTAAATGTGTTCAGTTTTACCGTGAATTTAGATGACTTAGAGTGGGTGGAGGAGAGCCTAGTCCTTTTTTTATTAGTTCGGTTTTAGAGCCTTTTAACAGAAAATTACAAAAATCATCAGTGGAATTTTATAACAAAAAAAAAAGTTTCATAATGGGTGTTTTAAAATTGGTATGTGTTTATTTGACTACTAATTAATGTGCACAATTAAAAATGACAAATATTCTAACGGATTTGTGTGCAGTGTGAAATACTTATAAATTGCATTATTTTTTTTTTTAAATATTTGTGAAGTGTTATTTTCGTAACCAAAACCACTGGATCTTATATGATGATACATGTTGCATAAAACATACAATCTATCTCCTGTTTAATGTAGCATTGTTGATTTATATCCACCAAACTTGAAGTTGTATATGGATACTTTAATTTTATATCTTGCTCGTCTGTAGCTTTTAACCTCGAAATTGTTGCAGATTGAAAGTGAAATATAATATTACCTTAAAGGCTGTGGCACATCCACATGCATTGTTATTGCTAAATTGTACTAAAAGACAAGATTGTAACAAAGAAAACCTCACTGCGACAGAACGAGGAAGTTAATATTTCTTAAATTATATTTTATATAATTTATGAACGTAGTGATTTTATTTCTCACCTTTGCCGATGAAGAGTAATCTTGCATTGTTTCTTTTTTTTAATTTTTATTATTACGAATGGTGAGAAAAAATACATCAACCATAGCTTGAATATAATTCAGTGCATGCAACTATAACTGATAAATAATTAAAACATGGAGCAATCACATATGTCTTGTTAAGATTAATTATTTAATCTGATTTATTTTCCTTATTTCTGTAGAAACAAAGTACCGGCAAAAAGAAACGTATAATTGTGAAATAGAAATGTTGGAAAATCGGTGTATTTAGTATCTAGATGTTTAGTACTAATTGAATTCTGAACCACACACTCTTCGATATTGTCTCGATGCAAGTGGTCTGAAATGTACTAAAAAATTATATCGTATTAACTAATTTGAAAAAAAGGCATATTTGATCAAATTTCCATTTAAGTGAGATAAATAGTTTCTTAGCGTAAATTCCAGATGACCTTGAAACCGGTTTTTGTAAATAACTTTTGAAAGCAATTGCAATTTATTTTAATGTAATTTCAGATAAATTGTACTCGTACATAACAAAATTGACAACATACTTCCCTGAAGCTAATAACTTCAATTGTATGAATTTTATTCAGAATTAATTGCTTTAAGGAAATGAAACTGGTTTTCTTTCTTAATCACTTCTTTTCAAATACAATTAATTTGATCGGTAACTTTTATATTATGCGTACCTACATAATCCAAATCTCAAAATTTATTAAATTAATCGATTACTGTTATATGATGATATGGTAAGTTTGTTTAATTGGTTGGTGTTTGAAGTAATGAATGATTCCTTGACTTTTTAATAAAGTGGCTATTTCGAAAAAACTCCTTCATCGTGTATTTAAGGAATTCACAAAAAACTAGTGCCAGTTTCAAATTATTCTTTACATTTATTTAAAGAATAATAATTCAAATAGACCACAGTAGTTACTCAAAAAAAAAAAAAAAAAATCATTCGTACAGTATTAAACCTGATGTCACTCAGTAACAGACTCTCAAAAATTTCTTATTGTTGTTTTAAATTCAGATACACATCTTCTAATTGAAACATAAGAACATTTGGGGTATTTCATTTTAACCACCAAATAGGAAATTCACAGATTGTCGGTTTCTCTGACAATGTTCTTTAACTAGTATTACTACGTGACTTTTGTGTTAGAGTTAGAGAGAGAAAAAAACTTATAAACAGATGATTATTAAACAAACCCGTGGAAGTGAAAAGATATTCGATGTCTGATTAGACCTGAGAGATACGGCAGAATTCACGAAAAAGTAGACAACCACTTTACGGGGTCAAATTTCAAAAAATGTTGAAAACACTTTCTAGCTATTCATATCAAGAATCCGTAAAATAAAAATGAATTCAGTATCTTGGAAGACCTAGTAGATATGACGAAAAACGTGAAAACACATGCATTTTATTTTCATTGATAATTTTTTTGCCCCCCTTCCGAACGTCAATGGATAATCGAATTTTTTTTTTGATCGAAATTACTTTTCTTTTTTATTTACATATACACACCGAGTTTCAACTTTCTAGCATAAGCCGTTCTAAAGTTAGGAAAAACACCCCCCAACCCCGTACCATACTACTATAGCTCTATCTAAATACCAAGTTTCAGCTTTCTATTATTATACGTTTTTAAGATATTGATATAGATTTTCACCCTCCCCCATCCTCTCCATCTACACACACATCCCCAAAAAACCCATTCAATAAAATGTGGCTGTATAAAACAATTGTTCATTCGTGTTTTAGAAAACCTGATAATTTATTAAATGATTGCGACAATTAAGATAAGGACCGGCTAATGGTCGCTGTATTGTAATGTCGACCCTAAAGTTATTGACTAAAATAGACGAAATGACGTCGTCTAGACGTAGAGTCAACACTACATATGATCAATGGTTTATTTTAGTGACGTCGGTACAGCTTTGGGATGACTCAACCATGTAACTTAGGCATTGGAAAAAGTGGGATTTGCTTAAAAAAACACTCCCATTTCAGTTCACTTCTATCATAGCAAATTCGATATTCATAAATATAAATAAAAAAATTAAGACATGAGATCGTCAATGTTTTAATATGGGTTCTTACGTTACCGAGATGGTGCTGTTCTAGCCAAGCTTGCTTTTTCAATATTCCACGTAAATTTGATAGGAAATGCAATTTGTTTTATTCAAATAACTTCACACTTTGAAAGCCTTAATATATTAAAATAAATTGTATGTATTATACCTTTTTGCTTGACTAAATGCGAATAATGCATTAACTAAGTGCACGTAATTTCTTTTTATTGTGAGAAAGTCTGCCCGCAATTCCGATACAAAGTACCAATTGAACATTTCTTACGTTCGTGTTTCATTTCATTATTCAGGTTGCGTGTATGCTTTTGGTGATCGGTGTTACAAAGTGCCAGGAATATCAAGAATATGATAATTCACAGAGAGCTGCCCCTTCGAGATTACAGCCAGGTAATGGCCCAGTCGAGACTCGACCAACACCAGTTCCAATCCTCAAGCAAATCAACAAGTAAGTCAATTTACTTTAAGTTATGTCTTTAGATAGTAATTTCACTTTAAATTTCTTCGCAGACACAATGAAGATGGATCTTATACATATGGCTATGAAGGAGCTGATGGTTCATTTAAAATTGAGACCAAGCTTGCCACCGGTGAGGTTAAGGGTAAATATGGGTATGTTGATGAAACTGGAAAAGTTCGAGTAGTTGAATACGGTGCAAATAAGTACGGATTCCAACCGTCGGGCGAAGGAATTACAGTTGCACCACCAACCCTCGTCGACGAGAGCACCAACAAGGATGGAAGCCAAATTTTGGACTACGAAGAAGAAGTTCGTCAGCAACCTCAACCAAAACCATATGTAAGTTCACTTCGAAACGACTTTTTTGACTTATATGATTGATTTTTTGAAACTCATAGATCGCACGAGTTTCACGTCCTCAACCACAACCAAGACCACAAACAAGACCACAACCCCAACCACAATTCAATGACTACGAAGATGAGCCAGCTCAACGTCCACAATATGCTCCTCAACCCCGTCAACAATACTCTCCAGCTCCAGCACCTCCACGTCCACAATATTCACAAGGACCAGCTCCACCAAGGCTACAAATCCCCGGTGGCCAGCCATCTACTGATGTCGTCTATTCGCAACAACCACGTCCAGCCAGACCTGATCCCGAGTACTCTCAAAGTCAGGTACGTATCGAAATTCCCCCAAGCCAAGTCCTTTTTCGGCAATTTCTTATTAAAACTTGCAGACTTTTGCAGCACCACAACAGCAAGGTGCAGTGAGACTATCGCGTCCATCATACGCACCAGAACCTGCACCAGTAGCACGAGCTCAATCCTTTAGTGCACCGTCCTTTCAGCCAGCACGGCCTGCTCCACAGCCCGCACAGTACAGTCCACAACCAGCTCAGTATAGTCCACAACCTTCACAGCAAGGACGAAGCGGTGGTAGCGGAGTTTTAGATCAATTGGCAAAGGATTACGCACTGCCGCAAGGAGGCTCACCAGCATTGCACGATATTTCCTTTGGATATTATTAATAAAAGACTTTCGTAGATTCATAAAAGACATTCTTAGTTGTTCGCACGTGAGCGCACTCTGCAAATTTTCAATATCATATTTAAAATACATTTAATTTTTCTACGCGAGCCTGTGAGATGTTTTGTACAAGAAAAGAAATTCTTCCGCTGTCACTGATATGATTCTAAAATAAAATAAGATAATTATTTATAGTGCGTCCGATGTATTTGTATTTATGAACATGATGATTTCTTAAAGTGAAGTATACTTGACCCACTTTGATTGAATAAACCGACGGAAAGGTCCTGCATTATTTTATGTTCAGGCCAGAGTGCATACTGGTATTTCAACATGATTTTCGATTCGAGAGATTATAAAAAAATTTGTAATTTAGAATTTTTGTGCTATATAGCTCCTATTGCGAAGCGAGTTTCAATACTAGGATTTTAAAGATTGGTAATAAGAATAGAGCAGTCAGTATTGTTCATCCTTACTTTACGATTACTTGTTTGGCAATTGTTGGCTGATTATTTGAAGACGGTTTAGCTTTTTTTTATTGCAATCATCAATTTTTGTCACTTCCTTTCGCTCTCCGATAACTGACATCGAAATTACCCGCAAACAACCAGTGAATATGCCCGAAAGTCGAGTTCTCATAGAAGAAAAATTTGTGTCATGATTTTTGAATTTTTTCGGGTTAGCTTAATTTGTGATTGCATTGCTATTGTAAAGATTAATAGAATTCTAAAATACACGCCTTTTAAATATAACAAAATTTGTCGATTACATAAAATGAGACCAACGATAATTGCACTACTTTCGCTTTGATCGACTCTTCAAATTGATTTTAATTTATCAATTTCACAAACGATTTCTAAGTTAAGAATTCAAGTTTGAATTCTATTCGAAAATAGGACAATTAGACAAGGTGGACTGAATAAAACAAAAAAAAATCCACCAACAAAACACTTAGTATTTATTTACAAATTATATGAAAAAATAAAATAAATATTTACAGTACTTATACAAAGTAATAATTTTTACAGATTTTCTTACTTACATCTAAACTTATTTTATTATTATCAAAAATATACGTACATCCCTTTCGTTAGTTAGGTGGAACTCAACTCTTACTGTTTACAATTATTTCTTCATTATCAAAAAGTCTTAAGAACTATAATAGCATTTTATAAAATTAGGACTTGATAGTTTTCTTATTGTTTTTCTTTACATTATTACACTTAATCCGTCACAGTTATATAACTTACACCGGGATTCGAATTTTTTTTCGGGTAAATTGTATCAGTCTAATAGTATGTACCTGGGGAGGAAAAAATTTCGATATTAAAATTTAATTGATGGATAAAGCTTTGTAATAAAGAATAAGTGTGTAATTTAATGGAAGGTAATGTTTCTTGTTGGTTTTGAGAATTAAGATAAACTTGAAAAAAAAATAAAAATTGACCAAAAATAGGATAAAGAATTTCACAATGAAGGTATTCTTATATTTTCTTATTTTTAAGAGAACGCGGTATACTAAAACCATAAGATAAACATAATTCTGACTTTGGCCAAATATTCCACAAGAGGTCATATTAAAAATTCAATAACCGAAATATTAATTTTTCTCACTTTAAGAACAATATTCGAGTGCCTTCCTCTTTTCTTAAATTAAGAATTTTTGCAAAGATTTTACTACAAAAAATGTAAGTACATTCAGTAGGTGATATATGTAAAGACGTTGCCTTTATGAAGATCAAAATTGTTTTGTAAACTGTGCTCGAGACTTCATATAACATGAATTAGTGTTTTGAAATTTTTTTTACTTTATTTGATGTAAACATATCTTAGTTTTTATGCTTAATTAGTACTTCAAACTAAATTTGATCCAACAGCGCCATCTACATGTCGAAATTTAAATGAAAAACACACGGTGAAACAAAAACGAACGAAAAAGGCACCTTCGAAATAGAGTAAAGTATACTTTACAGTTCGCTACTAGATGTCAGTGAAATAAAAGCGCGAAATTTGAAAAAATTTAACTATATTCAAGAAATTACAATTTCGGCACATAACACAACAAAATACTATAACTCACACAAAATTTCCCGAAACAAACTAACTGAATTGACAGCGAACTGTTGAAAATTTTGATTTGTCAAATATTTTGCTCGCATTTCAATGGTACTGAACCCCGGAAAAATTGAGCCGAGTGCCATCTATTAGTGTCTACGGCAAATATCCATTCCGTTCATGAACACAGTACTGAAAACAGTTTATTTCGTTTCGCTCACGGTACTAGGCTTTAGACTTTACATTCATGTTGACATAATAAAGAGTTTGATACGGTGACAAAAATACGATTGTTCATGAGACAAACCTATACTGAAACTTATTGCTGCGTAGAACTTGCTGTTGCATGGAGGCGCTTTTAACATTTCATTATAATCTTTCTATTTCTATTCCTGTTGGATTTTATAATGGCTATTTATGAAAAAATTCCAACTATTTTTCATTAGTTCTACATTTTCTCTGCACTACAGAACTATACTTTTGACAGCAGTAGAAATCATACATATTAAATTTCACTGTGGATGTAAACAAAAACTTTGTAATCAGCCATTTAGTGGGTAGGGGGAGGGGTACTCCCTTCACCATGATAGTATCCACCTGCTAAGATCAAACTAAAGAATGGCTTATGGTACAAAGTAGAAGTTGGATTATTCATAAATATGAAATTATATTAGAAAAGTAGAAGCTTTGGCTCTGCAGTAAAGGGCTGTGGTGGGTGGAAAAACAGTATCATGAAAGGTGGTTCTCAATCCTTGTGTACACTAATCCTTCAAAATGTAACCTTGCAGTTTTGACAATATCTATTATACATTCTGTACTTTGGAAACTGGCTCTATGGTTATTTAATTTTTAGGTTGGCTCTCACGAAACAAGTTGTGCGTAAGTAAGAACTTTAATTCCGAATTTTTACACGGAAACTAATAAAGCTGTGCCCAGGCTGTCTTTATTTTTTTTAATTTTTCATAATTACAACTAATATAAATAAAAAAAAAGTATTTTCACAACTTTTTAATGTACGGGAATAGTCAAGTCCAGACCCTCAATCAGACGTACTACGGGATCAAGTGACTCAATTCTAAGCCGAACAATACTTCCAAGACGCGTTCTCAAGCATTGCGCTTAGTATGCACCTTTTATACCGAACTTATGGATGAATAGCTGCTATTATAATCTCTTATTGTAATACCTACCCCTCTTTCTTCGATCCTTAGGTGGCACAAAAGGGTTGAGAGAAAGTTCCGATGGTGCTTAAAAAAAGTGTGCCGTTGAAAAATTTTATTAAATTTCTTTTAGGTACTAGTCCAAGATGTTAGTCCTCTAATGATTTTTGTTTTCTTTTGATGGATCAAGAAAGATAGATAGAAGAGATTCCATTCTTCTTTTGTCTAGTACCAAACTGAATTATGAAGTGAAAAATTCGATACAATGCATAATTAATTCATTTGTTTGATGAACATTAGATGTTGAATTTTCCATTGTATAGTTAAGTGACGAATGTGTGAACGAAAGTTATATTCCATGCGAAATTAAACTCAATTTCCTGTACTTCAAGTGAAAATATGGACTCATATGATTTTTATTAAATTTTAATTACATTGAGAGTACGAATATATGCCAGAAATTTAATGTATTCTTCGATCGCCAATTCATTAGGCCTAAGCCAAAAAAGTTTGTCTGATATGAAATGATTTTTTTTTTTAATTTTTTTAGTGAAAATTTTTGTTTAGTTGGTAATGAGTCTTTTTCGTGACATTGTCTGTGTTGTTTGAACCTTTGTTGATCTGGGTGGCAGCTCTGTCCTCTAGACGGAGCTCAATTAGCTAAAAGGCCGTTTTGAAACCACAAACTTATGTTAACCCGGATGTTTGCGGTTGTTGTGACTTGGGAATTCAGAGTATGAGAGCGAGGAAAATTAATCTGTTATGTCCATCCTGTATCTACTGTACAGGCAGAGTAATAACTCTCCAATCTTATTAACTGAAATCTCACTCAGGTCCCCGTATAAGGGTTTACCTAGTGCTCGTTCTCGGGCTCTAACTAAAGCCGCGCATTCGGCAATGAAAGATCTCATTTGTATCCTGGCAGCTGCGACAGTATACATTAAACGAAATGCCCAATTTGGCAACAAAGTCCCCAATTGGGCAGTGACCCGTACTAATCGCTGTGCTTCTGGAGATGTCTGCCCGGGTATTGGTTTGAACCTTATGTATTTTATTGCTCATCCTTCTTCATAATTAGATAGAAACAAAGATGAGATATGAATCTTCGTGAAATATTGTTACTAGTGGCATGAAGACGTACACATCAACCACATCAATCTATTGTGAAACAGATGGCGCACTTGAACAAAAACTACGGAATACAAAGTACTTCACATCTTTAAAAGTGAACAAAGTTTAAAAAAAAGATCGATGCATATGGTATGGCGCTATCAATCATGTATCCGATTACTATTACTGCATAGAGAAAGAAAACATGATTTCAAAAGAAAGACACCAATTCAAAGTCAAACACCCGATATATCATACCACTGAACTCCAGGAAGAACTCTACAAAAATTAGAAATGTATTGCTTAGTCTTATTTAAGAAAAAAAGTTTATTTATAAATGTTATATCAAAAATTATAACATTAACTTTAAAAGGAAGCGACTAGCTTGAATAGCTATTTTTAGGGTCACGTAAGGGAGTAAATTTGAAGACTTGATAACAATTTCAAAAACAAAAAAACCCGACCTTTCACGGTTTTTCTAAAATATCTCGAAAATTGAACAAGAATTCAATCTATCTAATTAGACAAAAAAACCTACTATATACAAAAATCAATAACATTTATCGTCAGAGCAATACTACTACGTCTCGTCAAAAATATATATTCACTTTCTGAAACCGTCGTTTTCGTTAGTTCTTTTATGATTTTTTGGCCCATTAAAAATGAATTTTAAAATTTTTCAAAATTCAATTTTTCAATTCATTTACCGTCTAAACACGTATGCGAAAAAATTTGCACAATGTCTGGATGTACCGTTATTATTTTCGAGGCACTGAATGTCGTTGTATGCCTGAACTGCCGACACCACTGATAAACTTAATAGACCATTTGCGATTTTGACGTATAGTCTGAGACGAAGTCAAAATCGATGTTCAAGTGGCTGAAAAGACTAACTCCTTCCAACTTTCATCAGTGGTTTTTTATGCAAAAAGGGTGTAAATAAATAGCCAATAGCAGTAAAAACCAGTATACGCATACGTGTGAGGTTCCTCCATAGGTGAAGAATATCGAAAAATTAAAAGAAAAAGTTCGCTTTTCATTTGTTAGAATTCGTGTAAATATATGTATAGAACTTTTTTAAACCACCCTAGTGGTCAAACATCAAAAAATCAAGCACGCGATTTTTGATCTAAAAAGTTCGTGAAATTAAGAATTAATCAAAATCTCAGAAGATCAAAGAAATATGACGAAATCTTTGAACCCCCTTCATTTTAGATTACAACTATGGACTAAGTGTCAATTTTCTATTACAAGCCGTTCCTAAAATAGAAAAACACCCCACACCCATTTCGTGATATCAACTATCAAAAATGATATTATATATTTTTGTAACTAGCCCTGCATACGAAGTTTCAATTTTCTAACTATGGCAGCACTCGATATACGATAATCAGAGTATTTTGTTTTTTAACTTTCCTTCCCCAGCTCCACCCAAGGCTGCACTACAAAATAAAAGGCTTCAACTTTCTAGCATAAGCGTTTTCTGAGATGTAAGAAACCTTAATTTTTCATGAAAGGCGCTCCTTAGTCTTCTCCGCAATAACATTTGAAGAATTTTACCCAATCTACACCCACCAAAAAATGTTAATCTGGAAACCTCAAAAAAATTTTGATTTTGAGCTACGGGTCTTCAAACGCGTTCGTGTACGGTGGTTTAATACCTAGGTATATCACAATACTTTATTTTTAAAATAGTAAAGTAAAATATAATTTTTGTTCAGCAAAAAAAAAAAAAATTGTAAAAACAAAGTTAGTTTTTCCAAAAAAAAAAAGGCTTAATTATAAGCATTAATATCAAAATGGTACTGAAACTAAAGAATATAAAGTATAAAGATTGACCGTAAGAGCGCGATATTTTCAGCAAAGATTTGCATTGGTGTGGAGTAGTCAATCGACTTAAAAAGAAGTCCGGTTGCGTTTTTAATATTTTGATTTTGATTAAGTATAGGTAGTGCTGGAGAAAAAGAATGGCTATTAATTGCCTTGCAGTGAATAAAATGACACTCACTTTATTTCAATTTACAGTTAGATAATAATAATAATAATTTTGTCGATCCCCCATTTCTCTGTCAAAGAGCATGTTCTACGAAGTCAAATACAAAAGACTCTGTAAAGCTACTCTTTCCTTAATCTCGTCAGCTGATGTAAAATATGGTAGGAAATTGATCCAAGGTACGAACCAATTATGAATTGGTGCTTAACCTCCTTAACCTTCTTACAACCAGATTTTGACGAAGATGAAACAGAGACTTTTGAAACTGATCGTACCTATTTAAACTAATTTAATTTTACCATACCATACAATACCATAGTCTACACTACAGGTTCCCTATTTTTAAATATATAGTCTACAGGTTCCCTATTTTTATATCTGAAGCAACAAAAGCCTTTTAATTCGTTCCGCAAAAATACGACGAAGAAGATACCCAATACTTTTGTAACAATAAACGCTAATATAATGATTATTAAATTCGGTTCGAAAATTTAAACATTAACCGAGCGTGCAAAGATAAATTCATCAACGCTCGATACCAACAAGAAACTTACCTCCAATGGTACACAACCCAGTCATACATAAGTTAATAGGTAAATCGCATAAATACACGTCAGTCCAAAATTCGAAATTGTCCTCATCCTCAGTACATCAGTTGTCGGTTAAATAAGTCGGGGTCACTAATTTGAAATCCAACGGACTTTTGAACTTCGAATTTCAACTCCTTTGGATCCTTAGCGTCGTCGTCCGAAACCTTTCGATTAGCGCGTCCTTCGGCTGGGGTTAACAGGGAAACATGGAATGGTTGTTGTTGTGGATGCGAACCGGTTGGTGACTTAGCTTCAAGTGCAGCAACAATCGATTCGATATCTAAGGATGGATTTTGCGATGGCTTCGGTTCTCGACTGATAGGAGCCTCCAAAGCCTTCGGTCTCATGTATTTGAATTGCGGAACGTGATAAGGAGTTTTGAGGTTATTGGAAATTGTGTTGGGATCATTACGTTTGGTGCCGTACTTCAAGCTCATTGCATGGTACGCTTCGTAGGGATGATGGTGGTGGTGATTGTCAATGGAATTGTGAGGGACCTCGTAATAGTGCTTCTGAAAATTGTGCAAAGGAGACCCGAAGGCCGTTGTAATGGATTCGGTGTGTGAAATGGATGCTATTGGACCTACTTTCCCGGACTTAATTGGTGGATCATTGGGAATGGCGTACTGATGCACGTATTGTTTTTGCTGTTTCGTTGGGCCCGGCAAATATGTCGTCGTCAGTTTTGTCGTCTCATGTCGCGGAATTAAGTGAATTATTTCCTTGAGTGCTTCGGAAGCACTGTGAGCGTCACGGTCACTAATGTGTGTAGTGTAGCTATGCGGTCCTGAATTTGAAGTAGAAGGATTTAGGTTTAAGATTTCATTAAAGTTATCCTGCGAATACGCAATGTGGTCAAATTCTTTCATTTCGTCGTAGTTATGGTTTTGATTGTGATGCTGTACGTAATTGCTATGAAGATGACGATGAGGATGATGATTATCATGATCATGATGAGATGGATATGTACGGATAAATTGTGCTAAACAGAAATTCAACTATTTAGTGTACCTGGTACATGTTTAGAAAGTTATGAAAATGACACTGTTATGTACAACGAAATTTATATGCCGTGAAATAAAATATAAAACGATATGGAGGAAGTTAAAAACCTTTGACTATTACAAAATTGTTAAATAACACATTAAAGAAGGTATTAAAATCAGTCTCTGGAAAATTTATATTCACGAGGGTCTTACGTACATATTTGCATTTTATACATGAATATTTACGAGTACAACACATGCTAAATGTAAGTAGTGGATAAGTTGATAAAGATATTCGGTTAACTAGTCATTCATGAGAAATCCAATGTAACTGAACCTATTTAATGTATGATTAGTTAGAATTTGTACCATCAAAACAGATACATTATGCAAAAAAAAAATTGTTATACAATTAAGTTTAATTATAAGTGGATTTAATATTGCGGATTACACGCTATGAGATGAAATCAATGTAATTAAGCATTTCAGCAACAATATTCATAATTTTAAAATAAGTTCTTATGAGGTAGGATTATGGCTAAGACGTGCCTAACGTTAATATTTTAATTTTTTTTTCTATTATAAATTAGTATAGTTATTAGAGGGAAAGAAAAATTGTCAGAAAATAACACTTACTTTAAACCTGGTGAACATAATGTATGAATTTTGTGTAAGTAAAGTCCGTATAAAACGTTTATACATCACGTGGGTACATAAATTTCTAGTGGGAATTCCCTAAATCTTATCAAAATGCTTACCTTCAACTGGCAAATAGGATATTTGAGGTGAGCTTTCATACGAAGCTGGTCCTGAAAAGTGCAATCCACTTGTATAGGTACCGGGTGGTAAATATTGTGATGATGTACTCGTGTAATGTGGTGGTGTTTTCGATGGCGGCCCATAGCTTTGATGACCTGTCGGTATTTCGTATGATGTTATCGCTGAAAGAAATTTTGGTTATTATAGGAAAATGTGTGAATTTTAAATTTTGCTACACTCTTGTTGGCATTTTTTTCAAAAACTGGGAATACACTTCACGGTATGACTTTTAATTGTTATTAAATTCACAAGGTAAACGATATGCGGTTATCCAATGCGGTTCTTAGATTTAAATCAATGATGAGTTGTTCGCTTAAATGTTTTCAAGTTATAAGCCGAATAGGTCATCACCATTTACTAAAGGACTGTGGAGTTGGATATATACAAGGCCATTATTCACTTTAAACTAGAAGAACAGTTCCTGAACGAGTCCGTTTAGAAAGTCAGCCAAAATTCTGGTCGTAGGGGTATAGTAGGAAATGTTCGAACTGACATAGCAGGGTTCTGCTCTCCTAGATCTTTGGGGAAAATAATTCACATTCGTCTAGGAGTCGTTATAAGCATCTTATGGCCGAATCATGAACTACGACCCTCTGGACAACACCGGCGTGTACATCTCCAAGATTATGGTGACCAATAGCAATTGGAGATCATACACGAAAATTGGGTAGACCATTCAATACCCTCTACCGTAGTCGTTAGACCGCGAACAAGCGATAGTTAGTTTCTTTACAAAGGTGCCGTAATAGCCAGAGAACGAAGACAAGCTAGCCCATCTTTGACGGCCAGAACAAGATCTCGAAGAACAACCTTGAAGAGTCTTCCCAATTAGTACAGGATGGTATATACCATATTATAGATGTCAAAATTGTCCATGTCTTCAAGAAACACCAAACTAACTCAGTCATAAAAAATCACTAATAACCGGGTCATACGAGTTTGAGGCATAAAAACTGCGCCCTTACGCTAATTGAATCCTGCCTGGATGGAAAGAGCTTCCACTCAAACTTAGGTAACTAACGTACTATCGGTTATAACGTTCTACTTTTGTGGTTCCCTCAAGGTACGTTATAACAGGGTTGCACTGTAGATATAACGAAAACCGTGAAAATATTGTTTATGCATTCCACTATTACTGACAACTTTCTTAGCCTTCCCTCCGAACTTTTTTTTAATCTAAATTATTTTTCTAGTTGATTTTCATATACCTACATACCGAGTTTCAACTTTCTAGCATAATCCGTTCTATTTTTAGGAAAAGCACCCCTAACCACCACTACTACAAAAAATAATATTTTTCCAACATGCTACTATGTATGTACTATTTTTCTATCTAAATACCGCGCTTCAGCTTTATATCAAAATATGAATAAATAAAAATCGAAATCTTTCCTGTCCACCCTCCCCCAATCGCACCCTCTACACCCTAACACTCAAAATTTCTTCAGGGTAGAAAATTTCCTATACGGATGTTCAGAAAGCGAATTCTAGACAGACCATTCTTGAACGAGCGGAATGATACTCGTATCTCGAAAAAAACGGATATGTTTCACACATGCCGGCGAAACCGGTGCCGGAACAAGTGGTCATGTTTTCCATACTCACAGGAAAAACCGGCACTTTAATCAGAGGTCTGGGATTCCCGACTTAACTACCGTGTTGACGATGATCATTTTCGGTGTGTGTTTTGCTAGGATTCAAACGAAATTGTCCTCGGAGAATACCAAGAATACCAGGTTTCTAGGCTACCTATTCTGAGGCGAAAGTATCGAGGTACAAAAAAAGAAGGAAGGTGAAAAGAACACAGAAGCCGAAAATGTTTCCTCACTTCCTTCGGGCATCCTAACAATCCCGGCTGCAAGAACGGGAATGGAGGGTTGGGCTGCCACCGTTTTGACCGGTGTATGTTAAAACGATTTTTGAGATATGAGACTCAATTATTAACAAAAATGTGTAGTCTTTTACTTCCGTGATACACCTCCACTCCTGAAAAAACATACTCTCAGCGTACTCCGTTCATACACCTCCTATCCTGAATATCTTCTTGTAATCTGAAAGTATAATCTGCCTAGCTTCGCCCCTACGCAGCGCCCACCTAATGTTATTTCTGATATACTCCATAGTACTTTTGCAAACAACCGTTTCAACCTCTCTGGAGTGAAGGATTTTTCGATTTCAGCTCAATCGATCTACTAAAAAAATTGAAAATTGAAATTGCTTGTGAGCTATGAGCCTTCAAACGAGTTTTTTTACGGCGGCGTACAGACAGACAAATTTTGTGGGTTTTCTACTTCAAAAACTTGAAAAAAAAACTTTTAGGGAATCAAATAGGTGTATAGGCGGGAATATAAAAATTCGAATTCAAAGCGGGAAACAACTAATCTAACTTACTTTAGTTTTTGCGTCACTTTATTGAATAAAAGAAGAGTCTCATTATTCCCAAGAAAAAGTAAAAGTATTGACATGAATAACTTTACAAGACGTTATTTTAACTACTAGCAGCATTTTCTCATTAGCCCAACTCGCACAATGATGGAATTTATAATTAATTCTTTTTTATCTCAATTTCGTATTTCATCATAAATTTGATTGAATAAAGGCACCTGTACTGACTGTATACGTAAATTGGATTAATTTATTTACTTATTTGTGCCAGTTACGCTTTTTATTCCAAAAACTCATTTTAATTAGCTTTTCTGATGGTTTAGTGAACATAAATTTTATATGCTCTTATTTACGATTTACTGCCACACATTCGCTTTTTTCCCCAATTTGGCACTGCTCAGTAATAACACACCTAGCGACTACTTTAATTGGCTGAACATGTCGCAAACTAGTCTGAACAGATTTGATGCATCTTTCTTTCAATAGTTCAACCGGTCATACCGCTTTCTTATGCTGAACGAAAGTAAATCGAAGAGTGACAAAAAAAATAAAATCACTCGCCAAATTGATTGCCGGCTTTTAATAGTCCGAAGAAAATGCGGACGTAAGGTATGAAACGATGGACGCTCCAAGTTCAGTTCATTGCACTGACCAGAAAGCGAAACCGAAGAAAGCATCTGGGTAGATTCTGCGATATGTAGGCAGGTAACATGTTAAACTTTGTCCCATCGAACACATTACGCATATGTGCTTAAAGTAGCTTTGGCTGACTAAGCCTATCCCAGAAGCGACAAACATACGAAAATAGGTAGCCATTGAAAACATTTCCTAAGAAGAAGCCGTGAAGCAAACTCAATCGAGTTGATTTATCAGAGTTAAATTTTGGAGGCACCATTAAAAAAACACTTAAAACTTATTTCAACACTTACTTTCACCATGGCCTGAAGTTCCATGACTGGTCGTATGACCACCCGTACTGCCGCCAGATGATGTACCCGACAACGACGACAAGGATGCAAATTTGCCAGCAAATCCGCCACTACCTCCCCCACCACTGCCCGTTGAAACAGAATGTCCTCCAGAGATTGGAACTAGCTGGGCTGAGTTAACAATGCCCTTGCCGACATCTGTGATTTTGTCACCTGAAGCCGCGATTAGCTAATAAAGAGAAGAAAAACGCCAGGTTAGATGCAGGTAAGCCGAGATATGAATTGGGAGCGGTATTACCGATCCGCCGGCACTTAGCGCATATCCACTGCCTTTGATGAGTTGACCTTTGAGGGCAGTCACACCGCCCGTGATTGCTTTCACTGCTTGGAAAATTGTGTTTAGTACAGATTTCTTCAGTGACCATGGATCGTATTCCACCGAGTTGGCCTGTTGTGTTGCAAGCAGTTTTGGAGCATCAAAAAATGTATAAAAAAATTGATTAATTTCGGAATATTGAGTCATTTTTCTGACAATTTAAATAAAGCATCAGACAGTTGTGAAATTAACTCTTAGCTAATCTAATTAACCTTTACGGATTTGAAATAGTAATTAATCCAATTTCCTACTTACATGAGGCGATTCTTCATGCTTCGGGTAACCACCACCACCACCACCGCCACCAATACTGCTGCCAGAACTGCCCGATGCTAATGAAGCAGACGCTTGTCCTGCACTAGACAGCAATCCCTTAAAAAAGTGTTCGATTGGATTATTAAAATAATGGTTAATTAACTAGTTAAATTACTGTTTTTATTTGCCGCACGAAATCAAAGCTGCCGCCTGATCGCTTGGAAATGGTAACATCGCCATTGTGAATATCTCCGCTTGCTTCGATTTTAATTTCCTTCTCTACGGCGTAGGACCAACAGGATATCGGCAGGAGAATCAAAAGTAAGCTCAATATCTGAAATAAAGATTAGAAAAAATATTTGTATTAGAAGAAAATTCGAGAAAATGTTGTAACTGGAACTTCTTCTTTTTACTTCATTATTAATTTTTAATAATACAGTATTATTTTAATAATAATGCAGTATTATTTTAATAGTACAGTATTATTTTAATAATACAGTATTATTTTAATAATACAGTATTATTTTACTAATACAGTATTGTAGGTAATTTTTTAAAAAAAAAATTTGATACCCTTAAAGTTTCATGACTAGTAAACAGGAAAAAAGCCAAAAAAAATTTTGTTCGTGGGTAGAGCTGATACACCCCTTTAAGTGGACACTTTTTGAGGGGTGAGGTGTGAAGGGTGCGGTGGACGTTTTAGACGGAAAGTTTTGTTTTCTATATCTCCGCAACCGCGTATGCTAGGCAGTTGAAACTTGAAATTTATATAGAGCTTCAATAGTAGACCCATTTGCAAAAAATTGCACATTAATGGCGCAAAATTGAAACTTAACAAATAACTGTAGCTAGACTAGGAGAAAGATTAAAAACAAACTTTTTGAGTAAGAGCAGTAGCGTACGGTGATGCCCCCAATTTAGATTACAATATTTCACGAACCAATTACACTAGAAAAATAAAGTTCGGTTTAAGTATAAAGGTTGATGACTGAAGAATGCTCAATGTACAATTTTTTAAGGAGTCAGTGGAGCATAGAAGTGGAGGGGATAAGAATTTTTCAAAAAAATCAAGTCTTAAATCTCAAGAACAGCTTAAATTTTTACCAGAAGTAGGCCCAATAGAATCATAGTAGAGAACAAAATGTTGGGGGTGTGTGTGTTCGAGGGTGGAAAGAAAAATGTTTCGATATTTATGTATATCTCGAGAACCTATAATGATATATAGCTGAAACTTGGTATTTAGGTAGAACTATAGTAGTTAGTAGAATGTTCACAAAATATCATTTTTATGGGGATTATATGGTACGGAGTGGGGGGAGTTTTTTCTAACTATAGAACGGCATATGTTAGAAAATTGAAACTCAAATCAACTAGAGAAGTAATTTTGATAAAAAAAAATCAAATATCCATTGGCCTTCGGAAGGAGGCAAAAAAAAACTATTAGTGAAAACGTCACAAAATTTAAACTTAATAGATATCTGTAGGTCTACTATAGGAGAATAGATCGGAAACAAATTTTTGAGAGGGGGCAGTGGCGTACGGCGATGGGGGGTGAGAAACTTTAGATTACGATATTTAACGAGCCAATTGCACTAGAGAAAAAAAATCGATTTCAGTATAAAGGTTGACAAAAATATTTAGGGTGGCGGTAGAGCATGAAAGTGGAGGGAATACGAACCACGTTTCATATCTCAATAACAGGGAAAGAAGGACGCTTAAAATTTTTACCGAAGGCAGGCGCGACCCTATTCTAACCGTTTCCCGAACTTATTATTAGGTTTTCAGCCATACAGCAACTTTCACCGCATCTCAGAATTGATCGCGTTTCGACTTCTACCGAAAAAATAATAAATTTGCGCCCAGACTGTTGACAGATTTTTTTTTAGTTCAAAAGACTGCAAACATTTCTATAATATTGCAAGCTTGAAATTTTTAGGTTCGTCGAAGAAGTCAAGCAGAGATTTGGGAATCCGTCCATCAATACATTATTATTTGAATAATAAAGTAACGGTCATCTAGATCATTTAGAGTGATCTTCCCAATCATTAATATTCTAACTTTCTTCTCTTTAAAAAAACAGTTTAAAAAAAAAAAAAATATTTACTGTGTTTCGATAACAAAGATTTTTAGAACCCTAACGAGGGACGTCATTTGTGGGGGTGAGTTTTGTGTTTTTATATATTACATATAACATATGTAAATATATATAACAATATATACATACGAAACATCTTGCCCCCCTCCTTGGAAAAAAACGGAAATAACTTCCCTGACCCTAACCCTCAAGTCACAAAGGCAACGCAATCCGGCAGACTAGCCGTCATACAGTTAAGCGTGGTGTATTTCCATTGTTTTGGTCAACACGAACGTAGATGAAGGCAGCCTTACGCAGCTATCCAGATATGTTTATCAACTCTGAACTTTTCCGTAAACCGTAGTTAACCTTAAAATCGACAAGTGACTTTGTTATCTTTAAAACATCAAATCGTTACTTCATATGACCAGACTGACCTAAAATTAGCTTAAAAATAGTTTTTAGTTCTTTTTGTATGCACGAATACGAACGCTTTTTGTGAAATTTTCAATTTATTTAAAACTTAAACTGCCTCAGACAGTGAATAGTTCTCTAACTTGCTCATTGGCGGCGTCAAGCTGCGCCGCTCTGCCTCAATCTTATTTGTAATTTGTATCTTACTCAAGCATAATGGAAGTGTTTAGGAAGTACCTAATAATGAGTAATGTGTTCTCAAATCCAGACTTCAAAAACCTTATGGAAAACAAGATCATTTAATTTTAGTTTACGAGAATAATTTAAAATTAGTTTAGAATTACTTAAAAATCCGGTAGACATAAAGAGTTAAAGGAATATAAATAATTTTACTAAGATAAAACTAATTTTACTAAGATAAATTCTATCTGTACTATTTCATGAGAGTTTACGGATTCAGGAAGATGATACTAATTATTCTGTAAACAGTCCATTAAGTCCTAATGCATTTTGACATAAGCTTGGATAGGAGCTGCTTTACAACTTGCATTGAACCCGAACCAAAAATACTGTTTTTATCATTGAAAAAAAAAAAAGAGATTTATAAAAAAAAAATTTATTATCCAAACGTTGTTCATAGCTGCTCGTATATTATGTACCAAATAACGAATTTGGTTGGCTGTTGGTTCCTGAGATATGTACGAGTATGTAGTATATAAGTTTCCACTCGTTTGCCTAACCATGGCTCGGATGTCATTATCTTTCTCAGAACTTATGTTTCAAGAATGTTCGTCTTAAATATCTAGTAATATTTTTCTTATCAAGTATTAGCTTAACCGCTTTTGTGGTTTTAAAATCAGAAGCCTCTTTGTTCAATCAATCCCAGGAATTCATATTTATTGCCCTCCGGCCAAAAATTGGCAAGCATGTTTTTAACGATTTGAAAGAAATTTTTAAAACAAAAACATTTAGGCCCGTTCCTACACAGTAAAAAAAATCTATTGACTTTTACATCTTTTGGATAGTAGGCAAATATGCCTAACTTTTTTAAGTAAAATTACATTAGAAAGTAATAGTCAATTTTTTGGGTAGTAAATTTCAATTTGCAATCAAGAAATTTTAATTTGTAATCATCAGTAAATTGTATGGTTCAGTTGAAAAATACATGAATAATTTACTAATACAAGCAATTTCAAGTAAAAGTGCTTGAAATGAGTGCTCTTACTTCAATTTCGTATAAAAGTGCTTGAAATAAGTACTTTTACTTGAAAAAATGAAATATACTAGAAATTTCAAGTAAAAATTGAACTGAAAAGTCAATTTTTTTAAAACAGTGTACGATCGTCAGTAACGTTCTAACTGGAACTTTAAACGACAGATTTTCATACGAAACTTACATTCAAAGCTCTGGTTAAATTTTAACTGAAGGTCGTATTAACGGCAATAGAGTATAAAGTAAGTACTACTCAATTACTAACATTACATAAGGATGGTTGAATCTATAATTATTAAACAGAATCTACGAAAATACTTCTCTGATAAAATTTAGAACATTGTGGTTATGCCTTTGTCCGATATGAGACTTTCTATGGAAGCGTTTGAACATTTTTTCAGGGAATCGGTATTTAATCTGTCCTGCAATTTCGATCCAGGAAGGGACTAATAATGGATAGTCTGGAATGTATATTGTTGAAAAGCAAGGAAAATTTGGATTTGACCCCACGATCTGTAGGGTGATACACTAGCTTGTTCACACTAGTCTACCGTGTCACAATCAAAGACGTAATCATCTTTAATACCTACTTAAATTTATTGAATAATCCAAATATATTATTTGCATAATGCACTATTATTTTGGTAAAAATATTAAAAAAAAAAACAACAAGCGAATAATCATTGCATAAAAAATTATTGTTATGTCTATCTATTGTTACTTTATTTTTGGATGCAAATCTACTTGAGAAATATCAAATATTTATTGCTGGATATTTCATTTTTGGTTTCGGTTTTATATTTTATGAATAGAAACTCACAAATATTGCTTGCTGTATAAATTAGCACTCAGAAAGCTCATAATTTTATTATTTATTTATAATGTCGAAATATTGACGTGAAAACCATACTAGTAGTAAAAAATCTGCCGGTGTCTAGCAGCAACTATAATTTTTGGGGACACAGTTTATGGAACTAACCTTGTAAAAGTACAACTTTTAACAGTCGTTAGTGGTTCACATTCAAATGATTGGATTTGTTGTTGGATTTACCAATGTGATAATGTGTGGATTTATGCAATTACAGTTTATGGCTCTCCCCGGCAAGATCTAAGGACCTTGCCCACTTTACTACCAACCACATGATAGTGAAAAATAAGAGTGATAGACAGAATATTCTTCATACAAATAGAAATAAAATGTAATCGGTGTAAATACCGGTAAAGCCGACTTGAAAAATCCACCACATAGGCTAAGCAGTAAGCTTTGATTAGCATTAAATGTACCGGTATCACAATATGGTATTTAAATTTAAATATTAATAAATAAAATCAATGAATTTAAGGTTTTTCCAGCACTCATATGAAAATTACGATGGCCTCATAGCAAAATATGAAAGATATTTGTACATACTGTAACGACTCGATTTCCGGGGTAGGCTCATCGGGCGCCAAGGGTTCGTTACAAACAATTTATTTCTTTGGACTTCAATTTATTCGTACTTCATTGTTTTTATAGTTCACATTTAATTCATCGTACTCTCAATTCGTCGTTTGGTTATTAGGTTTATTATATTATATTAGAGATTAACTCGGTTGTTCTTCGTTGCGCTCCTTGTGGTACACTCGTTCCGTTCATGTTCGGGTGGTGTCCGGTGTGTTCGCGTGGGTCGATTCCGGTTCCGGTAACTTTCCTTTGGTTAGGTTCTTGGCTGCCGTTCCGTCTCGTTGTGTGTCCTTGCTGGTGGGTGCTGTCGATCGTCATACTCTGATGTGCGTGCTTGCTTGACCTCCTCCGCTCTGCTCCTGCTCGTCCGTCTCGTTGTATAGCCTCGACATCCCTTGTCCGCGTCTCGTCGTGTCGCCTGGCGCTTCCTGTGTTCACCCCTCTGGGCGATTTGTACCTGTTGCCTGCACGTGTCGCTTCGCGGTGGTCTTCGCAGCTCAGCGGTCAGTTCCTGGCGTCGTCCGTGGTGCTTATCGGCCGTCGTAGCTCGATCTATGGCACCCCGCCTCTGCCTCCTTGGTCCTGTCCTGGTGCTACATCTCTCTTGCGTTAGACGTCGTCGCTCGTCTATGCTCCTGCTGCCTGAGTTTCTTCGGGTCGTCTTCGTTGCCTGCGTCTCGGCCCGTCGTTGCTCTCTCTCCTCCTGTCAGATATCGTCTCTTCGTTGCTGATCACGTCCAGATTTCGTCGTCGCTGCGTCGGTCTGGTCCTTTGCTGGTTGCGCTCGATCCTCTGTCGTCTCTTTCTGGCTCCTCAGGCTCCCATGGGTTCGGCACCGTGCTTAGGAACACGTACACTAACTGGCCTCCTACTTAAGCGGACTTACAAAGCCTCAGACCTTAATGTAAGTGGCATCGTTAGTGGAAGCCTCTTCCAGTCGCTTTTAGGTTTGGCACCGTGAGTATATCCACGTGAGCTGATTGGCCCCCTTCTTAAACGGACTTACAAAGCCGCAGACCTTAAGAAAGAAAGGCATCATCAGTAGAGCCGTACCTAGTCGGTGCGTTTTCCTCGAGACTATGATTCGGCGGACTTACAAAGCCGCAGACCCGAATGCATAGGTCGAGTCGAACGAGCATCTTGATTAGCTTTCGCTTCGGGGAGTTTGGAGTTCCCCTCCACTACCGGCTGCTCGTTGCCGACTGCTCCCTTTTTGGTCGATCGTTTTGGGTTATATATTGGCCATAACATGCACTGTCTGCGAATTATGTCTTCATATATAAAATATATGAAGTTTCCAATATTACCGCTCTCTCTCTGGTATTTTGGTCCGTAGCGTTGTCGTTGTTGTAGGTGGAAATTTGCTGTAAGATTTCCATCCTTACACTCCCCCCTTACTTAGGAGAAGAAGCTTGGTGTTTCCAAGTAAAGGTGTTTCCTCGTCCGCAATTTATGTCGAAGATTTGACCGTTTACGTCAACCTTCCATCGGAGGCGTTTACCGCGCGGCTTAGTTGCCAACGTCTGTTGGATCTTCTCCAGTACCTCTTGAGGTAGCTTCGCTTCTCCTGTCACTGTGTCGACTTCTGTGCGTTCTTTGGTGTCTTTCTCCGTCTCGGTGGAGTGAGTGCTGCTCTCGACGTTCTTGAAGCGCGCGTTACTACGGCTACTGTTACCGCTGCTGCTGTTACTGCTGCTGCTGTTGCTGCTGCTGCTGCTGCTGCTACTGCTGCTGCTGCTACTGCTGCTGCTGCTGCTGCTACTGCTCTCGCTGGTGTTGCCATCCTCATCGCCGCCTTCGGTATTCGCTCCTGGCTTCGCTCGGATCTCCTGCGCGATCCGTATGCGCCACGCTGGCATGTCCTCTTGGGAGAATGCAATGACGGCTCTACGGGCTCGGTGTTCGGCGAGGGCACAGCAGAACACCCCGCAATCGTATGAGTTTGACTGCGCTGGCGCTCCGGGCGTGGGTACCGTACGGAAGCCGTCTGGGCCGGATTTTGTGGCGTCATTCAGGAAGTTTTCCAGTATCCTGATTCCCGACGGGGTGGCATCACCCCTCGGATCGAAGTACTCCAAAGTTTTGGCGCGTAGATAGGCGACTATCATACACCAGTGATTCCCATTTACGTGTAACGGAATTAGCACGATGCTGTCGCTCTGGAAGTCGGGTAATTTCCAACGGCGTACTCCCTCCGCGCCGTTCTTGGTTAAGCACGGCCAGAAAAACGTGTTGAGAGTTGCGACGTGAGGTCTTCCTGGATGTTCCTTGCTGCGTAAAACTAAGATCTCCATGTAGGCGTTCATGATGTTGTCATTCAACCATTGTTTGGGATGTAAGGTGGCGAGATCTTTCTCCGTCAGCAACAGCCTGCCTATCTTGGTCACGAGCTTGTCCGTTTCCTCGTTGGTGCGGGGTTTCTTTGGCGGCGATTTCCTCGTGGCTTCGGTCATCCGTTTTAGCGTGGCGTTAATGTTCCTTGTTTTGTCCATTTTACGTTTGAAGTACTCACTTGTTCACTTGTAATTTGAATAGACTGGTTCGCCCTCGGTTGCTCGCTTATATAGTCCTCTGGTGGTCCCGTTAGGTCCTTTTACCGTTGTAACTTGTTTTCGATTTTCATTGTTCTCCGTCGCTAGCTGGTCACTGGCTATCTTCTGCATTTCTATTGATTGTAGTTTGCGCTGATTTCGCCGTTAGGACTTGTTTCACTGCTGGTTGTCTTTTAGTGTTTCTGTATTACTTATTTTTTTTTGTTCGATATTGTTTTCTACTGCTAATTTGATCGTCGGATTTTCTTCGTTCACTATGTTGTCTGTTCCTAGTTTGTTATCGATGAAGTTTGTGTTCATCCTGCTGTTGTTCTCTGCTTGTTATCTTACAATTATTAATTCACGGTTTATTATTTTTTTTTTTTTTCTGTTAATTAGTTCACTGAGTTTCTCTGCCAGTTTTCCTTGGTTTTATTTGTGAAGTCCCTGCTCGGGCGCCATTGTAACGACTCGATTTCCGGGGTAGGCTCATCGGGCGCCAAGGGTTCGTTACAAACAATTTATTTCTTTGGACTTCAATTTATTCGTACTTCATTGTTTTTATAGTTCACATTTAATTCATCGTACTCTCAATTCGTCGTTTGGTTATTAGGTTTATTATATTATATTAGAGATTAACTCGGTTGTTCTTCGTTGCGCTCCTTGTGGTACACTCGTTCCGTTCATGTTCGGGTGGTGTCCGGTGTGTTCGCGTGGGTCGATTCCGGTTCCGGTAACTTTCCTTTGGTTAGGTTCTTGGCTGCCGTTCCGTCTCGTTGTGTGTCCTTGCTGGTGGGTGCTGTCGATCGTCATACTCTGATGTGCGTGCTTGCTTGACCTCCTCCGCTCTGCTCCTGCTCGTCCGTCTCGTTGTATAGCCTCGACATCCCTTGTCCGCGTCTCGTCGTGTCGCCTGGCGCTTCCTGTGTTCACCCCTCTGGGCGATTTGTACCTGTTGCCTGCACGTGTCGCTTCGCGGTGGTCTTCGCAGCTCAGCGGTCAGTTCCTGGCGTCGTCCGTGGTGCTTATCGGCCGTCGTAGCTCGATCTATGGCACCCCGCCTCTGCCTCCTTGGTCCTGTCCTGGTGCTACATCTCTCTTGCGTTAGACGTCGTCGCTCGTCTATGCTCCTGCTGCCTGAGTTTCTTCGGGTCGTCTTCGTTGCCTGCGTCTCGGCCCGTCGTTGCTCTCTCTCCTCCTGTCAGATATCGTCTCTTCGTTGCTGATCACGTCCAGATTTCGTCGTCGCTGCGTCGGTCTGGTCCTTTGCTGGTTGCGCTCGATCCTCTGTCGTCTCTTTCTGGCTCCTCAGGCTCCCATGGGTTCGGCACCGTGCTTAGGAACACGTACACTAACTGGCCTCCTACTTAAGCGGACTTACAAAGCCTCAGACCTTAATGTAAGTGGCATCGTTAGTGGAAGCCTCTTCCAGTCGCTTTTAGGTTTGGCACCGTGAGTATATCCACGTGAGCTGATTGGCCCCCTTCTTAAACGGACTTACAAAGCCGCAGACCTTAAGAAAGAAAGGCATCATCAGTAGAGCCGTACCTAGTCGGTGCGTTTTCCTCGAGACTATGATTCGGCGGACTTACAAAGCCGCAGACCCGAATGCATAGGTCGAGTCGAACGAGCATCTTGATTAGCTTTCGCTTCGGGGAGTTTGGAGTTCCCCTCCACTACCGGCTGCTCGTTGCCGACTGCTCCCTTTTTTGGTCGATCGTTTTGGGTTATATATTGGCCATAACATGCACTGTCTGCGAATTATGTCTTCATATATAAAATATATGAAGTTTCCAATATTACCGCTCTCTCTCTGGTATTTTGGTCCGTAGCGTTGTCGTTGTTGTAGGTGGAAATTTGCTGTAAGATTTCCATCCTTACAATACATACATACCATATGTACTTGTGAAAGTCGCTAGAGTTCCTAATGATTTCAACTAATACTTCAGTGAAAAAGATTATTGGGCAGGGGAGCATAGAAGTGGGAGGGATAAGAATTTTTCAAAAATATCACTTTTCATATCTCAATAACAGTGTAAGATAGATACTTAAAATTTTTACCAGAAGTAGGCCCAATAGAGAAAAAAAAATTTGATGGCGGTGGTGTTAAGGGTGAGGGTGGGGAAGGATGAGAAGGAAAAAGTTTTGATGTTTATATCTTAAGAACCTGTAATGATATAAACTTCAAACTTCGTATTTAGATAGAACTATAGTAGTGGCATGGTAAAAAAATTAATTTTTTTTAGGGGTAGCATGGTACGAGGGTGCGGGTGTTTTCCCTAACTTTAGAACGGCTTATGCTAGAAAGTTGAAACTCGGTACGTATATGTAAATCAACCAGAAAAGTAATTTTGATTAAAAAAAAATTCGAATATTCCTTGACGTTCAAAAGGGGGGGGAGGCCAAATTCAATTAAAATTATCAGTAACTATAAAATGCATTTTATTTATTTTCACGATTTTCGTCATATCTACTAGGTCTTTCAAAATATTGAATTCATTTTTATTCTACGGATTTTTCATATGAATACCTAGAAAGTGTTTTCAAGATTTTTTTAAATTCGACCCCTAGGAGGGTGTAAAGTAGTTGTATACTTTTTCATGAATTCCACCATATCTCTCAGGTCTGATCAGATATCGAATATCTTTTCACTTCCTCAGGCTTGTTTAATAATCACATATTTTTAAGTTTTATCTTTTTCAACCTCTAGACCCCGGAGTATGACCTAATTATATAATTCATATGTTACACCATATTCTAACCGCTTCCCGAAAATTTTGTTAGGTTTTCAGTTACATAGTAACATACACCGCATCCCCGAATTAAACACGTTCCAAACTTCTGCCGGAAAAATAATAAAGTTGCGCCCAGACTGTTGGCAGATTTTTATTCAGTTCACATCGTACAAATACTTGTTGAATTGAAAGTAAGAAAAACAATAACTAGCACATTCATAGTAATCCTATTACTGGCTACCATACAGAAGTCATTAAATTTGGCTCTTGCATTCGATTTGATTTGCAACAACTTCAGAACGTACTGAACTTCAAAATGTAAATGTTTGCGCCTAAATTCTGATACAGTTTTAAGAAGTACTCAATTATATAGAATATGTATATAGATATTTCAACAGTCCGCACATTTCATTATAATTTTTTTAATTAAATATGGACAACATTTAATATTCGGTTATTTCTGTTTTTAAAAGAAGGGTGAAGCTACTATAGGTACCTACTTATTCCAACATGTAGTTTTTTTTTAATATAATTGCGTAAGGAATTAAGAACATTGAATAAAAGAAATCTTATAGTCAATGGGAAAATACGGTTGACGGTAGTGTATTCCATATTTTTGATGCCCGACTGTCTAAATTTCACTGTACGATATTTATGAATTTAAGTGAATGAGTATTACATGGGAATTAAAACAGGAGAATAATAAGACAACATATTTTATTACTAAAGCTAACGTGAAAATATATGTATATATTTAATAGATGCTGAGTATTCTGACATTTTGACGATATTCAAGGGTGTCCATAAGTCCTGTAATGACATCGTCCTCAATATGTCAGTACCAGCAATGAGAGATTAATGTGGGTGGGGATGGGGGTTTTGTCTAAATATGCGATTTATAGTTCGAATTTTTAATACTCATGTCTAAGTTCAGACCATTCATATTGGTATGAAGCTTGTAGATTTGTCCAAGATCGGATAGTCTAAAGTATTTTTTGCACATTCGGAGGAAACCCATGCGCTTGGAGGCATCAAGAGATGGTGGAGCAAATATGGTGATGGTTTCAATCAAGTTTTTGGCTGATTTTGCTCCAAGCTATAAGTGTTACATTATCAAAGATTAGATCAGCCATTTCGAGTCATGTTTGAAAGAAAGGTGATATATTTGTGTTTTTGAGACATTAAACTGTATTTATTCATTTTTTCTTATAACAGGAATGAGCAGAGTGCAGCGTGTAATGAACCAAATAAAAGTAAATGGATAAGTATTTGGCGACATCTGCAAAACTGTTGTCTGCATTTAGACTTGTGAGTGGAACACAGAGGGTCGTTAATAAAAATTAATAGTAGAGTTGGTGATAAAACTGAACCTTGAGGAGAGCCAGAGAAGTACAAAGAAAACAAAGTAGAAAGAAAACTCTCTTTTCACCAAAGTAAAGAAGTAACAATACCAGATGCATTGAGCATTCATGGCAAACTCTGCTGAAAGCCTTTGTTTTATCAAGCGCGAGTTCTGAATCTTGTTCAAATTTATAAATACAGGTGTACCAACGCTCCATCGGATCACCTGTGGATCTCTTCAGTCGAAACACGATGTTGGCACTGTATTTCCTTATCAGGCCAAATTAGCACAGGAATCGCCCATTTTGGTATAACACAACTAACTAAACCTCAATGTGAATATGTTGTTAGAGCTAGAAGATCTACATACGAATTGATCCATACGGTAATTACAATATAAGTTAATCCTCAGAACTCGAAAAAACAAATGTTTGAAAACCACCAGATGCATCAGACTAATGAAATGACCAATCATCAACAACAACAAAAACTAACAAGCAATGTAATAACCCACTCAAAATTTGACATGCAGTTATTACAGAAAACGCCACGCTAAATTCAATTCAACATAGTTTTTTACTCAAACCTTATTCCATTCTCTTATTATTATTATTATTTTTTTTATTTAACACTAAAGGTACTTTTTCTTCGCAAATTAAATCATAACACCACTAAAGCAAAGTTTTTGGCAGTTCGAATTCAATCAATCACGAACAAAACTGGGATAAAATTCAGTTTTTTTTTTTCTAACAAATAAATGTAAAATTATGAAAATACTTTTTTTCTTAGTGATTTCAAACATTCTCTTCAATTGAAGATATTTTTTATCGAATTGAAATTTTTGTATTTCGTATCACTCCAACCGGTAGACAAAGCCGTAGAAAAAGAAAGACCATATAATTTTTGACTATTGTGACATAAAAACGTTAAAATTATGTTTGTTATGCAATTATACTTAAATGGGTGTTTTTTTTATAATATTACCTAGTTCTATTTGTTGGCGATTGTGAAGCTCTAGGTTGGGGCTATTTATTGATTACACTATGAAAATAATTGACAATAATACGAATCGATGTGCCAATTTACACAGCAATCATATTGAATTAAACAATTAGCTTTTTTTCCAAATTTATTACAATGTACACAATATACGAAATCCGGTACCATTCCCATTGAATACGGTGTAAAAATGTGTAAACAAAAAAAATTGCATAAATTTGCATTTGAAGTACTACTGAGAGTAGCCTCAAAGTTAACGCTTGTTATTGATTTACAACAAAAGAAGATTTCGTAGCTTCAATTGGGCGTACTAAATCAAAAGTTTCAACAAAAGTGATAAAATTGGAAATTTTTGTTTGTAGTTTTTAGATTGGTCACCCGTGTCCAACAATTATTATTATATTTTTATTAATGCTTATTGGTAAGTAATCACAAATACGGTGACTGAATTATATAAAGCACATTCTACACGTACTACTTTCACTGAAAACGAAGATATGAAAGTAAAAGTCGAAAGGTGACTAAAATTAAACAATTTTTTTTCTCCGTTTGCTTTTAATTGCATTTATCCCAAATAAGTGATCTGTTTATGTCGATGATTTAGATCGATGTCAAACTATTAATCAATGTTTTTTTTATTGTCAGCGATTTGATTTGTAACAATAAAACCGCTAACGATTCAATTTGTTTATGGTTACCTTCATCTTGATAATCCTTTTATCTGATCACGCTATCACGAGTATTATCCACAAGTCGGTGGGGTTTAATTTAAAATCCAATAGTGCACTAAGTTCGATTTTGTTTTGATTAATTTGACGATCCTAACGATTCACTCGTTCGATTGATTCACTTGACACGATCGTTTTTACTTTCGATTCGAATTCGAAAACACTCACTCGATTAAATCGCGCGCCCAAAGTTTCAAACTCTCTCCCGCGATTTATTTACTTTTTTTTATTTGTTGGTGATTCGAAAGATTCGGATCGATTCTGTGCGGCAACTTCGACTTACGCTAGTTCACTAACGTTTGTTACGTTCGGCAAATTTCTTTTCAGTTTTAAACAAGATGACATAC
Organism: Beris chalybata; assembly: GCA_949128065.1. Lineage (NCBI taxonomy): Eukaryota > Metazoa > Arthropoda > Insecta > Diptera > Stratiomyidae > Beris > Beris chalybata. The sequence continues at coordinate 95,593,073 of OX421896.1, forward strand.
TTAAATGCCTTCGCTCAGGTGCAAGCAAAGGTAACGATAAAGTTGGGTATCCCCCCAGTTCGATCGTCTTGTGGCGGAGAAAGGTCCCCACTACTGATTTGTGGATTCCGATAATCCTATGGCTTACACTGTTAATCGCTATCTTTAACCAACGATGTAATCTAGTGTAATGCTATACGAGTTTTATAGTGCATGCGAGTTGTTAGTGTCTTTTTTTTTTGGTGTACCTGTTGAATGAACTGAATACGAGATAGGAAATTTTGATTTTGGTGATCTGCTAATTGCTCCATCTTAGTGATCGCATGTGTGTATAAATTAAATCTTGGTTGGGATCAACTAGTTGATGTTATTTTTTTTTTTTTTTTGTATTTTTATTTACCTTTTTTTGCTTCTGATGCACCAGTTCATGGATGGCGAGCGAGTAATTATGGTGGAAAATGTAACGAATTTGTGCAAAAACTTATGTAACGATATTTCTTTCTAAAATGTTTTTATCGGTATGTTTTGCGAAATGCATGGGTTTTTAGTGCAAGGCGCCTGACATTATATTCATTTATTGTCGTCGCAATTGTTTCGGGTACATGATGATTTCATACAAGTTATGACCATATAATTTATATCATAATTTTCGTAGATTCACATACATTGATAAGAGAGCAATTTATTAGCCACAGACGACATTTTTTTACATCAAGATTCGGTTGAAGAGCGATTTCGAAAAAGAGGGTCAAAAATGTTGAGGACAAGTGGACAAATTGGCACACATCTTGATACCGACCCTTTGAAAGCTGGACCAAAACAATTTGCTAAAATATTAAAAATTATTATTATGTATATATATTATACTTTTAGACCATTGATAAATTAAACAGGTACCCAAAAAAATGTACGTACCTTTTGGTTTATCTAACTCATTGTTAGTTACATGAAAATTTATTAATTTAGGTTTCGTGACAATTTCAATTGAGGAATTGGTTTATTAACAGTCTTCAGTTTCGATAATAATGATCCCCTTTAGGGTATTGAAGTAAAGAAAGGTTACAATTTTCTTGAGATTGTGCAATCATAAAAATACTTTATGATATCAGTGAAGGTGGTGGCTGTATTAGCGTCAATAGTCAGAAAAAAAATTATCGAGCGAGTAATTATGGTGGAAAAAGGAAAAAGGAAGTCCGTGCGCAGCATAATTTTTTATGCTATTTTCTTCTGATTACGTAGTGAAAAAATATGTTAATTAAACTGTGAAGTGGCTTTTCTTCTGCAAAGTGTTAAAAACCATCCGCAAGTTCCGTATCCTATTGGTAGGATTCACATTTACTATTTCGAAGTCAATCAATCCGTTGATTTTTTATGTACTCCACAGATAATTTTTTTTTCTCCATTTATTTGTTTGTACCTTTTAATTAAAATTAATTTTATTGATAACAGCTTGAAGCTATATGTTAATTTCGGTGTAAAGAAATGTCTAGTTCTAAGTAAGTACCAATATTTTGGAAATAAATTGAATTATACGGAAGACCGTTCAAATAATCTACAATTCAATATTTCATCAGATCTTTGTTGAAAATCGGAAAATCATGAAATCGTTATAAAGGCAATTAAATCAAAATTTTGTGAGAAAAATCAGTTCAATATTTGAGCCGTTTATTTTGATTGTGAAAAAAAACGAAAATCGGATTATCATGAAATAGATATTTAGGCAATTAAGTCAAAATTTTGAGTGAAAAAAATTATTCGATATTTGAGCCTTCTATTTTGAAAGTGGCATATTTTAGATCAATTTGTTTTGAAATTGAGATAATTAAGGCTCCATGTGCACGTTAAATGCAATTTTGATGCTTTATGACTGTTTTCATACCAATATTTCACGTTAATGGCAACAAAAGAAATAAATAAAATTACACCACTTTATTAGCTGGTATGTAAACTAGGTCATCTATAGAGAAAAAACTCAAAACTGTATTTGGAAAAAAATGCTATTAGAACACCAACCCTTGAACATTTTTTAAAAAGTGTAAATTCGAGTTTTTTAAACGCATATTACCTATTTCTTGAATAAGTAACATGTCATTTTCATTATTATAATGCTAGAAAAAATCTGAAAGTAGGTCTTCCATAAATCAAATTTTAAAAAATTTTCACTTTTGTTAATAATACATGAAGTCAAACAAGCAATTTTTCACGATTTTCATGGCAGGAATTTGCGTTTCATTTAAAAGTATAATAGATAGTATAATTAATTGATTTATCTAGAACATTCATCAATAAAAAAATTATTGATTTCTAATAGTTATGCGTTTCAAATAATTTTAATACCTATAACAATATTTTTTTTGTAAAATCAAAATTAGTTCGCTGTTAGACAGATGAACGATGCAGACTTATTGTCCACAACAAATTACATAAACGAAAAATGAAATCGTTTTTCGTTTGATTAAAATCCTCTCAAGAAAGAAAAATCAAACAGGAATAAAAAATAGTCGTACCGGACTCATGGGGCCCTAAGGGTTTGCGTCTTAACATGTTTGAAAATATTAATGCGAGAAGGTTTACTTGTATTTGTTAAATGTGACATGAAACAATGTCATAAAGAGGTTCTAAGAAAGTTGCTTTAGAATATCACACTAAATTTTTTTTGTTGGAAAAAGAGACTTATGCCACTTTCAAAATTAACGGTACATTTAATCAAACATAAAATATATGACGGAATTCGTGAAAACAATCCGCCTATACACCCTTATAGGTTACATATCGAAAAATGGTAAAAGTATTTTTAGGCGATTATATGTAGGGTACCTTTGGACGGTTTTACCTGTAGACAGTCAGTTTAAGTATTGACCAAGTTCAAGTACTGACAGAAACTATTTGGCTAACTCTTTTCATAAGTGGTAACGCGCAATACGGCTGATAAAAAAAAATTTCGATAAAATTAAATTTCGGAGTTCTTTACTCAGTGTATTTTAACTTCCAAAACTCGCTTTCGTTACTAATCTTCATGCTTATGAAGCTTATTATATATTATTTACATTATAACTGTATCGGGAGACCTTTTTGTTAAATAAATAAAAGGCTATAAAGGGTTTTGTTCAGAGTGTCGTAAATTGTTTCTGTAGACAACCATTTACTTGTTCTTTTGGACTGGTCATAGGTACACATATTGTCCATAGGTTTTAAATCTGATACTATTGGTTTTAAGAAAAGATTTTATTTTATTTATGTAATAATTAATGTTGTTAATTTCTGTTAAAAATACGTTTTATTGAAACTACCTTTAATAACAAGTGCGTCGTCCATAGGAACATTTACTGATGTATGTTCGTAGGTACATTGCACATTGCTTTTATCAGTGGACGTAACCTCCAATTTTTAAAGCATTCTATAACTAAGAAACTTGTACCAAAAAATAGTAACTAAGAACTTCTAGAAAAACTAATATCTTTCGAGATACTAAAAAATTAAACTAAAAATAAATTAAAGCAAATTAAAAATGGAGCTGTTTCTGTGGAAAGAAATTGGAATAAAAGTATGTTTTTGTTACTTAAAGAGTATCTATGTGTACATATTTATTTATTACTCATCATCTGCTATAATTCCAATAATATCGTTATTTTTGTCCAAAATTATATAATATAGATACTGCAAAAATAGGCTGATTATTGCCTAACTTGAGATATTTTTCTTCATTTGTAGGTATGTTTTAAAATGCGTGTACATGTTTCACAACTTCCGCAAAATTTCTTAGGTCCAACGATATAGAACTCGCTTTCATATACATATGTAGCTATGTTTTTATGTGCATTTAAATTACTTAGAAAATTATTTCAATATTTTGCTATATTCAATCTTACTGAAGGAAATGTCTCATGGTCTGATTTGAATAATACCAAAATCAGAACTGATTTCGACCTATCGATAAGCCAAAAATGAACATAAATTACATAACATTTGCTGGACGTGTATAATATGGCGTATTTTGGATGAAAAATTTAACGGAATGACTTTAATCACACCAAAATCAGACTCGCAGGAAAGATAGGCGATAAATCCGAAATGCATGGTCTGATTATTTGCCATATTCATACGACATTAATCACATCATTTCATTGGAAAGTTCTTAATCACAGATTTTAGCCACATTAACCGAATCAAATATTGAACTATCGCTAGGCCAAAATTATCATGCGTGGCATGATTATTTTCCTACAGGAAAAATAGTCATCATTTATAACTGAAAGTGCTATTGTTTTGCAATGTCATCACAGCAGATATTTATAAAACGTTTAATGTCCTTTACTCAAATATTGAAATTCTGTCCAGGCATTTTCCCGTGATGTTCGAACAGTTCTACAAACAAAGAACTTTTTTATTAACTTATATAAATGAACCTATCCGTTTGTGGTTTTAGAAATCAGACCTGTAATTTCGATATCGATAATGTGTGATTCTATAAGGACACGCCAGCTATGAATAACTAATACCTTGGATACACTGCTTATATGCAAGTATGCAAGTTTGTACGTTGACGTACTATAAGCACATTATTGGGTGATTCTGACGATATTATGATTTATATGCAAGCAGTGTATTAGACTTAGTCCAAAATGTCAGGTCAAAATGTCATAGCTGTGATGGTATTGCAAAACAATAGCTAATTCATTTCTGATTTGTGTCTATTTTTTCTCCAGCAGTATGTTGTTACGAATTCCGACATCCATCTTAGGTCTGATTAGATAGATAGATATATTTATTTCTTAAATTTAGATACAGTTCGATATGTCAGTAAATTTTCATTTAAAGTTTAAACGTAATGTCCTTACGGCTTTGGCAAAACATTAAGCACTAAGCAGACAAAAATTATATGTAGGTAAACATTAAAATTAAATGAATACGTAATACAATAGTTTCCAGGGAAAAGTTACTAAAAAAACCTTTGATATATTAAAAACTAAACTAAGAACTATAACTAAAAAAAATTAAAATACCAATAATTCATTAATTGATAAATGGAAGCTATCGTGGGGATGTCGCAAAATTTCGGTTTTTAAATCTGTTTACTATTTCTTTAATAATCGGATTTATTAATTTCAATTTTTCTTTTTCGTGTAAAAGACGAGTAGACGTGTGACAGGGTTAATTTAAAATTATCATCTAGTTTTGCATTATTTGCAGTTTTTTGCGATGAAATTCAGCACAACTTGCCCAAACCGGAGCGTTATATGTGTGGATTTGTAGAACAATTTTAGGTCTAATTAGAAATCGACATGTTTTTACTATAACGGCCTTTTTATAATAGTTTCAAAAAAAAAACTTAATTGAAATTGAAAATAAATCAAAGAAGAAAATAAAAAATCAGCCAAGATTCTGGGTGTAAATCTATAATTTTTTTAGGTAGAAGTCCGGAGCATGGACAAGTTACTATGCGAATAATAAATAGCCTTCTGATTATTATTTAGATTCTATTTAGGTCGTTTCTCAATTTCTTGCTAAGTCTACGTCTACGTCTAGTTATAACAGTTACGACGCAATTATGACGTCAGACCTAGCAACAATTTGTCTAGATTTCTGTTGGTTTGTGTCTTGGCTATCAGTCAATCGAAAGTTTGTATTACACTGTATGACCACTTGGTCAAACAGTGTAATACAAGATTAAGGAAACGTAAAAAAATTCAAATTTTTGATTTTTGCAGTGTCAAATAAGCATCATTCCGAGCTTTTTCTAAACTGTTATAATAGCAATGCTATGCTGTGACGTCAACTTAGGCGTAGACGTAGACTTTGTAAGGAATTGAGAAACGACCTAGTACATAAAAAATACCAATTTGTTGCAACAAGGAAACTATCTTAACATACCAAAGAATATAAAATTTCACGCTAAGTTCAATAATTACCATCATAAGTACAAAAACCAACAATATATTATCTCACCTAATAGTTTATATTTAAAGCAATTTATTTAATGAACTTTAAATAGTCATTATTAAGGCCTTTATAATGAACTAATAAATAATATGAGAAGAGGAACAGTTTAATTCTGTAAAAAACTCGATGTTATGAAATAATATTATGAGTAACTAAAGGTTAATTTTTGTCCTTTAAATAGCGACGAAATCTACCTTAAAAATATAAAGGGCATTTTTTCTATCGAAACAAGTTTCCTCAAATCTGTGATTAAATAATTTCGATTGTAAATAACCTACACTAAACACTGGCATACTAATAGCAAACATAAATTAAACTTTAAATTAAGTTGTATCTAATTTACTATTAGGTCGTAGTGCTAGATTTTCTCTTAAGTGTTTTCGACTCAAGATTAAATTTAATCAAAAATATTATATAAGCATCATTTTTATCTTCCGGTACGACTTTTAAGTGATTTTAAAAAGTTCAGGTTTCTAATATTTGGCAATAACATATGCGACTCTCTCATTGCAATTCTTCGTACTTACTTACGAAATTATTACGAAATAGTTCACGATACAAACAAACAAATAAATGGAATATTACAAATAATTTTTTTTTTTTACTTTTGCATAAAAACTTTTTAGCAAGGCTGAATCAAGCAATACTGGATTTTATCTTTCACCGAATTTTCGTTGTTTTAGGTTTTTTCGGTTGTTTTTTTTCTCCAGTAAGAAGTGTTCACAGTTGGTAGCAATTGATAAGATTATGCAACGGGAAAGTTCATTACTGACTCCTTCGAAAATTAATCGCATAAGTCTAAAAGAAAATGAAATGAATAGTGTCTCGTTCTGAAGATACTGTGTAAAGTAACGACTTCCATATGAAAAATTACAGGCACTTTACTTCAATTTGAACAAAAGCACTTTAACATTCGAGTAGTGATCAATCCCACTAGCGAAAATTAGTGATTGTCTCATTTACTGTTTTTTTGTTGTATTTAATAATTTAAAATATTTATAACTTACAATTGGACCTAATTTTTTCTCAAATCTGTACTTCTTTCATAATCAGTTACTGGTGCAGTTAACCAATAAGTTTAAATTGAAATGACATGTCAGGGATAAGCTGCATTGCATAGGCGCGAATAAATATTCAAATCAGAAAAAAATCGTCTAAATACTTAATTTAGGTAAAATACTCGGTCAAGTGATAGATACTTGAAGAAAATTGTATTTTATTTCAGTGAATGTTTGAAGCATAACTTGTAATAACTTGTAATATAAAAAAATTTATGTAAGGTGATAATAGCCGTATAGAAAACCAACTAAAATTGAAAATCGTTTTACAAAGCGTAAAGTTAATGAAGTTCAAATTTACGTATAAATTTTGATATCATCATTAAATTACAACATTTTACATGATTTTAATGAAACTCCTCTGATATATTTCTGCTATATTTACACTTTGTGAAAGGTGTTCTTTTTTCAATATTTTTTTATTTACATAATACTGAATTAATTTGCTTAGATATACTGTTCAGTTTCGGTTGTTTTTAACTATTATTTTTTAACATAGATGCGTTTTGTGATTGAAAAATCACAATCTGAAATTATTAAGTATTTTGCGCTTTGCGTTAGTAGACAATGAAAGAGGAAAAAATCTGCCAACAGTCTGGGCGAAGTGTGCCAGAAGTGCCGAAGATACAGACACTATTACCTTCTCCCCAAGAAGAAGAAATTTGGAGTTATGACCAAGAGGATTAAAAAAAGGAAAAAAAAACGATCAGAGCTCACCGGTTCGAACCGAAGCCTTCCTGACTTCGAGGCTGCGACGCTAGCCCCGGTACCACGATCTACTTACCTTTTCGGTCCTCTTCAACCTACTCCAAATGCGCGCCGGTTTTGCTCAGCCGAAGACGGGGAGTTCGACGACTAACTTTCTTACCGCTATGGGCGCCACCTAATCTTCGTACACTGCGAGGGGATTAGGAAACCTCGACTTATCGATTTTCTCCGGGAACTAGTGGAGACACTTATTTGAAATTAGTCAAGACACTGTTTCAACTGCTGATACTCAATCACTTTTTATTGCATTTACTCTACCACAGTTCAATTTGGAAATGGACGTGTTCCGGCGGTTTTCGGTAATTATAAAGAAAGAAAGAAATTTTTATTCACTGAACTTGTCCGCTAACAGCGGCATAATTAAAAAAAAGAACGCGTTCCTTCCCGTCAAACCTGAAACCTATGGATTCGTCAATCGCGAATCTCGCGACTCAATTTAGCACCTGTAAGGGCGGGAAGCCAAGCAAAAAAAAAAAGGAAAAAACTACCTGATTTCTTACAAAATCCCTGCGCCGTTGCCGTAACTATCGCCCGTCTGACTATTTCTCTTCGTTATCTCCGCCACTCAGATTCCAATATCTCCGATACTCAGATTTCAATATCTCCGACACTCCGATTCTCAGGATGTTCTCCTTGTCCTGTTAGAAATATCCTTTGTGTGATTTTTATTCACATGCACCACTCTGCTCACACTCGTTCCCAACTTTTAAATCTCAAAAGCCCCGCGCATTCGTAATCCAGGGCTTATATAACCTCCGCCGCGCCTTCGGCTCATTTCGCCTGTTCTAGTACGGTTTCCCCTTTTCTCTGCGAAAATTCGCCCGACGTCTTCGAGACAGTTGACAGGTCTCGATCTTGTAAACATCAAACGAAACTGGTGCGGTCTGAAATGTTTTCCGGATATTTCTGGGAGTTTTTATGCAGAATTCTGCCACTTTTGCTGAACTACAGGTTAGCGCGGGAGAATCCTACCGGTTCTTTCGACATTCGTCGGCTTCCTTCGGTTGTTCCATCTCATTTTGTTCCGCATGGAATATTTAGTGCCGTGTTTCCCCTTTTCAAAGTGTTAGCGGAAATGTGCCTGTCCGCGTTCCCTGTGTTTCCGGGATTCACATACGGAAATAGAATCGGGACAGGTCCGTTGTAGCTCGGTTCAGTTAAAACGCCAACAGTCGGTGCTCCCCCTATGAATTAGGCCACGCCAACATCCTTCTTCCAATCGAGATGACGATCAGACGACAGCGGTAAGCATCGGCGCAAGATACCTGGTCGGACAAAATTTCCGTACAAACAACTGAATATCTTTGCTTCCCTTCCCTTAAAAGTTGACCGCCAGAGGCTATGTCACAACATCTTCTTAAAACAAAACCAGTTAAGACAAGAAGGAACGGTAGGACCGAATTTATCGCCACTTTTCGCTCGGAACTCTACCATACCAGGTTCCTATTAATTCTAAGCAAAATTCTTAATAACGCAAAATAAGCAAAATTCTTAATAATAAAAATAATATTCTCCTCCTCCAGGTTGTCCACCATTGATTCCGGGATATTCTACGAAGCGGTGAACTGCTTCGGCCTATTCTCTCCTATCCGTTCCCCGATTCGTTGGTCTACCTGTAAGTAGAAAAACCGACGCAGTGACAAGCTCGTTACGAGGGATTTATACTGTAACAACTCCACCGTCACCTCCTGGAAAATTTCTTTCCCAAGAAATTTTACAATAAAATGCATCCAGTGCATCCACAACCACCAAACAACATCAACCTTAAGGAACAGCACCAAACGTACCAAGGACATACGGGAACATAAACCCATCAACCAACACAAAACATGAGGCGTGAAACCTTAATACTATACGTTCGCTTCTGCATGATATGGCTTCAAATCCTTCACATGCCAGGTCCCCTTCTCGACGTTCTTCTCATCCACCAATACGTACGTGTGATTCGACGTACATCTTTTTATTCGGAAAGGTCCGACATATTTGGGGCCTAGACTTGCAGCATAAAATTTGGACGCATTAGATAGCGCGAAATTCCGGCGCCATACCAACTCGTTTGGTAGAAATTCTACGTCTCGACGACGCGCGTTGTACAAATCCTTCGCCTTACTGGAGGCCATGGTCATTCTACGTTTAACATCGTCCCGCAGGGTTTCCAAGAACTTCATGCGGTGCAAGTACCCCTCCACTGCGGGCCCTGACACCTCTTCCAGACCTTCCAGTGCCAGCGTCGTATTCCCACCATCGACCACCATCTCTCTGCCAAAATTTATCAAATAGGGCGTTGCTCCAAGGACTTCGTGTTCCGACGTGCGAATGGCACACGCAACCTTGGCTAAATGGGACTCCCACGTACGGTGATTTTCGGATACATACGATCTAAGGGTCGTCTTGATGACTTGGTTCATCCGTTCAGCAGGGTTGGCCTGGGGATGATAATGGGCAGAATAACATACAGTGGTTCCATATGAATTAAGAAGTGTCCGAAAATTCTTGCTAACGAACTGCGACCCATTGTCGCATATCAGAATTTTCGGAACTCCGAACATTAAAAACACGTCTTGTTCAATCGCTCGACAAATACCAGGGGTAGTGGCCGACCGCAGAGCAAACAACAAAGGAAATTTACTAAAATAATCCACCACCGTCAAAATATACGTATATCCACTAGTCGAGCGTGGTAGAGGTCCGATTAGATCGACCGATATCATTTCCCAAGGCCGGCTAGCACCTTTTCGTTCGGTCATTAGGCCAGCTGGTTTCATACGCTCTGGTTTCACCCTCTGACATACCTGACACATGCGAACATACTTAGCAGTGTCCGCCTTCATCTTAGGCCAATATACTTTCGCAGCCAAGCGCGCAAATGTTTTATGCACGCCCATATGACCCGCTAAGGCGTTATCATGGCATTGTACCAACAAATCCTTCCTTGCACTCTTCGGTACCACCCATTTCCATTCGTCGCCCTCCTCACTAAGGCCGGGATAACGCTGTTTCGCCCGTTTGAACAACTTCTCGCCTTCGACTCGCCAACCCGGAAAGGTTAAAGGGTCTTTTTGCACATTTTCCCTCATCCTGTCCACCCACGAGTCAACCGTTACGACACTTAGTGCAGAACACTGTGGAACCGTACGCGACAACATATCGGGAACGACATGGTCCTTACCTTTGCGATGGATGATCTCCATATCGTACTGCTGCATACGAACTGCCCACCTTGCCAACCGTCCACACGGATCCTTCAGATTCGATAACCATAACAATGAGTGATGATCGGTAACCACGGTAAACTTTGCTCCTTCCAGATACGGACGCAGCTTTTCAACTGCCCATACTACAGCCAGGCATTCCTTTTCTGTGGTTGAATAGTTGCGCTCCGATTTAGTCAGAGACCGACTCAAATACGCCACCACTTTTTCTCCCTCCTCGTAACTCTGCGTCAACACAGCTCCAATTCCGAAATCAGACGCGTCTGTCTGCACCTGGAACGATCGGTCGAAATCCGGGCATGATAAGATTGGGGCCGAAATCAAACATTCTTTAGCTGCACGGAACGCTAGCTCACATTCTTTCGACCAAACGAACTTACGATTTTTCTTTAAGAGTTCGTTTAGTGGTTTGGTAAGTTCCGCGAAGTTTGGTACAAAACGTCGATACCAGGATATTGTTCCCACGAAACTACGCACTTCTTTTACGCATTTCGGTGCCGGTATGTGAACGATGCTCTCCACCTTATCTGGATCCACATGTAGTCCATGCGCATCCACCACGTATCCCAGATACTTCAATTGGGTTCGTCCAAACTTACATTTTTCTGGGCTCACCCGGAGATCTGCCTTCGCCAAACGATTGAGCACCTCATCCAGGACCTCCAGGTGTTTCTCAAAAGTTTGAGTCACAATAATAATATCGTCTAAATAAACGAAAACGTGTGGCTCCAGATCTGCACCCAAAACGCGATCGATAAGTCTTTGCCACGTCGCAGGGGCATTATGAAGACCAAAAGGCATCCTTGTGAACTGGAACAACCCTCGGCATGGCACGGTAAAAGCCGTAATCGGTTTCGATTTCTCCTCCATCGGAATCTGCCAATAGGCAGACTTAATGTCCAGAGACGAAAGGAACTTCGCGTTACGAAGCTTGTCCAGCGTGGCAGATACAAAAGGCAACGGATACGCATCCCGTTCGGTGACTTTATTTACCTTCCTAAAATCGACACAGAAGCGAAACTTCCCATCCTTCTTCCGAACTAACACGATTGGCGATGCCCACGGACTCTGGGAGGGCTCAATTACACCTTCCCCCAACATACTTTTTAGCTCCGTATCAACCTGTTGCTGCACGGCTGGCGAGATACTGTAGTGCCTTTGTTTAATGGGTTACGAGCTAGTTCTGATCTTATGTTCCACCAAGTGCGTACAGCCCAACCCACCAGGCATCGTACCAAAAAGCTTGGTTGTTAAATCGTTTAGAAGTTGGTTTTGTTGAGGTGTTAGATCCGATGGATGGACCAAAGGTTCAACAGCGGCTAAGCTTTCTGCGTGGGTGGAAAATTCCCAACAGTTACCACTAAGATCGGGAACAATTCCAAATTTCGCCCAGAAATCCGCCCCCAAGATAAGCGTTTGTGGTAATGAGGGAATGACCAGCACGTCCATCAAACCCACCTTCCCTTTTACGCAAAACGGAACCACTACTGTACCCAAAACGACTACCCCCGATCCATCTGCTAACGCTACCGAGGCCACTGCCGTCTTCACCACCTTAAACCCCAAACCTTGCAGAATCCGCCAACCTTCCATCCCCACAATCGTCCGTGATGCACCTGAGTCCAACAGGCCCAGCATTTTAACCCCATACACTGTCACCAGTAAGTACGGCCGATTGTCACCCGAGCCGCGCGCTAGAGCGTAATCCACGTGTATTCGGTCTACGTTCCCACCTAAATTAAGGACAGATCCGTCAATACCCACCGCCTCTACTAACGAATGCTTACGGGTATCCAGACCACACTCATCCATACCGGCATCCTTCCGATCTTTATTAATATTGTGATCGCCTCCAACCAAGTAATCACCCTCGACTACCGATCCACCTCCAGTCTTGAGCACACGGTCCTCAATAACACTGTCCTCGTCAGAAGAAGTACCCATATCGAACCCACAATCCACAATAACATCATTCCGATCGGCATAGCTTCTTCCATTATTGAGCCCAATCTCATCAATACTATTCTTTTCAGCGGGAAAACTCCTACTCCTATTGAGACCACACTCATCAATACCATGATTCCCAACTGAAACACTCATTTCAGCGGGAAAACTCCTATTCATATTGAGACCACACTCATCAATACCATGATTCCCAACTGAAACACTCATACCAATACTGAGGCCACACTCATCAATATTGGTACCCCTTTTTTTCCCTCCGTCTGAGGCAGGTGAAATTACCTGGGAATTCATTGCTCTGCCGCGCCCTGAATTCCCTGGTCTTTTCCCGCACAATTTGAGCAATTCTTGCGTATAACGTTTTCTAACCCACACCCATAGCAACGCCTAGGCTGACGACAACGATTCGCCAAATGCCCCTCACCATTGCAATTAAAACATTTGTACGTCCTGCCCGGTATCCCGGATTGATTGTTATGGTCCGAATGAATATTATTATGTCCACTAGTTGCTCCTAATGTAAGGATGGATTGATGACAGTCCTGTTGGTTAAATTGCGTCATAGCAACCTCAACGTAAGCCAGATCAGGTTCTAACAGGTTCGTTTGTTTCTTCGACGGCGGTGGTACGTAGCTCTCAACATTATACCGAGTTGCCTCTAATTTCCTTCCCACATCTACCAGGTGTGCGATGGAGTCGATCTCAAGGAAAGCTAACTGGGTTGAATAAAATGGAGCTAAATTCTTACGAATGAAGGCCAGCTGCATTCCTTCGTTACAGGGCACATCTAATCTTCCAAAAAGCCTCAGCATGACGCTCACAAACATGCCAATGCTTTCATTTTCACCTTGAGTCCGGCGGCGAATTTCGTCTAGCAACCTATCATTATAGCCGGGCGGTCGGAATTCCTGCTTCAAGCTGTGAACTAAGTTCGACCAATTCTTAATGAAAGGCTTATTCGCACGTAGCCAAATCAGCGCCTTTCCCTCAAATAGATCGACAGCCGAGTTATATAAGTTCGAGAAGGAACACCCTCTCGCCTCCCTTAACTCTTCCACTCTCTCCAGAAAGCAACTAAGCGACTCCCCTGCATTACCCGAAAATTTCACGCCCCATTTGTACACCTGAACCGACGACTTTCCACCCTTCTCTTCCGTTTTCGATTCACCCCCTTCTTCCGCACCAACTTCAGATCCCAACTGCCCTTTTTTCCCTGCCGAATCTATGTTCGGAAAGCCATCTGACAACCCTGATGAACCCGGATTCACATGCATGGGTACGACTGGTGTCTTCGGAGATGAAAAATCCTTGGGCCCGATTACTTTTTCAAACATATCGCTGATTCCTGCGACATCATCAACTTCCTTTGTGGCCTTGTCGTCCAGTTCCACAAGGATATTGGCAATCCTAAGCCGCACTTCCGCCACATAATCCTCGCAGTCTGAATTAAAATCTAAGCCGTTCGTAATCCTCCTCGCCACCCAACACGTCTTCGCGTCAATTTTTTTAAATTCTGACGAGTTTTCGTCCCCCACAAATTTCGCCAAGAGTTCGGAAATCTCTTTCAATTTCCCATCAATCGCCTCTTTGTCCTCGTCCACTGAGAATTTATATTCTGGACGTGAAAAGCTCGCAGTACGTTTCAACGTCGATCGCAGTTTTTTCCGCATCTCATCAACGGTCTTGCCCTCAAAACCCCACACCGCCAACTCATACCTTAGCTCCTCCGAAGATAGCCTATTTATGTCCATCATATAACAATATATCAATAAAGATAAAAAAAAAAAAAAAATTCAATTATGCAATTTCAAATCAGTATTCTGTTTATTTGACGAATAATATTAACATCTACAATAATATGGACTCTTATTCAAACTGCACATATACACAGCCGTTTGAAATTCGACGCACTGATTGCCTCGAAATAATAGTTGAAATAAGCGATGTAAACCAATGAAGGAACAATCGAATCGATACTACGTCCTCTTAGAGAAAACTGCAAACAACACAAAAAAAAATATGTAGGTATGGATATGTATATTCCAAACACTAACATGCGTCGTGAATATAATAAAAAAAAAATTAATTAAATATTGGAAGAAAAAAAAAAATTCATAGGAATTGAACCCGCTTCCACACCTACCGTATACACCAGTATCCAAACACTCTAACCACTAAGCTATCGAAGCACACATAAAATTGTTTCTACTATGAAATACTGCGTAAGAGAATCCGGTGTAAAACTATATACAAAAACTAAATTGACGAGGTCAACGATATTCGCGCCGCGAAACCAACGGATTCTACTTTTGAATTTAATCACCTTCCGGTATTAAAACTGTGTGTTCCCGCTAATTCAAACGACCGCTATAACACCCGTAATATCGAATTTTCCCGTAATTCAACTGAAAAAATTACGTTCACTAAACCAACAAAACCCGAACTAATTACTTCACTTTTCACGTTTCTTTTCTCTTTACGAAGAAAGTAGTCTCAAACACGTTGGGCGCCAATTATTACCTTCTCCCCAAGAAGAAGAAATTTGGAGTTATGACCAAGAGGATTAAAAAAAGGAAAAAAAAACGATCAGAGCTCACCGGTTCGAACCGAAGCCTTCCTGACTTCGAGGCTGCGACGCTAGCCCCGGTACCACGATCTACTTACCTTTTCGGTCCTCTTCAACCTACTCCAAATGCGCGCCGGTTTTGCTCAGCCGAAGACGGGGAGTTCGACGACTAACTTTCTTACCGCTATGGGCGCCACCTAATCTTCGTACACTGCGAGGGGATTAGGAAACCTCGACTTATCGATTTTCTCCGGGAACTAGTGGAGACACTTATTTGAAATTAGTCAAGACACTGTTTCAACTGCTGATACTCAATCACTTTTTATTGCATTTACTCTACCACAGTTCAATTTGGAAATGGACGTGTTCCGGCGGTTTTCGGTAATTATAAAGAAAGAAAGAAATTTTTATTCACTGAACTTGTCCGCTAACAGCGGCATAATTAAAAAAAAGAACGCGTTCCTTCCCGTCAAACCTGAAACCTATGGATTCGTCAATCGCGAATCTCGCGACTCAATTTAGCACCTGTAAGGGCGGGAAGCCAAGCAAAAAAAAAAAGGAAAAAACTACCTGATTTCTTACAAAATCCCTGCGCCGTTGCCGTAACTATCGCCCGTCTGACTATTTCTCTTCGTTATCTCCGCCACTCAGATTCCAATATCTCCGATACTCAGATTTCAATATCTCCGACACTCCGATTCTCAGGATGTTCTCCTTGTCCTGTTAGAAATATCCTTTGTGTGATTTTTATTCACATGCACCACTCTGCTCACACTCGTTCCCAACTTTTAAATCTCAAAAGCCCCGCGCATTCGTAATCCAGGGCTTATATAACCTCCGCCGCGCCTTCGGCTCATTTCGCCTGTTCTAGTACGGTTTCCCCTTTTCTCTGCGAAAATTCGCCCGACGTCTTCGAGACAGTTGACAGGTCTCGATCTTGTAAACATCAAACGAAACTGGTGCGGTCTGAAATGTTTTCCGGATATTTCTGGGAGTTTTTATGCAGAATTCTGCCACTTTTGCTGAACTACAGGTTAGCGCGGGAGAATCCTACCGGTTCTTTCGACATTCGTCGGCTTCCTTCGGTTGTTCCATCTCATTTTGTTCCGCATGGAATATTTAGTGCCGTGTTTCCCCTTTTCAAAGTGTTAGCGGAAATGTGCCTGTCCGCGTTCCCTGTGTTTCCGGGATTCACATACGGAAATAGAATCGGGACAGGTCCGTTGTAGCTCGGTTCAGTTAAAACGCCAACAGTCGGTGCTCCCCCTATGAATTAGGCCACGCCAACATCCTTCTTCCAATCGAGATGACGATCAGACGACAGCGGTAAGCATCGGCGCAAGATACCTGGTCGGACAAAATTTCCGTACAAACAACTGAATATCTTTGCTTCCCTTCCCTTAAAAGTTGACCGCCAGAGGCTATGTCACAACATCTTCTTAAAACAAAACCAGTTAAGACAAGAAGGAACGGTAGGACCGAATTTATCGCCACTTTTCGCTCGGAACTCTACCATACCAGGTTCCTATTAATTCTAAGCAAAATTCTTAATAACGCAAAATAAGCAAAATTCTTAATAATAAAAATAATATTCTCCTCCTCCAGGTTGTCCACCATTGATTCCGGGATATTCTACGAAGCGGTGAACTGCTTCGGCCTATTCTCTCCTATCCGTTCCCCGATTCGTTGGTCTACCTGTAAGTAGAAAAACCGACGCAGTGACAAGCTCGTTACGAGGGATTTATACTGTAACAACACCTTTAAAATACCAATTACAAATTTGGGTCATAGTTCAGAATCAACGTAGAATTACACCACTGGTTTTCTCAAGACAAAACTGTTATTTGGAAAATTAGTCTTATCAATAGAAGATACAACATTTAGCGATCATAAATGGTTCTTCATACAAATAAACACTCCGTGACAGTAATAATTTATTGAAAACTCAATAAGACCTAAACTATTTGAATACATTCATGAAATCGTTTAAAATATCACAAACCCGCGGAAGTTTGATATCTCATTGAACTTAAGAAATATGGTGGAATTCCTGAAAGTAAAATTAACACGATATCTCACTAGACTTAAGAGATATGTCGAAATTCGTGAAAAAACATGCGGACTTCTTCCACAAATAGCTTTTTCACACCACCCCCGAACATCAACGTATATCTGATATTTTTCTTTATAGTTTCAACTTTCTGACATAAACCGTTCATGAAATAGAATAAACACCCAACTCACCTATCATACTGCCTCCCATAAAGGACTGAGTTTCAGCTTTCTATCTTAAGGTACCCACACACCGACACGAAATATTCGCTGACGTCGCGGCGACGGATAATTCGCGCTTGCGGCGATTGCGAAATTCGTCTATATGCCCCCATTACAGCGTTTTCAATCGCGGTGAAATTCGCTTTCAAATAATAATTTGTTTTCAAGAAAACTTGAAAGTGGGTCCATGACATCAATTTAGAAATACAGGAATATGGTTTTCTTTTAACGTTTTTGTAATTATCATCCGCCAATTTAAATAAAATAGGATATTGACGAACGAGTTCTACCTATCAGTTTCTCAACTTTTGACATTTTGGAGCGGAAAGCGAGAAAAACGCGTCCATCCGCGAACAAAATCCGCCACGAATAAATACGCTGCAAAACCGCAGCAACAGCGAATACGCACCGCGTCGGTGTGGTCATTCTCATTAGTTACCATGTAAATAAATAAAGGCGAGTGTTCCGCTGCAAAATAATCGCAGCGTCAGCAAATAAATCGCGTCAGTGTGTGGGAACCTTTAAACGGTTTTCAACAATTGAACTTGTCTCGTACCTCACAAGCCCTTTGAATTATTAAGTTCTAATTTATTTAGTGGGTAGGTCTACTGAGTTGGACGGGAGTGAACTTTTGCCACAATGCGTATTTTTGCCACAAGGCGTATTTTTGCCTAAAGGCTTACTTTTACCACAAGGCTTATTTTTGCAACATATAAGGCGTATCGAAGAAGTTCTCAGGAAAACCTAACTAATCAACCAGATTATGCTCTTGAAAAATGCACTGTTTCTTTTATTGATCTCTAAAGGATCTATTCAAAAATATGCAATAATCGGAAGTACTGAAACGAAAGATATACATACCTAAGTACTGAATGTGATAATTAAACAGGAATACTACGATGCAACATATAACATTTAATTTCATAAAACATTACAAAATATAACGAATCTATGAATGGCAATATCCCTTGCACATTCATAACTTCGTTCATCAGATGCTACTTCTTTAGTTCAAATAATGAAACAAAAATTTCAATGCGAACAGCCAACTAGGCTAATATGTAGCCAATGGGACGAGTATTATGCAAAAGTCATTTCATATTTTAAGCTAAAAGTAAAAAAAAACATTTGTTGTTTTTCTTACTAATTTGCACATTTGAACTAGAAGAAAATAGTTATTCCATTCATGCATTTGTTACATCTTTATAATAGACTAAAGACATACAATTTCATGGCGAAATTGAAGAGTTTGTTGTTTTCATATAAAATAGCGTAAAGCAGCAATTTAGCAAAATTAAAGTCCATACACTTAGTAAATTGCAGTTGATCCCATTAATAAAATCTACAGACCGTATGCTGCCTATAACCATACTAACTCACTAATATTTATAAGTTAAATCTATGACGAAAAGCTTGTATCGTAAAATAGAAAGGTTTAAATGAGTATTAGTTTTGTTATATATTTCTTGAAATACCATACAAATAATCGTGAAACTTCCTTGATGCTATGCGATGGGATGTTTTCATAACTGGAATCACATGCCAAGTTCTACCCAACTTCTTAACACATACATATGTAGGTTTTTGTCACGGATGTTTGTTTATGCCAAAGTGAGTTGCGGTATTCAAAAAATTTTTAATCATGAAAAACTCGTGAGCATATGATACTGTCACCAATTTATGAAATTTAGAGAAAAAAAATTGATAATAGAGAGAATTTAATACGCACGTTATCTCATACTTCTAGTGTAAAAATTTCAAGTATTGCGCGTCTAAAATATATATTTTCAAAAAGCCTTGAAAACACTATCTGAGGGATATACTGAAAAAAGTTTGATTGATAATGTTTTGGAAATGGACTAGCCATTGATAATTGTTAGCTTTCTATAATATTTCATATTCGAAAAAAACAATATTTTATTTTTAGAGTGAAAAAACAACAATTACATATTTGAATAACTTATTTCATTGGATACGAATATAAGAAATTTTCGATGCTTTCAAAATATACAATAGTATTACAAATAGTTGAAATATGTTCCTTTTTGCACATTCCATGAAAGTTTGCATAAAACCACCTAAGAAATATGAATCATTTTTGTTCTCATCTTTAACGAAAAAAGGAACTTTTCAGAATAGCTTCAACTTTTTGGATTATTAGACGTCTGAATTTTCTAAATTAAAAATTAGTGTTAAAAAAGTCGTTTAAGTTTTTTTTTTGTTCATACAACAAACACTGATTTCAGTTTTCTAAGTGCAAATATATAAACTAAATGGAGATCTTTTTCACAAATTCTTATGTGCTAGATTTCGCTTATCTTTGATCATAAAAAAAAAATCCATGTTCTTACAACATCCTTCGAAAGCGTTGATTTTACTCAATTAATTGTGATATTACAATGAGTTACTCTGTATGGTCACTGAAGGTAATTTTATCTGATAAATGAAGGAATTTAAGTGTATACATCCAAAACTAAAAGTTTGCTGGTTAATACGTTATACCCTGTACAAACGCGTTTAAGTAGGCCAAATGAACGTGTTAAAAAAATGGTTCAGAATAGGAAACTCGTTTAGTTTTGATATACAGGTAGGCCTTCTACAACGCGGTAGATACGTTCCAAGAAAATGCCGCGTTGTAGGAAATGAAAATATAAGAACCGGAGTTCGGTTCTAAAAAGATGAATATCCTTTTTTTTCTTTATTAAATTTTTTTTAAGAAACAGGCGTTGTTGAATATTTCTTTTAAGAAATTTGACTCTCTCCGTAAAAGGATTCTCAACTACTTCGCTATATCTAAGCCTCTTTCAATACCTTTTAGGGTAAAATTATTGTTGTGCCAAATAACCCTTCATGGATTATTTTCGCAAGCTTTAATGGATATTCATTCGCTGCTGCAGCATCCTTGTAACAACCATTGCTGTCAAGGAATTGATGACTGGTTTCATCAGTTGAACACTGACCCATTTAAATATTTTAAGTGCCTAAAGGTAACTGTTTTGTGGTCATATCCCACACTGCAACTGCAAGCGCTTCTTCCTTTTTTTCTATTGTGTTAGGTCTTGGACGAACAGTCATTTTGGCAAGTACATACGCTGCGGATACAACGAAACGTGTAATGTAGTCTTCAGCTAGCTTAATAGTTTGTATTGACGATTTATTAAGATTAAAATGTCTAGCAACATCAGCTATCCTTGATAGGTTAGCTGAACAAAAAAGCTTTGAAGGAAACTTGCAAATTATCTGAACCGCGTTGTAGTGAAACCGCGCTATTGAAGTACCGCGTTGTAGAACAATTTCAGCATTACCTGAACCGCGTTGTAGCGAAACCGCGTTGGAAAAGTACCGCGTTGTAGGAGGCCTAACTGTATCAAAGTTTGACGCGATTTGTTTGACAAATAAATATTCAGCTGTGTTTCAATACCAAATTTATTCTTTCTTAATCATTTGAATCTAAAATGTTTGTATAGAGCAGTAATGGATAGTGAATTTATTAGCTAATGCTGTCACACGCACGTAATTGAGTTCCTGCAGCTTAAATAGTTTCTTCCAAAGCTTACTTCGAATTCCGCGAGAGTCGCAGTACTTAGTTTCGGTTAAACACGTTGTAGCTACATGTTTTTTTAAACGCGTTCGGGAAGTGTTTTCAACACGTTTCACTCGATTTAATCGCGTTAATCTCGTATCAATTGTGTTGCGAGTTTTGCTTTGACATTGTGCTATTGGATTGGATCAATTTGAATTTTTGCAATCAAATTTTGACCCATTTAAGGCACAGGGTAACCACATGTGGCTATTCTTATTTATTTTATTTATTAATAACTCAAAATTTAAATTAATGCTGGCGATGACTAAATAATAGGCCTTTGAATATAAGTATAACTGCATCCTTTGTTTATGAAGAAAAGTTCATAAAAATTTGATTATAGTTTAGAAAGAATTAAGAAAGATTAAATAGAACTGACAGAGTACATACATATATTTAAATATCAATGTGACCATTATGACTATTTTGTTGATAAGTCTAACTCTGTTTGGGGTTTCATGTGAAGATGATGCAAGGACTTTAATATGTTTGTTCTATTTTGGAATACGACAAAATACATAAGCCGAAGGTTCTAGTCACTAGCGCTATTAATAATAATAATTTTTGTGTATTTACATATATTTATTTATTTTTGAAAATAAATAAAACAAAATATATAAAAATAAATATGCGTCCTTCTCTCAAGCATGTTAAGCTTCTATTCTAACAGGCCTATTCAGGATCAGAGTTACAAGTCACAAAGTAGATGGAAAGTCACAATTAATTCAAAATTCATACAAAATTGTGACTCTCAACCTATTGTGTGACTTGTGACTCGCTCCTGAATAGGCCTGATAGAGTCACTTAATTATAGAAAGAATGTCCTTAGAACCCACATTGCTGGAAGCTGTTCCATTTCATTTCCAACCTTCAGAGACTAAGTGTTGCTAAATATTTCTCAACACCAATTATAGTCTAATTGGTGTTAAACTTCAAGTGAAAATCGACTTATTGAATTCAAAATGCACATAAGTGCATAAGCACTTATGTACTTATGTGCCTAGATATACATCTTATAAGGTCATCAACTTTTTATGAGTAATGAAAAATAAAAAGTGGAGTAACACAACTATTTTCGATTAATAAAATCGGTGATAAATTTTCAAAGTTGGTCAGATACTTTAGTCTTTAGACTGAAGCTATATAAAGTTGTTCTCATTATTATCACATATCTTCTTTGCGGACGAGGAATTTACCATTTCCATCAAGTACTTATACATATATGTAAGTAACATTCTTGTTTAATATTTTAATCGATAATCTATAGAATTTCGAAGTTAATTGAGGCTTTTGTTTGTGAAGCGATGCTCAATTATCAGCCAGACCAAGAAAAGATCGTAGACAAACTACTTTGACGCAGTCTTAATTTAGTATATCAGGTTGACTGACCAATCTGATTTCAGAAAGTAATAGTATTTGACAAAATCATATATGATATTGTGGTCAACAAGCACGTCACATTTAAACTGATCATTCTATACCGGTATAGTTTCATAGAGTCTTTTCCTTCGACTACTCTAAATTAATACTTCTGGCTTTCCACAGGATAGCCAACTTGGTCCACTTTTCTTTATGTTGAAAGATCTTTCTCTGCAATTATAAGGATAATAATTACAGAGAAGGATTTTTATTGAAAGATTTTTAGTGGGAGTTTGTTGTTGAATTTACCTGATTAATATGAAATTTTTACCACTAGGTATTGTCATGCAGAAACTAGGATTTAAAAAATTGCCTTACTATAGACCAAAACGCTGGAAGATATGTGGATCATTTTCGAGGAAGACAACTTAATATGAAACTTCGTTAGAGAAGAAAGAGAAAACACCTGCCGTTTATGGTTTAGAATAATAAATTAAAGTAGGTAACACAAAGTACTAGTTATAGATTTTTTTTCGGTATTATTTTTTTGCATATTATTCAACAGATTTATTGATTAAAGTTGACTTGTTTACTAATCCTTTCAAATAGCAAAAAATTGTGCAATCAAAGAGCATATCGACGTTTTTGAAGTACACTCAACTAAAAATTGGCTTTCACCGATCTACGTACAAATCTAGTACGGGTTACGCAGACGAACCGATGAAAACAAGAGCATTTAGTGCATCGCACGTTCGTATTCTTCAGGTGAATGTAAAAACCGAAAAAAACTATATTTCATGGATTTATGCCTTGGGTGGTGCATAATATCGCTAGCTAGGCCGGACGCTCTATACCTTACTTCCGATGAACAACAACGTAACAGTTTTGGACGATCGCGATCTTACAGACCATTATTTCAAATTTACTTTCTTCCGCACGGCGGCGACTCAATGTAATTAGTAGGTCACGAAATAAAAAGAAGTTTCGTAAGAGGTCTTAAACTCGGTACGTATGCATTTTTGCTTCATTGCGTCTTATATCAAAAAGCATATAAAGAAGATCATGGCGTGATCTAGGCGTATATTTCTTGAAAGACCTAAAGTTAATTCTGTTAACATAATAATGTAAATTATCCGCCTAGTAAGTTATTAATCGCTAATTTTCGCCATTGTTTTCGCACTAAACGATTTTAATGAGTGATTGGAAGTTACCAAATCGGTACAAATAATATTAAATTGTTATTATGTCGATAATTTGGTAATGTGACCGGAACTATATTTGTATCTTTACAGTATGGGTTTTCTGTTCAGCGAAATAACTTTCTCATAGTTTGCACCTTTCGTGTTAGTTAAATTATTGGGCGTTTAGTTTATTGCACTTTTAACAGTCACCTCTGAGAGCTTACAAGCATTACGTTTCAATTTTTTGACTCCCACATACACTTAAATTTTACTTAGCGGCTGTATCTAAAAAAATCAACCACATTGCACAGAATTTGTGAAACATGTTTTTAAGCCAACAAATAAGTTTATTTAGAAAAGATTATCGAAGACAGTTATTAGCTACCTGTAAGGCGGAAACAATTATTACAATCTTCATTAAACTCGAACATTATGGAGTATGTGTAGGCATTGCGTATTGATTTAATATTTTATTATGGGTTTAACAGCTATAAATATGGCTCCTGAATAGTTATGTTTATAAAATCAAAAATCAAAATCAAAAGTAAGGCCTCATAATTTAATGGCCGTATTCGAACGCAGTCAAACGATATAAATCCATATTTTGACCTAAATTATCTACTTTTTCCTCAACAAAAATAGCATCAAATTCTAGGTCATGATCTCAACCTAGAAATGTTGATTATAAAATTAAAGCTTACTCTTAATATAGAAAATATCTATTCAAGCTAATGCTCCTGTAAAAATTGCAGAGCTAACCTTAAATGAAAACGCTTTTACTACTTTTGTATTTAAAATAAAGAGTGTAATGTATAATAATATTAAGTCGACCGAAAAGTTTATAATGCCTAAAGTAATACTTGCAATGAAAAACGTGTTAAATTCACTGATTGCGATCTCTAAGTTCGCATGCCGTTCAACCGTGCGACAATATGCTTGTTCTTCCGACTATGCGACCCTCAAGAACACTTTAATCTAGATAGTTGGAAATTTGTTACCATTGGTAGCACAATCCCACACCAATTCCGTGCCATACCCAGTAGGAAATGGGAGCATACCATGATTAATCCCAGACTACTCCTTAGGGAGGTTTGGAGACCTTGTTTTCTCCTCCATTTGACCTCCTTTTTGCAAGAGCATGTCCGCGAAAATCAGATCTCCTATATACCTCCAAAGAAATCATTCAAAAATACTTGTAGGGGAGCTTAAAACGAGATCTCTAATGGGACTAGTTCTGCAGTAAAACTCAAAAATGGTCTTCATATAGTCCCATTTTCATCCATTCGGAGCAAAAAAAGAGAAGTGAAGAATTTTGTTATTAATCTTCTTTTTTGCTCTATTATGAGGGATAGTAGATACCTCGTTATTTGCTCCCTCACGGAGTTCTCCTCAAATTTCCTAGTGGGTAAGTGATTTCTACATGCCAACGACCTACTGGTGTGTGTATGTGTGTGAACCTTAACAAAAGATCTGCCAATAGACTGGGTGTAACTTTATTATTTTTCGGCAGAAGTTCAGAACGCGTTCAATTCTGAGATACGGTGTAGCCGTGGAAGTTAAAAGATAGTTGATATCTGATCAGACCTGAAAGATATGGTAGAATTCATGAAAAAGTATACAATCATTTTACACCCTCTTTGGGGTTGAATTTCAAAAAATCTTGAACACGTTTTCTAGGTATTTATATGAAGAATCCGTAGAAGAAAAATGAATTCGATTGGGAAGACCTAGTATGTAGATATGACGAATATCGTGAAAATATTCTCTTTACACTGATAGTTTTTTTAGACCCCCGTCCGAACGCCAATGGATATTCCAACTTTTCTTAATCAAAACTACTTCAAATTTGAGGGTAGCAAATTTTTTAGCAATTTTTTTTTTCTTCTTAAAATCGATCACAATACTTTATTATTAAGATAATATTATTAAGATAATAATGTAAAAATGAGCAACCAACAGAGCTTCCGTAACCCGGTGCTGTGCGATGGCCGTTTTCTTCAATATAATGTGTTCAATAATTCTATGAACACAATCAATGTATTTTATAAATACAAATCAAAGCCTTTTTGTAAGAACCTTTTAATCAATATGATGAAGGCTTGCATCAAAATTCCAAAGTATTGATTTTTAAGAGTAGGTATGTGTGCTTTTTCCATATACTCGTCAGCTATCTTTTCTTTAACCGAAGAATTTCGTTTGATGAAAGGCAATCATTAAAACTAAGAACAGTATTTTATTCATTGCAACATATCCCGATGGATCTACAAGTTTCAGATACTCACCATTAGTTAATCCGGAGACATGAAATTCGAATATGTTACCTTTAATTCTTTCCCTTCAACCCAATAGGAAACCACCCATTCCATACACTATGAACATTTGAAACAAATATCTTTGGGGGTTTTTGGGTTATAACGCTCTGAAGTAAAATTTTATTAGTTCCAAAATATAAAAAATTGTTTACTCGTCGAATATAACTGGCGCCTAAAGTTTTACTAATTTTTTTTAAGGTTTCGGAAATTATCTTAACGAATGCGTTTCATTTTCATTTCTATTTGCCAGTAGATGGTGTTCAACGATCGTTATGATAATTGGAATTTGAATTAAATTTTTTTAAGCTACATTATCGTGACGTTAGAACAGTGCGTGCCTTCTAAAAAAAAAAAAATTGTTTCCATCATTCAATGAGTAAAGAAATAAATGAGGTGAATGCCTGTCTGCTCGTAGATAATTGATCGTAAAATTGTTCAAATGTCTCCATTCGCTTTAAGCGTCTACAATGTATTCGATTCAATGGGCCCACATTTAAAATTATACAAATGATCATTTCGATAAGTACTTACCTTTGCACATACGTCACGACGATATTTTTACACCAACCAGATACCAACAACATAAGCTCTTGTGCCCAAAAATAAATTTGCTTTTTTCCTCGCAATTATTAAAGCCTTGTTCAGTTTTGATGAATTTCCGAGAATATTTCGAAAACAATTATCAACGCCAATTGCTAAACGAACGGAAATTAAAGCACTTGTGGATTAGTAGATAGCTTAATATGTACATGAAGATGAAGATACCTGATTTGAAGATAATCGGAACCGGTCGGAATTCTGAATCACGTGTAGAAAATGTTCAAATCACCAGGTAGGGAAACTACCTGTAATTATGAAATTTATTACAATGAATGAGAGAAATATCTTTTGTTTTAGTCAGACTTAGCAGATATTTAATTGAAAAGTGTGCGCATTGCTGAATTTTATATCAATTCAAACCTTCTGGAAAGTTTGTAGCTATTTTGTTTTTTAATTAACCACAAAGCGAACAATAAACATACATGATACAATATATTTTAATAAAAAAAATTGCTTAATAAATATTTGACTCTTCAAATAGCAAATAGATGCTGAAATTGAAGAATTGGAGTAATGATAGTTTCAACTTTACTTCTTTTGATTGATCTATTTAAAATACAAATCAAAGCATTTTTTTACCACTTTTTTGTGGTTTTCATAAGAATGAAAATCTTAAAAGTTTTTAAAACAAACCGAAACAAATACACATAACATAACTACAAGGGAAGCATATGAAACCTCTAATAGGACAACAGCGTTAAAAATGTACTGCAGCAGTACTGATGGGACCCAGAAATTTTTTTATCCAGCAGTACTATGCTTTCGGAACAAAATTACTATTCGTGAAAGTTCAGAGTTCAATATATACCTACATGCATGAAAATCATTTACAAATAGTGACTCTATGTAAGAAAGAGCGGGACAATAGATATGTTAAATTCAATTAGAGTTACCAGTAATACTCCTTTAGAATTCACTTAGTGACCAAATAAACATACCCATTATTTTAACAATAAACGTTTTATAAGAAGCAACTCGATATCTCAGATTTTGCAATATTTGTGAAAACGTTAGCAACCTCTTCACACCGACTTGGAGGTTGAATTATGAAAAATGGTCAATTGAAGTAATAACCATTTTTATAACTCATCATCATCTTATGGCGAAAATTATTAAAACGTATGCTAAACTCATACACACCCTTGGCTTTAGTCGTACTCGTATATCCAAAAATTTTTAATCTTTTGGCGATTTTTCTAAACAATCACGAGGAAATAAAAATCAATCTAAGTTCTAAGAGGTATCTTCAAATTCGAAAAGACATACATATAAATATTTGAATATTAAAAAAACCTAAAATGAGGATATGAATTATATAAAAGTCAATGGAATTAAATACCTTTCGGATATCTCATCAAATCTATGAAATATATCGAAAACTGTGAAGAAGTATGTAATCCTTTTACACCCCCGAATATCTAAAAATTCTGAAATTAACTTTTTGGCAATTATATTGGAAGAATTAAGGTGCTCTTCCACTAACGATTGAAATTGCTCAATTTGGAGCAATATTCGTCAATTTTTACGTCACAAAAATATGATGTAACACACAGCAACAATAGCAACAGGCGCTGTGAATAAACTTTTCGTCACCTCGTTCCTGAATTGTGCCTTTCTATTTACTTACTTACGATGGCGCTACAGTCCAAATTGGATCTTGGCCTCCTGAAGAGAGGTTGCAGTTGCAGGAAAAAAAAATTTGCATTCACCATGTAAACCAACCTTAACTCACTTTAAAAAAAATAAAAATTTTGTTGATCGTAGCGACACGATGAAACTTTTTGAAAATCTATTGATGCAATTGCTTAAACTCCCATATCAACATCCCACTTTTAACAAATACAAGTAAAATTTTTTTCCCGAAAACTGGCAAGCATATTTTTAAACATGTTAAAACGCAAACCGTTCAGAGTGTCGGTTTAAAAACGAAAGTGACTAATTCCAATTTCAAAATTAACGTCTCATATCTTAAATCTGACGAGATATCGAATTGATGCTTACTTCTTCATACAATACAGGGCAATATTATGCCAGTTGCGGCAATATTTCGGCAATGTGGCAATGTTTTTACAGATTGCTGGTATATTACGCTCTATAGTTGCTGTATTTCTACTGACTTCGAAAATTGTTCTCGTTAGGCAATTCGGTTTCCAAGTTTTCTTTTGAGTTTTGGATTTATTTGTCAAGATTCGTGTTATAATAGTTTGGAATTCAAATATTTCCGAGTTTTATTTCAAGTTTTATTTTTATTCATCAAGTTTGCTTTCATATACTGAATTGCTGAATAATTGTGTAAGCCGCTATTGCTGAATTGCTAGATATTGTTCAATATAGCTCATCATACTACTGCAAAAAAGACATTCACACAAAAATCATCAATATTTTTTGCTGGATATACATAATATCCGTTCGTTTCACTCCTGATCAGTTTCTCATTAGAAATTTTCCTTCTTCCTCACAATCTCAGTTAAAATTGTTTGCACTCACCATGTAAACCAGCCTTTGTTCCACTTTCAAAATCAACGTCTCATACATATGTATGATATATTATTTGTTGGAATTTGTGAAAATGTAACCCCTTTACACCACGTTGTGGATTATATGAAAACTCTGTACAAAGAAAAGCTTATTTGATAGCTTCTAAAGCCTAAGAGATATGACGAAAATTAGGAAAGGGAGGGGATTAATAAAGTCTCATAGTCTCACAGTCTAATAAGAGAAAAGAGATGGACTATCAGAACATGAATTCATGAACATCAGGGTTGTACACAGAAGAACCAGGTTCAACCATCTGCAATTGTGTCACACAAAATAAAATAAACAGCATTTTACCTGAAAAACTAGTATTTTTGTTTTAAAAATGTACTGTTCCAATACTTTACATTACATTTGCGAACCCATAAAAATTCATTAATTATTAATTAATAGCAAACCACTGCATTTTTACTATCCGCAACAGTCATTTAAATTGTTATTCAAAGTATCTTTTTTACATTAGAGTATCTACAGATTGACTAAAGCGCTTTGTCAAATATTCACTTATTAATTCTTTACTTAACTTTACTTACACGAGAAGTACACTACTTCTTAATACCTGAATAATTTATAATTACAAATCGCGCTCATAACTAAATTTTAAATTATTTATCCGTAGGGCATCTGGCAGCTTCACCTCGACAACCTGAAGCTTCTCTGCGTGAAATGATACCTGTAAGTTGGTACCGGTTAGCTGTATCACTCACCTGTATAGCTCTGGCTATTAGCATACAAGCTAATTACCTGAATGTGATGGCAGCCAAGTATTTATTCGTGGCCTTCGCCGGGCATATTTTTGTCGGTCGCTGGGATACTATCAGTTGAAAGCGGCGTTCTCGTGTCGTCGGACGGTTTTCTAAGATTTTCGGAAATAACCGATTTCAAATCTATGATTAATTCTACTCGACTAAAGATTGACGATTAGTATTAAGTCGAAGCTGATGGAAGACTGTTGACGACCGGGTCAAACGCTTAGCAAAAAAAAAACTTTCTTCTTGCCAAAATTTTTTTTCCGATTTCCGCGAATTTTTGATCAAGTGGCCTTCGAGTGGTTCAGGTGCATACAGAAGGTGGTGGATTAATATTTTGTGTGTTCTTTTTTATTCTTTCGATAAGAAAAGAAAATTTATTTGCAATGGTTCTGGTGTCAGTTGTTGTTTGGCTTAGCGCTTTTTTAGTGTTTACAACGTGTTTCTTTCCGTTGGTAAGTCTGATGATATTTCCGAGAATTAAAAAACAAAAACAATTCCCTACTATAACTTTATTTGTGCTTGTTCAATAAGAGGGCGGAACGAGCTGGTAGTGAAACATTACTTGACTGTTAGTTCAGGTGTAGTCGGTTCACCTGAACTTCATCAGTTAGTTAAACACTGTCTCAGTGAGCGCTAGAGGCTATTCAAAAATTTCTAAGTTAGACAGGAAATGCATTTTTGCATTTCCCTTGTTCGCTTCGGAAAAACTTATGAGCAAAAAAATTTTTTTTTCTTACATTAACCTAAAGAAATTTTAAATCTTTTATTTGAAAGCTTTGCAGAAGTTAGAAGATAGTTTCCGGAACGAGACCTAGAAATTACTGAAATTTGCAAACAAAATTCATTTTTACTGCTTTGAGCTCGTAAAAACAATAAACAAATATTGTTATAGCATTAGCATAGGTATTATAAATTATAATATTCGTCTTGTCTCAAGTGTATACCGTCTGCTGATTGCTCTCAATGTCGGGGGATGATTAAGAAAAGTAAACTTTTTCGTGTCTTCGCTCGGTACCTTCTTAGGTGCCTTAAAACAATTTTTATTTTAATTTGAAGTTTTTGAAATGAAAACGTAGCCTCATTCTACCGATAGCCGATATGCTCCGACGTTGTATTTATATAAAAAGAGATAAATGAACTTGAAGTAGTTTTTTCGACAAAGTTAACATAATTTTACAAGTTGATTTTATACTTAATTGTAATCTCGTCTTATGGCAGGGTCAATGGACCAATAACCGATGGCCTCAATAGTAATCGAGATTACTTTTTTTGGCTTAATTTTTATTAAATTAAACCTACATTCGACATCAAGTTAAAACATACCTTTGTAGGTTTTTGAATTTAAATAAAAACGTGAAAATACAAAATTTCAGGGTAGCAAATTTTTTTTGGAAATTATTACTAATACGAATAAAGTAAAATTAACAGTATTTTAACTAAAAAAACTAGTAGTTTGAGTTTGAGAATTTATTCTGAAAACACTAACCAAACTACTCTACAACCGCTTACGGACAGGAGGGGGTTAAATATCTAAAAATCCTAAAAATTATACATGATGAGGAGATGAATTTATTGAATGTCTTGAAAGAATTAAGAGATTTGACGAAATTCGTGTATGATTGTATATAGTTTTCAAATAGAAAAAGCTAAGGGGTGTTATGTTGTTCATTTAAAATTTCTGGGAACTACATATGTAGCAGTATTTAACTCTATTGGACAGCTATATCATATTTATGTAATAAAATATAATAAAAATAATTACGAATCTTTCAATTTTCAAAATACTATTTCAAAAATCATTACTTCACAAGCATTGATCATGATAATTGAAGATCAGAAATATTTAATTTATGTTGAAAATTGTTATTTGTACTCAAATATAAACATCATTTAAAGAAAAAGGATAGATGTTATGTTATGGAAACATATTTAACTATTAAACCAGATTTGAATTAAAAGTACTTCTTATTTAACTCCAAATAAAATATTTTGTTTTTGATTTAACCAATGAATTTCTTTGGATGTTGAAAATTTCATTAACAGACCAAAAAATTTATCGGGGAGATATCTCATTTTATTGGGAGTAAAATGATAAATACAAACCTGCATTGTTTAAATGTTTAATAGTATTTTTTGTAAAACAAATTTAAAATTCTTCAATAACACTAACAATTGTATTCTTCATTGCATGGGAACTAGTAGCCGTTTTCATAAAGCAATTGATTTTAAATTGGTTGCAATTTAACCATTTTTGTTTTAAACGGACTTAAGGCACTTTGAGTCAGCCCGGTACGACAATTTTTTATCCCAGTATGATTTTTCTTTCTTGAGAGGATTTTACCCGATAGAAATCGTTTTTCTTTCGTGTAATTTGGCGTGGACAATACGTCTGCATCATTCGTTGTCTATCAGTGAACTAATTTTGAATTTACAGATTAAAATGGTGTTGTAGGTTTTCAAATTATTTGAAACGCATAACTATTAAAATCAATAATTTTTTCATTGATTTATCTTCTAGATATACCAATTAATTATACTATCAATGATACTTTTCAACGAAATTCTTATGTAATTCTTGCCATGAAAATCGTGAAAAATTGCTTCAGTTTGACTTCATATATTATTAACAAAAACGAACATTTTTTAAAATTTGATCTAGGTAATAGGTAATACATGCACTTAAGAAACTCGAATTTACGCATTTTAAAAAATGTTTAAGGGTTATTGTTCTAATAGCAATTTTTCCAAATACATTTTTGTATTTTTTCTTTATGGGTGACCTAGTTTACATACGAGCTAATAAAGTGGTGTAATTTAATTTTTTTTTTTTGGTATCTTATATCGTGAAAAATTGGCATGAAAACAGTAATAAATCAAAAAAATCGCATATAACGTGCACATGGGCCCTCAAATTTTCGTTAGAAATAGAAAATTGTTCTTCAAATTGGTTCTTTAAATATTGATTGGGAGTAAATTTCATCTTATTTCTAACTTCAAAAAATCTACAATGATGGCATACGTATGTAGCAGAAAAATAGCTCATTCATTTCTGATCAGAGCAATAAGGTCAAGATTTGGTCTGGTTATTGTGGCTAAAATCTGTGACTCAGAACTTTCCTACGAAATGATGTGATTAATTTCATATGAATATGGTAAATAATCAGACCATGCAATTCGGACTTATCGCCTATTTTTCCTGCAGATCTGATTTTGGAGTGAATAAAATCATTCCGTTTAATTTTTCACCCAAAGTACGTTCACGTCCGGCAAATGTTATGTAATGTTTGTTCGTTTTGGGCTTATCGATAGGCCGAAGTTTTGTAGGTCTGACTTTGGTATTATTCAAATCACGCCGTGAGACTTTTCCTAGTACGGAAATAATTGAAACTGTAGATAAAGTGGTTTGGAACAATTAATTTAGTTTAGTTTAGGTATACATAATAACACAATGCTTTTGAATGCTTCACTGAGAAAATAATAAAATTTCAGTGAAAAATCATCGGCAAATTTAACCCGCTCTAATAGTTTTTCGGAAATTGCATAATACAACTTCTGATGAGTCAATGTTGCTCAATGATATTTTTTAAAATTGAATTTTCGCACGGGTAAATACCTGAATTATCCATAAAGAATTTCTGTCTAAACTTTTTCTGCTCAGTAAAATAATAATCTCATTATTTTCCGAATGCTACACCTGCCTCAACAATAAACATGCAAAACACGTACAAACTGATGAATGAGTCAGCCCGACATTTATTTTAAATTTTAAATTCTAATTAATTATGTTTTATTTATGATGCTACTCCTCTCTTATGTTTATATTTCATATTCGGGTAGTTCGGCGTCGTAACATCCGATATTGAAAGTCGAACTCAACAGACTTCACTGTATTATTTGTCAGGTAAACTATCGAATGAAGAAGTAGCAAATTGATTTTATTTTTAGTTTGCCTAGTGCATCATCTGTCACCAATTCTTCTTATATAGTACAGATGCTAATATGAGCGTAGTAATGGTAATAGGTATGAGGGGTTTTAAGCAATTTGGAATGTCATCGAATCTCTACATGCTAATAATAGGGAATTATTTAAATTGCTAGTTTTCAGAATGAGAGTGATACTTGAAATATATGTTGTTCTAAGTCAACATGATTTCCAACTTTTTTAAATTATTAAGTTTTTTTGAGATGTTTTTAGCAACAAAGATGCCTGTGAAAATGAAGACTGCCATACGCACTTACCTACTGGGATCGATCTCTGTTGAAAACCTTTCTCTGGAAAGCAATTTTTGAGAATTGTGTTGGACAAAAGCTAAGCTAAGCTTAAAAGCTATTTTAGGTTGCTGAATTGAAGAGCATTTGGTTTGGTGGCATAAGTATGAGACAAGAATGTTTAAACTATACACCATAGCCATCTTTCTTAGTTTTTTGCTGCTCAATGAGAAAATTCGCAAGTTTCTATTATACAGACGAATAAAGTACATATTGCATTTCATAAATTCTCCATAAAAAAACGTTTAATTTTGCACCAAAATGCTTCATACAAAAACGGAGTCTTGTCGTCTCCAGTATTTATCTCTTCCAATCTAATTAGAAAGTTATTGAAGACATACTACAGAAATGATAATGTCGCACCCTGGCAAGAAAAGTGATATAACTCGAAAATGGAGTAATTGAGAAATAGCACATTCAAGAAATCAATAAACCTTATATTGAAATATTAAAATCCATTCTTTTAAATTTCAAATAAGTATTTTTGACAAATAAATTTTATCATATTCTATAGAACTACTTTTTACTATTTTTTGTATAGTAATTTTTACTGTTGGGTCAATGTAGTTTTGCAATTAGAACGTTAATGTTAAAAACTAATATGCTTATTTGCTATAAAATGTGTAAATTGTGTAATTTCTGTAAAAATTACATAAAAGTACGTACGTTGTGCAGAATTCAATAGCGTTGTGTACACAGTAAGCGAATTTATGTAAAAGTACTATTTCTTATATAGTAGTAGGGTTAATTTACGTCATTCTTGGCTATTGTTGATGATTTAAGCATGTTTCAAAAATGTTTGGGTGGCCGAGTGGTAGCGTATCGGACTTATGTGCGACGGGTCCATGGTTCGAATCCGAGAGTGTGCATTTTAATTTTTCAAACAAAAAAAAATAATTTAAAGGAAAATAAATTCGTAGCAAGCAAGCAGGAAAAAAAAATTGTTTAAAAAAAAAAAAATTGTTTAAATTTTTTTTTACACTAGTGTATAAAGTATACAGAATCAGCATGTTATTAAAGTTTACACACTAATGTGTAGCGTATACAATGCAGTGTAATTTTACTATAATTAAAGTTGGCGTCCCATTGCCTACTTTTAAAGTAGTAAAAAAAATTTACTGTGTGGATCAGCAAATTAGTTCTTCTAGAATATTTGGCGCTACCCAG
This sequence comes from Beris chalybata, assembly GCA_949128065.1. Taxonomy (NCBI): domain Eukaryota; kingdom Metazoa; phylum Arthropoda; class Insecta; order Diptera; family Stratiomyidae; genus Beris; species Beris chalybata. Next base: position 95,628,590 of record OX421896.1, read on the forward strand.
GTTATTGCTCTAGCCAGCAAATGCTTGCCTTTTCAAGCAAGTTGTGAATGTACACGCTACTTGCGAGAGTTGAAATCTTGCAAGAAAGTTCCGATCGGTTCCGAAATATTTCAGCAAGTCAGTGCAGTCGCATTGGAAGCCAGGTTAAGTTCAGTTTTAGGTGTCATAGTTCTATAGTTTACGTGCGAAATATGAATGGAACATCCAAGTAGAGTTCCGAGGACACGTTTCTGATCATTACGAATGTGGAACTTTATCCAGACTTGTGGTATTTTTCTTTTTCGTTTTGACAGTTCACCGAATCTTTGATGATGAAGTGTACACGAAAGAGCAAGTTTTACTTGCAAGATTATTGTAAAGCTACTTGCTAGAGTAAAATTGCTGCAATTTGACAGATAGTGTACACATCGCACCAAATTACTCTAAAAAATGTCAAAGTTACTTGCTAGAGTACACGAGCCTTAAGACTCTCCTAGACGTTTTATGAGAAAAAAAACACACGCCCCGAATCTCGAACAAAAATTTACAAATATCGGGATGGGGATAATAGATTTCATTGCAGCGCCATCTATTAGAGGGAACATAAAATGAATTCACTATGACCATTTATTAAAATGAAGATAAATAATATCAGTTTGGTTCAAATATTAAAACGAAAACAATAGATGCGGTTTCGGAATATTGTCAATTTCGTTTCAATCGGTAGAGTTGAAGTAGAGTATGATCAATGAAGAAAGTATTGTACTATTGAACTTACCAGGATTCTTGTGAGTATACGGACGGATAAATGCTTTAACATTTTTTTTTTTACAAAACTACGTCGCATATTGGAAAACTCGCATGAAACAAACAGGGTGAAGTTCGAAAAACTTGATGAATGATCGAGGTTTTAACCCTTTTGCAGCATAATTTTCTTGTTGAACTCTTTCTACATACATATATAGTACATATGTATAATGTTATGGTTGAATAAAAGCTATAATTCCTAAGACTCAAACCATAAAGACAATATCGTGAATCAGATCAAGGATCAAGTGGGTAATATTATTTGACAGGATTAGAGGTAAACATACCTATATGTTCCTTTTATTCCACAGCTACTGTGCCGTTTGCTTGTCGAAATTTGAATGAAAAAGAGATTAATTTAGAAGAAATCTGCTGTCCGGATTTCAATTTTTATATCTATATACTAATAATCTTCTTGGTTTTTGCAGGTCGTGGTGCAAGCAAAGTCTGCTTTAAGTGCGGTTGAATCAATTATTGAGGACGAATGGAAGGTGAAACCTACCCTATCCCAAGCACTGTATGTCGCAACACCAAAACACACAGGCGGTAGTCTACTGGAGGAAATACACCCTAGTCAATTTAAGCCAACTCCAAGTACTGCCATAAATGAGACTATGGTTTGTTCAATTTTAAATATAATCAAAATTCTATTGCAATTTTTATTTAACTTCTAGAAGGAAAGAATGAAAATCTTCAATACATCTATCGACTATTTAAATGTGTCGACAAATGGGATTACTACGACAAATGTGACTGTGACTACTGCTTTTCTCTAGCTGACATTGTTGGCTAGTTTTGCTATAATCAATTTTAGTGAATAGTTTTTATCTTTTGTAGACCGAGGCTACGCAGTTTACGGTGCAACGAACGCCGGACGGTAAGCTTATTGTTGTTGTTAACAAAATCGAAATAACGCCTTCGTCGGAACCAATTCCAGTAAATGGACAACAGACTGTATCTCCATCAAATGGCAGTAACGGAGTAGGAGGTAAGGGAACTAATTGTCGGCACTGTATTGAATCGTGAACATACTAAAAACAGGCATCGTACAAAGTTCAGTTACTATGCCCAATTACTATCTGCAGGAAATTTAGCATGATGCCTAAATCTAAAAATTTTTATCAAAGTAGTTTGAATTACTAAAATATAATAATATTTTTTTTTTCAGACATTGTGTTTCCTGATGGGAAGCCAGTACCGGTAAAGCGAAAAGATCTGAAGTGCAAACGATCGAACGAACAACACTTTTGCACAGAAGTTGAAAATTATCCGACGGCCCTTCTCGAGTCCATACTTTTGGCAGAGTCCAAGAAATATGAGCTGCTCTTTGGAGATGACACGATACCAACGCCTGTTTTTAATGTGACCCAGAGGATTGACGTACCCGGCGAGGAGTCCCTTTGTAACAGTGAAGAGCGGCTAATTTATCCGCAATCGGGAATCACCAAGGATAATAATTTGATGTTAATTATAAATCAGGGGAACTTCACTCAGGGAATAAGGGTGGAAGAATGCTCGTAAGTGAACCATTTTTACCTGAATTTTAGACTTTTACGAGCTCCTTTGTCTCTGTAGAGGGTTCAAGTAGTTGATATTGATATTGAGGAAGTTTCGAAGAGCGTTCCCATAAGTTAAATGAGTGAATTTGTTCACAGTCAGTACTCTACACATGGATTACCCATTCATACATTTTTTTAGTGTACGCAACGTGTCCAGCGAAGCAGAATGAATAACTCATCGTCAAAAAATCCTTCTGTATTTAAACTATGTTATATTTAAATTTGACCTTTAAGAAATTAATAGGTGTTTCGGTTAATAATAGGTCTGTTTTTTTATCGGATTTAGTGTAGTGTAGTTTGCACTAACTTTTCTAAACAACATTTGACGTCAAATCAATGACACAAACTCAAACTCAAACAGTAAGCTTGTCCCCTCCCCGCCACTCCCTTTTACACTTTTCTGCACTGGCTCGAGAGCTAGTGCAGAAAAGTGTACTCGATGTACACTAAACCTGACAAAAAGAACAGACCAAATATCGATTTTGCTAAGAGATGGCGTAACTAATACAGTTTGTTGGTACGTTATGACGACTATGGCAGTTTATACCCAGTTGGTCGCGTCTGCTATAATCTCGCAGATTTCTCGGAGACATTTCGACTTGTTTGCGAGATTCTTCGAGACGGCTTATGGACAAAATGCACGGCATCGGGGCAAATGCTCCCGACAACTCGAAGACATGTCTACAAATGTCTCGATAGCAAATTTTTGTTTAGCGTAGCGCCATCTGTTTGATGATAGCATGTCGTGATAAAAGCTCGTACTCGTATGAATATTTCGCGGAGATTGACATCGGCTGGAAATATGAAAGGGCGTTATAAAATGAAACGTGCAGGCAGGGACGAAGTTACCTTACTGCAATATAATAAATATAAAAAACTAATAACATAGTGACACATTCCATGATTTCCAATCACTTCACATCACACTTGTGTCGTTTTATTGTAACCGCACTTGAAATGTAACTTTTCGCGTATTTAATTTTCATCGTGTTCGTTGCGGATGACATTTGCAGCGCTCGAAGTGATGCGGCTTGTTTTTTGCATTACAAATAGATCGTGGTGGGAGCACACATTTTTATTGCTATTTCTTTCTATCTAGTGATGAAGAAAGATAAGCAATATGATTCCTTGGCTCAAACCATCGAGATTATGTCTCGTAAGAGACAAACGACCAACTGGGTAAGGTTAAACAGACGTGATCGAGATCCAATTTGTTCTTAATTGTCGTTATGGAAAAAAAATCAGTTTCTTTTAGCTTTGAAAATTTCGGATGCCGTACCAGAAAAAGACGTTTTGCGTGAAAGCTTCATAACCTTCTTTCATTTGAAGAAAACGGCTGCTGAACTTTATCATTGTTGGTTGAATCTTATGGTGAACATGTTATAACCTAAAAAACATGTGAATGATGTTTTCAATGGTTTAAACGTGATTACTTTGATGTAAAAGGCAAGGAGTGTTCAGATCAGCCAAAAAAGTTTGAAGATGCAGATTTGCAAGCTTTTTTGTATGAAGACTGGTGAAACGATTACTGGCAATTGGTATCGGCAACAATTGATCAAATTAAACATAGTGTTGAATAAAAAAACGGCCAGAACAAGCACAAAGACACGACAACAACCAACAACCAATGGACCAACAACCATATAGAAAAACTATTTGTAGAACGTTAAATGCGACGTCCTACTCCACCCGTTGTATGGGGCTTGGATCCTTCGGACCAAGGAGAAAAGAGTAAAAGATAGAGAGGAAGTGCCCATATGTATAAGTTCCATAGAAAAAGCTGTATCGAGTTTCAGGACCACCACAGCCTCATGGTGGGTTTACACTCACTCATGAGGCTCGCCTCGAGGCGAGAAGCTAACCCCATCAGGGGCCTTATTACTGAATACGATACGATCAAAATCAATCGTAAATTCTTAAATTCGGCATACTGAAATATAGAATTTACGATTGATTTTGATCGTATCGTATTCAGTAATAAGGCCCCAGGTCATTGCAAACCGGTTCTCAATGTAAGACTCTTACGACTGCACGAGCTATTTCATTGATTGATTTTTTGGTGGGGATAGAGGCTCGTCGCAAACGCTGAGTGTAAATGCACTATCAGTCGATTACTAAATTTGGGTTTGGTTCGAATCCGCGCTAAATTTTATATCGGATATAGATTGAGAAGCTACGAGTATGTGGTATTTATTTAAGCGAAAAGAAATCAGCGAATGAATGCATAGAAAATGGGCTTGCTTTTCGTATTTTGTTAACAATTCAAGTTTTGGTGGCATCGGTCGAATCATCATTTTCAAAGCTGAAGCTGATCTTCGAAATACAATGCAACAAAATGGACTCTTTCAATTATCCATCATCTCAATCGAAAAAGAAATAGAAACCTCAGTGTATTATGATGATATAAAAAATTAATTTGCAATATTATTTTTTCACTTTTGAAGAAATTTCGATATCCAACAGCATTTAAAAAGCAATATGTTTTATTTCACAATTCCTTACCAATTTAAGGGGCGCCACTGGAAATCTGCACCACGGCCTCGGAGAGGCGCTACGAAGACGTGAGAATTTGGCTATTAACAGTTCTTTTGGCAAGGAATCCATGCTTTACCAGAAAGAAGGGTGAAAATCATAGCAAACGATGGCGAATAATTGATTATTAAGATAGTTCATTAGCCAAGATTCAAAATCGACATTATTTATTAACCGAAACACCTATTAACATTTAGAACAATCTCTCAATCTCTGTAAGAACGTCCCAGTCTTTGGTCAAGAAATTTTTTACTATTTCATTCCTGTTGATAGGTTCTCCACTTGTGTTACGACCATAAGCTGATAGTGAAATCTTCTGGATATTCCCAGCTTTCTAAAGCCTCAATCGTTATTACCCTCGGAAAGTACACCTTTAAAATATATTTCCCTTGTCCTGATGTGTACAGTACCAAGTTTCAAATTTCTAGTATTTATCCTGTCTGAGATATGAAAAGAAAACTCCCTACCTGGCTAGCTTAAATTTCAAAAATAGTCTTCTAGAGAAAATCTCAAATTGGTCTTTGGTACGCCCATGTAGTCCCACATACCTTCGCTATCCGCTCTATTGGTAATCTTCTTCACTACTGCGATAGTGCTTCTATAGGCTGACAGATTTCCAGGATCGAAAAAATAAGAGTATAGATTTTTTCTAATATAAGCTTCTTACTCGACGTAATAAGTCTTGCAAAAATCTAATTTTTTCCTTTTACTATTTACGTAATTAGAGCTAATCGAATAATAAAATAATCTTTACAGAAACGCCGGAACTAGTTGCAGAATGTCCGATAATTTTCCAAATGGCTACAGGACCGAATGCAAGCAAAAATACGTTTATCGCCAGCTGGTGTCGCTTGATAGCAACGTAAAAATCGTAAAGGAATTATTTAAAATACCGTCATGCTGTAAATGTGTGCTTTACCATTAATCTCGTCTCCTTCACGTATCATACACACACACACACATTACATAAATAAAAAAAACATACTATAAGAATCAGGGCCCTATCATACATTGAATACTAACTCACTAAAAGGAACAACTAATTTCACCTTGATGAAGTATAAGTTCACAAAAAACTTAAATTGAGTTACGAATCTTATTGTAACTCGTAAGTGAAATGATGTTGGTGGCCCGTTATTAAATCAACCGCCTGATTAATATGTGAACTTATTCAACTAAAAAGATTTTGCATGCTGTTTTCATATTTTTATTCTGAAAATTGATTAGCCTTTGCCTACGGTGAACATTTATGTGATTTTTTGCCGAGATAAGAACACAACATATTTTCTAAATAACCGATACCTTTGTATTGTACAAATCAGTTCACCAAATTGTGTTCTCGAAAATTTTTTTCTTTCAATTTTTGTGAAAATGATGCTTGCTTGTTGCAAAATACATCTTTTACATTAGTCAAACATATCGTGTTTTCATATTTCAATGCGTGTTAATAAGAATATTCGGAAATTTGATCGACTAAGAAAAAAATTGAAATTTTTAAATATAGGGTCTACATTTTTAAATCACTTTTTTGTAATTAATATTTAATTTTTCATATCGCATAGATAGTATAATAAACATCAAATTTAACTGAAAAACAATGTGACCTATTTGGTTTTTCGTGGCTGGCCCACTAAATTTATCGATTTAAATTAATTTCGAAATAAAATTGTTAAAATTTTTTTCTGTAACACGTTTTTAGAACTTTTCTCTTTTGTTTCTGAATACTTTTTTTTTATTTTAGATGAATTATTATTGTCAAATTAGTAATTTAACTGTACGAAATTTATATGTAAAAAGTGTAGATTAAATTAAATTTTATTTATTAAATGTGATAAATTAATTATAAATTATTTTTTCAATTAAAAATAACTGTAATAGTTAATTCTATTAAAATGAATTACAGGAAAAATGTAAAAACTTGGTTTTAACTCTTTGCGATAATAAAATATTTCACAATGCCCAAATTAATAAACTTACTTGAACTCACCTTTTCTATTGCCGGAATTTTAAGGATGAAAAATTTCTTTTCGAAAATTGAAGTCGATGACAATTATAGATACGTATTTAAATAGTTAATTTTTACTAAAATTCAATCCAAATTATTATTTGTACATACTATACTTTCGACTATATCATGTTCCAAATTCCACCTGGAGTAGCGCTCTGGTTTTTGATTATTATTTATTAAATGCTCAAGGAAGAAAAGAGTTATGAAATCTGTTAGTCGATGTTCACAATTTATTTTAACTTTGAGCTACGAAAAAATAACATTTAGGAGTGTAGGCAGTGTTCCTAAATTGTAAAGGTAGTACCACATCTTCGCATTCAACAGATACATATTTTCCTATCTACGTAGCTTACCTACATTTTTTTTAGCGTATTTTTCTGGACCTATCCCCAAAACATGAAAATATCACAGTCTTATAAATGTAACGACAACGCTATCATACAGACCCGAAAGTTAACTTGTAAAGGGTTTTCCAATAAGGACTTGACAACTTTTTTTCAAAATTATATAATTTAATTTGCAGACGTTGTTCCTTCGTGTACTTTACCATGATAAAAATGTTAAGTTTACTGAATAAATTGACAGTGACACTTCGATGATTAGTGAAAGGGTGCGTTCACAAATTGAATTCAAAGTTGTCAAGTCTCTATTGGAAAACCCAGGGTTTTCCAATAAGGACTTGACAATTTTTTTTCAAAATTATATAATTTAATTTGCAGACGTTGTTCCTTCGTGTACTTTACCATGATAAAAATGTTAAGTTTACTGAATAAATTGACAGTGACAGTTCGATGATTAGTGAAAGGGTGCGTTCACAAATGGAATTCAAAGTTGTCAAGTCCTTATTGGAAAACCTTTTATATGTGGTATTCTAGTGCAATTATTATTGTCAGCAGGCGCGAACGCAGGGGGTGGTTTTGGGGGTTCAAATGATGTAGTTACATACGCAAAACTAAATGTAACTTGCACTCAACGAGTAAATTTGTATGAAACCCCCCCCCCCCCCCAAATATTTTTCTGCGTTCGCACCTGCTGCACAGTATTCCAACGACTATCTACAACAAGACAGGACACTACGCATATTTTTCTTATCAAAATCTGACCTTGATTTCTTTATTTAATTAAATGAGCGAAATAGACACAGTAGCATGATGCAAGATTAAAAATGAGACAAAAAGTGATAACGAGTTGTATTCACCATTTCAATGGGTGTGATTTCATTTCTCATATTGTTCCTATAAATTTGTGTGCTGAAACACTTGAGAATAGGACAGTCGCAAAAATATGCGTTCTTTCTTCTAAGTGCGTTGTGAAAAACGATGTACACAGATGCGAATGTGTAATCATTCATTTTTGCATATTAGCCTACTCTTTTCTTCGCATGTGAATTTGCATAAGAATATGGAATTGAAATTGTTCAATCGGATTTCTTTATTCCGTTCATACAATGAGTTTTTGGTTTTTCTACACAAAAAATGCATCTGTCCTAAGTGTCCAGTCTTCTTATGGATAGCCTTTGCTTGCAGATCCACCTCAGAACATATCTGCAATAGTATTGACATCGAAAATATAATAAATAGCCACCGACATATAGCCGTTGTCTAAATGAATTCGGTATCCATCTCGAATACTATCTTGTGCCACGAATATTGACATGTGTGTTTTCAGTATTCTTCCAGATTACTACATCCATTAATATTATTTTCTACGTTAGTTCACACCCGTAAAATAAAAAAGTGCGGAATATTCGAAAAGGGAGGACTTAACTACGCACAAGTTTTACGAGGAAGTGTCGATACAATAAATCGATTTAGTCCTTGATTGATGGTTTTTATATTACATAGATTGATTAGATTTTGATTCTCTTACTAAACAAATGCAATTAGGAAACTTGTACGATTTAAGATCCATAATCAGGGTCTATGAGATAATGGATTATCGTCTTTAAATTTGAAGGCAATCAAATTTTATTACTGGAATTAACCTTTAAGTGAAAAATTTGTAGTATGAAAAACAGTTGACATATTCGTTTTAATTTACTTTCAAGAGTAACATAATTGCCGTATTTTCGTCATTTAGGTAGGTACATAGTATATATAAAAAATATTTTTCATTAATTTTGAGAACAATTAAGAACCTGGTCCGATTTTAGGAACCTCCACATCTGATTGCTAATCTGTTCGAATAGTTATGGCTATTTTAATGACTAAAAATAATCTTTATTCAACTTTTGTGTATCTACCCCTAATAGTGTTAAATATAATTCAGGAAAAAAAACATCTCGTTTTAATAGCTAGCATACAAGTGTCCTTAAAAAATTAACCCTAATACGGTTAAAGTTCAAGAAATTTAATATTTAATATTCATTTCACTAATTAAACTCATTTTGTAACCTACATAAAAGGGTTAATTAAAATTTCGTACATCGCGAATTAAAGAAATAATTTAGGGATGAAGTCGAAATTTTTGAGTTTTTGTATTTAAACTATTAAAACTTAAGGTGGAATATCCGAGTAGAAAGTGGGAAAAATAGGTGAATTTTAGAAATTATTATCATAAAAACTACTTGCTGGATTTTTTCCAGGTTGGTTCTATTCGAAAGTATATATGTTCAGGTATGATAATAATTTTTTTTTTATAAATATATATCAACCGGGTCTGCTATGGTCAGCGTAAAGAATGTCCGTCACTTTTACGGCTTGCGGTTCCCAAGATAACATGCAGTCGGTTGATTCAAATAAAGATTTCAAATAGATTCTAAAAATGTAAAGTATGATGCCTTTCGCTACGAAATGGCGGCCGATTGAACTTAATTTTCAGTTTTTAACCTCAATTGTGGCCCTTTCTGGATTGATAATAAAAAAAGCTAAAAAAAAAAACCTTCGCAGCAAAGTAGAAAACCTATCCAAAAAAATGTGTGCAATTGTGGAAGTAATCGGTTCAGCCGTTTTCCGAAGATTTTGGGAACCGTCATTGAAAAGTATGTTTCGAGATAATCGCGTTTGAATGACGTTCTACTACTATATAGAGAATTCACGAAGGGCCCATTCTGGTTAATTGCCCACAACTTTCACAATAATTGGAATTCAATATGAAATTTACAGACAATATTCTTAAGACTACAAACTTTAAGATAAGCGAAAAATAAAATTAAAAAAGGTTGTCCTTTTCTCAGATATTTCCCCTTAACACGCAATAAATGTGAACTAGATATTTCAAAATACTACAGCGTAAAATCCTAATATCAATGTTCTTATGTCTTAAGTAACCTATTCCAGAATGCGTTGAGCTACAAATACGATGTAAAACTTTTCCAGGATAATTTCAGAATGCGCAAAGACAATAATCATATGTTTGGCATGCATTGATAAAGTTATAGATAAATGAGAGCAACTGTCCCCCCCTTTTCATAACAAAATACATCAGACTTACCTAATCTCTTTTTAGGTATCGAATATTTCCCTTTTAATATTATAAAAACCCATAGCCCAAAAATTTCCACGAACATAAAAATTATATGTATTTTTTATTCAACGTCCAATTCATCGTCAAATTTTCAAGGCTATAGGCATTTTTTAAATTGTTCTACAACGTCAGCACACTTTCATACAAAAATATGAATGAATTAAAAATGCTTAAAGCTAGGGAGTTAAAATTTTCCAAATAATAATCTTGCAATCAAGTGAGTCCTTCGTCTAGACACCATAAAATATTCTTTGATAAACTTATGTATTCTTCTTACGAAACACAGTGCAATTCAAAAAATCTTTGAGGAAATAAGTCGAAATTCTTCTTCATTTAAAATAACAATGAAAATAAAAAGTAATATCCAAGGGAAATCTTTAAAGAACGCGTCATATGAACGTTCTTATAGAAATGAGTTGCTTATGCCCTAGACACACGGCAATATTTAATATAGGTTTAATCAAAAGCTTTCATTGAAAATTGGAGGGTGACGGTACGTTTATTTTAATCTATATTAAATCAAGAAAAAAGCTCAAAAAGTTTGACAATTAAATTGGCGCGAAAACATGCGAGTTCTGTTTCGCTTGCCTTAAGTCTGCCAAACTGTCACTTCAAGCATCTTTCAGTTTCTGTTCGTCAGACATGGCCCACAGAACTCTTTTTTTTTACTAGTTTTATCCGTTTGCAGAAATTTATATTTTTTTAATTACTCAATTTAATTCAACAAATGTCAAAAGCATATGTTACTGGGAAAAAACAGAAGCTCTTCGATGCATCGCATTGCGTCAAGCTTTTAACAACATCGTGGCACACTTTAATACAGACTTTCGAACTGTATTGAATTAGTGAGATAATTAAGTATTAAGTCCAGTTAATAGCCAAATGGCAGATAATACGATATTAACTATACTGCATGCCCTAGCACGATTTGGGCTGTCGCACCATTGATGATGATTACTATTTTCTATATTTAATGGTTCTAAATCATTTACTTTTATTTTGATGATATAATTGTAAGGCGGATATCTAAACTGCATACACGTTTCCCACATTCCATTCAAATGCTTTCTCTCATTACTTTTTACAATATTTATCAACATCATCGGATGTACTTGAGATCTCACGACACACCACATATGTATGTGTACACAATTTGTGCACGGACTATCTTAAAGTAGACATTTGGAGAAAATTGCAGTCTCTGACTCCTTGCCAGTATGCTTACATAAGTATAATATAATAAGATATACAATGTTTCGAAAATCCAATTATGTTCAATTGTCATCTGGACAATGGAAATTCTCGAAAAGAAATTTACTTGTATATTCAGGAAAGTAAATTCAACATTTATACAGTTAAGAGATGGAATCCCTTAAAGAGCAACAAGTCCATAGCTTTACATTGAATCCTTGCCAATGGCTATACAACATAATTCTGGTTAAGACGAAACCAGACCATCTTCTTGAAAAAGTTCCCGTCTTCAATGAGACGAATTTAAAGGTTTTCTAAAGAAAAACAGGAAAATATTACACAGGATCGATAAAAAGTGAAAAACAATATCTTGTATGTTTTGTTCAGTTTATTATTCTTTATGATTTTATATTACACAAAATAGGCTAATGGATAGTCCTGGAATGAAAGAAATTCTCAGGAGATCTCCCATTTGATCACAGATATATACTTATGTACATTTACTAGATAACCTAAAAGTTAAATTTAATTTAATAAAACATTTATCCAATTGGCTTGGATCTGGAACCGTAATCCGGACTCATCGAACTAAAGATGAAATATTGACTAAGTAAAGTCCTTGAGCTTAGATGGAATTTTCTTTTTTAGCAAGGTTATCCGGATAATGTCTCTAAGACTTTTTAACTAAAAAAACAACCTGAACACCTTGAATTGGTTCCATTTTTTGTGAACTTAAGGCTGGTCCTTGTTGAAGTGTCTGCACATTTTTCACGTGCTAAACGCGTTCCGTTTCTGTCGGTTGACTTGACACGTGAGTTAGTTCGCCCATATTTACACTTTCGCGCCTTAGAGAATTGTAGACACGTTTCCCGCCTTGGAAATGTCCGTTCCGCCGTTGATTCATATCGGGACCACAACATAATTGACGAAATACACATATGTAGCATACGAGGAGGGAAGTCATTAGAACTGTTCCAATAATCACCGTCACTATCAGAAGGACACTCACTTCGCCTTCCATTTCGGGCATATAGTTGTACGTCTTACTACGGCAGTATTCTTTGCTAAGTGAGTTATCTGAAAATAGGAAAAAAATACTGCATAAGTTTGCGGAAGAAACATTATTGTAGTTGGTATTACACGGGAGACATCAAAGCTTATAATTTATGGAATCGGAAAATATTCAATTGGAAAAGTAAGTCGTATATCCTTCCGCCTAGTACCTTAACGCCCATCGTAAGAGTAATATTGACATATCCTTTATATGAGCTTCCTATCGATGAGGGGCGGAATAGTTTCAAGTGTTAGGGAAAAGGATTAAACAAATGATGGCCATAATCTCTCATTAAATGGGACACAAAAGGAATGGATTTATGTCCTCATTGATTTAGTAGGTCATCGTTGGTAGTATTCTGTTTGACAAGGGATAGAGTAGTTTAAATCTTGATAATATCTTGAAAAGAAAATTTTCTATTGGAATATTTTTATCCACATCGTTAAGAACACACATCCCTCTATTAACTTAAATTTCAACTAGAAAATCTCCATAAGCCGATGATTAATTTTACAGTGAGTAATGTACTTCAAGAGTGAAGATTATTAATAAATTTATTTTTAAATATTATGGCTATCACATTATTTTTTTATTTAAAACTAATAAATGTAAAACTTACATTTATAACGACGTGAAGTGCGTTTATCTTCCCTCAATAATAATCCAAAAATTCTTAAGGCAATGCTCATAGTAGTTTTTCCAGTAGTAGTTTTTCCAGTTCTTTATTATGACTAGGAAAATTATAATACGAAAAAAACCACCTCCTACATTAACTATGTACTTTATTATTTTTCTTAATTCTTGATTGACCTGAAAAATTCGCTATCCCAAAATTTTGTACTTTTACGTTTTATGACTAGTAAACTCCAAAAAGGTCGAGAGCCGCTAGTTCACCGTAGCTCACAAATCCGTAGAGATTTTCAGTTTAAATTTTTTAAATGGTAAGTTAGTAAGTTAGTGGAGGAAAACGAAAAATGTTGATTTCTAGATCTCAGTAACCGCTCATGGTAGGAGGCTGAAACTTGGAACTTATTTCGATCTATGATAGTGAACACATTGTCCAAAAAATGGTGATTAGGGGTTGCAAGGTATTGAAGTGCTGTGGGAGATAGGGATGAAAACATTCCAAAAATTAATGTCAGAAGGTTGAAAATTTGTAGTTATCGTGAGGGCTACTACGAGATTAGATAAAGGCTAAGCATTTTAAGGGGTAGGTGTCCATGTAGAGGTAAAAAACTCTGGATCGCAATATCTTTCGTATAAGATAAGGTGCCATATATATCTCAGAAACCGCTTATGCTACAAAGTTAAACCGTAGTTCGTATATGTAGGTGTGCTAAAAGAGGTATTTTTTTGGCTTCTGTTGGGTTTTCATACATATTTCAAAGATCATGTACAGTGGTTGTGTTAATTTTCCCGAACTTCGATATATTTCTTCGACCTAATTAGACATCGAATTCACTTTCACTTCTAAAGGCTTTAAATATAATCTAGGGAAACAAACGATTTAAGTATTTTTCGATATTAAACCCGCTGAGCCGGTTAAGTAGATTTCCAATTGTTTCTTGGTATCAGGACCATAAGAAGGTGTTCTCACATTACCCTCGTCTTTCTGTTATTATACAGCATAGTATTACGCCCACAGAGAATGGTTCTATCTTAGCACTTAATACGAAGTTTTATTCGGCTGAGTGGCGCCCAGCTTCTAGATTGAACGCCACATTAGCTCACTAACTCAAATTTCAGAGTGATTTCATATTTCAGGAATGATGTCAGAATGTGGAAACTAAATACTTAACAACTTAACATCTAATATTTTGATACGTCAATATACGGCCGACGGGAACAAGAATATACGACGTATACAGAAATAACGTAAGTCGTATGATTAGTACAAGAATCGTTTCAAAAAATGACAAATTTTGGGTTGTAGAGGATGGAAAAAGAACAGATTTTGAGGTGTAGAGGGTAAGGGTGGAAAACGGTGGAACGCAAAATATTCAGATTGTCATTTCTCAAAAACCGAATTTTTAGGTCGTTTCCGAATGAATACCTTGCTTCGTCTACGTCTATGTTGACGTCACAGCATAGTATTGCTATTGTTACAGTTTAGGAATGATGCTGATGCTTCAAATAAGCAATTGAAAATCAAAAATTAAATTAAATTCAATAGAAAAAATTTTTTTTTTTTTACGTTTGCTAAGATTGACTGATAGGTAAGCTGTTGTAAAAATAGTCAAGACACGAACCGAAAAGGAATTGAGACACAGCATTGCTACATCTGACGCCATTAACTGTTATAACTAGACGTAGACGAAGCAAGGTATTCGGAAGCGACGTTAGAGTTGATAGCAAGGTAAATCGCTCTTACAGGCATCTTAAAAATATTTATACTGCAAGCAAAATGGTTTTCTATATCTCATGAAAGATTTATGGAAGAAAGTTGAAACTTGGTACGTATAGATTCTCTAGAAGTAATTAAGGATGCAACAAAATTCTAATTTGCTTGCCGTGCGGAAATTTGACGAATAAAATGTCAGGAAAAGGTTATTTCTACATTTTCACGAATTTCGTCATATCATTTGGTATCAAATTACTATTACTTCTGCGTTCTTTCACCTAGAAAAGTTTTCCAAATTTAAAATCACATAGAAGGTTTAATGGTTAATGCTGTGATGCGGTCCAGGTTACTGTGCGAATCGGAATCTAAAGAATTACCAGGTGGCTATTCGAAATGGAATTTTTTTTTACTATTTTACATTTCACTCGGATTTTCCGACTGATATACGATTAGAGGTTTCAACTTTAATAATAATAATAAGCCTAGCATTCTCCTCTTGAGATATAAAACTTCATGAAGGTATTCCCTTCCAGAAGAGTAAAATTTTTCGTGTTTCTATAGTTTCACTTTTTAGCTCAACTGAGTTAATTTTCAGACAGGAATTCGCAATAAAGAATAGATGTAAAATCCTTCAATCAATCACATGGATAATCGGTCATCATTAAACGAGAAGCTATCATCCCGCTAAGTGGTTTCTTATCCGTTTCACTGTGAGTTGAACGAGCGAATTTCACCCCATGATTGCCATTTGACAACATTTTGTCTACAGTTGGTATTTGTAATTCTTTTCCCCTGTCAGATAAAGACACCAGAACACGAAGAAGTGTAAAGGATTAATACGTGCGAGCAATCCTCGAGCGTAATGACTTTACTTAATCAGCTGTAAATCCAAAGCGAATGAATAGATCTAACCAGGAACAGTCTTATTCCTTCCGTGTACGTTAAGAAATCTCAAAATGCTACGAAATTAGGACAACTCATAAGACTTAATGACGAGTAAGTAACAAACTTTGAGAATAAATTTAGTGTTCTATCTGAGCACTCACTCTCTGTGTCAAAGCTCGTTAATTAAATTCTGCGAAAATGTTCTACTTGTTTAAAATATTCGCGAATCGTTAGTTCAATTTATCTGAATTATTTTTTATTAGAAGCAAGAGCACTCGCTTTCCCCCATTCTTTTCGTAAAATTGACTGCGAAATTATAGACTTCTTGCTGCTACTGACAACAATGTTAAAATTAAGAAAGTTTTCCGGGCCTTGAATATTTTCAAAGAAGGCATTTTCACTGCCTAATTTTGTGAAAGTCCATTAATGTAAATTTTAAGTTCGTAAATGTAAGGAAGGGTAAGTACTAGTTGAACTTTTGTCGGTGGAAATCTACCTGTTCAAGCTCTGTGTAGTTTGTGAAGAGATTATATTATTTGTAAGTCAAATTAAAGTTTTTACTAACAATAGCATCAATACAAAAATTTGTTTCCAAATGTTTTGGCGTAATCTAAAAGGAATAAGAATTTATGGTTTTAACAAATTTGTGTTCTTTAGTCCGAAACAATTGTTTCCATATTACTTTATTATTTAGTGATCGATCAGAAATTTCAAAAAAATTTGCTACCGTCAAATTTTGTATTTACACGTTTTAGGACTAGTAAACGCCAAAAAAGCCAAAAAGAAATATCTGTCTGTCCACTGTAGACACCCGCCGTCTGACGTACGCAAAATCATTTGAAGGTACGTTGATAGGTATATTTAGTTCAAATTTTGCAAGATGGTCGATACAGTTGGATGGATATGGGAGGGAGGGGGGAAAGGGATCATAGTAAAATCAATATCTCCTGAACGATGTAGAAGTTTGAAATTTTGTGGTTGTCTTTCGGGATACTTCGAGAATAGACAAGAGCTAAAAATCTTGAAGGGATGGCGAAGTCTAGGGGGTTGAAAGACTTTATATATAAAATCTTCCGAAGCACTTACTCCAGGAAAATAAAATTTGGTTTCCGCATATGGGATCACAAGTGGCGTCTACTACTAAAAGTAAACTTTTTAAGCTAAGGGTAAGAAATTTTCCAAAAATTGAATTTTTAAATCTCAAGAACCGTATACCAGATATGATGTAGAAAATTTTACAGGAGTTGGAGTAAGTATAGCTACGTCTAGTTTTAATAATAGAGTATGTTGAGATAGACATGAAATGAAAAACCTTGTATTATAATATCTTCGAATTCAATTGTACCAGAAAGATACAATTCAGTTTGTGTACATACATAGGACTACAAGTGAAATCTATAAAATTAAAAATATTTGCGACGAGATGAGAAGCACGAAATTGTGGGAGAGGAAGTTTTCATAAAAATACAATTTTATTTTTTTTATCACGAACTTTACCAAATATGAACTTAAAAATTTTATAAGAGTTAGGACGGATGGAAAAATATTTTTGAGGAGAGAGCGCGGAAAGAAAAAAATTCTGTTTTTTTATTTCCCGGAAACCTCTAAGGGTAGAAAGCTAAAAATTGACGACTATAAAGAGCCACTATATAAATGCGTCCTAAAAAAAATTTTAATGGGTGTTGTGAGGTACGAGGTCAGAATGCTTTTTTTGTATTTTAGAAACGGCTTATGCTAGAGAGCTGAAACTGATTACTTATATGTTGATATCATTTACTATAGGAGTAATTAAAGTAAAACAAAAGCTTAGATTTTGATGGATATACAAAGGTGCAGTAAAGAACGTGATTGTGAAAAGTGTTTTTTCCAAATTTTCACGAATTTCGGCATATCTTTCAAACAAGTCGAGCTTATAAATCAAGTTACTTCTGTCAGCTCTAACTACCTAAAAATATAATTCCAAATTTTTTTGATAGTCAAGCCCTATATACATATGTCAAAGGTGGTTGTTTAGATTTTTACGAATTCCGAGATTTTACTTAGGCCTAATGAAGTATCGAATTTACTTGCAGTTTTGAAGGCGTTAAATATAATCGTGGAATAACCGGTCTAATCATATTAACCCTCTGGGGTTGTAAAGTATTTTTAAAGATATTATAAATTCCGACAATTTTTTTAGTATTAATGAGAACAAGTTCCATTTTACTTCCATTAACTTTGTAATGATCTAAAAATTTATTTCACGAGCTTGCTATATTCAACCCATACGAGGGTGTGTACGTTTCTACGAATTCCGACATATCACTAAGGTCTGATAACATATCTAATTCTCTTTTGCATTAACAGTCTTTCTATATAATCGCATAAAAATCACTTTAAGAATTTTTTAATATTGAACCCCTAAAGACTTATTTGGAACTTTATATTTATATGTAACGCTTTGAGGAATGAAATGGTATTTTCTTGTAGGTAGTTATTCCAGTTTATAAGTATATTTTGCCTTTTCACCTATATTTTATGACAAACACGGAGATAGTAAATTAAATGGATAAAAACTTGTTAATAAGTTTTTATCCATTTTATTTTATAAATTTTTGAAATAAAAATAAATACATTTAAAACGCAAGCGAGAATTCTCTCAACTAAATAAAAAGAATATTGTACATATTCCTTTGCATCAATAAAATACTATTTATCCAGAATTATTTTGTTATTTAAAGAGTTAAACTTTATAATGAAATTGTTAGGAATGATTTGATATGATTACAATCAGAGTATGTATATTAGCATTATTTTACTTTATTAATTACTTTATTGTTTATTAAATGTTTTTCCTTAATTTTACATTATTATTTATAATACAGTATTTTAAAATATGTACAATATTTATAATCAACCTAGGTACTTCCCCTATTTACTTATTTTCGTAAATAATTATGATGGATGTAAAACAAAACCACTCAAATATTTTATTTTCACGTTTTACGACCCTTAAAGGATTTATCGATTTGTGTACCTCAGGAACAACTTACTATAGACAGTTGAAACATGAATTTTTACATATAGAGGCATGAAGCAGTGTCCTGCAACAAACCCTTTTGTAGGTATGTGGTCTGTGTCTCATCTTTGTACTATAGAAATGCATCTACAATAAAGCATTATCTGCAATAAAAGTACAAATTCATCCCAAAGTTTATTTGATTTTTTTCCAAAATCCATCACCACATGTACAATTGCTTATAATTTCACATTTGATTTATTTGTGGCACTAATATTTCCACTGTCGGGAATTTTAATCCCATATTAATGATGCAAAATCTTCAGTGTTTACATCTCGAAAATTATAATTCATTGTGGTTTACGACAGAATACTACACCAATCATCAGCCAAGCAAAAAAGAACAGCATTTCCCGAAATGTTTTCTTCTTCTGTAATCACCCGGCTCTTGTTATCTTGTATATAACTCCTGACATACTCGTATACATATGAGAGTGATGTTAGTGGTATTTGCATAAGCTCTCAAAAGTTTCAGGTTCCACCTTACGTTCCCTAGTACCGCGAGCGTTTCATAAAATATATGAAATAAGACTGTTAGCTTTTCTGAATTTATTCGAAGAAAATATACAAAAATGCGCACATTACACGTTTGTGGATACAACATTTATGTACTCGTTTCGCAGGTGAAATTGCTATAAATAAAATATAAGTATTTGCTATGAAGGTGAATTTTCTTGTTACTGCCATTTCCAATAGAGGTTTTTTATTTAAAAAAAAAAACTATTTTCAGTTCTGGTTGAAAGTTTTTCACGTCGATTTTATTACAAAGCATTAAATTAAAATGTGTATGGACTCGACAGATGCTTCAAATATTTCCGTTAATGTGTTCCGAAGCTTTTAGTAATTGTTTTACATTTTTCAAGATATGTAAAATACGAAAATAGTTTTCTTGTAATTGAAATCAAATTCAATTCGCAATAACTATAAAGATTTCGAAAGAGATAAAAAATTATTTATTTTTTTTCATTGATGAATTTTTCATGGTAAGCCACCATAGAAGCAAATTTGATTAATTGTTAGTTATTTCCCGGCGTTAGTGGAGTGAAACCTTAACACGAAACCCGACTGTTCATTAATCGCTGTCCTTGAGGACATGACAATTGGAAAACCTTTACTGGTTAGGCCAGTTTATAAGACTGTGTTCGACTAGGTCCGAAGGAGCTGTTTCATCATCGGATGGCATAGACTCTTTAGAGGGTGTATCATGCCTACTACCCTACTACCACGACACATGGTGGTATTGCTTAGGACTATTCTATATAGACGATGTTGAAACAAATTTCATTATCGAGAATTATATCGGAGTGAAATTTTCGCTATAACTTCTTTATACTAAAGGTAGGTGAAAAAAAATTTAAAATTGTCATATCTCGAAATAAATTTTGGAATAGTTAATAATGTTAATATTTGCATATAGTCCAACTAATCCAATCACTAAGAACCCACAAAATAAAATTCTATCCTTAGAAAATGAAAACATAATTTTTTTTGAAAGGCAAATTAATGAGGCCTACCAAATTGTTACATTAATTAATCAGGCGATAATTTGTCATTTCATTATTATGAAATTATTCTTTATTAGACTGAAATTCACTGACCTCGTAATTTTTCTGCAATCTGTATTCTGGACCATTTTCCCACATTTTTCATATTTTTGTAAATATTTTGAGGTGATAAATAACTTGAGACCATTTTAAAATTAGGCCACCCATTTCGATTAACATGAATTTCAGACGTTTAATACTTCAAACACGGAACGTGTCTCGTCATCCAAAATGCTTCAGGCTTAACGATGTTTTCGTCTTAGTGAATATTTATTACCTGAGGTTTACGCAAAAAAAAAGCAAATTAGCATAAGAAAGGCAGACAATAGGAAAAATTGTAAAACTTTAAAAAATAAGTCGTAATTTTGCTAGTCCGACTTGATGAGGAAATTTGATTGGGATCCTCGAGCTTTAGACGGAAAAAGCAAATCTCAAACGCCTTGGGCTCCGAAGGAAAATCAGTTTCACTCAGTATCTCCACATTTTATACCTTATCTTTAGAACACGTTTTCCTGTTATCCTTTCAAAGGCTCCGTGTAGGTTGAATAATTACATTCCCTTTTATGTCGGATTTAGAATACACAGATGCTGCATGTACTCGTTCATTAGACTACCTTCCACACACTACTAGCTATAGTAGTATTAACAATTTAATCACATTGAATGTTACTTCCAAAGGTTTATTTCGGTTGGTTCATGTTCTCACATTAGATCTATGAAAATTACCATGACGATGTTGCTATCATTTCAGCTATACATTCTTCAACATCAGAGAGCATTCAGTAGCTGATAGATGAATATTTGATTCCCATTCATCGTAGTGGCCTACGACCTTCTAATGCCTGTGGGTGTTTATTATTCACTTCCCAAAAACATCATCAATAATATCACTCAAGCATGATTCTGAACAGGTCTACCTACCTAAGTAAAATCCTTCGAATAAAGTCCGTTCTTCAAAATAGAAATTTTCCATCAATTGCATATTCCAATAACGACCCAACTGCACTTCATGAATTTTAATATTTTCTCGGTTTTCCATGAAAAATTACGTTCGACAGAGTTAAATGGTTTTCCTTGGGGCTTTTAGTATTCGTCTCAATGAGTAAGGAATAATTTACAAGGATCTAAAAACCAGGAACTGTGTCTAGAGAAGGTATAGTGCTAATAAGTGTGTCAATTAATTTACAATTAAATTAAATGCCTATAAGTAGTCACTTCAAATTGGATACGGAGCAGAATTATAAGATCCACGACTTTAGGCTAGAACATTGAGGCGTACAATGGCAGCGAAAATTGCTCTAAAAGGCACTAGAGTCACAAATTATACACAACGACGTAATTTCATTATTATTTCTCGATATACGCCGCAGCAACAATAGATTGTCGATTTTAGAATGTTTAAACAGTTTTAGGTATTTCCGAGCAGAACTTTGCAATTTGTTTAAAAAAAAAACTTACTAAAAAGTGTTTAGTATTACGAAAAAATTGTTGGAAGCCTCTAAAAATTATTTACATGCGAAGTAGTTCCGTATACAAGACATGGTTTCACATTATTAATTTTATTTTTATTTTTTTCCCTGACCAACCTTAAAAAAACCATTGTTTCCAAAATATTTGCAATATTCACGTATTATACTAGATAAAAATGCAAAGAAAATTTCAGTCTGTTTGCCCGCCGCGCCGTACATAAACTCCTTTAAAGGCGACTACGTGCCTCAACTAACAAATCCTTTAAAGTGGATAGATTGGGCGAAAGCCTTTAAGTATTCACTTTGAAAGAGGGTTGGGTATGAGAGTGATGCGGGTTTTTTTTTTTGATAAATATTCAAAAATTATTTTTCCGGCAGAAGTTTGGAACGCGTTCAATTCTGAGATGCGGTGTAGGTCACTACCATATGTGACTGAAAACCTATCAAAAAGTTCAGGAAGCGGCTCGAATATGGTATAACATAAGAAGACCTAGTAGATATGACGAAAATCGTAAAAATATAGCCAATGGATATTGGAATTTTATTTTATCAGAATTACTTTTCTAGTTAATCTACATATACACAGAGTTTAAACTTTCTGGCATAAGCCGTTCTATAGTTAGTAAAAACAGCCCCCACTCCCGTACCACATTACCTCTAAAAAAAATATATTTTTCCAACATGCCACTACTGTAGCTCTATCAAAATACCAAGTTTCAGCTTTATATCATTATAGGTTTTTTTAGATATAAATATCGGAACTTTTTCCTTTCACTCTCCCCACCCTCACCACCTACACCTACACCCCCAAAATTGCTTTCTCTACTAGGGTTCTATTTGGTCAACTTCCGGAAAAAAATTTGAGCTCCTATCTTACATATGAAACGTGAGATATGAAACGTCATTTTTCTATGCCCCTACTCCCTTAAAATATTTTACTTTGAGCAATCTTTATTTATCAAGCTTTATACCCAAACCGAATTTTGTTTTTCTAGTGCAATTTCTTTGTAAGATATCACAATCAAAAGTTTTTCACGCTCCCCCCACCCCCCGTAACGTACTGCCAACTCACAAATTCGATTTCATTCTACTCTCCTAGACAGATAACTCCGGCGCATCATTTTCACTCCCACTCCCACACCCCTACAGCCATATCAGCAATTTTTTTGCAAATGGGTCCACTATTGAATTATTGAATGGGTCCACCATACAATTATTATTATTATTTCTTTTAAAGTTATCGACATTCCAAGTTTCAGCCTCCTAACATAAGCGGTTGTGGTGATCTTGAAACCAAAATATTTCGTCCTAAGCAAACCTCTTTCCTCCCCCTCATACCCCTCCCACCTTCAAACGATTTTGCGTACGGCGGACAACGTGGCGTACAGTGTCTACGGTGGACAGACGGACATTTTTGTTTCTTTTTTGGGATCTAATATTCCTAAAACATGAAAATAGAAATTTTCAGGGTAGCAAATTTTTTTGGAAATTTCAGGTCGATTACAATACTTCATTATTAAAATAATAAAGTAATAATAAGTGCAGATATAAGATTTTAAATATAATAACAGTCATCTACTCCAGATTTAGGTTCGTCATAAAACTTCGATCGTTTGCTGTGAAAAAATTCTATAAGCCCGAAATATTTTTTTGATAGTAAATAAACACTAAAAATATAATAGTGTAATTCAATAAGATGCAGAGGAAAAGAATTGAA
Organism: Beris chalybata; assembly: GCA_949128065.1. Classification (NCBI taxonomy): domain Eukaryota; kingdom Metazoa; phylum Arthropoda; class Insecta; order Diptera; family Stratiomyidae; genus Beris; species Beris chalybata. Next base: position 95,652,199 of record OX421896.1, read on the forward strand.
TTTTGAAGACAAGTTATACTGCTTACATCGTTTTTAATATATACTTATATACATAATTCTAACAATAAAAACGTTGTGCCAAATTATCAAACAACTAAAGCAACTGTCAACAGATACGCATTAAAGATATTATTTTACTTTATGATTATTTAATAATAAAGTATTATGATCGACCTGAAATTTCAAAAAAATTTGCTACACTGAAATTTTATATTTTCACGTTTTAGGACTAGTAGACCCAAAAAAAGCAATAAATAAAAATATCCGTCTGTACGCCGTACGCCGTATGCCGTACGCAAAAATAGTTTGAAGTTTCATGTCATGTAGTTTCATGAAATTTTTATAGTGGGTAGGTTGGATGAACCTCCACGACTGGTATCTTTTAGAGTGGTGTGGGTAAGAGGGGGGAGGGTTTAAAACGAAAAATTTTGGTTTCTAGATCTCAGCAACCGCTTACGCTAGGAAGCTGAAACTTGAAATTTCTATAGAACTTCAATAGTGGACCCATTTGCAAAAAAAAAATATTGAAATGGGTGAACGGGTGTGGGAGTGGGGGGGGGGGGGAAATAATTCGTCCGAAAAGCAAAAATGCCGAGATCGACACATTTTAAAATCTATATCTCCTAAACCGTTGATGGCACGAAATTCAAACTTAACAAATATCTGTACCTATAGTAGGACAAGAGATTGAAAAAATTGAGTAGGGGTAGTGGCGTACGGGAGTGGGGGCTGAAAAACTTTAGGTTACGATATCTCACGTACCAATTGCTCTAGAAAAATGAAATTCGGTTTGAGTAGAAAGGTCAACAAATAAGGATTGCTCAAAGTAAATTTTTTTAAGGGGGTGGTGGAACATGGAAGTGGGGGATAAGAAATATTAAAAAAAATCACGTTTTATATCTCAAGAACAGTATAAGATAGATGCACAAATTTTTTAACAGACGTAGGCCCAATAGAACCCTATGAGAGAAAAATTTCGGGGTGTGGGTGTAGAGGGTGAGGGTGGAGGAGGGTGGAAAGGAAAAGCTTCCGATGGTAACTTGATAACATATGATAACTTGGTATTTAGATAGAACTATAGTAGTGGCATATTGGAAAAACACAATTTTTTATAGGGGTAGTATGGTACGGTGGTGGGGGGTGTTTTTCCTAACTATGTAATGGCTTATGCTAGAAAGTTGAAACTCGGTGTGTATATGTAAATCAACTAGAAAAGTAATTTGGTTAAGCAAAAATACGAATGTCTATTGGAGTTCGGAAGTGGGGGTAAAAAAATGTTCAGTCAAAATGGAATGCATATATTTTCACGATTTTCGTCATATCTACTAGGTCTTCCAAAATATTGAATTCACTTTTATTCTACGGATTCTTCATATGAATACCTAGAAAGAGTCTTAAAGATTTTTTGAAATTTGACCCCTAAGGGGGTGTAAAGTGTGTACTTTTTCATAAATTATTCCATATCTCTCAGATCCGATCAGATTTTCACTTCCACGGGCTTGTTCTTTTTGATAGGTTTTCAGTCACATAGCAACCTTCACCGCATCTCAGAATTGAACGAGTTCCTAACTTCTGCCGGAAAAATAATAAAGTTACGCCCAGATTGATGGCAGATTTTTTTTCCCGTGGTGTATTTTTACATTTGACTTCTATACAAGATTTACACGCTTCTAAGCCGTAACTTTACAATTGTCTTTTAAAGTGGTATTACAAAAACCATTCTATTTAATTCCAATTAATTGAGCAAAATTATATGAAATAATTGGACAAGCAAATTGGATGTTAATCAAACACTACTCTATAAAAAACATCGTGTTCTCTGTATTCTTAAATTATCTGAAATTTAATGAGTCCTACTTATTATAAAAAATCAGAACAAGTATAAACATTTCATCATTTTTCATGAGAATCAAGTATGTATAAGCCAAGGATACCAGCCTGGATCTTGTTCGATTTGTCATTTTAAACTCAGAACTCTTGCAGACCCTTTTCAACGAAACTCGAGGATTTTTTCTAACCCAAATCATTGGTTACTGTTGTATCTTGAAGTATAACTCAACATAATTTTTCTAGATGTAAATATCCTTGGCCCGGTAACATCTTCCAGCTTCGGTAAAGATATTTATGTTTTGAGTAATAATCGATAATGCCCAAAGCAGAAGTTGTTTCGTTCGATTTCATTAATATTAATGGAAATCCTTCAGCGAAAATTTTCCTTTAATATTTGAAAATATGTCTTTTGAGGCATATCAATTGATATCAAGGACTTCAAATTAATCGTAATGAATTTTCAGGGAAATATTAGGATATTTGAAATCACCCCGGTTTATTTTATCTGGTATTCGGACATGCATTTAATGAAAACGAAATTAACAAAATGTTTTAATGTCTTCGATGGTCTATTTATGAACCATCATCAGTCAAGTGCCAACAAAGTTTCGACCTGAAATTTTAAGTTGGACGCTGTTGGATCCGGCTACCCAAAAGAGACGGCGACTTACCTGCTTAAAATATGGAAATCCGGATTTCAAAGTTTAGTTTCTGCACATTGTATATGTGTATAAAACCGACGAGAATTAAAAATTTCAGTGCCATATATAATGAGATATCAAATTATGTTAAACTTTTAATATCATTCCTCAATCAAGGATTTTTTGATTTTACTTTTATTGGCTTTTAATTTTTACCACTTTCTTAGCTTAGTTGCCGAAAATTGGACCTCTCGAATACGTGCCACCAAGCAAAGCCAGGGCGCACATACCATCTACATTGTATTCCATTCCTAAATATGAATGTCCCTGTTGAAAGACCCTATATAATAAGATAACCACATTGGAATATTTAATAATTTTATTAACATTACCATGTTAAAATATTTCATGAAAATTTAACTATTAAAATTAGGGAGGTTTGATTTTCACCTCTTGTCGGCCTTTAAGTCCTAAAATTCAAAATTTCAGTGTAGTATTTTTTTGAAACGTCAGCTCGATCTCAATACTTTTAATTATTATTAAAAAATATATTTATTAATAAATAACTATTATTAAAAAAAGAAGATATTCTCATGCTACTATGTATTATGTAATTACTACTAGTATAGTTTTACTTTTACCGATTGATCGAATATAAATATAGAACGACTTTTTATACCTTGTACACATCTTACTGAAAAATAAGATGAAAGTAGGTACTAAATGGTTGCTCATGAATGGATTGTTCTAGAGTTTAAGTAGTCGAGTTTAAATAGTCAAAAGTGTTGAATATCTCATGTTTTTTAATAGGTATTCATGGAGAATTTAATGGAATTATCTCGACTTTATAAATAGACCCATCAGTGCAATTTCACGCTTGAAAACCAATCGCACAAGTATAAAACCATTAAACTATAAAATCAAAAATAAATTTTACATTTATAGATACAATTTATTCCAGACCGAATTCACCCACTGCTGTTTGCTAATACCCTACAAATGATATATGCACGTAGTAGAATAGCCGTGGGTTTCACACTCGCCTGAAAACCATCTGGGGGATCAATGATGTGATTACCCATGAATATTCATTAAGCGATTAAGCCGCACGTGGTATTAAGGATGTTTTAGACCGTTCAGCCATATTCATTCGATATTAATATTTACAATTCAGTTCAATTTCCTGTACAAAATTAGGTAAACACGATTATCACGTGGTCTAGAGGCGTGAAGAGAAATATTTACTTTGCATATATTGTTTATGTCCATCTTAAACGCTTTTAACTTGAAAAAGTGTTGAAAACTTACAGGTGATTTGTCTAATTTAGAAAATGGGTAAGTTTCAGATACTGACTTGATGTTCAACGTAATTGTAGAAGAATCAGCACAGAAATATCTGTCTGTTTTCTTTAAATAAAGTTTTCATTTATACGACTACAGAAAAATCACAACTTTTAGAGTAAAAAATTTTGTACTATTTCTACAGGAAATTTTTGATATTTTCTATCTGTGTTGTGAATAATATTGTAAAGCTTCTATTTTAAGTCTATTTGGTTTTTGAATTTTTCTGCAAAAAATTTAATAAAAATAACTCTGAAAACGTTGAATTTAATTTCACGAAAATATCGTTATATTTCCACGATATTGAAGTTTTTGGTTAATTTTTTTTTAAGAAAAAGTATACACGAGATTTTTAAGAAAATTATTTTAGAAATTTTGTCCTGATCCTACTGGTAATTATTTATGAATTATTTCTTTTCTAAATATCGTCAATGAAATTCTTGTTTTAAAGAATTCTAGAATTTTTAAATATCGCGTTTTCTATGCAGGTTACATACATTACTACTAAATATATATATATAAATATATATATATATATATATATATAAATATTACTACTAAATGCGTTAAGATTACACAGTAAACTTCCGTGACATATCAATTTCTAAAATCGTGTAATTGGTTTAGGCTACTGCATGAAATGCCCGTAGTAGAAGTTATTGACAATTTTATATCTCATCACACATAAGGACATAAATAGTCTGGAAAAGTAAAAGCCAATTTGATATCTCATCAAATCTAAGAAATATGACGAAAATTGAGCAAACGTATGCAAGTCCCATACATCCACTTGGAGGATGAACACTCGAAAATGGAGAAATTCGTTTTTAGATAAGAAAGCCGTCAGAATTAAAAACCAAATTGCTGCCCTATCATTCCTAAGAGATGTGACGGAATTCGTGTAAATATGCGGATCGAAAGGAAAAAATCCTGAACCACGTTTTTAGGCGATTATTTAAAAAGTTATTCGATATGTTATCAAACCTGAGGGATATAGGAGAATTCGTAAAAATATATATAACCCTTGTACAACCCCCTAACGGTTCTAATTTCCAAAAAATATATCTAAAGAAACCGTAGAATTTTCAATTTTGCCGAAGTGGTAAGAGATATGACAAAATTCGTGAAAAGATAGGACCCCATTTTCACTAATATTTTATTTGCTCCCGTTCAGATATTTTTAATTTTTTTTCTAGCATAAGTGGTAAGATAACACCACTGACCCCTGTAACTGTAGTATGCACGCCATTAAAAATTATATATATAAGTATCACTAAAACATGCCACTACTGCGTAGTTACCATGTGTCAGCTAACCTTCATTAAATATAAAAATCGATTCTTTTCTTACTCTGCGTATGATTTTGCGTATAGACGGACCGACTTTTTTTTTGCTTTCTAGATGTCTAATAAAACAAATTTCAGGGAAGAATTCTTTTTTAATCGTTCATTATAGAATATGATTTAAATAATGCAATAATGCTTCATTGTTCTCACCCCGGTACGAGTATCTGCCAAATTCATGCCCAAACACTTGATAGGGACACCTGCCACATTTGTTTCCTTCTCAGGCCGTATAATTTGAGGGTAGAAAACTACATACTTTATTATTTCTTAATATTGTGTTCGACCTGAATTTTCACAATTAGCGCTACCCAGAAATTTTCTACTTTCACACTTCCGGGATAGTATAGTACCTAAAAAAGCAAACAAAAAATATTTGTCGGCCGCCGGTCGCAAACGTGAATTAAGCTCAAGAACCCCAAAAGTATGCGGGTGGAATTTACTGGAAGGCTTTTTGCAAAGTTAATTTCTAGGGTTGGAGCCTCGAATTAACTACCTAAGTACGCAATGGCTCCCTGACAACATTTTCTAGGAACGAGCAAAACTTTTTGTTTTGATGGTGTGATTGATTATAAATTCATGTGACAAATACCTACTCGTTTTTGCACTACCTATATCAAGATTAGTGTCTTTTTTCGCACGTTTGCGTGAAGAAAAAGAAAAAAGGAAATTTGCAAATGAAAATTTGCTTAGATGAAAAATTAAATAATTTGCAGAGTCAAAAGTTTGGAGAATACTAGGGAAAGTCCGTGAAAATCAGCCATTCAAAACGGGTACACTTCTGTCCAAATTTATTAAATTACAAATTTATTAGATTCTTTACTCAGATTAGAAGAAGAAATCAGTCATTTTTATCTACAATTCTATGAAGAGGTTAAACAAAGTTTATCTGAGATGGAGTTACAAATTTTCTTCAATTGTGGTCTGTAACCATCATGCTAGTCTGGTTAGATTCAAGCATTATCGGTTTAGTGTCAACGTTTGGACGGACAATATCTCAACAAAAAAAAACTTGAAAGTGGTGTACAAAGAAGAACTTATACCAAGGGAAGATCCCTTCCATCAATCTTAAAACTCTTTCTTACAAAAAGTCTTTCAGATGCTACCGCCCAAGAAGTGTTACGTTCCTAAAAACCCTGTAGCTCAATAATAGCGCAAATATAATGACTATATGTCTAGAATAGATATTTAATCACAATAGAGTTCCCAATCGCTTGTATCCTTTGTGAAACACCCTGTGTACATTTTTTACTGCGGGCATGGCTTTAATAAGAACCTAAAAAATTAGCAAATATCTACCGCAAGCGTTCCCAAGATGATCAAAACTCTTTTCTTAAATCAGATCCTTAACTATCAATCTGCATAGATATAGTTTTGTTCAACAACAAAAAAAAATTTAAGGGCAACATCTAAATAAAGACCATGTAAACACAATATCTTAACCTTCCGGCAATCAATTATGGGTATAATACCCTAGATACCCATAATTGATTGCTGGTCAATTAATAGTAAATCAGTAAAGTGTAGTCCACTACTTAACAACCTCCATCATGCCATAAATCATTAATTATCGCCGTGAACGATACGTTTGGAGACGGTTTAACAGGACACCATTCTTCAACCCCAAAATATACCAGTATTGACTTAATTTCTATTATTTGTCTTAACTAAAAACAATACTCGTTGTTGAAGCTATGCATAATATTATATCATATTCGACTGAAATTTCAAAACAATTTGCTAATTGAGAATTCAAGTAGGGTATAAGTCCTGTCTTTAATTCGTGTATTGTGGAGGAGTGCTGTGGCTGCCCTATCTCTCCTTTGGGAGTCATAAAACCGTTGATAAATTACCTACTTTTAAAAAATATAGATAATAATATAGTGTACCGTATGCGTCTACCGTATGGTATACGGATTGTATACCACGCGACCGCCAGCCGGCCGTACACGAACTGCTTTCAACCCCATATCGCAAAAATCCTTGGAAATTGATTTTCTAATTTGGATGATAAGTAGCCCGGAAGGACATTTTTAGGGTGGATATGACAGGATAAGTGATGGACAGTTTCGGTTTTATGGCAGTTTTAACGATAATCCGTTGATGAAAAAGCATGTATTATAGTAGATATACAAATATTTTTTGTTAGTAGAACAACTTATAGTGCTTTCTTCAGTTTCTGTGTACAGGACATATGTATGGTATGGTATGGTACAAGGGGTGGTGATCCTATCATCCTCCTTCACTTAGACGTTATTGTTCGTTCATTGTGCTCCCCGTTTGAGTTTGAAAAACTCCGGGAACCTAAAACCATTTACTAGATTTTATAAAGTTTGCTAGGTTGCATAGCTTTCCCTTATCGATATCACCGAGGTCATCAAGGAAATAAGCGCCAAAGCTCCGTCGATAGGGCCGGACACTCGCATATAACGTGGAAGATTGACTCCTCCACTTCTGGATCACCGCAGCTACCACAGAGACCATTCAGGACGTAATTAACTGTATATTAAATTATAAGTTCAGTTAACATATGTATTTCATAGATCTTTTAAATAAGTTGCCAAAAATAATTCTTTCACAGACTGCAATTCACTTAGGGCCCGGTTTTACAGTGCGAACTTAAGCTTTGGTTCAGTTGAACCTGAGCCAGTATTTTAAGCTTTAGTTCAAGTCAATACTGTTTCACAGTCAAAGTTTGAGTATTGTTCAACAGAACCGTGCTTAATAAATTGTGTAGGCAACTGTTGTGACGGTTATGTCATAATATTATTAAAATTTAATTATTAAAATTTTTTAAAACATTATTAAAATAAAATATAAAGCGATTACAATTACAATGGCGGATATCAAAAGGAGTCAAAATTGTATGGCTTCTGAGGTGAACATTCTCATTAGTTTTGTGTTGAAATATAAAAATGTGATAAGAATAAAAAAACAGGGAAATTACATTTGCCATTTGACACTTCGCCTATTTAAATTCCTAACTCAAACATAAGCTCTCGCGTTCACAGGCTTAAGTTGAGTTGCGTTTTGAACTCTGCTCAAGCCTTAATACACTACTGTGAAACAGTGATTCCAGTTGAGCAAAGGCTTAAGTTGAATTCGAAACTTTAGCTAGCACTGTGAAACTGGCCCATAGAAATAAGAAAGGCAGCTAATGTTACATCCAATGTTTAACTTATTATATAAACGAACAGACTAAGGATAGTGCGTCAAAAGTCCCTAAAAATGATGAAAAATATAACCCCTCTCTCGCCGATTATTTCGAACTTTGTGTACTCGAAGACTAAGTGAAAAAAATTTATAATTTTATTTCTTTGTTTTTACGTCAAATTTTATACCATATTAAAGATGTTATTAGATTTTTCGTGGTAAGCTACCAAAGAAGCTATTATGATTAGGAGTTAGTTATTCTTTCCGGTGTCAGTGGAGTGAAACTCCAACACGGAGTCCCCGACTGTGGACTAACCGCTATCCCTGAGGATATGACAAATTTGGAAAGAAACTTCACTGGAGAAGCCAGTTCATCATAAGGTTGTTTTGGACTAGGTCCGATGTCGATGACGAAACAGCTCCTTCGGACCTAGTCCAAAACAATCTTATGATGAACTGGCTTCTCCAGTGAAGTTTCTTTCCAAATTTGTCATATCCTCAGGGGTAGCGGTTAGTCCACAGTCGGGGACTCCGTGTTGGAGTTTCACTCCACTGACACCGGAAAGAATAACTAACTCCTAATCATGTTAAAGATGTTTAATTCTTTCTGTTAATTTCGTTTATAGATGAAATAGAACTTATTTTATTAAGCGAAGGTTAAAGTAAAATATATTCCCATATAAAAACATAACTGTAATTAAAAAATTTACCTACATTTTTTTCTAAATTTTCTCAATTTTGTTCATTGACCCATCTCAAACAATTTTTTTTTTGTATCTTTTATAATCGCATAGGTATTATATTTTTTCAAAAAATCAACTTGTCATCTCAAAGGCAACGAAGTCAAAAAATCATCGAACATAAGTGGATCTCAATTATATCACAGAAAATTTAGGTATGTCATTGTTATGTTATTTATATGGCTTACTTGTAGGTCACGAGGAATTAAATTTAAATTAAATATGATGCCTGATATGACAAGGCAGCTCGAAAAATCAAAAATTAAAGCTAACAGTCCGAAAGGAAAAACTGTAAGAAAATATACCAATAGTCTAAGTGAAACTTTATTTTTTTTCGGGAAAAGATTGAGAAGCGATTACACTGGGGGTGGGGGTGGGGGTGGGGGTGGGGGTGGGGGTGGGGGTGTGCTTCAGAGGACTTATGCCACTAGCTCAGAGTCGTACTCTGGGACGCGATCAAAGTCGATATGTAACATCCAATGTACACATAAATTTTTTTAACTTAATAGCTTAAAGGCTTTAGTAACTATGAGCCTTCAAAACAGTCTGTGTGTACGCGAGCAGATGGAGTTAACTTTTTTGGGTAGGAACTATATATTTTTTTAAATGAGCACATCCCAATAACCAAAATAATCCATTGGAACAAAGTTTTTGAAAAAATTGGCCGAAATTCAGGTGCCTTTTTATCTGGTTTCTATTTTCAATTTTTCATATACATTCGTATTTTCATATATGTACATTCGTATTTTTGAAATAGCTCATGAATTGGAAATAGAACTCACGTGCTCCATATTACTAAACTATATTTGCTACGAGACTACCTTGTCCTAAGCACAAACCTTATACTACAAAGCTTATTGTAATCCTGGAAAAAATGTTGCACAAATACTTCTCATAAAAGTCCAAGTTGATAAGCGAAAAGGAAAACGAAATAAGGATTAAGGCAATCGAAAGCCAAACTCTTGTTATTGAAATAGTTCCAGAAGATTTTTTTTATTCGAGACACAGAACCTTATTCTCTTACCGCTGGCTATAAATCGATGTTTACTGAAGAAATTCACCTTAGTAGCATCAGTCAATTCTCGTTTAGTGATATCCATTCTTCAAGATACCGCAGAAACTTCACTAATTGGATTTCGTAAGTAGATTCAATTATTGGTAACTCCCAGAAGTGTGATAATTTAAAAAGAATTTCCTCTAATGGCTTGTACGAACTTTGGATGCTATAGAGCGAGTTAGGAACTTGGGTAAAGTCTTATCGAAGATTCGATAGAAGTTTTGAACTCCCTTAAAGAATGAGATTTTTATTCGAAATGGCGGCGGTTATATTGGATTTAAAAACTATGATCAATGAAAATATTTTCATCGGTGATAGTATCGGTTAGCAAAGTAATTGATCTCTATTTGGACAAACTAATAAACGAACTTCCAAAGCTGACCTGGACCCTGGAGGAGGTTAATGATATTTCTCCCTTTAGTTACACCACTATCTTGTACCAGCAGAACGGTAACGTTGTTTTAGTAGTTAATTAAACGAATATTCAATCATTAACTTTATATGAAAGCTTTTGTATTTTTCACATGGGACATCGGTGTTTTTGTAAGACCATCACACTAAATTTGCGACTGGAATAGAACCAGTACTAGTCTAAGCGATGGTCACAGATGAAAAAAATTTACTGGAAATGTTTGTTTAAACACTGGATTCGAAAACGAAACTGTTCTCAAGTGGTCGAATGTAACTTTCATCGTGAAGATAAGTATTAGGGCCGGTCGAACTTGTTCGTAAGATCCTAAGTTTAAACCAAATTTTTGGTTTTGGTTACAACGAGATACTACAACGACGTAAGGTAGTCCTCGTAAATTTCATATATCTAAGGATATGCAAATTTAATCAAAAACAGTTGAGCAGAGCACTTTTCCAATAAAAGTGAAATAAACATGTAAACAAACGCAGAATAGTCAACCGATTTTTTTTTTAAGATAAAAATTCAATATTTTCGTCATGGAGCTTGTAGGAAGTCACCATTCACCACTTCCACTTCGAATTCTATTGATTTTGAATCCTTAAGTTCATTGTGTGTAGGACTAAAAAAATTCAGGATATGCGATACGATACGATATGAACATAACTAAAAGAGCCTTACATTCTAAAGATTTCCTATTGTACACGAAGAAAACGATACATCTATTGGAAACTCTACGAAAAATGGTTATCCACCCAAAGCCAAGCTTTCAAGAAAACCACAGGTAAAATGGATTTCGATTAAGTAGAACAAATAAAGTCTTGATAAAAGATATAAAAGCAATTTTCTCGATGGTTACTACTTCATCCATAAATGTTCTTTGGTCCGTACAAAATTAAATTCCATTTTACTTATCTTTTAAACATAAGCATTATTCCATGATTCTCTTAAGGAACCTTCAATAGGCGATCCATTAAGATAATAAAATTACCAACTTTCAGTTCCCACATCGTCAAATGTTTTCTAATGTGAAAACTTTCTGGAATTCACCATTTTCGAGGTTTTGTGTGATAATGAAATTATTAATGCAAACAAAAGTATACCATTTAATTAAAGCTTTGATATATAATTACTTCGGACTCTTTCATAATGCTGTTAATGTCTTCATAAAACTTTATACGACCTTAATTAAAAGCGCTAGACTTTGGAAAATGAACTCATTCCTATAGTAATTTACCATGAGTGAGAAAACAGTAAGTACTTTGTAAGATGAATCTGGTGATGTTAAGCCTTTATTCACATATTGTGGCCTTGGTAGCCTAGTGGCACGCTAGGTTACCACTACAGAGGTTGTGGGTTCAAATCTCGCCGAAAACATGGCTTAAAAAAAATAGATATATGTATGTATGTGTTGCAAAGTATGCAAAAATAGAACAAATGAACTGAGATCTAATTAAAATATTTGCTATCCACACTTATCGGAAATTGCGATAAGGAAATCGATATTATTATCATGCATTAATATTTCACAAAAGGCACAATTTTATTTACTATGTACATAATAAATGTCGAGTCGGATGGTGAGAAAATAGCGCAAATGAATGTCCAAACAAATGGGTGTTATAGTGTATCGGATGATATGCCAGGACAAAATAAACAAACTGGCGGCTATAAAATGGTCGTAAAGTTCAGTAATGACCCATGGTAATGACTAGGCCTTAGTGTACAGTGGACAGTTTCGACCATAATAAGAAATAAGCTGTCGTTCGGATCGAAAAAAAGTGAAACCGTAGTCTGTAATACCTAATTGCTGTTTATAGTCATCCTAAACTTATTAATGCGCAGCGTGTATCACATTTATGATCTATTTTTTCACTCGCTTATTTAATGAGCACTGATACATTAAATCTTTATAATTTTTATCTGCGTTAATTCTGACAACTGAGAAGACTTTAACTTCAAATGAACAAACTAGAGATGACCGAAACAGATTCATTCCTGAGAATCTCTAATTCAACTTTTACACGACCTCATACCAACAGATGTAATATTCATAGTTTCGGATCCTGGTATAATAATGTCATATTTCTATTTACTTAATTATTGCATTTTACTTTATAATCTTGTTTAAGTTTTGCACACCAAACCAACATTTTAATAAATGCTTAAAGTATTTAACTTTCTTCGCACAAAATTAACATTCACTGAATTCATCATTTAAAAAATGTGTTTCATCTTATTAATTAGTAACAAAGACATATTTGGATTCCTCGTTACTAGAATCAACAATTGCTTCATCAATTCTATCTGGTAATGAGTTTTTTATTCTTCAAACATTTACTAAATTAAACGAACGTATTTTCAATAGTATCTAAATAAAATTTGTTTATAGAACAGTTTGCAGTATTTCTAAAAGTGAACAAATAATGGAATTAATGATGGCCACACGATACCTGGAAAATAATAAGTTAAATATCTTGTGTAACATTAAAAAGCTGGTAAGAAATTCAGTACAAGAATAGACAGAAATTTATTGTTCTTACGTGCAATGGTACAGCCATACGTAAAGTGTTATTTTAAGAATTTCATTTTAAAGTAATCATCAAATTTACATAATAATTACAAAGGACTCTTATAATGTCTTTCGATATCGATAATATATTTTAATATTTAAATAAGATAATTGATTGCCACACAAATGACCAATTATTGGACCAATCTTAAAAACCTTTCCTCTCAAAGAGTTATATGCTAAATAAGCGCTGAAAAATATTTTGAGGAAAAAGAAAGGAGAAGATACTTTTATAGAAAATAGGATAGCTTGAGCAGTTTTATAAAGTATTCATAAAATTGCCATATACAGTATCAATAGCCCCAATGTTGAAGTTTTTCATAAATTAAACTACGTAAATTTACTCAAATTTTGTTGGAAAAGTAAACTTTTGGAAGGGCAAATAAAAGCGATTTATCAAACAACTATTTGACGATGAGACTATATGAATCCAATCAAATATTGGACAAGCTCCCTTTGTCCAATAACAGTCTGATAAAGACTTAAGAGACCATACAATGACCTAAAAAAGGTCGTTTGATGTTTAGGCGTAAACCAATGAGATGTATGAAATCGAGACCACCAACTGATTATCCTATATGTCAGATTAAAATAGCCGATGAAATCGTACCCTCTCCCTCCTTCTCACATTCCGAACTTCGAACAACATGGGCAACAGCCTAAAGAAAATTAAAAACTTTTTTATTTGATGTAAGTAAATGGTAGATATTATATTGTAAGTAAATGGTATTATATTCATACTGCAGTAGCCCAGTAGCCAACATTCCCTGTAAAATTTATACAGCTTAGTTGCAATTTTAGGAACTCATTTTCTTTCTTTTATTGTTTATCCTATAAAGTATTTAAAAAATTCAAATTATTTAGTAATTTTTTTAATTCGAATTTAGATGCACCGAATTAAATTTTTCATGTTGCCTAACCTGATGGTGCATTGTTTTCCCTCTTACCTTAATACATGCAGAAACCATGTTAATAGCTCTTTCTTTCTCAAGATACGGGTTATCCGTGGCTCAATCATAATTTGTGCCCTGGATAACTTTCGAAGTTTCTTTAAACTTAAAAAGATTTCCATTTTTGAAAGAAACCAAAAGAAATGATTAAATCAAAAACTATTTTATTTGCATTATCAATTTTGTTCATCAGTGCGGAACCTCGGCTTATCATGGACAAATTTTTCGAAATATTGACTTTTGAAAAACGTCGGCCATGTGAGATAGTAAATCGAGATCTCCATAGTTATATATCTCAGTGGTGTAAACGAATTATTCGCCATAAAGGTTTTTTTTTGCAGTTTAGCACTTCAGTGATATTTATCAAGGCATATGAAGATTGCTTTTTGACATAACCTAGTACTATAGATATTAATTATAGTAATTGTCCCTGAATTTATTGATGAAATGTTTTGATAGATTAAATACGACCCAGCCTAATTATAGGCCTCTATCGGTATAAAAAGTTTTCGATTGAACCTGCTTTAGACCATGATATAAGGAAAGCCTTGATGAAGCCGCTGGGTGTAAATTTCAAATTTGAAAACCGAGTAAATTTGAAAAACTATTATATTATAAAGGTTATATAGAGAAAAACAATTAAATTGTTGAGTTCACATATCTTATTAACTATTCAAATAGGTACATATAATATCTCAACAAAAAAAAACAAAAAAATTTATATTAACATTATCTTTGGTCTATTGATGAAAATCATGGCGCATCCTTGTCGGCTTATAACTTCACCGAAAATAATTCAATATGCAAAATTAAGAAGAAAGCAGAAAGAATCTTGTAAAATAATGTAGTAGTTAAAGTCTGACGGAGGAATTATTTTATTTTTAAGCCGGATGTAGTCCAGTGGTAGCGTACTAGGCTTGTAAGCGCGATGTCGTGGGTTCAATTCCCACTCTACGCATAAATTATTTATAAGAATTTTTCAGTTGCTATTGGCTTTGAAATTATTAATATAAATAGTGAACAGTGCGGAATGTTTAATAGGATCACTACTAAAGGATTTAACACTGAGCAGATGAGTTTTGTTTACATTCTTATCAGATTCGCTAACACCATCAGAGATACCAGACAGTAGTTGATTTGTTATAGGCAACATTGCTGTTCTGGTAGATCACATCTCAAAGCCAAACAGCACTCAAAATTATTAACACCAACTAGTACACTGCCATACCCGGCCCAATTTCTGACCTCCCATCCCTAAGCTGACTGGATTGTACACTACAGTGTATTAAAAACTAACCACCTAAGTCCAGATCAGTATCCTTAAAAAAAAAAAAAAAACAGTTTTTTTTTAAATTGCGTTTGATAGTTTATGAAAAAGTTTTCCAAGAAAAAATTAAAAAACCTCTAGTCAGACTATAAAGAAAATAATTATCAAAATTAGTAAAAAAGGTGTAAAATATTGAGTTATTGTGCCGACTCTGTATAGATCATAGTTTCGAGAAAAACGCGATTAAAGTTGTTGGTAGGTATAACGTAAACTTACGGCTAGCCACCCATTCCAGCTTCCTACTGTTCACACAAAATTCTAAATTCAATTTTTTTTTAATTCTTAAAAGTATAACCAGAAAAATTTTTGAGCCCATAAGTATTACTAATGTTTTTATACTAAAAGCCTTACAGATGAAGCGACGATTGATCTATTCTGTTTTTTTATGAATTTCTCTTGTTTTTATGAAGTGCTGTCATTCAAAGCCTTCATATAATGAATCATGTTATCGACTTATTCTATGTTTGAGTATTAACACGATTCAGACCAAATTAACAAAACGTTTTCACGTATTGACTTATACTAAGTTAATACTACGAGGTTAACTCGTTTAAATCGAGTTAACCCTTGAATACACGCGCAGCGGCGTGTTACGTCCTGGCCTTTCACTTGGTTATTATACTGATTACTAAAATGTTAATTAATTAATTAACTAATTAGTTAATTAATTAATTACTGAAATTCTTGTTGGATAATTTAATTAACCAACAAGAATTTCAACACTTTTATGGAAAATATATTAGACCAATTCAGTTTAACTCCCTGACGTAGACTGATAAGATGTTAGATAAATCTGAAATCTTTTGTGGTGGTTCCTAGACATGCCCTTGAAAGATACTAGAGCGCTCAGTCATTGATTATGAATTACAGATAAGAAAATTTATGCTTAGTAAATTTGCGGCACGGAGTGCCGCTTTGCGTGTACTTAAGGGTTGAATGCTTTGAAATCACTTTCCGAACGCGTTTACGAGATCACGTAGCTACAACGAGTTAAACAGAAAACATGTACTGCGACCCTTGCGGAAATCGAAGTAAACCTTAGACGAAACTATTTAATGCGACTGCATTAGCTAAGTTCACTTTTCATACTGCTAGCACTTTTGTTTCAAATAATTTAGGAAGCATAAGTTTGCTAATGAAATACAGCTGAATATCTACTAGTCAAAACAAATCACGTCGAGCTATCATGTATCAAAATAAAACCAGTTGTCTAGTCTAAAAACTACTTTTTAACACGTACACTTTACTTACTTAAACGCGTTTAAAACGCATAGCAGGGACGTCATTTGTGGGGGGGGGGCAGGGTGCATTTACCCCCCCCCCCTGAATTTGATTTTTTCATATATAATACATAACAAATGGAGGTTTATATATAAAAATACATACATTCATAACATCTTGCCCCCCCCCGCCCTGGAAAAGACTGAAATGACGGCCCTGACGCATAGTCTGTACAGGGTACATATTTCATTTAATTATTTTGTATTAATTACTCCATTAATTTAGGAATATAAACCATTTCCGAGTAATGCAATGGATCAAGTACGATTGGTGCCTACAACCAATCGTTAAAATCATACCATAATGCAATGATCCACTATCGCATACTAATAATGATTACGAAATTCATGATTCACTGGTACTACTGCGTGGCTCTAATCCAGATTAGTAGTCATACAATCCGCAATAACTCTTATCTCTATAATATTTTCTTAGCATGAACAGTGTTTTTAGGACCAACTCAAATTTAAATGCAAAATCAAATTATCGAATTTTATTTTGTTCACACATCGAAGACAAAGAGAACCTCGGCACACGAAAGGTTCAAAATAAATTCGATTATCATAGATCCGTTTTCATCCCCTACGGAATGGGCCACGACTTGTAAGAAAATAGAATAAATAATAAATAACCGGTACCATGTATTTTCTTTGAGTTTTTGGTTAAATAATGTTTGCACCTTTAAGGTTCTTCAAGGAAATTGTGGTAAGGATATGACGTAACAGAAATAAAACAAAAATTTATTCGTTGCCATATCAGTGATATAAATTGCCATTTTTTATTTCGCGAAAAACATGAAACGTTATTAACAACCTACGCGAAATGAGAACTGATCAATAAAAAGGATACGCACAACAACACGTAAATTTCACTGAATTTAATTGAACCCACTCTTACCTTTGAAATGTTAATTCCGAACGGATCCGTCAGATTCCAATTAAGAATAGCTTTGTTCAATCAGTCGTATGTAACAAAGTTCTCCACATTCAACTATAAGCCAGCAAATTTCCAATTTTCCATGTACAGCACAAAACAATTTCAATTTTAAATTTAGATCACAAAGAACTGTTTGAAAATTCGCAAAAGTTTATCCGAAGTCAGAAAGAAAATTTTAGTCGGCGGTCCAATTGGCTTAAGTTAGTTCTATGGAATGCTTTAATTTATCGAACAATCCACTTGTGCCAGGAGCACAACAAGTCCTTTAAGGATTCGAGGAATTCATGAGAAGTCGTACAATTTTGGGCGCCCAACTTTTATACCGAGTGTACCGCTCTTTTTTACCAGCAAACATCCGACCACTCGTTATAAAAATAATTAGATTGGCTCTTATTAGACAATATTTAAAAATTCTTAAATTTGAATAATGTGGCGTAAACGCGAGTTTCGATACAACCTTAACCACAAATGATTACACACCCGTTCAAGACACCCGTTTGCTTCGAACTAGTTCACTAAACTGGGAAGCACACATTCAACGTACATATACCAGATACCAGGTGCCATGTGGTTCTCGCTTCTGGTAAATCTGATAAAGTAAATTTATTTCAGGCGCATGTCTCTCGCGGGGAAAGTATTTAATTTTCCGTTGATTTAATTCTAACCTTCGAGGAATTAATACTTGCAGTAAGACATTTTCTTCATCTTGGACCATTTAATTTTATTAAGTTCTGCGTTTATTTCTTCTAAAGATAAATAAAGCTTAAATCGAGTGTGAATTCAGTTCGCTTGCTCTGAAATCAAAGGTGATTATTTCAGCCCATGGCGAATGTATTTAGAATTTCTCGGGAATGGAATACAATCGACCCACTTGTAGGATTCACTCCGCACAGGCGACTTCAAACAGTGTAATAAGAAGCGTTTTCACAAAATTAATCGCCTCTTAGCAGCTTCTGCAATTTAAATTCAAATTAATGAAATTATCCGGTCGGTAAAGTAATTTGAAAGGAGTAACGTATATATCAATATTCGCTCCTTGAGCAACAACGGATGCGAATTGGATAATTTGATTAGCTACCTTATAAATCATCTAGTCAACTAAATTAATGTGAAATTTGAGATTAATTGAAGTTCGTATAATCTGACACTCTGAACCATGAACGACTCAGACGATTCAGACTCTAATGCCCGTTCCTACGATCGTCACTTAACTGGAACTTTAACTGACAAATGTTCATACGAAACTTACAGTTAAAGTTCCGGCTAAAATTTAACTGAAGGTCGTAATAACGGCCGTTAGTATCAAAGAAATTGGCAGGATGTATCACATACATATCTCATTTGCCACTAAGTTTAGTCAAGTTTTTACCAACAGACATCTACTGTCAGAAAGAAGGAGATACAGTAGAACTAGTTTATTACCTTTACATCGCCTACAGGGTTGAATATAGAAAAAAGGCCGGCTAAAAAAAGCACATTGAAGTAAAAACCAGACAACAATATCAATCAGACCAAAAATATATTTCTAGACTCCCTAGAACATTTTCAAATTGTATATTTAAATTGAATAACATTTTAAGTTGCTTATATTACTTAAAACGAATTATATTGCTTATAACAACTCTCGGAACTAAAATTAATTCGTTATATCAGAACCAGGAGATATAACGAAAAACGTGAAAATGTATGAATGCAACTTTCACTGTTTTTATCCCAGATAAGGCCGTCAACTTAAATCAGAGTTAAAATAAAACACCTTTCAATCGTGCCTTGTTACCGTCAATAAAATATTATATTTTTGGAAAATTTGCCGGTAGGAACCCTTCCAGCTTTCAATCTGCTACGGTTCAAGATAAATAAAAATTGAAGCTTTTGGCTTTTCACTCACTAAACCTCATATCCAAATAAATACTCTTGGAGTCTTTTAGACCCATAAATTAAGCCATCAAGGTTCAGCCCCGAGTGGTTAAATCACTAAAGTTCAAGGTTCAGCTATCAAAATTCAACCTCCAAGATTCAACTCCCAAAATTCAACCCTCGAAGGTTCAATCCAACAAGGTTCAATCCCACGTGGTTCAAAACCCAGGGATCAACCCCCAAGGCTCAAATCTCATTTTCAACCCTTAAGGATGCAGTAAACTGGTTGTGTATATTCTTACGAATTCCAGCCAATCTCTAGAGTGCGATCAAATCTCTGATGATACATAAAAAAAATTTAATTTTAACGCGATTTTTATATATTTATTTAATGACTTTCAAATCAATTTCATTATTTTTTTTAGATAACCAGTTAAGGATTCAATGAGATATCCTATTATTTAGATATATGAAGAATAACTAACTAATATACAGGGTGTTTGGCACTCCGTGTGCCACCTTGAAAGGGGTTATTCCTTGATATATTAGGAGAAAAAAATCGTTCTAAAGGGTGGGTCTATTTTCAATATTAGTGGAAATACAGGGTGGTTAAGAAAAGTGTTTTTGACCGGTACCCTCATGCACTTAAAACGTTATATCTTCAAAACGAATAATCATAAGGCAAAGCGTTAAAGCTCGTTTTTTAGGAAATCGAATTACCTTTCATTTGATGTAAAAGTATAAATTGTAACTGCACCCAATCTTGAAATATTTAGTCGAAAACACAGATTTTTGCTTCGTCAATCCTAAAAATTCAGTGATCAATGTAGTTTTTCTCAGAAAAACCCATTATAAAAATGTAATTAGTAATTAGTAGAAACTGGTGTTTTACAAGGAGCCGAGACTAAATTACCTTTTCAAAAAAGTACCAAATTAATTTAATAAGGGTGAATTTCTCGAAAAAACCAGTGCTATATTTGACAGCATCCTAACGTCTGTGACCGAATATCGTAATTTTCGTTTTGAAAATGACAGTAACTTCGTCCATAAAAATCATAAAAATGCGCCCGACTGTTAACAAATTGTGATAACTTTTTTACAAATCAGATAGTTTGTAATAAAAGTAATTAGGTTCTAGATTATAATCAAAATAAAATTGTTAAATGCAATAAAACTTTATGTCATATCCTAAATTACTAAGTGCCCTCCACTGGATACCGCCTAGAGTTTAACAATACAAAATTCAAATATGAAAATGTGCAAGATGTTTTGTAACTATTATTATGTTTGAATATATTAGGTACATTATCCATTCTCTTATTACAGCATAATATGCTCGCATTTCGGTGAATGCCTTGATTAGGCGACGGCGAGACATGTTGGTTGAAAACAGATATACAAGGCCCCGAAAAGCAAAAGGTCCTTATTTTACAGGATACACAAGACCCACGTGCTTGAAACAATTTATTCTTAGTAATTTTTGCTATACGAGTAGTTTAATATTCATTTTAGTCATTTGCCATCTTTAATCATTTTCATGTCATATTAATATTGCGATAAAGTTTCTTTTAGTTGGGAAGGCTATTTTGGGCGAAATTTTCATCGTCTTACTTTTCTCAGAGGTGCTTATATTTAATTCAAACACTACGTAGTATTTATTTTGAGCATAAACCACCAGAAGAAACATGCTTTTCTGATTAACGGTAATTAATTATTTTAATTAAACACTAGCTTAATAAAGTTCGTTAATTATTAAAGTTTCAGTGGATTCAAACTTTGGTTTTATTGATAAAGAAATGTTCAATAATACACAGAGGATTACAAAGAAGATGAAACATGGAACAATATCCGAATGATATCCTCAGTTGCGAGTGTATTATAACGTAATCATTTGTACAGAATATCTATAAAAACTGCTACAACATACCGCAATCGTGATTTATCATTCGAGCCTACTGAAACATTTCAAATGGAAACTCATACGGAATCATTCGCATAAGATATTAATGTTACCATATACGAGTACCATCAATTCAATTTAAATTTCCAGTTGCAATCGAAGTCAAATTTATTGAGGCATTGTAATACACATCAGTGAATTCAACCTACCATCTACCAACCTACGATTGATGTTATAAAAGTAAATTAAAGCCATAATAAATGTCTGAATGATAGCCAAATTCGAGCATGCACTGTACACAAACAAAATTGATTTTTGTGAACCGTTCCTATTTGATGGCAGTTTCAATTTTAGTTTTTACTAAAATATTGCTAAGTATTTCGGTATTTTGATTAGTTATTTTTCAGAGAAACACGGTTGAGTGAGTACAAAAGCTAATAATAAAAACTGAAATGTACGAAAGATAAAAGGTCGAGAACCCGCGAGTAAAAGTGAAAGGGACCCCATACTTTATGTATTCTTTATCTCCCGAAAGTAATTGCCTGTCACCACAAAGGAAAGGAACACATGCTTCTACCTGTATAACACATCGAAAGTCACACGGAGCTCCAGAAGAATCTATTACGAAACATAAGATTATCTAAAATTTAAATCCATGTACGCTAAATCAGGATGAATTCGTTTTAAGTATCTACTCCATCCCAGTATTGTAACTATACTGAAAACCGAAACTAAATTAGAAAATTAAAAGCATTTTTTGTATTATACTAATAGTTCATAGAATACTTACACTTTCTGTTGACATCATCCAGTATTACAATTTGAAGAAATATTGGAAGAAATCGTAGAATTTGGTCATTATAAAATTATTACGGATAAAGGACCTGAAATTTGTTAAAGAGGCGCCATTGATGATGATGATGACCTGAAATTTTTATGATTGATCATAATCGTTTCCTACTGGAAGAAATTTACAGAAGAACTTATCCCAACTATTCAGTTAATAACTATTGAGTTAATCAGATACCTATAAAGATATAGAACTTAAGATTTGAGATTCGAAAAACGGTAGTTAATAGGAACTGGAGCTGAACTGGGGATAAATTTCTAAATTTGTTGTTTGCTTTTGCTTTTAAGTAAACCGTATGAAATTATCAATATGGTTTTGTCAATGGTCGATCAACGACCACTAATCTATTCTAGCTCAACTAGACTTTATATTGGCAATATCGAAATGGGCTATCAAATGGATGTTTTATATGCAAATCTTCTAAAGAAAGAAGGTGTTTTGAATTACTGAATATATGAGTTTTTTCAGTACTGATACTGAACTGGAAGATGTATTGCGTAGTTGCTAATCCTCAATTGATGAGTTCAGGAAATCTGAACTCGAACTCTAAACAATTTCAAGGTTTTGAATCGATGGTTGCTATTGTCGGTACTAATTTCATGAACTATGGCTCACAACTAACGGAGCTTATAATTCCGGCATAGTTTCGGTTAACAGTACTGCACTTTATAACCTTCGCACCTTGTACAAGTAGTAAGTGCACAAACGGACCTTTTCGAAGATTTCCGGTTTTTTTTTTAAAAAAAAATATTTATCAAAACGCTTCAATTAGCAACAAAATATTCATGTTATTAAAAAAGAGTTTGTTTCCATTATCCTGAATATCTTCATTAATAATTCAGAATACTCAAGGGAAAAAAGGAACCATTTACATTGAATTTCCTTTTTCTATCGAATGTTGTACTATCTAAACAAAACGATACTTTATTTGGGCTCATTTTACGTTTAAAGTTGGCAGAAAAATAACAAAATTTAACAACATACCTAAATAGAAATTAAATATCCCTGAATAATAAAATGAGAAATTTGTCGATGCGACGGAAAACCAGATAACTTTCTCAAGTTTATAGGCCCAAACTCTTTACATTCCGTGACATAGAAACAAAACAGAAGGTTGTTGAGTCTGAAACATTTTCCTAAAATAATCAAAAATTCGACATGTCCCATTTTTCTATTTTGAAGAGTGTTTTCAAGTTCATTCTTCAAAATTCGAATTGGGGATGATGACACAGAGGCATTGGGATTTTATCAAGGGATTTTTTCTTATTTATTGGTTGACGAGGTATAAAGGTTGTGAATCCTTTATTTATTTTCTCCCCATAGATACAATGACAACACGTAAAGGTATTTTGAGGAGCAAAATCTCGGCAGAATGAAAATCGTTTTCAATGTGATTTTTTGGGGTTTTATGAACACAGTTACTGTGATATCTTTGGCGTTGTTATGTGCTTCTTTGGAACAGCAGTCCAATTTAACTATTATGTTTCGGCTTACGAACTCTAGAGGTGTATCACGTATTGTTTGTATTAACTTTGATAGACGAGTAACAGATGACTAGTCCAGAAATTCCGAGTTAATTGGTTTGATCCGGAATTAAGGTAATGATATAGCAATCGTAGTCTGGAAAGCTTGAAGCATAACATAGAATAACTAGAATAGCTAGGAACTTAATGAAGAACCATTTCCATCGGAGCTAATACTACTAATCATGTTATAGTCCTTCTAACAGTTTCCATCGGAGGCGAAGAGATTGCTCAAAGCTCCGCGACCAGTGGTCTATTGTGCTATCAGTTAATAATGGTTATAAGCAACTAATAGGTAGATAACGATACCGATAACGAGGCACTTCAATTCACTGCCTCCTTTTATGAAGTATTCATCAAAGAGGAAGGACATCTACTAGAAATTTAATAAAGCAGAAATTTAAGTACCAAGCTCGTCAACATATTTCCGGAGAATTCAAGCAATGAAAAGAAACCTGCTTTCTACAGAATTAACGACATCTTTAAGCTAAGGATGGCACTAAATTTTATTCAGATCGATGATTTGGACCCATGTGATTTATGAGAAACATTTTCAATAACTTCGCAGTACTACTTGGGTGCCATAACAATAAAAAACGCATTGGCATTGGCATTATAAAAAAAATACGAAAGGGTTTCATAAAAGGGAGCAGATGCGTAGAGTAGATTAATGGTTACACTTCATTCTTCTTCACGCTATTACGCCGTATTGAAAACCGTTTTCACTAGAGCACTTTCAATAGGACAAGTTTTAAACATTCGGCTACCAGATGCAGAAAGATTTAATATTTCTTTAATTAAATTTTAAATAGTTTTCTTTGTGTGCAAATATCCGAATAACATTTTTTCATGTTTCTGAAGGTCTCTTTTTCGATGTCAAAGTAAGTCAATTGTAAATTTCAATAAAAATTATTATTTCTAAAGAGTTTTGGCATGTAAGGTTTAGAAACAGAAAATTTTCCATAGGTAACTAGAGAGTAAAGTTCCAAATAGCCTTCTGGATATTCTTTAGGTTGTCGGTCCCTTCTCAGTATTAAATAAATAAACCCTTTACACGAATAATTTTTTTCACTCTACACTAAACCAAAAAAAATCTAAACTTTTTTCTGTAATTACTGTTTTGGTCCATTTACATATAAGTACGTACTAAGTTTCAACTTTGTAGCGTAAGGCGTTTCTGAGATATTCAAAAAATCACCTCTACCCCCCTCCACCCCTATCAAAAGTATTGTTTCACTAAGATACCCCTATAGTGGCTCTACGTAGTCGTCAATTTTTAGGTTTTTATCCCATGGGATTTTCGAGATATACAAACCAATATTTTATCCTTTCCACCCCCTACACCCACACCCCAGAATTTTTTTCTCCGCTTAAAGTCTACTGGGTCTAACTGCTATATTTTTTAAGATCATATGTGAGACGATTCTTGAGATATAAAAATTTAATTTTTTTTTAAAAAATTGATATCCATAACTTTGTTCTTCACCAACCTCTTCAAACATTTTCAATTCAATTAACTCCACTTGTAATAGGGGTGTGGAGGGGGAAATTATTTGTCTGAAACGCAAAAATGCCGAGATCGACACATTCTAAAATCCATATCTCCTAAACCGTTAATGGCACCAAATTCAAACTTAACAAATATCTGTACCTATACTAAGAGAAAGGACTGAAAAGAAATTTTTTAGAGGGTGTAGTTGCGTACGGGGGTGGGGGTGAATAACTTTAGACTACGATATCCCACGCACCAATTGCTCTAGAAAAATGAAATTCGGTTTGAGTAGAAAGGTCGACCAATAAAGATTGTTCACAGAAAATTTTTTTTAAGGGGGTGCTGGAACATGGAAGCACCCCCTTAAAAAGGTAAGAAATTTTCAAAAAAACCACGTTTCATAACTGAAGAACAGTATAAGATAGATGCTCAATTTTTTACCAGACGTAGGCCCAATAGAACACTAGCAGAGAAATTTTTTTTTGGGGATGTGGGTGTAGAGGGTGAGGGTGGGGGAGGGTGAAAAGGAAAAGGTTCCGATGTTTATATCTTGAGAACATATAATGATAAAAAAATGAAACTTTGTATTTAGATAGAGCTATAGTAGTGGCATGTTGGAAAAATATAATTTTTTATGGGGTAGTATGGTACGGGGGTGGGGTTTTTTTTTCCTAACTATGGAACGGCTTATGCTAGAAAGAAAAAACTCAGTGTGTATATGTAAATCAACTAGAAAAGTAATTTGGATTAAAAAAAAAAATCGAATATCCATTGGTGTTCGGAAGTGGGCAAAAAAAATGTTCATTTAAAATAGAATGTATATATTTTCACGATTTTCGTCATATCTACTAGGTCTTCTAAAATATTGATTTCACTATTATTCTGCGGATTCTTCATATGAATACCTAGAAAGTGTTTTCAAGGTTTTATGAAAATTGACACCTAAGGGGGTGTAAGGGGATTGTATACTTTTCATATCTTTTCATATCTCTCAGGTCTGCTTAGAAATCGAATATCATTTCACTTCCACGGATTGGTTTAATAATCACCTATTTTTAAGTTTTTTCCTTTTTCAACCCCTAGACCAGATCCCGGATCCCAATCCCAATCATGGTACTCTACTCTAACCGCTTCCGAACTTTTTGTTAGTTTTTCAGTCACATAGTAACCTGCACCGCATCTTAGAATTGAACGCGTTTCAAACTTCTGCCGGAGAAATAATAAAGTTGCGCTCAGACCATTGGCAGATTTTTTTATCCTTCTTCGGAGGGTTTCTAGACCAGAAAATTTCTGGGTAGCAATTTAAAAAAACTATTTGAGAGGAAATGCCTACGAGTGGGTACTATAAAAGCTTTATACAAAGGCAAAGACAGAACTCTTCATTATATATTGAACAAAGAAATATATAATATGGCAGAAATCGACGATCGACGATCGACCATCGACGATCATTAGATTAATTAGAAACCACATTGAAAGATCCACTATAGACCAAGATGTTAGCCCCTGGATTTACCAACCCTTTTTCCCTAACCCACAATATTTCCAAAAAAACAATGGCCTCGTATATACGGTTTAAACTGTTCTCGGTATTAAGTTAATACAATTGCGTACTAAGTTAATCCACTTTGCTCTAAACGTCATATGTGAAGTTGACATGGCGGTGAAATGGCACATGTTACCAATCCTATTGGTCAATTGCTTGGATTAATTGTATCGAAATTCTTGCTATATTTATTTAAAAAAACGCAGCGCGCATTTATGAAAAATGAAAATAGGGGGAGCTTAGTGCTGCCATAATGCTATTTCAACTGTGCTCGGATTAATTTAGTCTAGTTCTAGTCCACATGCGGAACTGGACTAACTTGATACCACACGTTTACACCGCTTCTTAATACGGCTTTACTCTTAATACGGACTAAGTTAATAGCGGTGTATACGGGGCCAATGATTTTTAATATGATGTACATAAATTACACATATGAGGACCCCATGTGCACTGCTTGCGACGAGAGTGACGACACAAAGGAACATTTTCTTCTCGAGTGTCCAGGTTTTTTTTGATTGATGTTATGAGGATGGAGAAACTCCGTTGTAGATCCTTACCTTCTCCATCTTTGCTAATTTCTTGTCGCAATAACTTAAATAAGTTATTTATCTAAATAAAATAAAACTGTACAAATATAAGAGTAAAAAATTCTTTTAATTATTTTTTTTGTTTTTTGATTTTTTGTTTACCTACATAATATTATAAATTACAACAAAAATTCTTAGGAAATATACAAAATGTTTGTGTCTATATTTCCTTAAATTATTTTAAATGACTAAATATTTACAAAGTGGACTGTGGATGAGTTAATGTCTTCGGAATGATTCGGTACAAACATTCGAATAAAATTGCGCGAACAAAATCAAAAAGAAAAAAAAATACTCCAAAGAAGCGTACAATTTTAGCATTTAGAACGACATTAAAACTAAGCACAAAAGAAAAATAATAATAGATATATTACTTTTAAGCTTCCAGGAAAAAAAATCAGCTTAAAAACTTAATATTTTACAATTTTTAATTATAATTCTAGAGCTAATTTCATAATAATATTATTAATAATAAATTTTTACATAAATATATATCACTTTTACTTAAATCGTAACATTTTCTTTTTTAATAAAATATAGTCAATGTAATACACATAATGTATTCGTATATATTTAACATAATTTCCTTTTAATTTTGCCTGAAGTTAAAATAAAACAGAAAAAAACATTAATTACAGTCTGTAAAACTTCTATTTGCCTACAGAATGAATTATACTTTCTTTTCGTTTTTTAATTCGTAAAATAAATACAAAAAATCATGCGAAAACAAATAAAATGCAGTCCATCCAATAACTAGATAATAAATAAAATTTAATAAATTTTAAAATTTCGACACTGGCCAACAAAAAACATGTTAAGTTTTGATTTTAAGCGGTATTTTCTCCATTTCTTTATAAATAGTTTAAATAATTATTTTAAATAATTTTTTTTTATTATATAATTACTATGTAGTTTTCAAGTTGTTTAAATAAATTTTGCATTTTTCAAAGAAAATTTGTTTGTAAGTTCTATTGTGTTTTTGTTCTTTTTTCCTACTTACTAACTAAGATGACTGTTATTCGTTTTTATTTGAATTTTTAATACCAATTTGAATCATCTACCAACTTTTTTTTCAGTATTAACGGCTATTTAAATAAATAAGTGTGTTTTTTTTTATGGAAATTAAAAATTGAATAACGCCTAAATATTGTTTGCTAGTGATACAGCCAATTGCTGGGCAAAATAACGTCTTTTAGTCTGTAGAGAGCCTTTGCGTACCAATGGATACCATTTTGTCGCGATTCCGTAACCGTTTTGTCGCTAAACCAATGCCGGACTGAGTTTGCAACTCGGAAAGGTACGAAACCCCAATGCGCTAGCGATTGACTATGCACAATGGCGTAGCACGATGCCACGACGGAATCCACGATTATCGTACCTTCGCGCGTAAGCGGAGCGTAAATACCACGCGATCGTATCGCCGTTACGTGTAAGACTTTTCGTGGCACCAGTGTACTGTTGACGTCGACTAGTACGTAGTCGCCTTCTTCTATTTTCGCGGCGAAAATGTAATTTGAGAGCTGCTTAGTCGGGTTCCACACCATCACCAGATGCGCTGCTGTAACTGAAAGTGTGGCGCCACCGTCGGCTTCGATTTGAACGAAGGAGCGCTGCAGGTTGGCGTCGCGGTCCAAGAACATGATAACTTCGCTGTAAACTGCATTGCCGGCTGGCGTCATTGTCAGAACCTTTTCGCCCAGTTTAAGTTCGCTTAGTGGACGCTTAACCCCGGTCGATGTGAGTACAGTGCTGTTCGAAGTAAAGCAGCCACTAACGTGTGATAAATGATGAGCATCTGAAAATTGAAAGGAAAAATTGGGTTTAATAAAAGTTTGTTTGAAACATTTTTTTTTAATACACTTAATGAAAAGCTTAAAGCTTCATGAGACCTGAATTATTTGAAAATTGCATACAACTGGTAATTCGTCGAGAAATGGCTTGGTTTCATTTCCACACTAATAGAAGATGTAGAAGATACCTGTAATCATGTTTTTAAGGCTTTTTTTCTACAGATAAAGTCGAAGTCATTCTGATACCAGTTGGTTGTTTGACAAATGCTTGAACTCAAGCGTTCTGAGTGAAAACATGAAATGGTTGATACAGTATAATCTTAATAATGTGAACTTAATTGAAACCGTCTGATTTCACATTTTGGAGGTGTTCACTTTATTGGAGACGAAAAATACCTACAAAATTCAAGCTGGACACGAACAATAATCGAAGAAGAATCACATTCTGGAGAAAATATTCACAAAGTGCACGATATTGTTCTAGTCGACCTAGTACATTTCTGATGCCAAAGATTGACTACCTCGAGAAGGGGAAAACTGTCACAAGCGTGTACTACCCAGTTGGACCTTCTTAAGGTTTCGTTGTCAAAGAAACGTCCTGAAAAGAGGTAGTTTAACCATGAGAATGCAATGGTCCGTTCAAGCTGTGACGCTCTGCAAAAATTCACTGGAAATCGCTTAAACTGTAGCTGCATTCACACTGACTTCTTTGGACTTCCATCTAATTCCGGCAGTGAATTAATTTCTATTCTGACTGGACAGAAATTTAGGTGCCCTAAAGAAACTATCCAAGACCTAGAAAAGTGGACCCATCGCAGACGAGTCAAAAATTGCACACTCTAGTAGAGATGACCAAAAACATCCACGATGAAATTCAGAATTTAGTGGTTGGTTTTATATTTTAACACTTCGCGTGCCACACTTTTTGTCAAAAATGTTGACAATGCTATTTAAAGGGTTAAAATTTCTGTGCCGGTGACCGGTGACCGGTGACCGCCATGGCATTCAACGTGTTAATAACCGTAGCAAAAATCTTAATTGGCGAACATCAGTGAAATATTACTTTGTATATCTTGAGATTGTCAGCAGTTTTCATCAGAAGAACAAAAGCCATTAGAACAAACTCCAGAAGAACAAAATTCTGATGGGCAAAATCCTGAGGAATAAAATTTAAAAAGACAATGTCCAGAAATTTAAATATCCAGGATGTATACCCAAGCTGTAGCTACCATCTGTGAAAATACTGGCAACCAAAATTGTACTGAAATCAGAAATTGTTTCTTATTGTATTTTTCAGGCTTTTTTCTAAAGGAGTGAGGGTATTAACGATATACATCCACATTACTTTCTTGGATACACCCACGCTACACCCGATAAAAATAACGAGTTAAAATCAGAGAATACGCTAGCGAATATTTACTCCAAAGAAAAATTGAAAGTGATTGTATCTTCGGTATAAAAAAGCCATCATCATCATTAATGCCCAAGTCCAGGTCCTGGCCTATAAAAAACAGTAGTCTTAATATCAATAATAAACTAAGAGGACCAAATAGTTTTATTGTCAATCGTTATCGTAGATTTCAGCACCATAGTATAATCTACCCAAATAGACTTTTCCGACAACCAACCAACTTAAAACGAAAACCACTTGAATATTTCCAAAAATGCATCCAATACCAAAGCCTTGCCAACATTAACCTTATCCAATCGAACAAGATTACAGTAACTAATCTAATTTGGCAAATTAGATGTTTCATTTCATCTCAAATATCACCAACAAAAGACCAACAAAAATCAAAAGGAACAGACGTAAATATCCCGACAAAAATTTTCTCCTTCACCTGTTTTAAGACCTTCGTGCGATTTCGAGTCCTTTCACAAAATAATTGCTTTTTGCCTTTTACGCTGACTATTATCGGACGCAACTATAAGATGCTCGTGTATTGATCCTTTTAGGATTATGGTTTTGCTCATTTTTTTCTCCACCCCTGTTGATTTTTTAAGTCAACGAGATATTGCTAAGAAATGGAAATCCTGGTTCGATGGGTTGGAATTTTCTAAATCGCCTGTTCAAATACAGCTCGAGCCAGTCCAAGGATAATCCAGCTCAAGGTATGAGAGCTATTATTTATTATGGGATACGAGTTGTAGAATGGTTATTATAGAGTACCTGGTTTAGACAAAATTCTACATGTTTACAAAACTTTATAATTGCATGTTTTTCTTAAATTTTCTTTGAGAAAAGTTCAAGGAAAATCATTTGAAAATGATTAGGGGAAAGTCCAATGGAATAATGATTCATGATTCATGATTGTGATAGCGAGGTATTTTCAAAATAACCAAAAGACCTATTATATAAAATATATCAAATACTTGATAACTTCAACAACATCTCGAATAGTGAATAGCAAAAAAATCTCATTCGAAATTTATGTTCAGAATAGAGCAACAAAGTATGTTCGAGATCTAAGACAGTTATCATCAATTTGTCATGGAGTTTTAATTATCAGTATCAAGCATGTAGTCTTGTTATCATTAAAAGATTAAATTATGGGAGGACTATGGAATGGTAACTACT
Source organism: Beris chalybata (assembly GCA_949128065.1). NCBI lineage: Eukaryota > Metazoa > Arthropoda > Insecta > Diptera > Stratiomyidae > Beris > Beris chalybata. Next base: position 95,683,905 of record OX421896.1, read on the forward strand.
CGAAAGATAATTACATGTTCCGATCTCATTTTCAATTCGGTATCCGTACCTCTAGATATTAGATTACAGAACGTAGAGTTTTCTACTACTGACTTACCATACACTGTTAGTTAGTGTATGTGTAAAAGGATTGGCCGTGTGTTTCAAAGCCTTTTGTTCGTATATGGAACGGTGCAAATAGTCCACGTTTTACATCTTTTTTTCGGTGCAGATCCTTACAATGGCCTACATCAACAGATATCTTTGAAAGAATGAACAAAACCCTTCATGGAAAACCTATAATGTGTGTATGTGAACTACTCTTGACCTAATCTTCTAAAACCCCTAAAAATACGTTTTAAATTAATCGCACCATGGCGCTGATTGTAATTCATTTTTGTTCGCATTAAATGAGTGGTTTTTGTCACTGTAGATTCAACTATTTTTGAGTCAACCTCGATTGTTATTTTGATCAGTCGGTTTATACATTTCTATCTATTCTCCAATCCACAAGTCAACATTTAAGTTTGATTAAAATTTCAAATTCAATATTTAAAATAATAAGAATTCAGCTATTAGAATTTGAATTTTGGTGATCAGTGCAATAAATATCAATTTTAAGTGTGCATTAAGTAATTATAATAAATTGAGTCGGGAGATAAAATTATCTATTAATTAACCACAATATTGATCAACAGTTATTTATATTAATTAATTATGAAAATCCCGTTTTAAATACTAAAAAGTTTGCTGATTTTATTCATTCATTTTTTACAAACAATTTTAAACTAAAGAAAGAACTAAAATTCGGTTTTTAAGAAGATTTTTATCAATTAACTAAGGCAAACTAAGAAGAATGGTTCGCCATCATTTTTACTTTGAAATAGCTAGAATAAGAATTTACATATAATATAAACAACGTTGAAATTATTTAAAGTATTGTGAATCAGAAAATTGATCATTGTCTTTAAAAGAAAATTAAAAAATCGGCCAATAGTCTGGGCACAACTTTATTATTTTATGGGTTGAAGTCTGAAACGTGTTTAATGGTGAGATGCGGTGTACGTTACTATGCGAATGAAAACCTAAAAAAAAGGGTTCGAATAGCCTCCTGATTATTCCTTAGGTTGACAGTCCTATAGCCACTAACCCACCTACACCTCATTCAACATTAAACACGTTTCGAACTTAACCTCATAACCCCATGGGTGCCCTCCAGAAGATACCACTCGTATTGGTTCACACACTCCATACCTATCATAAAAATCTCAACGTAATATCCCACGGTTTGTCACCTTCAAACGATTTTGCTACAGACGGTAATTTTACTTTATTAGTAATAATACAGTATTGTTATTGATTTTCAAAAAAAAAAAAATTTGCTGTCCTCAAAATTTTTTTGTTCACGTTTCATGACTAGTAGACACGAAAAAAGCAATAAAAATTTTCACTCCGTCTGTCCGCCGTACGCCATACGTCGACCGCCCCAAAATCCTTTGGAGGCTCGTAGCTCTCAAAGCAGTGGAGCTATTAAATTAAAATTTTTTCTAGGAATAGACTGGGTAGACCCCTTGAATTGACATTATTTTCAGGGGTGGGGGGAAGATGGGGGAATCGTTTTAGACGAAAAATTTTGGTTTCTAGATCTCAGCAACCGCTTATGTTAGGAGACTGAAACTTGGAATTTCTATAAAGCTTTGATAGTGGACCCATTTGCAAAAAAATTTATGATATGGGTGAAAGGGTGTGGGAGTGGAGGGGGAAGCAATGCGTCCGAAACGCAAAAAAGTCGAGATCGACACATTCTAAAATCTATATCTCCTAAACCATTAATAGAAAGCAATTAAAACTTCAAATATCTGTAGTTATACTAGGAGAGTAGATTGAAACAAAATTTTTGGGTGGGGGTAGTGATGTACGGGGTGGGGGTTGAAATACTTAACATTACGATATCTCCCAAGCCAGTGGCACCAGAAAAACAAAATTCGGTTTGGATATAAAGCTTGATAAATAAAGATTGCTTAAAGAAAAATCTTTGAAGGGGCGGGGAAGTACGTAAGTGGAGGGGATAAGAATTTTTCAAAAATAACACGTTTCATATCTCAATAACAGTTTAAGATGTAGGCCTAATAGAACCCTAGTAGGGAAAAAAAGTTTGGGGGTGTGGGTGTAGAGGGTGAGGGTGGGGAAGGGTGAGAAAGAAAAAGTTCCGATGCTTATATCTCAAGAATCTATAATGATAGGAAGCTGAAATTTGGTATTTAGATAGAGCTATAGTATTGGCATGGTGCAAAAATATAATTTTTTTTAGGGGTAGTATGGTACGGTGGTGGGGGGTGTTTTTCCTAACTTTAGAACGGCTTATGATAAGAAGTTGAAACTCGGTACGTATATTTAAATTAACTAGAAAAGTAATTCTGATAAAAAAAAATTCGAATATTCATTGGCGTTCAGAAGGGGGGGCAAAAAAAAATATCAGTATATATAAAATGCATATATTTTCACGATTTTCGTCATATCTACTAGGTCTTTCCAAATATTGAATTCATTTTTATTCTACGGATTCTTCATATGAATACCTAGAATGTGTTTTCAAGATTTTTTAAATTCGACCCCTAAGAACTTTTTGTTAGGTTTTCAGTCACACAGTAACATACACCGCATCCCCGAATTGAACGCGTTCTGAACTTCTGCCGGAAAAATAATAAAGTTGCGCCCAGACAGTCGGCAGATTTTTTTTTCCGGGTTCTAAAACGTGGAAATACAAAATTTCAGGGTAGAAAAGTTTTTTGAAATTTCAGGTCTATAACAATAATTTATTATTAAAAGTATTTAATACAGTAAAATTAATCCATAAGTCAATAGTTTCCACTACCACCACAATTCAATGAATATAAACCAAAGCAACAAAAAAAAAGATATCCTTTTAATGAGTCGGTATAACTCCAATCAAAAAACTGACTACTAACTAAAAAGAAGGAGTGATACCGACCCATTAAAAGGTGGTGGAAAAGGATACCAAGAAGGACAATACCAAGATTAATAGAATCGAAGCCTTGAAGATGTGCGGAAGCTACTAAAAATAAGAGGTACTAACCAACCAATCAAACGAACCATAATTTCAATGTTATCTTGTATGTAGTTGCAAACGTTTTGTTATCACAGAATTAGAGTATCATCATAAATTTCTTTCAGTTTTTTGTTTGTATTTGAGCGAACGAATTTTTTGTTAAAAATTTTTACTAAACACACTTAAGGTAACAATATAAATTAAAATCAAGACTTTTGAATTATTATTTAGAAAGAAAATAGAATAATGACACTAAATAATTACTAGTATTAGTTGCAAATGTTTTGTTCGCAACTGTATGTATTTGTTAATTAAAATATAACTGTTAATATTGAAATTCAATCAACATCGAAAATACAAATTTCACTAGTATAATCAGAAACCAAAAATCAAATTAATTAAAATGGATTATAACTTCAAACCGCTTGTAAGTTTTTACAAATGTAAAATAATCATTCCAAAAATTTCAAAACAACACATGAAAAAATTTAAGAAGTGACCCCTATGTCTCATCAGAAAAATGTTTAAAGTTAAAAACAAGATAAAGTCTCTACTAAAGTCATGTTTAAAATTGCCAAAGAAAAACCAAAATAAAAATAAATCAACAACGAAAATAAAAATTTTACTAGTTAAATCAAAAACCCGAAAATCAATTAAAATTTTTTAAAAATTTCAATATGCCTGAAATTTTGAAAAATATTAAAAAAACAAATTTTTTGTGATGCTAAATAGAGTCTTATTAACACGTTGAATGCCATGGGGATCACCGGTGACCGGTACAGAAATTTTGACCCTTTAAATAGCATTGTCAAATTTTTTGACAAAAAATGTAGCACGCAAAGTGTTAAAAGAACTTTTGAAATTAATAGAAACCTTGGATAAGACAGTTCCTTAAGTGTCGTACTGTAATGCATAGATAAGTAGAAAACTAGTAACTTGTATTAGAGAAGAGCGTAATAGCTTCAAAATCAATTTCAAATTTTCGAAAAGCATTTACATCGGTCTTAAAAGTTACATTTCAAAATTTATTTTATGGTGTAAGATTGTGAGTCTATAAACAGTTTGAATTGGAACCAAAAAAAAAAGTGTCAAAGCTTCTACCAAGCAGCTTAAGCATTTTATTTAAATTAAAACTAAAATTTCTTTATTGCCAGGAATAATTTTTATGGATTACATATGACTTATTTTAGAGATTAGACAAATACATATCTGAACAGCTACGTTATGTTTTACGCGCATGGCTGTAGGATAGTAATTAAAAAAAAATTGTGTGAGTTATTCAAGGAAAATTGCAATTGACTAATTTGATCTAATTAACTGGTTATTTGACATCTCAAAACTGTTTGGTTGATTATAGTGTCAAGAAAGTGGTTTCATGTTATATGATTGTGAGGAACCAAAATGAATAGGAACCAAAACAAAAACAATGGTTCAAAGCTGATAGCAATAAAAATTTTATTTAAAATGTGGGACACTGAAAATTGGTTTTAGGGCTGCGAGAAACGTTTTGAACTAGATTTCCACTAAAGCGAGTTACTCAAAGAGATCTTAAATTCTATCAAATATTTCGAAGAACTCTTAAATTTATTAGAAGTTCCGTGATAACTACTTATTGAGCTCTTTTCTAAATTAATCTCAACAATGTCACTGGACAGTAGATGGCAGCATCTTCCGTAAAACGTGGACTCAAACTACCTTCGATAAAAGAACAATTTCCGGTCCGTGATAACCCTACTATACACGGTTCCGCCATCCGCTTCATATCCAAATTAGCACATGGCCCACAACAGTCGAGTCGTTAAAAGAAATTAGGTACCCTCAATAAATTAATAACCCATTAAACGGTCACCTTATCTTATCAAGCTGATGTGTCCCCTTCCATATAAATATAAATTAAAAATTAGTGTCGACAAAAAGGTTAACATACATTTTTCTTTCTTCACACAGGGCTCTGAAGAAAATGGTATGCTGCTGCCGCTGGTGATACTGAATGGCAGGCTGGTCAGGTCTGAAGACAAGGAAGCCTTCGGTAAAGAAAAGATAAAGGTCTACCGTCTTTTCGAAGACCCAAAGCAGCATATCTTACACCCATATATGTACGAGCCTCCATAAGAAATAGTCAGTCCGAGGTATTGAAACAAGCTGAAATGCGACAACATTTCTCGGCTTCATATCGCTATTACAGTATGGGGGTACCAACAACAAAGTGACGGATAACTCGAAAAACCGTTTAATGCTCACGTTATAGTCATCTTGCCGAAGATCGAATCGGCTAAAGACTTAGAAGAGACAGCAAGATGCTAAAATGGTTACAATGAAGAAACCAAACGATCAAATAAAAATAAAACCAAAAAATTCAAAAATGAAAAAAAAAACAACGAATTTATTTCAATACATAGACGAGTAAAATATTTATGTTGCCGAAGACAAGCCCCAAAAGCCTGAAGATGCGCTCAAGATCTTCTCTGAGCCCGAAGAAAAAAGGCCGACAAATCGACCAGAACCGTCCAGGGAGTCGCATTATAAAGGCATGGACACACCAAATACTCGACCAGAGTACATAAGACACCGGCTGAGCTGCTGTTACTGCGGCTGCTGCTGCTGCATGTGCTCTTCTGTCGAAGATCTGAAGATCCAAAGATGAAGCAACAAGGAAAAAACAATCCGAAGAAGGGAGATCTTATCTCGAAATTAATGACTCCGACAACCTTAGAGGTAACTTTTTTAAATACATGCAATAAGCTACAAAAATACGATAAAAAAAATCGTTTTTCGGTTTTTCTTGCCTGTTTTTTTTTTCACTTAATCCAGTCGATCTCTTTCGCACTCACTTCGTACGATACCTACATGGATAAATTTAAAGAAAAAAACAAAACAAAATAAATAAAATCGTGGTTACCGCGGTACTTCTTCAGCACTAAGGTAATCATATTTTGTTTTAAGATCCGAGCATTTTTATCGGCCACTCGAAGCTTCCGAAGACGAAGTCGAAAAAGAAGCAGCAGCCGCCAGAAAAGCAACCAACCAAAGACGAGAGAAGGTGAACCTATTTACAACTCGAGTGTAATTACTCATAGGTGATTACTTTAAATACCTTGAATTCTGCCCCATTAATAAGACTGCCATTAGCGCTAGTCCGTTTCAACTTAATATTTTATTACTAAGCAGAGTCCAATAAATGAAATTTCGTTTTAAGTAAGTTGGGAGTAGGTTTTAGAAGTTTATGTGCATAGTTAAGAAAAAATTTGGATTGGTTGGAAGCTAATGAGTTATTCATCAAATGGGGGTACAGATTACGTGACAATCAGAGATATTAGTCACTAGAAGCCATTCCCATGAAAATTCAAATGACTCAATTTTGACCGTGGTTGCAGATCATGATAGGTGTAAAATCATAACCCCTACCATTTGGTCCACATACGGGACTATTTTGTTTTTGAAAGAATGTCATAAGTCCAATATTCAGTTAAGTAATCTGGGTGCTGGTATGCCAAGCCTTACGGTCACAGTAACATTCTAGAACCTCTACCAGTGGAAAAAGTTAAATCATCGACCGACTACATTTTCCCGAGACTGACCTTCAAAAGTTATTTCCCTGTGAATTTTCCAACCAGGGTGGAATGGAAGAATGGTTTAGTTATACATGGTTTCGACACAGTCCTATACACTAAAGGCTCAAAGATGAACTGCAGAGTCGGTTCGGGAGTTTTCTCAAACACACACTATGTCGTAAAGTCTTACCATTTACCGGACTACACCAGCGTTTTCTAGGCGGAGATCCCGGAAACCTGTCGGATTTCGCAGCAAGACGCTATGCCAAAACGATATGTTGTAATCCCCACTGACAAAAAAGACGCTATCAAGGCCATAGATTCGGCTACCACATTCTCTTTACTCTTCGAACAGTGCTGGAAGGAGCTAGCTACTTGAGAAGCCAAGTCAAAGCTGTTCTGCTTTCGGTCTCAAGACACAGCGTAATAGAGGGTAACGAGCGGGCAGACGAATCAACTAGGCAAGGTTCTCCTTTTCAGGGCTCTCTGGTGGAATCAGTTAAGATCTCACTAGGGACTATCAAATATCCACCCACTTTCTCACAAACGCCAACTCCAGATGAAGAGGATTGACCAACTCCGTTATAGCTAGGAAGATGTGGCCATCCTACAACTAGAGCTGAACAGAAGAACTCTTGAGTAGGAACCGTGTGGACGTCTCCAAAGTCACGGCAGTCAGCACGGGACACAGGCCGATCGGCAAACAATTGTCCAGACTGGGTATTCCATTTAACGTCAATTTCTAAAGCTGTGTGGATACAACTAAGAAGCAAACTTTTACTCACCTGCTTTGCAAGTGTCCAGCCCTAACTAGAGCCACTAGAGCCACTAGGCAAACCCTTCTTTAATAACCTTGATGAGATCTCAAAAAACTAGATTTGGAGAATTGATAGCCTTCTTGAACAGCTCCAGATGGATATATATTCAAGCCTTACGTCTCTGCCAAACTAAATATCTGCTTCATAAGCCCTCAATGACCAGGTTAAACGAGTTGTGGTATTACAACGGTGCTTCCTGTGCTAATTGGGCCCTGTTTACGGAAGACGGGCCACCACGTAAACCAGCCAACCGATATTCAATCCGTGTGCAACCCCAAATGAGGACTTACGGCAGTTTCCTTGAACATTGCAGTTTAGAACCTGTTTAGCCTTTGTAAACTTTGTTTTCTAAATATGCTTTGAATCTGAATGACTATAGTGGCGTGTCTAACAAAATCTTACTGTAGAGTCTCAATTGTAAGTTTTTGAAATAGGTACAAAATATATGACACAGAAGAAGCCATAAATCTCAAACTCAGGCAGCTCATTTGAAAAAAATATCGATGCTGCTGAAACTAGTCAGTAGACTAGTATAAATTGCAAAGATGACCTTAGCTAAATACTGCTGAATTTACATGCCCAAAAAATCTTTCCACCTCACGTGAACTATAATTTAATCCAGCTTTCAGATGTATTGACGAAATAGCAGGAATACCACTTGTAAAGAAACTGAAGGCTTTTTATCGTTCAAAGTTATAGTTAGACTAATAAGAATCGATGAACTGGTTCTGGAACTCAACTGATGTTTTCCTTTATTAAAACTTACAGAAAATCGTAGTCCAGTTCTACGACACTTCTGTAAATCAATCGACTAGAAGTGCCATATCGCTACACTCTAGACTAGTATCGCGTCCTTTTGAGCTCTCGTCCATACTAAAACCGTTAAACAGATCCTAGAACTTCAGTCAATCCTTACGTGTGTACTGTTACAGCTATTTATTTTACTTCATTTTTGAGATGCTACTGAAATCAATCCACGCAGCGAAGTTCTTACGTTTTGCATCGCCCTTTCCATGACTACTGATTAGAGATGGGTCGTTCAGGATTGAACTGTTCCAAAAGAACACTGAAGTGAGTGAGTGAAAAAAAAGTAACTCATTCCTTTTGGTGAACTACAGTGCTATTTGGACACGTGACAAAAAACTTGTTTGAACTTTTTGTTTCCACCATCTTTTAAATTTAGTGACTTTTTTTGGTCCACATCTTCTACATCTACTGACGAAAGGGAGGAACTATGAAACAAAGAGTTCTAGGACTGATCTTGGCTCGGAGTGCAGTTCTTCACTGAAAGGAACTGCTTTGCTCATCTCTACTACTGATACTTGATGAAGAAGAGAATGGTGTTCGCGAATTTTAGACGGTTCGTATCTATAGAACGTTAGCTTACAACTATACAATTCCAAACTTTTCTTTTAAATTAGTAGAAAAATTTAGAACCATTTTGTAGAAAATTGATCCGGCATTACCATTAAATATAAAAACTTTCAATATATTTTTGAAGTCCTTGTTGTGCGTTTTGACCACTTTTTTGATCAAATTGTGGGTTAGGTTCTTCTCAATATCATTGTACCCGTTCTCAGAAGTACATCTAACTACTTTTATCAAACCCCTTAGGAAAATATTTTTGCGGCTCGATACAAAGGAACCGACTTATTACAAACTAGATACGAAGCTTGTTAATTATGTTTCTATTGAATTTTCAGTTGGGCGCCATTTTATGCGACAAATGATGGATGAATAAATGCATCGCACCGAACATAAAAGTACGTAAATCAGATTGACCAACTTTATGTTCGGTCATAATATTCACTTCTATTCACACAAAATCAATTCGAAATGCCATATTTTGTCAAATTGGATAGTAAAAATGCAATAAAAATTAGAAATTTAATAGAAATGCCGCTACTAATCGACCGAATGCAACTTTTTCCTCTATAATACTGAATATGAATTTTTTATTTATTCCAAAATTAGTCATAAAACAGTCAAATTTATAAACATGTTTTGAATTTTTAAATCGACATTGTCCAGGATTTTAATATTTGAAATTTCCATTCATAAGGTGATTCTTGTTCCTTTTTTTTAAAGACATTTGAATCTATGTGCATATAAAAAGTAAGTGTTATACACTCCATATTGAATACTATGATGGTATGTATAATATCAATATGCGAATGAGAAAAATTAATTCGTTTTTAATACCTGTGATAATATGCAAATTACAAAGCTCACCTCTGTGGTTTGGAAGACAAAAAATAAACCGGACAGAATAGAACGCTGCCTACACTTTTCGATACGGAATTTTTCGGGTGGAGTTTAATTTAGTATTATTTTTCCGAAAAATGTCTTTTAAAGATTTTTTTCTTCATCCAATACGACTAAGTATTTATAAATTATGTCAGACTATTGGTCGCCGCTATTTAAACATACAGATATAAATGTTTTTGCTCACCTTTTGATAATCAAATAATTTATTAATCGGTCATCGCCAAAAGGGAAAAACCATTTGATAACGATTTAATAATTTACTCGAAAATATTTAAATAAACATCACGTTTGCACGAGTTGAAATAAAAAAGCAATCAAGTTGTTGAACAGTTCGTAAAATGGCTTTTAGCACTGCATAAAAAGACGAATTGTTAATTAGATGGTATATTAATAATTACCAGTTGGTGGGTATTGTTAAATTGTGTGAAGACTTTTAGATGGATGAGCTCAGCGTTGTGAAATTTGAATTAGAGATGAGGCGTTCACAAGTGAACTGTTCCAAAAGAACACTTTATCGTTGTGAGGGAGTGAAGTTACTGTCTCCTTTTAGAGAACTGCGGTTCCATTGGACAAGTGACAAAATTTTAAAACGATATACCATACATATGTACCTACTCAAGAAAAATAGAGAGTAACAGAGTGACCTGTACGAACATAACTGGTATTTGTTTTTTTGCTTATAATATTCTTGATGATCTGACCTTCTTTCTCTTTGCTTATCTAGATGTACTGAACTTTTTTTTGCTCTATTGTCTTTCGACTATTATACTCATCACTGAACTCCACTCAAGAATGAACTAAGATAACGAACTAGTTCGCGAGCGAACGATGGTACGAAAACGACGGAACGAACAGCTGTACTTAACTGAACTCATTCCTTAAAGTGAGTGACTGGGAGTGGACTACTTCACTGAAAGGAACTGCTTTGTCCGTCTCTAATTTGAATATCGAAAAATCCCGAAATTGGGTTTTTTGGCGATATATGTATCATTGAGTTGGCGAGATATTACGAAATTAGTAAAAACATAACTAGCCACACTTCACCGCTTAGTTAGACGAATATAAAAAAGAGGGGAAGGGGAGAGAAGAAAATTTTAGGGGTTTATGCTGTTCAGAAAAAAAGAAGAAGAAAGGAATCCGAAAAAATATATTCAACATATTTTCACTCTCTCGGGCAATTAATAACTGAAAATTATGGAAGTACATTTTAGGCGTTTACAACCAAACAGCAGAAGTGAACAGCATTCGCTATCTCATTGAGCTTAAAAACTATTGAGGAATGATGAAAAAACATATGTACGTACATATATAAAAAATCTTGGGAGTGAAATTGTAAAAAGTGGCTCTTAAATAATACCTAAGTCATTAAACAATCAAGGTACCAACATTTCATGTTTCTCTATGCAACGATAGCAAAGTGTTGTTATGTGTCCTCTGCTGCTATGTATAAATTAGGCTCATTAGAAAGGGGCCACGGCCAATACAGTTTCAACCTGCCTTTCCAGTGAAAGTTTTTCACCTTGTTCTTTTGAACTAGTCGAACGGTGTATTCATCAGTGTAGGATCTGCGCACCGTTTCATCGTTTGTTATCTGTAAGTCTACTGATTTTCAAGAGGGAATAAATTTGGGTTTTTCTCTCCATCCTAATCAGCAAATTGTGGCTATATCTGCTAATTTATTTTGTGTGTTATTTCAGAAAAAATTAAAAAGAAGATTACATCTATTACATCTATTCCTTTCCTGGTATTCCGGATATAAAAACTACTCCACTTTGTTCTAGTTTACACGAAGAATTTAGACCGCCACTTAATCACATTAGACCGACACTATTAACAGATCACACTTATATGTAAATAGCTGGCAGACAGAACTTGTTGAATTTACAACCCACATTTTCGGTTCAATATGTGTTTTAACTTATTTCTAGAGTGGCAATAATGAGCAAGTTGGAGAACCCGGTAGGCGTTAAGATCTACAGAAAATTCCAAAGAAAAACACCTTAGCACCAGGTCATCTAAGACTACTGTTTAGTAGCTCATATATTACTTGTTTATCTGTTTGATTTAATAATAATTAAATAGTTTATTGCATAACGCAATTATTTTGTACGAAAATAAATTGGTTTTTTTTCCACTCTTCATTTGTAGCGGGTGTGCTTCAAGGCTACTGTTAAACTCCTACACTATACGAGTACAAGAAATATTACATTTAAACCGTTGATGTACCAAAATATGCTGAAAGTTAACCAGCTAGTTACGCTGTCGACATCACCGTATATTTTTTCTAATGAGGCTTGGCTTGGAGTTAGACTCTAAGATACGAGACTTTCGAAAACTAAGTTTCTAGGGTCGACCTCAGTGAAGAGAAATGCTTAAGCGAATTTTGAGACAGACATGGGTTCGACGCGAAAAAAGGGCTTACGTCCTAAAAAAAAGGGCTTAACAACGAAAGGCCTAAGAAAGGAAGAACTTCTCTAGACACATAATTACTTCCAGTAAGATTCTTTCGGAGAACGATTGAATAGAACTAGGACGAACTTAACTCGAAATCCGGTGGCCCAAAGTGAATAATCACTTCCCTTGATATAAACCAGCTTTATGCGAGTGTATGGCTTCTAAATCGAGGTACAACTTTAAATAAAAATATACATTTTGAATTTCAACCTCCACACCTCAATGGATTGAAGAGTTCACTATCTTCAGTTTCTGTATGATGCCTCCAGGACTTACTTACTTATCCACATAATTAATCACCTGCATGTGTTTTTGAATGGACGAGTCCACGTCTTGTTTGCGGATTCCAATCCAGAGTTATCCTGGAGATGTTGTTCTCTAACGTAATCAAGCCATGAGTTCATCCAGACACAGAGTAGTAATATGTTACTCCGTTTTGCGTGGCTTCCATATAAGTCGCTTGCCATATACTTTCGACGTGGCCTGTATATCGCAATTGTTACAATTTTTACAAGAACTGATTCTACTGGTTCGCCATAGCCATTGCGTTCCCCTATACTGGTCATGATCAATAGCGTAACAGCCCAAATCTGGCCCTGGCCTCCTGAAGTCGTCGCCTCCAATATTCTCGATCCAAAGACCGCATCCTCCAGCTATTAATGGCAAAGCTATCTTGCTATCTTCATCAACCGAATCTTCCCCTCATTTACGTGGCTTGCCTACTGGCCTATTACAACTCTTATTATTGGAGATTCTTCTAACTTCCATCCGCTCTACATGGCCACCTTCACTGCAGTTTACGTAGCTTGATGAACTTTGAAGCTTCTGGCTCTTCGTAGAGTTGATACAAATCATTCTTATTCGCCAATCCGTTTCTTCCTACACAGGTCCCAAAATGTTCCCTATATTGGTACTATGATTCATTTTCTATTGATCTTCATTTTATCTATTGATTTTTCAGAAGCTTGACCCATTATCCATATTCCATAGTGTTTATTGTTAGAATTGCCATATTCAATAAATATCACAGCTGAGAGATTGTCAAACCCTTGTTCTAAAAAATCACTGACCTAAGCTAACTTATGTGAATATACAAACGATGGAAAGCTGGCGCTGAATTGAAGTTGAAGATTCTTGGAATTTAAAAAAAAGTTTGTCAGAGTATCTGTAGGTAATCTGATTGGCTACTTGTTCCGCACATGGCGATACAGACTGAATGAGTTCCTATTGACTGAACTATCCTAGCCGCAACAAAGAACAGGAGCAACACTAGAATAAAGACAATCTTTTCTTTGCAATCAAACTTTGGCGAAACTTTCCCCAACTCTCAGATCTATGACCGCAAAATCTCACCTATCCATTGTTGATCCTGAGAGCCAGTCCGAGCGTGCAGCGTGCGTTTACCAGGGGTCCATGAGAACCGCACTGGGTGTCGTATCATCAATTAGTTTAATTTGACAGGCGCAACCTAAACATGTCAAAACAAGCTGCGTGCGTTTGCGCGATATGTTCCCTTATAGCAGCCTCTCCTTTACACGTTATCTTTGGCAGCAATCTCGAACCTCCTTCGTGCACCGTCTCCTTCTTGTCCTTCGGCACTGTTACACTATTGGATGCGGTTTTTTTTTCTTCACGGACTTCTTAAAGTCGCAAGACTTTTGCTTTTTTCTCATTTCTTAAGAGTTTTCTTATAATTTAACGGCACGGTACATGCTAACGTATTGTTGTTGTTGTCTTACTCTTGTTCTTCGCATTTCTTCTTCATTTTTTTTCTACCTGATTCTTTTGGTAACCATTTAATGAACGAAACACGAAAAAGTTTCTTCTTTTGTGCTGGTCGTTTTGGAGGTGGAAACATTAAACGCATTTAGATAGGCTCCAGGTTTTCGGTGCCTTTTGATATTATCCGGTGTGTTCGAGAACATGCTCTTTTGAGGTTAGGTCTCCAAGAGGTTGCGGGAGCACTGAGAAAACACGAAAATTAAACAGCGCCTTGGTTAGATTTCCGCTTATCGTCCGACGTTGCGTTAGTTCTTCGGTTGCGGTTTTATATATCGCACAAAATGTACCTTGGACTCGGTTGCGTCGTGTTGTAAGCTCACACGGACGAAAATAGCTTACGAAAAAAAAAAATCATTTTATTTTAATTTTGCTTTTTTAAATTATGTGGGAAAATTGTGGAATGAAACCTGAAATTGTGTAAGTCTCTCGGTGTTTTTCTCATTGCATCTTCTTTTTCTGTAGGTACGCCTCGAAGTGATTCCAGTTTATGGTGTTACATGATTTTGACTCAGGAATTACGTGCCATATTAAAGAAGACATGCTGGTTATTATATGGTTAATCACACAGGTAATGTTCTTCAGCGGCACCAACCACGGACTCGGGGAAACCAATTATCGGCGAGAAAAGAAGCCCAATTTGAACCGAAAGACGAAGCAGCCCGAAGAAAGTTTATATCCTTTTTACACCAAACAATTAACACCGCCGCCTCTACTTTTATCGACAAAGGGCTCGAATGTACACAATACACAAAAATATTGTTTGTATGGCATATCGACCGCAAACAATGTTTTTTTTCCCCGGACCACGTCATTTTTCGACATTCTCCCGTCGATAGGCGATAGGATACAAACGAGACCTATACCGAATTGTATTTTAATGAAAAAAAAAACCGAAGGAAAAGACGAAGAAAGAAGAAGCGTCTGAACTGCATTACACACACAATAGAGCCTCCTCAGGTGATAGTTGTTTCGACAATAGGACCACACAGACAGGGTTACTGTAAATATGACCATCAAAAGCCAAACAGGAGAAGACCAAGCGAAGATTGACGAAGACACACCAACAACAATGAAGCGACTCTTTTTTGAAATCTGAGATAACGGAAATGAAATGGTCTGCAAAGGAGACCGAAATTTATTGTGCTATGGGAAAAGGGATGTGATGCGGTCACCTCCATACTTCACTGAACCCGAATCAGTCGAGGATATCGTAAATCTTGAAGTCCGCGCGTTTATTATCATCGTTTTGTAATGGCGCCATTATTACCACTATATATTGGATATTCTTAAATGGCATCCTAGTTACCATTTCGAACGAGGTTATTCGATTTCGAATAAAGGAAAAGGTTTGTGCCCTGATTGTACTCTGGAACGCTTGGAAAGCAATTGTAGTCTTAGTATGTGCTTGACTTCCTAGACAGAATGAGTGAGGACATCTCGGAGTTGAGAGAATTTCGAATCTTAGTTTAACAAGCTAAAACATATTGGTCAATACTGATATATCAGTGCTGTTATACCTTGGAAACCCAGCTCGTGTACAAATCATAATATCTTCAATATCACCAGCGTGTCACCCAATAATCTACGTCAATGAGCGTAACGTAATATCCAACCTGTTTCCTTGTATATAAATTCGATGATTTTAGCTGATGTAGCCTTCTTTTAACTGCCATCACCGCCATCTGTTACTAAAATCAACAGAAATTTTAATTAATGACAGTTGCGGTGAGTATTCTATTTTCAGTAGAAATAGACTAGCGATGGCGCAACATTCAAGAGTGACAATACGCTGGGTATCACGAACAAAGGGAGTTGAACGCTTACATTGGTTCCAAACATCGAGAGCTGGATAAGCTACACCATCATCATCATGAATGGCGCGACAACCCGAATCAGGATACATTGTTTGAAGTCATCTTAGTTAAGTGTCCGCGTCCTTCTATTTGTGTATGTAAGAAGCACTCTTCCATCGTCCATTCGCTACACATGGCCTGCTCACAGCTTCAAGAATGAGGAAGACCTATCCTAACTGCTCTCATAGGATTGAAGACGCACAGCATATCTAACTACACCCTGAGACCGATAACAAAGATCCTGAAGAGATTCCCGGTTAATTAGACAATACCTTGGTTTCGATATAAGCACAACCATATTTCCATCTTTATACCCAACATCAATTTGTTGTTACCGTTTGGGATCCAAATATTAAATGACTATTAGATTGGGCTCGGTTTAACATTCAAATCATCTAAACCTAGTTTCTTCACTAAACTTCAAAAGTAACTGGGTTGAACATCAAACTTCGGCTGACTTTTTTTTCCACACAGAGATTCTTTAAAGTTGGACTTATCCTAATGATGCTAATTTGACAAAAACGAATCATTTAGAACTGGTTTTTATCGCGAAGATATAGTATGTTTTAGCTAAATGGCCTTGACCATAAGTAGTAACTTAGAACTGCGATAATAGCAAACTAGATTAGTCCAGCAATCAGCTGCAAACATTATTCACTTTTATTCGGAGTACTACCAAAGACTATAACAAGAGTATAAAAAAAAAATCATTGAATGAGCGGGACAAAGAAATCCAATTAAACAATTTCAATTCCATATTCTTATGCAAATTCCCATGCGAAGAAAAGAGTATATACGCTATTTGAAATGATCGCATCTGTGTGTATCGTTTTGCACAATGCACGTAATAGAACGCATTTTTTTCGGCTGTTCTATTCTCAAGTGTTTCAGCATACAAATTGATAGGAACAATATGAGAAATGAAATTAGACAAGCTGTGTCCCCACTTGATTTGTTGTCATTTTGTTTATATGCGTTCTATAAGGATATCATTGAATTGGTGAATGCAACTCACCTTTTGTCTCGTTTTTCATCTAATTAAATAAAGAAGCCAAGGTCAAGTTTTTATAAGAAAAATACTGCGTAGTGTCCAGTCATCTTATGGATAGTCTTTGGTACGACTCTCTGAGACTGTTGATTTTCGCAAAAATAGTACGAATTATTTCCGGACTTCTTCCTGGACATCTTTTAATTAAAAGCTCTGTAGAAACTCTTGACGGTCGCATAATGGCGAAGATGATGACCACTACGTCAGAAAGTGCTCAGTCCTTACAACTATACATCTTCGATTTAATGCTCGTTGTCAAGATTTCTCTTTAACATTTGCCGCTGTAATTTATTCAATTAGAATAACATCAGCAACTTCTTAACGTTGGACCTGGGTGTTTTTTTTTTGCTGTCGGAATAATGCCCTTAAGGGTTGCCATTTAAGCATAACGAAGAAAAAATATGACTGAGAATGCAAATTAGTGCGAACGATGCTGAGGAACGTGCACTTGTTGTCGGTTTGACACTTACAAAAGACCTCTCACACCCAGCCAATCTTTTCAGGCGATGTACAAAGTTATAGGTTGCGACAAGGAATAATAAAAAGAAAACAATAGTTGGGAGTAAAAGGAGGAGTGAAGGTGATGAAGCCTGGCGTGGTAGATTATCACTACCTTATAGGGTAGGTAGTTATATATCGAGTTATTTCGCGGTTATTCATCATGTCATGTAATTGTTTTTCGTACCGGTCAATTTTTTAATGAAATAAATCTTGTATCTCGAAAATTACAATAATTTTATCGCCTACAGGTATATTTTGCCGCTCACTGATAAATGTGCACGCGTTTGTTTTAATATAATTACTGGTGAGAATTGATTGCAGAATACAATGTAAGAATTTGATGGCGTAATTTAAGGAGGTGAATTTATCTTATAAATTATGTTGGTAACATCACCGGTTACTGATGGATTGGGCCGCAAATGTTGGTAGTACGGTCAAAGTAACTTCTAGTCTTCACTCTTCGGGTCTTCATTCATCAAGGAGAAGCTTAAGTTTAAGAACATACATTTTTTCCGAAATGCTTTCTGCACTCGAAAAAAATATTTGAATGGGATAATTAACCCTGCATATAGTGGAGCAAATAGGTTGCCTCAACCAAAAATAAAAATGTTATTGCTATGGGCTCATCAGGGTTCATGTATCGCTTTATGCTGTAATCTTTTCGTCAGCTAAGCAACTCACATAATTGGAAACTATACCGAATTTGACGAAATTATATCTATGTGTAAATTTATCAATGAGCAAACACTGTACCACAATTCGTGATTCATATGCGGGACAACAATGAACATCCCTTCAGACACCATCCTGTGTCAAAAGTGTCAAAAGAAGAAGTGATGTCCTTGTAATCATGCTCAAAATCGTTACTTTTAGATAAGTGATAAAAAAGTGTTGCAAAGTATGATGCAAATCCTTCGACTTAAAATCCCTGTAACTGCTTAATGGAACAAATAAAGGATTATAACTAAATTGAACAGTTTCTTAACCACAATACACCTCATAATCCCTCGTATCCTTTTCTCTGCAACTTGGTGAAACTCCCTGTAAGAAAATCCTTTCGAATTACTTAATAAAATACATATTAATACAGTAAAAATATGTAAAGATGAAATGACGGCCAAACCGTGAAAATTTTTTAAAAAAAATTCAAACTTAATCAAAACGATATAGTGGGAAAAAACCTTACGCAAACCTATGATGACATTTATGAGTTCGAACGCCACCAGATGGAAAATACATAAAAGAAACAGTAGCCTGGGAATCCCCTAAAAACACTGCTATGTCACAGAAGCAATTAAAACATGGTGTATTTTAAAGTTCAATTATCAATAAGAGGCATTTGAAAATTACGATCCAATCATCAAGAACAAGAACTCAAATTTCAACGTTTAATTTCTGCCAAAGGATTTCAAACCATTTTCTGTCGAAACGAACCCAATACAATGCTTAGACACAACCATCTTCTTGCCAAGCCATTTTAAAATTCCATTCCGTTCAAATTTCGAATCCATTTTGTATCTTCATTTTTTAGTTGTTCCCTTCTTTTTTTTTTGTAATTCGGAGCACCATATTTTGTTCATATACAAAAGAACACAGAAACATACCACGGTATTTTATGAATGCCTATAAAAATTTCAGGTTGGCATGCATTCTAACTTGAACCAGGGTATTATACATAAAAATGCAAGTTCTCGAATAAGAAGTCCTATATCTTGAAGATTTCTACCTAATCATACCTGCTTATATGTGTATGAATATATAGCATATGTGTATGAAATATATGTATATAATAATAGCACAGGACGGTTGGAATAAATTGAAAACAAAAAAAAAAAGAATATAGGTATGAAAGGTAAGTGGGTGCATCATCAACTTTAACATCAATTCCCGGTTGTACACGGTGAATGCTCTTGATCTTTTGCTACTCGCGGAAAGTATGTATTTTTTTTTTTTTTTTTTGAAGAATCAAAATTGAAGATTAGGACGATATATGGTTGGTGGTTTTATAAATGGATATAATTTAGTTCATCCATTTTATAGTATATTTTTATACAGGTCGAATGATCCTGCTCTGATGATGTGCAGTTCGTCACTCGTGAAGCAGACAATCATATTATGGTTGTGGTGCCCTTTCAGATTATACTACCGTAAGCGGTTGAAAAGCTATAGTAAAGTAGATGTATACAAGTTAAGACGAAGATGTGAATGTTGCTGACGTTTCCGCACATGCTTTGTTGCTGAAGGGCAAACTTATAACATTTCAAATTGAAATTGGATCATTTCCTGTTCTTTCAGACCACTGAAATTATATAGCGGTGGTTAGAATTTTAGAATTTTCAGATATATCGATGGTTTTTCGGTTCAGTTTTTGTCACTCTTGTTAGTTATTTTCGTTCTACATATCACACCATTTCCCAATTTGGTTTTTTGAATTAGAAAAATTAAAAATTACATTATATTAATGAATTCTTTATTTTTATTAGTCCGCACCTATACCTCTATTTGAAATATTATGTTAGTTGTTCATCAAAAATGTAAGTTGATATTTAAGTTGACTTATTTTCAAGTAATGATTTTCAATTTCAATAATTATTTTAATTTTTTTTTTATTTTTGTGGCCAAAATCAAGTAGTTACCATTTTTTACTGCAAAAATAAATCAACACGTATATCGAACATACAACAAATACACGTATATCGAACATACAACAAATACAACAAATAAAATTGAATATCAAAAATGATACTCGAAAACAAAGACTGAGACCAGTAACTTGATTTTAATATTACTGTATCCATGCGGGTAGATTAGAATTGATTATTAAAACGATACTATTGTGAATACCAACGAATTCAATGAACAAAAAAAATATTTCTTTATTCCCAAATAAAGTTTTCATACTGGAAATTTGAAGATCATGTTATTCCGCGAGCCCCACAAAAAGTTTATTGAATTACTTACACAGATTTTTGGCTTCTAATTAACTTTATTAATTTTTATTTGTTTTCTTAGCCAATTTAATGATAGACTTCACTATAAATTACTCTTTGGTTTGGTTAACAAACGAAAGACTTAAGCCAGTAACCCGGTAATTTTTTAGCAATATTTGTTTTGAATTTCTATTTCAATTTAAATAGTTTTGGGTGAATAATTATAAAGATTTACATTTATGTACTTAGTCGGTTCTGGTTAAAAGTTTTTAAAAGTTATAATTATCCCTTCTTACACGGCTGTATAAAGGTTTTTTTTAGATCAAAATGAATCACACCAAAAACGGTTATTCATAATAAATCAAATTCACTTAAATCAGTGTATATGAAATTCATTTATATCGGTAAATAAATACAATAAAACAATATACATACATATAAAAATTAAAACAGAAAATATGTGCTAAATAAAAAATTAAATGGCTTATTCTATTTGCAGGATCTCATTAAAAATAATTATTTCAAACTGAAGTTCTAGGCGTGAAATAGAAAAAATACAATATTTAAGCAATGTTTGAAAAACTATCTCGACATTAAAAAGATATGTATTAAAAAGCAATAATTATTTGTATTTAATCTTTTCTCAATTATTATAATAAAATAATATCGAATAGTTTTAGTATGAAAGCTAGAACCATACTCTTTAGGCCGGTATCCATTTGTAGCATTGTAAATGATACGCAATGATGCTACGATACGCGTAAATGCAACAAATGGAACCGGGGCTTTTGGGTTAATGAAAGAAATTGGCCAAATATAATCAACCTTCGAATCCAACTAAATCTTAAAAAATCTTCGGGAAAACAACTCGATCATTTTCCCGACAATATTTCATATTTTATTAAAATCGGGAAGAATTTGTTACATAACAGCCAGTAGAACCTAGTAGAGAGAGAAAGAGATATGTTGAAATTCGTGAAAAAAATATTGAATCCCTCTTTTCATATTGTTGACGTTAATAATAATAATCAATGGCCTGAAGTAATGCTAGAGTTACTTCATTGCGAGACCAACGGAACACTAGGAGGTGAAGTGGTCAGCTACACGCTATTATTACCCCGATCTTAACTCAGGTACTCATTTACAGCTGAGTGAACTGGTAGTCCGGCACCCAATCCCATTTTCGAAAATTACTTGTCGCCAACCGGATTCAAACCTGGTATTAGGTGCACCGAAGGCAAGTGCTTTAGCCACTAAGCCACCCAGACTATTGTTGACGTTATTGTTGTTATTGTTGCAAAAAAGATCTGCTAACTAACGAGAACGTAGTTTTTTTTATTTATAACAAGCATACTATAGTGCAACCCGCTTATAAAGTGCACTTTTATAACGTACTATCGGTTGTAACGTTATACTTTTGTGGTCCCTTCAAGGAACGCTATAACCAGGTTGCACTGTATATCCATTCTTGCAAAATAGTGAGTTATATTCAATAAGCTTTCACTTTCTACGCCTCTCCAAAGAGAAGATAACTTCAGCATCTCAAATTTAACTCCACACTTAACCAAAAATTTAGTGCTGTACCACATGATTGCCAAGTTTCAGACACCTCGCGGCTCTTAAAAAATAAAAGTAAAAGCACTTTTTCCCCCTAAATAATACCATGCTGTTAGTTCTCTATCAGACCGGAATGTTTGTCGACTGGAATATGGGACAACTTCCAATTAGCAAAAAATTAAAAATTTCTACAGATGTTCATCTTTTTTTGAGTAAGATTAAATAGCAGGACAACATTCCCAACATTTTGAAAAAAATAATTGATAATATTTCAACCAAACTGCGGTTTTTTATGGTAAGTGGTTCGAAATTTACTGGTCGAAGAAGCTATGATGATCAATAAGCATTCTGCAACTTTTAACCGAGATTATGTATAAAACACTTTTTACACCAATATACATAGATCAAGTTTTTAAGGTTTTTTGTCTTCCGTTTTCTACTCTACTTTTCAGTTCAAAAATAACTAAATTTTCACCTTTTTCGCAAAAATTTCAAATATTGTAGTTACTAATGTAATAGTTTATTTTCATATCGGAAAAAAAACCAACAAACCGTCTGGGCGCAGCTTTATTATTTTTTCAGTAGAAGTTCGGAACGAGTTCAATTCTGAGATGCGGTGTAGGTTACAATATGTGACTGAAAACCTAACAAAAAGTTCGGAAAGCGGTTACAATAGTGCGTAATATATTAATACCATAATTGAGTCATATTGCGGGATACGGTCTAGGGGTTGAACAAGTAAAAAACTTGAATATAGATGATTATCAAATAAGGGCGTTGAAGTGAAAATATATTCGATATCTGATCAGACCTGAGATATTTCGCAAAATTCATGACAACCACTTAGTAGTTGAATTTCAAAAAAACTAGAAAACACTTTCGAGGTATTCATATGAAGAACCCGAAGAATAAAAAAGAATTCAATATTTGGGAATACCTATTTTCTAACATACCACCACTATTATAGCTCTATCAAAATATGGATGATGATTGAGATATAAATATCGGAACTTTTTCGTCCTCCCCCATCCTCGTCCCAAAAAATGCTTAAAATTTGCACAGAATAAATTTTTGTTAAAAAAAACAAATTGCTGATATCGAATAATTGAAAATATAAAAATATTGGTCAATTATTTTAGAATCGACTTCAAAAACTATGACATGAATTTAAGTCGAATTTGCCACTTTACAAGTCTTTATACATTTTACTAGAGGTTTCTTCTTAACCCCTTTATATTGGTTGCATTATTATTTTTTCTTCGTCTTTTCATAACATACATACCAACGTTTTAGTTGCTCATACTAAATTAAAAATATTTTGAAATTTGCGAAAGAACTATCAACAAAAGCAGCTTGACGTACTTTCACAAGAAACTACATATAGATAAAACGAAAGACTTAAGACAGTAACCCGATTTTTATTCCAAATCTTGTTTAGCGTATTTTCATTGGTTTTAACTCGTTTTTAATGTCGATTTTTTTTACTAAAATCCTACAGTACACTTGAAAACACTTAATTCAAAATAGTAATGATCCTTTAGGATTTCTCGCTTACCTGATCGCACCGAACAGTGTATATGTGCTCGACTTTCGTAGTAGACCCAATCGAAACCGGCTTCAACTGCTAATCGTGCCAACATACCATATTTGCTCCGATCACGATCCGATGTTGTGATATCAACGGCTCGACCTTCGTAGTGCAATGAATCGGAACGGTGGACACCATCCTCATCCCAGCTCTCTGTGACACGTAATTTTACACCAGGCCACTGATTCATTACAGATACCGCTAATGTGTTCAGTTTTTCTTTACATCGCTGCAAAAAGAAAAATTTAAAAAAAAAATGTCAGTAAAAAAAAAATTAATAATAATAGTAAATGAAGGTTTCAATAATGGATTCCAACAAAATAATTGCTTGATTATTAAGATAAGCTTTATAATCGTAACGCATCAGGATCTAGAATGAGTTCTTCGCGAAATTGCTTATAATTATTATGTTCTCGATTTAAATGCGACAAGGATAATGATCGCATACGGCAATCATGTCTACGTATGCTACAAAATGAACAGATACATACTTTATTATTTTCACGTTAAGGTTTTTAGAGCGGCGTAATTACGCTTAATCTGTCAACATATCACCTAATTGATTTTTCTTACATAATGCGAGCATAGGCAAAATGACCCGAGGGTGGCGATGCACGTAGACTTAATGATAAATTTCTGCGGTCTTATAATAGGTAGATTGGACTGCGGCCTTAACTTCGAGTAAAGTTAATGACAAAGTTAAGTGAATGTTTGATAAAGCGAACGAAAATGATTGGTCGTTTAGCAAGCGGAAATTCGTTGAGCAATATTTTTGAGTGGTTTCCAACACGATTTTGAATGATTGGTTTATCGGAAATTGTTATCCATAGCAGTAGATCGATTTATAATAAAATAAAAATTTTTTATAGTGAATATAAATTTTAAAAATAATTATGTTCAATAATTTTTTAATTTCCTTAATTGACTTTTTAATTAATTTTACTATTGTAACATGTCCTGCCAACAATAGCTATAGCGAAATAACTCGAGCTACTTCCTCAATTTTAGTTTAAGTACTGCACTAGGCTACTGCAGCCTTAGTAACTTCTATAAACACTTAGTAACTTCTATTAAAACGTAAGCAATTTATCATCTGGGGATCACAAGGAGGGAAGCGTGTTTCTTTAAATAGCTGCAATGACAACAAATCACAAATTACGGGGTAAAAGTTTAAAAGAAAACTTCAGATGATAGGATTATTGATTCGCATTCTAGTTCATTTTAGTGATCGTGACCGAAATAGTTCCCGAGCCCTCGCGAACTAGTTCGTTCTTGTAGTTCGTAGCTCACAAGAAAGAAATGATAAATGGTGTAGGGAAATGTGATGACCTAAAATAAAATTACTCAGTTCCCTTGCGAACGAACTAGTTCCTTCTTTAAAGTTCGCAATTCGCGAGACTGAATGTAATTACCCAAAAAAACAGGTACTCACTTCTCTCGCGAAAGAACTAGTTCCTTTTTTTAAGTTCGCAATTCGCGAGACTGTATGTGATCACCTAAAAAAAGTTCCTCCCTTCCCTCGCGAACTAAACTAGTTCCCCAGTTCGCGAGGAATGATACATGGTGTACGCAAATGTGATGATGAACTACTTCCTACTACAGATGGGTCGTTCATGAGTGAACTGTTTCAAAAGAGCAGTGAGTGAACTAACTCCTTTTTCCTTTTAGTGAACTGTAGTTCGTTTCGCCAATAAAAACTAGCTCTTTGGTGAGTGAAAACTTTTTTTTTAAGTCCTCACATTCACTACGAAGTTGAAAAGAAGTGGATCTCTTGAAAAGAACTAGGTCCTTCCTTCTTTTTTTGTAGGTCCACACATTCAATCCCAACATCAAAAGAAGTAATTCCATCTTGAGCAAGGACCTTTTTTTTAGGTCCTCACATTCAATCCCAACTTGAAAAAAACTAGTTCCTTCGCCGGGTGAGTGACCTTCAAAAGTAACTGGAACTAGTTCACAGAACTGCTTTGCCCATCTCCACTTCCTACAAACGAACTATGACCGGAATTCACGGCGAACTAGTTCGTTCATTTCACTTATGGGAACGTTCTTCCGAACTAGTCCGTTCATGAACAACATGTGCCTAATTCGTACCCAAACATTCCAACAAGAATGTTTAGTATTCTGTCTTCACAAACATTCCAAAATTTTTGAATGTCAACTCTTTTGCCCGCTGCCTTAACACCCAAGTTCCCAATCCACTTTGTCCTTTTTTTAATATCCCAATTTCGGAAATTGCAAAAATAACTTCTTGACACATGACCGCACTATGCTTACAAATTCCTGCCAAAACTCACTCAATATAAGGTCCGAACATCCGACCAAGAACCAACAATGTAATAAACATCCAAACTCGAAAATGACATGACAAAACCAATTTTCAAATATACTTTTATTTCGTCACAGATATCAAATTTTGTTGAAAACATTTTCACGGTTGTCAATTGCGAAGACGGTCCGCTTACATTCGGTCTTCTCGGAAATTTCACAACAACTACAACGTTAAGATCATGGCAAGATCGAAAAAGAGATCTGGTGTAGCTATTTGTATAAAAATTTGTTTCCTTGGGTTTGTGCTAGAGAAAGGCCTTCGGATTCGATATAGAATATTGTTGTGACGGTATTTAACCAACAATCGGATGAGGACAAAAATGGCATTAAAGTGCGAAGCGATCGTGTGGCCCTTTAGAAAAGTCAAACGAAAAGAATGCTACCGTTACTGATTGATTTTTTCTGAAAAAAAGTGATTTGACACACGGTCAAAATGTTTGGACAAAAAGTTTTTGGTCACTAAATTGAATGAGAATTGTATTTATTTAGAACTGACATTTTTTTTTGCTGCTAATTTGGTCAAAGTATTGGAAATAGATGACAATAAACAGTTTCATAAAATGGTTAGATATACTATGGAAAAGGGATTTACGGATTAACATCAGTATAAAGAATTTTTTATTTTTAGAATAAGGGGGTTACCACCATCAATGGTCTATGGTGGTTAGTATTAAAAATGTGGATTACAGGGTTTCATTCGAACCCACCAACGGTATGATTTAAATGTATGAAGCTCCGATAATGAAATTGGTTCAAAGCGGTTCTCAGTTAAAGCCCTACGTTGGGAGCCATCATACCGACTGGTGTCAAAAATCCATCATTCTCAGATTGGTACAACTTGCTCTATTACAACCTTTTCCCATTGTATTGTATTGAGAAGGAACCATTGCTCAGAATTACAAGTATATTTTTTGTGCTCATAGCAGAGCGTCCTCTAATCAGGATTGAGTCATTATACATATCCCTGATTTATTAATCTGATGTCTTAATTAGCAAGCGGTTTAGAGGTCGTAGGTTTTATCCTTGGGGAATAGAATGCTACACTGCGATACAGATGATCGCCCAAGGTAAATAAAGTGGAGTACTTCAGGGATCCGTCCTAGGACCAATTTTGTGGAACGGTGTGTAAAATGACGTTAAAATTTTTTAATCGGTATTTATGAAGTAGTCTGGGTTGCTTAGTGGCTAGAGTATTTGCCTTCGGTGCATCTGGTACCAAGTTCGAACCTGCTTGGCGACAAGTAATTTTTGAGAATGAGATTGGGTGCCGGACTATCAGTTTACTTAGCTGTAAATGAGTACCTGAGTTAAAATCGGGGTAATAATCAGGGACGAGCGTGTGGCTGACCAATTCACCTCCTAGTGTTCCGTTGGTCTCGTAATGAAGTAACTCTAGCATTACTTTAAGGCCTAGGCCCGATTTGGGCTGTTGCGTCATTAATTATTATTATTATTATCTATGAAGTACACTAGCCTCTCCTAAATTCTGACTACATCAAACCCGTCTGTAAATTAGAAGTCAATGTTTCTTCGTTTGTTAAACATGGTTGAGGTTAGACAAGTTTCTCATAGCACATCATTCTGCAATCGTTGTTTTTATATGGGAAAGAAAGTAAAAAGTAAGTTAGGTCATGATATCTAGAATAGTTGCACAGGTTGGATGGAACTCCAAAAGACTATGGCCCATTTGTACAAGTGTCCAATACATCAACCGAGTTGAGAGAGCCCCATTCATCATCAGAAGATAAGAGTGGCTTCCTTGGCAACAAATGCTGCATCACAAGAAGTATTTGACGCACTCAAGGAGTCTTCAATTTCTGCTCGTAGAAGAATTCTCCAGAAAGGCGAAAGTATACTTTTCAACACCATCATCTATGATGTTTTTTTTTTGTGGGATTAGTAAAATCAAAATCCAAGTTTATGCACTTAATCCAAGATAAATGCGATCCCATAACACTAACAAAGCCTTAAAATCATTCCTGAAAAAATATGACAACATCGAAAAACGGAAGAGCATTTAAAGCCATGTTCGATGTCGCAACGTTGACATTAACATACGAGTGATATTAAAGTTTATAATGTTATGGCGAACTGTACGCAGTCCTTCTGTTTTGCCAGTAGTAACTTCTACGAAGACACCATAGTCGCTCGAAAACTGCCTTTAGCGCTAGGCTTGTTTTCTATTTGCAAGAAGTATTCGTAGCCATTAAGTGCACAAGACAAATAAGTAACCGCAGCAATAATAATGACAGCGACAAGACAAATAAGCGAATATATCTACCTGTGACATGTATCTATAGATGGTCTTATATGCGCGCCTTAAGCCTGTTTAGCAGCGACTGGACTGATACCGATTCCTGGGGATTCGGTACGTCTTTGTACGCCCGGCTCAACTTCAGAGCCCAGCTTCGGACAGACTAAACGCAATTTTCCCATAAAAACGGTTTTTTCTCGTTTGCGGCCGCTATGGCTGCGGTTTAAGTCATTTCATTCCGTAGGTAATATCTTTTTCTCAAGTGTTTTAATCCAAGCATTGTGACATAAAGTGCCCGGTTTAGCTGATATCCCGGACGGCTAATTGATGTGAAGCATGCACGGGCAGATCCATGAGTTGACTTGACTTTATGTAAAATGTAACTCATCAGATTTAACCCATACCCGCGCGAAAGCGAGTTTTTCGCCTCGGAAGCCCTGACATTCGCAATCGAGCTCGCCAGGTACCGACCGGACAAATTAGTTACATGAAAACGTTTTTGCAAATTCGTCTCGTACAGGTACAGAGATCGTGCGCTATTCAATCAGTCATCGCGTCAAACGGGGGCGTTGGACAGATCACAGACATGTCAGAAGCAGTACAAAGTACCCCCAAGATCATGCGATCAGTCTCGCAAACACAACAACAACAAGGCGGTCATCATCTGCAATCGATCCTCGATGGTATCATGTGAACATGTCATCGGCTATTTGACAGCCATAATCCTAAAACAAGTAGTCAGGTCACACTCAACAAAGGCCTTGCCAAGTTGAGCTAGCCGACGTAAGACATACCGAAGATTTCGCATAGACGCTCATAGTGCCGCAACAACAACAACTAGAAATATGTCAAGACATATCAAGCGTTCGGACACCTGAGACTTATTTGGGATATCGAGAACTTTTCGATTTCAATCTCCTGCTCTTTTCGGTTTAATGTTAAGTCAGGTTTGCCGTCCCGATCCCAGAACGATCCGATCTTTCGGTTTTCTTTTTATTTTGTCTACTGATCAAGAGTCGCTAATCTGATTCTAATGGACAGAGTCCGTAAGCAAATTAAATCCTAATGAGTGGTCAGAAATAATGAACTTGAGTCTATTGTATTGTATTTTGTGGTCTTTAGTTTTATCCTCTAATTTTTAAGTGGTTTATCTTTGACGATATTCTAATCTACTTATAGTCATCCGTAAAGAAATTACTGAATTAGGATAATCTTCGGTTTTTAATTATGCAAAACGCTTGTAATGAAAATACAGTGGAATATGAATGTCAATCTTTTTTTATGTTTTTACTTGTACCTAGTTGGTAGTTTAAAATAATTCTGAATATTTTTATACCCTCGGGAGACCGGGAAATGCTTGTATAAGATTGCAACAGGTACAAATCGTAGAATGACCTTTATTCTATTCGCAAACCAAACAGATAAGGAAGTCCTTGGTGTCATCTCTACTAACTATATAAAACTTTTAATTTGGCTAGAATATCTCGATCTTCTGAGTAAAATAGATTTTTCTTTATTACTCTTATTTAATGGAGTATTTATTTAAACAGGTGGATCACAACACTTTGGTGTCCAAAACAAAATATATCTCATGATTTGGACCACATTATAACATCGGATAGTTGTCATCAAAACTGACTTACACATGATTCTTGACGATCCAAATAATGAAATTAACAACCTTACAAGGTATCACCTCTTCACTTAATTGATCTTGAAGAAAAATGAGATTCTGCATTGCCCAGTGTTGAAATCAAGTAGTTTTTGTGATGTATTCTCATCTTGTCCAACATAAACAAAACAACATAATAAACTCTTTTCATATTTTTAAATTTCTTTTCGGACTTCACTAATAAACTACGGCGTAAAATATAACTCCAAAAAGTGATATCTACACAGTATATAAATTGACTTTTACATATTTTGGATAGTAGGCAAATATACCATAAATTTTCATGTAAAAGTCAATTTGAATGTAATTTTTAGTTTTCTGTCAGTAAATTTCAATTTGTTATCAGTAAATTTCAATTTGTTATCAGTAAATTGTATCTTCGAAAATTAAATTCACTGGATATTCTCCAAAAAGATGTGGAACTAGCACTATATACTTCCGAATAAAAAGTGTCATCATCAATGGCGCGAAAGTCCAAGATGGGCACATAATTAGCACTTTTTAAGACATTACTTACTTCTACTTCTAATTTTATTTCTTACTTACTAACTATAAATAAAACACTTGGATGTGTAGTGTAGAACAGTGTAGTTCTTAAACAGGGTAAAAAATCTAAATTTCAATTTTGTTTTATTATTAAGCGAACTAAAAAATATACATTTACAGTAATTATTTTTATTCCAAAACTATTCAAAACATAAAGCCGTTTTATAAAATTAAATGTGTAAGAATAAGTTTAAAATTATAAACAACAAAAACAGTTAAATTGTTATTTGTTATTAAAATTGATGTATCATCAACAGCTGAAGTTTTTCTAAAGACTAAATTATTTCGAATCCTATATCCCATGCACTCCCAACTGCTAAAAATGCATTCCCCATTGTACAACCTCCCCACTACAACCACTGTAAGAATTTAAGCTCATATCTTCAGCGGCTATTGAGTTATGGTGCGTTTACACTCGCTCAAGAGAGCGTTGGAGAATGTTGAAGAATGTTAGACTCTTGCGACAACACGAGCCATCTGATTGGTTGATTTTTTGGGGTACGTATAGAGGCTCGCCTCAAATATTGAGTGTAAATGCACTATTATGGTACGTCAAATTCGTTTGAGTGCGGCGAGTACGAGGGACACCGGATATTTTGGTTTTGAAGCACGAATATAAGACTTGGATTTTTTTTTTCAATTATAGGTCGATCACAAAACTTTGATATTAAAAATAGAGTAAAAGTAGAAGGTTTTTCGCATTAAATAATCGCACGACTGGCAATGCTGCCCCGCGTTAAGTTACAGTCTGGGTGGTAATGCCGACCGTCGCGGTCAGCAATGACTGCCAATCTAAACTGCTCACAGCAGCTGCTTTGCACTCACAACCATCAACGGCTGAGCATTCGCAAGCAGATAGGACAGTTTGTGTACTGCCGGCAGTTACCGCTGACCCCGGTGGTTGGCAGTACCAGACTGTATCTTTATATAGAACTTGATTACTGCTTAATTGCTGCGAAAACGCTTTACAAATACACCCGCGTAGAACTGACAGTCGCTTTAACATAGTAGAATATTGTGTTGGCTGCAAAGTTTGCAAACGATGCTGTTATACTGCATGTGTGCAGTCCAGACATTTACCGAATTTTCGGTGATGCATGCGGTGATGTAATGTTCAGGAAATGTTAAGAATAATCCCTGAAGGACAAATAAAAAAATGATTCTTCGCGATCACTATCGAACTTTCTTACCTCATCAGGCATTGCAAGGTGTCCAATTGGATGATTTTCTCCGCTTTCCAGTTAGGTAGTGGAAGGTTGTTGTTTTTCTCACTAAAAACTGATTGATTTGCCTGATTAGCATGCAACATAACAAATCTCCCTACTAGCAAAAGACCTTCCATAAGGCCTTACCAAAATTATTTCCCTGCCTCGTAGCCTAGATAAGGCCTTATGGAAGGTAGTTTGCTTGTAAAACTTGTATGTCAACAGTTAACACAATCTAGCCCAAAATACTGGAACTCTAATTTTATTACACTGATTGGGATGTGAAATCTCAAATAACTTTAAGTTGTAAAGATTATTTTCATTTCGAGTTTGTTTTTAAACTTTGCTGTGATTACACTCTTGAACACCGATATATGAAAATACTGAGTAGTTTTCAATTGGTTATGCGAATGAGTCAGGAACTTATCATTGCCGTACAGGTAAATGACCACCAACAACCGGATCAAATAGCTGATCAAAACGAACAACAATAATGTCAAAACAAATGCCATAAAAATTATTAACAACAACACACAGATCAGCAGTTCACTCCCATTTACATTTTTATTGAATTAAAATCTTGAATTATTATACTAATTAAATATTGATATTGAATTGTGTGTGCCTCGTATTTTGAATTCATTAAATTAATTCGTGCAAGATTGGCTTGACTCACACAATACAAGTACATCCTGCAAAGTCATTTTATTTATTTTTGCTATATTTTTGGTGGCAAAAATATCAGTTTTAAAATTAAGTTGGTGTTGAAACCCGTTTCAATTTTCGCTTAATCAGAAAAAAATTGAAAAAGTTGATAATTCAAAAAATTAAAAGTTACAATACAATTAACTATAACAATTGACCTAAAATGAAATGAGTTCCAGGCAGAACTGATGTTCGGGGAATAGAATCGCCATCTGGGGAATATTAAAAAAAAATCTTAACACCTGGACTATGTATGCGGAACTGAAAAATTTCCCCATAACACACTCACCAATCATTCACATTCAATGCGAGACCTTATAAAACTGGCATCGGGTCTTCTGACCCGATCTTGCATACCTTTATGAAACTAGCTTTGTGGTAGCAAATATGTCACAACATCATTTTTCAAAAAGGAAACACAAAATAGCTCACAAAAAAAAACATCCTGCAGAAGGTGTAACAAAAAAAGCCACTAAAATCCTGCAGATCACATAAAGGAACAAGTTTGCAAACAACGTTCGAGCCCAAACCTACATAAAAACATTGGCGGGATTGCAAAGTCATATTCCTGCCGAGAAAACAATTGGCTATTCTTAGCCGAAAGTGCAATTTGTATCCGCCTCATATTTGACTTCAATTGTCCGCAGGACACTCAGTTCAGCTGCTCAAGGATGAAAACTCGAATCAAATATGAAGAAATGGACGAAAGATCAAAAGTCTTGCCGACCGGCTAGTGCTACTCTTGACGGCACTGTTGTATGCACAGTACTTGAAATTTGTTCATTTTTCTGAAATGACATACTAAACATAGAAAACTGGGAGAAAAACCGAAATCCCTACGGTGAGATCAGGACAACTGGGAGAAAAAAACGTCCTTGTTGTATTTACCCATTATTCAAAATCTTTAGTGAATGAATGCCTCGTCGTTTTTTTTAGAGTTTTTGTGATATAAATCGTTAACTTGTGCGCGCTGCTCAATTGTAGTTTTTAGTTTTGCCCCTTTTGATTTTTTTCTATTTATTTATTTTAAGGTCATTCGGCAAATATTTGATTTTGGAAAGTTGAAACGAAAAAAATTCGAACAGGACACTATTAAGGGTTGACTTTATTTTGGGTGGATGGGATCAAATTTAATGCGAAGGATTTAACTGTGCGATTTATTGGTTTGCTCAGTATTACGAAACGCTTTAAAATTGGTCGTAAATTTTTCTTTGTTGTCATGTTCGAAAATTTATGTGATTTTATTTAGACTTTAACTTGTCCGACAAAGTCGAATGGAAACGATATGATCCAAATCGTTAACGAAACTAAAATTATTTACTCTTCCTTTCAGTAACTCTCATACAAGTCATTTGACTGCTTGAGTGTACTTTTTTTACAATTAATAGAGAGATCACATAGCATTTATGAACACTAAAGCCTTTCGTAAAACGTTTGAAGAAATCGTTAGACATCAAATCGAAGATGCTATAAAGTGTGTCATTTGATAGCAACTAAAGAAATGTATAATAATTCTAAAGAATTTTTTTGTTGATTTATGACTGTTTTCATTCAAATTTTTCACGTTAATAGCAACAAAAATACACCACTTTATTAGCTGGTATGTAAACTAGGTCGCCCATTGAGAAAAAACTCAATACTGCATTTGGAAAAATTTTCATTAGAACAACAACCCTTAACCATTTTTTAAAATGTGTAAAACCGAGTTTTTTAAGTACATTTATTACCTATTTCTTAAATAAGTAGGTAGGTACACGTGGCTGTCCGTGAGAACACGAACACACTTAGACCTGAAAGGTCCGTTGTGGTACCACAGGATCTTCGACTCCG
Source organism: Beris chalybata (assembly GCA_949128065.1). NCBI lineage: Eukaryota > Metazoa > Arthropoda > Insecta > Diptera > Stratiomyidae > Beris > Beris chalybata. The sequence continues at coordinate 95,717,844 of OX421896.1, forward strand.
GTCCTACTCGTCGAACCATTTAGAGCTTATAATAAAGCGTTGGATTCTCGCGACCTCCATTGTGGCAAATAAGTAAATAAGTAACATGTCATTTTTATTAATATAATGCTAGAAAAAGAATATCTCCCAAAGATCAAATTTTAAAAAATTTTGATTTTTTTCAATAATATATGAAGTCAAACTGAAGCAATTTTTCAAGATTTTCATGGCAGGAATTACATAAGAAGACCGCATTTCATTGAAAAGTATTCGCGTTAATTTATCGCACTACAACGCTGCTCGGTTTTTCTATACTACTTGATCACTATTCAATTACTGCTACCAATCCAAATCGCTTTAAAAATACTTTTGCATGGAAACTGATCATCCTCTCGCTTCACCTGAGTAAAAACTGCCCGTATGCGTGCTTTGAGACACGTTTATATATTGCATATGTTGAGTCGAGAGCTCTCTCGCATATTCGGTGATGGGAATGTTCTGGATATGTTTTTAACAATTCGAGAAGTAAAAAAGTATTCGAGAAGAATATTGCACTTTACAGAATTCCCCAAGCCCTTGTGTTTTTGATGCTTCTTTTCGCTTTCCAGTGCGATACTAGGAGGATGTTGTTTTCCTCACAGGAAACTGTTCGAGCTGCCAGGGTAGCATGTAACAGTATGTCTTCAAAAAAGCAAATTCGTATACTATAAATAAAATGAAAATAGTAGAAAAAAAATTTGTTCAATACATTTTTCAAGAGTTGACGTCGCTATTAACTAACTTTAGTTATAAACATTCTACTTTGCTTATTGCCTTCCTGATTATTAAATAATAATAATAATAATTAAGGGGAATATAATATCTAATCTATCATATCGTGAAAGATTGATCATTTTCCGGAATTTTTATAGCATGAAAGTACCGCTCGATTTAATTGCCAGATAAGTGGTAAAGAGTGACCCGAACGGGTGTAGAAGCAAGTTAATTTATTTATTAGGCAAAACATTGTTCAGATAAGAATACAAACTTTACTGATGTTTAAATATTGACTTTAAGAAATTAGGTGTTTATTAATGTTGTATGGCTTTCTATTTAACAATATCCCTAATTTAGTACATTTTGAAATTTCGCTGAAAAAATATTTCATATTTTTTAGACTGCAAAAACGATTCGGGAAAAATATGGAATAAGTTTTTGTTGTAAGGTTGCATATTTCGAAACCCACATTGGGCGCCATTTTTAAACTATCCAATACTGCAATAAATCGACTTATTATCGTTCAAATACAGAACGACTTTTGTGTTTTAACAATAATAAAATAAAAAAATATATAATATTGTAGTAATGGCGAATTATATAAATTTCTGCCGAAAGAAACCTTTTAATAAGCTGGTGATGGACATTTAGTGCAATAATAAATACGACAACATTTTACAACTTATCAGCGACTCTCCAAGCAATAGGGAAAACCATGAAAATGTGTATTGCAATTATCATTATGAAGTGTGTAGTTGTGGTTTTTCGTCAACAAATTTCAAGAACACGGAAGTTCATTTAAATAAACATTTTGGTTCTTATAACGAAGTTGCTTACCACACGTTTTTTAGGATAAAAGTTAAAAATGTTTATATGGATGCACTTTAAAATAATCTGAACAAGATATTTTATTTCCAGTTTGGAGTGTCATTTGAATTCCTGCTGCAATACCAACCACTGCACCATGGCTTGAAATAGTTGGTAAGACCCTACAAAAAAATTATGTGTATGTTAATAATTTTTTTTCTCCAATATGCTTCAGACGCAGAGCTACATCCAAATGCTGAAAATTGGATCAGGTTTATTTATTGAATTTCTAATTTTTTTTTGGAAACTATTACTATTATATTTTGTTTTTTCTATGTTTTTAATATTATTTATCCATAACAAATATCCTAAACAATGGAGTTTTTATTTCGCTTTTGCTTTGAATCTTACACCGAAAATACACGACGAAGAAAAAGGCATTTAAATAATTTTTTATATTGTAAACAATTTGTATTAATATTATTTTATGTAATTATTACCACTTAGTTTTTTTGAAAATATTATTTTTATTACAACTTCATTGTGTAATTTTTCATCTAATTACACCAGCATGTAATGTTACAATTATTATCGATGGAAAACAATTTCCAATTATAATAATGGTCAAATTACTCCAATATTTCGTAGAGTGTGAATAGAATCAACATATTTGTGAACTTCATGAAGTAAACTCCCTTTTATTGTTTTTAATTGTTCACATATAGGTATATATAAATGTATAATATATATATATAAATATATATATATAAATATAGAGCCCGAATCACGAAAAACAAGAGCTCAAACAATGTTGTTGTAATTTCTGTACACATTTCAAAAAATTACCACAATCGTCAAAAACGTGAGTATTTGCAATATTTTTCGTTTACAATGGCACCTTCCAAATTGTGTAAATTTTAAAATGCATTATATGATTAAAAAAAAAATTTCGTTTTTCATAAGGAAATTGGGAGTTCGACCTTTTCTTCCCATACTCAGTTTTGAAACCAGTGTGTTTCTTTTTATAAAATACGGAACACTAACTACAACTTCCTCATTCTTTTATAATTTTCAACTTCAATATAAATCAAAGTTTAGTATTTTATCAAAAGAATAATGCGATTGACTTCTGCACAACATCACTGCGGTAGGTATGTTTTGTAGTGAAAAGAGTTACCTGTAGAATGCACATCTATGATATTGAAAGATTGCAACATGTTCTCGTCAAGTGATCTTCTTTCTTTCTAAGTTCAAAGTCACTACGTAAAAACTACGAAGAGAACTACATATAGGTATGTCCGATATCATAATCAAATCTAAATTCTTATAGTAAAAAAGTTATGCTAAAATGTAAAACCAGTTTAGCGCTCCTTCGTTCACTACAAGCCCTTCATCACATATCGAACATAATCAGCAATATCTTATCCTTTTAGCTCCGACATTTTTCACTTCAGCACTTAAAACTGTTCAGAGCGATCTTCTATAGTCGCATCCTATCAAAATGGCAAACACTCTTCTCGATGGAAAACTGTGGTTTTTTCCGGTGTCGAGCATCTGAACCGCTTCGTGGCTAGGTACCTATAGTTTACATAGGTGCGCGCTTCGCACAACCTAATGAATGGCACGTACATTTAATTATAATTTATCCAAGACTTGTTAATTTTATGTTTCTCTTCACTTAATTATCTTCAACTTCTTGGTTTTTCTTTTCCCACTTTAGGTCTTGTTACTGAAAATCCTCGTCTTTGTACTTCAACAGCTTTCGTTTCGATGTATCGTTTCTTGCACGTAGATATTCGTACTACTTTTCCTTAGGTAGAGATGACTGTGGTAAACTCTCTAGCCGCGCTAGCCAAGCTTAGATACTAACTTTGCATGATACAAAATGGCTGGCTGTAAATGCTATGAAATCAATTCCCGTAAATGGTGAGACTTCATCGATATTCGATCTTATTCTAAGGTTGCAGCCGCTATAGCTGTTGCAGAGATCTCGTTGATGTTACCTGCTTGTTGTGATTACCTTTATTTGCATTACAAGTAGGGTTAAGTATCTCCAGGTGTGTTTGGAAGAGAAAGGAGTAAAAGCGACTAACCTCCTAGCAGATTCAATTAAACGTTTGTCAAATAAATTTAACTGTAAAGAAAGAAAATTAGAACTAATTATAGTTAAGCATACATAACCCATTGGGAGTTCATACGTCGGGTGAAATTGTTCAAAGCCAGGCGAAACTTTGTTGAACTTGACCCGTGAATGAGAGTTTTTTTATATAAATTGATAATTGACGTATTATAAAATCTGTGTTTTCCAGTTTGAGCTATTGTTCCTGTCTAGAGTTACAGAATTATTCCTGTCATAAGGATTTAACAGTGACCTATAGATGTTGAATCAGTAGGATACCACGTATTAATTAAACCTGGTTTTGGTATTGAAGCGCCAATTTGGCATTTGTCCATTAGGAAATGGATTTTTAGCACTGAATATAGCCTACCGATGAAGTGAAAACAAGGAGGAGATTCAGTACAGAGTTGTCGACCTTCAAATAGCCTTTTCGTTTTCGCACTTTAATTTTATTAACTTTCTCGTTGTGGCTGCTTGATTTACCTTGAGCGTTGGTTCCACTTGTCCGTACAGCAGGGAATGATTCCTCGAATCGCCTCGTAAGAATATACAACCGCCTATTGTCCTAGAAATGTAAGGCAATTGGTACACGTCTGATTTCTGAAAACATCAAATCAGATCGACTGAAGGGATTAAGAAATCTAGAATGGACAACACGGAAAAAAATCTGCCAATGGTCTGGGCGCAACTTTATTATTTTTCCGGCAGAAGTTCGGAACGCGTTCAATTCTAAGATGCGGTTTAGGTTACTATGTGACTGAAATACTAACAAAAAGTTCGGGAGCGGTTAGAATAGGGCGTAATATATGAATACCATGATTGGGTCATACTCCGGGATGCGGTCTAGGGGTTGAAAAAGGAAAAAACTTAAATATAGGTGATTATTAAACCAGCCCGTGGAAGTGAAATGATATTCGATATCTGATCAGGCCTGAGAAATATGGAAGAATTTATGAAAAAGTATACAATAACTTTACACCCCCTTAGGGGTTAATTTTCAAAAAATCTTGAAAACACTTTCTAGGTATTCCCATGAAGAGTCCGTAGAATAAAAGTGAGTTCAATATTTTGGAAGACCTAGTAGATATAACGAAAATCGTGAAAATATATGCATTCTTTTTTGGCTGAACATTTTTTTTGCCCCCACTTCCAAACGCCAATGAATATTTGAATTTTTTTTTAATTCAAATTACTTTTCTAGTTGATTTACATATACACACCGAGTTTCAACTGTCTAGCATAAGCCATTCCATAGTTAGAAAAAACACCTTCCACCCCCGTACCATACTACCCCCAAAAAAAATATATTGCCAAAAATTAAAATACTTTTCCAACATGCCACTACTGTAGCTCTATCTAAGTACCAAGTTTCAGCCTTTTATCAGTATCTTAAGATATAAACATCGGAACTTTTTCCTTTGCACCCTCCCCCACCCTCACCCTCTACAACCACATCCCCCAATTTTTTTTCTCTGCTAGGGTTCTATTGGGACTTCGTCTTGTACAAAATTTGAGCATCTACCTTATACTGTTCTTGAGATATGAAACGTGATTTTTTTGAAAATTTCTTATCTCTCACTCCCTTCAAAAAATTTTACTTTGAGCAATCTTTTTTTGTCGACCTTTCTCCTCAAACCAAATTTTATTATTCTAGAGCAATTGGTTCGTGAGATATCGTAATCTAAAGTTTATCACCCCCCCCCCTTCGTACGCCACTATCCCAACTCAAAAATTTTTTTCAATCCTTTTTCCTAGTATAGGTTCATATATTTGTTAAGATTGAATTTCGTGCCATCAACGGCTTAGGAGATATAGATTTTAGAATGTGTCGATCTCGGCATTATTGCGTTTCGGAAGAATTATTTTCCCCCCCCCCACTCCCACACCCCTTCAGCCATATCAATAATTTTTTTTGCAAATGCGTTCACTATCGAAGTTCCATAGAAATTCCAAGTTTCAGTTTCCTAGCGTAAGCGGTTGCTGAGATTTAGAAACCAAAATTTTTCGTCTAAGACCTTCCCCAGTCCTCCCCCCTCATACCCACACCATTCTAAAAGATACCAGTCGTAGAAGTTCACCCAATCTACCCACCATAAAAATTTCATGATAATACCTCAATGGGTTTGGGAGGTACGCGCCTTCAAACTATTTTTGCGTACGGCATACGGCGTACAGACGGACATTTTTTTTATTGCTTTTTTGGGGTCTACTAGTCCTAAAACGTGAAAATACCCGGGTAGCAAATTTTTTTGAAATTTCAGGTCGATCACAATACTTTATTATTAAAATAATGAAGTAAAACAAACAAATCTAAAACCTAAAATAAAACATGGAAATATTTTAATTCTACGCCATTACAACACGAAACTTGAGAAAAGAATGCGAAATTCCTAACTTGACAGTTGACTTACCGAACCAGGATAATTTCTCGAAATTTTCCAAGTCAGTGGAAATACAGCAACTAATAGGGCGAACCATACTAGCAATCTGTGAAAACATTGCCACATTGCCGAAATATTGCAGCAATTAGCATGATATTGCCTCGTATTGCTCCACTATAGTTTCGGCAATAGTCATCGGGCAATTAATTGCTTGAAAAATTGCTCGTGTACGATCACCTTAAGGATACCATATTTGAATAAACAAAGATCATTTTGAGAATATCTATTAATTGAAAGCTTGGCCACTAGTAAGCTAGTCGAGATGTGCGGCAGAGTGTTCATAAACACAAACAATTAAACACCTTTTCTATATTGTTTGTAACTTTTGATTATTATTAGGTTTTGCGTAACCAAACTTAATAGTTAAAATTAATTCAAATAAAAATACGCTGACTGTATAAAACAACCTTCCCTAGCTTTCGAATTTCTATTTAATATTAGGTTCAGATGAATTTTTTGAAGATTTTTGGATTTTGGAAGAGTAATCTAATAGTAATTAACTAACTGGTAATCTATGCGTCTCTGACGAAAGAAGTACACAGGTTATGAGTTGTGTTCATTCAACTACAATAATATTTCTTAAATTATGAAATTTACTACTATTGTCCCGATTCACTCATCTTTTCCCACAATTCAGCTGTAACATGATAGTTACATATAGAGAACTAATCGTGTCCATTCTTTCCAAAGGTACATATACCTTTCACAAATCATTTCCTTATTTTCATTTCATGTCGTTGTTGTGTGTTTTTTTTTTAAGAAAGTTATTTCCAAATACCTCTCCATCTGTTGTCCATGCAGTTAATCAAACAAAAAGATCCGTCACATAACAACCGATGTAAAATAAATTAAAAGAACAGCAAAATGACCAGCAGATCCAGAAACTACCTTTCGGTTATTTGTATTTATTTTATACTACTCTTGTAATTTAATACTATTGAGAAATCTCACCTTATTCCTCTGATCCGCTGGCTCAGTCAGTCATCAATTTCGTAGCTCCCTATATGGAACGAAGAGCTGCTGTTGTACATGTGTTTCTTGTAGCCATCAAATGGTACCCAAATACTTGGGTGGACCAAAGAAAAAAAAAAGAACAATAATAAAATTAAATTCCAAAATATTAATTTAAAAAATCGGTTCTTGGTTTCGGGCCGAGTGCGGTTATCTTAATGTGGATGTCGTGATGATGGACTTTACCACTAATGGTAGATGGCCTTAAGATGCTTTCGGACAGCATTAATACGAATGTCGAGGGTGCGAGATCAGCCGCGGATACATTCGGTTTTGTTTGGTACGACAGTAGTGTAATGTACAGAAGACTACTGAAACCGATGTTCTGTTCGTCCTACTGAAGAAGATGGTCAACGACAATCTTGAGATTCTTCTTATTTTAATTTTCGAGTGTTGTCTTTATGGTGAGATTTTTCTCTCGATTTTGAGCACTTCTTTGTTGTTGTTATTTTGTTTGATGAAATCTAATCTGGGGATTTGGGATGATGATCACTTCGATTAGATATAATGATGTCATATGGAGAGGTGTTTCTCTGTACCAGTCGTGATTAAGAAATTCATTCAGGTCATATTTCGCGAACTCTAGAAACTTGCAAACAAACTGGTGTGCACTCGTGATAGCATTTTCTACGCAAACTTTATGAAATTGCTTCAAATTCGACAAAATACTTCACTCGAGGAAGAATTACACCTTTTTAGTTTCTTTTTAGTTTCTTTTTAGTTTAGAATAGAAGTTAATTTTAATACCCCGGAAGGTCATGAGAACTGATTGGTACCTTCCCAAGCAACAAAGTTTCAGTACAGTATTGACGTAGTCGTAACGACGTCCGTTCTACAACTATAAAGTCAGAAGACGCCGAGCAGCAGTAAATACATTTTCCTACATCTTAGTTTGTATGTTACGTATACTGGCTATATTATACGATGTATATGAGTCCTATGACTTTCTAGGTACCACCAATAAACTTATGAAATAAATAACTATGAAATAAATAACTATGAAATAAATAACTATATGAAGACCTTGCAAGACTTGAAGAAGAATTTTCCCCACGAGGTCACTCAAGGTTCTTCCAAGTGTCGTCAGTCACACATATCAGGTACTTATTACAGTCAGAAGTCATTACTCCAAGTCACACCAACCGATAAATGTGGTAATAGGTACTATTTTGCAGTCCTTGTGAGAGCGTTTTTTGGTCTACATTGGTTAGCTAAAATTCGAGTAGAAAATTAACTGGGTTTTGTTGTTTCACTCACTCTTTCGGACAGCAAGGCTGTAATAATAGTCCGTTCAAATCTACTCCATTCTGTGGACACCATTAAGCACAACCAGAGTTAACATCCGAATGTGGCAAAAATAGCAATGTGCCATTTATGGGACTTGGCAAGAGGCACTCAAAACTTTTTATGACAAAACATTTGGAAGAAAGAATAGCTAATTATCTAAAATTAAGCAGATACGTGACCCGAACGCTAGTGTGAGCTCTGACTGGACATTGTCACACGAGGAAGCATTTCAATAGGATTCGTCTCTCTGAGACTAACAATTGCAGAATATGAAGACGAAACACCAGAGCATATCCTATGTGATTGTGAGACTTTAGTTCACAAAAGACTTCGTCACTTTGGTACATGGATTCATCGGAGTTCCTGACCATTCCTCTTCGCAAAATACTAGGTTTCATTGAAAGCGCTGGGATTGAAGAGGAATCATAGTCAATCCGGAGACGTCACTATATGTAGCCCCAACTGTGGCTGAAATGACAGAGGTTAGCCATACCAACCCCTATTTCCAATCTAGGTAGTCTAATCTAATCACAGTATAATTTAATTAAAAATTTGGAACTTATTCTTAATTTTTTCCTGCAGCGCCATAACTGTTGGAAATTAGTTTTATCACTAAATAACTTGGTGCGATTGAAAGATTTCAAAAATGACACATATTGGAAATTCTTTAGTATTGATTAAGAGATCGCCAAATTTTCATCCCACACTTGGTGTGTTTTTTCCGAAAGTAAGTAAAACTGGTGAAGGCGAATGAAGTACAGTTGGTGTGATCAAAAAGTGCAGTTAGTGGATATGGGAAAAATATAATAGAGCAAAGAAAAAACTTACTGTCACGAAAGTTTGTTGTCGAGTCAACACTATCCCAAACTTTCATGAGTAAAATTATAATGATCAGAACGGAGGTGTTGAAAGGGAATACGCTTTGCAGTGCATTAGAACATCGCTTTATGCGTCCATTACACGACATAAGTTGCTGTAACCTTTCAAGTTTCTAAAAGAAATTAAAGTAAGTAAAAAGAAATGAACATAAATCCCAAAGACTACGATTCATAGAAGCCGAAGATAACGAGACACTCTAGTTGGCAAATTTCTAAACAAAATTTCATCAACATCCGTCAAAGAATCGAGCAATTATTGATCATATTTGACAAAGTCTTTCAGTACTGCTCTTTATGCAAATTCTACCTGATATCCGATATCATAACACATTCATACCTGATAAAAATCACATTTATCAAGTACATAACATCCAGGAAGACCCAAGCTACTTGTTCTTCGGAAATTGCGGATCGAAAAACAGGAAGACTTCTCGGACAAAGGGTTATTCCAGCCCGTAAATCCCGCTTTATTATCCGAGATTTTCTCGATAAATACCCGGCCAATCTCTCGACATATAAGTGTCGATTTGCATAGTACCGACACCAAATATAACAGGTGCACCGATCGAATTACTCTTGCTCACTTGAATAGTCGGTTCGGTGAGGGCGACGATATATCGATATCCGGACGAACCTTGTTCGAAGCCAAACAAATAGAAGATCAAATGGTCACCCAACATAGGCGACGCGTATATTCCACATACCGGTCAGTGAGCGACGCGATTCTGTTTGACGTGCGTTGTAAACTGGTAATCTGGTTGTCGTCACCTTTGTTTTTAAACCCCGCGGTCATTGCGGCTGAGCAACATCCTTAAAAACTTTCGAGTCTATTTACCAAGTAATTGAAATCGTTTTCTTGAGTGCTGTTTTATACACCATTCGGGAACAACCGGAATAAAGAAGCACTCTACGATTTTCGATGTGTTGGTCTCTCGATATCTTTTATAAAAATTTTCATTGTTTTGTTAATACGCGGGGGCTCTTTCGATCAGCGATAAATTGATGTAGGTAAAGTGGTTTAATGCGACAAAGTGTGTGTGTGGATGCGTTTAAAATGCGCTTAAAATGCGATCAATGGGCATTGGAAGCGCATAATCAACTCTCAAGAAGGAGTAAGTCGATCTACCGATCCAAAAGGAGTACGGGCACAATAAGACCCCAGTACTTTACCATTTACCATATTATGAGGCGCATATTTATGGAAATTTATTACCAACAACTTAGCAGCATCATCGAGGTGTTTTAGCTTCTTGTTGGTACATCAGTGTTTGGCTTAAGCCTTTCATATATTGGTATATTTCTTCTCGTTTTTTATATCAATTCTTCTTTTTTTTTGTAAGGAATGCGTTTGAGGTTTCCCGATGAATAAGATGGATTAAGGCTAGTTGGGGATTATTTACAGGTTGTAGTGTTATTGTAGTAATTTTTTCGTCGTACACCTTTTTGGGGTTTACTTGTAAAGATGCTTTAGATCCGGTAAAATTTTCTATGGCCAAAACAAACCGTTTTAGAATGGCATAAAAACTTTAATTCTTGTTAAAATTGAATTATATTTGGTTCAATTTACTTAACCGTGTGAGAGTATAGATATATGTATGTTTTTTTCAAACATGAAGATTTATGAGTAATCCCATCAACAAGCATAAACGCAATTATAGGATTAGATGGGGTAAGCTTTAATGTATTTTAAAGAATTGTTGTCTAGTTTGGCTGAAATCTCAAGTGTAATATGTACTGTGTTGAAATAAAATAATGAATGGGATATGTTCAGAAAAACAGTCCTAGTCTTTGGTTGTTTTCGGTCTAATACATTTTTATTCACCTTTATATTTAATCATTCAATCTGGCTTCTAATGCTTATATACTTACATATAATAACGACTAAAAATGTTTAACTGTATTTTTAGTTTTATATCTACAAATGGGTGAATATGATTTAAACCTGCATTTCCACGTCTACAAAATGCAAGTATAGGTAATTTAAAGTTTACCGGGTCTAAAAAAAACATAGCCGGAGAACTGAATTTTTTCAATACCACATCGACCGTTGGCTTCCAAATGCTTAATTGTTTCTGTGATTCGTATTATCGTTTAGAGTAAACGCATTGCGAAAACGACCCCTTGTTTCTCAAATTAATCTCTCTAATTGACGGTTATGAGCACTTGTTCAATTTACAAATGTTGCTCCGCCGTGAGTCTATTCACGATAAATTGCCAAACTAAACTGACCCCAAACCTACCGGACCAATTTAAAGTTCACAGCCTCTTAAAAAAAGTAGTGAAAATGGTGAAAAGAAAAGCACTTTCATTGCTAATAAAGAAATGTAAAAAAGTGGACCATCAAACACAAAAAGTAAAACACCCACAAAAAAAATTTAACTGACTGAAGAATATAAAAATTCGCAACTCTCATTCTTACAAATTTCAGTTGATTTTAGTAACAGATGGCGCTGATGGCAGTTAAAAGAAGGCTATATCAGCTAAAATTATCGAATTTTTATACAAGGATATAAGGTGTATATTACGTTGATATCAGCTCGTTGACGTAATATATGCACATTATTAGGAGATACACTGGTGATATTGACGATATTATGATTCTTATACAAGTCTGTTTCTGTTTCGCGAAAATCAGTTTTTCATCCTTTGATTTTCGAAGAGAATTCTACAGTAAAACTTTCTACAGAAGATCTTACAGACGCCAATTACATGAACACAAGAACAATCATTTTAATTTACAGACGTCAGCTAAACACTAATTAACTACGTACTTCCTAATACTTATTAAAATTACGTTTAATGCAATTAAGACGAAAAACAGTAAAAAAAAAGTCATTTAAAAACCCATCATAAATAGCCGTAATATCCATCATTTTACGAATGAGGAGAAAAAACTCGTTAAGTAAAATTGTCTTCGAAGAAATTATTGCAAAAACTTAAGTAATAATACCTTTCGGATCGATAACGAATCGTCCATAATATATACAAATATCGAGAATTAAACAGGTATCAAAAAAACATGACACTTAACACCTGGAATTTTATCGTATAAATTCGATACATACATAAGTAGCATTTCTATTGAATGTTTTTCTGTTGTGCATGTTGTGCGCATAAATTCGTAATGTGATGAAAATATTTGATGCATTTCCTGTCATTTCCACTTAAACCAATCGTCTTAAAGAGTCGCTCCTTAATGATAATGACGAACGATATCCATTTACGCACCCAGTATTATACCACTCACCATCGAGTTATCCATTCGAGCCTGACTTCATCGAGCGGCACATGCGATATCGAGAGTGAGACTCTTAATCGTTAATATCTAAATGTATACCGTGGAAATTTAATCTTATTTTCCATCACAAGTATCTCGTATAATACGAGTATATTTTCCAGATATTCGAGTGCATCTTATAGCCAACATTTTATTTCTTATAAGGCATTCCGAGTCGGTTTTTTCGTCATTCGTCGAAATTTGCAACCGTGTTTCACTTAATATCCAGATCATGCACGTTTTAATTCGGATGGTCGAAAAAAATCTGTATTTTGCGTAGATTTATGAATATCGAACGCAGCAAAGTATACTTGAAAAAAATCCCGAAGAAAATGCAACCTCACCAGAAAAATTCTTTCAAGATCAGATATATGTATATCTTTTGATGATTATGTGACCCATGAAATTGAAAACCGGCTTCAAGAGCATGATCGTTAATAACCACGCCCACATTTAAGGTGGAGCTATTGATCTTTTCAAGATTCAAGACGCACCACAGTCTCAAGTCTTTCCGATATCAGTATGAAAACTAATTTCTTTCGGCTTATTTTTTTCTTTCTCGATATATTGGTAAGATCAGATTTTTTTTTTTTATAAATTAAATAAAAAGAACGATCGGTGCGCGTTCTTATTCTATTTTTCTTAGTCACCTCTTGTTACCTTGGGTGCACGTTATCTTTCATGGTGACTGCCTCTCTAACTAATTCATATAATGAGATTAGATGGAATTGAATTATCGATAGACCAGATTTAATATTCTTTTTTAATGGAGGATCAGTGAGCAGAAAACGAGTATCACTAGCAAAGTGATTTTCATGAATGAAATTGATATACGATCACTAATGAATGGAATGTAGATCGATTATGTTCGAAGATCATTAAATGTTTTTTGGTAAGACGGAGCTTAAGTTGAATTTAAGTGAATGTGAAGTTGTAGAATTTGTTTGTTAGGGCTTTAGCTTTGAAAAAAAAAGAATAGAGTAAGTATTTATTAAAGCAATAAGCGCTACGACAGACGCTTTAGTTCTTTTGCTTTAATTCCACTAATACAAATTGGAATTCCTTATGCCACTGACAAAGAAGGAAGGAAGTGAAATCAGTAGATACAAATATGCTTTAAATAGAGCTTGTTACTGTTATGCTCAACAGAATCTTAAGATTTCCAAATTAAAACGATTAGTTTCAGTTTTAGGAAGGGGCGAAGCGCTGAGCCACCGCGCACACTAGGCACCAAAAAGGACCCATGGTGATCCTTTCAGAGCCTCGTAGGTCATTTAAAATAACCTTTAAGTTTTAAAAAATAAGTTTTCTTAGAACCTACGGAAGATTATTACAAAGAGAGAGCTCGCATTCTTCCTTTTTGTTAATATTTTGTTGCCTCATTACAATCTAATTTGAAGAAAAACTACAACAACTTCACTATCGACTTAACCAACGTCCCAGATTTTGACTCAAACAAGTGTCGTTTGAAATAGCCCCACAGCTATAGGTCCTACAAAAGTTTCGAATTTTATCATCTGAACATAGGCAGTGGTGAGCTCAGAAATTAATTAGGTAAGGGCAACAAGGGATTCAATCTGCACACCCTGAAAAGTAATAGTATTAGTACAACCAACCATTTCGATATTATTATTTTTTGAGTCAATACTGCGGTATTACTGAATGTTGCATATCGGCACTGCACCCGTATTTCAGCAGAACAATGTATTTTCTCTGCCGAGTCCTGAAATAGACAGGCATTTTCCGGAATATTTCCATTACAGAATAAAGTCTTAATTGATTCAGTACTGAAACCAGACTACAAAAACTACTACATTAATTAGGACATTTTTTAACACCAATAAACAATTTTTGAATGTGGTTTTCGTATATTGGTTATTTTTCTTTTTAACTATTGATTTTTCTGTGGAGTAACAAATACGTACTATGCGCTAACAGCTACAAAGATATGAGCCATGGATCTCATTATTACTCATTACATCATTACTACACCATTATCGAGACTATCCATGAAAATATGTTATTTGGAAATGTTATCTATTCAGTTTCAATCGATCTACAGCAGGTATTCGTTAAATACTGATACAGTAAAAATCTTAAAAATTGAGAAACGTAAAGAAGCCACAATATCAAAAATAATATGGATATCAAAGATTCATTCATTCAAGCTTGTACATTATTGCTGTTTTGTTTTCTTTTGGTTTACATTAAAGTCTATTTTATCTATAGTTAGTTAGTAAGTTTTTAAGGTTTTTTGTACACATTTTTCATTGAATTTATGTAACTAAAATTGTCATAAATGTTTTGCTGTTCTAACTAGGTTTAATTTAGCTGTAAAGATATTATCTGATCTCTAAATCATAAAGTATAAGGTGTTAAACATAAGTGTATAAACTAATACATATTGATTGATTATTATTATCTATAGTCATGAAATTGGCTCACTAGTACCAAAGTAGTACTGAAAAACAGAACTAGTGAATCCTGGTACAACTATAATCCATAAGCAAAATAAATTGTTCAATAAAAAACGGAAAAAAGTTGGCTTTCTTTCTGATGGCACTCAGAACTGATAGTTTGTATAGACAAAAGAAGATCCGAATTAAGTTTTCTCTATTAATTTATTAAACATTTTGTGCTGTTATTCTTTCGAACTAGTTGATAGCAAAATTTAAAAAATTTAAATAAAATTAAATAGATTGATAGATCATTTGTTCCAAAAATGTGAATAAAAACTATTTGTACAATATTTCTGTGATCAGGCAAATAAAATTGACCGATATTGCTGCGGACATCAATATCTAGTATCAGATACCACAAAAATTAGGAACATAAAGTATTAGGTACAAAAGTATCAGGTACTCAAAAATATCAGTGTGTATTTTATGGAGTAAGCTTTTAAAAGCATAATCAAATTTAAATTGATCTATTTTAGGGCATCTGATGATCGTAAACGTGAAAATACAAAATTTCAGAGTCGATCACAATATTAAAAAATAATCAAGTATAATCATGAATTAGGGAGTACCAAGATGTGGGTCTTGCGGTACACCAGATAATGATTATAATATTGATATTAACAGTACAATTATTGAGGCAGTAGGGAAAAATACCTGAAAGAACTGGTTATTCGAGCTTTGAAAGAAAAATAATCGACGCTATCTAACGCTCTTGAAAAGTTCGTATGAATCGAATCGATTGAAGCTGGGTATTTTTGTCATATGTAGCTTGAAAATGCACAAGCTCTCATAAGACCAAAATTTTGACAATGCTTTTTAAAGGGTCAAAATTTCTGTGCCGGTCATCGGTGACCCCCATGGCATTCAACGTGTTAAACATAGGATTCCAATCATATTCAAATCAATGCTCATTTTCCAACATAGATTTTGACTTCACCTCCAAAAAAATCATAACCACGACATTCCGACCTCGAAATTTTTTTTCTACCACCTTGGATCATATGACACATCTCCGCAGCAGGTCGATTTTCGAAAAAAGTTCAATTTCCTTCCTTTCCCTAAAATCACAGTTGGCAGCATGTTCTCACAACTTGTTCCAAAAAAACATAAAAAAAAGAACACGAAGAAAATCCGATCATAAAAAGAGCTACAACAGCTTGAAAATGACGGTATCAAATTCGTCAGTATCATTGATACCTGAGCGAGCTGTCATCATGATATGATATATCCTTGAGGCAGTCATAATATACCTTGTACGTACTAACGATAGCCTTATAGTGTAGTGAGCCGGCAATCGGCAACATACTGACACAAATCTTAGACCTTATTGCGCCTCAAGTCCACTCATAAGCTTCGTGTCGGCATAAGACCTTTCTACATAGAGCGCAGCTAACGCAACGTCCACGTTGTAACCAAAACCACACAGAAACTTATCATATTTCACCCGATATCCGAAATCCGAAATGTATAGATCGTGTTTAAAACACGTATGATAAAATGTGTCACCTAGCATCAATAGTTTGGCGCGAATTATTTAAACTGACATATAAGATCATAGCTCCACGCGCATCCACTTTACAAAGATCACCGGACCTATACCTTCGGTGTTAAGGGACAAAATACCTGTATCTTGTCCACTATGTCCCTGGAATCTGCAAGATTTAAAGATACCGAGTGTAGGCTGATACTGAAGATACGTTTGAATGGACTTCTTCTATATATTCGCCGCGGCCGTCGGCCGGTGGTTACTTTTGCCCGTTTACTAGCCGCTTTTAAACTCCGTTTTGACGACTTATGATAAATTATGACAAATTAATTATAAATGCGAAACGACACTAAGTGACACCACTTCGATATATCAATGGTGTTCGAGTGGTCTTCGAATGGTCTGTTTTGACTCGGACTGTTCGTTTTCTCTGGCTTCTTCGATTCCCATTCTGGCGTCTTCTCTCACGCTTGACTTTAATCGGAAGTTTATTAATGATTGCCGGTTGATGCAATTAATCACACAGGTGAGTAATTGACTGTAAGACCGAGTGTTACCGTGCAAAATGATCTGACGCGATAATATTTCCATTTTAGAGGGGGACATGCGGTGATATGTCGAAAACGGGCTAATCATTAATTTCTACCAATTTCTGCATACTCGACCAACATTTTGAAGATGAAGAGTTCTGTAGCTTAGTCTTCCTTAGGCGATCGAATTATAATCGAACTGACCATTCAATGATTGGGATCTTCTTGAAAGCTTACATGCATGACTTTATATGTGCATTTCATGTTATCTACCTGTGCACATATGGGCTATGAAGTGAGTAGGTGAAGTAGTGTTTATTCCATACCAAGTTCGAATTGATTTATGGATGATGATTAGGTTTGGTGTGCACATTAGAACGTAGAAGAGTTGAAATCCGTAGCTGATTCGATGATTTATTGGAATTCAGATCGAATGTAGGCACGCCTCATGTCAATGATTCGATTTTCAAATTGATTAGGGAATTTTTTCGGAATTTTGGGCACACGTTTTTATTAATTGGGATACAAACCGGTACAAAAAAAAATTAAACATGCGCCAGCAACAATTCGATTATTTGTTTGTAGAGAAAGTAAACAAAGTTCGGTTAATAATTTGCAATTTAAATCTAATTGTTATTCATTTATTTCAAAAATGATGCGTAAAACATTAATTTAATTTGTTTGCGTCTTTTAAATAAACATATTCAGTTCTGCTCTAGATATTTCAGTGCTAATTGACGCGACGTTATAATTTATTGTCATGCAAATTATAATTTGAAGAAAAAAAAGTATGAATTGAAATTGTTGGCATGTTTTGAACTTTGCTTCCCGGATTTATTTGACCTATCCTAGCTAGTAATCCCAGTAATGAAATCAAAGAAATGGGTTCTTACGTGTTATGAACAGAAATTCATGACATTCCGGCTTTAATTAAATTAGAGTAAGGTCAGCGGTGGGCGTTGGGGGTGGGGGTGTTTTGATTTGGCTTTTTAGTTTGATCAAGTTTTGTGTGAATTAAGCTACGTTGAATGCACTTATCTAAAAAAGGGTGATCTTATTATGGGTCATTCCATCAATAAACGCCAAAGTTGTGACCTAATCATTTCCGATTCTTTTGAAAATGTTTCTACATGAAGAACTAGTGAAGAAAATAATTGAATTTAAGTTTTTACTTCTAATTTTTTGACTAACAAAAACAACAATAATCTTTAAAATAAGCACTTGTTTATTATTCTAGGATAAAAATTACCAGAGATATGAAATTTAAAAGAGGACTCGGACATCTTTTTAGGGAAATCTGTAACATACTATAACTAGCAAGAAAAAAAATTAGAAACAAAAAATTTAAATCATTTTTTTTTTCACTAATTCTTCGAGTACCCAAATTTTCAAAAGAATCGGCGATTCTTGAATAACATAATTGAGAGCCACTGATGTTCTTAGATTTTTTTGACCCGATCCCATTGAGAAAAAAAGTCAATTTGTTGGTATGTTTTGAAAAACAGTATAAGCTAAACAATATAAAAACCCATTATCCTTGGAAAAAAAATTGTAGTGACAATTTTTATTGCAACAACCTTACCCTTTAAAATAAGCCATATTTTCTTATTCTATAGAATAATATTAATAACGAAAATAAATTAATTAAAAAAAACATTTCCTGAGACTATTGGCAGGATATTTTCTTTGGATATATTATAATAATAATAATCAACAGGCCTAAGCCTTGAAGTAATGCTACAGTTACTTCATGTATGAATATATTACCCTGTTGCTAATACCCTGTACAAACTATGCGTCTTAAACGCGTTTAAGTTGGTAAAAAAACGTGTTAAAAAAGAAGTTTTCAGACTAGGCAACTTGGTTTATTTTGATACTTGACAGTTTGATGGGATTTGTGTTTCATTAGCAAAATTATGCTTTCTAAATTATTTGAAATAAAAATGTTTGTATAGAAGTGATGAAAAGGGAAGTTATTAGCTAATGCAGTCGTTGCACAATCAGGAAATGGAGTTTCTACCGCATTAAATAGTTTCTTTCAAAGTTTACTTCGATTTCCTCGAGGAAAGCAATAGATGTTTTCTGTTAAACGCGTTATAGCTACGAAAACGTGTTCGCGAAGTGATTTCAATGCGTTTAAATCGATTTAAATGCGTTAATCTCGTAGTCTAAGTATAGTATAAGGTTAGAATCAGTTGACACTTTCCACGAATTTTTTTGACAAATGACTCGCTAGTCGCTAGATTAATGCCGTAATCAATCAATTTAAATCAATAATAATTTAAAAGATTATAAAACAAGAACCGTGGCCTCAAGCTAAATAATATAAGATTCTATTATTAGCTTTGTTAAAGTTTGCTTCCATTTTTTTAATAATAATCATGCTTTTGTTCAAAAATATTTCAAATATAAAAAAAATTTGCATGAAAATTTTTTATAGACGATTTTCTTGCAGTGATTGATAAGCAATAATGGTATATTTTCAAATAATGTACTTTAAAATCTGAATTTTAATGGAATTAAGATTAAAATTGAGATAAATCTGATGTATGTATCTATGTAACGATGGCTAGAAAATAAAACACGGTAAATGTTGGAAACAAACTTCAATTTTTATCAATTTACAATTTATCCTAGAAGAAATTAACCTAATAAAGAATTTAATAGATTATTAGCATTGTTCTCATTTTAACGCGTGAACAACTTTACTTTCTTGAAGCAGCTTTTTTTTACATCAATTTTTATACCCTTATAACCTTAACAAACATTTGTAGATATTATTATATGTTTAATCCAGCCAAAAACATATATGAGCGCATATTATGGAGTTTCGTTCAAGAAAATTTTTAATATCATTTATAATTTTTTGATGGCAAAAAGCACCAAGTCCTATTGTCTTCGCCTGTCTTTCTGTCTGTCGGGCCAAATGGATAATAACTCCAGAACGCATTGGTCTAGCAAGCTGTAATTTTTATTTGTTATGCAAGTTTGTTAATTGGTGAAAACAGCCTACTCTTATACCGGTCAATAGTTCTTAAAAATGGCATAGGTACCTACTATATTGTTTTTAAATCCCAAATAACAACAGAAATATTAATCAGTTCTGTTTGCTATTGACAACATTGGTAAATCACCTAATATAATATATATATATATATGTATAATTATTTCTATTTGTTTAACTGATTGCCACAAAAAATGTTCACGAGTGACATTTCCTATTTGACCCTTAGACACAATTGTTTTTCCAGAAATCGAAAACGGTCAAATGTGGTCAGATTGATTGTCCAATGGTCAAATGGAACATTTTGTCAAACAGCATTTGACCATTACACTATCTGACACTATCTGAAACCATTTGACAGGGAAAATGGTCAAAATTTGACCACCTGGCATATAGTGTAATACTAGCTTTAGACCTGAAACCGAAATCTTCCCATTTCTAAAAAATCTTCGATCAGGTTATTTTGTATGAAAGGACACTGTAATAGAGCAACTACACAATCATTAAATTTTTAACTGTCCTTGGACTAGCGAATTTTGTTTTTCAGTTACTTAAAATTTTAAAATTTTGACGAGAATTTTTAAAAATAAAATTTGTATTTCGACATTTATAACCTCTATATGTATGTATGTTTATTAGAAACGAAGTATGTAAGATCAAAAATCTTAATATCCAGAGGACCGGTTTAAATTTGATTTTACACATTTGCCATGGACTTAAAATGTTATTGAAACGACTATTATAGATATACAACTTTTGACAAAGCTATTTGAAAGTGTAATTTTGAATCATTAAGATATAAAAGGCATTTTAATTAACTTAACTTAAAATACTTTGTTTCCAGGATTCAAATGTATATAAAAACATTTTGATTTCTAAACTTATAAATGACATCGATTTCAAAATCAAGTCGCGTGAAGTGAATGGTCTGATATCCAAAAACATCCAAAACCAAAACTTTCTTATAGGTAATCCAAAAAGGCACCTTATTTTTAATTTCAGGACTTACACGATTTTAAAGAGGTCGGTTGCGAATTAAAGCAACGAAAATCAACAGGTTTTTCTCGATTTTGCTAAATGTGATCTGTTACGTCTAAATATAAAATCAAGAAAAGGTAAACTAATTCAGGATCAAAATGAAAAATCCTTAACAAACTCCGACACACAACCGCGTTCATAAAACTGAAGAATCCAAAACGTGAACCTGTCCGAATCATCGAAATATAGTTTCAGTCGGCATCGAAGGTAGAAAATCCCTCTAAAAAGGACAATATTTGCTTACCCTTTTGTGTATATTTAACATTTTGTTTAAACAAATAGCCATTAATTTATTCTGTTAAAAGCATAAGTGAAGTCTTCGTTTCGTAAGGTGTTCGTTCATGGGTTTCTGCCGTCGTCTTCATCGTCTTCTTTCACCTTTGATTCAAAGATGGCATAGTAGTTATTATATAGTGTGTTCGGTTTTTTGAATGCTGCTTCGTCTTTTACTTTTGAATCTATCGTTCAGATGTGTTTAATTTGTTGAGAAAACATGTTGGGTCTCAACGCTATACGAAATTTTCTTATTTTCTTGATTCTTTCTGGGGTCGATCTGTTGTTTTTCCACGGCAGATAAACGTGCTGCCGAACAGGTACAGCTATTAATGGATGAAGACGATTTTTTTTTTGTTTCCTTGAGGCTCAGTGCGTTGTAGCTATAGTAGTAGTAGTCGATTTTTTTCACTATTGTAGTTTCTTCGGCATATGACCATAAAGCTATATAATAGTCTTGTAATGGTTTGGATAGTTCGAATCAAGTGTTTGATAGTCAAATACGAAATTGTATATTCTGTTTGATGCGCGATGTTTGTTTTCTGTTTAATTTTCATCATTTTTATTTGTTTTAAGAGTGGAGTTTTTTTTTGTTGTTTTCAAGTTTAAATTGAAGAATTTTTGTTACTCGCGCGAGATGATTGGTTTTTAATGATGTTAGTTTTACAGGTAAATCATATATTTGTTTACAATTGAATGTGCAGGGTTTTTAAATTTTGAGTGATATTATTGAGACTGTTTTTTATTTTGCAGTAAAACTTAAAATTGGTTTAATGGTATGCCTTCATTTTTTTAGGTCAGTTATAGAAAAAGCTCTATACCAGCATTGAATTCTCTTCGAGCAAATCTTAATCGGCCGACGGTTTAGTTGTGTAGCTAGTAAATGTGAAGACATCAAATCGACTCAACTGAATAGCCCCAGTGCTCGACGATTACCTTTCGACTTAAAAGTTGCCCAAACAATGAAGAGAAACCTCTGTAAGCATAGCAATTTATTGACGTGCGTGCACCACCAAATAGAAACATATTTTTCGCCGCATTTCAATCTTTGTATCACTGGTGTTACAAGTACGACCGAAATTGTCGGCCGACTAGTACGACGACTGTACAGTACAGTCAGGCATATCAGAATAGGCGCAACATGATCCACGGAAAAAAATGGATACTCGTTTGGATAGTCTGTAGAATGCGCTTGTTCATATCGATATAATCATTAAATTCACTATGTGTACTTTGACTTTAGATAGCGACCTTTACGTCGGAAGTAAGGAGAGATAAGCAAAGGTGGTTACATCTTTCTTGAAGAATTTAAATCTTTATCAATGCCAAGAAAAAAATTCACTTAATTTAATTCGTTATCGAATTGCCTCTACGTTTCAATTATGATAGTACGATCACGGCAATTTCAATTCGATTTCTAGATTAACAAGTTGTCCTGTCCAAGATGCGGTATTTACCATGTAGCATTGTCACTGATTTCAGCTATCTCGATTTTTTACCAGAGAATTTGATTGTGGTCAATGCTTCAGTAACATAATCTTTGTACTATATTTTTAGCAGTGATATAGTTACTTTTGAATTTATTCATTAAATTCAAAAAAAAAATATCTAGTCAAATGTTGAGTGCGATTAAAGGAATCGTTAACCTAAAGTCAATCGCACTATGTGGCCATGTCATAGAAATTCTTATCTTCTTACACCACCCATTATGTAGATAAGTTGCACTTGAGATACTATCGGAATGGAATTTTTCTAAACAATATGACACACTTTGATGACTGATTTTGATATAATTCTTTTTAATAAAAATTTTTTTTAGACGTTACGCAAATCGAATGCATATCTACCTGGAATACCAATGACATGATTATTTCTTGGTCCGATTTTATTTTTTTATTTTGCCGGTATAAATAACCTTAAGATCTTAAGTCAATATAATTCAGAATTCTTTTTATTACCCAGCTATAAAATTCGGAAACATGCAGCAAAATTCTCTAAAGTGAATCGTTGCAAGTTGAAAAGATCTATACATCGTGAATGTGATGAATTTGTTTCGGATAAAAAAACCTACAATGGAAAATTGGAGAAGATTAACTTAATTTTTATGAGCCATTTAATAAAAACCTAATTAATTTAACTGATGCAGTAGACAGAGTATAGGATTCGCGATTTTATAGTTTATCATCATCAATGGCGCGATAGCCCAAGTCGGGCCCATGTCTCCTCGATTTTATAGTTAGGATTATTGAAATATTTCGCGAATTTCATTGTGAAAACATATCGTATGGATGACCTTGACTGATTTTTTTTTGGTTTTGTGACATTTCAAGGATTTTCGATCGCTATGATTTTCAAAATGCTAATCGTTAATCGTAAAGCTGTCAATAAATCAATTCGTCGCACTATGTGATGTAGACACAATAAATATTGATCTACAATTCAATGTTAAAAAGTTAAATATTTGGAACGATCATATCCGTGGATATTTTGTTAGCACATTGAAAACATTTTAATCAACATGTTACTTTATCCGTATGTTGAATTGTCAATAGTCTTGTCGTTACGCAATCGAATAATCACGATCGCAAAACTACGATCATCATACAACTTTCTTCAGCTTACTCTTCATTTAAAGAAAGAAAATTTTCTCGGTTCAAAGAAACCTTACCATTTTTTTTACCACAAAATCGATCAGCACTTTGACCTGCCCTAATAACATTTCGCGGCATAACACTCAACATACACACGCCACATAATTGCTATACAATCGAAAACATAATTTAAATATAATAAAAATTTCAAAATTCAAGATCAATGCCTGACTGTCGTCAAATCTCATCATCGGCATCATATTTCTTCGCATGATCTTCCAACATCATATCATAAAGAATTTGCTTACAGATCGATCACGATCAGTGTCACTGATCGAAAAATTGATCGGTTCCGATTATAGCGAACGATCGATTTTTCGAAAAGAAAACGGATCTAATAGTCATTTTGATTATTCACACTCTCTACATATATGATATTATTATTTGCTGTTGTACACCTACGAGACGATAAGTCTTAAGATTTATTTACTTTCTCACCAGCAGAACTTTTACGAAGTCCGTCTCGATCGATAGTGGTTGCACGGCCGGCCGTATTATAGGCTGACAACGTCTTGATGGTGAAGAGCTTGATGAGATTTGCTTTAGTATAAATGTTATGTTTTCTGAAAGATCTTCAGCCCCCACAATATTATATTTTGTTTGCTTACATAGTCCGATTCGGTTTATATTCGATTGGCGGCAAAAAGTATCTGATGCCGCAGACTCAATAAAAAGTAATAATAATAAATAGGAAGTTAGATGAACGAGGCAGAAAATGCTATAACAATTGACTTTAATTCGAACGATGAGGAATTTATTATAAGTCCATCTAAGGAAGGATCAGATATTGCGTTCCGTATATTGATTATATGCTATTACACTAAAACTTTACTTAATTGATTTATAGTAAGTGTGCTAAATCGACAATTACTCGCCGAGTAGTTGCGAATTTCGTATCATAAAATTTCTAAAAGATTTTCGGAATTCGTGAAACTTCAACAATACCTTACACCCTCCAAGGGGTTTAACTTCGAGAAATTCTTCAATTGGGTTTTCCACGATTATATTTAAAGCTTTTAGAATTGAAAGTGAATTCAATATTGTATTAGGCCTAAGATATATATCGGAATTCGTGAAAATGTATTCCGCTTAGGGGTATGACATCGAAAAATATAAATCAATAACAGAAATAAGATCTACTGTCAACCTGGGCCCAACTTAATTATTAATAACTTTTTCAGGTTATCAGTCATGTAGAAACCCGCACAACATCTTAGAATTAAACTCGTTCCGGACTTCTATTCCATAAGTAAGTTTTGCTCAGACTATTGTTATTTATTTATTAATATACTTTTCATATATACTTTTTTATCAAACATAAAAGTTGAAATATCAAAATAACTAGATTAAAGACAGTAGTCGAATCGATCTCATCAGACTTAAGAGATATTGCGGAATTCGTAAAAATGTACACAATCATTTTACACCACCTCGGTGTTTGAATTAGAGATGGGCAAAGCAGTTCCTTTCAGTGAAGTACTTCACTCCGAGTCCATTCACTTTAAGGAACGAGTTCAGTGAACTAGTTCCGAAATTCTTCGTTCCATCGTTCTTTCATTCGCTTACGAAATCTTCCGTTTTTTTCGTTTATTCATAGTTCAACTTGAGGGGAGAAGATGATGAGCAAAAACAAATAGGTCAGCCGATCTAGAAGATGATGAGCAAAAAAAGGGTGGTTAAGTTTTTTGTCACGTGTCCAACGGAACTACAGTTCACCAACAGGAGTGAGTTACTCACTCATTCACTTCAATGAAGTGTTCTTTTGCAACAGTTCACTCGTGGACGACCCATCTCTTGAATATTGAGAAATCTTCAAATTATCTTTCTGGCGATTATATTTAAAGACCTTAAGTTCCATACAACAGTTTTTGAAAAGTGTGAACATAACTCCACCAGAGTTTATGATGTGATAAGAAAATTCAGCGTTGAATGCGACTTAGTTTTAGCGAAAAATTATGGTCGGTCCTGAACTGGTTTCTATTTATCTTTTGCTCACGATATTATCCTTAATAACTAAAAACCGTAAAAATATCAAATCAAAAAAATTAGAGAGATTATAATATCGTTTTCGAAATCACGACTTTCAAAAGGCAAGGCAACAGAACCTTTATATTTTATTTTTTTTCATTGTAAAAACTTTATCAATCATGATTCCGAAAAATAATAATCAACAATTATGAAAATCCAAAAACGCATTACCCATAAGTACATAGTGAGCCGTACTGTCTGATATATTCGAATATCGCGGAAAAAATGAAATCATTTGTTTTCCATACCCACGATAAGAAAAGCATTTTACGCCGAAATATAATGATTGTTTATTTATTGAGAGGTATTTTCATATCAGAAAATATTTGCTTTGTTACATGGTTCTGCAGAATTTTTATATTTTTATTGTGTTCAGCGAATGCATTCCAAATTTTTATTAGGCACGCGCCATCATTACTCCGATAATTGGAATTTCAGATTAATAATATCATTTGAGGTTTTTGGACAGAAAAAATTATGATATACTTTCTGTTGACTGTTTAGATGATAAGTACTCTAATTTTTTCTGTGAAATAAAAAAATATGAAGACTTTTCTAAATTTAAACTCATCGTTGATTTTTATAACGATACATGAATTGGCGAATTTTAAATGTATTATAAAATTATATTGGTTTTCTTTTTTCTAGAAAATGTTTTGAACATAAAATGTTACGACTAATAATATCAAATAAGTATTAATAATCATTTCAATCATTAAAGCGCAATAAAATTGATTAAAAAATTCCCAGTTAAATATGAAAACTATAAAAAAATATGTTGAGGCCAAGCTGTCTGATTATCAGATAAAATAAAATAAATGCATTGTTTATATATCATAAAAAATATAACCTAATAACTCTGCTTTTATGATAGATCCCACATCTCCAGCGAATTAGTGAGTGGATATTTTAAATTAATATGTTTGTAATTAATATCTTCGATCGAAAATTGGATCATTTATACGAATATTTATACAACTTAAATATGGGCGGTTCGAAGAAATATTCGATTAGAAATTTGATCGTGTAAAAGTTTTTAATAGTTTTCAGTTGCCATTTATCTTTTAATCTCTTGTCAATACTGTAAAATGAATATTGGGCTACAAACAAACAAAACGTTTAGTTCACTTTAGAATTTCTCATCGAATATTCGTGTACTTTTAATTTATACTATAAAGAAAATCAGTATCTTCGATGGGATTTAATTTTAAAATATACTATACCATGGAAAATGCAACAAAAAATTTTATGTTTTAAAGCGTTGTATCTCTGAAGTCTAAAATCTAACTATTGCATATATGTCCCCTTTTTTTTAATTTTTGCAGTTCTAAAACAAATCCAAATCGGATGAAAAAAAATCGTTTTACAAAATTGAGTTTTTTCTCAAATATGTACATGAATTTTGTACTATCATGTAATAGAATTTTTCATCGCACTATTTGCGACGATACGATGAAAACCTCGATCGTGTATAATGGGGATTTTGGTCTTCAGTAAAATTGGTGCTGAACGAAAGATATTAAAAAAAATTCGCTTTTTGATCCTACGATTTCAGCGAGTTCAAGATCCCAGATGTATTGAGTTATCAGAAAAAACATCAATAATTCCGTGAATTCTGCTAGTATGTTTTCAAAGTAATACTATGTACAGACTACGAGATTAACGCGTTTAAATCGAGTTAAGCGCGTTGAAAATACTTTCCGAAAGCATTTACGAAAACACGTAGCTACAACGCGTTTAACCGAAAACATGTAGTGCGACCCTGGCGAAAATTGAAGTAAACTTTGCAAGAAACTATTTAATGTTGTAGATACTCAATTTTGTGCTTTTACAACGACTGCTTTAGGTAATGAATTCACTTTTCATACTGCTATACAAACACTTTTGTTTCAAATAATTTAGAAAGCATAAATTTGCTAATGAAACGCAGCTGAATATTTCCATGTCAAAACAAATCTCGTCAAGCTGTCATGTATCAAAATAAAACGAGTTGCCTTGTCTGAACACTACATACATACTTTTCTAACACGTTCAATTAATTTACTTAAACGCGTTTAAAACGCCTGTACAGAATATGAGGAACTAAATTCGCCAGTTGTTCAGAACAATCGCAAGGTCATTGAAGTTTAATCAATGCCGAATGGAGTTAATCGTAGCGATCTTTGTACAGATTTCTCCTTAAAATTCAATTTTAATGAATTCGATCTATCTTTAAATACGACTTCATAAAAAGCAAGTTCCATAAAATTGTATACAATATTTAAAGTAGCTAGGGAAACACCGCACGAAAGAACCATTGATCGATTATCCACACCATATATTTAACTCAAAATAATTTATACTGTCCCATAAAATATTTTATAACGCTTTTTGACTATTTTCTCGATAGTAATTTGTGTGTATTCAGTAGCTTATTATACTGTCATCAATCGTTCAAGGTTTATTTCCAAATGATTTTCTTTCGAAAGCCAGCGACAATGTACAACTAATAAAACTATAAAATGGGACAGAGCTGACGGGATAAGAAAGAAGTTCAAGATTTCTACTAGGTCAAGGGTAGTAAATTGAAATCTTTGATGGGTTTGAAGTCAGTGCCATTGCACATATGGAAACGAAATTCTTACTTCTGTATTTTGTTTATAACATCGGCCTTTGACTTAACTGTTGAGGTCGAGCTGTAAGTACTACTGCATCTGTGGACTAAGAAATGATGAACGAAAATACACCAGGTACCATATACCTTCAAGCCATTTGTATAAGAGATAGTAGCAATGCAATAAATTTATAAAAATATTAAGACGCTCATAAATCTTCAGCGAACAAGGACATTTCATCTGTTGGCTTCTCTTGTTTGATGAACTACAGTGAAACTGCATCACAAAAGTCACCCACAGCGGTTGTTTCGAACATAAATGGTCAACATCGGTGTCATATAACTGAAAACACTGGACGCTACTTTAGAGTACTAAACGAGTCAAATGTCCTTGCCGAAGACCAAGTCTTTTGAATTTTATAAGACCAGAAACCTGAAATCTTTGCTTCGACGAATTGTAACGATTAGCCTTTGGCGTAAATTCGAGATGATGAAGTTTGAGAGCATTAAAACGTGTCAAATTGATGAGCAAAAAACTAAGACACGTTGTGTGTTGTTACACGTAAAATGCATCAGACAAAAGTCACTAAAATGCGATATTAGCGCTAAAAACCCCTGAGGTCTGTTGGATAAGAGGTGAATTTATGTGTAACATTGTTCTCATTTGGCGTTCTTAACGATCGTCTTCATGCAATTTTGACGAATAAATTGTTTTGGGTCTTTGATTTTTTTTTTAATAAATTTTATAATTATTTTGTTCAAAAGAGGTGACTGCAGAAGGTTAAAGATGTCTTGAGTTGTTTTAATGTATGATCAGATTTAAAGTTAAGTTCTTTTTTTAACTCAGAGTTTTTTAATCTGTTCAAAGATTAAGTATCTAGAATTCTGTTAGACTTTCACATAAGGATTTTTATCAACTCCAAATTGGTTCAATAGTTCAAACTTGGGCAATCCAAAAATTTCCAATAATCCCCCGCGATTGTACTTTTATCGCTCTGTCCTTAATTTCAGCCTAAGGTTACAATATCGTTATTCCCTATTTAAATTGTAGTATTTAACCGAAAAGTGCGCAACAATTATACGCTACTCACTATCAAAGCACCTTATAAAGAATACCTCAATTGTTCAACCAAAGCATCTGACTAATGAAAGTGTTAAATTAATTAAACGAGACTTACAAATTGCGACGCCAATTTTTTTTTTTGTCTATGTTTTACTAATTTTTAACACTTAACACCATAGCAACAACTTCATTCATTTTCCAATTAAAATTATTATTCGTGATCAAAGTTTCTACGGAAAGCAAAAATTAGTACATATTAGTAAACAATTAAAAATAAATCTGAAGACAGGTTTCTTTTGTATTTGCCGTAGTGTCCCCTTCCATGTACACATATTTCCTTAATTACTTAAACTTCGAGAAATATTAATAGAATACAAATTTAGTACTTTAAAACCGATCTCACTAGAACTCTAATTGATTTTGATTAGAGTGCAATATATTTTCGATGTCCATGATTTTGCAAAAATTTATGCAATCTAATATTTATTTATTTCGATTATATTTTTTTGTACTTTCCATTAAATCTGTCTAATATTTACGTAAAAAATTGCCGACTCTCGTAAATACGGAACACGTTTTTATTTACGTCAAATTTTTTGAACAATTTATGGAGATTTAATCGAACTTTGTTAGTAGAATTTTGAAGAAGGTTAAGGTTTATCATGAAGAATTTAATTTGCACCAACTACTGTACACACTTTTTTAGAATACGTGGTCAGATATATAGAAATATGTTAAGAAAGAAATTATTCATGACTTGGAAATTAAATTCAATAATGAATTCTAGAAAAACAGGAAAGATTCAAAGAGCCCTCTCGGAAACAAAATTTTGAACACTTTGGGTGCAAAATTTTTTGTCAAAAAATGTTGACAATGCCGTTTAACCCATTGAAGTATTTTAGTAGGTTCATATAAATCATGCAAAAATGCAATAGTACAGTTTTGTAGACTACCATTTCTTTGGCACTATCTTAATTCGCAATTTTTATTTATTTGTCATGTATTTATAATTTAATGATATTAATTAAAATTTAAATTTTATAGTTAAAAGTGAAATTAAGTGGGAACAGTAAAAACCAATAGGTTTCTGATTTATGCTAAACACCCACTGCAATATCGTGCATTCCACACGATCATGAAACCACAAGAAGCGGCTATCGAAATCCAATAAAACTGGAAACTCCTATAACCAATTAGCGAATTCGAAACTTTATTTGCAAGCCATAAGTATGATTATAAAGCTTAAATCGAAGCAAAAGACCTGTAGCAACAAAAGACACCTTGTAAAAATCAAACAAGAACACAATGCCACATAATATGCGCTTTATATTATCCAGAAAGGAATATGCCGCATATTTTGAACCCACTATATACCTATAAAAAATAAAAAAAATTAAACTAACCCAGAAGGCTCAGTCAAAATACTTTGGCATCCAAATTGATTTTAAGCACCTCTAAATACCCATCAAGAGTAGCCAACAAAACGCGATGTGGAAATGTGATAAAAATTGAGAATCTTTAAGACGACCATTCCTTTCGGAAATTTTAACCTCGAATATATATATTAAAAAAAAACCTTTGGATATATTGTATATGAATATACATCTAGTAGGTCTTTAAGCGTCATATTATGCGAGAATAAAAGCGGTCAGACCGCAATAAATTCGATTGCCACTTCTCCGGGACACCCATCCATACTATAAACTAACTAACTAAAAACCAGTCAGAACTAATAAGACAACATCAGCAGCTATAAATTGACATTATTGCGTGACCACTGTGTCCGAATGATATAAGATACATTTTAGATATAAATGCAACAGATTTTTGTCTTCTTTTTTTTTAATATAAGACGTATTTTACCTCAGTTTCTTTTTAACACCACAACGTGTGGAATAAATAAAATGAGAATTTAATTTGTAGTTGATAATCGCCAATGCATGATAAAAGTAATTTGGTACAGAGCAACAATAATAATCGAGGTTCGTTCAAAAAAAAATCAGACAAATCATATTTGAAATATAGTTTTGAGTTTAGTACCTACTTATGTATTTTGAATAATTTTTCAAAAGTATTTTTTAGATTCAAATTTGTTGGCTATAGGGCACCTATTTGGAAAAATTGTGCTTCGATCCACAAAAGAAAAATGCAAATCATTCAAAATAAATGTTTAAAAATAATACTCGATAAACCTTGGCATTTTTCTACACAAGAATTGCACCTAATAAGAAACTGCAAAACGTTAATTATTATGGCAAACCAACTAACGGATTCAATCACAAATAATTTCCTTCGCTCATATAACCCGCTAATTATGTCGCTATGTCATTAAAATAATATTGAAAATTTGGGTGCTTAGCTTTAGAATTAGTTAGCTCTATGATAAGTTAGCTTTAGGATTAGGTTAGGAATTTATAAAGAGGTTTTTAGACACAACTTTTCCTCATAATTTCAATAATTAATTACTACACTTACTACTGCAATTAGCTGCTTAATTTCAGTATATAGTTGTAAAAGTTTATCTTGGTCTCTACAATAAATCATGAATTGTAACACAATTGTAAACGAAACTAGTCAATAAATTGATCTATCTATTTGACCTGTAATATAACTATTGCTTAGTAAAAGTAAAAGTTTTTTTTAAACAAAACTATCGTGTTCTTTTACCTAATAAATCGAATTATTGTGAGCTATAAAACGTTTCTCACAAGAAGACGAAACGATGTAATTTATTTAGGTAATGGTAAAGATAACGCAGGTCCTGATTTATGACTGTTATGTCAATACTTTCTAGGTTTCCAGTGATTCTAATAAAAGGTATAATTTCGGCAATAAACTTAAGTAAACACACATTTTACACTTATCATACCAATTAGAGATTATTTCTTATCTCGTATCTGATGTCGGTACGCCAAAAGATTATTTCAGTATGCTTTAGCAAATATACGACTAAGCCCAATAAAATTCAAATTTTTTTAAATTAAAGTTGAATCAATGATATCGAATTCCTACCGAACTAAATCGTTCGGCAGCTAACGGACTGAAACATTTTATTTCTAATTCTCTTAACTGTGAACTTTCACAATCTGAATAAAATTGACATACCTAACCATTTTCAAAAATCCATTATATTATACGAAAAATAACTTTAGAAAGATATCCGGACGAATTAAAATTAATTTTAATAATTTACATGAATGAACTAATCCAGATACCGCCCAGTTACACAATGTATAGAAAAGAAAACAGGATGAAAATTACCAAAGTCCCTTCGAATTAAAGATACAAAATTTAATTTTCTTTGAATTAAAATTAGAATCGATTTATGTTTCAGTCGCTGGCAGAAATCGATTATTTAACAAAACTAAATTTTTTTAGAATTAAATTTTTATTAATTTCAAAAAGAAATTTTCCATTTGCTGCAACCATGAGAACAGAATTCCACAAAACCATTAAGCCAAATTAAAAGAAATAAATATCTTTAATTGTTTTTAACTTGGAAGCATTTTTTTTTGTTTAAAATCCAAATATTTTTTGAAATTTCCATATTTTTAATATATAGATATTATATTTGAAAAGACAAAAATTAAAGTGTGGTGTTTCCTGCCCGATTTATTAAGAAAATCAGTTTAAAAAATAAATGAAAATAAAATAAAAAAAAACAATCCAAAAATATGCGCATATAAACCAATTAGCCAGTTCTGAGTATCAGTACTGAGATACGCCTTTTTTAAAATATTATTATTATTAATTAGATAAAGATTAAGATATTAAGATTAAAGATATATTTACAGGTTTTGTTCGGGGAAACTTTAATAATTCGACATATAGATAATAAATACTTAAGGATTAAATTATCTGACTTCATTTGCATAAAAGGAACATATTTGTCAAAATTATATACTAAAGACTTTTGAATATCAAAAACAATTTATATGCGTTTAATCCTTTCTCTAGAGGGAGCTATAAATTGGATAAGAAAAAAAGCTTATAAATATTGATAGATAAAAACCAGCACTGAGTACCAATACTGAGTACCAGTACTGAGCTACGCCTTTCAAAAATCATTATTATATTATTAATTAGATAAAGATTACAATGTGCTGTATTTACAGTTCTTGTTCAGGAAAAGTTAAACAATTGGGCAAATAGATAACAAATACTTAAGGATTGCCACAAAAAGGAACATATTTGTCAAAATTATGTACTAAAGACTTTTGAATTTCGAAAAGAATTTATATGAGTTTAATCCTTTTTCTAGAGGAATTTATAAACTGAATAAGAAAAAAAACTGATAAGTATTGATTAAATTAAATTGAAAATTAAGCTTTATATTTAAACAAATTATAGTCTGGGTGGCTTAGTGGCTAGAGCACTTGCCTTCGGTGCACCTGGTACCAGGTTCGAATCTGCTTGGCGACAAGTAATTTTCGAAAATGGGACTGGGTGCCGAACTACCAGTTCACTCAGCTGTAAATGAGTACCTGAGTTAAAAACGGGGTAATAATCACGGACGAGCGTGTAGCTGATCACTTCACCTCCTAGTGTTCCGTTGGTCTCGCAATGAAGTAACTCCAGCATTACATTAAGGCCTAGGCCCGATTTGGGCTGTTGCGCCATTGATTATTATTTAAACAAATTCCAAAAAATATATTGTAATAAAGATTAAAATATACGACCTTTTTTTTAAAAAAAAAAACTAATTTTTCTTAACGCCACTTTCATTATCAATTCATAAATCCCTCAAAATTTTCGTACACAATCTTAATACCGGATCTTACTGCGATAATCTTTACCTCTTGCCAATAATTCTATGAAAATAAACACCTCCTGTCCCGGCCAATAATAAGCTACCAGCATGTGATGTTTAAAATAGAAAAAAAAAAAATAAACGACTAAAAAAAATCTTTTTATTATCAATCACCTTTCCATATCAAAGAATCCTTCGTGAAATATTCCAACAAAAAACCAATAATTGATAATCTGCTTGTAACTTTATTGGTTCGAACAACTTGCCTTTTTATGACACTTTTCCTTTCCACTAAAATGAACTCAATTACATGTAAAAGAAAAAAAATAGTAATATTAACTGAAGGAAGAACACACATGTTTATTGAATGCAGTTATAGGTAGGCATGTCGCGATAAAAACAAAAAATAGAAGCTTATCACTAAACATTTTATGAAGGTAAGTAGGCAAAGTCGTACGCAACTATAAACATATTCGATCTTATCTAATCAATTTATCGAATACGATATGTTTACCTTTTATTAGTCAGGTAAATGTCGACTAGCTAGAACTGTGTTGAGACGACGGAGACCGCCGTCGATCACCGATAAAATGGTACGTGTATTTTTCGAAACAGAAAATAATTATACGATAATTGTACCTACATATTTTTAAGTAAATATTTAGTTAATGTTCGTATTATACATTTATACGAAAGAAGAAAGTGAATTTTATCATGTTATGTCAGGCTCAATGTCAATGAATGCTTATCGAATCGATATCGTTGCACTTTGACTAGTTTGTTTTTATTTACATAAGAAACAATCGGTTTGATATTGTAGAACATGAAATTAGCAGAATACGAACACAGATTTATTTCTGCTTAAAACATATAATACATATTTTAGTTTACAAAATAACGTCATATAACAGTGATTTGTATCTTTTATCTATTTGTTTCTTGTAAGATCTATTTTTAAAGAGGCCTTCTTAATGTCATTTCATAGTACATGAGTTGAATGAACCCCCCCCCCCATTCTCGAATAGTATTAATAACTGAAGCAAATGCTAGAATTCTAACTTAATTCTTCATATCTAAATTTGCGTATGCTCAAAAGTTAAAACTTTGTATGTACCTATAGCTACATATATATTGGAATTTGCGGTCTTTAAATATTTTGTAAGATTACTCTTACAGTATTGTAGTTGATGGTTTAATCTTGTAAAGTATAATGATAATTGATAATTTTTGAGACCTGTATAAAATTTTGCATTAAGACAAATTTGAATTTTCAAAAGTTTCAGTATTTAATAATAATGTGTTTAAGAAACGTTAAAATTTTCTGTTCAAGGAAACCAGTTTCACTCCTATTATCTAATCTATTTTTAAGAAACTAGTTTAAGTCCCACTAATTCAAAAAAAAATTATTAATTGTAAATGCCGCCGGTGAATTCGTTCTTTACTATTCCCTATATTTTTCATCCAAATT
The DNA here is from genome assembly GCA_949128065.1 of Beris chalybata. Classification (NCBI taxonomy): domain Eukaryota; kingdom Metazoa; phylum Arthropoda; class Insecta; order Diptera; family Stratiomyidae; genus Beris; species Beris chalybata. The sequence continues at coordinate 95,753,742 of OX421896.1, forward strand.
ATCAAGAACATCAAATTTTTTTCCCTTATCTGAGAAGAACTTTTCGCTACAACTTACATCAGCTCAAATGATTTCGTCTGTTTTCAAAAATTCAAAAATCTGGATATTCAAAACGAGTTCCGTATTAAATTAAAATTAACACTGAACTATTTCACTCGATCTGTAGACGAACTATGAATTTGTAGAATTAACTACACACATACAAACTTTTCATAGAGTTCAAGCGAAACAATTTTCATGTACATTTCGAATTGAAAATTAATATTTTACGAATGCCACTCATAAATATCACTTTAAAAAAAAATAAGTTTAAGACGACAAAATAATAATTACACACCAAAAATAAATTCTCTCCTTCAATTTAGAAAGTACACAAACTTATTTCTGTGTTATTTATCTTTCTCAATTAAAATTTTTGAATTTTTTTTAAATTGTTATTGTTTTACATTCACTTGAAATACAGTAAAAGTGGTTTTTGTATCAAAATTTGTTCGAATTTCAAAGCATACCAATATACTTAGAATAATACGAATAGAAATCAAACAGAGATAAAAAACTAACTAAACTAAACTAAACAATAACACGAAAGTAAGATATAATTTTTAATGCACTTAAGATTATAAAAAGATGTGCATTAAAATACGAAATTTTTTTTTTTTATTTCGAATTTATTCCACAAGATCCACTTTGACTTTTAGAAATAGCAAACAAACAAATTTAGTAAAACAAAATTAACACTACTGTAGGTGTCCGCAAATCGACACACATCTCAAATCTTAATTTTATTTTTTCATTAAATTATTAACGTATAATTAGGAGCCAAAATAAAATTTATAAAAAATCTGTCTTTGCTCGAACGAATGTTCTGATTTCTGAATTAAATTTAATTCTCGCAGTACGTTACAGGTTCTCTACTGAAGTAACTCCGATATCTTGAAGGTAAATATGATAATCTAATAACCTAGATTTAATAGGAGGAAACCACAACTCAACTCATTCGAGTTTTTACAGCTTGCGGTATATGAAAAACAAAAATTCAATGCAGTTTAATATCGAGTCACATCTTAATTTATTGCATCGAAAGGCTTAGACTGAAATTGAACAAGCATATTTTTTCACTTATAATTAGTGAGCCTATTACCAAGGCGATTTGTTTTTAGTGTTAATGAATAATGAATTACATTCATTTTATTTTTATTGATTACTTTCTGTTTAATACGAAAATAACTCTGAAAATACTTTTTCGTATGTAACAACGCCAAGTTCTCCACAATAAAAAGAGCCTTAACAGATGTATCTAGTTGTAATATGACTTGGAAATTAATATTTTGCTCCTAATATGTGGATCAAAATGAATATCGATGTCTACTACAATAGTTTCCCTGCCATTTCTCGACTACTCTAAATACTCTATTGCAATTTGTTTTACCCAATTAGGTGTATGCAATAAGATAACCACCGCAAATTGTTTCAGAGGCCTTAAAAAATACTTGAATAAAAAAGATTAACAATTTGAATTTAGTCGCCACACAAACTAATGAATTAATATCAGGTGAAGGTGTATAGCTATATTTCAACTTTGCGCAAAAATTTTGATATGTATGAGCTTCTTAAAATTTTTCGTACAATATCTCACAGTTTAATTTATCAAAATAGTTTGTAGCGTAAACGAAATTTAAAGAAAATTTAAGAACTAAACCACCTTTTAGTGAATCTGAGTGTTACATGTTAGCTATTTCCAGTTTCGCTAAAAATCTTTTTCAAATACCAAAGTCTATATTCTGTAATAAATTTGCATTGTCCAAGGCACAAAAGCCCTTTTTATTTATTTCTTAATTTGTTCTTAACATTGAAGTAGTGTTTAAACAATAATCAAATTTAAAAATTAAATCTTACGAAAAAGAAAATTTCAATTCCAAATCATTTTATGTTCAGTGAAATATTTTTAATGGCAAAACCTAGCTTGTTATTCTTTTCACACTATAAACTACCCATATCGGTTTTTCCTGAGACAATTCTTACTGATTTAAGAATGTGTTTTAATTATAGAAATGTTTCCGATAAATTTCGCAAGGAAACGCGAGGAGAATATAAACATAAACTCACTAGCCTTTTCACTATTCAGTACAAATTCAAATCCATTAGTGTAAACCTTAATGTTTCTAAACGAAAAATTATACCCTATTACACTTACTTGTGTCATCAATCGATCCGCTCCCGTACCTTCATCGTCTTTAAATATAATATCCTTATTATAGTTTGGCACTAAATCTTTAAATTTCGGATGATTTCGTTCGATTTTTCCCTCCTGTAAACCGGATGCGCCCAACGTATTTTCCGACATATTCGGATCATGTTGCCTTAAAACTAACGGAGTTAATTTTCGATTTTTTCGCGGACCACCAATACCCCGACCGGGACCACATGAATGCACTGTCGTAAATAACGATAATAGTAATAAAACACTAAAAACATTTCTCAGAAACATATCTCTATGGGATTTATGAAGAATGGAATTTTTTAAAATTTTATTTATATTTAAATACATTTTTTTCGATTTAAACTAATTTGATTTCTTTTTTTTATTATTATTATTATTAAATACTTTAATCAATATCTACAGAAGCACTGGAATTTTCTTCTTATTTGTTACAAACAATTCACTGCACTAAACATTAAAGAGAATCGGTCTAAGATTATTATGTTACCGTACATGATAATTTTCACTTTGTTTCGTTTTACAAAAAACGTTCTGTTTTAATTATTTCACAAAAAAATTGGTAAAATAAAAAACAAATTATATTAAGCCAGCGTGATGCACTTGATTATTTTTATTAATAACAACAGCGACATTTCACCTGCATCAATAAATTACACATAAATAAAATATCATAAAACCTCTTTATAAATAAAATATGGTTAGCACATGTTCCCGGAATTATTGTAAACCGCAATATAAATTTTTCGCATTATTACTAACAACTCATAAATCACATTTGCAAAATTATTTCATAAACATTATTATGTACATTACCGAGATTTTTATTGATCATCACTACTTTTGTAACTTTTATTTTTTTGGTGATATAAAAGATTTGAAAAAAAATATATATAATTATAAATATAAATTGCACACAAATAAACAAGTTTAATTTAATGATATTAACGTAATCGCGAATAAGTTTGTCGTATAAATATTATAAATAATAAATTATTATTAATATAACAAAAAAAAAGGAAAATTCATTCAAATACTGAATTAAAGAACACGCGAGAACACACTTCCACCTCACGATAAGAACGAAATTTGATTGAACAGAACTGGACCTATGACAGATCTTTGCGGTAATCCACACATTGCATATTACGGCTACTCCATTCATTCATAGTGTATGAACCCTCTGTTCGACAGTAATACTAGCACGGTAAGTATGTACGTAAGATTATACACTCAGTATTACGCACGACGTCAACGAAATCACACACGGTATTTTTTTTTACTGATGATCAGATATATTGCCGATATATCGTCCTAACTAAACGACACACTGCACGGATATGTTACATGAGATTGTCGTGTATTACGGGATAGGAATTATGAGTATCCTTTTCGTAGCTCGGCCTAATATACAACTGATGGACAAATGTCATATCGCAAGGTAGATGCTGCTAAAAATTATCAGCTAACTAAAATACACAGTCCGAATACATTTATACCTGGCGACCAAGTCGATGTATATCTATGTGTGTTGTATACCTATCAGGTAAGTATATAAATAATATGATCGTAAATTGATTTCACCGGTACCGGTAACACGCCGTAATACGAGCTACAAAGCAGTTTATAGTCCAGTCAACATCGATCATCCCCTTTTAGTAATGCATACGAGTACTCGTATGTCGACATATGTGTACATAGAGAAACTCTTACGATCATTTTTACGATCACTTTCAGGACCTATACGTTAAAGTCCTTCGAACTTAACGAAACTTTCGTATGTTCGTAGCTCGATCTTCGTTCGAAGCTATGCTCTATAGTAGATCTTGAAATTGATCATACACTAGTGATATTCGCTTTGAATGCGGTTTAGTGATTCATTATTTAAACATTTTATAGCAAATCAAGTTAATTTGATGTGAGTCTAATTAAATCGATATGTTATCTCTATTTGCAATATAAAAAATGATAAATGACTTAGTAAATTTCTTAGAATATTTGCAATTTAGAGATATGTACGTATGGAAGAATTCGGTGAAATTTCTAGAGATATATATGCAACCTTTCAAATGAAAGTGTTTAAAAAAAATTTGTATGACGAAATTCATGATATTTATTTATTATTGTTGTATTTTTTTTTTTAAATTGTAAAGCTTGTAAGCTCCGCTCACAAGACCCTTTTGAGGAAATTTTTAGTTAATATAAAAAAAAAAATAATTGTTGGTAGTATAACATACAATCTAAAACAGCCTCAAGCTTATACAAGTTATTACTAATATTTAACAGCATAAATATTATAAATTATTGAACCAAATTTTTTAGACAAAATTTCAAGCTAAAGAAAAGAAAATAATAAACAAAACTTTGACGATGACTTCGACATAAAGTTGAATCAATGCTTTAGTCTAAAATTGTACCTTCGAATATTCCAGTGATAAAACCAGTATTAAGCTGTACACCGCTTTGTCAAATTTTTGCCAAATTCCATAGACAGATTCAGTCAAAAAGTGTAATCGTAAACTATTTATTTACCAAATTGTTTTATTTGATCAATAAAAGTACTACTTCTTTGAGATAGATTAATTATTTTATTTGTTTAATCTTTTTTGACTGCAATGGCACCCAGTCTAATACAAGTTTCAGAATTTGAAACAAAAACTGAACACTTGAGCAGTGGATAATGCAAAAGTCAAAGGTATAGGTGCTCATAAACGAGCGATTAAAATTGCTCAATTTGAAGCAATATTCAACAATTTTGACATTACGAAAAATAAAGCAACAACCGATATAGATAAAATTTTCATCAACTCGTTCCTGAATTGTGTTGAGCGATATTAACCAATATCTAGAAATTTAGCAATAAGGGCTTACATGAGCAATTCAGTTTATGAATAACATGAAAGCAAACTTGACAAACATATGTTTATAAGACTTTAAAATGAAACATGGACATATTTGAATTCCAAGTCATTACTACACGAAACTTGACAAATAAATGCGAAACTGGAAACAAAACTTGACAATTGAATCACCGCACAAGGACGAATTTTCCAAGTCAGCTGAAATACAGCAACTATAGGGCGAACAACACCAGCAATCTTTAAAGATATTGCCACGTTGCCGAAATATTGCCATGTATTGCTCCATTAATCGCTCCACTAGTTTTGACAATAGTCGTCGAGCATTTAATTGTGTGAAAAATTGCGCGTGTTCAAGCATCTTAAATATTTTAAATTTATTATTTCTATATATCACGTACGTGTTTTGTGTAATCGAACTTGGTATGTGGTATGTGGTATGTGTTTGGTATTTAAAAAAATTATTTTTGTTGAGATTATTGGAAGGACATCTCTCAATCTTTCTCTGTATTCCAAGCAGTCGGTGCGAACATATAAAACAGCACAAATATCTTATAACCTCAATGTTAGTGGTTAGTTTCGAATATTTGAATTAATTAACAATCGTATCTTGCTTCGCGTAACCCTACATATCTCTTTCGATGCATCGCCGAATTTTCTTAGTTAGAGTTTACAAAAAAAATGGTAATAGGTTCGAAAGATGCAAAATGTTGTTTTTTTTTTTCAATACAACGACCTTTGCTACAAACTTATAAAACGCTAATTTGCTACAAACTTATAAATCGCGCGTCACTCGCATCGCATTCATTTTAACTCCACCTTAACCCTTGCGTCTACACAGACAATTTATCTGGCAATGACAATGGCAATATTGCCATTGACTTAAATGTCAAATCGAAATGAGTGGGAATTTGATTGCCATACAATTTCCATTTGACCTAGTGAATTCGAAGTGTCGAGTTGTGAATCATAACTTCAAAAACTATTGATTTATTCAATAGTTTTTTCTTTTGTTCACTTATTTTCACTCATTGCGCGATCCAACCAAAAAAAACGTAAGTCTACATATTGACAAGCAACACTAACTTCTGTCAAACGATTTGTTTTCTGGCAATATAGTCCTCAAAATTGCGAGCAATATTGCCATATACGTTTAGTGCGTCTACACTGTCAATCTTTGTATGACAATAATGCCGTGGCCTATGATATTGCCAGATAAATTGTCAGTGTAGACGCAGGGTTAGGAAATTAGGTTTTATATAAATTTCTGATCCTCTCACCTGAAATATTTGCCAAGCTTTTGGGAAGTGTAAGGCTTTTGAGTTAATATGTGAAATATGTAACTTAACATTGATTCAGACTTCAATTTCTTGTAAGAACCCAAAATTAATACAAGTGAATCAGAAAAGATTTATTTACGACTCCGTTTTGTTACCGGTAAGTGAATCATATTGGTGGAGTATAAGTGAATCATCTAAGTGAAGCACCTGGGGCACTTACATTTCGCCACAATCATTTCCCTTTTATATCTTTTTTTATTTGTTAGAGCCTATAGAAGCATCACTGCTTCTCTAACCACGACCTAAGAGGTCTTTGGCTCCTGGCTCTTAACCACTGACTATAGTCCATATCGGTTTCTTTAAGAAAGGAAATGATTTTACTCAGAGGAGTCTTCGACAGGTCTTCATAGGTGAGAGTAAATCCAGAGAGATTCTGCCTTGCTGAGTTACTCTGAATAGATATTCTACGCTTGATCGCCAGAAATAAAAATTATATTAAATTCGTGCCAAGACTATATCACGTCACTGTGGATCGTACCCATGGTGCAAAACTAGTTATAAAAGTGATCTTCGCACAACTACACGTGTCTCAGTTGGTTCTTTCGTTGACTTTTTAAAATCCCCGCATATGTACACAGGTTCAGTTCATTGAAGAGCCGTCTTCGATCGTTCTGGTACGATCGGCCTGAAGATGCTGGAGGAGGAGGCGGAGTTTATTTTGGACCACGACGAACTCTCTGTCTGAATGGTACCATCGCAAGTATATAAGCGATTGAAGCAGCAGAAGAAGTTCTTCGTTTTGGCTCATGGTCTTGGATGATGATGATGATGGTTCCCAGCCTCATATCCCGAGCCTTAGAAGAGATGATGATGACCGCGGTTTATTGTTTCTTTTCTTCTTTTATTAGGTGTGTGTGTGCTTTTTTTTCCACGTCTTGTAAACTGCTGTTGCGTCTACTGATTATGACCTGACCGGTATAATACCTTCTACTTCTTCGTCTTGTTACGTTTTTTTTTTCTTCAGTGTTTTTGGTATTTTGAATCCAATGATGATCATCATCTCTGAAATATCTTCTTTTTTTAAAAAAAAAAAAAAATATCATACACTCCCAAAAACTTGTTGCCAGTGTATGGATATGATGCTTCGGTTTTGTTTCGAGGTGAATTAATGTTTTTGCTTGAGATTCCGCTGGTTTCGAAGCGACGACTGAAGAACAAGACCAAGAGTCTGAAGAATTTTTATTAAAATGCTTGCAAGATTCTTCGAGATGGTGGATGCTGTTTGGCTGCTACGATGGGAAAAGGTATCACGATATGTACCTGTTTGAAGTTACTTATCGATTCTGTTTATAGTTATAGGCTCACGAATATTTATATCCATAGCGAGCGGGGCCACCATTGCATAGTTTCACATTTATGTTTCAACGTGTATCGTATGCATGTGAACGGAATGGTATATATCGTGGTCTGGTTAGATCTTGAAGAAAATGAATATATTTCAACCGTTACTAGTCTTGTGGGGATTTATGTTGAGTCTTCAAGTTCCTTATCATAAAAGTAGTTTTGCTTAGTACAGAGCCGCATTTTCTGCAGTTTTATGTTCGCTTTTAGGTTATTAACTTTGGTTGTATAATTAGTATTATTTTATTCAATCATCAATCATCAGAATACATAAAACTAAACACTATTTTTATGCTATATTTACATGCAATTAATTCTTTATTACCACAGAAATTAGTGAAGAATGGTTCCACTTCCCCAACCATATTTGCAAAATGAAAATATGTTGTACATGGTGAGTTCATTTTATTAGTTTTTCTTTGCAAAAGACAAGTTATAAAATATATTTTAGTTAAGGATGTTCATAACCCTAAAGCAGCAATTAGTAGACTTTATTTCATTCTGTATATATACATCTCTTGTGTGGACCCTTCTCATGGGTAAATGCAATAATTGTGAAATGGCGATATAATATATATTACGTTATATTTAAAGAACGTCTTATGCTGAAAAGTTGAAACTGACTCGTGAATGTAGATAAGATAAGGAAAAGTTAAATGGGTGTGTATGTATACAGTGGTATTTTTCCGGTGATGCGTTGTCGGTACCTTGCCTAGCCCCCGACTTGAAGACCCAGTCCCACTTATTGATTACACCCCGGAAGGAAAGGAGTGAGAGTTTTCATACTATGGCATATTGGAATTCTTTTAGCTATGAAGCAAGTACCAGTATGTCATTCTTTTTGGCTACTTCCTAAGACGCACTGCTGTACTGGCCATTCAGGTTTATTCTATGCTCTCTCCTCCTTTCTCAATCGGGCTTGGGATCAGGGATGTTATTTGTGGGGGCAGGGAGGGCATTTTCTTATTTAAATCGAGTTCAACGAGTTGAAAACACTTCCCGAACGCGCTTACGAAAACACTGCGACCCTGGCGGAAATCGAAGTAAACTTTGCAAGAAACTATTGAATGCTGTAGAAACTCAATTTTGTGCATGTACAACGACTGCATTACCTAATAGCTTCCCTTTTTATTACTGATTTTCAAATATTCTTGTTGTAAATAATTTAGAAACCATAAATTAGCTTTTAGACAGCTGAATATCTACTTGTCAAAACAAATCACATCAAGCTATCATGTATCAAAATAAAACGAGTTGCCTAGTCTGAACCCTACTTTTTTAACACGTTTATTTTGCTTACTTTAACGCGTTAAAAACGCATAGTCTATACAGAGTATTACTTACTTCTATCCTTTATCGGTGCCCTACAATAAAGTTCTGTCTAAATTTCTAGCGCAGTTACGGATCCAGTAGTCTAATGAAACTTGTACCATGGATAAACTGCTGGTATTGATATCATAATATCGTCAATACCAGCATTGTATCACCCAACACTAAGCATATACGAGTTAACGTATTGAACTCGTTTCATGGAATACAAATCCGATAATTTTACCTAGTATACTATACATTTTACTGCTAGTTGTGCCCTTCGCCAATTGTGCGGCGAGTATGATAACTAAATGTCGTTTCTTGAAAAATCAACACATCCATTTTATGAAAACTCTCAGATTTAATGCCGAAAGTTTACACATATGTATCTAACTAGCAAAATAAAAATTTAACTTTCATACAACAGGCGTTTATAATACTGTGATTATCATTTCTTATCGAAAAAGAAATTCTAAAATATGAAAATTCAAAAATTAATATTTCGGTTTAATTATAAAAATTAAAATTAAAAAAGCAACTGCCAAAAACTGCCGTTAAGCATAGATGCTTGAGTAGCAAAGAAATGTCTCAAAGGAATACTTAGTAGGCGCTGGAATTGCTCAACGAGACTTGTGCGTCAAATTATAAATGTACCTACTTCCAGTGAAAGGTGCAACGGATATTCTAGAACGTAAATTTAAAGTGAAATACATATAAAAATCATTTAAAATATTTTTGATCACATGTTCTTACTCACTTTTTGATTTTACAATAGTTCTTATTTTGGTTTTGTTTTTATTATTTAAATTTTATTTTTAATTGATTTCGGGTGTAAGCCTAAATGGCTTAAACACAATTCTTGTCCGTAGCTTTTACTCCCAATTTTAATTACTACGAAAATAAATCGTGCTCGAAACTAAGTAAAACCTTTCATAAATTCAATGGAAAATTTAGTTTAAGATAATAAATATAAGAAACGCATTTAAAAGTTCTAATTTGTTAAGAAAAGTTGTGAATGTTGGATATATGAGCCACATATGTACATGATTCAATTATATCGACCTAAATGATTCATGGATTTTACATATATATGTAGGTACGTAGTACATGTGAATCATTAATGATTCATTTGAGATAATTTTGGCTTAGTGCGATCTAATCAATTATAAGGTCGGCAGACTTTCATAAATTCTTATTTCATACCGTAGCTATCTGTAGAAAACTTCAAAAGTGTATAAAACTTTGATATTTGTAATGCTTACTTATCAACTTTACTTATATGATTATTTATTCGTCTTCCTTAAGCTTTGTCTCTGAACCGTACAACTAAAGGATTTTATTAGTTATATTACAATAAAGAAGTTTGTATACGACATACTGCAGGCAGATAATTAAATTTCTTTTAATACCTACACAGTTTTTTAATACTTTTTTTAATACCTACACAGTTAAAAATCTTTACAAAATTAATTGTTGGCAACTAATTACCAACAAGGAATCATGTCTCAAAATTCGGAAATGTAATAAATACGTACATGGCTTTGTAAAATCACATGCCTTATAGTAATCATAAATCACATGTCATATGTAATATTACAATTTGGAGGTTGAAATTACCTTCATTGAAGTAATTTCTAATTTATAATATTGAAGTAATTTCTAAGTAATTTCTAATATCTCTTAGTTTAACTCTTAAAGTGTAAAATGTAGAAGTAGCCACATTTAAAACTACTTTATAATGTGTAAATTAATTTACATAGCACTTAATTTAAATCGATAGTCTTAGAATTATAATGTAATGGTTAGCTTTATCGGAACGAAAAATTTCACGAACTAAGAACTATGTTTTTTTTTTTATAAAACCTTAAACAGCAAAATAGAAACACACTTATTTGTAATAAATAAAATATGTAATTTATTGAAAATAAACAAGGACAAGGTTTTATATCCAAACAATTTATTTTATTTATAAAAATATAAAAAACAATAAAATTATATAAATAAACATTTTCTTTATAATTAAGATGATGTATAATATCATTTAACCAAAGCAGGCAATTATTACCTAATTATTATTAGGAAAACTAATCGTGATGTTAACTTAGCCATATCTGTACAAGAACTGATAATTCGACGCACGATTGCATCATCTCCTTTTACTTATATAGCTAGATGTAAAATTCAGTTCTTACTGACTGCAATTTCGGCATTAATTTTATGTTTTACATGAACTAATATTATTTATACATGTTTGAAAATATAGTTTTCCGTACGAGTTATTGTAATTTTTATCTTTGTGTAATTTTACATAGTATTTAATGTAAAAAACTTAATTAAATAATGGTAATAGCATTTATTCATGAATAAGGTAGTTTTACCTCTGATATGGGTATAATTTTATTATACATATTAAATCTAGTAAAATTAAAAATAATTTATACTATGTAGATACTGCCCCTTAATCATTAAAACAACATTTCTGTATTGAATTTTCATAATTTCAGATCAGTTACAATATGTATATGAATGGGTTCATGCTTACGTCCATTTTATTAAACTGTTGGAAAAAAAATTCGCCAAAATTCGCGTGGCATAGATAAATTTGTAAAATACAATTATATAAGTTATAAGTAACCTCTTTTATTGATTCGGTAGAGAATTGTTATAAATTTGACTTAGCTGTTGTCTACAGACGTTTTTTATGTTGTTTATAAAAATGGACTGAGGCCCTTTAAGCATTAACCCATTCATATGAAAAACCGAAATATTTTTACTTTAACAAAATAACAATACACACAAAAACTAATCTCGATACGGCGAAATAATTCGATAAAATCCACCTAAAAATTATTAAATCCGAACAAAATGGAAATGATTGAACACAAAAAATAATAAAAAAAAAATAAAAATCGAAAGAAAACTCGTATGATATTAATAGCACAGCATACACAAAGAATAAAACACAAAACACATGTCCGTATCCTCTTCCTTTGGAAGCAGCAAATATTGTGTATAGGTAACCAACCGGTTTTGGGTCAAAACTTTTTTATATTCTCGATATTCATAATATTGTATCGTATTTTGCGTTGTGGGATATATATTGTTTTTTTTTTTTTTTAATATTTCTTGCATTAAACTGTTGTTCGAACGTTTTTATGTTGAATTTCTGGTATTGTTTCTTTCAAATAACATCAGAGTGGAAGATTAAAATCAATAATGATGTATGCTGTTGGTGCCGGCAGTGTACTGAGTACGTACATTTGAATTCGATCTACCTACGTCGATGTATTAACACAGAAAAGCAATAGACTATTTCAAATGGAGCTTCATACTTTTGGATTTAAAAAAGTTAGTAATAAAGGTCATATTAGTAATTCAACTATATTCGCCTTCTGTACATAGTTCTTTTAATTTAATTTTAATTTTAAGTTGTGAATGTTGCTTTTACTAAACCTTCACCACTCGCAAATTTCAAAACTAAAACAGCAAATCGGAAAGAAACAAACCGAACTGATACATTTTTGTTGTCGCTTACAATTAGCATTTATCTGAAGGTAAAAACATCACCTTACCTTACCTTATCGGCAGGCTTTCTTAAAGAAGTATAACAGCTTCCTTCAGCAATGCTAACATCGAAAATAGTCCATCGAGACGTTCTTCTCAGATGTCCGAAATAAAAACGCTGACCGAACAAGATACGATAAATTCAACAAAAAAAAAATAGAAAAGGACTAGTCTGTTTCTTCTTCTAGGAAAAAAAACAACAGAATCACTTTAGTTACCTTTACCCATGTTTTCATGTAAGTGTTGCTTGCTTACCTTCGAACCACCTTGGCTTGTTCTAAACCGAATTTTTTGATTTTTAGCTAATTATCTGGTTTTCCTTTGTGATCGCGCGGCGTTAAGGTATCATCACTCATTCGCTCATAATACACCTTCGGGTGATTTGTCATGGTGAGCCTAATTTTGAATGAGCCAAGCAATGAACTAACCTGAGCTTCAATTAACCTTCGAAAGTGTCGAAAATTTCAATTTTTCAAACATGATATGATCGTCTTTGATAATTAATTTTCGGGACAGTTTGAATGATCAGTAGGCGTACATATTGAAATTAGTGTAAATTTGTGTATTTTTTTCGATTTTAAAGGTGTTTTTATGGGATATTAAAATACTTATTATTATGAGATCACTCTCTTTCTCTCTCGGGTTGGTATATTAGCGGATCGATAGAGTCAATTTATTATGACCTTCAATCTTCTCATATCTTATGACTGATGAAAAGCTGGCTTTAGTTAGGAGAAGAAAGTTGCAATCCCCAAATTTTTAAGGATAATTTTCTCAATTTTGATGAAGCATCTTCGTCAATCAATTTATCACTATCCGTTAAACCTGACTATCCATGAAAGCTTCTATCAATACTCTAATCATTTTAACAAAACCGAAAAATTTATAAAGAATATTAATGTTTTTGAAATTCAAATTTGGATAGTCGTACTGCCTATAACCGATCAAATTTATCGGATTTTCTCATTTCTTCAAAATAATTTCAAAAACATTCTAACCACAGAGATTTTATTCGTACTTCAAATGCAAAGAAGCCTCCTAAAAGGAATGCTCATCAAACGGACCTAGGAGCATTGGAACTACCTGTACTACCGCAGATAATGAAGTATGCTTCTAACAGGACCAAATATGCATAGACTCTAAAGATCATCTTTTCTGTAAGTGTCCAAAATGTAAGTGTTCAGCTTTTCAACTGATCTGGTCTCATAGGAAGTGAGAAGCTTCACACTACCTCACAAAAAGTGAATTGGGACGATGTCAAAATTTGTCAAAATGGCTTCAAAAAGTGAGGGATAAGGCTGAACTCACAGGTTTTAGTCAAGTCAAAGGATGAATTTTGTCACAAATTGAACCAGATTTGAATTTAGGAGACAACGAATTGATTTCATAGCGAATCATTGAAGAAGCGACCAAATATGCACTTAGACTTACTCTTCAGAAAGGAACTAGCTCATCAATCATTCAATCAAGAAGTGAACTTCGGTCAAAGCAGCTGCGTGAAAATGAACAATAGGTTTAGATTGGCAAAGGTCGCTTTAAAATCATTCTTTCCTTCTAATCTTTTCCCGCAAAATATATCACTATTTTCTCCAATAAAATAATTTTCCAATTACTAACTGATAGTATATTATAGTCATTAACTACAACAATTTAGATTTAATCATATCACGTTTTGCGATAGCATAACGCGTAGCTCTTGACGCATTTATCAAATTTGGATAGTTTCTACTGAATGAATTCTATATATAGTTTAGTTTGAGTCAGCAATGAGTATACACTTTTCACTTCCTCAAAATGATTTAGACCAATTATAACGTGACACTGCTACGGACTAAAAGTCTAGCGATAAAATAGAAATGAAGTGGAGCAATAAAGTTTATTAAGAAAAGAAAAAATAAATAAGGAATATAGTCTTTCTTTCACAAAGTATATAAAACTTAAGGCTGTCATATATCAATTGGTTAGTATGATAAGCTATCATATTGGAAACGAAAAAAATCAGCGAATGTAAGAGCACGCATTTCATTAAAGGTTGTCACTACTCAAACTAGAAGGATTGGCCTTTAATATCTAATTTATTAGGCGAGTACTTTTGATACTTTGTACGTGAATAAGTAAAAGTTAGAGATAACTTCGCAAATACGATTTATTGATTATAGTTTCCTTGGTTTAATCATCAATTTCAAAATTCTTGCTATCACCTGTTCATAGATAATACAAATTGTAATCTGCAGGATATGTCAATATTTTTAGTTTTTGCACTATCATTCTGTAGATTTTTTTTTAAATGATAAACTGTTCATAAAAATTTAAATTATGATAATTAATAACTTGCATCATTCTTCGGCTCTTAAGAGAAATAATAAAGTTTAATTAATCTGGCAACAATCATTTATTATTTAATTGCTTAGATTTTATGGTACAAGAAAAGCGATTTATTATTTAATTGGTTACAAAGGAATAATCGCTGCCTTATATGGCAACAAATTTTTGTCATACCTTCGAACATCGCAATAAATCCAAGGCTGCATATCCAATCGCGGATACCACCTAAACCTCTCAACTCAATGGAGTTTTAAAATTGCGTTTTATTATCCAATTGTAAAATATATCTTGAAAACCCTACATTGGGCGCCATTATAGTCCAAGAGCTTGCGACAAAAAATCGCAACAGTTTTGAGAAAGCTAATATTTTAATATTTAATTACATTTAGGGTGTATGTCAACATACTAGAGTCAGCAGGTCTGACGACACCTGGCTTTGGTGACCTGTCAAAGATGTAAGAAAAAAACAAAAAATTTAACAGTTTTGAGAAAGCTGAAAATTTGCCAAGACGTAGTTTTTACAATGAAAAACTGAAAAACAATGATCAGACATCCCAACAGTGGGACCCACCCAGTCAGCCCCCCCCCCCCCGCAAAGATGTCAAAAAAATCGAAAAATTTAACAGTTTTGAGAAAAAGGTTTGACTGTTTTATATACAAACGAACTTTTATAACTATGGTGCCGTTAATGCAGTTTTGTTTCTACTAATTTTCCTAAATACTCCCTGAACCCTACGATACACCGATTTTTTAACACGGACATTAAATCATTTTATTTTGCAAAAAAAATGTTGCTACACACCAAAAGGGAACAAAAATAAAAATTCAAATATTGTTTATTTTCTGAACTTTGCAAAAGTGGAATATTTAAAGATTAAATAATATAAATTTAATAAACCAAACTATTTTTCAAGATAAGTACCGCTAAGTTTAGTTTTCTCTAATGCAACTTTCAATAAATTATTTAAATAAATACAAATTTTCCCTAATCACGAGGCAATTAGCACATTTCTTTAATTTATTTTTCGATAATAGCTTTTTATATCACCTTTTGGTGTTTTAATTAAAATAAATAAATTAAGCAGAAGAAGTTAAGATGGTGAGAAAATTTTCGAAAAAAAAACAAACGCGCACACCTTAAACGAATATAAGATCATTAAACAATCATTTAACTCGTATATTCCATACATTATTACACCGTAGCCGAAAATATTAGTTTCATTAGCATAATTTAGGTTTAGGTATAAATTCCTGTTGAGGCCGAATACTTAATTCATCTATCGACAGCTATTCCGTCTAGGTTATACCATAAACTCTATATGCACATCAAAAGTGATGCTATTCGATGTCGTCCTACATCAAAGCTGCATTTAAATGAGTTACGGCAAATCAACATACGAGTATATCTAAAAAAAAAATTCCAACAATAATTATTGACCGGTTTAAAATTTTTATGGCTTTCTTAAGGAATTCCAAATAAAAGTCCAGGTGAAAAAGTGCAATAATTGAACCGAGAGCCTTAAGGCGAAGTGAGGGTACTCTACGCTCGACCAACTACCGCAGGCTTAATGCCGGTTCACACGTTACCAAGCCAGGCCATCAGGAGTCCTCTATTAAGTTCACGACACTTAATTCTTGTTGTTATTATTTGCGGTAATATCCCAGACGGCTTTGCGTCATCCAAGGGAATCATCTTTAAGACAATGTGAACTCATATTAGCATAGTTTTGTGGTTTCCTCTTAAGGTTGGGGTAAATCATTAGACCTTACCGCAGTGTGGAAGTTCTGTTCAGGTTTTTCTGTCCTCAGCGGTATGTCTTAGCGTCTTCGCCATTGACTTGCATACTATACTTAAGGTACTCGTAGGTACCGTGGAGCATCTTACGATCCCAGAACATGGAATTCTTCCTTCTTGTTCTTCGTAGTCGTTGTCGTTGTCGTGGTCTTCACCTTTCTCAGCTCAGCTGGTGGTTGGACATTAATCTTTATGCCATCGATCCTTTTCAGCCTCTTGTTTTGTTGTAAGACGTCGTTTTCGAGTGGTAAAGGACCATAAATTTCAATTTTCTATGTTCAGTTGTGTTTCATTAAGGAAAGAGATTATGGCTACCGTTGAAAATTTCTGTCTTTCATAACAACAATGAAATTGCGTCACGGTTCTCAACTAAACGGCGTAAATGTTTTCAAAATATTTTCGACAGAATTTCATGTCGACGTATGCTTGATCCTTTTTTCTACGAATTTTTTCCATATTCGATAATTCCGGTCCGGCATACTTTTGAGTAGATTGAATTGTTGTAAGATGGCTCAGTATTTGGGTTTTGCTGTTAAAATCATGAAAAACCTTAATAATTTAATAATAATTAAAATACACATTATCGCCAGATTTCAGCAATAAAATGTCAAATTCTTAAAAAGCGTTCACATTGTTCTGAAGGGATTTGTTTAACATTTAAAAATCTAACACCTCACTGGTTGTGACAAAATTTTAATCTATTTTGAACCTATGATTAGAACCTATGGTTAGACAACTCTATTATTTTCGAAAAATCGTTTTTCCCTATGATCCCTATGGACTTCAAAAATGATGTCCCTAAAGATTATGCCTGGAAAAAATCTCTCAGTACTACTCGGTTGCAGGTATTGCAAAGTAAATGTATTGCATAATTATTCCTGATTTTCTACTACTCAAAAATTCAAACGCGTTTATCTCAAAACCACGTTTTTCAAGTTGGCCGGAAATATAACTCAATCAATTTTCAACCGATTCACTTATAATTTTGAATATATCTCTGAAAAATACAATGCCATGGGAGTACGTAGGATTTTTTATATTACATAGTTCATTTGCTATAAACAATTTTCTGACGATTTTTTAGACATTTTTCGCTTGACCATTTGGCCAAAAATCAATAAATGTATTGAAAAATAATCATACGTTGTTATATGTACCTTACCTATATACAGGTAAGCTCCTACAACGCGGTACTTTTTTAACGCGTTTTCGTTACAACGCGGCTCAGGTAATGCGTAAATTTTTCTACTACGCGGAACTTCTATAGCGCGGTTGTGCCTGTTTAGCTACCCAATCAAAGATAGCTAGCTGATGTTGCTTGAAATTTTAATCTTAATTCTTCATTGCCTAGTGCTTCAATTATTGCAACTTAGCTGTTAAGACGATACTACATATAAGTCTAGTCTCTAAAATATGTTTGCTCTGTTAACGCATATTGAGTTATTATAAATAAATATTGTTTGAGTTGAGTTTTTTTAATCTTAATGAATCGTCAATACGAACTATTAAGCAAGTTGAAGTCAGTGTTGAACTAATGAAACCAGTCATCAATTCCTTGCTAAGAATGGTTGGTTTGAAAAATTTAAAAAACGATACTCATTGCATAATTTAGCATTACAAGGATGCTGCAGCAACAGCGAATTAATATCCATCAAAGCTTGCGAAAATAATCCATGAACAGGGTTAATTGGCAGAAAAACCATAAAAGGTATTGAAAGAGGTTTAGATATAGCAAATTAGTTGGAATGTTACTTTATTGAGAACGATCCTTAGAGATCCGGAGAGAGCCAACATTTTTAAAAGAAATCTTCAACAATGCTTATTTTTATTAAAAAAAAATTAACAAAAAAAGAAAATTCATCATTTAGAACCGAACACCAGTTTTTATATTTTCATAACTCCTACAACGCGATTTCCTACAAAGCGGCATTTTCTAGGAACGTATCAACCGCGATGTGGGAGGCCTACCTGTAATCGAAAAAATTCATTGGCTCATCATAAGGAGGAGCTGTTTGCCCGGCCGTTATCGCATAAGCGTTGCACAACCGCCATTTTGAAATTAAACGCTTCAAACAGATTATTACATACAGTCACTGATATGTGTGATAAACACCCGTTTTATAATCTCGATTTATTTTATAGTTTTTCTAAAAAAAAAGTTCCCAAAAAAACCTATTTGAACGGCCTCTAGAGAGCCCTTAACGCTCAATTTCTGGATAATTAAATTCTCTTCTATTTGACGTTAAAAAAGTAATTTTTTACATATTTTTTTCGTATTTTAAAGTTGATCTTTGTAGCGAAAAAAGTCCTTTAAGTTCAAAACTTTGTAGAGTAATGCATTTTTTTCAAATACTCGACGCCATCTAGAAGCTAGTATCAAAAACTTTACAAAAAACTGTTTGTTCTTTTGGTTCACATCAAAATTAAATACCTAAAGTGTGTGCAGATACAAACGAAGCGATATTAACATCCATCCATTTTACTTTATTATTTTAATAATAAACTATTGCTATCGAATTTAAAATAATTCCAAATAATAATAATAATAATAATAAAAATTTCAGTCCGCCGTACGCAAAACGTTTAAGACCTTGTAGATCTCAAACTCTTTGACCTAGTTGAGTGTTAAATTTTTTTTTGGTAGGTTGAGACCATTTCTAGTTGCCACCTTTTGAGTGGTGGATGTGTGGGGGGGGGGAGGAATGTCCGTCTGTCCGCCGTAGACTAAGTACGCAAAAACCGTGTGAAGGTGCATAGCTCAAAAACCCCTAGAGATAATAGTACGTTGAAATTCTTATGGTATGTAAAATGGGTAAAACCTTATGAGTGGTATCTTCCGGGTGAAGGGGGGGTGTGAGGGTGGCGGAGGTGAAGTGTTTTAGACGAAAAATGTTAGTTTCAGGATCTCAGGAACCGCGTATGCTAGGAGGCTGAAAGTTGGAACTTATGTAGTACTATAATAGTGGACCCATTTGCAATCAACATTTGAAATTAGTGAAGGGGTATAGGAGTGGGAAGGGGGGAATTAAATCGAAATGCTTGAAAGCAGGAATTGAAACATTCTAAGATCTATATCTCCTGATCAATTGATCGCCCGAGCCTCGGTTCTATGCGCTACAAACTTTTTGGCTGGATTATACTTATAATACTCTATAATTTCATCCCCGGTACAAAATCTGACTACAGTTCGGAAAGCGATTAAAGTCGGAAAGCAACACAATTAAGTTTTTCGTCACAGTCTGGGACTAGTTAAAAAGTGCAATGTAACATTGTTTTTTTTCTAGGCAGATAAACTAAACCAAAAAATAAGTGCAATGCAATTTGGAAAGCTAATTTTGACACAGGAATATAATATAATAAAATGATGATCATTTTTATGAACTTACCCCTTAAAATCTTTAGCAAATTTACGAATTACTATGTATAGATTTTCCACATCGTTTGTAATTTTCAATTTTTTTTTCACATTAGTATAGTAAATTTACACATTTTTGGCTAATGATTTTCATATACTATATACTGAACTGTGTTAGAAGTGATGTGTTTCGGCGTAATTAGTAAAAATCGAAAGAGTGGTCAATGAAATTTTTCAAAGACTAATTCTCTGAAAGTAGTAAAATTGTTTACGGTATTGTTATAATTTGCAGTAATGTATTTCGGTTCAATAACGCAAACAAGGAGGAATCCTCGGCAATACCATATTTGATGATTCAATGCAACCGATGATCTTAAGGTCCAGGCACTGCTCATTTCAAACTAGCCTTGCAGCAAAGGTTCTTTCAACTGTCCTCAATGACGGTCAAACACAGTCGAGACAATTGATGTGGTATTCACACAAGATCTTTTTGGTGCCGAAAAAACAAACAAATATTTTTAAAAGCAAAATGTTGTTAAATTCGCTAACAGTGCCTTAGAAGAACACTCTTACTCACTAAGAAGAAATTGTTAAGAAAGAGACTTTAACCTTTCACCAGTCTTCTAATTTTTCCAATTTTATGTTCTGTGGCAAGTCTGTCTTCTTGGGTCCAAATATTTTAAATCAATAGCCATCTCGAATCTAAAATTTGGTAGCAGTTAATCGGTAATCTGATACCAAACAGCGAACAACATAAAACTTTATTAACTTGAAGAAACCAAAAAAAACTTTTTTCTTGTTTACCACTTGCATAGACGTGATTGCTCTTTGAACGAATTCAATAAAACAAAATCTCGCGACATTACCTTACCTGATCATAAACAGTCTACATACACTCCACTAGCACAACGGGCTTTTCATTTTTAAATTTCAAAATCAGAAATCAATTAAACGACACGATTATAAAACTTCTTAAGGTTTTGCTGCAATGCAAGACGCGCAAAGAATCGTAAAAAGTGAAATCAAAATAAATATTGTAAGTTAATCCTCTGTGTGTTGGAGCTCCGAGCTCAACCTTAAGACCTCAACTTAAGATTATCGTATAAATATGACTCACAAGACCCCGGCTAAGATCCATCGAGATCAAGGCTTGGGAGTTAGCATCAAGGGATCGCGATCGAAACCAATTTGCTTGCTGTCAATCTTCTCAATAAACAGAAACACACAGAAGAATATCAATAAATCGCAGCTTCACCGGAGAGATGATTTATTTTCTTTGAAGACCGTGAGAGTTTTTGAGATAAGGCGCTATATGGCTAAGGCGCAAGGCCTTTGTTACTAAGAGAAATAGAATGTGACGCGACGCGACGCGACAGTTGTAAAGATACCTGAGTATAAGATGCGCAATATAGGTCTATATAGCGAGAATTTGAAGAAAGCATTGCACTAGTTCTTCACAGCTTTTTAGTCCTGTCACACTGACGCCAGGACGTCTCAAAAAATTACAAATACACATTGGTCCGGACAATAGCACTGAAATATGATAACCCAATATGCAAAATGAGGAGAGAAGAAAGTGAAAGTGGAAGCGAGCCTTAATAAAGCTCACTAGTGGTTCGATATTCATGTTACTTTCTCCGACCTGCACCAATAGGTCGGTCAGTCAGTTAAACCCGCGTTGAGTAGGTCAGTGAAAAGTTGAAGTGATGAGGAAATTTTCGCTTAACATTCAACAGCTCAGTAGGTTTCTATGGATGGGATTGGGCTGTGTTTTCGAAGGCTGCGGTTGTAATTATGTACACAAAACCTATCAACCTACCTTTCAGGCTTGATCTAATACCATGGATACAGTACTGGTATTGATATCATAATATCGTTAGTACCAGTGGTGTATCACCCAATACCAACCATTTCCGAGATAAACGAACTAGTATATATACGAGTATGTATCTAGTATTGAACCTGTTTCATGGTATACAAATTCGATAGTTTTACCTAGTACGCTATGCATTTTACTGCTAGTTGTGCCATTCCCCAATTGTGTGGCGAGTATCGCAACTAAATGTTTTTGTTTGCTTGTACCAGATATACTGTCAAATCATACCATATGTGCAGTGTATCATGTGCAGCTAGTTTCAATACTATGATTTCAATACGATGGTTTGTATACTAGCTGTCTATCCATGGTATACGAAGGATACACATTTTCCATTGCAAATCGAGTTTGGTTCTTATTGCACTTTTAGGATAAATGAAATATGTATGAGGAGTGATAATCGAGGTGGTCAGGGCAGAACTTTTCTTTTAGCGCCTTTGACGACCAAGAACAACACCCGAATACAATTGAGAGGTCTCCGCACGGTAACAAGTCCAATACCGACAATCGATAATTGAAATATTCAACCGTACCCTTCGTAAATATCCTCAAATGTTGCATCGTACTTTTGCCGCCGCGTCATTCATATTTCCATTTTTATGACTTTTAACACGTTCCTCAGTTTGTACAAAAGACCTAATATTTGCCGAGCTCAACCCGAAAATTCATCGATGATCAATTTCCACACTTCTTATTCAAACCGAAAATTTTCCAACTTACGCTCGAAAGGCTACACTCTCTATCCGAGACTTAACAAGTTGATGAAAACATTGAAGGCGAAGAAAAAAACACAACTAATATATTGAAATTTATAACACCGATAAGAAAATCAACAAGAACTCCACAACCATCTGAAGAAAGACTATGATCTTGAGCAGGGGAAATATACGAAGAAGAAAAATATGAAGCAGTCAAATACGAAGGTGAAATCAAACAAGGTAAATTTTCTTTTTGAAGATATTGCGCCTTGTGAGAAAAGATAACAGAAACGGGCAACAGGTTAAGCTAACATCGAATCGAAAATTGTTGCATTCATTAAACGAGTAGTTTTTTGAAGAGTCAGCACTCACCTCGAGACAGACAGATTCGAAAAATTAATGCAACCATATCGCAGGCTGAGTCGTCATATTAATAAAAGGCTTGAAAAAATGCAGTTTACGTCGGCCTCGTTTTTAGATCGCCTCAATTCATTTTGTCTCTACTATATATTTGACCAGTTTTTTGAAAATTATTCTATAAAATGTACCTACATACTATAACTTTATTATTTTGTGGGTTTAAGTCCGGAACGGGAGGTCTTTTCACAAACGTTTGTGTTAATCCATCTTTGTACGCCAATGAACTTGATCAATGAACTCTTACCCACTTTGTGGGTATCTAACATAATATATTTCCAAAATTTTAAATTATTTATAGGAAACATTTTTGTCTTTTTGTAACTTTTAAACGTCAAATCCAAAATCCTGGTTGTCCTGGCTACCGCCATTAAGAATATACTAGTTAAAAAACCTTTACTGTTTCCTTATCAGATTGTTCTGGAGGGTGTATCACACCTACCGTCCGAAACACCACGGATTATAATTAAAATTTACCATATCACTTTATAATTAAGGTAGGTGTATGCACTGAAGGTCGCCATATATTTCAACCAATTCGACTCAACTTGGCTGTTTACTAGGAAGAACTCTCACAATAAATGCACGAGATCAAAACCAGCCAACAACAATAATATTAGAAATTAATCATCAATACTACAAAAATAAAATTACCTTTTTGACGAGAGCATGGTTATTGAAAACTATAAGGCACTCATTTATCCTAACTACGATCAACAATATTTTAAAAATCTGCCAACAATCTGGGCGTAACTTTATTATTTTTCCGGCAAAAATTCTAGGTATTCATACGAAGAATCCGTAGAATAAAATTAAATTCAATATTTGGGACGAGCTAGTAGATATGACGAAAATCGTGGAAAAATATGCATTCTATTTTCACAGATAATTTTTTTTCCCCCCTTCTGAACGCCAATACATACTTGATTTTTTTTTTAATCAAAATTGCTTTTCTAGTTGATTTACATATACACACCGAGATTTAACATTGTAGCTTAAGCCGTTCTATATATAGGAAAAACACCCCCCCACACCCGTACCACACTACCCTTAGGGGTCGAATTTCAAAAAACCTTGAAAACACTTTCTAGGTATTCATACGAAGAATCCGTAGAATAAAATTAAATTCAATATTTGGAACGAGCTAGTAGATATGACGAAAATCGTGGAAAAATAAGCATTCTATTTTCACAGATAATTTTTTTTGCCCCCCTTCTGAACGCCAATACATATTTGAATTTTTTTTTAATCAAAATTGTTTTTCTAGTTGATTTACATATACACACCGAGTTTCAACTTTCTAGCATGAACCGTTTAATAGTTAGGAAAAACACCCCCTACCCCGTACCATACTACCCCTAAAAAAAATTATATTTTTCCAACATGCCGCTACTATAGCTCTACCTAAATACCAAGTTTAAGGTTTATATCATTACAGGTTCTTAAGATATAAGCATCGGAACTTTTTCCTTTTCACCCTCCCCCACCCTCCCCCTCTACACCCTCAACCCCAAAACTTTCGCTAGGGTTTAATTAGCGCTACTTCTGGTAAAAATTCTAAGCATCTATGTTACACGGATCTTGAGATATGAAATGTTTCGGTCTAAAACACTTTCCCCTCCTCCCCCCTCACACCCCCACCCCTAAAAATTTGGTCACTTCAAGGAGCCTACCCCGTCTATCCGTAAAAAAAAATTCAATTTAATATCTCAAAGCGTTTGGGAACTACGAGCCTCCAAATGATTTTGCGTACTGCGTACGGCGGACAGACGGACTGAAAATTTTTATTGCTTTTTTCGCGTCTACTAGTTATGAAACGTGAAAATAAAAATGTTGAGGGTAGCAAATTTTTTTTTTTTTAAAAAACCAATCACAATACTTAATTATTAAAATAATAAAGTAAAACAGCCTTAAGCTTAAGTGTATTTTTCAAATAAAAATAAAAAAATGTGCCAACAGTCTGGGACCAACTTTATAATTTTTTTGGTAGAAGTCAGAAACGAGTTTAATACTGAGATACAGTTAAGGTCACTATGCGTCTGATAGCATAAAAAATAACGTTCCAAATAGCCTCCTGCTTATTCTTTTAAGTTATCAGTTACATAGTGACCTACATAACTTTACTCCACCTCTGTACATCAATAAAATATTGAACTTTTTTTTCTTTAATTACTCATGTAGTACGTTTACATTTACATACTAAGTTTCAACTTTCTAGCATACGCTGTTTCTGAGATATAAAAAAATATATCCACCCCATACCTTGCTTATTTTTCTAGGATACTTCTACTGTGACTATAATAGTCGTCAATTGTTAGCTTTCTATGCTTTACGGTTTTCGAGAAGAAAAAATCAGAATCCATTTCGTTACACCCCCTCCCACCGTCACCCCAGCTTCTCTCCAGCATCTCTACAAAAATTTCCAGCTAAAAGTCTACTCCTGCAAAATATTTAAGATCATATCTGGTACGGTTATGATCTTTAATATAAAAACTAAATTTCATCTTCCTGGGACAATTGGTGCGGAAGATATTGTAATCTTAAGTTTTTCACTCCCCACCCCTACACTCCACTTTCCCTCTTAAATTTTTTAGCCACTTTATACTCTCCAAGTATCCCTTAAGATAACTACAAAGTTTCACCCTTCTGAGATAAACGGCTCAGGAAATATGGATTTTAGAATGCTCCAATCCAAGTTTTCAAACGTTTCGGACACAGTTTTTGCTCTAGCCAGCAAATGCTTGCATTTTCAAGCAAGTTGTCAATGTACACACTAAACTTGCGAGAGTTGAAATCTCGCAAGAAAGTTCCGATCGGTTCCGAAATTTTTCAGCAAGTCAGTACCTACAGTTGCATTGGAAGTCAGGTTCACTTAAGTTTTAGGTGTCATAGTTCTATAGTTCACTTGCGATATATGAACGGAAAATCCAAGTGGTTTTTGTTCATTACCAATGTGGAACTTTATCCAGAGTTGTGGTATTTTTCTTTTTCGTTTTGACAGTTCAAAGAAACTTTGATGATGAAGTGTAAACGGAAGAGCAAGTTTTACTTGCAAGAATATTGTAGAGCTACTTGCTAGAGTAAAATTTCTTCAATTTGACAGATAGCGTAAACATCGCACTAAATTACTCTAGCAAGAAATGTTGCAAGTACTTGCTAGTGTACACGAGCCTTAAAAATTCAACTTAATATCTCAACGGGCTTTTGAGCTATGCGCCTTCAAACGGTTTTGCGTACGGCGGACGGCGCGGCGTCTAAGGCGGAGAGATGGTCATTTGTGGGTCTACTAGTCCTTAAACGTGAAAATACATAATTTTAGGGTACCAAGGACTATAGTATAAATAAAATTAGTTTTAAGCATCTTTAAGCAGCGTTCTAAGTTGTACCTACCTACTATTTTATCTAAGGTTTTTCACTTTGCTGTTTTTCCTTAATCTTATATACTAATCACACTAACTCCCACGTCTTACGACAAAAACATAAAACATTAGTTGAAATGAATACAGATACTCAATAGCTCTAAAGTAACTTTATTAGAAACTTATACTAAAATTGATACATATTAGGCAAAAAAAAGTGAATTTGAATTTGAAATTGAAATTGTGTTACTATACTACAGTCTTTTTTGAAAATGTGTAAATTGAAATAAATCTGATTTAGTGCACTAGTTTAAAGTGTAATGAATATCATATTTTTAAACAACTAAAATTCAAAAGAGGAGTGAAAAACATATTACACTTCTTGGTTGATATTATTGGCTGATAGGATCCCGTTAATCATTTCCGAACATTGGAAAATAATACTTCAGGTAAGCCGATCTATTGTTCGTTTTTTTAGGACGAAATTTTAACAATTGCAATTCATAAAAACCATTTGTTTGGATTGAAATTTCCAAAAGGCGTTTAAATGGAAAAGTCGGAAATATCACTTGAACTTCGTCTTCAAATACTTAAAACTAGACTAAACACAACTCAACACAGATTGTGAATTCTTGAATGGAATCAATCGGTCAATACCGTATACTCACTGTAACTGCAACCATATGTAATCTCGGTTCAGGTGATTTATGAAAATTTGAAATTCTTTTACAATCCAATAAACACCGTACCTGTGGCAACTTGACGCGTTGTTGAGCCCATAAATGAACATTCTTCATACAGTGAACGCATAAAAATTATGTTTACAACATCCACACTTTTATACTGGTTCTTCTATAACACCCAGTACAAAGAATTACCCGATTTATGACTACTATCGAGAGTTGTAGCGATGATCGCGCTTCAAGTTCGTATACTGTACACATATCCGGATATGGACCGACATTATAACCATTGACTATTCTTAGTCCTACCTCAGTAGCAGTCAGTAGCCTATAAAATAATAATACTATAATTTTACTGTTTTATAACCGTGGCGTAAAACTATTTCTATCGCACCTTTTTTATAGAGTAGTCCTTAACGGAAATTCAATGGAACACATTAAAAAATATTGACTCGTGCTCTTTGATTTGTCGTCTGTCGAGGGTCTTTGTGATGAATGACGAAAAAATTGTTTGCTATATAACAGTGGGTAGTTGGATGTTTTATAATCCTGAAAAAAATTTAACACAATTGTTAACATAAACTTAAATTTATGTTGTAATTCGCTTTTGATGTGAAACATTTTTTTTTTCTTAAACATAATTTAAGAGGAGTTAAAATAAAATTATTAGCCCTAAAATGAAGCAGCATTTAAGCGTGATGTCTGCAACGCCTTTTATGCTGACAGGAGCTGTAGATTACTATGCGACTGGCAATCTGAAACAAGAACGTTACGAATAGCCGCCTGGGTCTTCACTATCATAGTTCTATATAAACTCCAAGATTCATCCTTCTACCATAAGCGGTTTCTGAGATAAAGAAATCCAGTTTTTTCGTATAAAACGAATTTTTAGGTCAATCATATTGTGATTATTATTAATATTTTTCACTAATAAGTAAATATATAAATATATTCAATATTAGTGCTTAAGTACTAGTGACTTAGACCACCGACTTACTTTATTTATTAAGAAATAATAGTGTAAAATTTTCGAAACATTAAAATCACTTCCGTGAACACAGATCATTTCTAATATTTATAATTAAATTTTTATAAAAGCCATTTTATTTTTCTTTATTTTTTTAGAATAATAAAGTACATATTAGGCGTGTTTTAATGCTCTCCAGAGTGGGATAGTACAGCATAAGTATACGTGAAACAACAACAACATCCAGGATAGTAAGCCCACTAATTTTACTAGGTTACATATCCTACCCCGGAGAGAATGAAATGGTGTGAGCCTAGGATGAATTCGCTTTAATTCGCTTTACTGGTTTCGATTTTAATGGTTGGCAGCACTACAGAAATGCAACCGAACTGCAATTAAATAAAATCCGATGACAGTTATATTGCCGTAAGTTTTGCAGCAAAGAAAGAACAAATATTTTTTTTAAATGTTTGGTAGAAATTAAAGTGAATGTAATAAGCAAGAAAAGAAAAGGTGAGTGATTGCAATGTTTGAATAAAATTTCAAACTTGACAGCGCAGGGCTGCCAAATCTTCCAATAAATGTACTCTACATAATACCCTGAATCGTTTTTTTTCGACTGCCGATTAGGTGCTCTACTCTGGAGAGCATTAAAACACACCTATTGTGATCGACCTGAAATTTCTAAAAAAAATTCTATCCTAAGATTTTGTATATTGAAAATACAAGGTTTTCCGGTAAATACTGTTAAATTTAATTTTTGATGAATGTTTTCACAGTACATTTTGAATTGAAAATACAAGGTTTTCCGGTAAATACTGTTAAATTTATTTTCACTGTTAAATTTATTATGTGTGACGTTTCGGACTCGACTGAGTCCTTTATCAAACTGATCGACAATATCTCTACAACTGTTATATATACAAATGAAAGTAGGTAAAAAAGGGTTACTAAATTAACTAACAGAAGGGTCAATTAGAAAAACAGGTAAAAAAGGGGTTACAAAATTAACTAATAGAAGGGTCAATTAGAAGACAAAAGGGGAAACTACGTTAATAAGGGAGGTCATAAAAACATTAAACAGAGGCGGGGGTTTATAAGAAGGGAAAAAGTTATGAAAATCGAAATTAATTAATTAGTTTTTGGGATCGAAGATTTTTGGTAAACGTTGTTTTTTCCAAAACGTAGACAAGGTAGCCAAAGTGAAGAGAGGTTGTATCCAGCGTCTCGGTTAAAATTTTGTGGATGTTTGGTTATCTCAATTGCTTCTCTTACAATTCTTTGAAAATAGTGTTTCGTCCTGGCCAATATTTTGACGTTGTTGAAATCGATTGAATGGTTTTCTACCGCTGCATGTTCCGCAATTGCTGATGAGTGGACCTGGTTTTTTTGTGTGCAGCGTTGATGTTCACGAATCCTTGTTCTGATGGTCCGTCCTGTTTCTCCGATGTAGACTTTGTTGCAAGACCCGCAGGGAACTTTGTAAATGCCCTCCATTTCCAGTGGGATTTTGTCCTTTTGGTTTCCTAAGAAACCTCGAAGCGTGGTTGCCGTAGAGTAGGTCGTACGTATGTCGGCTTTCCTGAGTACCCTGCCGATTCGATCTGTTGTACCCTCTATGTAAGGTAATGTCACCCATCTTTTTATAGTATGCTCGTTCGTATCTTTTTCTTCCTGGTTCTTCATGGCTTTGGGTTTCTGTTTGCATACTTTGTTGATAGTGCTCCTAGTGTATCCGTTGGCTGCAAAGGTTTTCTGTAGGTGTTCCATTTCGTTGCGAAGTGCGTGTGGGTTATCGTTGGTGATACATTGTGCTCTGTGGATAAGTGTTCTAAGTACTCCTTCCTTCTGCTTGGGATGATGGTGGGAAGACGCATGTAGATATCTGTTAGTGTGAGTAGGTTTTCTGTATACGGCGAAATGTAAAGATGGTACAGCTTTTTCGACTAGTACATCCAAAAAGGGTAGTTTGCCGTCTTTTTCCATCTCCATTGTGAATTTGATGTTGCTGTGTTGTGAGTTGAGGTGGTCTAGGAACTTATCTAATTCCTCTTTTCCATGCTGCCAGATAATGAAGGTGTCGTCAACATATCGAAGGTATAGTTTCGGTTTTAGTGATGCTGAGTTGAGAGCGTTCTTTTCGAATTCTTCCATGAAAATTTCCGCAACTACTGGGGATAATGGAGAACCCATGGCGGCGCCTTCCGTCTGTTTGTAGAGTTTGCCTAATGCTGAGAAATAAGTGTTGGTTAAGCAAAATTCGATTAAATCCACTCTGTTATCCGGTATGAGTTTTTTGATGAGATTCATAGTGTCCTTGATCGGAATATTGGTGAACAAGTATTCGACGTCTAAACTTATTAGTATGTCCTCCGGATTTATTTCGATGTTTCTTAATGTTTCAACTAGATGTGTAGAATTTTTCACGGTCCTGGGTGTGTTTCCGACGAAAGGGCGTACCTCAGCTGAGAGAGCTTTGGCCAAACCTTTTGTAAGCGCTCCGATGGAACTAACAATGGGGCGAAAAGGAGCATCCGGCTTATGGATCTTTGGTAAACCGTACATTTTCGGAGTATGTGGATCAGAAGGGATCAATTTTGAATACGTTGACGTTAAGTAAGGATCCTTTTTAATCAATAGTGATAGTTTTCGATGGAGCGAAGTAGTCGGGTCTCTTTTTATTTCCGTGTATGGTCCTGTTTGTAGAATGTTCTGGAGTTTAGCTTCATATTGCGTCGTGTCCATGATTACTGTGGCGTTTCCTTTGTCAGCCCGCATAATAGAGATGTCTTTCAATTCCTTTAGCTCTCTAAGGGCTTTTCGTTCATTGTGTGATATGTTCGTTGCAGGGGGGATTGCACGGCTTATAATGTGGGAGACTTACAGAATAACATAAATGAATTTTATGGATGAAATAAATTACATATTATGATTATAATGAATCCAGCCTCAAAAGTTTGTATGTTGTGAACAGAATGAGAAATCGGACGGAACACTGATACGTTTTAATTTAATTTAATTTAATTTTAATCTGTCCATCCGTTCGTCTGTCCTAAAATTGAAGAACTTGAGAACGCCTTTAATAGCTATACGACCTGGTAAAGTCTAAATATGTGCGATGATACACGGTCACGTTCATTACCCAATAGCTGGAGAGCAGGTTAAGCAATTACTTAAACTTCAATTATTTTAATTCCCCGATACCAACATGAAAATTTAAGTCTTGTAAATTCTCCTCCTTCGAGTAGATCCCATACAAATGTCCTTTGAAAATATTTGTAATTGTCGCCCTGATCGCTTGGTAGCTCAAGAATACGTTGTTGTATCTACGAGTACTAGAACTTTTGATTTCTTATGCCGGTCATGACTTGCCAAGATGGGTTTGTAAATCGAAAATTGTTAAAACAGGTACGTATACCTATTTCGCGATAGGTACATATACTTTAGTCTCTAAAATATCTTCACGATGCTTCGATTTTCTTCCACAAAATTTGATCAACAGTCTTGGAGCGTTAGTACCCATAGCATTAAACATCAATTGTCTGTGATGCCGCTATCAAGAAGGCGATTTCTTGAACGGAACTTTATAAAGAGCTAGACAAATTTACCACACTTTTAATATGATGCTATTTTGAACGGATTATTGTTTTATTTCTACAGATCACAGCTCCAGGATATCCACTTTTACTTTAGGTTCATCATATTTTCATATTTTCAAATTTTCTTATAATTTTAATAGTATGGTTGTATCAAAGACTGAGAGTCCAGTGCATAAGGACGATCCCTTTTGGTCCACTATTCCCTATATATGTAATCAGGAGTGGACTAATAGACAACTTCAAAGTGAGTCCTGCTTCATTTTAAGGGAATAATTCATCTTCTATGAACAACACTCGGGTACTTGATTTTGAGGAATATCAATGAAGAAAGCTGGTTATAGCCAATAGGTAAGTATACCCTAGTGGTGTTCGTATAAGAGTCTCGAACATTCGGAATTGATGGGAGAATGCTCCAAGCTTCACGTGATACATAAATAGCTTTACTGCCTTATCTTAGACCATTTAAAGTAATAGCAGATTTCCACGGGTGGACAGATCGTGTGCGCTTAATAAATCATTCAATAAATTGGGTTACACTAAGAAAAAACAAAACGAAATCAACAACAAATAAACGTTTCAATATTGCTCAGATTAGCGTTCTACATACGTCGACCTCTCTAAGGTATAAATTGATTTCATGTTTTCAATAATAAAATTATCGTAGGCCGGTCATATCGCATCTATCAAACCATTACACGGGGACATTTGAGATTGATTGTATGAAACGCGAACGGATCGAGACATTAGATAACCGCAAATAACCTTATTGATTGCTAGTGATTGGATTGGTAATTCCCGTGAAACGGCCACAAAAATCGTTATTCTGAAGGATTAAACAAATAGTTGAGCTCGGTATAAAGCGATTATTGTGTTAAGACTTTTATTGTAGTGGGTGCATATTCCACTTGAAGACAGTTGTTCATGTTGAGTAATGCACTCGAAAATGAGATTTTTCAAGAGTCCCATTCCACATACGATGGGCTTTTTTTCGATTTTTGATTTTCTGTTGGTTGTTTTTTTTTTTCAATCTTTCCGATGGTCTCAGACTCAAATCTTCGAGTGAATCTGTCGAAGAATAACTTCCCATTCACTAATTTGAATAGCTAAGTCCCTCTCGTTACTCAATCACCGGTCCTACTACTGGATAATGGAAGCATATAAATATATGGACACAATAAAGAGAAGTCATTCATTTTTTTTTCCTATTTTTTTTTTTACCTCTGTACTTTGGTGAAGAATTCCTCGCCAGTGGGGCACTACAAAGCTAAAAGGCAGCTATAACCCAGACACATAAGTGTGATCGTGCGATACCTACATACAGACTAGTACAATGTGCTACAGCATTTGAGGGCTTTCATCTTGACGTCTTGATTTGACAGATAAGTGGCGCTTAGGAAGGAATATACACTTTGTAAAGTACAAGTTGATGGCGCTGTTCTTTTTCCTTCCAAACTTTTTTTCCTTTTTCTTTTTGTAGTAAATTTTTTTTTTGGTTTTGGAAGAGTTTAAAGCAGCAGTGAATACAAGTTTTAGTTTAAAATTCGCTTCATTTATTAACCATATGATTTTTCAAAAGACCGACATTTTGCAATCTCATCTAAACTTGAAAATATTATTGCTGTTTTATTTTAGTTCTTTTTTTTGCAATACTTGTAGCGTGTTTCGATCATAAATCTGATTTATCATTCTTTTCATAAATATTTTGAAGCAACTCAACCGCACCATTAAATTTTGAATTTATATTTTTCTAATGTAGGTACTCTTGCCGATGTTGTACATAGCGGGTTTATGTAGGTGGTATTTGTATGTACCACTAGAAAACTAACATCAATCACTAACAATTTAAAAAATACGCTTTCCATCAATATATCAATGTGAAAAATAAATGTCTTCACGAGTAAATAGTAGAAATTTAAAATGTCGTATTTGGCTACTTTAGCTGATGGGCAAGGTCAAGTTAAAAAAAATCGCTCAAGTTTCTACTAAGAGAAAATAAAGTAAACTGTTAGAGGAATATTATAAATGGGATTAGAAATGTGCCTAAATATTAAAAAAAAGTGCTGTACGTAATGTTTGAATAAATTACGGGTTTATAATTTTGAAACTTTTTATATAACATCAAAAATTATTATTCTCAAAATTCAAAATACTTCGGAAGGATGTAAAAATACCCAGAACAATTGAACAAAAAAGAAACAATAAAGCTGATTTGGAAGATCAAAACCCCATTTTTACAACATAAAAGCCAACTAAACTGCAATAGTTAACATATATAATCTTATTTGGGATATCCAAAATGGCCTCGTGAAACTCTCTGTAGGACTGTTAAAAACAATATCATTTCTGGCTATCAACAAAACTTATATTTTCAAAATAAATAATGACAAGAACTGAAGTTATTATATGAGCATTTGAAAAGTGTTTGCACAACTACCAAACACTAAATTAACTGTTAAATTAAATACTTTATTATTAAAATAATAAAGTAAAATTATCAACTACAACAAATTCAAACTTCTAAATTTAATTACATTCAAATCTGTACAAAATTTAAATTTAATTAAAAGTTTAAATTACAACTAAATAAACTACGTTTAAAAGAATTTAAATTTAAAACTAAAACCAGATTCCTATGTAGTTAAAATTAAATAAAATTTAAGTTTAAATTTAAGCAAAAAAAAAAATTTTATAATTAAAAGTAGAAGCTTACACGAAATAAACCTTAAATTATCTCTAAGAAAAAATCTCTTTGTGCAAAACTTGAAATTGAATTTAAGAAAAAAAAATTAAATAAAAATAATAAAATAAAATCAAACTTAAATGAATTTAAACTAGAAACTAAATAAATTTCAAAGCTTTTAGAATTTAAAACCTTATAAACTTTTTTTTAACTAAATAAGACAAACCGAACAACAACTATAATTAATTAGAGGAAATCATAAAAATGTATAAGAAATTTTCATAAAACAAAAATAAAACTTAAAATGAAGTAACACTAAGGGCCGTTATTACGACTTTCAGTTAAAATTAGGAAAAAATTTGATTGTAAGTTTCGTATGAGCATCTGTCAGTTAAAGTTTCAGTTAGAACATTACTGACGATCGTAGGAACGGGCCTTAAATTGAATGTTGCTAAAATTATAAATTAATTTATACTATATCTTAGAAATATTTTTGTATGTCAGTCAGTCTATTAGGTCATAACTTCCAAACACCTCAACTGATTTCGATGAAATTTTGTACACTTATAAAGGAGAATCAAAGTTTTGGGCTCATTTCATCCAACTAAATGTTTTTTGTTCAGTTTGAAAAATGGCATAACTTTTAAAAACCGGAACGAATTTTATTGAAATACTTAGGGCGGAATTCACAGTCTAAGTTTAAACCAAAAATTTGGTTTAAACTTAGGATCTTACGAACAAATTCCTTAGTTTAAACCAAATTTTTGGTTTAAACTTAGACTGTGAAACCGGCCCTTATAAAATGAACCACAGATCAAAAGATAAGCTACACTCTATTTAACTTTGACACGGCCTGTCTGCAACTTTATTATTTTTGGCTAGAAGTCCAGAAGTTACTAAATGTTGATATGCAGTGTAGGTAACTGTGCGATTGACAACCTTACAAATACAAGAATCAGTCAAAATAATGAAGTTGCAGCCAGACTGTTGTCAGATATTTTATTTATTTATTTTTTCAATGTAAAGAAAAACAAATATCTATGGCCACAGCGAATAAGTAGGTAACTAAGCCTCAAAAAACTATTCAGGGTAGGACTTTTTTGCTAGTTATCCTGTAAATCCAGTTTTTGTGAAAAAATGAAATTTGTTGACCTCTCAGTGATCAAATAAGATAACAATAACTTCTTCACAGTGCACGTAAGTCTTAGGAGAGGACCACAGTACTCTAATCCCATTTTGCAATTTTTATATATAACAAATTTATGAATCCGTTTTTATGCGATTTTAAAGAAGTCCCCTTAAAGTCAAAAACAATCCGATATCTCATTAAACCATATTTATGGCTGTATTTATAAAAAGGTCAGTACAAAATTATTTTAGACCGACTCAACACTCAAAGGTTGAATATAGCGAAATATTGAAAATGATTTTAAGGCAAATTTTCTTATTGCTATCAGAAATAAAAGCGAGTTTGAAAAACTTGTTGCTATCCTTAAACTTTTTTTCCAAGGATAACGATTTTGTCCTTTATCCTTGAATATCTCAAAAAGTCATTTGTTATGTTATAGAAAAATTACAATTATAACATAATTGAGAAGTACTAATATTCTTCGATTTTTTTGACCTCGATTCCATTGAAATCCCAAGTTGATTTTTTGATATGTTTTGAAAAACAGTATAATACACAAAAAATAAAAAAATAAAAGGAAAAAATTTTTTGCTTTTTGAGATAATCAACGATAAAAGACAAAATCCTTATTCTTAAAAAAAAAGCTTTCAACGATAATTTTTATTCGCATTATGTATTTTTCTATTACAGCAATTTTTAAACAAAAATCTTTAAAATATAGTAAGTCGTACTTTAATATTTTAGGATGAAAATTACCAGAGATATGAATTTTCAAAGAAGACTTGGCCACCTTCTACTCGAAATCTTTAACATACTATAACTACTAAGAAAATGAGATAGAAAGAAAAAATATCAATAATTTTTTTTCACTAATTCTTCGAGTACATAAATTTTCAAAAAAATCGGCGATGGTAAGTTTACACTTTTGGCGATTCTTGATGGAACCCTTTTTCTATAAAGTAAATTGAGAAGCACTGATGTTCTTCGATTTTTTTGCCCCGATCCCATTGAGATCCCAAGTTGATTTTTTGATATGTTTTGAAAAACAGTATAATACACAAAATTGAAAAAAATAAGAGAAAAAAAAATTGGCTTTTTGAGATATTCAAGGATAAAGGACAAAATCGTTGTCATTGGAAAAAAGGTTTAAGGATAAATTTGATTGGTATTTTTATTATTTTGCGACAGCCTTCCCCTTTAAAATAAGTCCTATTTTATTATTCTATGATAAAAATTAAAAGAGATATGAATTTTCAAAGAGGATTTGCACACCATTTTTGCTAAATCTTCAACATAGGTACGTACAAAAAAAATTAGATAGAAAAAAAAATTGAGTTCATATTTTTTTTTTTACTAATTCTTCAAGTTCACAAATTTTCAAAAAAATCGGCGATATTGAGGTTACAACTTTTGCGATTCTTGATGGAATTACCTTTAAGAGCATGCAGAAGAAAAATTATTTGTATACCTATAATAATTACTTAATTATTAATTTTATACCTACAATAATTACGCAAGAGGTTTATCGGTCCTAACTCCTGTAAGATTTCAAGGTTCTTGAGATATAAAAATTAAATTTTCTGTAAAATGATTATTCCCCCACTTCCGCGATTCACGTCCCCTTTAAAAATATTACATTCAGTAGACTCCACTAGTAATTCTATATACAGAAACCAAATTTAATCTTTCTTTGAGTCGGAAGATATTGTAATTCAAAGATTTTCCCTCCCTCACCCCTATACTTCACCACCCCCCTTTCAATTGTTAACTCTTTTATTTTTTTGATAGGGGTGGACGTTCGGAGCTGTGCAAAGCACCAGAAGTAGAAATTGGTGTATCAGAAACCCTTTATAAAGTAGTCTTCTCATTTTGGGTAGCAAGGATTTCTTTCAATAGTAAGATTGTTGGTGATGGTTTTTTTTCCTCGTTGAACCACATACACTTAAATACAATGCCTTCAAAGCGACTTTAACCACATCTGAAGCTCTGTCGGAAAAAATAACAAAGTTGCGCTCAGACTGTTGGCAGACGTTTTCTTATGCATTGAAAATCAAATTTCCATATCTAATGTGTTTAACAAAACGCAGTTAACTAAGCAAAGACCCTGGCATAGGTATCGCATAAAACAAGCTGTACGACTTGAGGTCATTTGATATCGTATGGGTAGTTGACGAAATTAACTACTAGTAATGGTCACTTAAACATCATCACCAGACCATTATGTTTATTTTAATTAATTGACCGTTTAAAGAAGTATCATTACATACACTTTGCCGTCGCCATGTGTGGCACTCGTACAGTGCTGCTGCAATGATCTTTAGAATAAAATCGTCTTGGACTTAACATTTAACATAAGACTCGTATACGCTTTTTCGCTTTCTTCTCCTTTCGTATCATTAGTTTTCCGGTATTTCATTCTTTTAGTAGTTGTTCGTTTATTTTCCTCTAAATCCACTAAAAATATCATTAAAAAGTTGGAAAGGTGAAAAAAAACTACCATCCATATTACCATCTCACACGTTGCGACTGTCCGTATCCGTTTAATGGTTTATAGAAATGATGAAAAGACTTAAATAGTGTCGCTGGACCATTTAAGAAAATAAAAAAACACGATTTAAAACACTCGGTAATATATGAGACCGCAGATTTGTGTGTGGGCTTCATATGCTTCATAGACGCAGATAAAATGCGGTGACCATTGAATGGGTAGCAAAGATTAGAGCAGTATTTTGTATTACGGAATGGCAAACTACCTACCAGGTTGCTATAAAGTACGACTATAAGGTATACACCATCGTCGGAGCATTAAAGTCAATTAACTACCATTTAATCATGTTTATATTGGCTGTTATCGCTTATGTAATATAATTTATGTGGAAGCTATTCTGTTTCCGTTCTGAGTGTTATAAAAAAGGCGACATTCAAAATTTTTGAGTGCTTAGTGAAGTTTGCCGCCATAGAATAGCCAATAGAAGACTTTGAAATACAAACCTAAAAAATGTGAACTGCTATTACGAAATTGTTTTATAATTGTGTCACCGGAAATACGCAAGTTATCCTTTATCAATACAACAAATGGAATTGATTCTCAAACACCGCAGGTATTTGCGTTAAGAACTCGTTTTGTAAGTTGAAAAAATATGATTTTAAACAATAGCAACCTGGAAAAAAACAAACGAATAGAAATATGAAAAAGTTTTCACTGTTAACACGTATTCATCGTTCTCAAAAGTCAAAACCATCCTCAAGAAATAATCAAGTTTTTTCCCTTTTTTTATTTATTTACTTTTTTATTCATTCATTAAAAATCTGATTATTAATTCTGATTATAAATTCTTATAAACAGTTTTGTTTTGCACATCCTAATGTGATTAAAATCAAAATATTAATAAAGAGTGAGGGAATAACAATAATAACTAATAATAGAAATAAAAATAGGACAAACAATTAATAATAGAAATAAATTAGCCGTTTATTTTCAAAGTTGGGCAAGTTCATTTTTGAAAAAAATTAAGTTAA
This sequence comes from Beris chalybata, assembly GCA_949128065.1. Lineage (NCBI taxonomy): Eukaryota > Metazoa > Arthropoda > Insecta > Diptera > Stratiomyidae > Beris > Beris chalybata. The sequence goes on from OX421896.1 coordinate 95,792,776, forward strand.
TGATAATTATAGATAAAACTTAATATGCTCTGTTTACCTGTAAAGACCTTGTAGTCAAAGAAATTCGGATCCCTAATATTTGGGAGATGGAAGTTTAAGCTATTAACGGTATTGTAAATACATACATTTATTTTTATTTATTTATTAAGTATGGATCTCGGTTAAAAATCATATCTTTATTTTGAAAGTGGAAAGTCCATCTCAAATTGAAATTAAATTTAACCGAATTTGTCTCGGCATAATTTAGCTCCGGTTGTTGTATTGTGACACCACTGTGTTGATTTTACATCATGGCTGAAACGTATCTATCTATGCTTCATATTGGTCAATCGATAATTGTACAATATTTCATAAATAATAAGAAGTACACTCAAATAATAACAGATAACATAATAAAGTGAATAATAATATAAATTTAAGACTTCTTAAATAATGCTGTCCTTATCTGCACTGAATTGAGATGAAAATTTATGTTCTCAAAGTTAAAGTTTAATATGTGCAACAACATACCATAAAACTGTAGACTGTATACTATACTGTCAAATATTTGACTAACAAAATTTGGAAGAATAATTATATGGAATTCAAAAAACAAAATCAAAATAGACTATGTGACCAAAAACAAAAATTTGACGATAACACACTAGTCTAGCAAAATACTAGGTTAAGTAACAACATATTGAGGAAACTTCAATCAAAAGTTATTGTATAGTTTTTATTCTATACACTCAATAGGTTAAAATAGCTTTAATGGTCCATTAACGTCTTGGTCGTGTAAATGTTGCCATAGCCTTTCATAAACTCACCACAAAACTAATCCTGATAAATCAAATTAATGTTCAAAAAAATTAAACAAACCCAAAATTAATAAAAATCAGCTAAGAGTCAAGACACAACTTTATTATTTTATGTAGATCGAAAAGTATTTAATGCTGAGATGCAGTAGGTGAAAATGAGACTGAATAGCTAAGGAATAGCCAGCAGCCTATTTGGAACATTATTATTTAGGTTGTCAGTTCCATAGTCAACTAAATTGCATCTCTGCATTAAGCATGTTTCGAACTTCTCCCCATAAAAGAATAAAGTTGCGCCCAGACTGTTGGCCGATATTTTAGATTTAACTTCTCTTGTAGCACATCTACATATAGATACTAAGTTTCAAATTTCTAACATAAGCCGTTTCTAGGATATGAAAAACCACCACGTACCGCCGTACCTTACTACTCTATCGAAAATTTTATTTTTCTGGGATGTCTCATATAGTAGCTCAATACAGTTATCAATTTTTAGCTTTCTAACCTTCGCGGCTTTCGAGAAATTAAAATCAAATTTTTTTCATTTCCACCCCTTCGCACTAGAGATGGGTCGTTCATGAGTGAACTGTTCCAAAAGAGCAGTTCATTGAAGTGAGTGAGTGAACTAACTTACTCCTTTTGGTGAACTGTACTTAGTTTCGTCACGTGATAAGCTTGAAAAGAACTAGTATTTCGTGAGTGAGGACCTTTATTTTTAGGTCCTCACATTCACTACGATTGCTAGAAGAAGTATAGTTGCCTCGTGAATGAGGACCTTTTTTTAGTAGGTCCTCATATTCAATTTGAACTTGAAAACAACTAGTTCCTTTTTGAGTGAGGACCTTTTTTTTAGTTCCTCACATTCAATCCTAACTTCAAAAGAACCATTTCCTTCTTGAATGAGCACCCTTTTCTTTTTTCTTTTTTTTTAGGTTCTCACATTCTATCCCAACTTGAAAAGAACTAGAACTTCGCCGGGTAAATGATCTTCAAAAGTAACTCGAACTAGTTCACTGAACTGAGTACATTTCAGTGAGTCAGTTGGAGTACACTCACTCACTAAAAGGAACTGCTTTGTCCATCTCTACTTCGCAGCATCACTCCCTATACCCACACTCATAACATTTTTTTTCTCCAGCAAAGGTTTACTGGGCTTAACTTCTTAAAAATTTCAAGATCATATCTGATATGGTTCATGAGATATAAAAAAAAAAAAAATTTTAAAAATGGCTTGTCCTTACATTATGCGCTTCACCTCCACACTCAAAAGTTTTTTTTCAGAAAACTCCACTGGTAGTTCTATGTACAGAAACCAAATTTTATCTTCCTGACGCATTTGAGTGTCATTTAATGTTTTTCACTTCTCACTCCATACCTCCCCACCCCCCTTTAAAAATAGTTTAACCATTTTCTAATACCCGACGATTCCTGCAAGGTTTTAGCCATCTGATATCAATTGTTCAGGAGATAAATGTAGATTTTCGAATGCTTCAATCCCTGCTTTCGAGCATGTCGGATTCATTGTTTTCCTCACTCCTTTACCCCTCCTCCATAAATTTCAAAAAAGTTTTTGCAAATGGGTCGACTCTACTATCACAGTACTATATGTACATGTATGTTCCAACTTTCAGCTCCCTAGCATAAACGGTTCCTGAGATCTAGAAACCCAATTCTTTCGTCTAAATCACTTCCCCTTTCTCCTCCCTCACACCCCATCTCTCCAAAAGATACCACTCGTAGAGTGCCACCAATTCTATACACCATACAAATTTCAACGTAATATCTCTAGGGGTTTCTGAGCTACGCACCTTCAAACGGTTTTGCGTATGTATATTATATTTTCACGAATTTCGTCCCTATCTCTTCGGTATTTTGAATTTTTTTTTTATCAATCAATCCATCACTATTTATTAGTTAAGTTTATACACTTATGTTTAACATCTTATAACTTATGAAATTTAGAAATTTTGAATCACTTTTTCCTTACTGGTTCTTCAGATAAATTCTTAGAAACTGGTTTCAGAAATTCTTTATTTTCAACTCCGAAGGAGGTGAAACGAGTAGGACAATTAAGCACTAAGAGGTGTATTGAAGATGTCAGCCCTAGCTGTTTCGAAAGCATAGCAGATTAAGACTGTGGCACTGGGAACTGTTAAATTCAGCCATATTAGCTGTGTTTTTTATTCCCGGTTAACCATAAAGCTCGACAAAATTGCACGGCAAAACAACAACAGTGCGGTTACCGTATTATGTCGAGCTTTATGGTTAACCGGGAATAAAAAACACAGCTAATAGCAATGAAATCATGAACAGAACCCACGTCTTCTTAACTGACAGAATGGTATCGCGTATGTGCTTCAATATTTATTAGCACTTCATTTGTTGTGCAATCAACTGACGACTCCCTTGGCATACTTACACCTAGCCTTGAGGTGGTTTTGTATTACTGATTCGTAAACGCCCTACATTCGCCTAAAAACAAATCTCCCATCAACCGAATAATGGATCACCACATTATCCGAATCTATCCATTCATTCACCAAACCCCGATCTGTCCATTCCATGCTCCAGCACGGCATTTCCGCAATAATATTCAAGCCCCCAACAAAATTTTCATAGCTGAAATTCCAGTCTAACCCCTGTCTATCCAAAGCAGTAGGTGATTATTTATCACATGATCATTTTTCCCAAATAGTCAAAACAACTCGTTCACCTGAACTACCTGCGCCACGATGGTTTCCATTAATAAAAAGCCTCTCATCTTTTACCTAATAATACGGCGTCAAAGTCAAATCAAAGCCATAGAGTGGTGGCTGGTGGCAGCCCCAAATCACCTTATTCTCGCAATCGAACAACAACAAACAGCAAAAGAAAAAAATCCTTTTGAAGGCGCACAAAGCCATCGAAAACTCGAACCTGTAATCAAAAGAATTTCCCACATAAAGCGACGACTTATCTTGGTAACGAGGGCCCATCAACAAGACGATAGAGGGACCACACAAATACAGGCACGCGTTTGCTGACAGGGTCTCAGGCTCAGCCAGGCCAGAGGAGGTGTATCTTCTCTGCTTCTTCACTTTCGCGCAGTGAGTTTCGATTTCTTCACTATCGTATCTTGTGTCCCATTCGAACAAACAGACTGTTGTATGGTGCTATTTCGTCGCGGATCTTCAAATGGGCACGATCAGAGATTCTGGCCACACTATGGAGCGCCCAGTGCACCATAGCAAGAAGAATCACTTCTTCGGAGACGTCGTACACGCAGGTGGTGGAGTATGTGATGGGGAGCGAACGTAGCGCTGAGCGGCATAACATGCTTCCACACGGCGTTACTACAGAACATATCTCAGGTGAGCGAGAACCAAGGCATTTAATTCAATTAAAGTTATTGGACCACACACCAGATGGCACGCGTTCGTTTCTGGGTGGGATTTTTTTTCCATGGACGCTGTGATCGGTACTCTGTAGCTTAGGCCGAGGCTCCTCGCTTCTTCTCCTGTTTTGATTTCTGTTTTACGCGTAATCTTCGGCTGATCACTTGAGATCGAGATTCAAGATGTGAAAAATGTGGGAACTGAAGATCTGTCTTTTTACTCGGTAATTATGCTAATTTATTCTGTCTTATGACTTGAATTGATTTCTACTTATTCCTTTTTTTCTCTCTCTCTCTCGTGTTTTTTCTCTCAAATCGGAATTTTGATACGATTTCGCGGTTTTCTGTAAAAATATTTGAATATTTTAACGCTCCTCGATCGAAACAGAATGTTGTCCGCAGTCTCGTATTACATTTGCGGTATATGACAAATGTTAAACAAATGGAATTTAACGAATAAGTCGCATTGCTTTGATCTGTACCCTTATCTCGGCAAATGATCAGCAGGATCCTGAAGGACTGCAGTGCCCTGGGGTCATAAACATAAATTAGCGTCATCTCTCGGTGTGTGTTGTGTCGGCATTTGTTGCATGTTTGTCAACTATATCTCCCTTTTGCAGCCGTCCATCCCTATACCTGTCCGTGATTTCAGACAGACCGGCCGATCGTGGCTCGAAAATCACAAACAAATCTCAAATTCCAATCACCTATTCGAGCACATTTGAAGTGTGGCTACTCTGCCGGCCAGTAGGAACATATCACGCTGCGACCCAGGATGGGAATTTCACATTTCCCGCTTGGCAACTTCTTGAAGAGCCTCGCCATCGCAGGAGCTCAATATTGAAACTGTCGACTGTCCAAAAGAAACTGAAATTGGACCACCCGCAACCTTTCGATTCCTTAATAGTGTTTGCGGTTTCTTTTTTAATTTTTTCTGTATGCGATCACTAATTTTTGCATTATACCATCGTACCACCAGTTCTTTTCTCACCACCGATGTTTTGTCCTTTGTCAACATCTTCGATTCTGCCCGTTAGTTTTGATGTAACGATAAGGATCAGGATTCTACTGCTGGCTATGGTTCATTGAGAAATGTGATGCGATTGGGTAGATAATTTTGCTCTCACGGTTAACCTTATTAGGTGATAAAAAAAACCAGGGAATAAAAAAAAAGTCTGGGTCACGTTTAAGGTTTAATTGCAGTGCTAGTTACTATGCGGCTGATCACTTAAAAACTAACTTATGAAATAACTGATGTTTAGTTAGCATGAAGAGGATATGTTAATATTAAAAATCTAATGGGATTCAACTTCTTTTTTCGAGAGTGTACAGCTAACTCTTTTTCGAGAATGTACGTATACGGCGTTGATGTTATGAGAAAGAAGGAAATTACGTTCCTGCTCCCTGCCAGAGTTATTTTCAATTTGTGAGTAGGACACAAAAGTTCAGTTGGAGATTGGAGACTCGAGTACAATGGGGGCCATCTTCCGTAAAGCCGTTAGAATAGGGTCGCGCTAGTATACTTACGCCGCTGCCACAATTTATATATGAATTACGTAATTGGGTCATGTTTCGGGATCCGGTCTAGGTGTTAAAAAAGAAAAAAAACTTGAAAATAAGTGATTATCTAACAAGCCCGTGGAAGTGAAAAGATATTCGATATCTGATCAGACCTGAGAGATATAGCAGAATTTATGAAAAAGTATACAGCCACTTTACACCCCCTTACGGGTTGAATTTCAAAAAATTTTGAAAACACTTTCTAGGTATTCATATGAAGAATTTGTAGAATAAAGATGAATTTTATATTTGGGAAGACCTAGTAAATATGAAAATCGTGAAAATATAGGTATGTATGTATTCTATTTTCACTGATAATTTTTTTACCTCCTTCCGAACGCCAATGGATATTAGATTTTTTTTTTTAATCAAAATTACTTCTCTAGTTGATTTACATACAACACCGTTATCCACAAAAAATGTTCCTGCTAGGGGTCTATTACACTATTCTTGAGATATGAGAAATAATTTAAAAAAAAATGCTTACCCCCTCCACTTTCATGCACTACAGTCCCCTTAAAAAAATTTTACTTTTAATAAACTTTATTCGTCAACCTTTATATTGAAACCGAATTTTATTTTTCTACTGCAATTATTGATTTCTGAGATATCGTAATCTAAAGTTTTTTACCTCCCGCGCCCAATGGCCACTCTCAAAAATTTATTTCCGATATATTCTCCTAGTGTACCTACAAATGCTCATTAAGGCCCCATGAGTCCCGTACGACCATTTTTTGTCCCTGTTTGATTTTTCTTTCTTGAGAGGATTTTAATCGATTGAAATCGTTTTTCGTTCGTGTAATTTGGCGTGGACAATACATCTGCATCGTTCGCTGTCTATCAGCGAACTAATTTTAAATTTACTGAATAAATAGTGTTATAAGTTTTCGAATTATTTGAAAGGCATAACTATTAAAAATCAATAATTTTTTCATTGATTTATCTTTTAGAAATACCAATTAATTTTACTATCTGTGATACTTTTCAATGAAATGCGGTCTTCTTATGTAATTCTTGCCATGAAAATCGTGAAAAATTGCTTCAGTTTGACTTCATATATTATGAACAAAAATGAAAATTTTTTAAAATTTGATTTATGGAAGACCTACTTTCAGATTTTTTCTAGCATTATATTAATGAAAATGACATGTTAATTATTCAAGAAATAGGTAATATGCGTTTAAAAAACTCAAATTTACGCATTTAAAAAAATGTTCAAAGGTTGTTATTCTAATAGTATTTTTTCCAAATACAGCTTTGAATTTTTTTTTTATGTACGACCTAGTTTACATACCAGCTAATAAAGTGGTGTAATTTAATTTTATTTTTTTTTGTTGCCATTAACGTGAAATATTAGCAAAAAAACAGTCATAAATCATCAAAATCGCAACGTGAACATGGAGCCTTAAGTTTTAATTTCGTGACATTAACCGATTAGAAGATTTGGATTTTAAATTGTCTCGATCTCGGCTTTCAAGCGTTTCGGACACGTTATTATTACCCCCACTCCCATACCCCTTTAGCCATATCATCACTTTTTTTACAAATAGGTCCACTATCAATGCTCTATATAAATTCAAAGTTTCAGCCCCTAGCCTAAGCGGTTCCTGAGATCTAGAAACCAAAATTTTCCGTCTAAAACGCATCCCCCCACCTCCCTCCTCAAACCACCACACTTTAAAAGGTGACCACTTGAAGAGGTCTGCTCAATTCAACCTAATAGCTCAAAGAGTTTGAGAGTTATAAGCTTTAAAATGTTTTGCGTACGTCTGTACAGACGGACTGAAAATTTTTTTTTGCTTTTTTGGTGTCTATAATAAGTCATGAAACGTGGAAAAAAATGCTCAGAGTAGCAATTTTTTTAAAAAAAATCAATAATAATACTTTATTATTAAAATAATGAAGTAAAATTTGATGATATTGTGAACCGAAACGCTTTTTTAACCTCCTATGAGTTATAAAATCAATCCAATGCAATTCAATTCAATTAAAACCTTCATAAACCCTATCAATATCCGGAAAATCACTTAGTATCCTTTCCACCGAAGAGATATTCTTAATAAAAAATTGTCAAATCTACTAAATCCAAACCAGGACTAATTCTCAATTCAAATACATTCATTCATATTTCAATAAATATATACACCATGTTTTATTACTTATAATCTTTTAATTACCATTTTAAATAATTTTTCTTTTTAATATTTTCTTATATATCTTTTATATGTTTTCTTTTTTTTTCTCATCATAATGATTTTTTGTTGTTCTTTCTTTATAAGTTTTTTCTTCAATAATTTTCTTTTTGTTAAATTTATTATAAATGTCTAAGAATTATACACATCGATTCTTATTAAACGTTTTTGTATGTTTGTTTGTTTTAAATTTGTTTTGCTTTAATATTTATATATATACCTAATTTTTGTTTTTCAATAATTAATTACAGTAGTCTACAACATATTTGTAACAAGAACCAGATTGGTGTATAGTATGGTATCCTACTGAGTAAACTCCACTAAGTTTACTCTATTTCACGTCAACTAAAAATTTTAAAATTCAAAATAAATATCCTTTCTTTGTAATTTGAATATTAATAAGCTTGAATTTTGTCATTTATGTTTGGCCGATGCTTCAAATTAACTTCATAAAAAAAACGTACTCTTTCATGCCAAATAAAAAAAAAAATTTTTTCGTATACCAGTTTCTTAAAATTACATCACCAAAAATGTCTTGGAATGTATGTGAAAGTTGTAAATCACTAAAACAGAAATAAATAATATATTGTATAATAATAATTCTGAAACACAATTGATAAATTGAACTGTTTAGTATGAATCATTACAACCAATTGTATTATCAGAAAAAATAAAAATGAGGTCCGGGCCTCAAGGATCAATTATTTAATAGTAGAATCTTTTGTATATGAATATCACATTTTAGGAAATTATGTTACTGTCGTTCTCTTACGTGATTTTGTATTTCCATCATTATGCTCCCTAAGTCGAGAAAACTGAATTCAAGGGGCCTGAACTTGATTTGATGATTTCATAGATGTTCAAAAGAGTTACTTGGAGAAAGCTCTTCCTTGATTAGTGCCTGTAGATCATACCTACTTGAGAACGGGATGAAAGAAACAGTTCTAAATGAGGGTATAAAGATACAGATGTCTTTAAAATTAAAACAAAGACGTTTATAAAATAGCAAAAAAAAACTTAAATTGTTTCTAGTACAACCAAGCATCTAGAACACGGAAAATCCTTGCAGGGACCTCTGTGTACTAGAGTACTTGAGAAAGATGGATGGAGGTCCGCCAAGTCTGGATACGCTAATTGCTTTCCCGCTCATAAAAGGGTTCTAGGCATAGGTGTGCGTGTTAGAGTCCCCTCTAATGATTGCAACTACTAATATGGTATGGTATGGTGCAGGCCGTCCGTGAGCAGAAAAAGGTCCTCGCTTCCCAATGAAAATAGGCCAAGGGGGGGTTGGTATGGTGTGTGGGGTGGTGATGTTGTCACCCTGCTTCACATAGACGTTAATGTTCTTCCGTTGTGCTCTAAGGTTAGTGAGAATATCCAGAAGGTTTTCGTTTCTATATACGTTTCGAACTTATGATCCTTGAAAGACCAAATCGAGCCTTGGCCTCTTCGACCGGATTTGGGGCAATTCGGTCGAAGCGTTTCTCGAATATTCGCAACATATTGCCATTTTTACACATAGGTTATATGTTGTTGGCAAAAATCCTCTAAGCAGCTTATGTTAGAATTTTGAAATTTGGAAAATATATACAAAAAGTGTGGTAGCGTCAGTCTGGTGTTTGCATCTAAAATTTATCAGACCAGAGCCTGTACCATTTTTTTCTTGCTTTCAAACCTTTTTATTTCAGAAACTCCAAACTATCTTTTCATTCCTCTCGAGTGTTGGGCGATAGTCAACCATCTCCAGAAAAAATACATTTGATGGAAACTTGACAGAAGGTGAAGAAAATGTAAGTATGTAATCTTGAATTTTTTCAGATAGTAGACAAGATGTTGTGGGTCTCTGTAGGTATTACGGTTTTATTTGTGGAAAAACCTTTCATGTATCTAGCACAGCTGAGCGTACATTTTTATTTTTTCAGGTTAAATACAGGTTCCTACGCAAGTATACCTTCAAGTTGAATTTTTTTCTCTATTTATTTATTTAATTTGGTGCGATATCATCAATTTGCGCCATATTTGTGGAGGGTATTTTTTTAATATTCGAATATGGTACTTGTTTTGTTGCTGAAAACGATTCCTTAATCATTGATTTTTCCATCAAAATCTTGATATTATTCCTTTACCTTTCTCCTCATCGGTCGGTATCACATCAAAAAATATCTATATGATACTAAGATATTCATATTGTTACAGGCACACCCTGTCCCAAAATTTATCAGTGGAATTGAAGTTTACATTTAACCATAATTTTCAAATATCCGTTTAGCGAGTTCTACACAGTTCATGCATCTTCTACACCATCCACCGAATGTACTTGAGATACAGACATCGAGCAAAAAAGCTTAGACGGCCCATCACACTAGAAGAAAAGAATACTTGATGATGTGTGAACTTCATTTACAAACGGTAACGCGAAGCATTGCCAAGTGCATATCAAACTCATAGAGCTAATGGAGGTGACAAGCCACCGGTTTCGTATAAAGCGCTTTGAAGCCAGAGAAGTAATGCAAAATACACATAATATAAATGTGAGTGAGAAAACACAAATTCATTATATCAATTGTTGTTGTTTTGCGTGGAAGTGAATGCGACGATGTCTGACTTCAACTCAATTGTTGCTTGTCATATCCAGTATATATATATATACCTATATACATACATATATCAATGATCGAACTAAGTGATTTTGAGCTACCAAGTGTAACAAAAATAATTTATTCGAATAAAGTGATTCGTTTAATTACGTGAATTGAATTTTTTCATCTCTAATTCCCGCAAAACCAGGCTATTAAGAGGTATCAAAATTATTATATATGCTGCTGAAGAAAAAAATTATTAATTTTGAAGTTTTTGTTAAGTGTATGTTTTCTAAAAAATCTCACGACCCTAATTATAATGCCCTTTAAAGCAATATTAACTGTTATCAAGGTAATTTTATTTCTGTGGTACGGTTTAATTATTTTTAAATTGTTCATTGATATGTTTCAGTCAAACTAAATTTATTAAAAACTAATAACTGAGTAGCAAACCTAACTACATAATGGCTCAACACAACTTCGCCAAAAAAAATAAAATTAACTTTGATAAAAAAAAATTCTTGTTCTTGTTACAAAAAACGATTGGAGTTCATAGATCACTGTTATATAAATAGCATCTATTATGAAATATGAGTAATTTAATTAAAAAAAAAAGACACTTAACTACATACTTTAAAATAAAAAATTTATGACAATGTGCTTCACAATGATTTTACTCCATTTATTTATTCATTTTGTTTTTTTTAAAATTTATTTTTTTTAAATTATTATAAATTCAAAAAAAAAAAAAAATTCAAGAAAAACTGATAGCTAAATATTGCGTATGGTTTTAATTAATAGCTTATAGCTACCTATCTAAATTTCTACAAGGTAAAACAATAATTATATTGATTTAAATTTTTATTTTATTTTTCTCTTTCATAATTGTTAATTTATAAATAATTTTTGATTTTTTTTCCTTTATTTTGTTTATATAATTGATTTTTTTTTACATTCACTATAGTATTTAAAAAGATAACATAATTTATTTTGTATTTTGTTTTCTTTTATATCTCTTTTTAAAAACTTATGAACAATATTTTATTTGCAATTAATTTTTTTCTTTTCTTAATTTATATAGACCTAATTTTTTTTTATAATATAATGACCTTTCTTTCGTACTCAATTATTATTTATAATTTTATTGTGGTTTTTTAAATATTTGCATTTCATTGCTGATTAATTTTTAATTCCAGTAACAATCACCAATTTTTTTCGAGGTAATACATGTAATTTTCAAAAAGATTTTTTTTATATTAGAAAGAGAAATATACTAGTTGTTTTGTTATATTTGCTATTCTGAAATATACAACAAAATTATGTGTTTAGAAAATATAATAGATTTACCAATTAAGTAGAAAAGTTTCCTTCCACTGACACCGGAAAGAACAACAAACTCTTAACAATTAAGTAGAAGTTCAAAGAATCTAATCCAATTTCAAAATATTAAACGGAGTTGATGTAAACTTTTTCGCAAGAGTGAACGATTAATTAAACAATTTGAAAGTCACAAAATGCTTGTCTGGTATGTGCACTTTGACGTTAAGTCGGTCAGAACAGTGTGTGCAATCTGATTAAAAAATTGCGCAATTAAAATTCTATATCAAGATATTTCTTTAACAAGAAAAATAAACCTTATATAACGCAGTTAAGTCCATATAAAGGAAAGAGTCAGATATAACTCATAAAAAGACATTGAAAATAAAACCTTAAAGCTCTGTAATTTATTTTCTTAACCTGATTAATATCGTACATATTAACCAAATTTATTACGTGAGAAGCCATTTAGCTACGGCAGCATTAATTAAGCCTAGGTCTTCACGATAGTTTAGCTTAACACGTTCATTTCAAAGTCATAATGATCGAAGCTTCGCAGCACCCTTGATTTTTCTGGGGATATGCGTTTAGCCTAGTGTTCTACCTGGGTGGTGAGAGAATATGATTTTTTCCGTTTGTAGAAATGCGAAGAAAAACTAAATACTACAAGGACGATTCAAACCATAAACTCAAAAATTGATAAACTCAATTAGTATTAGCTGGAATGTTTCTGAGGTGATGGAATTGCGAGGACCTGAAGGGCTCGCAATGGGCCCGTATGGTGGTTCTAGCGCTACGCCTCATCTTAAACTTAAAAAACCTAATAAGTGTTAATTAAAACGCCTCAAACATCCTAAAATATTCCGTCAAGTCACAAACCTCTTATTATCCTCAGTTTCGTTATCAAAATAGCTAATAACAACTAGTAAATTCTATTCAATATTGAATATTGAATTATTTCAAAATAGCAAATATAACAATATGATCCAAATTTTTTTTCAAATAAATCAACTGATAAAAATATTTAATAAATAAAAAAAAAAATCGTTCGTTGCAGTGTATTATAAATTTTACAGAAATTTCTGTGCGATAAAAAAAGATCGATTGAAAAATGATTGTTTTCTTTTATAGTATATAGTACATATCTAAACTGAACTTCAGCCCACTATGTAGTATAAGCAATAATTACAAAAAAAGCAAACTAATAATTAAGTAGAAAATCAAATACAATTTGTTATCATCAACGGGCATCAATTAAAATATAATTTGTTATTCTACCTAACCTAGTATATAATAATTAATAATCAATAATAGTATATCAAGAATATATATATTTTATTATATATTTTCGTAAATGAATTTCTTACTTTATTCTTTTATTCAATTTTATTTTTGTCCATTTCCAACTCACATTTTTTTTTTACTTCATAATTTGTTTTACTCGTCATAAATATATATAGAGATTTTATATTTTATTTTATTTTTTTGTGTTTTTTTTTTCTTTTGCAATTATTAATATATAGTTCTATTCAATTGGATTTCTAACACATCAATTTTAAAATTTACTGAAAAGAAGATATACCTATTTTCAATTTCTTATAAGATAGCTACTTTTATTTTCCTTATAAAATATAAACTATAAAAAATAACTATTGGAATTTATTTTTTGAAATGTATTGGGGTTTTGCTCTAACGCTTCGATTTATACTTTTCACAATTTCACGTATTGTATAATAGATTATAATTTATTTATGGATTTATAAATGATAAGCTCTTCACGCTATGTCAAGTGGAAACTAGTTTACATAGTTTAGTGTTTGAGTATCGTTGATCATCATTTTCTATCTAATTCCTTTATTGCTGCTTAATATCTTTAATACTAATCTATTTTATTCCTCCAATCTATCTACGGAAAATGTGTAAAGGCTATGCTACTAAAAACAAATCTTCAGAAAAATTTTGACCATTATATAAAACCATTTGTATTGAAAGCCCATAAAACAAAGTCCAGACGATATTCACAAATCGTTGAATCAATTTTTCTAGAAGAATCCGTTAAGATCTTTACTGTTCTTAATGGCTCACACTAATTTTGCGACATGACATATTTTACCTAAAACTTATATGAATCCTGGACCAGAACCAATAAAGTCACTGAAGGTCTGCAAGAAATATGTCAAAAGCCAAATGCGGCACTTCAAAAAGGAATCTTCGCACCTGCAGTAAAAAAAACGTAAGGATTTGAGGTTGTTTCTTGAACTACTAAAACTACTAAAACGAATAATTTGACCATATTAAGATCAATATAGAAAGATAGTGTAGATCGGATATCGATTTTAATTTTATTAAGACTACGATCCCATTAACAAATCTTTGATGTGTGAAATTGGCTATTGTACAGCTGGACCAATGTCATAGAAACTTCATCAAAATCGCCAGGTATCAACCTCTTCGAGATTTTATGGAATGAATTGGAACGCAAAACTCAAAAACATCAACTTTGTGAAACTGCTGGAAGAATGGAACAAACTACAAACGAACTATTTGAACAAATTCATGGATGTCACTGCAAAACAGATCTGGCCAATGCTGGATGTAAACCGCCTCTGCTCAAAAGGGCGAATATCAGTACATACCACAATCGATGTCCTAACCGGACACTGTCTTATAGGTCGACATGCACTGTCTTATAGTTCGACATGCTTATAGGACGACATACTGACTCGACCTCTTCTCAAACGGCTTCTGTAGAAGCTGACTGGATGAGGAAGAGGAGGAGACAGTCGTTCACCTTCTCTGTCCCTGTCCAGCTCTATCTGCTAGAAAGAAACTAATCTTGGAGCTTACTTCTTCAACTATCTTGGTGATCTTGCCGCAATGGAGGTCACGAGAATCCAACTCTTAGTCCAGCTTAGTATTTCACTATAAGTAGCTTTTCAAAGTTTGTACCGGCGAATTAAACATTCAGTTCAGTTCAGTTTCAAGAAGGGCGCAGCGCTAGAATCACCCACGCTCACTAGGCACCGTATGGGCCCATTGCGATCCAATCAGATCCTCGTTGGATGATCGTTCCCCTCAAAAGCACTCCAAATTCCTGCAGAACCTGATCAGTTTGTCATCCCCTAATGACCTTAAATCCTGGATGTTATCGGAGAAAAGACTACCCAGCCACCTCAATCGCCTTCTAGCGATTCCTGAGCGTTCATACTAGATGTGAGTGATGTCCTCCAAGAATTTGCACATCTTCGTCTTCGTCTCCTCATTATTAAGGGGTTAGGCCAGTCTAGGATTTTGAAAAAATCGATTTTTTGTTTTTTGACTTAAAGTACACTTTAGGGTCCTAAAAACATTATTCAATTGGTAGAATAGTAGAAAAAATTTTCCCTGTCCAATCCGCTGCCGTGTCCAAGCGACGAACGCATGTTCTACCTGCCGCGGCACGCTTCCCTTTGTCTCCCTCTGCACTAATGTACCAACGGATCCTGATGGCCGTAATGGTTCCCCAAAAGGCCGTTAGGAGGTGCTAGTTCATCAATGTGGGACAATCAGCTGAAGGTACATATAACAAAATTTTCAGCACGTAAAACTTTAAACGCGTTTTTCTCAAAACTGCATTTTTCAAATCAGGCGACGATGGTACTCGGGAGACTATCGCTCGTATCCACTTGAAATTTTAACTGAAGCTTCACAGTAACATTATCTAGTAAACTACGTACGATTTTTTTGTTATCATTGCAACTTTTTTTTATAAACAATTTACTGCTAATTTTTTCGGTCAAAAATTGAACTTTATCTTTACACGTCCGCCATTTTGCGAAAAATTGATGTAAAGCTAACTTCCTTACTCCCAGAATAAATTGTCACAGTTAGGCCTTTTTTGAGGGCTCTAGACTGGCCTAACCCCTTAATAGCATAACTTGGCCCGTCATTCTTCCGACCAGCAGTCGTAATTTTCCTCTATACCAAGTTAATATATTCCTAGTTTTTTTGACTGAAATTATATTGCTCATTAAATGTTTCCAAAAACCACATCGATTTTGTTTTGGTAGTCACGTCTGTTTATTGCAATGTTTTTTTTTGTTTTTTTTTTCTTACGTTAACGTTTTTTTTTTTTTTCAAAATAATAATTTTTTCAAAAATATTAAACTGTTCCGTAAAAATTATTCGTAATTTGACGAAAAAAACGAATAAATTGTTGACACGATCTATTTATAAATCCACAAATAAAAAATTATTATACCTTTAAATCCTAAACACTATTCCATATTTCATCAAAAAAATTAAACAACTTATTATACAAAAATAATTGCAATAGTACTAAAAGTTAAACGTAATTATAAATCACATGTTAAACCGGAAAATATTGGAAATCTTTTATTTCATTTGCAGGGAGATATTATTATTTATGAATCTATGATTTGAGCAGATTGCGTACTAATTTTTTTTTTCCTATATTTTCTATATTACCTTATGTAGTTGAGAAAAAAAAAATATTTATATTTTTTCCCTTTCACGGTACATTACGTAGTTTTCATATTGTTGTTTCATGTCTTTTTCATTTTTTTTTAATAGTAGAAAAATAATTATATAAAAAAAATTGTCTGTTCCATTTGTTTTGTTAGTTAAATAGCTTACTTCTGTTTAAATTTTCATGTTTTTTTTTTTAATATTTTAAATAGTATAGTGTAGTACAAAAATCAGTCATATTGTATGCATCGTATTCAATTTTTTTGTTTTCTATGAATTTACTGATCACTTTTATTTCTCACAATTGTTTTATTCGTGTTTTTTCCGTTTTATTTTTTGTTCATTTTCTTAACTTTCATTATTACAAAATATGATATTATCAATGTTTCTATTAAGGTGGAAAAATTTACTGTATTCGTGGTATATTTGTTTGGTGCTGGTTTGTTAGTTTGGTTATTTTTTAGTTACATTCAATGGTTGTATAGAAAACTAAAATTTTCTTCATATTATTTTTATGGTTTTTATTATATGAAATTTTTGTTTTAGATATTTCGTTGATGACTTTTCTCGTAGATAATACAATGTGGCATTTTGTTTTGAATTTAAAATTGTTTGATATTGATTTCTTGTCTTTAAGTTATGAAAATTCTATAAATTCGGGTTTAATCGAAGCGATAACTTACTACAGAGTTTTTCATGTTTCGTCGGAGTTGATTTGGAAAATGTTAAATTACTGTTTATGATTGAAGCTATCCACTTATGAGTAATTTTAATTTGTATACAGAAAAGGTAGTAAGAATAATAAATTAAATATTGAGATATGTTCGTTAAATAATAATGGGAGTCTACATTTTGCTTTCTGTTTTGACCGGTAATTCAGGTCAAGTGGTATATTGGTGTGTGTTATGAAAGAACAAATGTCTAACTTGCTTATTTTTCCAAATCGTTTTTTTTTTTCATTTCATTCATCAATCTTAAGTTCAACGAATTTTATGAAGAACTGTGTAATAGAAGCTTAAACTTTGTATTCGGGTCAACTAACTCATGTCCTAACCATTGCATAATTTTATGCGATCCACAATAAATAAAAATAATTTATTGTTACAAAATAATAATAATAATAATAATATTAAAAAATAATAAAGTGAAATTGATTCGAAATAGATATCAAATTTGGGTTTTCTAGCTCAACGCATTCTCGAGTACCAATCAATCAAGCATCAACCTCCATAGCATGTCGGTATTCAACCGGAACTCCAGTGGGCCCATTTTCTCCTTCTACTACTGAAACATGAGTTCTCCAGGGGAACATTTCTAGTAGCTATGATTAAATTCATCTCAATTTATCCAGTACTGACCATAACAACCGCTTTAGTATTAAAGATTGAGTACTGTATAGGTACGTAACGACTGCATTCATTAGTGAAGTTTCTTCGGAGTTTTTAGTCAAAAACGCTACCTTTTCAATATCGGTGAAATTTTCTGAGAGATAACAATAACAGATTTTTGAAGTATTCTCTATAATGGTTAAATTTTCCATACTACCTATTATGATTTCATTCTGAAGTCGAAATTGTATATGATACTGTATTTTTTGAATGAATCCTTCCTTAGATACAACGAAATTTTTCAAGTTTGGAATATACCTTTTTAAAAATGAGCTTAAAAAACAAATTCTGATCGACTTTTAAAAAAGTTACCCTAAACACAATTTTTTTACGTTTTAGCTAAAACTTAAAAAAAAGTTCAGTCCATCGGTCAGCCGTACGTAAACTCGTTTGTATCTCTTAAATCGTTTAAGGGGCTAGTTGCAAATTTCGAGCTCCCATACGTTATGTATGGCGAAACACGTTATCTTTTGGTACCTGAATCTCAGCTTCCACTTAACTCACAACAGTCAAATTTGTTACACTTAATATTTAGTGTACTTAAAAGCCTAGTACGTGAGTAAATTAAAAATTTTTCACTAAAAGTGGAGATATTTAAGAAAAAGGGATTGCAAATTTTTTTTTAACGTTTTTCTTCACTCATATTTGAAAAATGATAGTTTTTGATAAGATATCTTAATTTGCTCACGTACGAAGCAAGTCAATATTACCACAAGAAAATGAAAAAAAAAATTAAGACGCTACGATGTGTGGTTACTGAGAAACGTGTACCGAAATTTGAAAAAGCACTACTTTTCAGGAGAGCCAAAAAAGAAAACATAACTCGCAGTAACTTATTCGACTTCCCCGACTTCAGAGCAAAATTTGAGGCACTTCCCGTTATCCCACAAAGGTGCAGTCTTTTGTGTGAAATTTGGAAATGAGTGTAGAAAAATAATATGCACCCGTATTGCGAATGTCGCGGTCACGTCACTACGATGCCGATGCGAAGTGTCACGTCGATCGAAAAAAGCGATTGTGTAACTCCATCGACGTGACTCAATGGCATTGCCATATTGATATGTGTGTATCAGCTGTAAATTACGAATTTAAGGTCTTGTATGCCTTCGTTTACAACTATGACGTTATTTTTCTGCAATATTATATGCTACATTCAAATTTAAGATGCGGATAATGCTTTTTTCTAAAGTGGAAAAGCTATACATCTTGTTTGGCCCATTTTTGGCTCTCACTTCTGCTTGCGTCTCGTTACGGTAGTCCCAAAGAATTTTACAGTGCCGAAAATTGGAGCCGTATTTCTTTAATGTGTGTCGATCTACACCACTTTTAATGACGATTACTTGTTGCGAATCCATCAAAATAAGGAAAGAAACATCTTTTTTTCAAATATATACTTGCATTTTTGCATCGACGTTAATTTTCTTCAGGCGTCACGGACTCGGAATGTCATCGACGAAAAATGACGATCAAAGTGACAACGGTCGATGACAATCGACACTCACAATCGCCTTTTCATGCGTCGATATCGAATCGGCATCGAAGTGACGCGACGTGACAATCACAATACGGTCGATAAAATAAAAAAAATCGTTTTTTTTTTTTAATGTTTTTTGCAACGAGGCCGTTAAGTTATTAAATTCAATTTTATTTAGTGAATAGACTGTATGGAACCCTTCAATTAGTTTTGGGGAGGGTTTGAGAGGAAGGTGTACAGACCATTTGAAACGAAAACTCTTTAGTTCTATATCTCAGAAACCCGTTACGCTAATACTATGTTCAGACTTCGAGATTAACGCGTTTAAATCGAGTTAAACGCGTTGGAAACCCTTCACGAACGTTTTAACGAAAAACGTAGCTACAACGCGTTTAACCGCAGACATGTACTGCGACCTGCATTAGCAAATCAATTCACTTTTCATTACTGGTATACCAACATCTTTTTTCATGTACCGAAATAAAACAAGTTGCCTAGTTTGAACACTACTTTTTTAACACGTTTTTGTCTACTTAAATGCGTTTAAAACGCATAGTCTGTACAGGGTATTAGAAGCTGAAACATGCAAGTAATATAGAGATTTGATAGTGGCGACATTTGCAAAAAACCTTGATATAAATAGAGAACAGAGGGAACACAATGGGCAATTGGTTTTAGAGAAGTGTTGAAGAATGGAAATCACGTACCATATCTCAAGAACAGTGGATCTTAGAATTTATACGAGAGGATAATAAGGCTAGAAATTTTGCCCAAAACAAAACAACAAAAATCCACTGCCGTGTGAAGCTGTGGCCAAAAAATAGTCAGTAAAAATGAGGTCCAAAAACTTTCACGAATTTCGTCATATCTTTTAGGTCTTCTAAAATATTAAACTTCATTTTTGATAGGTTCTTCATATAGATATTCACAAAGTGTTGTTTTTTTTTATTCAAACCACAAGAGGATGTGAAAAAGTTTCCATTAATTCCGCCATATACTTTAGAACTGATAATATGAAATTTGTTTTATATAATCACATAATTGCAGTATTTCTGGATATTCAACCCCCAAGGAGGTGTAAAGGGGTTGTATATTTCCACGAACTCCAACATCAGGCGCGAACGCAGGGGGTGGTTTTGGGAGTTCAACCCCCCCCCCCCCCCCTCGAAATGATGTAGTTACATACGCAAAACTAAATGTAAGTTGCACTCAACGAGTAAATTTGTATGAAAACCCCCTCCGAAATAATTATTTGTATGAAAACCCCCCCCGAAATATTTTTCTGAGTTCGCGTCTGCCCAACATACTTCATAGATATATATGTACATTAAATTCTGGATTTTCAGACATACACTCTGTTGCAAAATTATAAATCCACAACGACAAACAAAGTACTTATGTTATGTAATGATTTTCATGTTTTCTGAAAATTACGAAATTTCTGCTGTTGCAAAATTATAAATCCATCACAGCGTGCGATTGTTTTAAAGCGTTAGCACAGGTTTTGTTAGTGGTAAAGTCAGTCATCAACTTAAATTTTTGTTAAAATATTATTTTTCAACAATGCCTAGAGCAAAAATGTTAAGTGAATTTGAGGGAGACAAACTGTTGGTATGCAATCTGAGGGTCTTAGCCTTAAAAAAATTGGTCGAAAAATCGGTCGGAGCCATGAAGTAGTGTCTACTTTTTTGCGTGATCCTGCTAAGTACTGTTAGACTTTCTGTCGTACATGAATCACATGCAGAGCATTCAATGTATATTGCCAATAACTCAGATCCTCTTACTCAAAAGCATAAGTTTCAAGCATAACCAACATTTTCACTGAAAGTGTAAATATTTTTCGATTCGGAAAATGTTTCTGTTGATAAATATGTTAAATATATTTAATTTTAGGTTCAGAGTGAAGATCATGTGCTGCCCGCTTTAACTGCTTCTCGAACCTTGTCTCGAAAAATAATAAGGTCCATCCCAGCCTATTGGCAGATTTTTTTTACTTAGTTCGAAGTTAACAGCTTCAATTGTCTACTTCAATCTCAACTATGTACTACCAAAATAAAAAAAAATCACTCACCAAAAGACAGCATGTCGCCCACGTTCTATAATTCCTGTGTGTTATCCTATGGGCCATAAAAATAGTGACTATGCTCCATCGCAGGATTCGATTGTGATGAGTAAACGTTTCCTGTCGTCAGGAATTTCGTTTAAGTTAATTCTCTATATGTTCTCCGCAACATGTCTTGTTGCGAGTTCCGAACCATTAGCCGTTTGGATATTTTTTTACGTACTTAACGATTTTCACGCAATAATTCGGTACTAGGTTGATACAGTGATATCAATCTCTGGTGCTCAATTAGACAGAGTAGTTTGCATGGTATGTGCATGAACATGAGCTAAATATTAGTCGGACAGAAAAGAATGTGCACCACAGCTCGATCTAATTAAAAAGTTCTTCGACTGTATAGTCCAGGGTTATACTAACCCTGAAAATTTATTTGCATTAATATCTTCCAAGATAGGCTCTTTTTCTTTAGAGATTCAAATAAATTCGCCAGGCTATTTGTTGTCAAATTTTACGGATCGCGTATTATCTTTTCGATCGGGTGGAAAAAATTTAAGCAATAAATTAATATTTAACGAGTTTTGTACTAAGATACACATTACTTTTTTATCTATTAATGAAAACAATCGTTTTGCAACTTACAGCAGCAAAGGGGTATATTTCTTCGAACTCACTGTCATAAATACTAATAAAAATTAAAATGTTTGATATAAAATAACTTCAACTTCCCGCTCTTTTTGAATTTCAATCCTTAGAACTTATCACGCTTTGCGAAACAAATGGAATTCGAAAAATTCTACTTTGTAACTCGAACTCGGATAGCAATTTGCATTTCCAAATTTTTCAAATATTCGCTCTTCAACCATTCGCTAACAGTTACAATAATAGGAATTTGAATCATAATATACCTCAAGTATATCAATCGTTTGCTCTTTCGCAAATCTCTCGACTACTTTCTCATAGTGATTATTAGAATTAATACCGCCTGATACACCATTCAACAGAGATATCAGAACAGTCTGAAACATATAGGTTTGAGTCGGTCGATGGTAAGTCAGTAGTATGAACGTAAGAAAGTCAGCACGACCTGCCAAAGATTAAATTTTTTCCGAATTTTCAAATGGCTAATCGTCAAAACAAGATTGTGTAGTTCTTTGTCATCAAATTCCGGGGTCCATCGCCATTATTTCCTAGTTTCCATTCCTGAAGCATTTCGGTAGCCTTTGCAACTGGTCAACTAACATGTAAAAATATAAAGAAACGAAATAATACGAAAATAAAAAAAGAAATACGAAAAATAATATCACATTTGAATTTATTATTCTTATTTTTTAAATTGGCTGCTAAACCAATATAAAAATAATTATATGAAATGTTTTCTTTCTTGTTTCATTTTTTTTTACGTTCTTGTTTGTGTTTTTATGGATTAATACAAAAAAATATATTTATATATATCTGGAATAGCTAACATCATCAAATATTCTGATACTGAATTTGTGTTGTGTTGTTTGTCGAGTAAAAAAAAATTTAAATAAAATATTTGATATTATATATGTATATATAAATATACATAATTCGTAACAAAGTATATACTTCGAAACTTTGCTGTTATTACAAGATATATTAACAAAATAATAATTATTTATATATTGTGAAAATGCATTAAAAGATGGTCACAAATTTATTAAAAAAAACCTAAGATATTTGAATAGTTTTTGCTTTCGATCTTGCACAATAGCTAGATATAAATAAAACTGAGAATTCATGTTTTTTTATATATATAAAGAAAGAAAATAGGAAATCACGTATATTTATGTATAATTCATTCAGTTGCATTGCAATTTCTAAACCAAAAAAAAAAATAAATAATTAGTTTTTGTATATATTGTCGTTGTTTCCAATATAAGCCGTGTTTTAATCAGCAGCTGCTAACTAACAAACATTGTTAATTTTTGTCTTGCTATTATTAAGTAATTTGTATTTTAAAAATAAAAATATCTTTATATCGATTTTGAATTTCTATTTTTCTCTTCTCCATTTTTTTTTTTCATCCACGCAAATTTGTTGCAACTAAAAATTTGTTTTCCTACTATAAAAAAAAATTATTGTAGATATTGTTTATTCTATGCGTGTTTTTCATCTTTAAATAACAAAGATTTTAATATAATAAAGTTAATTTATTTTGTTGGGAGTGAGATAAGTAGATAAAATTTTTTGTTTCTTTTCGAACAGTTTTGGTTTTGAATTAAATTTCGTTTGTTTGTATTCTTCTATAAATCTCCAATTCATTCTTGTCGTTATCCGGTTATACATATTTAATATTCGTTTTATTTTTTGCCTGCCGTTTGTTTCCTTTCGTTGCGATAACAGCTACCTAGTTAGTTATCATGTAGACATGTTTAATTGATTAAAGATCTAGTTGTTTTAAAAAAAAATTTATATTATGTTTTTTTAATAAAAAAAAATTTTGAAGGAAAAGAACCAAAAAAAAAAACAAAAGGCAAATAAAATGTTTATATATGTATATACATATATATTTGTATATACTAGTACTTATTGTTGTTTTTAATATTTTTTATACTTTCTTCTTCATTTAATTGGTTTTACATTTCTAATATAATATTTTTTAGATTTTGAAGAATCTGCTCTTGTCTTTAAGCTTGCGGCTTAACCGGTGTTTGGCAGTACGGACATTCGATTACTAAATGTACACAAGCATCACATAATACATAATGATTGCATGGTTCTAATGTTATTGAACGATTATTTTCTTCACATTTCATACATTTTGTAGCTGTTTCTAAATATAATACTTTTTCGACTTCTTCCAATTCGGTACGTAGTTTTGTCTGTAAAATTAATATGCAATTAGAATTTTTTTGTTCTTTTGTTTTAAAATTTTATTAATTACTTGAAATAGTTTTAATTTTTGTATTGATAAACCACGTAACTCCCTATTCATATTTGGCTGCTGTTGTACTGTATCGTAACGCCCTTTCCACTCGAGCACTTCTTCTTTTGCTTTGTCTCGTTGCATTTCGGTTACTTGAAGCTGAAAAGTGTGGTGTGAAATAAATACAATTTTCTTTACTGCAATAACAAAAAAAAAATGTCAATCGTATGGACGCAATTTCATTATTTTGTGGAACAAACGTTCGGATAGCGATTAATCTCGCTATGCATTAGAAATATAACAGCTTTGTGGATTTTTTTTGCGAATTAAAATAAGATATAACTTTGAAATTTTGATGACATATTTATGCACATTTTGAGCACACTTTACAATGTTCAGTCCGAAACTGTTGCCTATTGTTTCATTTCAAAAAACCTTTTTTTCAGTAGACACGATTGCGGGCGTTCTATTTATCTCAAATAAAAAAATCCAACGCCAATATAATCTGTGAAACTAGTTTCGAAACTAGGATTATCAAAAAATAATCAAAAGTCAATTTTGGCATCTTGTTGAACTTTTTATTATCAATTTTGGTGTTTTTTACGACTTCTTCAGCTGGACAAAAAAAATCCGCTTGGCAAATCATAATTATTATAGTTTGCAAAGTGTTAACATGTGTACTGAATAAGTTCATCAAATTTGAAAGGAGTTTGTTCGATAGATTTCGAGATTTCGTGTCTATTGATTTAAAAAATACCGTTTTGAGAAAAACGTGACTACTGGTAATTATATTCGAAACAGCATAAGAGTTTAGAGCATATAAAAACCTGTAACTTCCGAACGGCTTCGAATATCGGAAAAAAACTACGTCCTCAGTTGCGTGAGTGGTTTCCAAGTGGAGAAGATTTTATCTTTATGCAGGATGGTGTTCCCTGCCACAAGGCAAGTCTGTCAAAGCATTTCTCCGCGAAGAAAATGGATTGGGGTATGGAATTGACCAGACAATTTTCCGGACATGAATCCAGAGCACTAAATCAAAAGAGAGGTAGCGAAGGAGGTCATTACCACAAAACCCCGGCTGATAGAGAAAATAGATGAAGAAATGTTGTTGATGGCCTTGAGGCAAAAAATATGACCAAAAAATCGATTTTTTTTATTTTATCTTATTTTTCTACACTCATTTCTGCACATCACACAAAAGACCGCACCTTTGTGGGATAACGGGAAGTGCCTCAAATTTTGCTCTGAAGTCGGGGAGGGGAAGTCGAATAAGTCAGATATGTTTTCTTTTTTGGCTCTCCTGAAAAGTAGTATTTTTTCAACTTTCGGTACACGTTTCTCAGTAACCACACATCCTAGCGTCTTATTTTTTTTTCATATTTCCGTGGTATTACATATTGCTTCTTACGTGGCCAAATTAAAATATCTCATCAAAAACTATCATTTCTTCAAATATGAATGAAGAAAAACAGTAAAAAAATTTATTCATTCCCTTTTTCTTAAGTATCTCCACTTTTAGTGAACATTTTTTAATTTACTCACGTACTAGGCTTTTAAATACACTAAACAATAAGTGTAAAAAAATTGACTGTTGTGAGTTAAGTGGAAGCTGAGATTCAGGTACCGAAAGATAACGTGTTTCGCCATACAAAACGTATGGGAGCTCGAAATTTGCAACGAGCCCCTTAATTGCTGCTAAAGGAGAAAACACAAAATAGTAAGCTTAAAAAATCTGCTAGTTTTTTCCCTTCTTGCATAATATATTTTTTTTAAATACATAGGTTAGGTTTAAGAAGTGGCGCAGCGCTAAGACCGCCGCCGCGCTCACTAGGCGCCATATGGGCCCATTGCGATCCCTTCAGGGCCTCGTGGGCTATTTTACCATCTCAAAAACATTCCAATTCCCTGCAGAACCTGACCAATTTGCCATACACTACTGCCCTCAAATCCTCGATGCTCTCAAAGAAGAGACTACTCATTAATCTAAAGCGCCTTCTAGCGATCCCCGGGCATTCACACAAAATGTGAGTGATGTCCTCTACAGCATACAGGTCGTGGCAGAACCTGCACATATCTGAGACCGCTAACCCTAGCCGCATAGCGTTTTTCCTCAGCATGCAGTGCCCCGTCAGTGCTCCAACGAGCAGGCGCAGTCTCTCTCTATCCCAATTTAAAATATTTTTAGTCTTTTGACTATCCAACTCGGGCCACAGAGATCTAGAAATCCTGCAGCTTGCTAGCCCTGCCCACCTAGCGTCGGCGGATTTTTTGGAGCGCTCACCAATTTGCGCTTTGATACCACACACGGGTGGACTAACATCCTCCTCTACTCTACCAATCGATGCCGATCCTGATCTTGCAAGCACATCCGCTCTTTCGTTCCCTAGTACATTACTATGCCCTGACACCCAGCAAATCAGTACTCTGTTCTGACTACAAAGTACCTTTAGCACTTCTCGAAAGCGCTTTACCAACTTGGATTTAATGATAACCGATTCCACCGCCTTTATGGCCGCCAGGCTGTCAATGTAGAGTGAAATATTCTGATCGCATATCTCCCCCATTAACAAGATGTTTGCTGCCTGTAACACGGCCAAAATTTCCGCCTGGAAGACGCTGCATACATCTGGCAACCTAAACGACTTCTCTACACTCAGCTGCTCAGAGAAGACGCCAGCGCCAGTGCCGCATTTCATTTTCGATCCATCCGTTTAAACGGAGATTTCCCCTTCACGTAGTACTCTGTTGTTCTCCCAGTCCACTCTATTAGGATAAGCAATTTCGTATGGCTTCCCAAAAAATACATGTCCTAAAACATTTTATCGCAGCTATAAGTTTTATTTACCAAATAGTCTGTAAAGCTCTAAAATATAATGTAATTTTAGAAGAGTCCTTCTATAGAAAGTTTTAATTTTACTCCGTAAAGGTAAACTTTTAAGAAATTTTTGGTTGCGTCTAATAATCTGGCCAGGAACAAACAGTATAGACTTTATTTTTCTGACAGCTCCTTCATTAATAGCACTTTGCGATTTTAGCCAGGCGGATGAATGTATGCTATTGAATAAGTTGAACCAACATAACATATATTCATTCTCTCAGACAGCAATCTATCTTGGCCCTGTAGTCAGTTAAAATATACTTCCAAATATAATTTCGGATTGCCTCCAGCGCCTGATTGAACAAGAAAGCGGAGTCAGCCTCTTTTGGATTCCAGCGAAACAGCAACGAATTAGCCGACCCAATGGCTACAGAAAATTCAGAAATTAACTTCACGGCGCAACATACATTTTATGGAGTGCCGTTAAGCAAAAGCTAACATTGGAACATGGGTAAAATCCCAAGTGCAATCAATTCAGTCTTCTCCGCTGGATTACATTGAATGGTCTTGTGACGTGAAATATCGATACCACTGAATGTTTTTTGCGCTCTGTCTCATTCTCTGAATTGAAAAGTTTGTACATACATAGTAGGTGTGTTTTTTTCAACTGGATCAGATCACAATTTAAAAAAAAGGTGTGGATCATCCCAAAAGCTAATTTAGCAGGGCTAACAATGCTGTTGGTAAATGACTCAGATAAATTATAATCAGGATAAGTTTCGTATACTATACGACGAAACGGAACGGTATAAAGGTCCTATAACACGCATTTATAGTTTTTGGCTACGAGATATAAAGAATTACCCCACCCCTGTACCTTGCTACCCCATCGAACGAACCTGTTCTGACTGCTTGGTGCAAATACCTGCTACAAATGGTGCTGATTTGCAGGACGCCATCTCTTAAAATGCTGAAATAGTGACAATTTAAATAAGGTTTAAAGGGTAAATCTGATTCAACTTTGATCCCATTTTGATTTTGGATCATTTCTTTGTTGTTGTTTTCAATGTAAAACGAATGATCTTGTTCTTGATCCAGTTGGAAAAAAACACATCTAATGACTCTTGCGTCTTTCTTAAAGAATATATTACTTTCCACTATCTACAAGCATCACCCCTCAAAGTGATCTCTAGGCCCAAATTTATTGGATTAAATCGATTTTACCACATTGACCAAAAAGTTCCCGGAATAACCGTGTGGCGTTTTTATTGTTCCGATTTGAGTTCTGTTTTTTTTGTTAAGTTGGTACATCTGTTGTTGACATTTCCTCTAAATCTTAGCGTAATAGCTTGACATTTGCAAAAGTAACGTAGCCAAGAGTGCATCTATCTCTGTGTGTGTTGGCGATTTTTTACAATTTTAGAAATGGATTTAAATTTGCAACGAACTTGTATTAGATTTTGCGTAAAAAACGGATTTAATGGTGCGCGAACGTTGGAAAAGTGTTTCGGCAGCCACAAAAAACCTCCAAACCCAACCAAAAAAACCACGTCGTTTTCAGTCAAAAACGAAGGCAATGCTCACGGTTTTCATGGATTACAACGGTGTAATGCATCATGAATTTTTGCCAGAAGGCCAGACAGTAAACAAAAAGTATTATTTGGGCGTTATGAGACGTTTGCGTGAAGCAATTCCAGAATTGTGGGCAGAAAACTCGTGGATTTTGTACCATGATAACGCACCGTCGCACAGTGCCATCATTATTCGTAATTTTTTGACGGAAAAAGCAACCAATATCATCCAACAGCCACCGAATTCACCTGATTTGGCTCCCTGGGATTTCTTTCTGTTCAATCGAGTTAAAAAACCACTACAGGGAACGCGTTTCAGCAGCCGAGAGGATGCAATGGAAAAATCGGAGCACTGATGGTCATACCGAAAACCGAATATAAAAAATGTTTCGAGGATTGGATCAGGCGCTGGCATAAGTGTGTTGCAGTCGATGGGGATTACTTTGAAGGGGACAATATAGATTTAGATGAATAAACTTGTATTTTTAATTTTCTCAATTAATTCCGGGAACTTTTTGATCAAGGTGGTATATTTTTTGTCATTCAGAATTTTTATAAAAAACTTACTGAAATTATTTTAGCGTATACGGTAGTTGTAAAGTCATTAAAATTAGCTCTATAAATTTATGGAATTTAACCAAGAAATATAAGAAATTTCTCCAATGCACATAACCGATTCCTGTATCATTTTTCAAAAATTTGATACGACGACTACCCGTCCATGTACGTCAAATTAAATATTTTTCCACATTCTTCTCCTACTTCTACTTCTTCTACTGAAATGAACAGAAATGATATTGGATCTTCATCATAAATAAAATGCATTACTCGGTTCTCGTAATAATAAATTTAAGATTTGAAAAAGGGGGAAAAAAAGACACTCCAATTAACGCATCTCTTCATAATATACATAGACGTCTGACGACGCATCTCAACAAAAAAGTCTACGATTTACACAACACAACGACAGCATAAGCCCTGACAAGATGCGGAAACCTGTTGCAAGTCTTGTAAATTTCGGGCGCATGAACAGTCTTGAGGGAAACACGAAAATAATGAAAGGAAGAAATAACGTGAGAACGTGTATTTCCATTTACCGATGTTTTGTCTTCAAATCTTACAACAAACTACACCTGCCCATAAAGTTGCAACCTGTAATGATTTATTCCGCATCTGAATCTGATATAAGTTGATGCAGCAATCTGATTAAGTTGATGCAGCAGCAATCTGATATACTCGTAAGTTGATGCAGCAGAGCAAATGCTCGATCGTCACTATAATTATGACGAATAAATTTTAACGAAAGTTCCACAGAAATAATGTTAAAGAAACTTCCAAAATTTATCGCATATGAAAATTACGATATTTGAACATAAATTGGCAGTTGATACCGAAATTTTGAACGAAACGTCTAAGCAAATTTTGAAAAAAAAATATATCTATTTACTCACCTTTCTATTACAATCATCTAATTCAACTTTCCATGCTTTAGTAGCTTGTACTATAAGTGAATTTTTATTTAATATTTCTTCCCTAAGTCTTCCTATTTCGCCTTGATTAGAATTCGACATTGGTATCGAAAATGCTTGCTTATTCGATTGTAAACTATTTTCAAAAAGACTATTACCAACTGAGTTATTAGTTAGTTCATCACGTATAGAGCTTAATTCGGGCATTCTGAAATAGAAAGATTGATTCGAAAACCCAATTTCGCATATATAAAGGAATATCAAAGACAAACCTTAACGAAGGACTAATAGACATCGATGACTCGCCAAATGCAGGTGATATATAATGCGGCTGACAAAATAAATTATCAGCTTGATTGCTTAATGAATTACTTAGTTTACCGGCAGAGCCACTAATATTAAAAACTTCCCGTACTGAAAATAAATTCGGGTGATTTGTTGGACTGTAATTGCCTAAAGAGTTGCCGGGAATGTTGACTAGAAAGAAGCGTATACAAATTAAAACGATATCCACAAAAAATAAAGACGATTGATTCTGCTACTTACCAGATATTGTATTGGTTAATGGTGAATTAGGAATGTTAATTGGAGCTGATGATCGCTGTAACAGACCCGATTGCGCTAAACCGGCTGATATTGGATTGTCCCGTTGATTCGGAACCATTTCGTCTATGGAACAAGGAGCTGAAATAAACGGGAAAACAAAGAAATAAAATAGAAAATCATTTTTAATTCGAGCACAAAAAAAATTAAATAGAAATAATTAAGCCGACTTACTCATCCTTTCTAACAGTCCAAAATTTAAATATTTTCTTGGCTCTTTTTCTAACGAATTTATAATAGTTGAGTCACTATCCATTGCCATTAACTAGAGGAGACGAGAGACGTTTTTTTTTAGTACTCAGCATCTACTTTTTTTTTTTATTATTTCAAATAAATTGCATTACCTGTTTTGCCACCATATCCGTTGTAAAATCCGGAAATTGAGATATTGAACTACAGTTAGTCACTTGTGTTGAATTACTATTTGGGCAATTGCCATTTGTATTGCTATTTGAAAATATACTATTCTTATTTTGCAATTGCGCACCAGGCGCTTTACTGTGTGAATTGTTTGAACCTATTGATGATGTGCTAGCGGATTCGCAACTTTCGCCGCTTCCGTTGTGAAGAATTTGTGTCTGTAGCAACAAAATAAAAAAACAGAAAAAAAAAAAACATATGTCTCAATTAGAGAACTGAACGTCAAGTAGAAACAATAAGCAACACTTACATCGTTGCTAGTCTTATCCTTTTTATTCATATCCGGCAATGCATTTGAAATAATATCACTGAGGGCTAAATTTGTTGACGGTCCATCTAATTCTCTTGGTTTCTCCTCTGTCAAAATATACGCTAAGCATATCACACAATCGAATAACACGAAAGTTGAGAATAAGGGGGGAAAAAAACAAGTTGGGAATTCCTTGTTAGAATTTTCATATTATATGAAATCATACACACTTTTCCGAGGGGAAAATTAATATGGCAGGCAAAACTACTACTCAATTTCAAAATTAAGAATTCGCAAGAGCAAAATTTTAATTGCTACGCTCACTACTACATTTAAGTTTAATTTGAAAAGAAAATGTTTTGATTTCAAGATAATAGAAAAAAATGAATTATTTATGAACACGAAATTTTTTTTTACGAAAAGAGACAAGATAATAAAATAAAAAACAAAAATATTGGTAAACAAAATAGTTTTACATTTATAGAATAAAAAATTCAACTCACGTTCAACGTGTGCAAAGGCACAGAATACACTACGCGGACAATAGCCCGCTTGCTGTACATCATTGCATTTTGTTGACTTATAAATTTCTGGATGAAATTGTTGTTCGGTCCTAGTGTGACAATATTGACAATTATCGCCCGATTCACAATTCGCTGGCTCGCCCCATTCCTCCCCATGTTTTACGTTAGGACATGGTGTTGATCTGAAAAAATCGAATGGGCCAATTGAAATTTCGAATCATTCGAATCTCGTCAAAATCACAAAACCTTACCTATACTTAAATTTTCGAGGACTTCGACGTTTATCTTTACTGTTGTGATACTGTGGACAAGCGTAACCTTGTCGGCATAGGCGAGGTGGCCGTTTGCATGGCTCTGTTTTATAATTTGCCAAAACATAATTTGTATCTTGCCATTTTGGATCTTCATTCATTAAGTTTCGTTCTTTATCTAGTGCATTCTGACAATTAACACCGTCTAAATTTGTTTCTGAGTTTTGTATTGCTTCTATTTCTTTTATATCATAAACTGGCGGTCTTTGATCGTGGGCACCATGTGCAAAGGCACAATGATGTCCATTTTTAACGCAATAGCCACGCGCATCTGTATCATGTACGCACATACAAGTTTTATAGTATCTTAAGTGATATCGGCGTTCTGTATCGCCAGCTGTACGGTGTAGAAATGGACATCTGAAAATAAAAAGTATAGCGAATTTGTTTAATTGAATTCGATTCCTATGTACGGAGGCGCTGTATAATAAACCAGATGTTTGACAAGTTTATACATGGAGAAACAATAGGAAAACCGTAAAAAATATATGAAAACCATAATTTTGAATGGTTCAAAAATGATCACTAAATTTCGTTGTATTCGCACTAGTATGAATATTTTTCGGGAAGCTTGAGTCATCTGAACGTGAGCAGATAACTGAATGAGAAAAGCTTTTAAAGGATTATAGCTGTGTTTTTTATTCCCGGTTAACCATAAAGCTCGACAAAATTGCACGGCAAAACAACAACAGTGCGGTTACCGTAGCCGCATTGTTGTTGTTTTGCCGTGCAATTTTGTCGAGCTTTATGGTTAACCGGGAATAAAAAACACAGCTTATGTCAATAATTATAGATCCAGGAATGAAGGACTAGTTAAACTACGTCAATGACTGAAAAACGGGTTTGGGAGCTGGAATGTAACTGCAGACTGAAGATTTCAGATTCTCTTTCGCCCTAGGAAATCATTCTTCGGTATTTCAAGCTGAAGTATATGCGATGCTTAAGGCAGTAGAACGGATTATTAAGTGAAGATGGAGACAGTCACTAGATAATCAATCCTATCGTCTTTTCGAAGATGTCACGTGTGCAGTGTGAAAAGAACAGTTGAATTCGGTTGGCAAATTCAATTACTTAAAGCTCATTTGAGTTCCAGGCCACCAGGGTGTCCCAGGTGTACCGAAAAGTCTTTACCGGTTTTTTAATAATAAAAAAAAACTTCTTCGAAGTATTGTTCATTCGATTCTACACACTTTGTCCATCTATCTGGGAATTTATGAAAGCCATCCCAAAAAAAAAAAAACGTTTGTCCTTTGAGCCAAAAAATACATCGAGCCATTTTTCAACTGCTTCGAAATTTGCAAAATGCTGCTCAGCCAGCGCGTGTCCCATTAATGCGAAAAGGTGATAATCGGACGGGCCAGGTCTCAAGAGTACAGCGGGTGGGATAATACATCCCATCCAAGCAATTTCAATACTTCTTTCACTGGTTTTGCTGTGTGTGACGGTGCATTATCATGCAAAAAAGTCACCTTATCCTGCCTTCAGGCCCATTCCGAACGTTTTTCGATCAATGCATGATTCAAATTAATTATTTGTTGTTTGTAGCGATTAGTATTAACTGTTCCACTAGGTTTCCGTATCAACAATTTTTTTTTGATCTACCCGAACGTCTTTCACATCAAAATCACCACTTTTAAATTTTCGAAACCATGTCTCACATGTTTTTATGCTTGGAGTATGCTCTCGGTAAGTTTCTACCAGCAAATGACTTTCCATGGCCTTTTTCTTTTGATGAAATAAGAAAACGAATTCATGCCGCGAATGCTCTCTTTCTGGCACGAAAGTCGACATATTCAGAAAGCAATAACTCTATGACGCTTTTATTTAGGCGGAATGAAACTTGTGTGGATTTGAAGGCCGATAAAGACTTTCCGGTACACCTGGTAAATGATAACGAAATAGCTGATACATTAGCAAAGGGTGGATCGGAATCAGCCATGATCGGACCAGAACCAGTTTTCGGTGTGCCGGTTGCCTCTGTTAGGGCTACTATTGCTGAGTGGGTTAGTAAATCAGATATTGAAAGATGGCGCCTTCTTCCGGGAATGAGGCAGACCAGAAACCTCGTTGACGGACCAAGTAGACAAAACGCTGCTTTTCTTCTCAAATTGAGCAGAAAGGAATGTGGTAGTATGATTGGCTTAATTACCTCTCTTAAACAACACCCCATTCTAACTTTCTGGTGGCCTCTGCACTGATTTTATACCATTCGTTTTTTATAATAGATTTCAGCTGACTTTTGAACGTAATATGGTGATGTCTTAATGACTTGTCGAGGGAATCCAATAAATGTTCTATGGGGCTGAGGTCAGGTGACTGGGGGAGGAGTTATAAGAGTTTTATTGTCTAGAATCCACAAACGTACCATTTTATTTATTGGACCTGCTGGAAATAATAAAAATAAAATAAATAATCAATGGCGCAACAGCCCAAATCGGGCCTAGGCCTTGAAGTAATGCTAGAGTTACTTCATTGCGAGACCAACGGAACACTAGGAGGTGAAGTGGTCAGCTACACGCTCGTCCGTGATTATTACCCTGTTTTTAACTCAGGTACTCATTTACAGCTGAGTGAACTGGTAGTCCGGCACCCTGTCCCATTTTCGAAAATTACTTGTCGCAAAGCAGATTCGAACCTGGTATTAGGTGCACCGAAGGCAAGTGCTCTAGCTACTAAGCCATACCTTTAGTCGGTAGGTATATACTTTTTCAGTGTGCGTAAAATAAGGGCTTGTTCTGTACAATCTACCCTTCTTCTTCCCTACACAATGGCGCAACAGCCCAATCTAGCCCTGGCATCTTGAACTTCCTTATTCAATCAACTAAATAATGCTTCTTTGCCATGATATGTCCCATTAAATATTGTAATTTTATTATCTACTGAAACGATAAGGTCTAGGCAGACATGAAGTCTTAAATCCTTAGCCGCGTCCCAGACAACTTATAAAAATCTTGAACATTACATTCGCTCGCATCTCAATTTAGGGGAGATTCTCCACGGGAAAACAGTTCAACAAGCCTCAAGAGAAAGTGACAAGTGGCGACGCACAGCGGAAAGAAGTTCTTTTTACGTAGCAGTCACACACAACCAGAAAAAATAATAGGTAGCATCTTATTACAATTACCACCCACTACTAAGCTCCAATGACAAAGAACAAGAAATGAAATTCATGAAAAGAGGAGGAAGAGGAAAAGCAAACAACAAAGAAAAAATCGCCGCTTCGAGTGCACTCGACCTTTATTTACGCGCGGTTGCAAATTGTTGCAGCCGCCGCTACTACTCACAAGTCTCAATTCTCGAAGCCGACCTACGAAAGAAAACGACTAGAGCATATTATAAACAAAAACAAAGATATTACGAAATAGCAATATGGCGCCGTTAGCGCGCAATTTCCTAAAGACAAGACGACCTGTGGGGAAGGGGGACCCTGATAAAAATTTTTGGAGCTCCACCGGAACGAACACCCACAAACACAATTCCCATCCGTACACCTTTTTCGGGTTTCAAACAAAAACACCAACAGTGTACGTACACGAAGTTGGATTTTCAATGGGGAGCTGGTGTGGAGGAGTGTGCGCCAGCGGCGGCATTTCAGCAAAAAAAAAAAAGCGATAAACTGAGTTAAAAGAAAAAATAAGCAAAGCAAAACAAAAACACATAAGGCTGGAAATGGTGGAGAGAAAATTACAACATATTGTTGATGCGATGCAACTGGTGCGAAAGGGAAAGCAGCACAAACGACCGAGATGGAACGAAAATAAAAGAAATTTCGGAGACTTATACAGTGAGTGTGAAATCCATTTGAACGGAATTTTATAGAATTTCACTTAATGCCCCCTATTCAGGACCGAGTCACAAGTCACAAAGTAGGTCGAGAGTCTCAATTTTTTATGAATTTTGAATTAATTGAGACTTTTTCGATATGAGTCTATGTTCCTGAATAGGGGGCAATAGTTTTCGAGATTTCTTCAAGATATCCTCAGTTTAGAAGTCTAGTGATTTTTTCGAACCACTAGTCATACCAAAATGTCTTTCATCATCAAAGTCATCCAATTTGATTTTTGTTTGGTCTATGCCACCATAATCACAGCCTCTTCCCACTACTGTTCAGACCGGATAGCATTGTATAGTATACCGATCATACACCTAAGACGCCTGAAAGTATTGGAGCGTATGTATGCGGACCCTGCGAGGGATCCCTCGATGAATATTTATAGTTTGCCAAACGAGGATCATGCTAGATATGTTTGTCTATATTCATAGATATAAACCTCGAACGGGGTTACTCAAATAAGAATATAATCATTTACACAAGAAGCCACCAGGCAGCGATAACGGCCTTTACGTCTTGACGGCACAAACAGGTAAATCCAAACTAATGTCTGTCTGCTAAGACAAACTATATCCTAAGTGCCACCAAAACAATCCTCTTGCTTGCACAATGTGCCCGATCATTAGTAGAATGGAATATTCTATCAACTTCCAAGGAAAGGATCTATTGTTCGCCCGATTGGACCAGAGCCCCTCCGTAAAATCGAAACTTGCTCTATTAAGAGGGTTACTGACTTGATGAAAAAAAAAATCATCTTGATATCTGATCAGTTTCGAGAAAAAGAAACATTTATGGAAAAAAAATCGAAAAAAATTGTTCAGTCAGGAGAGCGAAAAAAATTAAAATCGTTTAGTTTTAATCTTTTTTCAATGGTTTTCACTCCAAATTGTTTTTTTTTTTTATTTATATTGTTAATACAAATCACACAGATGGCATGGGTTCTGTTTTCAAACCTTCATTCGATAACATTTTCGTTTCCAAGTATCCAGTAACCCCCTTAAGAGGAGCATACGATTTTGGGAGGAACAAAGGAAATGCCAATATTTGGTCACATTGTCCAGACATCAAAAGGCCAAGAAATTCGTCTAGTCGAATAGAAACAAAATACGGGTACTAACCGGAATATTCCCGAGTCATTCGTTCTTGAAAGATTCTCTAATTAGAATAGGAATCACAACTGATGGAAACAACGATGTGGATCATCCAAAAAGCTAGTTTAGCCGGGCTAACAATCCTAGGTGTGTTCAAGATTTCTGCTATAGCTGCTATTAGCTGCTTTTGTGTGTCCAAAGCAACCAAAAAGCTGATTTCTCGTGCTTGCTATTTGACACTAGATCTGTTCAAGATTTTCAAAAAGCTGCTTCCATAGCTTATACTATTATAATATATATCATATGTTACGCTACTTGCGTATGTATGTGTCGAACAGCTGTTGTAAGCTATGCAAGCTGCATTTGGCTGTTCAAAAACCGAAGAAGCTAATTCTTACTATGGCTTAATTTGACAGTTGCTACAGTATTCCCAGTTGGTCGCTTGTCTGAGCCTAGGAATCATATTGCTTATCTTTCTTCATCACTAGATAGAAAGAAGTAGCAATAAAAACATGTGCTCCCACCACGATCTATTTCTAATGCAAAAAACAGCCGCATCATTCCGAGCGCAGCAAATGTCATCTGCGACTTAAGACGATAAAAATTAAATACGCGAAAGTTATATTTCAAGTGCGGTTACAATAAAACGACACAACTGCGATGTGAAGTGATTGGAAATGTGTCACTACGTTATTAGTTTTTTATATATATTCTATTGCAGTAAGGTAACTTCGCCCCTGCCTGCACGTTTCATTTTATAACCCCCTTTCTTATTTCCAGCCGATGGCAATCTCCGCGAAATATTCATACAAGTACGAGCTTTTATCACAACACGCTATCATCAAACAGATGGCGCTACGCTAAACAAAAATTTGCTATCGAGACATTTGCAGACATGTCTTCGAGATTTCGGGGTGCATTTGTCTCGATGCCGTGTATTTTTCCCATAAGACGTCTCGCAGAAATCTCGCAGACAAACCGATATGTCTTCGAGAAATCTGCGAGATTCTCGCAGACGCGACCAACTGGGTTGCTATGCTATGCTTTCGAAGCAGCTATAGCTCGCATCTTGAACACACCCCCTCTTGGTAAATGCCTCAGATAAACTGTCAGCTGTACTATATGACGAAACTGTAGTGTACCAAAGTCATATAAACAATGACTTTTTCAAGCCTTAAGTACATTCTGTCTCTATCTTAAACATGGACTTGCGTTTCCCTACAAAATGTATTGAGTTGAGACTTTTCGAAAAGCATGTTCTGTCTGTTGGGTGCAAATACCTGATACAAATTTAATTTACTGCTAAAATAGATTGCCATTTAAATAAGCTTAAAAAGCACAAAACTAATCCAACAATGATCCCATTTTCATTTTGGATCATCTCTTTGTTGTTGTTTTCAATGTAAAATGAATGATCTTGATCCAGTTGAAATAAACACACCTATAATCTGGATGGTTTGAGTCTTAGGAACCATATTGCTTATCTTTGTTTATTTCTAGATAGAAAGAAATAGCAATAAAAGCATGTGCTCCCACTAATGAATTTGAATTGGTTGTTGTCTGTGATGTTCTTTTTATGAACAAATAGTCTTTTCCATTAAATATTATGTTGGTTTACCTTATTTTAAGATTAACGAGCACAACAAGTAAATGTAGTAAACTCTAGTAATATATAGATGGCGCTGATTCTGAAGACATTTTGTAATCCCGACATTCCGCAGGGTTGCCAGGTTTTCAAGAGAGGGAGTAGCCAATTCTCAAACGCCGAGTAGCCCAAAATCGTCAATTTTAAATAAAATAAAAAACATTTAATTTTCATGAACATCGATAAAATTATCATAAAAAACATAACGCAGTCACGATCGGCTGCAAGCCAATCGTATGATACTCTAGATGAAATACTGAACTCCGATTTATATTTCAGTTGGAAATATATCAAAATAATGAGGAGTGCACAAGCAATTATTACATGACCTTTTACTTACAGGTAGAAACTATTGTATAGTGGCTACTCGATTTTTTGATTTATAGTGAGTTCCATAAAGTCAGTTAGGACATTTTACAGAATTTTTGTATGGCAACTACATTAAGGACTTATGGGATATTTTTCATATTAATAGTTTCAGCTGCGACTATTATAAAATTAATGTGTATAAAATTTCAAAGTCGTAACTTAAAGCGTTATAAAGTTATCGTTCAATATTGGTGAACATGTTTATTAAGGACTTTTGTATGACAGCTACCCGAAGGAGTCAACGGATGGCGCTAATTATTGAACTCCGTCTTGGTTTTGGTATAAAACTAATTCCTGTAAGATTTTAAATTCCGGCTATAACTCGTTCTGGAGTTATAGTGGATTCAGTTAAAAGCATACATTTTTGAAGGACTTTTCGAGGCTGCTACACGAAGGACTCATTCGATTTGCATCATATTCGGAACTTTTAATTCAAACACTGTAAACCTTAAGTATGCAAAATTTCAAGTTCCTAACTTGAAGCATTCGAGCAATAATTGTGAAAACGTGTTTTAAGGACTCTTGTATGGGAGGTACCCGAAGGAGTGGAAGGATATCGCCCATTAACGAACTTAGCCTTATTTTTTCCATTTTACAAGTTGTGACAAAATTTCAACTTCCTAGGTCAACGCGTTCTTGAGTTATCGTGCTAACGGACGGACAGCAAACGGATTTGGGGGTTTTGGCCAAAAATAAACACAAAATATTATACAATTTTTTTTCGTCCGAGGCTCGGTTCTATGCGTTACAAACTTTTCGGGCTGGATTAAACTTATAATACTCTATATGTTCATCTAGAGTATAAACAATCAGGACGTCCAAATGGCGCTTGTCCGTGAATAAGATCCGCTTACATTTTTAGTGAATGAGTGAACCGTAGCTCACGCTGATTGACTTTATGTAGTGGAACGAGACTTTCTTTAGATCTATCCTCTATTTGCTCTTGGAGTGGGTCTTCCCTACCACGTCCTCTCTCATTCCTATTAGACGGATACTACGCTACCTGTCGAGGCATTACGACAGGTCTTCCATAGTTTCCCTGTGGGCCGAGGATAAACATCGATGCAATTTTAAAGTCGGCCATGGACGCATTTCGTCCCCTTTTAATTTTTCAATTTTATCAAGTGCTGACGTTTCATCTCCGGTTGTTGCACAGTGCCG
Source organism: Beris chalybata (assembly GCA_949128065.1). Taxonomy (NCBI): domain Eukaryota; kingdom Metazoa; phylum Arthropoda; class Insecta; order Diptera; family Stratiomyidae; genus Beris; species Beris chalybata. The sequence continues at coordinate 95,832,936 of OX421896.1, forward strand.
CTCCAGTCATAGTTAGTTTTGCCCTCTATGGTTGAGCTGAGTGTCGCCTGCCTTTCTGGATGGGTCGTGACGAGGACAGAATCTTACCCTCTGGAACTGTTCTACCTTTGATAACCCAAGTTGGGTAGCTGGCAACATCTTTGAAACGCCATAGTAATATGAAATTTAATTTTTGAAGTGAAAACTTCTTTAGCCACGTTGTGATTTGAAACTCGATGAAATAAGAAGATGAAACAAGAAGATGAAACAAAAAAGAGTCAGGAAACAGTGAATCGAAAAAAAAAGTGACAGTAAAAAGAGACAAACAAAACACCTGCGTGGTATTGATTTCCCTCACACCCCTTACTTTTCTTCTTACACCCCATTGTTCAAAATTCAACCCTTCACTCCCCACTGTATACCCCCCCCCCCCCTATGTATACCCTTATCATTCTACCACTCACCTTACATATTGTTCCCCCTCATCTACTTTCTCTATCCCCCACCCCACCCACTTCTCTACCCCGTACCCCTCCGAAATTCAACCCTTCACCCCCGCTCTGTGTACCTTTATCATTCTACCCCTCACCTTACATATTGTTCCCCCTCATCTACTTTCTCTATCCCCCCTCCCCATCCCACCCACCTCTCTACCTCTCACCCTACATATTGTTCTCCTTCATCTACTTTCTCTATTCCCCACCACATCCACCTCTCTACCCCTTCACCCCCCTCTGTATATCCTTATCATTCTACCCTTTACCCTACATATTGTTCCCCCTCATCTACTCTCTCATCGACCATGACCGCCATTAAATTGACCCTGTTAATGTATTGGGCTGCACCTTATCTTTAATTATCATTGGTAACGTTACTCGGTAACACACAATCCAGAAAAACATTTAAAATCAATTGAGATGTAGGAGTCAGCGCCACATATTTCATGGGATCAATGATGCCCCAAATCATTCGAGCATAGTGTCTATCGTGATATGCGCTATGAGGCACTTAGCGCCGTCCTATTGGAACCACATATCGTCGGTATCTACATATATCATCCAGTTCAGGACACGAGAAGTTGCTTATCATCTATCGTTTGACGGTCATGGCAATGCCAGTTTCGTTTGAGAAGCACGGACCGATATGATTTCACCAGACCAAAATCCGGATCAAACAGCGACTTTCCCGGGACGTATTTGGTGCTGGTCGATCTCGTGAGGATTGGTATCGTCCCGAACCCGACAATTTTAGTTGTTCACGCATCCATTCCTCAATAATTCGCAATATAAAATACAGGACAGCCCAAAATTCGTCGATTCAAATAAGAAATAGGGCACTAGTTGCTCGGGAAGAATGATCTGCGTATGGGGATCGCTGACTGTGACGTATGAATGTACATGCTGCTTTGACCTACATATATGCTGATGAAGACATCACCCACATTTTGTGTGAATGTCAGGAGATTGCAAGGAGGCGACTGAGGTAGTTGAGCAGTCTTCCATTTGACAATTTAGAGGCTACGTCGATTAATAACTGTTCAAGTTCTATAGGGATCTGGGTTGTTTCGGGGGTGTTTAGTATCCTACGAGGTGCTTAGTGTGTGCAGTGACTTAGAGCTTCGCTCCCTCTTAACACCGAAAAACAAAAGTTTCATTACATTTTAATAGTTTTGCAGACATTCTCAAAAAAATCAAACTATCTGCAGCCTGACAAAAACTTCACCGAAAATTAACTTTTGTATTTTGTATGGCAAAAAAAAAACAAACAGACTTTTGACAGTTATCGCAATTGATGAACCGTTCGAAATCTTTCTGCGTGCACTGTACCTTAGAAGAAAATCTCTACACACGTTGAGGGGAGGGGAATGGATTCCAATTAGACAAAGCGGAGTCGGGGGCAATGTTGGTGCGTAATCAAACAAAATTGCGATTGCAAATTACTTAATTGCACCGTCTTATCGGTTAAGAGGTGTCTCGATCGTTGTCTTATCGACTGCATAGCGCAACCGGGGGTCTGATTAAACGTCAATCAAGTCGCATATGTGGCAGAGGAATTTCGAAGCGCTACACACACACACACTTCGACGGTCACGCGTAAATAAACATTTCCCAGCGCACCTACACTAATCAAACATTCAACACCAAAAAAAGAAAAACAACCACAAAAAAAAGGATACACGACAAAAACAAACAGAAATGCGCACTTGATTGCCGTGGTGTGCGTGCAGAAGATCCAAGAGGATTTCACCGCGAAATGAAATTTCGACGGAAAATCCGAATGAGAGCCTCCGCGCGAAATGCCGCGATGCAACCATTCAACAACTCGGTCGAACCGAGAAGCCGACACAAAACACTCGGGGCGCCGGGCCCCCGCAACAAACCGGGCCGCTAACGCATCAATCGCAAAATTACTTCGGGTCAGAAAAGCATGAAAAAAAAACCATTGAAACTTACTCGTCGCCGTCCGGACAGATTCCAGTTGTCTCGTCGTATTTCGTGCAGTAATTGTCCGCGCTGTAATTGAAGGTCCCGTCCCGCTTCTTAAGTGGTCGCCGACGACGCTGATTCATAAAATGCCAATTGAAGCAAATGAACGGCCGATGCTGATTGCATTTGTGCTGCAGGAACGACTGGCATTGTTCCACTCGGAATTCTTTTAAATATCTGCACGGAAACACCAGAAATTTACACATGAAAATGCTGCCCGCACGCTACGCTCTCGACTTGTAACAATTGCAGCACTTTTGCCACCATACTCACGTGTAATGATTCGGTTTTTCGGGTTGAGTTGCCAACGACAGTTTTTGTTCATTATTCGCCATTTTGTGTGGAAAACTATCGCTTTTGCGTTTTCTGCGTCTGTTTTTCGGTTTTTCGTCTGGAAGAGACGCGCGCGCGGGGATGGATGCCCAAACACTTGTGCAATTTTTCACTGTTTGGATTCAACACACGCTCAGCCAAAAGCTACGGATCTGTTTTTTTTTTCCTCTTCCGTGTGGTGTTTTGAGTGCGCGATGTTGTTTTGATGGCGCTCGGATCGATTAAGAGGATTTCTAGTTTTCGCGGTCATGCATTTCGATTTGTTTTTGTTTTTTGTTGTGTGGGCCGGAAAAATGTTTTTGTCCGGATTTTGCTGTTGGTGCGGGATTTGTTCAATGGATCGAAATGTAATACTTTGGGGATTGAACTGCGACTGAGTAATCACATTTTAGCGTATCTAGAACAGGGACCTGGGTCTAGAAGGCCGAGAAGCTGGATTAAACCAAAGGGGGTTGGTGTATGTACTAAAGTGTGCCAACGAGGGTGCACTCGATGTAGTACGAAGAAATTGCGTGCATTCAAACTGGAAAAAAAAAATTGACCTTGAATTTATTCACCACACTTTGGCGCGAAAATTAATTCTTGACTGATTTGAATGCGAAAAATGGCGGCACAGAGCTGGGATTAAAAACATTAATTGTTAATTAAAGGGATCACAAGAAAATCTCGCAAGCACGAAATGACGAAAAAAGTAAATACGGACAGAGGAAAGAAATTATTCAACTCTAATTTTCTAAGTCATTTTTGTCCTGCGACTTAGCACCGGGCAATAAAGGGCCCGAGCAACTGTGCACTCAATGTTTTTTATGCCAAAGCATTCGAAAAAAAAACATCTGATTATCTAAAACTAAGCAGATATCAGACCCGAACCCTAGTAAGAGCTCTGGCTGGGCATCGTCACATGAGGAAGCATCTCAATAGGATTGGTTTCTGAGACCGAAATTTGCAGAATATGCAATGACAAAGACAAAACACCAGAGCATATCCTCTGTGAATGAGAGGGTTTAGCTCACAAAAGACATCGTCAGGGTTTCATGGAACCATCGAAATCCTGAGAATTCCTCTTCGCAAAATACTAAGCTTCATTGAAAGCGCAGGGATTGAAGATGAGTCGTAACCAATCCGGGGACGTCACAATAGACCCAACTGTGGCTTCAGCGACAATGGTTAACCACATCAACCCCTATTTCCAATCTATCTAATCTAGTCCTTCATAACCTACAATTTTTTTAAGTACATCGTGCTACGCGTAATAGCTTAAAAAAAAATTTCAAGCTGTTGAAGAGATCTGCGAACAATGCAGTATAAATACGAGTGCGGTTTCATAATGACCTGCAAAAATCAAGAAGCAGGGGGCAGGTATGCAATTTGTTCTTTTTTTTTACTGGGACCATCCTTTAATAAATTATCTCCAAATGTAAAGCCTTCTTTTAATTTTTGTGAAACAGCTGCCTAAACAAGTCAACTTTTAGTAATTTTTAAAAGTGGATAAAAACGAATTTTGTATGTTGATTAAACATAACTTTTTAAATAGCTAAACTAACCAAAACAAAACTAAATTAACATTATGTGAGCACTGTGCCATCGATCCGAGCGATTTACAGCTGGTTTTCTGAATTCAAGTGTGGTCGTATTAGCACAGAAAGCATGCCAAGTCCACGTCGTTCAAACAAAGTCACCACGCCAGAAATAATCGAAAAAATACATGATATCGTAATAAAAGATCGTCGAATGGAAGTGCGTGAGATATCTAAGGTAGTAAGCATCTCATCTGAAGGTGTTTGGAAAATTTTGAAAAATTTTTTGGTCATGAGAAAGCTATCCGCAAGATGGGTGCGGCGTTTACTCACAATCGACCATAAACGCAATCGTGTGTCATCTTCACAGGACGGTTTGCAACTGTTTCAACGTAATCCAAATGGATTTCTTCGTCAATCTGTAACTGTTGATGAAACTTGAAACCACCACTGCACTCCAGAAACCAAACAATGGATGTAAGCCTGTTCAAGCGCACTGAAGGAGGAAAAAACTGTTCCATCGGCTGGAAAGGTTATGGTGACAGTTATTTTGGATTCGAATGGACTAATATTCACCGACTACTTGCAGAAAGAGAAAACAATAACGGGATCGTATTATACTGAGTTATTAGATTGATTGAATCAAGGAAAAAACGGTTTCATTTGTCGAATAAGAAATTGTTGTTTCATCACGCCACCGCTTCGCCTCACACGTCCGCACTTGCAATGGTAAAATTGTTTGAACTAAGCTACGAATTGCTCCGTCACAAACCGTATTCTCCAGATTTTGTCCCCTGTGACTTCTTATTGTTTTCAGACTTGAAAAAATTGCTTGCTGGAAAGAATGACCCATCAATGAAACCCAAGCAACGTTATAACTGACAATCTTGAAGATTATTTTCGATAAACAACTCATGACGAGATCTGGCTACCAGAATTTGATCAGTTTTGTTTTTAGGGAAATCTAGCCGATTTACCACTTTCGGATTTTATTGTCGCGTCCTTGACCTGATCACTTCTAATCAATCGTAGCCAGGGTATTGTTGTTTCAGAAAAGGAAAACTAAAGGTGTAGCTATTCGTGGAAAGGAAATAAAAAGAAACGGCGAAATGCATTGTGATATGAATGCAAGTATATTTCACTATCTCGGTAGCAACAAATACTGTATCAGAGGTGTTGACTGGTTGACACGTGCACCCTATCGGCTGAGTTGTTTGCAAAATATATGCATGCACGAACATCGACTAAATGAAATGTCGTTTTTCTCTATGAAGTGAAGTCAGTTGTAACAGATTGAAAAATCAAAAAGCTTGCACTTATCAAGCTTTTTAATTTTCCGTTTCGCATGAGCAGTTGCCTGCTCTCCTAGGAGAGAAACGATTTTTGTACAGAATAGTGACATGTGATGAACAGTTGATCCTGTACGACAATCGTCTCCGATCGGGACAATCGCTGGATGCTGAAGAAACCCCAAAGCACATGCCGAAATCAGGACTTCATCCGAAGAATAAAATGGTGGCTGTTTAGTGGTTTGAATCTGGATTTAATCACTATTCCTTTTTGAAGCGTGGTGGAGCCATTAATGCAGAGCAGTATTGTGCCCAACTCGTTGAAATGCATCAGAAATTGCGTGTTCAACGGGCTAGATTGATCAACAGAGACGGAGTTATACTGCTTCATGACAACGCACAGCCTCATGTTTCAAGAACAACAGCCCAAAAATTAAACAAGTAGCAGGATGAGACTCTTCCTCATCCACCATACTCACCAAAACTTTCGCCAACCGAATATCACTTTTTTAAATATTTGGGTAATTTTTTGACGAACATACAATTCGATAATGAAGCAGCCTTCAAAAGTGCCTCCGGGGGAGTCTTCGATAGGTCTTTATAGATGAGCGTAAGTCATCGAGAGTCTGGCTTCTTCTGACTACTCCATCACAATCACACAGAATGTGTGCCGTGGTTTCACAGAATCGACATACATCTAGTTATCCTTTACCGATGATCTTGAAGTGATAATTAAGGAAATAATGTCCTAAAAAATATTCGATTATAGACCTTGCGTTCCGACGCTCACCAACTTGAGATAGTCAGGCATTTCTTTGACTATCTAAGACCTGGAAGTGAGTTTCAATAATCTTCCACCTGAAGATTTACCCACTTTAAAATCATCCTTGATGTCTTTACCTACATCATTCTTAATTCCTTTACATACTCCACAGAATGGTTCCAGCCCAATCATTGGTGATTTGGCTCCCCGCTTAACTAGCTGGTCAGCCGATTGTTTCCCAGAATACTCTCATGTCCTGGCAACCGCATTAGGGCTAAACTTTTATGATGTGCCAGCTCTTTACGAAGAGTAGACAGTCCTACACAAGTCTAAGGCGGAACAATAAGATTTCAGCGCTAGCAGTGCCGCTAGTTTGTCAGATAAGATAATAACTATAAGGCCTTTTGGTTTATTCAATAGAAGTTTGTCTACGAAAATAGAACGTTTAAGAAAATAACGTACACTGCTCGAACCAATTATAAAAGGCAACCAATAACATCGTTCCCAAAAATTTTCCTTGGAGTCGATACGTCGAGTCTATACGTTGTAATTTCTTCATCGCTAATTCCTACCCAACTAAATGTTACTGTTATACCTACCAGCCTACGTCATATCCTAAATCTTCGTATTCCCAATCGGTTTTGTTATAACTCAAACTCGACGAAGCTCATTCCCCTCTTCGTTGAAAAATCAGCTGTTCCGGCCGGTAGGAGAAATCCACATGTGCGTCAAAATACGGTTGACAGTTGGTTCATTATTTCTATGTCTATAAATAATTTATTACTTTAGTAAATAAATAAGATTTCTGAATGGGTACTTACATCGAAGCAGCTGCCAACATTTGGCCGAACTCGCAGAATGCTAATCCACTGGACACTATCGCAGCTATTCAAGTAAGTGAACTGTTTCAATGAGCTGACTAAGTACGTCAATTTGTTTTTTCAATTTATTTACTCGCAGAACATTTACGGGAAAATCAATTCCTTCGATGACGATAGGCTGCAAGAATTTATTAAGTTATTAGTGCACAGTTTAAGCGAAAAAAACAATGAAACGAATACAGAACACTCACTACTGGAAGCGACCTATCGCACGTACTACAAAGCCCTGGATGTGGCCGGAACCACAGATGCTCACTTCTTACCGAATTTCGAGCGGATTGAATCCGAAGTTCAGCCCTACATAATGTACGGAGTGCTGTTTACCGACTATCATAAGCGTGTCGAACAGGACCTTCTCGTGAAGTTGTCTAGTCTAGTAGTGGATCGAATAATGACCTCCAGTTCACGATACATCTTCGTTGCATTTCGTAGTGTTAATTTCCTTTACAGCCGGTATCCATCGTCTGTAGTTGACTTCTCAATGACCAAATTCTACTTTTGCTTACAATCGCAACCGTCCGCTATTCGCGAGGAATGCTTTGTGTTCTTTAAAAACTGGCTGATCAGTCAGGGTAACGCTCAAGAGGTGTTCTCATTGATAACAGACCACTGGCCTTGGACTAGTAAACATAAATACTACTTGATTTCGATTGTGCTCAGCCACTATAAGCTGGAGAGTCTGGTAGATGGACACGAAGATATCGAACGATTCCTCCAAGGAATCCGATTGTCGTTACGGTATAAGAATCTCTTTTCGTCGGGACAGTTAGTTGTTAAAGCGTTGTCCAAGCAAAATATCAAAGCCTTTGATCAGTTCATCATCGAAATTATTAAAACTGGCAATAACAAAGAGTTGGTTTATTTGAATTCGCAGTGGGTACATCATATGCGTAACAAGGACGACTTGTTCATACAACTGGGCTTAGATCAATCTCTAGAACAAATTCTCAGCTTGGACTATATTGCGAGCGACAACTTTCGGTTCGTTATCACTTGCACAATGTTTCAAAAATTAATCACTAAACATCCTCAGTCCGATGCAATAGTCGATTATCTTCGTCAAAATTGCTTTCAGTTCGGCACCGACACACAACTCTTCGTCTACAAGTTTATAGTCGAAAACATTTTAACCACCTCCTCGAATAACATCGCGGAAAAATTGAATTTTATTCTCGATTTTATCCGCGAACATTTCGTTGAACCTTGTTCGGAATATCGGAACACAATTCTGAACAAATTGCCAACAATTTTTGACTTTATCGCAAAGAAGTTGACAAAAGCGGCTACAAAATCGACAGTAACTGAATTTTTCGGAGCCCTAAAGGACATGTTCAAAGAAGGAATTTCACGTAGCGAATATCAAGCGTTGATTTTCAATCTGAAACTGTTCGAACTGATTTTGAAATGCTTTGAATCGTCGAGCCATAAAAGTCTGATGAAAAATTCTAGCATCTCGTTGAATCAAAAACTTGGCAAAATGATAAACGATGAAAATATCTGGCGATATCACGACGAATACATGCCGATTTTTAATTTACTCTTGCATTCTGGAGAGTTTGATGACGTTCGGGAATTGGTCGTTAAAATCCTAATTCAATTGAAACCTAGCGATTCGCACGAAGAGTTCGATAGATGGAAAGAATTGTGCGCCGCTAAAGACATTGATAAATGTGTCTTGAGTTTGTACTATTCGCGACTTTCGATACATCAAAATTGCGATGATATAAAATTTATCGAAAATTTCTATTCTTATTGCTACGACAAAATAAACAGCAATCTAACTGAACTGGAAAACGATTCACTGCATGGCTGCAAGCAAGGATATCATGTACTTGGATTTTTCAATTCGCTCAACGAATTATTCAAGAATTCAACAAGTTCGGAAAAACTTTCAGTGCAGTCTCGAAGAAACGCAATCGTATTGGCGAACAAAGCTCTAAGCTTCGTATTACGACAATTAAACGTAGCCGGAAATGATGACCTTAATGCTCCGCCTAGTTTTCAAATTATCGAAGAAAGTTTAGAGATTTTGGTAACGGAATCTAGTCATAGCTCGGAATCGCATTCGTCCGACCGAAAATTTCTTCTATTGTCGTTCTGGATGACTTTGAAGGTATGAAGCCGGAGAAGTCAAATTAGAAACTAATGAATTTATTTGTAGGCATGCTGCGAACTAGCAACTAGTATTGGTCTCTCGTTTTTAAAAACGTCTGAAGTCGACGACGAAAGTTGTACGTTGCTGAAACAATGTTTGGATGTTCATTTGATAATTTTATATGGCTGCCGACATAAAGGCGCTATTGAAGCAGCAGGAACATCTGTAGGTAAGTGAGTTTTATTTGTTCATCCTTTAAAATATTTCAGATCAAACTTAGTTCAGATTTACTACTCTTTGGTTTTCTTTGTACATCAATTACCCACTAGAATTCTATACAGTGAAACAGTAAATTTCTGCATCTGATCTCGTGCGCGTTTACTTAAAATAATCCTCGTTACTATCAGCAATTAATGTCTTGTATATCCTTAGCATCCTAGTGTTTCATCGAAGAGGAATTATAGATAATTTAGGTGGATATCACAATAAGACACCAACCCCCGTGCACGTGTTCGACAACGAATGCCAAGATTCATTAAAAAGAAAAGAGGAAGCTTGCAAAATATTAACAGAACGGCAGACACGAGCCAAACAGGACAAATATAATGATCTTAGACGATTTGCAAACAAAATCTGCAAACAAAAAAAAACGGAAGTACAATAATGACGAAATTAAAAACATGGACCAAAAAATTTAAATTATATAACACAAGAGCCGCATACTCCCTTGTTAAAACGATGAAAGAAAGATGCCAACTGAAGACGCCTCTGTAAGAATGCAGAAGGCAACATTAAAAGTAATGCGGAAGAGATTAAACTAAGAAGGGCACAATATTTTGAACACCTTCTCAACCCAAGCCCATCACCCGCGCGAACAGCAGCAGCAGACATGACAACAATCGAGGTAATAGCTGAGGAAGGATCTTCTGCGCATCCCACACTCGTTGAAGTACAAACAGCTTTGAGAAACCACCCCAACAACAAAGCGCCGGATATTGATCAAATTCCAGCTGAATTCTGAAGCACATCTCCTACACAAATTGATCTCGGGACATATGAATGTAAGAAGCACTTCCTGAAGATTGGCGCAGGAGTATTATATATTCAATTTATAAAAAAGGAGTATCCCCCTTTGCTGACAAAGTAATTGGTAATTGAATACCAGGGCGGATTTAGAGCTCGACCACGGACCAAATAGTCTCAGTTAGACAGGTGCTGGACATTTAACTATTAAACTTAAAGCTTTTGGCCTTAGTTCAACCTTTCTTAAATTGATTGAGAATGTTTGCAGAGTGGTTTTATACAGGATAACTTCATCCTCTTTTCCAATTGATTCCGGCTCAGTTCTATTTCCGAGTCTATTTCTCATCTTTATTAACGACCTTCTGTCGTCAACTCTCAATCCAATCCATAGTTTTGCAGATGATAGTACATTGGACAATATCTCCGAATTCGGCGGCCTTGCACCGCATTGACTTATTCGTTTCATTGAACTCAGACCTCAACCATATCTTGGACTGGGGCAAGAAAAATAGAATAGCGTTCACTGCCTCCAAAACACAGTTTTCTCATCTATCCCTTAAACGAAATGTTCCGACGTTGGTCTCAAATATATCATTTGATGGCGTACAAATTTCTTCTTCTGCTGACTTCAAACTACTAGGCGTAAAAATCAACAAGCCACCACATCTTTGATGTCACAATTAATACTTCCAAACCTTGGAATTCTACAGAAGTGTAAGAAATTTTTGTTAGCGTCTGACTTGGCTACAATCTACAAGGCATATATCAGACCACGTCTTGAGTGCAATTCGTATATCTGAGCTGGAGCCCCTAAATCTCATTTAGCCTTGCTCAATCGTGTTCAAAAACATTCATTTCGACTAATTGGACACGAAGCCGTTGTAGCTTCTATGGATTCCCTTGAGAATCTCCGAAATGTTGGAGTACTCAGTATTTGTTATCGATATTTTCATGGTAAATGTAGTAAGGAACTAAAAGAACTTATTCCCCAAGAGTGCCAAAGTAATTTGGAAACCTTGACTCGGTAGCAAGGGAAGTTAGACTACGTATTAACGAAAACAAAACCAACATCATTACACAAACTGGGAAAAACACGCCAATCAGACAAAACATTACAGTAGGACACTTCAACCTAGAAAACGTAGACAACTTTGTATATCTCGGGGCAAATATATCAAAGGATGGACGTATTCGGTACTCCCAATAATTAAAAACAAAGCTTAAACTATACAAATCAATAATAAGACCTGTGCTTGTATTGAGAGAATTGTATGCCATCTTCGATAATCCGGAAGTATCGATAATCATAAAATTCAAGAAGCTGCAATGGGCTGGTCATGTGGAGCGGATGCATGACGGAAGAATCCCCAAACGCACACTAAAGGGAAAAGTTTATAGACAAAGACCAGTTGGAAAACCACGAAAGCGATAGGAGGATTCTATTGACGCATACAGCAAATCACTGCTTAGATTCAGAAGCTGAAGGACGCGGTCTCTGAACCAAGAAAATTGGAGGCGGCACACTCAGCAGGCCAAGGTCCAATTTGGACCAATTGCGGCTCCAGTGACAGAGCAAACCAAACCATCCCCAATCCCAAAAAAATCTAATCTAAACCTTAGCAATATTGTTACGGTGAGAGGAATGAAAAAGTAGTAGAAAAACTAGTGCCTCGCCAATTGTTACAATCGTCATCTAAAGCACAGATTGCTTAATGCCTTGCAACGTTAAAATGCTGTTGATCGCAAACTAATGATTTTCAGTAAAATTTCCATCAATCCTGAAGATCGCAACGCCTTTTCCAACACCACTATCACTTCAGCAAATACAAGTTCAGTTTTAGACTAGCACTAACCTAGTAATGTCTGTTTCAGCCAGTCGAGTATTACGTACAGTAGTGATCTTTATAGACCGTTTCAGCGTCGAAATATCCACACAAAAAAATAGTTTCTCGTCAACTTTTTAAACCAATTTATATTTTATTCTGCAGGAAAATTAATCAAAGGAATATCATCGTCACACTCGGACCAATCACGATCGTATAAACTTCTGTATGGCTGCTTCTCAGTTCTATTCGGCAGTGTACACAACATAAGTACAACTCGTCGTGGAGCCGGCCTATCAATTCTATTTCACAATTTGATTAAGAACGATGCACAAAAACATCGTCCTCTATTTAAACACGCTATCAAAATTCTTCTTCGACATACAACCGAATTGAAAAGTGAAGCCGAATCGACGGAGTCCGATCAACAACACGACAATTTTGATGCATTAGTTTTACATTACTTATGCGTATTGGTACGCGACTCTGAACTAAAAGATTCTGTATCTGAATACTACGACGAAATTATGATGAGCGCAATAGCACGGATCAACGAAAAGGAGTGGACAATAAGGTAATTTTTAAGCCTAGTCAATTGACTTTATTGAAACTATAAAAGTGATTTTCGTTTTAGAAATGCTGCTCTACAATTGTTTGGCGCTCTTGTTCCGAAAATTGTCGGTCAAAAACAAGCAGCGGACGTTGATGATTCGATCTGTTGGGAACCGTCGGATATAACGTTCACCGAGTTTCGCGTTAAACTACCGAAAACTTGTGCTCATATTCTCGGATCCTGCAAGGAAGCAAGTGATCATCAAAAATCGATTTCTTCGGTAATTCTTTTTCTCGAATTCCTATCGAATATTGAATACTTAAAGAAAGAAGATATCGATGATCATTTCGATGTTATTCTTGATTATAGAGAGCTTTTTTGGCGACTACTATCGCACGAATTCGAAAAAGTACGGAAATTATCATCGAAATGTTTGGCAAGATTTCATGATTTTCGCTACGAACTGCCGGCGATTTTATTCAATTCAATCGGCCTGGTGTTTCGGATACAAAACGAAAATTTTATACATGGATTAGTTTCGTTTTTTATTCAGTCTATTCAGAAGCTTCAGTCTGAGTCGCAATATGTTTCGTGTGAAACGATCGAACATTATTTTCAACAATTTCTGACAACTTTCATTGCTTCGTATCAGTGTAAGCGATTTAGTTCTTATGTACGGTCGTATTTGATCGACCTTTTTGAATTAGTCCAATTCGATTTTGAAACTAAAGAAATACGCGAAATACTTTATAGTTATGATCGGACTAATGCAGTTGGGGGAAGTTTAATTTCCAGTGATATGAAAAGAAGCACAAGTTTTGGTATTTATATATTAGAAGATAAAGTAAAGGAAAAATATGTTAAGTAGAGTTAGATTTTTTTTGACAATCTAATGAAGACAATCTGTAGATAACACTTAATCTAAGTATGCTTAAAGTAGCCTAATATGGATCTAAAAATACGCACAACACTTTCAATTAATTTTTTACATTCTTAATATTTATATCAATACACTCAATTGTATTTCCATTCGAATAAAAAGCAATAAATATTCTAATCCAACTCAATAACTAATTCCTTTTGAAGAATTAAAAAAAAACTCATTAAAACCGACGAAAGACATAAATAGGATATTGTTTCCATTTCTTTTCTGTGCACAATGAAAAGTAAATAGCAAACAAAAGTAGTCATAAATGTCAACTTTTTGCTTTTGTTTTCCGGAAAAAAGACTTGAATGAATGCATTATTAAAACATATCCTGCAGGGATGTGCCAATTATGAAATTCTCTGTGTGAATGAACGTTTATGGATCCTTGTTGTTTTCACATATTATGTACATATGTCTATCCGTATAAACAGAAATTTCAGTAATAATGGGAGGGGATTTGGGTTGAAATTTGTATTAAGCAGTGGAAAAAATCAACCGGCCTTCTATCGTGAACTGTATTAGTCACGCTTTGGAACCAATGTTTGCAAACTAAAGGGTTCCATTCGATGTTATCGCAAAAGAGATTAATGTGGGCTGTAATTCATATTGCACTTTATAGGGATAAACACGTCAAGTATTTTCGTGAGCGATTTATTACCATAAAAAAAAGGGAACAGAAGAAAAGACAATCAAAAATAAAAAATTAAACTGGTTAATCGCAATCGCGAAACTGAAACAACAACAACAGCATCCTTGACATAGTGGAATTTCGTAGGAAGATTTTCTGTGCTCTAAGCCCATCACAACGATTTTTATGGAATTTATTCCCATGTATTCAGGATTTAACGCGCTCGGCAAGCGCAAAATGAGAGACGGTGGATGTGGGCACTCTTAAACTATGGCCTCATAGATCTGATTCTAGCCTTGCAAGAAATAGAACTGGCTTGGGAGAAATGAAGGAGCCACGCAGTTTCAAGGAATAGCCAGGAGGTAGATTTCTTGAATGTCCTAAAGAACGCAAACAACCCAAAACCGAATTTTGGCATCCCGGATGTGGCGTCTCCAGGTATCTCAAACTCTGTTTAGTGTAGTCTTCAAATGAAAAAATTTTAGGATACGTTTCTGCGTCGATTGATTCTTCTTATTATGAGGCAAATCTTTTTATATAGCAAATTCTAAATACGTACATCCACAAACATTGCATAACAATAATACAATTCAGAATTCCATCCAAAAACACCTTGTTATTATCTTCTGCTCTTCTATACGGATAAAAGCGACAATAGCTACCTTCAAAATACCCACCTTAATAACCATGTCAAGCCAACCTACCTGTCCAGGTAGCAAATATATCCGCCACTTATCCCAATTGCCTCTGCGGCTCCAAGTCCTATTTATAGAAGCGATTTATTTCACATGCTCCGCAAATAGCTAATATATGATTCTATATAAATATTCCTTTTGATCCAGTGATAACCCCCTTCAACACATAAAATCTCTCTTCCTTTATTAAAAATATGACATGACCGTAACTCCTCAAGTCTCTAAATCCTATAAGGATATTGCTCCGAACAAACGATTATCCTTCACCTTAACATCATTTTCTATTTGCCCACATTCAGGTTTCTTAAGTACCGACAACGTTCTTATTCATAAGAAAGATTTTTCGGTATCTACGTATGTACACTCGGTACATACATAAATACATCCTCCTATTGAACTTACAACTGCAGCACAGAAGTTATTTTTAGTCCTTTTGAGATGAGACAATTTCTAAAAATAAAGTTTTCCGTAATGTTGTGCATCTGTACAGCGGGTAAAAAAAAACCCTGACGAAAACGAATCTAAAACGATGTACACACAACAGCGATGCGATAAGGAAAAGCATACATACAAACAACTCATTGCAGTGTAGCTCCTTGAAGAAAACTCCTTATCCCCTCTCCACAAGCAAATGTATAAATTGTTTCGAAAAGCTTTTCAAAAACTTTTCTTACAGCATCGTACATTTTTCATCTTTTACTGTCCGCACTCTTTTATGTAGATACGAATATGTATAGCATTTTGCTTTGCCAAAATTCTCATTTCCTCGTCCTTTTTAATGCCTTGTACTGGGGAGCTATAAGTGAATAGTTAGACCGTCCGAGTTAGTGGCGCAAACAGTCGAAATTCGGACGATATTGATAGCTCAACAATTCCAAAAATAGAAGGATGCGGGAACAAAGTTCATTCTTTCCTTGTCGGGTGCTGGCATCCGGAATCTCTCGAGGCTGCAAAATTTACCCTCGATAAAGGAAAACTTGTTGGCTATTACCTAGCGCAAGTTCCAGTAGAAACAGGGTGTACTGTAAAGCTATTATCGTTGTGTAAAAGTGCTATGTAAATTGCGATTCATAAAATTTGAATTTTTAATGTTTAATTTTTGAGTGTGATCATGTTCGACATGGGGCCTTAAAACAAACAAAAACCAAACTACGAACTTCTAGAGGTGTCCCTTTGGATAGCAAATATTTTAGCCGAATATCTGAACTCGAGGTTGGTGCAGAGTGTGGGAAATGAAGATTCTACCAATCTAGCCTTATCTACGAAACCACGACGAGGACGTTCGGAAATATCAAGATTGCTCAAATGCTGGAAATCCAGGTTGATCTAATTTTTACTTGACTATTCAAACCAAAAGTGGGAAACTAAGGCTCAAAACTGAACCAAAGTGGGCGCGAAGGATGCAGGAATCAAGAGCAAAATGGGAGAGATGGTGGTTAAGTTGAAAAAAATTTGTTTCATTACCATTTTACGTTTTTTGTATATAGCTGACTGAGTGAATATCCGTTCCATAAAAATAACACTAAAGAAATGTGATTAAATTTTTAGAAAAGCTTCTTATGAGAACCAACCTATACTTATTATTTTTTAGGATAGCTTTTATTATCACTGTTGCCGTAATTAGTTTGGACTTAGACCATCCCCCACTATGTACAATGGAATAGCCACTTATAAATAAAAACTTTCAACTTTTTATCATTAGTCGTACTTCCAGTGTAAAATATCTGCTCAGTAGTCTTGGCGCAACTTAATTTTTTTCGGGTGAAGTCCGGGAGTGATTTAAAGAGAATCGCACTTGCAAGAGTATAGCGCAACTAAAAGAAAATGAATAAAGAAAGAAGATAAAGAAAATATAAAAACTATCTCTACTAGTTACTACTACTTTGAAGTAGAGATGGGTCGTTCAGGAGTGAACTGTTGCAAAAGAACACATCATTGAAGTGTGTGAGTGAAGTAACTCACTCCTTTTGATGAACTGCAGTTCCGTTGGGCACGTGGTTGTCATGTCTCGTCTTCTAGATCTACTGACGAAACGAAGAGTTCCGGAAGTACTTCTTGACTGAACTGTACGAGGTTTTTTTTTGGTCCGCATCTTTTAGATTTACTGACGAAAAGCAGAAAGGAATGGGTAGTTCCGGAAGCACTTCTCCGAACTCCTCATTTTACAGACCTACTCACGAAACAACGGAACGATGGAACTAAGAGCTCCGGAACTACTTCACTGAACTCGTTCCTTAAGGGCTTATTCGGGTCTTGACATTTCAACAAGATAATTTTTTTTTGAAAAAATGTGTAGAATAATATATATCATGTCAGGAATATTGTCTCAAAATTTCAAGTCGATCGGAGCAAAACTGTAGGAGTGAGAGAGATTTAAAGCGCCTTGTACCTATTAAACATTTCTTTACCGGTAACCCGAACCGGCCACCGAGCATTTCAGGAAGCGGAAGCTCAGACCCGAGATTCCAGAATTTGACTCAGACAGAAACAAAAGGATGAATAATTGGTCCTTGCAGCTGCAGCAGAACCTTCGCTTTATGGGCTTGGAATCGATGATTCCATGTATTCCATTTACTCTGTTTTATTTCTCTTGAAAACTTTAAACGCGTTTTTCTCAAAAGCACTTTTTTTAACGCCGGTAGTCAAAATTTCTCAGAATCTAATATACCGATCGGCTTGAAATTTTGCACACTGCTCTTAGATATGATTGGCTTGTGCTTGAACGAAGGATTTTTTTTACCTTCAATTACAAATCATTTTATAAGCCAAATACGGCCAAAATTTATGGAAAAAATGACTTTTTTCGTAAAAAACGCTACCAAAAATTCAATTTTCGTTTTTTAAAAAAATCCTTCGTTCAAGCACAAGCCATATTTACATTCTAACACGAAAATTTTGGTTTTTTGATTTCTGATAAAAATTACTCGATTTACGGTGACTACCGTGAGGGCACTTTTTTTGGCATGGTCAACTTCACGAGACTCTCAATGGCAGATTTGTTGATATTTTTGTTTGAAATTTTCACAGAATGTTGTTTAACTATAGTAGTTTTAAATGCAATAAATTAAAATTGTACAATTCTTGTAGTATCTTTTAAAAAAATTAGAGAAAACATGCTTCTTTTTGGCCTTCTAGACCCGCATAAGCCCTTAAAGTGAGTGACTCGGAGTGAAGTACTTCACTAAAAAGAACTGCTTTGCCCATCTCTACTCTGAAGCGATTTAACAAAAAGTTATGTTGTGATTAAGTTTATAAATGTCGGTCCGGCTAGGAGGTGCGGTTCATTAATTATCCAAATTTACGCCGTTACGCCGTTTGCACGCAATTTGAAATTATTAGAACAATAACAAATGAACAGTGAAATAATCGGCATCGGCTGCAAAACAATTATAGTACTGAAATACTGAACTCTGATTTTTTTGTAGTTGGGAATATAACTAAAGAATGACGCACGTAATCGAATATTATTTCAGTCCATGTACGTACTTTCAAACTTTCCTTATTGTGGCTACACGAAGGATCCCCTTGCTTTTTATTTGGTTAATTGCGAATTATAAGTGTGCCCAATTTCAAGTTCATATCTTAAATTATTAGGTCAATAATCGTCATTACGTGTTTCAAGGACTCTTGAGAGGTATCTGAAGGAGTAAAAGAATATCGCCCATTGACGAAGTTACCCTTATTCTACGTATTGTAGGGGGTGACAAAATTCATACTTGAGTGGTAGTCTACTGGGTCTTGAAAACATTGCTAACGGAGTTCAATTTCCACTCTATGCATAATTTATTCATATATGGCTTTTTTTTTAATAAAGTACCTATTATTATCGACCTGAAATTTCAAAAAAATGTGCTACCCTGAAATTTTGTGTTTTTACGTTTTACAGTCCTAAACAGACCCCAAAAAAGCAAAACAAAATTGTCCGTCTGTCCGCCGTACGTAAACCCGTTTAGAAGGTACGTAGATCACAAACGTGAACCCCTACGAGTAGTATCTTTTGAAACATTGACCCTTTTTCATTGGGAAGTGAGGACTTTTTTTTAGGTCCTCACATTCAATATGGTGCGAACTTCATAATTTATTATTTATATTTTTCGTTATATTTATTATACAAACAATAATAATGCTTCAATTCGAAACGAAGGCACGTCGAAGAATGTGAACGATACAAGTACCTAGATTGTAACTATCAAAGTTTATGAATTCGAACATTTGGGTCATTCCATCAAGAATCGCCTAAAAATTAAAATTTTTTTGACTAACCATCGCCAATTCTTTTGAAAATTGATGAAGAATTAATGAAAGAAAACTATGATTTAAATTTTTGTTTCTATCTCATTTTTTTTTAATTATACCTATGTAAAAGATTTCGCAAAAATAGGATCCGACTCCTCTTCGAAAATTCATATCTCTGGTACTTTATCTTTATCGTATAATAAAGTAGGGCTTATTTTAAATGGCAAGGTTGTCGCAATATAAAAATAATATGAATAAAAATTATCATTGAAAGTTTTTTTTTTAAAGATAACGATTTTGTCTTTTATCCTTGAATATCTCCATCTGAATGAACTTGGGATCTCAAGGGGATCGGGGTAAAAAAAATTTATGAAAATCAGTGGTTCTCAATTAAGGCTATAGTTTAGTTCTTAATAATAATGTTAAATTTGTTTGATCCCAATCTCCTTGAGATCCCAATTATAATTTTTTGGAATGTTTTTAAAAACAGTATAACTTAGAAAATATAAAAAAAAAAAAATTAAAGATACACATTTTGAGATATGCAAAGATAAAGGATAAGATCGATATCCTTGAAAAATTTTAATTTCATTTATTTTTCTCACTAGCTCTTTAAAGCGGAGAATTTAGATATTCTCAACCGTTTATACTTGAAAGCTGATGGTGGATAGAGGATGGAGACTGGTAGATGGAGGATGAACGATGGTGGATAAAGGATGGAGGATGTAAGATGGAGGATGGTGGATGGTGGTTAGTGGATAGAGGATGAAAGATTGAGAATGGAGGATGGTGAATGGAGGATGGTGGATGGTGGATAGAGGATGGGAGATGGAGGATGAAGGGTAGAGGATTGTAGATAGAGAATGGAGTAATGGAAGCAACGGGAGTAGCAGGAGCATCGGGAGAAACAGTAGCAACGGGAGAAACGGGAAAATCAGGACCAATGGATCAACCGGAGAAACGGTATCAACGGGAAAGACGGGGGTACGCGGCTAGTATAATATAAAACTTGAATAGTTCGCAAGAAATGGTCAATATTGGTGAAGAGTGTGAGAGTGAGAAAAAAACAATACCTCCGAATTGCTCGAACGCGGAGGCCGAGATATTCTAGAGTTTTTCTCGTAAACGGTTCATACCGACAGTGAAGCAAGGAAGTGGGGGAATTTTTCTAAAGAATCACGGCGCATATCTCAAGAACTGTTTAAGATAGAAGCTTAGAATTTATACGGGAAAAATTATAGGGTTGCCGTGTTTCATATCTCGAGAATGGTATTTGGTATAAAACTAAAATATGGTATTTAAGTAGAGCTATAGCTGTGGCAAGTTCTAAAAATTTGACTCTTAGTAGGCATTATGATATACATATGTAGTATTAATTTTTGCACAATAGAAATTTGGCCTTATAGAGCTTCATTACTTACAATTTTTTTCCATTATTTACAAATTTCTTTTTCTTTTATTGTAGTATATTATATCTACTATTATGTAATACAATTAATAACTACTTGTAGATAATATCAAACCTTACTGGTCAATTTAAAGTTTAAATAGGTCGATATTAACGCCACTGGTCAGATGGCTTAAACTTTGTGGATGGGTATGGGACTGACAACCAAAGTAATAACCAATAGGCTTTTTGGAACGGTATTTTTGTCAGTGGTATACAGCGTCTCAGCATTAAATATGTTTCGGACTTCAACCCATAAAATAATAAAGTTGCGCCCAGACATTAGCGGCTAGCACGGACCTATCTAGGTTTAGTCCTGCGGATTCGGTCTGGCTTAAGCTAATAATGCTCAGTGATTTCATCTAGAATATGAACATTTCATCTAGAGTACAATGACTTAAGGCCGTTTTCTGGTCTAGAATTTTGAAAAAATATTTTTTTTTTTTTTGCATATTTTCAATGCCTAGTCTTTCAAGAATAAACCGTCCAAAGGAAATTTCAAAACTCCAATTATTTGTGGAGTTACAGCAATGTAAGTGAGGCGGAAACTAAACTAAAGAGTGAATTCACCGCTTTGAACTTCGGACTTCTAATGCTTCCAAGGAAGCTCGAACTGCTCGTCTAGCGGAAAGAACAGCAGAAGACTTTAATTTTGAAGTAACCGAAGGCGGATTGTATGGACCAGGAATCACCGATTAATAAAATGTAAGTATATGTACCATCACACGACTTAGACTGCCTGAAACTTCACTCGAATCTTTAAACGCGTTTTTCTCGAAACGACTTTTTTCGATACGGCGGCAACGATATCTTAAGTTGTAATGAACCGATTTACTTGAAATTTTTTATGAACCTTCTCTATACACCCCTCTATAGTCCCTACCAAATTTATAGCGAAATTTTGTTTATAACTATTTTTAAAAAATTGAAAATCGTGAGAAAAAATCGAAGAAAATGACTTTTTTTTTTAAGCAGCCGCCATTTTGCGAATTTTTATTTTTTT
The DNA here is from genome assembly GCA_949128065.1 of Beris chalybata. NCBI lineage: Eukaryota > Metazoa > Arthropoda > Insecta > Diptera > Stratiomyidae > Beris > Beris chalybata. Next base: position 95,854,615 of record OX421896.1, read on the forward strand.
TCTTTGCCTGAGGTAGGGACTATAATGACATCCTTATTAATTTCTCAGATGACCAGAAGAGGCGGAATCGTGGCCGCCAGGCGAGGCTGTTTTTTTTCCACCCCCCACTTTGACCGCTTGTAGCTCGCAAAATAATGTTTTTTTTTTTTACAATTTTTTTATAATAATATTAAAGAATAAAGAAATATGTGGTAGAAAAATGTATGGTAAAAATATTTGTTGTTTTTTTGTTATCGCACCTCAAAATACCCCCAAATTTCGGCTCTCTAGACCAGAAGACGGCCTTAAAGGTACACATATCTATCAAATCCTTACTTCTCTAAAGAAAGGTTATAATTGCTTTTATTTAGAAGGAAGCTCTTAAGAAGCACAAATTTTATTAGATGCTCTTTAATGTACAATTCTTGGTATTATACTAGAAGAGACCTTCAAAATACAAAATACACACTGGACAAAATCAAGTGTCCCCGATTTTAGGCAAATTCAAGACATAAACTTCACCTTCATCGTTCACGTCCACAATACACAAGTGAACGTTTTAAAATTGAATTGTTCTCAATTTGAAAAGCTTTTAGTATTCCATCATCTCATATATAGCATCCCTTAGCATCCTCTATAGGTATATCCTTACAGTAAACACCCTGTTCAAGCGCAAACGTATATACATGCCACTTGTCGAAGAGCGGCCTGTTTCGCATGTGCTAGTAAAAATACGGCAGTTAATGTTTCATAAAAGCCATGGACCAAAAAAAAAAAAAAAAAACTTGCTTCGTTGGCTGCTCGTCATCAGCCATCCCCAACGAAATGAGAACAACTAGTGTCCTTACCAGCGAGTATTGCTGCTGCTGGATGCTGGATGCTTTGGGTGATAATGTTGTTGGTGTTACTGGTGTACGTTGCGTTTACGTTGCTCCTTATTTCTGCTGTCCTGACATATAATACCTTAAAATATTGAGGTTATGACGTCACGGCGCATCGCGTCGGTCCAATCGATCCAAATTCGGAACATAATATCCAAAGGACTAAAGATTCCGAGGAGAGTTCAGAAGATATAGAAGACTACTATATCGAGGACCACAAGTATGGTTCAGACGGGCACGCGTGCATTTTATACATACACATACTTTGTCTCTTAAAAAAAAGATTCTTTTTTTTTCTAACATAGCCGATTGTACGATATCCATTGTAACTTGTAATATTTTAAACGATTTAAGAAAAGGATCTCGTAGTTTTTTAATTATTTTCGTGATTTCTATTATATGAAATTCATATTTTATAGAAGAGTGATGTGATTTTCGAATTATATAACAACGTGGAAAGAAAACGAGTAATTTAAGCGGTACATAAAATACAAGAAATAATGAAAATTGTAATGGTAATTTTATACGTTTCGGTTCTAAGAATTTTCGATTAAATCTCGCGCGACTGTGTTGTGTTTACTATAGTGGAAAAAAAACCCAAATTATGCACACTACGTGTGAACAGTTGTTATAAAACCGAATAAAAGTTATTTAAAGTGCCAAAAAAAAATTTAATCCAAAGGACTTCTAAGTTAGTGCTATGAATCTCGGAGCTAATCTGCTTATTACTTAAATTGTTTCTGGCGAGTGGTCAAAAATTCGTTTACTATGGGATGAAAAAAAAACATTGATATTATGTCTTCTATAGACTCTTTTAAAGTCAAATAATACCACAAAATTGTGTTCTAGAAAGAAATAACCAAGTAATACATTAAATATGTCGACTTCTGTACCGACAACGAGAAAGAAAAAACCTACCGAACAGAATAAATATGAAGGACGAAAAGGATAAAAGTGTTGATTCTCTGTCAAAAAAATCTACCAAAATCTCTTCTATTACTTAATAATATATTAATATGTCTCGGTTGTTTGATTTTAGGCTATCTATAGATATCTATACCGCATCTATCGTTATTTATTCAGTGAGTTAATTAGTGAACGGTTTTATATTTCTCTGTACACAAATACTGACAAAATGCTTCTTCCTTATTTCACGAACTCAATCAGAAATCAATAGAAAATATCCCTAAACAAGTGGCTCCTTTTTACTTCAAAAATCACAAGAAAAGAAAAATCTAATCTAACCAATTTGTATATAAGTAATAGACCAAATTTTATCTAAAATAGATTTAAATTTAAACAAAAAAAAAACTAGAAGATGGACGAAATAAAAATTTACAAAATGCCAAAATTCGTAGGGACTTTTATAGTTTTTTCAATATAATTATCAAGTATTTAATAATACTAATAAATAAATAATAATATTCTTATAATATTCATAATATATATAATGTGATATTTTCCGATTGAAATAATAATACAAAAAAAAATAATTCATAATGAAAATGAGTGTCTAAAATGTGTATCGGTGTGAATCGAAAAAAAAGGGTTTAATATTAATAATATCATATTTAGAATTTTAACTAATTTCCCCCAAACATACAGCGTAAGTTAATTAATAGGTGCGCGTAAAAATGAATTTGTTGTAAATATTTAAAAAAAAAAAAAGTGCATACATCATCCAAATTATGTATAGTATCCAATAAAAAAAATTTGAGAAAAAATTACAACAAATTAAAAAAAAAGAAAAGGATAACTAGTAGTGTGTCACGCGTGCCCAAAAAGTGAATTAAAATTCATTTAAATTTTAAAAGAAATCCTCGTTTAAACCAGCCTGTGTATGTATTTGTTGTGCTTATGCCGAAAGTTAATAATACCAAAATTAAATGGTGAAGTAATTTTTTCGATTCGAAATCTCTTAATTATACCGATATTATGGTACAATTATATTTTATAAAAATATTATTATGTATCGAAAATAAGAGAAAACGAAGCTAGCAGAACGAGAGAAACGGCGGCAGAGGTGCAGAGCAGCAAACTGGGCTGCAAAGCCTCGGGCTTTTGTTTCGCCAATGAAGAATGAAGAAACAAAATGTACGCACGATATCCTTAATCGTGTGCACATTTACGTATTTATTAGTTGGTGCAGCTGTTTTTGATGCACTCGAATCGGAAACGGAGAAAAGACGCTGGGAAGCACTTCAAGGTTGGTAGTAAATTTTTAAAATTTTTTTTTTTTTAATTTTAAATGACTTAATATTGAAGAAGAGGATTAGATCAAGTAGCAAAATTAATTCACAACACTTAAAGATTGTGGCAACCATATTTTGGGAGAACCTTACTATGATTGAGGTTATAGTTGCTACAACTATGTTACAACATGTAACATGTTTAGCTCAAACAAAATTATGATTGTGGAAACCTTGGTGTGTGATTCACGCAACCTTCTTTAATAATATAATGGTTGGGTCAATCATAAGATTTATGTGACATGGTTGCTTGAATCATAGTTCTGATTTCAGAACCTTGGTGTACGATTCACGCAAACTTCTTTAATAATATAATAGTTGGGTCAATCATAAAATTTATGTGACATGGTTGCTTGAATCATAGATCTGAATTCAGAACCTTGGTGTACGATTCACGCAACCTTCTTTAATAATATAATGGTTGGGTCAATCATAAAATTTATGTGACATGGTTGCTTGAATCATAGTTTTGATTTCAGAACCTTGGTGTATGATTCACGCAACCTTCTTTTATAATATGATGGTTAGGTCAATCATAAGATGCATGTGACGCTGAAAAATAATTCACAAAGAAAACACTTTCGATCATAAATAAATGACTTGAACAACAATTGAATACTCTCGAACAAAGCACACATGAAATTGGAAGAAGCGAACTGACACCGCGAACGACCCTTTTCGTACTATGAGAGGTATGGTTGTGGGAATTATTTTATCAAATTATATGGTTCCACTGATCATAGAATATTGTTGTCGTGATTATAATACACAATTACATCATGATTGGAGAATGATTGGTACAACCATATTAAATTTCAGTAGGGATATATGTTTAATGCAACCATATTATGTTTTTACGAATTATATGCTATGGCTCGTACCATCATAGCCATGATCACTGGAAACATGTCAGTTTTACAATAGTTAGAAGAACCTTAATATAGTCAATGCAACCTTGGAATAAACATAGTTTTTCTTTCAGTTAACCTTACGTATTCGGTGACTCGAGAAAAAGCTACTCGGCTAGATTCAAATTCTGTCTAAAGTGAATAGACTCTATCGAGATTTGGCTTCATACAATGGTGACCCCTAAAATCCTTCCTTAGATTTAGACTACTTAGAATACTTTTACTTCAAATAACTCTACTCTACTAATTTATTATTATTATTATTATTATTATTATTATGAAATAATTAGGCAGGCAGCATGCTGATATGCCTAATATCCAATGTGGTATACAAATTCACATTTTAGACTTATATATCTAGATATAATGATATGAATTATATGAAAAAAGAAAAGAAGAAAAATGTATAACGAAAATAAACAAGAAAAAGTTAAATAAAATTCAAATGTAAAATTCAATTTCAAAAGAATGTTTTGACCAAAAAATAGAAGAAAAGTAAAAACAAAAAAAACAAAAAAAAAACTATGTTGCATTAAAGAGAAAGTTGAAGTTATCCAAACGATTTTTAAAGCTGATAGTAGTAGATACGCCAATTACTTCACTTGGTAGGTCGTTCCACATGTCCACTACCCGATTGGGCAGAAAATTGCGAAGAGGAATTGTACTCGAACTTTGGATTGACTTTTTAATTTTATCTTTATGTCCTCTTAGCTGACAATTTGTGTTTTTAGTATACAACCTCGTAATATCTTCACAATTGTAGTGACCGTTTAAAATTTTAAAAGTTTCGATAATATCGCCGCGTTGACGTCTATTTTCCAGCGTCGGAAGACGAAGATACTGCAACCTTTCTTCGTAGTTTAAGTTTTTTACTTCCCGAGGGATTTTTGTCGCACGTCGTTGCACTTGTTCTAGTAGGTATATGTCCTTCTTAAAATATGGATTCCATATTTGGAACGCAAATTCCAGAATTGGTCTAACGTAAGCTTTGTAGATTTTTAGAAACAAGTCCGCATTAATATTCTTAAATGCTTTTCTAACCAAATATAGCACTGAGTTCGCCTTTTTCGTTATGTTCACTATATGGTCTTCCCATTTTAAGTCACTTCGAATAGTTACGCCAAGATCATTTACACTGTCCACTGACGCGAGTATAGCTCCATTTAACAAGTACTGTATTTGGGGATTTGTTACACCAATATGGAGCACTGAACACTTTGAAGAATTTAAACTTATACACCATTTGTTTGACCATTCAATTATTTTGTTTAAGTCCGATTGTAACACAGCACTGGCTGCCAGCGGATTTCCGAAAACTTTCGTATCATCTGCGAAAGTGGTCAACTGCGATTGGCAGCAATGCTGCAGGTCAGCTGTGTACAGTATGTACAGCAAAGGACCTAACACTGAGCCTTGTGGCACGCCACTTAGTACTTCATGCGTAGTTGAAAAAGTTCCTCCGATTCTCACTGAAAATTGCCTCTCGGTGACAAATGCCATAATCCATTTTAAGAGGGATCCTCGAAATCCTAAGTGTTCTAATTTCGCCAGCAGTCTGTTGAATGGAACACGATCAAACACCTTTTCAAAATCCAGATAAAAAACATCAATAGGCTGCCTTTCATCAAAATTTCGAACCCAGTTGTCTAGTGAACAAAGCAGGTTAGAAATTACTGATCGTCCGGGTGTGAAACCATGCTGGTTTTTAGGAAGTATGTCTTGTTCGTTCATGAATTGCCGCATTTTCGAAACTATAATTTTTTCCATGGTTTTACATACCGCTGAAGTTAATCATATAGGTCTGTAATTTGATGTCAACATCTTATCGCCCTTTTTAAATACAGGAGTGATATTAGCAACCTTCCAATCATATGGTAAGATACCTGATAAGAAAGACGTTTCCATTAGGTTTGAGATGGTTGGAGCTAGTGCAGCCGCACATTGCTTCAGTACAATCGTTGGTATCTCGTCTGGCCCAGCCGCTGATCCTTCTCCCAAACCATCAAGTGTTTGGTATACAATATGTTCTGGAAATTCTATGGTCTCTAATGATGCCTGGATTCTCTCAGTCTCTGTTATTTCGGGTAAGTTTCCATCTGGTTCCAACGTAAAGGTTGTTTGAAAGTATTGTGCAAACTTATCTGCAATAGCATTTGGCTCCGTAAGTAATTCTCCTGATTGAACGTCACGAATTGTTGGGGGAATGGAAATTCTGCTGGAAACATTCTTCCGTATATAACCGTAAAACGCCTTATTACCCATTCTGACTATATTTGCTTCGAATTCCATTCTGGCTAGTCTTCTACCGATATTAACAACATTATTTTGGTGCATGTAACTTTTGTAATCCTCTATTGATCCAGTTTGCCTATATTTTTTCCATAATTTAGCTTTCGTGGATATTTCGGTAATTAATGTCTTACTCATCCATGGTTTATTATTAATTCTCCTTTCTTTGGTAATCGGGGTATACTGCTTCGTTTCATCCAAGACGATTTGCCTGAAAAGCCTCCATTGCTCCTCGATTGGTTTATTATAATTAGTAGCTGGTAAGTTAGTGACGAGTGCGTTTGATATAGCTTCAAAATTTGCTTTAAAATAGTTATAAAAGAACTGTTCACAGAGGTCTTTAGTTCGGTAAAACAGAGTTCAGTTGACAAATTCTGTCTAAGGTGAATAGACCCTATCGTGATTTGGCTTCATACAATGATGACCCCTAAATGCATTCTTTTAACATTAGACTAGAATACTTTTACTTCAAATAACTCTACTCACCTAATTTTGATAAAGGAGCTGTTCACAGAGATCTGTAGTTCCATAAAACAGAGTTCAGTTTATAGTTCGTATCACGTTTCGCACTACCCGCTACCAATCAAATGGCTTTTGAAATTGGCATAGTAACGATAGATAGAACTCCACTAGAGTAGAGTAGATAAGTGGTGGGAGATAGCAAAAGTATCCTACAAACGAAACATTGAGCATTCGGCGATGAAGCGGGAATGAACACTTTCGCTGAGAAAAGATTATCACGTGGGAACAAGTTCAGCATTGTACTTGCTATTTGTTGGACACGTGTGAGGTATTCGCATTTTTTTCTATACCTTATACTTAAATGCATCCTACCATCTCATCCACACTAATCGATAAAAAAGAATCCCCTATCGCGTATTGTATTCAAAATTCGAATGAGTAAGAGATGGCACTATGTTCACTCAGTGAAGAATGCACTGAGTATGAACTAGATTTTACAAATCATCGACGAGTGGTAGGCCTGATTTACATGTGAATTATGCCTTATCGGTCGACACTGATTCGATCATATTGAACTGGAAATCTAGTGGTCCTCGACTAGTGCAATCGAAAGATTTCTTTCAATCGACTAGTTCAGTCAAAAAACGAGTTTAATTGCACTCAATGACGTCATTTCGGTTCTTTCTATAGGGGGGCGCAAAATATTATGCATGAATATATTGTGTGTGTTGTGTATACTTGCGCAAATTGGACTTTTTGCAAGATGTGTGTTGAAATATGAATTTAAATAAAAGTTTATAGGTAAACCGATATTGACAATGAGTAGTAGGTATTTACGTAATTTATTAATTTAATACGCTTACAGCGTTCAAATGATATTGGAAAATGTTCTAGAACACGTGTTTTAATGGCTTTTTGTATGGCAGCTATCCGAAGGAGTAGGACGGTTATGCCCTACACCCTTCGTGATCACTCCTCTGTATTCAATTTCGGTAGTCACACTGGATCGATGCTACCTAGTCAAAAAGTTCAAAATGGTATTGTGGACAAACTATCCAAACAAAGTGTTTAAAAAAAAATTACGGAACATGCTCTGAGCGTTCTTATTGATGTACGTTATATAAAATGGTGACATGTTAAACAAATTTCATGAAAATCTAAAAAAAAATACATTTTCGCTTAAAAAAAGTATAGCTTCGTCAATTTTCAATATTTTTTTATAAAATTTTGACGTTTCACTTCTTAGATTTGCTTCTTCTGGAAAAAATAATACAGTAACATAGTGTGCGCTCCAAAAAGGATTGATTCTGAAGTATGAAGAGGCCCAAATTTTGTCATTAGGTCGATTATACCCCGTATAACCACGACGGGCTAAATGAACTTAGCCTTACAAATTCGATCAAACATCTATATTCAAAATTTCAAGTTCCTAGGTCAAGGCGTTCTTGAGCTATCCTGCTAACGGACAGATAAATGGACAGAGGGACGGACGTTAAGCGGTTTTGGAGTTTCTGGTCACAATTAAACACAAATTAATAAATAACTTTTTACCGCCCGAGGCTCCGGTTCTATTTGTTAAACCTTTGGGTTGGATTAAACGTATAATAGTTTCAAATTTCATCAAGACTCTAGAGTATAAAAATCTTTAGAAAATCGCATCTAACAGAAACACATTTTAAATAGATTTTGAGATATATGGCTCGTAGATACTAGCAAGTAAATGAACATGTATGCTTGAGAAGTACTGAAACCGTCTATAATGTGTTTGAAACTCGATGATATAAAAATAAGTAAATATTTTTATCTGAATTTCAAACGTTTTTATTGCAACTGCAGTTCTTTCTGGCCAACAGTCTGGGCGTAACTTTATTTTTCAATGGGAAGGTGTCCAGACGGTCTTTTTTTTTTTTGGGTCTATTAGTCCTAAAACGTGAAAAAACCAAATTTCTGGATAGCAAATTTTTTTAAAATTTAAGGTCTAAGTAAAAGTATAAAATGATAAAAAAATAACAAAATTTCAGGATAAAGGTCGCAAGGTCGCGCAAAGTAGTGAGTTTTTTTCGAAACGTATTGTTTTTAAAACTATGCTTTTCGAACTTTTTTGTTCCCCTCCAAATGTTTGAAAGACATTTGATTATGAGCTACTAGCAACCATTGGGAGATGTTCGTACTTTTGAAACTTTACTGTATAATTTCGGAGTTACCTATATTATTATATGTAATTTACCTCAACCTTTTTAAAATTAATTTATGGTAAGTTTACTTTCAATACTTAACCGAATTCCAAGCCAAAAAATAATTTTGCCATTTTCTTGAACGAAGCGAAAATAAATATTACATATGTATATAATAATAATTGTTATTACTCCATTAAAACTTTTTTGAAAAAAAAACTGATAATCGGTTTTTTTCTTGCCAAAATTTAAAACAATATTAGAGAAAAGGGAAGAACGACGTAAGTCTCAAAAATGTTATTATAAATAATTATAGCAGTTCAATATTAATTATCTGTTATAAGATCTTGTGTGACAAGGTTTAGAAAAACAAACTTTGGTTGAATTCTTAAGCTCCCATACCATATTAGAAAATTTCGTGTTAGTTTTATAATAACAGCGTTCCTTTGCGATCCATTGCAGAGCGAGAATGGAGATTTATAATAAGCGAACAGAGCTGGTGTTGAGGTTACAAAGAACTTGAACTACTGCCATACAAAAAGTCCTTACACGACATGTTCAAGAATATATAAGCCAATAACTTCAGAACGTTTTTAGCTACGACTTTCAAATTTTATATACAGTGGTAGTTTAAATTTTTGAATATGAAAAAGTTTTAATGAGTCCTTCGAGCAGCTGCCATACGAAAATTCTGTAAAAATACCTATAACTCGAGAAAACGTTTAGCCACGAAGTTGATTGTGTACAAATTAGTTTTGAGAGAAAATTAAGTTCGAGTTCATTAGCCAATAAAATTCCTCCGTGTAGCTCCCATAGAAAAACTCCTTAAAATACATCCTCAAAAATATTGGCTAAGATCTTCAGCCACGAATTAAAATTTTTTTACAAACTTTTTTTGCATGAAAACACAGTTCAAGTTTATTATTCAACGAAAGCCTTCCAACACGAACTGTCTTTAAAACATTTCCGATAGCTTTTGAACGCTTCATGCTTGTAACGAAATTTTGTACACATTAATTTTTAAATGGTTCCAGGTAAAAGAAATCGAGTGAGCCGGAAAGTTTTTGCAAATTAAAATTTTACTTTCAATATGAAATTGAACTCTGAAGATATTGTCTTGGCACTCCAGGTTGGGGGTTGAGCAATGGGTTAACAACTCATCCCCGAAAAAAAACTATTTTTTTTTCGAAAAGAACTGCAGACCCTGACTCGATTTAGGCTGTCACGCAGTTGATGATGAATCGTTTATGATTCCCTAGCGATTCATTAGGCGTTCTTTTCTGTAGAATACGTATTTTAAAATTTAAAATTGCATTCATTTCAAACGTACAATCCCCTTTCATCTTTAATACAACTAATAAATCTTTTAATATTAGAAAACAGCATAAAATTTTAAATATAACAAAGTTCGTATTTCTTTACATTTTCAGCAATCGAAGACATGATTATTAAAAAATACAATATATCAGAGGAAGATTTTAAAGTGATGGAAACGGTTGTGCTTAAAACGGAGCCTCACAAGGCTGGACAGCAGTGGAAGTTTACGGGGGCATTTTATTATGCAACGACCGTTTTAACTACCATTGGATATGGTCATTCAACACCGAGCACAATTGGTGGCAAGTTATTTACCATGTGTTATGCAATAGTTGGTATACCATTAGGGCTTGTCATGTTCCAAAGTATTGGAGAAAGAGTGAATAGACTGAGCAGGTATTTAAATTACTCATCCAAAATGATAAAAAAAAACAGTATAAAAGTAGTATACATATTTTAATTCTATGTGTCGAATCAATTAATATTACTTAATTAAATCAAATTTTATTTATTATAATATTAAATTTAAATCGCTTAAAACTTCACCAATTCTAAGTAAATATGCAATTTTATGCATGTTATAAATTTAATGCTGTGAAACCAGGTAATGCTTTGAATGCGTTTTTCTTTTTTCGTAATATCAATACAATTTAGACTCTATCTCCAATATCCTTAGTTTTTAAAGTTGCAGTTGTTCAAACGAAATAACCCTCACAATATGGTGAACAAAACGTAATATGTATTTTCTTTTTGGGGAATGTACGAATCGTTGACTATACTACGAACCCTTCGTAACAATTCCTCTTTTATTGCTGTATTCTTGTGGAAATGCTTGACTAGTAGTGGTTTCGGCTCTAATGCAGATAAAATATTGAATTACACTATCATTAAAATTAAGTACAATATTATTTTCAATGTATACAAACTTAATGTCTTTATTCTAATCAAATTTCATCAATATACACATCGAAAATCGGACCAACAGAAAAGGATGAGATTGGCTTTTTTTACGACAGTTAGTCGATTTTCTTGAAGAATAGAAAAAACGACGAGTGTATGGAAAGGCTTTTCTTTTCTGTTCTTACCGTCAATGTGAAACATAATATTTAGCTCAAGAATATTGCCCTTTCAGAATTATAAATATGTATATTGTGTCACCGAAAAATCAATCTTTTTTCTTAGAATTTCCAGAAGAAAAGAATTGGATAAAAATAACGTAGACATTATCGTACGAGCAACTTTATCGCCGCCTGACTATCAGTTAGGATGATGACAAGTTTATTCCGCATCGCATACGCTTCCAGTAGATTGCATACCTGAACGATTCCCATCCTTTCCGCGAGGAAGGTGCTACAACAGTCCGGTAATCAAAATAATTCACTATGGCTTAGATACGCGGAAAATACTGCTGTATCCTCGTCTATCTTAGGGGTTGCAGTCACTTAACAGTCCCAGTATGCGATTATGCTTCCAAAGGATTGGTTTCTCAGTTTCCTGACTCCCTCAATTTAATGATAATTTTTGCAGCTATACTTTTCCCATAAATATCCAGCGGCAGCAGATACAGGCTCTTCTCTAGTACTGCTGTAGGGATAGTGCTAGGGGCGTTATCTTATTTAAAGATAGATAGTAGGCTTGCGCATTCTAGTTCAACTAGTTCCCGAGCCCTCGCGAGCTAGTTCGTTATTGTAGTTCGCAGTTCAGGAAGGAAGAAATGGTAAATAATGATGTAGGGAAATGTGATGATCTAAAAAACGGATCCTCTCCTCCCCATCGAACGAACTAGTTTCTTTTTTTAAGTTCTTTGCAGTTCGCGAAACTGAATGTGATGACTTAAGAAAGGTCCTCACTTCCCTCGCGAACGAACTAGCTCCTTTTTTTATGTTCGCGAGATTGAATGGTGAATTGGTGACCTTAAAAAAAGAGTACTGAATTTCCTCGCGAACCGAACTACTTCCTCTTTTAGTTCCTAGTTTGCGAGAATGGAATGTTAAATGCGATGACGAACTACTTCCTACAAACGAACTATAGGACCGGAATTCACTGCGAACTATTATTTTTGTGAAATATTTGACAAGGAAAAATGCAGTTTAATAGTTTGATCGCTAAATTCTGTTTAAATAAAACCTTTTATTTGCCCTACAGAGGGTCTATATTGCATAACATAAAAATGTTGACTAAATCGTTTGTTTCCGGCTCTCTTGCGGAACTATAGTCCACGTTCCTTTAGGAGTTGTCAAGAGGGACATACTCTCCCACTTCAAAGCAGCGGCTAACTCCAGATGGGAAACCCTAACCATCTGCGCAATATCTAGGAAGATGTGGATACAGGACCCGGGTAGACGTCTCGAGAATCACGGCGATAAGTACAGGTCACTGGCCAATTGGGGATCATGCAGCAAAATTGGGTATTCATGCAGCAAAATTGGGTAACTCCTAACATCCGGGCTTAACACGAGTTTGTGGTTCCAAGACGGCCTTTGAGCTAATTGAGCTTTGTCTGGAGGACAGAGCTGCCACTTAAACCAACGAACCCATCAAATTTTTTGTCAAATTTTTGTTTTCAAATGTTGACCACAAAAATGACAATTTTTTACTAAACTTTGTGTCAAATTTTTGTGTTCAAGTATTGCACACCATGACAAATCGTTAACAAACAAATATAAAACTTAAAAAACATGGAAATATATGAGTACAACACGAAAGTTGACAAATTCAAAACAAAACTTGACAATTGAATCACCAAACAAGTACAATTACTCGGAATTTTCCAAGTCAGTAGACAGCAACTATAGGTGGAGCAATAACAGCAATCTGTGAAAACATTGCCACATTGATGAAATATTGTCGCAACTAGCATTATATTGCCCTGTATTAATCGCTCCACTAGTTTTGGCAACAGTCGTCAGGCAATTAATTGCTTGAAAAATTGTTCTTGCTCGAGCATCTTAACTGAAGATTTACAAACAAAGCAACAAATTCACAAACGTAGGATTGCGAAAACCCTTTGAAATATATTTGTCAAATTTTATAATTAAAAAGAAAATCCTAAAATTGCCAAACTTTTATTGTTATTCATATTTAATTATCCACTGAATTTTTTTTCAATTAGAAATGCATGATTTAAAAATTTGAATATTCGGATCAGTTTTATGACGTTTTTTTCAATTTTTGAAGAAACATAAAATTTAAAAAAAATTAGACAGATATTAACAAATTTCAAGATAATATTTATGTGATGTGTGATCCCTAGTCAGTAAAATTGATTAGATATTGTACAAGTAGATGTTGTTGCCAATGCTTTTCGTAATGCTACTTTGAATTTTAATCTAAATTTAATTGACTAATATTCGAAATTTTATAATTTTAGCTTTGTCATAAGAACAGTGAAAACATCGCTTCGCTGTTCACAAACTGCAGCTTCCGAATTAGATTTAATTTGTGTTGTTACAACTTTAAGCTCTCTAACGATAGCCGGTGGTGCTGCAGCCTTTTCGAAATTTGAAGGCTGGAGCTATTTCGATTCAGTATATTACTGTTTTATAACACTTACTACTATAGGTAACTATTATAAATGTTTTTAATGTCTTTAGAGTAGCCAATTAATTTGTTTTACCGAAATTGAACAGTGGAATCTTATACGAATGTACATTTCGATGCAAAAGGATTAAAAACCCGATTAATTCCTATTTGCTTCCACTTTCGTTCATCCATAAAGCATAATACATAATAAATAAAGCATTTCCGAAAATCAAATACAACATGAAATTTTAACATTTTCATTTCGTTTTTAGGTTTTGGGGATATGGTAGCGTTACAAAAAGATAATGCACTTAATACAAAACCCGAATATGTTATGTTTGCATTAATATTTATACTATTCGGCTTAGCAATTGTTGCTGCATCTCTAAATCTTCTAGTACTTCGATTCGTTACAATGAATACCGAAGACGAGAGACGAGACGAAGCACAAGCAATGCAGGTAAATATCTTAAATATATCTCATTAACTACACATAACAAAAATGCTAAAGAAAAAAAAAGAAATTTTTAAATTAAAAAAAAAAAATCACACAATGTGCATCATACAAATGAAACCTCCAAAGTCATTATACTTTTTAATTTCACGCAAGCCAAATACACATTATTTTCAAATAAGTTTATTCACTGTCCTACAATTGCATTCACTTTTCGTCTTTCGAATAAATTTTTTTATTCATCATTGCATTCTTTTTCTCACACGTTACGAATGAATCTGAACGATATTCTTATTTTTTAAAAAAAAAAAATTTTTTCGTTATTTTATAATTAGTTGTACCAATTTTATTCAAAATTAGAGCAAAATTTAAAAACAATAATAGTTTGATGCATCTAAAAATTTATAAATTTAAAAATTTAATTTTCAAAGAAAAGAATTTACTTTATTTTAAGAATAATAATATAATAAAGTCTTTACACAGACTCATATTCAAACGCACGATTTCTCGATTAGTAGACTAGAATAATTTATGGAAGGATATCAAAAACTTAGGTCGAATACCTTGCTTCGTCTACGTCTATGATGACGTCACAGCATAGCATTGATATTATAACAGTTTAGAAAAAGCTTGGCTAAACCGTCAAAATTGCTCAACTGATGCTTATTCGAAACTTCATAAATCAAAAATAAAATTGAAATATTTGAATATATTTACGTTTGCTAAGTTTAACTGCTAGCTAAGCTGTCGTAAAAGTAGTGAAGACACAAGCCGAAAAGGAATTGAGACACAGCTTTGCTATGTCTGACGCCATTAACTGTTATAACAAAAAATAAACGTAGATGAAGAAAGGTATTCGAATACGACCTTAGAACCTATGATACAAAAAATATTCAACCTGCAATAAAGTAACATTCACAAAACTTGTTTCTTGCATAGACTCGTAGAATTGTTCTTCAGTCTTCAATTTTTGACTGCAGGACATAGGACAGGAAGGGTACTTCACAAGATCTTTCGACTGGCCTTGCTCCCTTGTTGCTTTATGGTCATGGTAGCCCGGCAGAAGTGTGGCAATCTATCACCTCAGAGGTGGTGAGTTGGAAACCTTCTTATGATATGGTTCTGAACTTTTCATTATATCCAATAATCCTTCCTTTTCAAAAATGTGAATTCGAACCTCAATTGTACTGTCTGAAGACTGGAGAGATCGGATAAAAATACGATTGGAGAAATAATGCCAAAGAAGCCAAGGCCTCTTTTTAACTATGACCCATAAAAAGCAGATGAAGGCCTCAGAGGAGAGCTATTGTTGTTGCCCATTTTTAATATTAGAGCAGTTGTATCAATATTGACTAATTGCAATCTTCTGATTTTGCCCATTCGAGATCAGCCTGGATGCTAGTCCTTTCGAAGTACCTCATTCTTTTGCTGCCACTGTTTCTTGAAAGGTATTGGTCCCTTGAACTTACTCACTACTTTGCATAACTATTGAAGAAACGTTTATTGGTTAACCGGCCATTTATATAAAAAAAAAATTTTAATATCCATTGGTAGTGGGCAGGGACGTCATTTGTGGGGGGACAGGGAGGGCAGTGGTCCCCCCCCCTGAATTTTGTTTTCTCATATATTATATATAACATATATGTATAAAAAATATATACATTTATAACATCTTGCCCTCCTCCTCCCCTAGAAAAAACTGAAATGACGTCCCTGGTAGTGGGGGTCGAAAAAAAAGTGAAAATGGAATGCATATCTTTTCACAATTTCCGTCAAATCTATTAGGTCTTTCCTAATGTTGAATTCATTTATATTCCACGGCATTTTCATATAAATACCTAGAATTTATTTTCAGGATTTTTTAAAGACTCTACCTTTAAGGAGGTGCAAGGCGGTTATATACTTTGTCACGAATTCTACCATATTTAGCATATCAATTCTGCCCAGACCTGATAAGATATCGAATATATGAATCATCACTATCATGGGCTTGCGTTATATATAATCTCCTAAAACCTGTTTTTTAGTTATTTCCTTTTTTTCAGCCCCTAAATAAAATGGGTTGGTATAAATGGGTTAAGCCCGTTTTCACGAATTCCGTAATTTCTTTTAGACGTGATAAGAATTAGTGAATTAGTTTTAATTTGCACGTTCTGTCTTCATTTTTATCTATTAACTCCTTTCAGGATTTTTGGATATTCAATATAAGTAGTTTGCATATGTCTCCACAGATTCCTTATTGCTTATGTCTGGTGACATATATTGAAATCATTTTTACTTCCTATTGAAGCGCCTAAAAGTAAATTTCAGTATTTTTAGATATTTAATCCTAAGGGGTGTAAGCGATGTATGGTTTTCAAAGCTTCGATATATTTCTTATGTTTGATGAGATATTAGATCGCTTTTAACTTCCACAGACTTTTCATATAATCGCCCACAAAGCCATTTCTCAATTTTTCGATATTCAACCCCCAAGGATTTGCATATGTTTTCACAATTTTCGCCATTCCTTAGTTCTGATGAGATATAAAATTGCTTATTTCTATTTTAAATATATTTATTCTAAGAACAAAATTCCAAGAAAGCTATAATCTCGAAACAACTGATTGTATACTCCGTCTTTAATCGCTCCTGAATTAAAGCCGTCTATCGAAGACAATCATCCCTTAAATTTAGACAAAATTCCATTTAACTTTATGGTTCCGTTTTCCAGGATATCAATAAATCACTCTGTTACCAGCAGGCACAAATGCCAAATTTCGTCATACATAGATTAACAAGCATCACACAGCAAAGCATCAGTCTACACTGTTTGTCCTGAAGTAGATGATAGAACTACAACTTTCTTGGAAGAAGCCTCCTCGTCATTTAATTTCATAAATAAGAACCACAAATTCGTCATTAAAGCCAAGTCAATTTTATGTCAAATCACATACAAAATCCATTAACAATTTTCGCTCTTACGAGAAATCTGTATTGGAAATTTCGTTTCGCTTCTAGTTAGTACTAGGCTTAATCGTGAGACTAGTCCACCAACACAGAAGGACTTTTCAATTTAACCTGAATGGGTTAAAAACTAACCGCTAATATCGTCTTTCACCAGTTAAATCAAACCGTACACGCATTTCCAATACCCTGCTCATCATTTTTCGACTTCAGATAAATTTTTTGCAAAGGATAAATCGTGTTAATAGTTGCGTTCCCCACAAAATCCCCAACGGTTGGTGTTCTGGTTGCTTTGCGGATGATCCATTAGAAATTTTTGGTGGGAAGAGGTGTGAGGTGTGTCTTAGAGGAAAAATTTTGGTTCCTTAAACTCAGTAACCATTTACTCTAGGAGACTGAAGCTTGGAAAATTATTAAATTATAGAGCTTTAATATAGTGCACCCATTTGCAAAAAATTACTGTTGTGTGTAAAGGAGGAGAAAACGAGGCCTTCTAACTTCCCTGAAGAGTACTCTAGGATTAACCACTGAGCATTTACTAGTTTGGCGAGTATTTCAGAATTAGTCCCACAAGCTCCTCTAGAAACACTCGTATTTTTAAATGATTTCTTAAGAGGTTTAATAGAGATCTAATTTA
Source organism: Beris chalybata (assembly GCA_949128065.1). Lineage (NCBI taxonomy): Eukaryota > Metazoa > Arthropoda > Insecta > Diptera > Stratiomyidae > Beris > Beris chalybata. Next base: position 95,872,433 of record OX421896.1, read on the forward strand.
AGTGGACATACTCTTGCAAAAAGGAGGTCAAAATTAATTTGTATAATAAATGTTAACCCCACTCCCCGGAAATAATTGGTTAGATATGCTTACTATTGTAACAATTTACCAAAAAGCTGCGCTAATCCGTTCAAATAGTCAGCTTCTAATCTCGTTTCATGATTTAAATATCGAAGTCAAAGCTGATTGACATCCTGCACTAGATTTGGACAAATTTCATTCTAAATATTTCGTCATATTTACAGCAGAAAAAATTCAGTTTTGACTAAAAATGTTAAGTCTACTCGCTCGTTCACTTTATCAGTTGTCTTAAATCTAGTTAAACTAAGTCAAAGCACAAACCAAAATTTAATTAAAATCGAACTCTCCTCTGTAAATCGTCATAAACTATTATAAATTAATCCTGGTACTTGGCGATTCAAAAACTAATGATTTTTTTAAACATAAACACAAATTTAACTATGTCATTTAGGGTATAGCCTACGATTTAATTCAATTTAATAAAGTAAATATATGTATACATATAAATCTATACAAGTCTTGTGAAGTAATAACTTGAAGCTAATATTATAATACAAATATAGGTACACTGTTTAAACCAGAGTTAAGCTAAGTTACGTCTAAAATTAACTAAACTGTATTTAACATGTTATGTCACTCGCTCATCAATATCTATAATCGTTTCAATAGCATTTTGTTGTAAACTATTATAAAATATCTGTGGTCACAAGGAATAACTTGGTAAGTCGAAAAATAGTAAAATGGGATAAGTGTACTATAGCCACCTCCTAAGACTTACACGTACTGTGAAGAAGTTATTGTTATATGTTATTTGATCACTGAGATGTTAAAAAATTTAATTTTTGCGCAAAAACTTAATTTACAGGAATAGTTTAATAAAGTTCAAGTAAAAATAGCAAGAAAGTGTTTCTCTGGATTGTTTCATTTTAGACTTACCTAGTTATTCCCTGTGACCACAGATATAATATTTGAAGTCCATGCAAAACATGTTGTAAACAAATACAAATGTTTTCCTGAGTATTTAAAATTTTACATACTTTGCATCTTAGATACAGCCTTGTATCTCATCTTTAACGATATAATTTTTTAATTTTTTTTTAAAAATATCTACATCTATTTATCGTTCTAAATCTTTGAATAAATTTGGTACATTGTGAAATTAGCAAATACGTTCTGTAAAAACCATAAATTTGTCCAATACTTTTTAATTTTTTGAAATTATGTCAATGCATTGTAACCAAAAGAGTTAAAACAAAATTTAAAATTAATTTAAATATTTGTATTTATTTTTACTACAGGACGTAAATTCCCAAAATACAAAAAAAATATATATATTATTATTATAAAGTTATACAGCGTTACAAATATTATTAAGTAAAATTGTAAAAATTGTTTGCAACTCTTTGTCTTTTAACTTTACACTACGGTATACCTTTTATCTAATTCTGATCAAATTAAATACGTTTCTTCGACAATTTTGCTTGTTTCACAACATTTTTGTATGTTTTTTTTATTTTTAAGATCTAAATGAATATCGTAATTTTCTTGGAGAGAAACACCATATTGTAGCGCATGAAAATTTTTCCATTTTATACACAGAGATCTTATAGTGCGTACGATCGCTGTTATAGTTTATACGATAAAATTTATTATACCTTAATATAAATAATTACTGTAGGTTATATAATAGTAGGTTTTTTAATGCAATAGTTTTTTTTTAACAAAAAAAAAAATAATATTTTATTCTATTTCAAAGTATGTCAAATTTTTCGTCAAACATGTAACCACTTTGCTAACCAGCTTCGCTCCGTTTATTCAAATTTAAAATTTATTGACTTCATATTAATTAAATTTTCCCGTTTTTTACTCTTTGGTTTTTTCGAAAATTCGCTGCCTTTATAGTATACCCTCTCTGTTACTTTGTACAGTAAACAAAAAAAATAAACATTTACTATGCCACATTTTTTTCGGACACATAAAAATTCCATTTGCAAAATTGCTGCCGTCATATGCTCTCTTTCTCTATCCTCTCAACATACATGAATCCAAAAATTAAAAATAATATAAAATGCGAAAAACCTGGATTATTCGTAATCCATTTATAATTATTATTATAATCTTATTTGTTATAATCAAAACAACTTTCAACTTTCCATTGAGCTCAAGGTGAAACCAAGGATATTAATCGTATTATAACGTGTATTTTCTTTCCGGCAACCTGAAAAGTATATGACCAAGTCCAAATTTTGGACGCCGGAGGTGAATGTCGTGCCATTATGAAAAATTATTAAAAAAAAAAAAAAAATAGTATTTTTTTGTAACATATTCCGATAGGTGCAAATTAATTAAACTTACAAGAAAATTTTTTTTGTTTTGTTTTCCCGTTGAATTTACAGGCTCTTCAGGTTGCAGTTAGACTCGAAGGCGACGTTATAACCGCCAATGGGTCTATTTTAAGTGGTTATATAGGACACGATTCCACATCTATTGATGTCGATAATACATCATTAAATTCATGCCAGTGTGCCTGTTTTAGGGCAAGCCGGCATAGAAAGTAAGTATATTAAGTAATTGAAGAAAACAATGTTATTGAGATGCTTTTCTATTACCTTGGGACGGCGACGTTTTTAAATCCATAGAGGCATTATGTATACTCGTATTGTAGATGAAGATATCCATACCTTTTGCTTCAAAACATGTCTATTTGATATTTTCTATTTGATTTTGATTTTTTTTGGGATAGCAAGTATTTGATACTCCTCTTTTGTAAACCTATGATACATTAGTTACTATAATTTACATGTATACGTTTTGTTTACGTAGCTTATGTTTCATATTGCTTCTATTCCATGTAACTTATGCATCCTAATCAACCCATTGAAAATTGAGGGGTTTCTGTCGAAGAGCGTTAACTACAAAACTTAATTTTTTAAGAAATAAATAAATTTAACAATAAAAACTATGGTTTATCGGAACAGTTGATACCAGTTACTTGAGCTTTGATTTCCTGCAATACTGAATGCTTAAGTAAAATAAATATTTTAGTCTTTTCTGAAGAAAAGAAACATTTTTTTTAGTTAACGCCATTTAACAGTAAACCCTCGAAATATTTGTCGCCTTACATTCAAACTCACTATAATTAGAATAAAATCTTCTAAATTCTTCATTTTTTTTTAATTCAAAACCGAGTCGATTCTCTAAAATTAAAATAAACTGGATTTTAAGTTAAGTATCGGGCAAAATACAGGGTCAGCTATAAAGTAGGACATATTGTCATTCCCTAAGAAAAATTACGAAAATTATAATTTTTTTTGAGTTAAAAAATACAATACCAAAAAATAGGAATCTTTCCAAGGGAGTAAGGATATATTCATTGTTCAAATTGTGGTTTTCTAAATGAACAACTAGAAAAATGTTTGGCTTTTATTCCATGCTACCATTATTGCACCCTCGTAAAAATTAAAAATAGCTAGTATATAATTGATTGATTGATGCTACGAGAGAGTAGAAAATATGTATTTACTGTATTAAAGTTGCTGTCCTTTTTTCCAAAACTATTCATTAAAATCTCAATTATAACAAATAGACATTAATGCAATTTGTGAAGATTTAGAAGCAATGTGTTAAAGGACTGGCAAACTGAGTGAACATATGACCGTTCTCATATCGTATTCAAGATATGACAATTTTACTTGTTAGTGCCCGTTTTTGTTACTTCTTTTAATAACTTTTGAATCATTGAACCCACATAAAAAATGTTTAGCTATTACAGACTTAGAGCTCTTATAAAATCTCTAATCTTTATTGTTTTCCGTAAGGGAATAATCAATTTACAGCAGTTTTTCTGACATTCCACGTGCACGTTAAATGAATTTTCCACTTTAGTAGCAGTAAAAAACAAAATAAATAACATTACTTTATTAGCTGGTATGTAAGCTAGGTTGCCCCTTAAGAAAAAATTAAAAAATCTATCTCAAAAACTAAGTGTGATCACATAACTTTTTCGTGATTTTAAAGGAAAACTAAGAAATTTTAAAAAATGGATATTGAAATGGAGATTTGTACCATTTATGGTTTTTCAAGGATATATGGTTTTTAAACTAGATAGTTTTAAATTTTGGTATTATTTGAGATCTATTTTTTGGAAAAGTTACATTTTCAAAATTGAAAAAGTTATATAAGTCCGCACGCTTTCGTCAAAATTTATGTGGCAATATCAAGGTCAAATATTCATTCTTAAGTAGTAAAAAAAATTGTCTGCTTATATCTGCCCAGCGAGATTTTATAACAGTTTATGTTGATAACGGAAATTCGAAATATTTGTATTTTGAATATTCCTTTAGAAAGGATAAAGGACTCAATCCTTGGTAAAGGCCTTGAACAAATGTCACTTGAGTCCGAAATGTTACAAAAAAAATAAATCAAATGGTATCTTACCCGGAAAACTATTATATAATACTATTTTCAGTTAAAAATATGATGTGAAAACATTCACCAAAAAAATTATATATTCATTTTTCACAAAAAAATTTTTTCGAGAAAATATGTTCCAATATTATTATTACTGAATAATAACTAAATAAAACCTTATTTTAAGATGAATTGATAATATACATAATTTTGGCCAGCTACATAGATCGTGCAAACGCCCCACTGTGCGCCGTATGCCGCCCGTCCGCCATACGCGCACCGTCCGCCGTACGCCGTACGCAAATTCATTTGAGGAGTTATAGTTCCCAAGCCCTATGAGCTATTAAATTGATTTTTTTTTTATGAATAGACATGGTAGACCCCTTGAAGTGAGATTTTTTTGAAGGGTGAGGGTGTGAGGGGGAAGGTGGGGAAGCGTTTTAGACGAACAATTTTGGTTTCTAGATCTAGGCAACCGCTTATGGTAGGAGGCTGAAACTTGGAATTTCTATAGAGCTTTGATAGTGGACCCATTTGCAAAAAAATTTATGATATTGGTGAAGGGATGTGGGAGTGGAGGGGGAAATAATGCGTCCGAAACGCAAAAAAGTGGAGATCGACACATTCTAAAATCCATATCTCCTAAACCGTTTATGGCAAAACTTCGTATATCTCGATAAGATAGATGCTTCAAATTTTTACCAGAAGTAGGCCTAATAGAACCCTAGTAGGGAAAAAATTTGGAGGTGGGGGTGAAGAGGTTGAGGGTGGAGAAGGGTGAGAAGCAAAAAGTTCCGATGTTTATATCGTAAGAACCTATAATGATAGAAAGCTGAAACTTGGTATTTAGTTAGAGCTATAGTAGTGGCATGGTGGTTTTTTTAGGGGTAGTATGGTACGGGGGTGGGGGGTGTTTTTCCTAACTTTTGAACGGCTTATGCTAGAAAGTTAAAACTCGGTACGTATATATAAATCAACTAGAAAAGTAATTATGATAAAAAAAATTGAATATTGATTGGCGTTCGGAAGGGGGGGGGGCAAAAAAAAATATCAGTAAAAATAAAATGCATATATTTTCACGATTTTCGTCATATTTACTAGGTCTTTCGAAATATTGAATTCATTTTTATTCTACGGATTCTTCATATGAATACCTAGAAAGTGTTTTCAAGATTGTTTGAAATTCAACCCCTAAGGGGGTGTAAAGCGGTTGTATACTTTTTCATAAATTCCACTACATCTCTCAAGTTTGATCAGATATCGAATATCTTTTCACTTCCCCGGGCTTATTTAATAATCACCTATTTTTAAGTTTTTTTCTTTTTCAACCACTAGACCGCATCCCGGAATATGACCCAATTATATAATTCATATGTTACACTCTATTCTAACCGCTTCCCGAACTTTTTGTTAGGTTTTTTAACATACACCGCATCCCCGAATTAAACACGTTACGAACTTCTGCCGGAAAAATAATAAAGTTGAGCCCGGACTGTTGGCAGATTTTTTTTAATAAAGTGCGACTAAAGAACTACATTTCGTCAAATGTTCCTCAGCATTACAACACCAATTCTTTTGGTCCTGAACCGCTGGACTGTTAAATTTGATGTCTCTGACAATACACTCTTCTTTATCAGGACGTTGTAAGAATAAGTTGAAGGAATAGTGCCACCAGATGGATAGCACCCCATTCCATGCGATCGTTAAAAGTTCCTGGAAGAAAAAGCATCAATTTTTTCAATCTATAGTTTATGACTAACTATCTAGTTGCATTTCTCTGGACAACAAACAATATTAGTTAGATGTAATATAAAACTTAAAATTTAAATTTGGTTTAATCGCTTCAGCGGACACCAATCTTTCCTAAGCTGGGCATTTTTTCAATTATATGATCACCTTTCCATACATATTCAAATTTAAACAAGGTAAAATATAAAATGAATCAAACTTTTCAGATTAGGCCTTGTGAATGGCAAATAAAACCATTTGACAAACAATAATCTGACATTTATGCCATCGACTGCATTTGAGGAAAAAACTGATCAAATAGCATACAGTCTAGATCTAGAGCCTAAAGACCGTATGATATGTTGACAAATATTTCAGGCGAATGTGTTATAACTAAAACAATTCAGCAAACCAAATTTTAAAGATTACCCCATTAATTCATTTCACAGCGAAAATTGTCAAATATTTGACACAGTCTAAGCTTAATACCACCTTTAGCAATAGAGTTTGCCTATATTATTGATTGCATAGCTAGTGCTGCAAAGTGTAAAAAAAAATTGTGCATGTAAAAGTATCTTACATTCTCTGTGCCTTTCCTAAAAAATTTCTTATTCTATGCGAAAGCCCTTCTACCATTTTATTATAAGTGTTGAGGTTTTTTCGAATAATCATTTGGATACTCTGCCTATTGCTCTTTCTTAGTCTCCTCGGTAGTTTCATGATATATGTAAAATATTAGAAATTCAAATATATAAATAATAGATTTTTTTCCTGACGATTTCTAATTCTAAAAACAAATTCAAGTTTATTTCAATTGAGAGAATGGCGCCCGATTTGATCACCAATGACGTATTCCATTTTCGTACAATAGTCCCGACTGGCAGATTTACACTGGAAATTTTGAAAGGATTTACACGAATACCTTTCAAAAAATTGCTGATTAGGTAATCATTTTTTTTATTTGTTTATTAATTATAATATTATTTACAGTAGTTAGATTTCGTTTGGTTAAGGTGTAAATTAAAATTTCTTTAATTTATGGAGAAGAAAAATTGGTTGGGTATTTGAAATTATTTAAAAGGTTTGTAAATCAATCTTTTGCCAAATTTTGTTTTTTGTTTTCGGTTACTACTACTGAACAGTGTTTTTTCTATATAATCCCTACTCGGGTGTATAAGGAAAGTAAGAGCGTTCTTCTGAGTCTCTATTACTGGTGCAATCTTTCTTTGTTATTTTTTAAGGACAAGGTACACGCCTAAGAAAATTTAGTTAAAAAAATTGCATTTTCATAAAAAATAATCCTAGTTCCCGCCTGATATAAACGAGTGCGTACTATGATAAAAATAGATCACAAAGCTATTAATAGTTAAAACTAAAATATGCCAGCACAATAAACGATATTCATATTTCGTCAAATTATTACTAATTAATAAATCTTTCAAAGCAGGTAAAGTGCGTAATTCATGACAACGTATTTATATAAACAATATGCTTTTTTTACCAAATTTGCATATTCTAATATTTGACAAAGTGGCAATACAGTGTCAAGATGTCGAAATTTCAACACGATAATTTGCCAAAAAATCCAGTTAAATTTTAAATTTTACCAAATGGTGTCAAACGAATGAATTAAGGAATTTGACAAAAAAAAAGTATCAAATACCTATTTGACATAGGTATTTAAAAAAATTCCGAAAATTTTCTGTTACTTTTCTGGTATTTGTCGAGATTTTTTTCCATACATCAGCATTCGTAAACTGGTTTCAGTAGTGTGCTTCGTTAGGTCTAATTACAACATAACGCCATGCAGATCCCAAATTAAATTTGCTTGATGTCTTGGCTTAGATTGAATATTTTTATGACAGATGACGAAGTAAACGAGAGAGTAGACCTTAAACATTTTTTATAAGATAAAAAAAGTGTTTCTTTTGTAAATATGACGAATAATTTTTTCTAGATTTCCACGCAAACTTGCATGAAACTTCGCCACTTTGACGTTTGAATCATTAATAAGAAGCTGACTACTTGGACGGGTTAGCTCAGTTATAACATTTTAAGTTTTAATTTAAAATTCATTTTTTTCATTAAAAATTCATAAACAAACTCAAGAAATGTGTAATTAGCTTCTTCAATGTGGACAATAAGTATTTGCCCGCCATCCTGTCCTTTCGTTGTATATATGTATATTATTGCATAGGTGAAACAAGCTTAAGATATGTTATTCAATTAAATGAAGTGAAATTAATGAAGTATTCGAAATAAAAAGGTTTAATAATTTAAATACAATTTGTCATCGTACAGTAGACAATAAACATTGAACTGAATCTACGTACTAAGCGTGTTCAATTAAAATCAGATTCAATCGGATTCCAAACCTGACATCTAGATGGCTTGAACACTTATTTTCTTCCAAAAAAAGAATATTATTTTTTGAATTGGAAAATATTTGTATAGAACCGCACAATCACTGATATTTGGCAATAATTCATTTGACTGCAATCCTATTTTTTTTATCCACTATACATCTATGCACATTTAAACCATAATCGTTTGTAATAAAAATAATAATAATTTTAATTAAAAGAATTTTACAACAATTTCTCCGTTACGTATTTAATTCTAAAATAACTATTTTCCAGGCATCAATACAGAGTGCGTCGATCCCCCAGCCATATAAGACATTTACTGCCCGAAGTGATGCCGATGAAGGAATTTTCTGTAGAAAATAGTAATGCCAGTACTTTACAATCACGACCACAACATAAAAATATACTACAAAGGAATATATCGCTTATATCCTTTCGTATTTAGTCCAAAAAAAAATTATAAAGAATTACAAGAGTAAATACAAAAACAAATTTAATAAATTCAAATTTATCTTAATAAAAATTACAAAACACAATACAAATGCATACAATGAAAATAAACCAAAAAAAAAAAATGTATTATATTATAAAACCAAACAAGGAAAACCAAACCTTTAATGTATATCTTTTAAAAAGATACGACGAAATTCTGGTCACATATACTTATATATAAATTATATTGTGGTAATGGACCACCATCAATGAAACCAACCAAATATTTAAAAAGAAATATTTATGATGAAACACTAACGAAAAATTCTAAATATATCATTTTTGCTCTTTTGTAATGTAACAAAAAGAAAAATTGCTTTTTTTAAGTCAATTAGGATATCTAACGCAAAGAATTTATATTAAAACATTTTCTTATTTCTTTAATTAGTTTTTACCAATTGCAATACAATTCAATCGAAAATGATTTAAGAATTGATCTGATTTTTTTTTAAAAATAAACTGATTCACAATTTTGGTTTAAACTGGAAAAATGTGGCCGAAATAAAAGTAAGGTATTGTTACGTGATCGGTGATACGGGGAAGGAGTGAACCGGAGAGAAACATGGACAAATTTTCTGTAATAGATTCGAAGGAAGCAGCTATAGCATCTTAGATTTTAAGACCCGACCAAACAGATCTTGCAGAAGTAAGGAGCGAATAAGAAATTTGACTGCACAAGAAAATTAGTTTCGTTGGTAAATTTTTGCCAGGTATCAGGAATTCGTTTGAGATTTAAATAAGACAATTAATTGGAAATGATACAAAAAATCGATTTGTCAGCTTATATTATTTGATAAGTTAATTTTTTTCAATTTTGGAAACTTTAATACTGACGAAACACTCTCGCCGAGACATTGAAGCGAGACATTCGTCCGAGAGAGCCAGAATGCCGTATACCGAGTTTTATATCCTCTAGACGTTCTGGTCTATACTAGAGTGTTGAAAGTGTATCTTCACCACGCCCTAGCCTAAAAGTGGTATGCACTAGAAAATATTGAGCCGTAAGGCGACTCGTTGCATAATGCGAGTGCTCGCTTTGTCTCGTCGAAAGTGGTGGGAGATGCCATTAAAGTCACTATAGTATATTCTCGGGAAAATGTGGAGACAATATAAGGATTAGTTTTGGATTTAATCAGCTCATCTTATCTTCCACCTTTTCTATGTTGTTGAATATACCCAAAGCCTGTTCTGCTTGAACGAAAAATGGGATCTAATGCAAAAACTCATTGCCGCGTTTCTACTATTGCCTTCATATGCGTATAGGGAATGTGTAATGAGCGCGAAAGTTTAGGCGCTAGTACATACGTGCTCTAAGCACATTCCTTTGATGTGCATCAAAAACCGCCATCGAAGCGAATGTCTAACGCGAATGGTTTTGGCACGGATGGGCTTTTTGGCTGATAAACTAGAAAGTGTTCAGTTCAGTCCCAGCGGAAATACGAGTAATGTATTATGTATGTATGTTATATTATAGTTTATGCAATATTATTAGAAAATGTCTTTTTCGCATTCAGGAAATTCCTTCAATATTCCAGAAAAATTTAGTATGAAAAATGTGGTACTTCTTCCATCCATTAGGCAGGTTTACGAAATGCATTTTTCAGAACTTGTTTCCCCGCTGGAGTAGTGTCTACTTATAGGCGATAGTGTAAATGCTACATCGTGCTCTACTCACATCTCTTTGATGTGCGTCCAAACACCGCCATGAACGCAAATGTAAGCGACTTGAGATCGCGAATAAGCCGTTTCCATTTAAGCATACGCGCTAGTACACCTCATCCAATGCAGATAAAGGCGATAGTGGAAACACGGCATTAGGATCGTAGATTTGAGCGAATCGTGAAGGGACACAATTGCTACCCTAAACCCGACATCCAAAACTTTTCATTAAATCTCAAACGGTATTTAGGGTTGTATAAATTTTTAAATCATCGCAGAACCGGACACCCCAACTGGTTACATTCACCAATTAAGGCGGCCAACTCTAAGGTGGACAGGGCTGGCTAACTGGAGAATTTCTAGTGTCCTATGTCCCGAGGTGGATAGTCAAAAAACTAATATTATATTAACTTGGGTTAGAGGAAGCCTGCGACTGCTCGTCGGGGCACTGACGGGTGTATGCTGGGGAAACACGCTATGCGGCTAGGACTAACGGAGGTGGATATGTGCTGGTTCTGTCATAATCTGTACGCTCAGGAAGGCATCACTCACATCTTGCCCAGGGATTGCTAGAACGCGACTGAGATAGCTGAGTAGTCTTTTCTTCAATAACATCGAGGATTTGAGGTCATTAGACAAACTGGTCAGGATCTGCAGGGAATTGCAGTGTTTTTGAGGGGATGGAATATCCCACGAGAATATGAAGGGATCGCAATTGGCCCTTATGGCGCATAGTAAGTGCGTTGGTTCTAGCACTGCGAAACTTCTTAAGCCTTAAACCTGCATTCACGAAACCCACATTCACGAATATGTATTCAAATCCTACATTCATCAAAATGTATTCAAATCAACTGTCAACGCGACGCATCGCTTCACGTGCGCGCGTCGCTTTCACTATAATGCTTTTTCCAGACTTTCTTCGACAAATTTATTTTTTCTCAAATACTGGCAAAAGAAATCATGGATAATCACGGTGAAAAAATCGACAATGATACTTTGAAAAGTTCTTCAGAAGTAGAGCGATTTTTGGCATACTAGAAAAAAAGAGAGGATCATCGGTCATTAATTTTGAAATACTGAACTCTAACTATTCATTCCTCGCTGACCTGACTTCGAAAATAAACAGAAGAAGCCAAAACTAATGAAATAAAATAGGTTTTTTTTACCCAATTCATTATGTCAATCAGTTGAATTTAGCGTTACATATATTTTTATAATAATAACCAGGTTGTGATTTTTGTATGTAGATACACATACATACATATGTTCATATGCAGAACTACAATAATTGTAAAGGTTATGGCTTCAAAAGTTCTTTAACTATGAAATTAGGCCAATAAGTTTGGTCAATCGCAAAATATTTTAGGAAAAGTGCACTTACCACTTGTTTATCAGAGCTAGAAAGGATCTGCATTTAGTATTTTTTTTTTAACCAAGTCCCAATTTTAAACACTAAGGGCCGGTTTCACAGTCTAGGCTTAAACCAAAAATTTGGTTTAAACTTAGGAATTTATTCGTGAGATCCTAAGTTTAAACCAAATTTTTGGTTTAAACTTCTACTGTGAAACCGGCCCTAAGGCACGTTCCTACGATTGTCAGTTACGTTCTAACTGGAACTTTAACTGACAAATTTTCATACAAAACTTCCAGTTAAAGTTCCGGTTAGAATTTAACTGACGATCGTAGGAACGGGCCCCGATGACCCACGCGATAAAAATAGTTAAAAAACAAATTATGATTAACGGTTATTTCGATAAAATCTTAAATTACGATCTAGTCACCATTTTCAATCCGCTATCAATCAATATCTTTTGTACATAATATGTAAAATTATTTTGAACCTATAAATAACTTTTCGATTGATTGTGTTGCATCTGATAAAGAGGAAAGGAGAAAATTTTAAGATCATGCACCACTATAATAATTTTCATTAAATTTAAATAAACTTAAAAACAAAATAGGATCGTATTTGAAAATATATATATTTATATAGATATATATATATATAAATATATACAATAATGTGATATAATTGTATTGAATAGATCTAAAAATACGCTTAAATTATTCCGTTAAGTACAATGCTATTAACAAAAAAATAAAATGTAATTTAATTTAGATAGTTTCCTAATTTCAAATTCGGTATCTTGTTAAGTTTTGAAAAATTTTTCCTAAATTTCGATACTATAATAAAAAACAAAAATCGTAATTATAAAAATATTAAAAATCTAATATAATATTCAACGAATAAAATTCAATTCTTACTTTTAGTTATTTAAAAATATTAGATTTTTTCAAAATTTTACCTTCACGTTCTATTAAAAAAGTTAATTCATGAAATTCTCAACACTCTACTATTGTTGGAAAGTAGTTTTTGTTTTAAACATTTAAAAGTTCGTATACATAGTTATTTGAAATGTGTTTCAAACACCAAAACAAATGTAGAAAACTTTTTATTTAGCCGTTTGTGCGACGATCATTATGTCCAGTTTCACGATCAACCAAACTATAGTAGACTTTAAGTCGAAAAAACTTGTGAATTTAAAAGCTTTAAATATCCTAATCAATGATTATGAAACTGAAATCAAAATCGTTTTCATTATGTATAAAAAAAAAATCATCATATAGTTACACAATACACATTAATATTTTTCAATATCTTTCCAACTTTATTTGCCATACGATACCAACTAAATCTTACATATAACTAAAACTTTATAGTGGTGCAAGATTCCTTTTAGATATTTACTACTTCTTATTCAATCCAAATAGGTACCAATTGAAAATGAAAAAAAAAAAAATGAAACAAACCACAAAAAAAAAACAAATAATAAAAATTTAGATATCAATTTGAAAAATCATTAAAAAAATATACGAATACTATAAAAAAAAGAATAATACCTATAGCAGTTTTATTTATAAAAATTACGAATAAAAAATAAATTTTTAATATAAATTTTGTGAACAAAAATCGGCGAAAATTTATTCATAAACCAAAACTTTTAAGAAATCAATAAAAAACAAAGTGAAACAAGAAAATGTAAAATAAACTCAAAAATTATATATTAAAGAAAACAATTTATATAACAAAAGAAATTTTGCGTTTTTTATTTTTCTAGTAATACTGGTACATAGTTCAACGGAAAATAATATCTAGTTATACCATGGGTTGAACAATTGGGCAATTTGCAAGTTAAATGCCTTTTTTCTTTGAAAATTTAACAAAACCGATAGAACATGCGATTTGAAAATTATAATTTTTCGTATACACTATCAAACATATTCAACGCCAGACTCACAAGTCACAAAGTAGGTGGAAAGTCACAATTAATTCAAAATTGTACTACTTTGTGACTCTGGCGCTGAATAGGCCTGTATATTTCCTGTGGAAAATTGGAGCCTACTATGTTCGGAAAATATTGAACATGACATGTATCAATACAATAAAACAAAAAAAAATTGCCACCAATAAAAAATTGCTACACTTACCTACTTACGATGGCGATACAGACCAAATCGGACCTTGGGCTCCTGAATGTGCCGCCTCCAGCCTACTTGGTTTAGTGAACGCGTCCTTCAGTTTGTGAATCTTAGCAGTGATTTGCTATCTGCGTCAATAGAATACTCCCAGTCTCAGCGCTTTCGTAGGTTTGCAACTAGTCTTTGTTCATAAACTTTTCCCTTTAGTGTGTGTTTGGGGATTCTTCCGTCATCCATCCGCTCCAACATGACCAGCCCATTGTAGCTTTTTGAATTTGGATCGATACTTCTGGATTATCTAAGATGGCATACAATTCTTTATTGTATCGTATACTCCAGATCGAGTCTTCTCTCAGAGGTCCGAGGATTCTTCTAAAAACTTTTCTTTCAAAGGCGGTAACTAATTATTTTGACGCTTGAGTCAATGTCCAAGTTTCACTGTCATAGCATAGCACAGGGCTTATTATTGTTTTGTATAGTTTAAGCTCTGTTTTTCTGTGCACATTTTAGTTTTTAATTTTTGGGAGTTTCGTCTTATCTACCATCATCATTCGTCTTTTAATTTCAATGAGTTCGCTTCCATCCTTCGATATATTTGCCCAGAGATATATAAAGTTGTCTACGTTTTCTAGGTTGAAGTGTCCTACTGTAATATTTTGTCTGATTGGCTTGTTTTTAGCGTTAAGAAAGTCCCAATAAATCCCGACAGCTCAAATATGACATCAGCCCTTGGCCGGCTTAAAATCACCAAATGAAAAAGCGGCCGCTAGAGGAGATACCTAGATTCAGGTTCATTTTGAAATACGTAGATAACATTTTTGCTAAGCACTTCCAACCCTAACACATAAATATTTATTACTAGCCGCGTACCGCGGTGTCGCTCACGTTTATTTGGTGCTATACTATCGTTACTCCTGCACCTCCCGTTGATCCCGTTGCTTCCGTTGTTCCCCTTACTCCCGTTGCTTCCATTTCTCTCGTCACTTCCGTTGCTCCCATTTCTCCCGTTTGTTTCCATTTCTGCCGTTACTTCCGTTACTCCATCCTCTATCCACTATCCTCCATCCATTATCCACCATCCTCCATCCACTATCCTCTATCCAACATCCATCGACCAACCTTGCCATTTAGTAACAAGAACGCATAACTACTATACGTATACCGAAACGAACGAACTGCCGCTAAATCATATGAAATAACTCAAATGTTGAAATAACTCTCGTACCACCAATTGTAAAATGTTTTTGTTAACGCAGAAACCTTCACGGGCGTGCGCTCAATATATCAACGAAGTTTCATCGTAATCGG
Source organism: Beris chalybata (assembly GCA_949128065.1). Lineage (NCBI taxonomy): Eukaryota > Metazoa > Arthropoda > Insecta > Diptera > Stratiomyidae > Beris > Beris chalybata. Next base: position 95,887,897 of record OX421896.1, read on the forward strand.
ATGAATGGTATAGGAAAGCGCAAACAAACAATTAGCGCAACAGGGTACCAAAATCGTGAAAAAAATTGACAAATGTCAAAAAAACAATTGTTTTTTATTCGATTGGTACCAAACTTCACGGGAACCATCGCGAGACTATTCTACACGTTCCCTAAGCATTTAATCTAAATCGGTTGAGTAGTTTAGGAGTTCATAGTGAACATAGGCACATACTCACATCCCCTTTTATATATACATATAAATAATAATGCCCACTGATATGGACCCAGAATTCATTTTACATATTAATATTTAATAATAAAGTATTGTGAGAGACTTGAAACTAATGGTAAGCAAATGCCAACCATACTATAAGTCATAGTTTTAAACTGACTTTCAATGGGATTGACCTCAATGGCAGTGCAGTGACTGATACCAGTCGGGTTTTTATGTTGGTTTATGTTTAATTTTACCATAGTCAGTAAGGGGAAATTGATCAGCCGACTTTGGCAGTTTCCTTTTTCAAATAAAAGTATAAAAAATTTACAATTGTCATTCATTTCAAATTTAATATGTGCTTACTGCAATCATTTCCTTACACTGGAGCACGCACTATATAACTGCCAAATAGCAACAAAAAATTGTATGTAATATTCCACGCTACGGTTAACGGAATAACCACCGTGTGGCGCTTTTATTGTTCAGATTTGAGTTCTGTTTTTTTTTGTTAAGTTGGTACATCTGTTGCTGACATTCCCTCTAAATCTTAGCGTCATAGCTTGACATTTGCAAAAGTTACGTAGCCAAGAGTACTATACATCTATCTCTGTGTGTGTTGGCGATTTTTTACAATTTTAGAAATGGATTTAAATTTGCAACAACGAACTTGTATTAAATTTTGCGTAAAAAACGGATTTAATGGTGCGCGAACGTTGGAAATGTTGGAAAAGTGTTTCGGCAACGATTCCCGAACGCGTTTCAGCAGCCGAGAGGAAGTAATGGAAAAATCGCAGTGAGCACTGATGTTCATACCGGAAACCAAATATAAAAAATGTTTCCAGGATTGGATCAGGCGCTGGCATAAGTGTGTTGCAGTCGATGGGGATTACTTTGAAGGGGTCAATATAGATTTAGATGAATAAACTTTGTATTTTTAATTTTCTCAATAAATTCCGGGAACTTTTTGATCAAGGTGGTATGTACTTATATTTATTCTCCGTTTACAAATGTGAGTAAAAGTCAGCGAATCGGCCATAAAAATACTATATTCCAGTATATTTGCTATAAAGTCGGTCATTTTCTGCCGACTTTTATGGGAAAGGGGAGCACACAAACACAACTAAATTTGACACGTCGGCCGATGTTTTTCTATCTCTGTTCTTTTCTAGCCCGTGAACATTTCCCATAGTACTATCCTTCACTAACACTTTCCCGACATATCGCCGCAGTGCAAATTAGCCATTAGTCTGTACTTTAAAAATTGTCCATCATACAAACGATATTTTTTATTCAAGTCGCTTAAGAAGAATTGACTCCTCCCTCCTGCTAGAAGCTTTCACTTTCGATTCTCGATTCTTGAAAGACTCTTTTCTACTTCATATGCGATAGAGTGTTACAAAAAAATAAACTAAAAACAATTTCATTTTACATACAGTTCCTATTTTATTTTTAACTTATGTCTATAAAAAATATTTTATACAGTGATTATTTGAAAATTTTACTCTCTACATTGACAAAGAATTTCCATTAAATTTCAAATTACAGTTTTTTATGCATTTGTTTTTAAGTGCAAAAATTACGCTATAGAAATAAAACCATAAAAGCATTTATAAAAAATAACAATTCAATTAAAACATTAAAAGTTTGAATTTCAACGAGGTCAACTCGAAACTTTATACATTTTTTTTTTTGCGAATTAATGCGTATTTTTTTTTTTTTATAATTTGAGTTCATACGTAGAAAGCCTCTTGATTAAAACTACAATTTAATTCAATTCTTGACTTATATACTAAAAAATTTGTTTATCTTATCGAAACATTTAACATAAATACAAAGGTCTATTCCGTATTTTATTCCTAGAACGGAATTTTTTTTTAGTTGGATAATTTATCGCTAGCTTCCATCGAAATACTGTTCTCGGATATTTCGCTCAAACTGGCGACGGTGGTTTCGTCAATGTCGAGATTCGAATTTGATGAGACGTCATCGAAATCGTTTTGTAGTTGTTTCTCGATGTTTGCGTTATTGTGATTTTCGGCAATTTCATTTATATTAAACATAATCGAGCGGGATGTTGATGGCATCGGATTGTTTTCGTTCAGAATAGCATCGCTATTTTTACTCGGAGATTGTTCGGGAATTTGCGATAAAGTGTTCGGTTCAATAATCGGATTCGGATTTTTGTTGTCTGGTATTTTTCGTTCCGGCTGATTGAAATTTTCATGAATCAATTCACTCGGACATGGTAGACTGGAAATGGTAGCTTCATCTAAACTTTCATCACTATTTGATTTTTGTTCAAATTTATTTTCTGTATCAAAGTTATGAGTTGCATTCGTTGCATCAATTTTGTCTTTGAACATGAGTTCTTCGTCCGTTGGCAGTGTTTCGATCTTAGCAGAAGGAATTGAATTTATTTCGGAATTAAGGTCCAAATTCTCCTCTTTATCACAGTTCAACTCATTGATGTTCTCATTGGAATGCGCGAGTAGATTTTGATTTTTCGTGACTATTGTTTGTTTCCTTTCTAACAAACTTTCTTCATCGCGTGGATTAAGTGTATCATCATTAATTAATTGTTTATTAGCCCGTTCAACTATACTTTCGTTTTTGTGTCTTTCTTGATCCAAGTCACGTAGCGAAGAAATGTCCTTGGTCAGCTCTAAATCTTCTATATCACTTTCAAGCTCTTCCTCGTCGTTTTCATATTCTTCGAGATCATTTTCAATATCAGAATCAGGAGCAGACATCTCCTCAGGCACTGACGTTACGAACTTCTCAGTTCTATCAGATTTCACTGCACTGATTTTATCGTCCCTTCTTTTTGGGATGGAGTCTTTGCTCAAATTTAGCATTTTATTCATACAATTCAGGGTAGCCACGTTTTGTGATGCGATTTTCTTATCAACTTCAGAGTCCTGTGCAGTAATTTCGACGTCACCAATTTTAGACTCACATATTGTAATCGGGTCACTTGAACGAACATCCGGATGTGATTCGTGGTTCTCGTCATTAAAGTTTGCCTTATTTAACGATTTAACATCAGAATCTTGTGCCCTGATTTTATCCTCTGTAATTTTTGAATTGTTAGATTTGATCAAACTTAACGATTCAATTTGAGTCACATTTAACGATTCAGATTCATCTTCAGAATCTCCAGATTCGATTTCATCTTCATTTATTTTCGAGACAAACTTCTCGCTCAAATTTAGAGCTTCATTCGATTGAACTTCCGAGTTTTTCGATTCGATTGTTTCATTCGAAAATTCGTCCTCAGAAACGGGTTCTTTGAATTTATCATTATTAATTTCTTGGTCACACGATTCGTCTGAAACCAAGTGAGTGTCCGAGTCTTGCGATATGAGTTTCTCGTCATTAAAGTTTGTTCCAGTTGGTGATTCAGCTAAACAATCATCGGTTTTTATTTTGTTGTCATTGATTTTTGAGACACATATTTGGGTCGAACTTAATATTTTATTTGAACAATTCAGAGCAACTTCCGATTCCATCGAACTGACTTTTTCGACATTAATTCTTTCCTCATTTAATGTTCCTTCTTGAGAATCATGTTCTCTGATTTCATTGTCCAAATTCAACGTTTCATTTAAAGTATTCCGTTGAACTTTCGGATTTTTTGGTTCAATTATCTCGTCTCCATTTGACGATTCGTCTTCAAAACTTGATGCTCTTCTTTTATAGTTATTAATTTTTGAGCCACACGCTTCGGTCAAACTCAGCGTTGTATTTAAACAATTTTCAGAAACATCAGATCTACGTGATTCGATAATTTGCGCTGGATTCACCGATTCGACTTCTTCATTCATTTTTAGGACTCGTATCGTTCTTAATTCCAGAGTTTCTCGCGTATTATCCGGATTTTGTGATTCGATTGTATCGTCATTAGTTTCTTGCAAATTTGCCGACTCATTATCGTTATTTTGATGAGAAATGTCTTGAGTTTCCATTAACTCTGCAGAATTAATTTGACAACTTTCGTCACAAGTTCTACTACTTCCAGCAGTATTTTCCTGAAGATGATCTGGCGCATTTGACTGATTTTCATGGCTCTTTGGCAGAGCTTCACACGTATCGAAATTTAAAGAAGTACCTAATTCTTTTTCAGCAGTCTGATCACCGCATTCCAAAGGGATTTTACCATCTCTTAAATCTGTCTTATGATTTATAGATTCAACTCGACTTATAACAAAGTCTATTGCTTCATTTTCTTCTTCATTCCTCAAACTGCTTCCCGATTCATTGACATTCAATCTACAACTCAAATCGGCATTAGTACTCTCAGCCACAATCGGACTAAATGTGTTCATCTCTAACGGAACAATATTTTGACTTTGCCCTTCGACTATATCCGTATTTTCCTGATTTGCACAAAGCACGGGACACTGAAACTCGTCTTCTTCGAAATTAGGTTCAGTTTTAATTCGAATATTACCAACCGATCCAATACTTCCACTTGCAACTATTTCATTGGACACACTGTTCTCATTTTCGGCAAAATTGAACAAACTGAATTCCGATTTTATTCGAATTGCGGGGAATAATGAAGGCTTATCGGCTTGAATGGTTAAATTGGCCGGGTTTGGCAGTACCGTGCTACCAGATGACACACTCGCAATAATCGGTACTCTTAAGTTAGACTCTTTGTTTCCAAAACTAAAAGCAGAACTACAATCAGAATTTGCGACACGAGAACAAATTTCACTTATGATTGGCATCGTCACATCTGTACTTTCAACCTCGTCCAATTCATCACTATCAGCATTTACACCTGTTTCATAACTATCTAGTTTTTCTTGTTTAATTTTCATTGCTAGCTCCTTCGGTATCTTGAAAATCTTCTTTGACTTCTTTTTCTTCTTTCGTAATGACAAGATATCGTCACAACTTGAACTACCACCGCTTACAAACGACGAATTCAATGTTCCATGCTCTTTTTTGATGACGAGTTTTAGGGTTGGTTTTGGAACTACAACATTTTCCCCACTATCCATCCGTTCTTCCTTAATATTTCCGGCAATGCTCGAATCATAGAGACCAACATAATCGTGATTTATAATTTCTGCTTTAATTCTCACTTCAGTGGAGGCTGGTTCGGACGTCTTATTTGCATTGGTCGCTACTTCATTCATATTCAAAGTATTTGAAACATTTACATTACTATCAATTTCTGCTATATTTAATCCGGGTTCTTTTTTAATACTTATTGAGGGCAATTGCTGTTTTTCGCTATGCTGTACTACATTCAAATGATCTGAGTTGTCCTTTTCTAAATTTCTATTCGAATATCCGATTTGACCTGGGATAAATGTAACTGTGTTTTTGTCAGCTATTGATGTAGAATTCAAAGCTAAATTAGTGACCCCGGGTGGTATAACAACAAAATGACTCGGTTCACTTTCTGGCTCCTTCCGCGGTATTTCAATTTCAAACTCAATATCGGGCTTAATATTGATCTCGTCATCTATGCTCAACCCATCGTCAGATATTGAATTTTCGAATGGTTCATCGCATGGAATTTCTGCCTCTGGTGATAACGGAGTAGCTGTACTATTTATAGGAGTTGATGAACACCTTACAATATGCTTTAATGCACTAAGTTTTCTTACAAAACGTCGATGACACATAGGACATTTCAGTTTAGCTAGCACACAACCGTGCCAATTGTATAAATTTCGTGTAACAAAGTCCTTCTTGCACGTTTTACAAGTTTTTGTATCATATTCTACACGCTGATCAAATACTAAGCAACAATGTAAGTGTCTGAAAATTGAAAAAAAAAAAATTATGTGTAGACAGATTTTTCTGGATGCAAAACACAACACCACTTCACTTATAAAAGGCTCAACACACAAACAGCACACGGTTTACATAATACAGAAGAACTAGAAATAAAGATGAAGAAATAAAAATGATATAAAATAAATCACACAAAACAAAATTATAAAAACAATCACAGCGTATACATAGGTAGAGCAAAATCAGATTTTTAGCGTAGATTAGAGCGATATAAAAATCGGATAACTGGTACACTCGTCCACGCTCAGTTTTGTTCGTCTAAAAAGGTCAATTCGCTTGGCATTTTACTTTAATCGTATATTTTCTTCCAAAGTTAATAGAGTATGGTATAATTATCTTCCTTAAATTATTGCTACCCTAAAATTTGGTATTTTCACGATTTTGGACTAAGGCTGGCGGCACACTGAAAGGGTGCCTCCCGAAAAAGTCAAAAACATGTTTGACTAAACATGACTATGTCGTTGTTTCGATAGCAATTCAATGATCAGAGAACGCCGATGAGTCGCGAGCCTCGAAGGCACGAGAAAACAATGCGTTCAAAACGTTTAAAAGTAGGCTTGCGCATTCAAATTCACGAACGAACTAGTTCCCGAGCCCTCTAGTTCGTTGTTGAAAAAAATTGCTCACTTTTCGCGCGAACAAATTAGTTCCTTTTTTTAACACAGTTCGCGGGGTGAATGCGATGACCTAAAAAAAATGCCCTCAATCCCTCGCAAACGAACTAGCTCCTAAAAAAAGTCCTCACTTCCCTCCCGAATTGAACTGTTATAGTTCTTCTTTCAGTTCCCAGTTTGCGAGAATGGAATGATGTGATGGGGAACTACTTCCTACAAACGAACTAGGACCGGAATTCACTGCGAACTAGTTCGATCATTTCACTAATGTGAACGCTCTTCGAACTAGTTCGTTCACGAACTACACAAGCCCACTTGAAAGCTGTAATTGAACCCTTTTAAAATCCATATCTCCTGAACGATTGATGTCAGATGGCTAAAACTTTGTCTTAAGGGATACTAGGAGATTAGAAAAGAGTTGAAAATTTTAAGAGGGTGAGTTGTGGGAGTGGGGGATGAAAAACTTTGAATTAAAAGATCTTCCGACACAATTGTGCCAAGAAGATAAAATTTAGTTCCTGTATATAGAAGTACCAGTGGAGTATACTGAATATAAAATTTTTGTGGTGTGAGGTGAAGCGCGTAAGGTGGGGCGCAGCCATTTTCCAAAAAATAATTAAATTTGTATATCTCATGAACCATATCAGATATGATCTTGAAATTCTTACACGTAGACTTCTAGCGAAGAAAAACAATATTTTTGAGAGTGTGGGGAGTGATGGTGGGAAAGGGTGGGGAGTGATGGTGGGAAAGGGTGGAAATGATAAAAATTCTGATTTTAATTTCTCGCAAGACACAAAGGATAGAAAGCTAAGAATTGAAATCTGTATAAAATTTTGATAGGAGTAGCAAGGAACAGCGGTGGTTTTTCTTATCTCAGAAAGGGCTTATGCTAGAATGTTGAAAATCAGTATTTATATGTAGACATGCTACTAGAATAATTAGGTAGGTAGGTACGCGTGGCTGTCCGTGAGAACACGGACACACTTAGACCTAAAAGGTCCGTTGTGATACCACAGGATCATCGAATCCGGTTCTACTCGTCAAACCATTTAGAGCTTGCAATGAAGCGTTGGATTCTCGCGGCATCCATTGTGGCAAGATTACCAAGCCAGTTGAAGAAGTAAGCTCCAAGATGAGCTTTCCTTCTGGCTGACAGACCTGGACAAGTACAGAGAAAGTGAAGGACTGTCTCTTCCTCCTCCTCATCCTGGCAGCTTCTACAGAAGTCGTTTGAGAAAAGTCCGAGCCTTTCAGAATGTTGACCTATAAGACGGTGTCCGGTTAGGACACCGACTGTTTTTCTGATGTCCGCCCTTTTGAGCAGAATCAGCCTTTTAGAGCGATTTAGATCCAGCTTTGGCCAGATCTGTCTCGCAGTGTGACATGTAGTACCATCTGCCCATCTTGAGTTGGTTTTCTCAATTGAGTCCAGTCTCAGTATCAGTTTACATGTGGAGAGAGGCACACCCAGATTCTGATGTACCGGCAAAATCTGAAGGGTGGTACCGCGCCGAGCGAGTTCGTCAGCCATGCAGTTCCCTGGAATATCCCTGTGTCCTGGCACCCAGCACAGAACAATATTGAACTGTTCGGCCATCTATGGTGATCTACATTTTACGGCGACCTTTGATGTTGTCGAGGTCGATTCCAAGGATTTTATTGCCGCTTGGCTGTCTGTGAAAATGCTATTATCCCTAGTAGATATTACATTACACCTCAGCCAGGACAGGGCCTCCTTGATCGCCATAAGCTCCGCCTGATAGACACTGCAGTGGTCCGGAAAGCGGAAAGAGCTGCTATTAAGTGTTTCAGAGAAAACAAACTAGAATAATTAAAACTAACAAAAAAATCGGCCAGGCGCAACTTTATTATTTTATGGGTTGAAGTCCAAAACGAGTTTAATGCTCAGATGCGGGGTGGCTATGGGACTAACCAGGAGGCTATTTGGAACGGTGTATTATAGGTTGTCTGCCGCATGGCAGCATTAAGCACGTTTTGGACTTCAACTCATATAATAATAGAATTGCACCCAGACTGTTGGCTGTTATATTTTAGACTGTTATATTTTAGTTACGCTCAGACGGATTTATGTTTACAGTGGACTAACAATATTAGTATAAAAAGCTCTAATAGTCGCTAGAGTTTGGTTGCCAATCGTTAAGCTTTATTGATTGATTTTATATTGGTTGTGATATTTTATATAAAATATATTTGCTCAGAGGCAACGTACATCTTTCGAGTTTTTAATCCCTTTTTGAAGTTTATGACACGTTCGACGACCAACACCTAGGAAACTTCAGCAGCGTATCACTGCGATGACGAAACTGTGCTATCAAACTTTAATTTCCAATTTGTTGCCAACGTCGATGCTACAATAATTACGACAAATTTCTGAAGATACTCTTTAATACTCTTTAATTGGCTCTACTTCAGAGGTTATCATAAAAAATACCCACAAGAAGCAGTCGCTTCGAACTCAAATGAAGAAAATTCGAATAAACCTTTGTATGTAAATTTAATAACTCAAATACAACATCGCCTTCTATTTAGTTCGCTTCTGATCGTGCAATCATCAAAACAACAATTAATTTATGGCTTCCAACCGTTATCAGACCAAGTATTATCGCGCTGCTTCCTATTGTACACTAAACAGAGTGATTTGTAATACATATTTACCAAAAAAGAAAAGCCAAGAATTTCAAACATACTTTGTAAGCAGGGGCGGAGCATCCATAGGAGCAAGTGTTCGACGCGTTCTACGGCTGTGGCGATGAGGCAAAGTCGAGTAACAAATGAGTGTTCGACTCGTTCTACGACTGTGACGATGAGGCGATGTCGAGTAAAGGCTGGTTTGTATGTCAAATGCAAACATTTTTTACTGAGATTGTGAGGAAGAAGGAAGATCTCTTATGAGAAACTGATCAGGAGTGAAACGAACAGATATTATTATGTTCAGAAAAAAAATATTGACGATATTTGGGTTGATTTGTTTGTTCCAATATTTTTTGCAGTGGTTGCTTTCTAGTTCATGGAAAATTCGATAAGCTAGCTCCGTCACAAGCTCAGTAAAAAATGTTTGCATTTATAATGTAAACCAGCCTTAACAAATGAAGATCAGTGATCAAACTGGTGTGAAACTTTGTAAACGCGGTGGCGGGTTTAAGAGCATCCATGAATCCCAATTATGGGCCCGGACATTCTTCCAGTGAAGCTCGAGTATTTTTAACCATTGCAATAAGGAGAATGACAGAGGAATGCAGTATTGACACAGAGAACAAAGACTGTGATTTAGAAGACGACGAAAATCTCGATGAGCGTAATATTTTCCAGTTGGGCGACAAGTTTGCACAAATCGTGTAAAATGGAAATATCTGCGGAAACTGAATCGGAAGGTGTCAGTGGATTTTATTGTCCTGAAATGGCAAAGAGATTTAGAACGATATTTAGATTTAGGTTTAGCTTTTTCCCTACTTTCCGTCGATGATCAGTGGGAGAACTTCGACGACTATGTGAAAAAAGGGACATTATAATGTAGTTCCTGGTAGTAGCAATTATTGTAGAAAACGGTAATAAGTTGTAATATCGAAATTCGGTTTGCGGCACAACATAGCACAAGTCTAGCACAATCCAGCACATTTATTTTTTTAATTCCTAAAAAAGGCGGAGCTAACTTCAGAGACATAAAACTCTAAGCACCGCCACTGTTTGTAAGGCCTAAAAATTTCGCTCAATTCGACGGAGTTCACATTTGTTTCTCCAATAGAATTCATTGCCTTGTCGGAACGAGCGACAGAATTCAATAAAATGAGTTACGATCCGACGGTTGGTACCTGGATTAATACACCGCGAAAACAAGGCGGCCTGGACATTCTTTTGCTGGCCGAATAGTTGGTACCATAGAGCTAGTGGAGACGACAAGCCACCGGTTTTGTATAAAGCGCTTTGAAGCCAAAAACACGGTGAAAAGTGAGACAAAACAGGTTCGTTATATCAAATTTTTGTTGTTTTAGCGTGTGGGTGAGTGAGAAAAAACAGGAGCCGTATGTCAATTTGTTGGTATTTTGCGTGCAAGTGAATGCGACGACGTCCGCCGTCAACTCAATCTATGCTTGCCATCTCCAGTTTATATATCTCTATGGTTGGTACTGTTTCCCAGACACTTTAATCATTGATCCGAAGCAAAAATTACGACAAATATTGTAGGGTGATAGAAAGAATTATATGCTTTTCGATTGTGCCAAACATTTCAAATATCGACGAAAAGTAAAAAAAAAAAACTGTTCATTCAAACTAACTCATCAGTCATCAATGCAAAAAAAAAATCGGGAAAATTGTGTTAGGAATAGCTGAACCAAAAACTTACTTGGTAAGTCCCACGAGGCTGACAAACTCCTTTGCACAGCGGCCACATTCGAACGGTGTCTTGGACAATTTGTGCCACAAATTGTGATTTTTAATGGCAGCTTTATCTTCAATAGACTCGTTACATCGTACGCAATGGTACGAAACAACGCGTGGCACATGATCGATATCCAAATGTCGATGCAATTCGCCCGCATTGTAGAATGCATTGTCGCAAATTGGGCAGAATACATTCGAGACAGCCCCGTCAACTGCAAGCGTAGGCACCTTTATCGGCGGCACAATGTGTTTGGATTTACTAAAATTTCAGAATATTTAACGGTGAAATTATGGCTTTTTTGTGATGACTACAAACCGTATTATCTGCGTTTCTCTAAGTCGCTCCCGTTTATTGGGTGGTTTTTCAGCAAGCAGATTCATGGGTTGGGCTTTTCTCTTTCGCCCGTTCACTTTTCTGAAAATATCGCATGTGTTTAAATTGAAGGCACGGGATTCGTGGCAGTTGGATACTCACTTTGGAATTGCAATTTCCGTTTTCAGTTTCTTTTTTATATCCGGCGGTGGCTTTTTCTCAACTTTGTCCTTTTTGTGTATGTACTTTCTCTTCTTTATCGTTTTATCAACGGAAGTCTTGTCGTCCTCTAATTGTACTTTAATGTCCACCGAAGATTCAATCTGCAGAGTAATTAAAACGATTCAAAATCCGATCAGCCCGTTTCCAAGTGGACGCTTACCTTAGCAGCACAGACTGCCGGCAATCCTAGAAGTCGTCTGGTTTGAATCTCGTTCGACAAACACATATCGCGAAACTCGAAAAAGTCGTTGATTTTATCGCGGCACAGATGACAAACGTTCTGCGGCATCTTATCTATTTTTGTGACCTGCAACCAAACAAAAGTGCCCTTAGTACCGACGATCCAAATAGAATCGGATTATTGATTGGTTTCCAAGTTTCGAGTGGGCGACGGTGTGATTACTGAAAGGGAAGTCCTGCTGTGTCCTTAGTTGTCGGGTGTTTTCGGGTGGATCAACTAAATTACAAACCGAGTAAAGGCACAAACAGAACCTCGTTCCGCACCGAAAAAGCCTCCCGAAAAAAACTACAAAACCATAACAAACCTGAATTCCAATGCAGTCGAGGACCTTTTTCTGGAACTCGGGCTCATCATCGCAGCAGATCTTCTCCTCTTCTAGGATGGTGGAATTGTTCGGATTATCGGTACCGCATAACCGACAAATTTTGTATAATCGAAGCCGAACATTTTCATCAATTTTGATTGCAAACTTCTCCATTCTGCCGCTGTCAAAAAAAAAATTATTTTCTACACCACCAACACAACTTCACGTATGAGCATATGACACATGTATTGTCACTGTTGCTGAATAACAGCGCGAAAAGGTTGTAAACAGCACGAAGCTCGTGTGTTGCCCTAGTGAAGTAGAATATCAGAAAAAATAGCTGAAGGAGGGAAATTTGAATACGTGTAACGGTTAGATTTAGTGTTTGAGAAAAATGAGAAGTAAATTTTAACAAGAAAGTGTTTGTAATGAAACATGATATTTTAAAATAGTTCTGGTCATCCTTCTGTAGCGCGATGGTTCAAATCGGATATTACCGTGCCACCCACCCTTCTCGGTGATTTTTGGCCATCACGAGGAAGTGATTGATTCGTGGTATTTTTCTTTAGTCTGTAAAATAGGCACCATAATACCGTTGGTTATAAAATTTCGTAACAATGGTCGAATGGACGACGGAAGAAAAACTGCACGACGAGCGGCAAATCACCTAGGAAACTGACTGAAAACTTCTTAGCGTCGCGTCGACCGTTTCGTCGCAGATGGAAACGAAAGTATCAAAAGTGTGACAGGACACCTAAGGTTCCTGTATACGCATACTCACACTACTCACCCTACCTAAGGTTTGGCCGATGCATGCTCAGGTCGAAAACCAGTAAATTTAAATTTTTTTGATTTTATTGGGGGAATATCACATATCAATTCGAAATAGTCTAATTTTCGGTACAAAATAGGAAATTTCCATAAAAGAAATAGATAATGTACGTAAATTTACAAAAGAAAACCTTAATTCGCGCACACATACTATGCACGCATACTATGCGCACACATACTATGCACCTATACACCGAAATTTCGTGCAGCCAAACTTAAAAGTTTGGCTGCACGAAAACGACCTTTTTTCAGGTTATGTAGTGGTCTTCTAGTCCAATTTTGGGCTATCGGCCGAATTCCTACTAGAAGGGTGTGTGAGTATACAGTGACTCTAAGGACACCTAAGGTTCCTGTATACGCACTCACACTACTCACCCTACCTAAGGTTTGGCCGATGCATGCTCAGGTCGAAAACCAGTAAATTTAAATTTTTTTGATTTTATTGGGGGAATATCACATATCAATTCGAAATAGTCTAATTTTCGGTACAAAATAGGAAATTTCCATAAAAGAAATAGATAATGTACGTAAATTTACAAAAGAAAACCTTAATTCGCGCACACATACTATGCACACATACTATGCGCACACATACTATGCACCTATACACCGAAATTTCGTGCAGCCAAACTTTTAAGTTTGGCTGCACGAAAACGACCTTTTTTCAGGTTATGTAGTGGTCTTCTAGTCCAATTTTGGGCTATCGGCCGAATTCCTACTAGAAGGGTGTGTGAGTATACAGTGACTCTAAGGACACCTAAGGTTCCTGTATACGCACTCACACTACTCACCCTACCTAAGGTTTGGCCGATGCATGCTCAGGTCGAAAACCAGTAAATTTAAATTTTTTTGATTTTATTGGGGGAATATCACATATCAATTCGAAATAGTCTAATTTTCGGTACAAAATAGGAAATTTCCATAAAAGAAATAGATAATGTACGTAAATTTACAAAAGAAAACCTTAATTCGCGCACACATACTATGCACACATACTATGCGCACACATACTATGCACCTATACACCGAAATTTCGTGCAGCCAAACTTAAAAGTTTGGCTGCACGAAAACGACTTTTTTTCAGGTTATGTAGTGGTCTTCTAGTCCAATTTTGGGCTATCGGCCGAACTCCTACTAGAAGGGTGTGTGAGTATACAGTGACTCTAAGGACACCCAAGTCGGCGCCGCAAAACGGCGGAGATGGAAACGCACCTTTAGTCAAGAGCCTTGATCGCCGCCTGCTAGGAGGCTGAAACTTGGAATTTCTATAGAACTTCGATAGTGAACCCATTTACAAAAATTGTTGATATGGGTGAACGTCTGTTAGTATGACGACGGATTTCTTTCGCATTGCACAGGCTTCTAGCAGATTGCAGGCCTGAACGATTCCCATCATCTCCGCCTGAAAAACGCTACAACAGTCCGGTAGTCTGAATGCCTCGCTATCGTTCAAGTCGGCGGAAAATGCCCATACTCCTGTACCCGCGTCTGTCTTCGAACCGTCTGTGTATATATAAAAGACCCCTTCGTGGGCCGATCCAGGGGTATCGTACGATCGTACCCCCACGTACCTCAAATTCTAACAAGTAACTTCATTATATTAAAGGTGCGGCTATCTACTTTTCAAATCAGAAAACAGATTTAAAAAAAATTCATTATTGACGATATGGTGAGCTAAAATGTGTATGGGAAATTAGAGGGGTACGACTGGTATCTTTTAGAGGGGTGTGGGTATGAGGGGAGAGGATTGGGGAGGGTTTTAGACGAAAAATTTGGGTTTCTAGATCTCAGCAACCGCTTATTCTAGGAGACTGAAACTTGGAATTTCTATTGAACTTCGATAGTGAACCCATTTGCAAAAAAAAATTGTTGATATGATTTGGTGTGGAAGTGGGGGGAAAATAATTCGTCCGCAATGCAAAAATGACGAGATCGACACATTCTAAAATCCATATCTCCTAAACCGTTGATGGCACGAAATTAAAACTTAACAGATATCTGTACCTATACTAGGAGAAAAGATAGACAAGAAATTTTTCAGTGGGGTAGTGGCGTACGGGGGTGGGGGTGAAAAACGAACCAATTGCTCTAGAAAAATGAGATTCGGTTGGAGAAGAAAGGTCGACAAATAAAGATTACTCAAAGCAAAATTACGTTTCATATCTCAAGAACAGTATAAGATAGATGCTCAAATTGTTTACCAGACGTGGCCCAATAGAACCCTAGCAGATAAAATTTTTTCGGGAATATGGGTGTAGAGGGTGAGGGTGGGGGAGGGTGAAAAGGAAAAGGTTCCGACGTTTATATCTTAAGAACCTACAGTGTGGCTGATGAAAGCTGCTACCAAAGAAAAACGTAAAATTTTTTTTTCCGTGCAGGTAATTGGTTCCATTTTTTTATATTTTACAGATTGGTATTTAGATTTAACGAAAATGGGAGATTGGGATAAAGAAACAAGAATTTCAATTGTGCGCCGCTATCACGCATTAGAGTCTGTAATTTCTGTCCAAAGAGAATTTAGGCGCACGATTGGCGGCACTCCTCCGAGCAGATGGACTATAATGAGGCTCGGTAAACAATTTTGCCGAGCATGGGGCAATCATCAGAAGGCCTTATAATCGATATCCCTCGATTCGGACCCAGGAAACTATCGCTGCTGTAGTTGCGGCCATACAAGCCAATCCTAGTGTTTCGACAAGGACCTTATCTGCTCAAATGGGTATCAGCAGATAGTCACTACAGACAGTTCTGCATAAGGATTTAAACTTGTTTCCTTACAAAAGTCAGCTAACAAGTGAACTGAACGAAGCAGACTTGCCGATTCGCTTGGAATTTTGCCAGAAGATGACAAAAACATCTTGAACTGCATTTTCATGTTTGACGAGGCTCATTTTGATCTAAACGGCAATGTGAATAAGCAAAATTGTAGAATATGGAATGACTCTAACCCACAGATACTCCATGAGACGGAATTGCATCTACTTCGAGTCACAGTGTGGTGTGCAGTTTCACCAAAATGCATTGTCGGATCTTACTTTTTCGAAGAAGATGGCCATACAGTTACGTTAAATGGAGATTGTTATTTAAAGATGTTGAAATAGTTTTTCTATCCAGAACTACGACGGAAGAGAATCCCTTTCAACTCTACCATTGGTTGGTTTCAACAAGATGGTACAACTCCTCACATAAGCACGCTTGTTATGACAGAATTAAAGCGAAAATTCCCCTATAAGGTGATTTCAAGAAACGCAAATTTCGTTGGCCACCAAGGTCTCCTGATCTCACTGCACCTAGTTTTTTCCTTGCAAATAGGAAGTCTACCAAACGAAACCTAGAAATTTGAAGCAATCGATTCAAACAATAATTGAGACGATTCCTGCTGCAACTCTCCGGGCAGTGATGAATAACTTCTTAATAAGATGTCGCACATGCGTCACCGAGCGTGGAGGCCTTTTAAAGTCAGTTATATTTAAAACCCATTAATAAAAATGTATAATTTTTGAAAAGAATGAAGAAAAAATATATTATATAAATTCAACAAAAAGTTATTCGAGTTTCTTAATGTAGCACCATTCATCAGCCACCCTGTTCCGTCTCAGGTCTTAGCAACCCTAGTCAAACAGTCAACTGTTCGCCCAGAGTCCCAAACTCCGTTGCGCAAAGTGAAAGCCGATTAAGACCGGTCGGTGGTTCTACGCTAAACTCATCGTTCTGTTGACAGACTGGGTCAGGATGCAAGAATGGACGTCTCTCGCACCAGCTTCGACGTTGGAGAAACTGGTACACTAAGCCCACCTGCCGAAACGAAATTTACTTCGTTATGGAGCCCACGGATACAAGAAATTTAAGCCTTCGTTCCAATAAAATGACACATTTTTAATATTAATTAACAAAAAAAAACTTCTTTTTTTATTATTCATAAGTTCGTTCGTCGTTCCCAATAAATTTCTTCTTTTAAAATAAAAAAAAAAATAATAAAGTACCTCGAATTCTAAGCGTGAGTCCACTGAACGTATCTCAGCAACAACCAGCCGCAGCCACTGCTACGGCCGTTGGCTACTTCTTCGGACGATAGCTCTCCCACTTCCTGTGATTAAGTTTCGTAAAATCATCACACGATTCGGCAATATCATTCAGATACTTGGACAATTTCAGCAGCTCCGAATCTTTGCTACGATTCAGATGTGCCTGTCGGAATGGTTTGATCCGTAGTCCCGATTTCGGATTCATCAGAAAGTTCCGTCGAATATCGTCGAACATGATTGTATTTTCGGCCGAGTATTGTTCGTATTTGCCCCAAATGACGCCGAGTGGCTTCACATCGATCACGCCCCTCTCGGTCGTGTACACGCTAATCATAGCGCTCGAATCCAAGTAGAATGTAATCTTGTAGTCGTTGTGTGTACTCACGCCCAACAATTTCATTTTCTCTTCGATCCATTTCATGCCGGTCGCCGACCAAATCACAATGTCGTAGTGCTTGTACGCGGACGTTAGGAATTCGTGGAGATAGGGACGCATTAGTTCAGCTGCCGTTTCGGCTGACGATCGATGATCGAAGAGTGTGTAGTCGATGTCGAGAACGAGCAGTTTTTTACCTTCACGCGGCGGATTCAGTTCCGTTATGTTGTACTCGCGAACGCGTTTCTGTATCTTGGCCAAGTAGACAACGGCATTTTCCATCGATACCTCTTCGGGATCCTCGAAGTCATCGATTACCTCGTCCAGACCTTCCGGCTTATTGCACGCATCTTCGATATCCGCCTCGGTCGAACCGACCATCATCAGTTTGAAATTCGGCTTCAGTTCGAGCAAGCCCAAGCGTACATCGTCCGCCGCAAATTTTCCTGCAATCAAACAGGACCAACAATTTACCGGTTTTTCTAGCCGGCTACCAATTTAAACGGGTACTAACCTTTATACTTCAAATTGAGGAGTTTTTGCCGTTCCGGTCGGACTTGAGTCTTCTTGAAAATTTCATGCTTTAGGATGGCTACTGTGTCCTGTTCCGTCAGATCGGAAACGGGGAATTCTTTTCCGCTCCACTTCAACATTATGTTGACGTCCTTTAGTTCACTCATTGCGGTTTGATTCGATTGTGAAAATTCGGCAGTTCTACGGAATAAAAAAATAGTTGGAAGCACCACAGACACCGCATTCGGCGGGCAACAAATGTCAAATCCAAAAAAAATGTCACTGCACAATTCGAATTTTAGGTTTCCAGAACGGTCGGCAGGTGGCGAAAGATACAGTTTGTTTTGAATTTTAAATTATTTGAATTTTTAATGCATAAAACTTATTGCATTTGGTATTAAGAACATTCGTTAATGATTAAATTAAAATCGTGAAAAACGAATCGGTGGACACAACCACTGCAAAAATTAAAATAAATTAAACTACCGAAAAAAATGTTCATATAGTCGGATTCTAGTGTCGAAATGTCAAAAACCCGTTTGACAACCGTCTCACATCACATATCCATAAATTATCGTTTTTTGAATTTCATCAGCACAGCAGCGGCACGCGCCTTTATCGGACCTTCTTCGGTCGTATACAAAAAATAACGAGTTGCATTGTTCGTCCGCCTGTCTAAAATGTCGGAAAAGCCAAAAGTACTAATCCTGGGAGGTAAGTTGCTACTATTGGTTCCCCACATCACAATATTACTGACCTTCTGACCATTCGTTGGCGCTTATCTTCACAGGATGTGGTTTTATTGGTCGCAACTTGGTCGACTTTTTAATTCGAAACGAGTTTGCCTCTGAAATACGCGTAGTGGACAAGACCCCGCCCCAGATGGCCTGGCTGAACAAAGCCCAGACCGAATCTTACGATAGTCCACTTGTTGAATTCTGCAGTGCTAATCTAATTAATCCAGGTAAGCCGCACTTGTTCTTAATTTACCTGGCCTAAATACATTAATTTTTTAACCGATAGCGTCGTGCAAGAACGCTTTCGTATCGCCGCCGACTGGCACCTGGGATATTGTTGTTAATTGTGCCGCAGAGAATCGTCCGAATCAAAGTGAGGCTGTCTACAAGGAGGGCATCTACAAATTGAGTTTGAATTGTGCAAATGAAGCTGCCGCGGTCGGTGCTAAGCGCTATATCGAGCTGAGCTCGGGTAATGTTGCGTCGAGCGAAAAATTGCCGCTCGACGAAAGCTGCAAGACGGACGCGTGGACGTGTCTGGCAAAGTTCAAGCTAAAGGTCGAAAAGGATCTGCCGTCGATTGCGAACCTTAACTACACAATTTTGCGTCTGCCCGTTGTGTACGGAGTCGGTGATAAGCGGTGGCTCAGTTAGTAATCAATTTTAAATTTGTCTGCTAATCTTATTGGCTTCCTGCCCTCTAGCGCTTTTATCACATCTTTTTTTTTTTTGTTTATAGCTCCGCGTATTATTATTGCATCGCTCTACAAACATTTAGGGGAAACTATGAAGCTGCTGTGGAATGACGCCATGAAATTAAATACTATTCACGTTATTGACGTGGCTGCTGCCATTTGGGAATTGTCCCAAAATCCCAAGGCCAAGAATGAAATTTTCAACTTGGCTGATGACTCGGAATCAACTCAAGGATCGATAAGTGACACACTAACGGACATATTTGGGATAAATGTCGACTATTGGGGAGTTGTGATGTCGAACCTTACCAAGGTAAGTGGTCGTTTTTAGTTGCAAGCTTGTCTGGTTCCTCTGTAAGGTGTCCAGTTGGTTCTTCAAATCCTTTTTAACTCCCGATGAATCTTGTCGCGATACTGGGCTATTGGTATTTGAAGTCGCCGGGACTTATTTCTCGGTTCTCACCTTCGCCCGTAAACGCTTGACAGTGGTTACCTTGACAACACAAGCATACAAGCAGCTGAAATGTGAGCCATTGCTAGCGCCCTTCATATTATATCCGAAAAAACGCTAAAGGAATAATTTTCATGGACTCTAAGGCTTCAATAGATGCTGTTAGAAGCCCAAAAAACCGAGATGTCAATGTACATCAGGAACACTTTGGCTCTGGCGAAGTCAATTAAAATTTGTTGGGTTCCCCGGTCGCGTGGGGATCAGAGAAAATGAAGCCGCAGATCGCGCAGCAGAAATACTATGTAACCGACCTCCTACACCGCGAGAACTTGTTATCACACCACCTTCTGATCTCGGTCAAGATTGAGGAAATCTCTCTGGAGCTCTAGTAACACCTTCTTGATCTCTCTCTTCTCATTCAAAATACAGCCCGGACCGGTCTTGAGGACTTGCAACAAAGCTCATCGAGTTGGACACAATACTGCTCTGCATTAATGGTTTCACCACTCTTCAAAAAGGAGTAGTAACTCCAGTCACCATTATCTTCTTCGGATGAAGTTCTGGTTTAGGCATGTGTTTTGAGTCTCATCAGCATACAACCATTATGCCGATTGGCGACGATTATCGTATAGTATCCACTTTTCATTACATGTTACTATCCCGTTCAAAAACGGATTGTTTCTCTTCCCGGAGAGCAGGGAGCTGTAAATTTCTAGTCGACTAGTAATGTTTTACTCAGTAAGCTTATGCGGAACCCGCTTATCAAACTTTTTAATTTTTGCAAGCTGTTATAAGTGTCGGAAAACTGTCGAATTGTGTACGCCCAATTTCTCTGTAATGTCACTTACGGCTCGCGTACACCAAATCCGTCATCGGCCGAAGTTTGCTCGGGCGACAACGGCCGAACTCGGACGATTGAATCAATTCCTTTGCAAAAGAAAGGGAGTGCGTACACAAACACGACCGTCATCGTCCGTTGACGCCCGATAACGGCCGATCAACCGTTGAGTCCGAACTTGTTGGGATTTCTCGCCAGTCTGCCGGCGTCTACAGAGAGTATTGAGTGTATTATTATGGATATTGACAAATTAATTAGTTGAGTCTATAATAGACCAACCCTGTGGGATAAATATTCAAAAAATTATAATAATCGAGAGGTTTCGAAACGGTTATGGGCTGAAGTTGAACGTCCAATGTCGGCACAAGACTGTTGCAGTGTAAGCACATGCACGTCCCAGTTACTCGTCCGGGTAGTTCTGTCCGTCATCGGCCGATAAAATCGGTTTTGGTGTACGCGAACCGTTACAGCTTAGAGTGAGTCAGATTCCACTAATAAATTCAGCTCGTCCTTGTCGATCGAAGGTCCTAGGTACCACGTTGCTCACATTCAAGGATCAAATCCTCTGATCGGAAGTTTTCGAACCATCACTGTGAGGTTCGTTTTTTTTTTTTTTTGTTTCAGTTCCAAATGCCCTGTTGGTGTTTTCAGTTGGCTCCGTTGAGCTGTGGCCAATTTTAAATTCATAAAGGAAAATTACCCGTTTTTGACTCGAATCCATGTTTTTTTCTTTCTTTCTTTTCGATCACCATGAAGTCCAAAACTGAAATGATTCCATGAGTAAGTGCAGGGTTTGGTTGGTTGGTTTACGTGGTGGCCTATCCGCCGAAGACAGGGCCCAATTTGCACAGGAAGCGCCGTTTTGATACCACAACTCGTTTAGGGTTGATGAAGTGTATACAAAGGTTTAACAGAGACCTTAGACTCCAATGAATTATCATATCCATCCGGAGCTGTTCAGGAAGGTGATCAGTTCACCGATCTTGTTGTTCAAGATCTCACCAAGGTTATTAAAGAAGGGTTTGCCTAGAACGCGAAGTCTGGCCCGAGCTAGGGCTGGACACTCGCAAAGAAGGTGGATAACAGTTTGCTTCCCCACATCTGGGGCAATTGACGTTAAAGGGAATACCCAGTTTGGCCGCGTGGTCGCCAATCGGCCAGTGACCCGTGCTGACTGCCGTTACTCTGGAGACGTCCACGCGGCTTCTGTTCAGGAGTTTATCTGTTCTTCTCCGGCAGTAGGATGGCCATATCTTCCTAGATATGACGCAGAAGTGCTGGGTTGTGTATCGGTTTCTCAGCCGGGAAAAACTGTAACAGGGTATTCATACTTTAATACCCAATACCACTTGTACCACTTGGCGTCAGTTTGAGACATGAAAATCGCAACTGACTTCACTTCTTAGAGAAAACAACATTTCATCTTTCAGCAACCAAACATATAAAAATGTTAATCGCATTCCTAGGTTAAGGAGCCAGACTTTCACAACCACACACTAGTTGTTCCAATATTGGTTCGACATTCGTCACTACAGCGACACAGCGCAGCGATGGGTATTCCCAGTATTTCTTCATGTCTCCCAAAAGGACATAATGTACCATTAAGGCTCCTATTAGTTGTCTACATGCGTTTCTGCTTACAGACTATATGAAACTAGAGTTCCTCCGAACATTCTAGCCTGCCGGCAACCTGAAAGATTCACCCAAGCACTCTCAGTTTGTCTGAGTACTTTCATCATTCCCTTTACACGTTCGATGGGGCATAGAAACGACTCATCAGCTAACTCTGCTCATTTCTGACCCCCTTCTGGCGGGCTCGCATGCCTTTTCATTTCCAAAGAAATCACTGTGACTAGGGATCTACCAGATTTCCAGGGTATTGTTTAAATCCACCACCTGCAAAATTCTTTTACATTTAATCACTCGTCTGGATTTAGTTACGTTCTTCGTATCCTTAGAAAATTTCCCTGAGGCTAAACTTCTTTATTAAATTATGTGGTAAATACACAGACATTTGATGGATCTGCCCTGATCTTACGCGCTGATCTCCAAATAATTCTTAGAGTAAGATTGTTGCCACCAAAAACAGTGATTATATTCTAGGCCTCACTGCCTACCTCACTTGACCAGTAATCCCGATATTCATGCTTTCGGTCAGTAATTGACCTCTGAATCAATCCATAATTTTACCGGTTCTAGTCCTGAATTAGAAAAAACTTAATATTTATTGTTTTGGCGGTGTTGTGTTTTTCGGTGTCTTAGTAGTCTGTGGGATTACTGCAATGCTCACTCCGACTAGAAAAGACGGAACGCGACCCAAATTGATTCAAGATGAAAAAATTTCACTCGGAAGGCCAATAACTTTTCACCGTATCGTTAGAAAACGTTGCACTAATCTATCCTTGTAATATTTTGTAAGCCTTTGGTACATAGGTTAATTATAAATTTAATTATCTTATCATTTCAGTTAAATATGTCTGATACGATTAGTGAAATAAACGATAAACATATGGGTCCGTGGGCCGAAGTATGTCAAAAAGACGAAGTTCAAAATACTCCACTCACTCCATACATGGACGAAGAACTTCTCTATCATAAGCATTTAAATCTGGACAATTCGAAACTGAAATCAATGGGCTACGAACTTCGTGTTCCGAAATTAACTGCTGATCGTGTTAAAGAAATCATCAACGACTACGTTGAACAGAAACTGTTTCCGCAATCTCTTGTTATGTCGTAAGAAACGAAAAACAAATTCTTAGTAATTTTTTAAGTAAAAAGCGTATCAAAACTTTATATATGATATATTAAAAAAAGTAGAGAAAAAAAAAATGATAATTATGATACCTATGTAACCGATGTGTTTCCAAGTAATGCTGTGACCTTAATTCTCTAGTAATCTTAACGCCGTGGACTGAGTACTTATGTAAAACACTAAAAAAAAAAATCATGTAGTCAATGAAATTCGTAAAAGAACAATTGTGCCTAATTTGTAAAGTAACTAATAAGATACGTAAGTACAGATCAAAATTGATAAATTAATTTTAAACAAAATTCTATGAACTTTTACTAGTATACATTTTGGATATTGTAGAAAACTTTTTTAAAGAAAATTCAAAAATAATTATGTTAATAAATAATTGATTAAATTTAAATGTTCGAAATGTTTTTATTTTACACTAATACCTTTGCTACTGTACTGAAAAAAGAACTCGTTCTTTCTTGAGATGTTTGTTTTGTTGTCACGAACTTTTTGAAGCGAAATATTTTTCCAGGATTGAAGAATTCTAATGAAAACCAGCTGCAAAGTATTTGTCGTACAATCCGTGGACAACAGATTTTAGATCCTCACATCTAGACCATTACTTGTAAGGAAAACAGGACAACAAAAATCCAATGAGAACAAGGAATTTTTACTATACAAAAGTGTGGTCATTCTTGTCGTTTGCTCTGCTACTGTTTCATTTACTATTCGAGTTGGACGTTATGTTTCTATCTGCCTCATCTTTTGGTTACAGGTTTCTCATAGTTTCCTGTGAACAGAGGTCATATATTGATGCTATCCGAAAAGTCGTCGACGGACGCTTGACTACTTCAACCGAGGTTCTAGCATCTTTCACTCGAGACTATTTTGGTTTTTTCATTTTCCAATTATTCTATCCACTGTGATCTTGCTTAGTTTATTTTTAAAAAGAGGCGAGGAGCTAAGCCACCGCTCACACTAGTCACCAAAATAGGGCCCATAGTGATTCATCGTAGGCCACTAAACATCCCCGAAAAAACCTAAATTCCTAAAGAACTTGACCATTTTGCCCTATCGACCTCAGATCCTCTAAATTGTCAAAGGACAGACTGCCCTACCTCACTGGCCTCCTTGTAACCCTCTCCCCCCTCTACTTCAACGACGCATAGCTTGCTGAAATTTTATATATTTTTTTTTTATTTTGTTATGAAGGATAATAAAAATATCAATTGCTTTTGTTTTATGAATCCTCAAAAAGCGCTCGAATTTCGGGCTTCTAGACTAGAATACCGCCTTAATGCTCGTTTCCTGGTATGTTACTATTAGAGATGGGTTGTTCAGGAGTTAACTGTTGCAAAAGAACACTTCACTGAAGTGAGTAAGTGAAGTAACTCACTTTTTTTGGTGAACTGCAGTTGCATTGGACACGTGACAAAAAACGTACAGGCGAAAGAAAGGAACTATCAGTTCCGGAACTACTTTACGGAACTATGCGGCCTTTTTTTTAGGTCCTCATGTTCTAGATCGGAACGAGACTTCATGAAACTCTGCTGACCCTTTTTTTCTGTTTCGTCAGTACATGAATGAACAGTTCCGAAACTAGTTCAGTGAACTCGTTCCTTTAAGTTAGTGACTCAGAGTTAACTACTTCACTGAAAGGAACTGATTTGCCCATCTCTAGTTATTATGCTAAGGTATCCAACATAGCCTTACTCTGTTCTGACTACAAAGTACCTCCAGCCCTTCTCGTCAGCGCTTTACTAGCTGAGAGTTGATTGTTCCCGATTCCAATGCAATCAAAGCCGCTTCGCTGTCAATGTAGTGAGAGATCGCGATCGCATATCCCCCCATGAACATTATGTTACCTGCCTGGAGTACTGCCAGATTTTCCACTTGGAATACACTACAGGAATCCGACAGCTTAAAAGATGCAATTGTACTCAACTGCTCAGAGAAGACTCCAGCAGCAACTGTGCCTCATTCCATTTTGGAGCCGTCCGTACACACGGAGAGTTCTCTCTCGTGCACTACCCTGTTATTTTTCCAGTTCACTCTGGTTGGGTATACGACCCTCAAGGATAATTCAAAATCATTCGCAGGTATCATATAATCCGTACAAATCAGTGATCTTTCTTACGAGAGTCAGCGTATAGAGCGCGGTTAATTGAACATGATAATTTTGTGCAATAGTAGTTCTGAAGAATTTAAATGGGACATCCACAAATCGTCAATCCAATCCATCGACAAACTTTAAGAAAATATGACCGATTTAGTGGCGATGGTCTGATCAGTGTATTTGCGACAGTAACAATATGATTAATTTCCGAATTAGAAAAAAAAGACAAATATTTAATGTGGATTTACCATTTTTTATTGTTTACAATAACGAAGTACTTTCGGCTTATAGTTTATAAATACGTTATGTTATTAGCATGCAAAAAAGGGGTTATATTGTTTCTTAAACAAATTGAAAGTAGCGCGTGTTGGCGCGATTTTGTGACCTTCGAAAAACAAAATGAATATCGTTTAGGCTTGCTTGCTCTCCCCATCAATTAATGTCGATTCTTCAATAATAGTGGGTTTCTTTTAACGTTAAAAATGCATTTTATACTATTTAAGTGACATTTAAAATTGTACCTAGAATAATGATTAGCTACTTGTGTAATTAACTGGTATGTTTGGCCTAAAAGTCGTTTCTGATAGTTTTTTTGATAAATTACTTTAAAAAAAAAGTCGAATATTTAATAATTATGGCAGAGTTTGTAGATCGCGATTGAAAAAATTTTTTTTTCGGCCCTCAACCTTTACTTTCATATTTCAGTGGTGTTTTTCTTCTTGGTGTCGTCTTTTTTTTTTTTTGTTAATTGGAGAATGTAGCGGAAGCCTAGAAAGCTAGACCAGCATCTCTGTAGGTGGTGAAGATCTTCTCGATCGAATTGACGTATGCGGCAGTTCGCAAGTCCAATCCCAAGTTATATTTCATGGCAGTCTTCATGATAGCACGAGCCGATCGCTCCATGGTGTAATCAAGACCGGAGTGTACAATATCCTTTTCGGATGCACCGGAGATACGTTTTTGGAAAGATTCTGATGGGGTGACTGGAATGCGACCTCCAACACGTCCGAAACGACGTTCCAAAGATTCTTGAACAGATTCTGTGGAAAAGAAAGAATGTAAATTAGAAATGTTGGAAGAAAATTTTTGAATTAACATTTAAAATATAGGCTCTTAAGGCTCGAATTGAATTGTGCAATTTTTTTATCTAGCAAAAGTTCGTGCGAGTTATAACAAAAACAAAAGGTTAGATCCTCCTAGAAAGACTGTTTTATCGTGGACGTGTATAACTGTTCGTTTTATGTAGATGTTTCGTACAGTGATCGTGTAAAATGTTGATAATGAATTTACATTATTTTATATTGAACAGGGAAGACAAATTACTATTAAAACGTGGAAAGCAAAATTAAAACGTTAATTTTTTTTTAGCAATAAGCAAACTCGGGATAGACATGCAAGTGAACGTGACGAGTTCTAAAAATAGGGTAAGGAACTTTTCTTGCAGGCTCAACTACCGGAAAAAACTCACTTTGACTGTTTGTACTAATTACAAAGTATAAAAAATAAATAAAATAATTAAGATATCACAGAAATAATAACAAAGAAGACATAGAAAAAAGAAACATAAATAAAACTGTACCATCCAAAATAAATCTTTCAATAGACTGCTGGACAGAAGCTACGGTAAAGAAAAATATTTGTATAAATATAAACCGTACAGGGAGCGCAAAAATGTTTTAAAATGTTTGTTGTCATGTTCTTTAAACGAGAAAAAAAAATTTTGTTTTATAGCCAAACACTAAAAAAGGTTTAACTTCACATTTTTAATACGATTGACTAAATCAGAAAATATTAAAAAAGCGTGTATTCGTTGTGTTAAAAGCCAAAAAATTATAATAAATTATAAAAATGAAAATAAATGAATTTGGAATAAAGTCGCGCGACTAAGCGATTTTGTATACATTACCCAAGAGATGATAGTTCGATTCACGTTCATACTTGAATGTTAAACGACCGTATGAAACGTGATTTAAATTTTTGAGCCATTCGAAGAACGATACTGTTACACCACCGGCATTAATGTACAAATCTGGAATAACTAAAACGTTGCGATCGAGCAAGATTTTATCGGCAGCTGGGGTTGTTGGTCCGTTGGCAGCTTCGGCGATGATCTGATGTTCGAACGAGATGAAACAAAAGACACAAAATAAAAAAACCATATTGCGGTAATTATGAACAAAACGAACAGAAATTGAAGAAAACAAAAATAATAATGTTACCTTAGCTTGGATTAAGTGAGCATTTTCACTGTTGATTACTTTTTCAACCGCAGCTGGCACGAAAATATCGCATTTCTCGTACATGAGATTTTCACCTTCGTAGGCCTTGGCATGTGGATATCCAACAATAGTTCCGGTTTCGTTCTTGTAGTCTTCCAACAACTATGGAAATTAATTCCGGTAAAATTAACGTATTAGTGGAAAAGGGTTTAATTTTTTTTTATAATGCAAAATTAGTCGTAAAAGTTGTAAGGTTTTTTGGTGTTACAGGATGGCGCGCGGCAGAAGCATGGGTTTGAAAAGGTCATTGCTCCCTTCCTAGCAGTCGTAGAGGGTTGATAGTGGGATGGTTCTAAAGAGGGGGAAGGAAGGTTTGTTGTTAGCACTTGGTTTCAGTCGCCAAGATGGTGTTTTTAGTGTTCAAGACTTTTTTTCAAAAAATCTCTCGATCGTCTGTGTGCAGCGTGTCTTTCGTTTACTGTTCAATATTGCCCCGCGGTTCAGTTTCCCATCGAAATTGAGTTCTTGCGTGGGTTAAAGCCTTCCAGGATGGCGGAATAGAGTCCACGATAAGAAGGGGGCCTCAGTATCAAGAATGAGGATCATCGGCCCTTACTTTTTTGTGGAAATTGATCGAGCGGCTGCTTTGACCTGCACGTTATCTGACCATGATTTTTTCTTTCCTGAATCGGAAGAGAGGGAGCTGGAAGATGTCTGGTTTTAGCAGGACGGGACCACAACCCACAAATCAAGAGTTTGCATTAAACTTGTGAGTAAAAGAGATTCCCTGGGCGCCTCATCTTGATCTGACCAGCGCACTCTCATCATTTGGCGCCCTGCGATTATTTCCAGTGGGGATTCCTAAAATATCTTGTTTATAGTACAACGATCGTCCCACAACCCTACCAACCCTCAAAGACAGCATTCGCATTCGCATTCTCCAAATTCATGTGGCAATGCTTGAAAAAGCTAACGAAAACTTCAGAAAAAGGCTTTGTGTAAGCCTTTTGGAGCCAGAGAACCCCCATTTGGCAGATACATTGTTTAAAACTGTATGAACTTAAATCTCCCAATTAAATAAACCAGGAAAAAATAAAAAAAATAGTCAATTTCGAACAGTTTGCGGTTTTTTGATGTTGCATATCAATGCGTCTGTCGTGTGCCACCCTGCAATACACACCGTGCGCGTGTTCCTATATCAAAACTTCTTCAGCATACGTAGCAAAGATAATTTGCTGGTTCAAGTATATCTATTTTTTAGAGAGACAGTGATAAGACAACAGCTTGATGATGGCCGAGCTCACGCTTTTTGCATGACAGGACTAGCGTACTCCGCACAAGGCAAAGCATCTTATTGCGAGTATCGTAAAGAAGTTAAGCTAGTAAACTTGTCGCAGCCATACCAGTCACCTTAGCTGTATACCTTCCTTAAAGGGCACAGACCCTAAGCTATTTTTACCGCCCTAATTAATAATAAACTCACGAAAGAAGAGTATGAAAACTATCGATACCTCGAAGTACATACTAGAGAATCAATAGAAATTATATTTCAAAGCACCTGTCCCGGAAAGACGAAACGTATTGAGCGGCACAGAATGTGCACTTATTGGAAATATGAGATCCTTCTTTGCACTTTGTCCCAGAAAGACCAAACCGATTGAACGATCCAATCGAGGAATGTATATGGATAGAAATGTACAGTCTTACGAGGGATTATGCTAACGATTTGTCATAGAGGTTGTATAGCTCGTTGCTGTACCGAATTCGATAGTCAGAGCTTTCCCTTCGACATATGATCCATCACTCAAATGCGTCTATACGTCGTTTAGGTCACGGGTTTAGTCTTGTGATCATTAATTCTTAAGTCGACTTCCTTGGCTGATGACTCAACGATCATGAACATCTCCTTAGCGTTGGCTAACAATCGTGCCACGATATTTTTATCGTCGACATAAGCTACTATTTGTGTGAATTTAAATTGCCATTGTTCTAGTGGTGTCTGTTCGAATCTTTTGACGACATATTCCAGCGCTAGGTTAAAGATGATGGAACTTCTGTTTTTAAGCCCGTGTCAATTCGAAAATTCATAGTTAGATCAACTTGTGAAGTCTGTGTCACTTATCGTTAGTGTAGTCACATAAACTAGCTAAGCTGAACTTCCAAAGTCAATCATTACTTAAAGTCTACAAAAACCTGATGATATTTTCGATGTAAAATTTTCCTAGCACTTGGTTTAATGCAAACATTTGATCAGTTGTAGATCGTTTGGTTCTAAAACCACCTTGGAATTTTCCAATGATATTGTCCAGGTTTAAGTCGTATTTAATTGCTCGATCACTGAACCGTCTGGAATTAGTACCATCATAGATCCAACTATTGTCCTCATCTTCGTTTAGGGTTGTCCGGTTGCTGAGACTGGTTTGTGGCTTGTAGCCTTGTCTAAGATTTTTTTACTTTTGTGTCATTTTTATATAAATTATCACCGATATTTATAAGTTTGTTATTATGAAAATTTCGTTGTTTTCATCTACAGATTGCCTTGGTAGCCATATTTTCTACCAGAACGAAGTATATTTGATTAAAAATGCGACCGTCAGGATAGCACTGCCACGTAATTTCACGTAGTTTCACAATCAGGCTTTTGGTGGGCGCGAAATGTATTAAAGCTTGTTCATTGGTCGCGTTTACGTGCAGACCAGACCAGTCTGAATAGACCAAAAAAACCAGTCTGGTCGTACGCATAAACGCAAACCAAACCAGTCTATTTGGACTGATTTTGGTCTTGATTTTGGTACGGAACAAATGAAACCAAACCAGTCTCTTACTGTGAAAATGCGCACATAAATGCAAGACCGAAAAATAACAAACCGGTCTATGTGGACTGGTCCAGTCTGCACGTAAACGCAACCATTGTCGTTAGTGATTTCATGGAAACTATACTTCCAACTAGTTCCTGTATAGGCCTAACCTTAGCATCAAAGTCCCCAGTGTTATGTTTATGTAGTGTAGTGAGCCAAAAGTTCGACCTGCGATGCTACAGAATTCAGAGTTAATTGAATCATCAGTTGGTACATGTCAAGTAATCAGTCAAATTATGGAAGATTTTTTCTAAATTTAATCGAATTTTAGAGTCCTACAAAACATTTCTTTTCGTAAAGTGGGTGTTTTTCGCTCAAAGTGGATGCTTTTCGTTCAAAGTTCGAGTGGAGCAAAATATTCATAGCATCTGATGATAGTGCACTTTCATGTACATACTATATGTCAAAATATATCAGAGAAGATTACTTCACTCTGTATTTTAGAGCCCAATGAAATTTAAACAAGTTTCTTTAACTTACTTTTGGATCAATTCCGTCTGGGCTGAAAATGGAACCGTCGTGTTCAATGATCCCAACACAGGTGGCGCCGGCTCGGACTAAATATCTGCAAGTGTGAAGGCCGACATTACCGAAGCCTTGAACAATGAATGTCTTGCCACCCCATCCCGGAGTTGTTCCTGAAATAAATGAAACAAATATAAGTGCTTCCTATTCTCTACAAATTTTCTAAGTCAACTTACCAATCATGCTCATATAATTAGCTTCGTTGATGAAATTCTCCAGACCGTGGAATACACCGCGTCCAGTAGCCGATACACGACCATGAATACCACCTTGATTAATCGGCTTACCGGTTACACAGGCATGTGCATTGATATCCAAATGTCCAATAGTTTTGGAATAGGTATCAGCAATCCATGCCATTTCACGTTCACCGGTTCCCATGTCGGGAGCTGGTACATCAACGCCGGGTCCAATGAAACCCTTCTTGGCCAATTCCAGAGTGAAACGACGTGTAATCTTTTCCAATTCATGTTCGGAATATTCTTTTGGATTGATTTTCAGACCGGCCTTAGCACCGCCGAATGGTACATCGACACAAGCACATTTGAATGTCATCAAAGCGGACAAAGCTTTGACTTCATCACGTGAAACATCAAGCGAGAAACGAATACCTGAAATTTTGATAAATCAGAAATTGATTGCATTACTTGTGTGTATGTCTCAAAGTAAAATTAAAACGAAATATGTTTGATTATAAATAAAACATGCAGTTGTTATATTTAAAATTTAAATCAGAGAGCGTACTGTTAATAAACCATCGACAGCTTCTATTTCTTTTTATACGACGAATTATTTCAGCCAGGTGTGCGATTTTTGTTGTACCATTGCCAACAATTGAATACATAATTGAGCTGTTATTACGTGCACAATGTTTGATTTTTTATGATTCATAAGGAGGACAAAAATAGAAAAAACATTTTTAATTCAAAGGTAAGGTTTTCCTACTCACATTATTTTACTATAATAAAACTTTTTGTTATTTTATTTTATAAATTTGAGAACAAATAATAGCATTCTCGCATAAGATTCAAGCCGCAAATAACCATTTACTGCTTCGTATATCTGACATTAATGTTTTGGTTTTGAGTGTAAAATATTAACTACAGAAATATTGCAAATAAACAAGCTTTAATAAAGATTAGAAAAATCTATTCAGTTACTTTAACGACCTGTATAAATTTCCTAATTGCTTAGAAGGCAACAAGCATTAAAAAATTATCAATCTGTATCAGGAGAAATATTGAAAATAGCGCATAAATACTTCAAAATAACAAAAACACGCCTACTCCATGTAGAGAAATTTATTGCATTGCTATCACAAGGATTATAAGTCTTAAATTATTTAATTTATTATCTAAACATTTTTATTTTCAATTATTTTATCATGCTTACAAATTTATATGGGGCAGTATGTCAACTTTGTAGTTGGTTGGTTACATGAGATTAATTGCACTTCATTATCATAATTTTTATTTCTGTGTGCGCTAATGGTTTTGGCTTTTTTTTGTTTTTATTACACAAAAATGGATCATATTCTTGACGAAAGCAACAACACTTTTGTGTGATGGGGTGAGAAACGTGCACTGTTCTGTAGAAGTGCAGACGAACTGTAGTGTTTTAACTTTTCGAAACAGTTGCGAATTCTCAAAGATT
Organism: Beris chalybata; assembly: GCA_949128065.1. Taxonomy (NCBI): domain Eukaryota; kingdom Metazoa; phylum Arthropoda; class Insecta; order Diptera; family Stratiomyidae; genus Beris; species Beris chalybata. The sequence goes on from OX421896.1 coordinate 95,920,587, forward strand.
TTGATCAATGAGTTCTCGAGTAATAGAACATTATTTTATTGCAGTAGACGCGTCCACATTTACGATATTTAGTGTTAAAGTTGCCAAAAGAAGGCGCTACTTCAGGCTGTCTTCGCTTAAAGAGGTCAATGTCATAATACAATCGCAATTGCACTTTTTTCGAAGTATTTTTATATAAATATGACTAGGAGGAGATGAATATCAATCCACATCAGGCCTTAGTGTGCCTCTAAGCATGTGCCATGTGAACCAGAACTAGTCGTAGAAATATGAAAATTTTATCTCATCAATAAACTTGAAACTAACCATTCTCCAAAAATCAATTTATATAAAAAAATGAACTTCGTAGCTGAGTCCAATCAAAGGATCTTGACCGTTTTTTTCCCCGGATAAGCACTTTTCACCATCATCAATGCCGCAACAGCCCAAATCGGGCCAGGGCCTGCAGTATACATTGTTTGAAGTCATCTCGGTTCAACGCATGCGTCCTCCAATCTCAAATCTCGCATCTAAGAAGCGATCTGCAATCTGCATCAACTTAGTCTTCGTATCTTTTCCGCAGTTTTCCCACCGATCGTTTGCCCTGAGCTCTACTTTTTAGTGTGCGTTTGGGAATTCTTCCGTCGTCCAATCGCTCCAAATGGCGTGCCCATTGTAACTTCAGAAATTTAATAAGAGTCGATGCGGCTGGGTCGTCACAGATGTTATTTCGGTTCTGCGAACTGTTTTTCTTATTTGTAGTTTAACCTGTTATTGCATATCCTTTGAAAAGGTTGGTAGATGGGCAGATTGTATGGTTATATGCAAGTCTGGCAGCAGCGCAACTCGATCGCTTTCGCATAATGGAAACAGCAACAAGCGAATGCCTAGCTGCAAAGAAACCCAATCAGAAATCTATTTGAAGTTTATAAGGGGCGGAGCAACTCGATTATACCTCCCTAATAATCGAATGTTCCCGCATGTACCAGAACAGCACTTATCGACTGAATTTAGCATTATGAAAGCTTCACAATATAATAATAATAATCTAGCATGGTACGAGTGTGGGTGATGTTTTTTCTAACTTTAGAACGGCTTATGCTAGAAAGTTGAAACTCAGTACGTATATGTAAATCAATTAAAAAAGTAACTAAATATAAAATTAATATATTTTCACGATTTTCGTCATATCTACTAGGTCTTTCCAAATATTGAATTCATTTTTATTCTACGGATTCTTCATATGAATACCTAGAAAGTCTTTTCAAGATTTTTTGAAATTCGACCCCTAAGAGGGTGTAAACTGGTTGTATACTTTTTCATGAATTCCACCATATCTCTCAAGTCTGATCAGATATCGAATATCTTTTTACTTCCACAGGCTTGTTTAATAATCACCTATTTTTAAGTTTTGTCTTTTTCAACCTCTAGACCGCATCCCGGAATATGACCCAATTATATAATTCATATGTTACACTCTACTCTAACGGCTTCCCGAAATTTTATGTTAGGTTTTCAGTCACATAGTAACATACACCGCATCCCCGAATTGAACACGTTTCAAAAATTCTGCCGAAAAAATAATAAAGTTGCGACCAGACTGTTCGCAGGTTTTTTTTTTAAAGTAATACGAGATTGTCAATTTGAAGATGTTTTAAAAGAGGAGGGTTGGAGGGATACTAATTCACGGGCTTTCAAAAAGCCCTGCAGGTCTTTGCCCTTGGATCTCGGGCTATCCAGTTGTTTAATAGGAATTTTCTTTTTTCCATTTTATATACATTTCTATCTACGTGATCTGACGCATTTAAGTTTAAGGTTCCATTAACACTTTCCTGCTAAAACATGTAAACAACAACATCTTAATTTGACAAATAATTATTTTATAATTAAACTGGACAAAACAAAAACAAGATTGTATCTATGTATGTACTTCAGACAGTAGCTGATTTGCTATAGGCAACTTTGCTGTTCTGGTAGATCGTATCACAGCCAATAGTACTAAAAAATTATTATCACTAACACCTTCTAGTACACTGTCATTCCCGGCTCGATTCCTGATCTTCCTTCCCATTCCTAAAAACTAATTAAGTTCGGTATCCCCTTTCTTCTCCACAATTCCCTTCAACTTCCAACTCTCCTTCGCACCCATACCATATGGAAAAATATTCGATAGAACGAAACCGCGGCCAAATGGGCTCAGTTTGTTCTTAAAAATTAGCCAAAAACAGCTATCAACTGTAGGCGCCGTGTTATGGTGCAGTGGGATCACAACGGACCCATCTAGCGGTCTATGTGCTAGCTATCTCTGCCAATAGCTACCCACCTAACCTAACCTAACCTATGTATGTATGTACCTCAACTGTTGAACTTACAGTGTTATCAGAAATTTATTTAATCCAAGCCAATTTTTTTGGCATATTGTAAATAATGTTGTCTCAAGTTTAAACAAAACTTCCAAACTTTCTTATTATTTTAATTACATTTCAAATTAATATTTTTTGTAAAATTCACACTATAAGCAGTAAGTTGATTTTTGGACAAAAATCATACGACACTTCGTCCATTTACGTATATTCGAGCAACGAAAAAAAAAGAAACGAGTTATCACATGTGATAATAACCGACTTTGGCGAGTTATAACATGTTTTGTGGTTGTCAAGCGCAAATAAGTTCAAGGTTTCAAAATTACAGAACGAATTGATCGACGATTGCCGAAAATGTTTTATATAATACAAGAACGAAATCATAAGAAACCGGCTTCGGTCTTCCACCTCTCCCTTTCGCTTTAGTTTACTTTATTCAATCCAGAGAATGATCACGCCACTAAGAAATGAGCAGTTTCTTGATTCTTTTCTTATGATTGATCAAATCTCATCGTTTTTTAACGTCGAGATATGTTGCACGAAAAAATCAAGTGGTAATTGTACACCACAGTTGCATGGAAGTTTGTTCTAAGATTAATTTTCAAATGTAGTATCTAAAATCGAAGGATTTAATTTTTAGCGTATTAGTTTCGACCTTAACGAATTCAGTTGTAAAAATTGCCTTTTTAGATCACATATTAAAACTATCGGACGAATTATTGTTCGTTCTTGTTATCATATTTATAATTGCAAAAATATTTACTCAAGATATTTATGTGGTATATTTTTCAGTACAAAGTTAGAATTGCTAACATTGGATAATATGAAAATTAATAATTGTCACACGCCACCACTTCTTCGAGTAAATATTTGCTCATTTCATTTTCATCGGAACGAGAAGATGAACAATATTCCAACAATTATGAACTTGTGAAGAGCGTACTGTACATATTCAAGTGCGATTTTTTGTTCGTCAAAAACTAAAAATACTCAACAAAAGCATGATGTTAATACGATATCAGTTTTTTTTCAGTTGGTAACAATTTTGGCAACCTCCCTGCTAAAATATCAGCTCAAACGTATTTTACTCGTGAAATTATTTTACTTGCTCTTTACTTCTTCATCTTATCTATCATTACAGAAACGAAAAAAAACCATAATTGGGCTCTAAAAACGCTATAAAATGCTTGAAAACAACACTAAAGATAAGCATGTTATACGCCTTATAAATAAGAGTCTATTAAACTATTTTTATTTGAATATAGTTCTGAATTAAGTGCCATCGATTGTAAAAGTTCTAATTAAGTTCTAAGTAATAATTATATTATGAATTTTTTTTTGTTAAGCTGTTACAAAAATAGCATAAAATTTATTACGTAAGAAACGAGTTCTTGGCGTGGCGCTAGACGAGCCCCCCTGGCACACAAAATCACCCGGTTGCCATTTTTTTCACTAATTCAATATTTTGCAGATTAAATTCGCGTCACAATGGCGCATTTATTATGTAATCGGACCCAATGAAGCCTCCAAAATGAAAATTGATTTTTTTTCTTTCTAGGTTGCGGCGTATAGATAGATCTATTTTAGCGTAGAAATCGGTTACGATAATTTTCAGACTCATAGAAAAAAAAAATCCCCTATTATGCAATAAAAAGAAGAACTTCTTGAATCGATTTCACAAGGATAGGAAAAAGTTGTTTAAAAAACGGCATTTTGAGTAAACAACTTGCCATGAGGTCATGATAACGAATGCCAAAAATATACACAACATTTGATAGTGACGGATTTTATTTATTGCGAACTGCTTAGTTTTGCTAAATTTTAATTTGTTGTTTATTTTACGAAATAAAATTTGTCGTATTTTAGCTGAGCAGTGGTGTTAATAATAAAATTGTTTGTGGCCGTCGTTTGCCTACGTTAGTCTTTATCCCTATCCAGAATTATAGCAGCCAATAAATAAAATGTGATTAGTTATAATCACGTTATAATACATTAAAGACAGGTATCGATAGAAACATGGTTGTTATCGACATCTATACCTAATAAAATTTGAGCATACAAAAAAACCCCAAATGTATTTTCTATCTATGAAGTTTTATCTGAACATACTAAGATAGGTACATATAATTGTTATGTTTATAACGACATAGCAGCTTTTATGATGAATATAAAATCCTAGTCCCTTCTATTGAACATACTTCCTGCAATTTGTTCTCTCTTCCGAAGCAAACGACTAGGAACAAACGCTTATTTTAACCTACAGAAAGTTTATATCCGTCCGTTGTAAAAGTATGTTAAGCGGAAAGGACATTCCAATAAAATTGTTGCAGTTCTATGTTACCATCTTACATCTAAGTCGAAGGGTCAGACTATTTTAGTCCAACAGTGTCAGTTGCCAAGAACCGTGTCCCTTCCGTAACCAGTTTTTCTGCAACAGGTTATACCTACTCCACTTTAATAAATTCATCTCAGGCTCAGACAAAGAAATCGCGGTGAATAGAATAGTAGTGAAATTTCTTCAATTTGAAATAATTCTTATTTCTGTTTTTTTTTTTAGAACTAAGACGAGAGAGATACCATGTCATTGGTGTGACGAAATCCCGCAATCGCAGCTACTGGCTCGTCCATACTCTTGCGGATATATTTATTCTGGCTGGCTTAGTCACTTTTTTGAAGAAATTCTTGGTGTGTCTGAATCTACTGGCAATCCTTTCATTCGAACACTTATTAGAAAATGTTTTTCTGTCTCCTGTTTTGCCCGATTAAGACTTTTTTGGGAAATTATAAGGTAACTAATCTAAAAGTGACGAGCCCATTTAACCCAATTACGTCCTGTTCTGACCCATCAGTTTGTAAATTAAAATCGTTTGGTACGAACTCTACCGAAAATGTATTGTTCACACGGTTATTGTTTGTTTGATTTGCAGACAGGTGAGAGTCGGTCTGGATCTGCTTCGTTCAGAGGAAAAGAAAACCAATCTCTTTGCGGTGGATTTGTCCAACGATATATGTTTTTGTCTTGACCAATTTTTTTTGTTAAATAAATTTCATGTGTTCAAGTTTAGGGTTTAGTTAATGGTCTAGACGACAAGTACTAAGCTGTGACTTAACCCTACATGGTCACTCTGGGTAGACTCGACCCGACGACAACTATATTTTATTTTTAGCTAAAGTGTCGTTTTAACCCTTTTACCTGGACATGAAATTTGTTTAACAAGCCGCCATAAATAATTATAAATACATTTTCAGACATCATCTCGAACGTTTAGAGCATGTTGCATCATTTATTTAACCACTTCGGACGAATAGTTTGGTCACAATACCGTTTTGAACTTTTTGACTGGGTAGAATCGACCCAGTGTGAAACCACCGAGATTGAATAAAGAAGTGTGACCACAAAGGGTAAAAGAATTCCTATTCGGGTACGATATTACAGTGCAGTCGATGCCAACTGCAGTCGGAGTATGCACTCTACGAATACGAAGTGATGTAAGTAATTTATAGGCCAGCTTATGCCGGTAAGTACATTTAGTTTCGACTACAATCAAATATCGTTAAATGAAGTTGTGTTGCATTGTCGGGATCACCAATTCATAACGAGGTGCTGTGTATTACGTTTACTAATTTTCGCTGATGTTGTATTTGTTTTATTTATTTATTTATTATGTCGGACTACTGCCAAATGAATTTGGGAGAGCCTATGGTAGTCACACTCGAGACTTAGAAGCCCATATGGCGTTTATACATTATACATTTTATATTTTAACAATAAATCGAAAAATAATGAGTTTAAACAATAACTAATTTGGGACATGATATAGATGGGAGGTATGTTTTATATTTGTTTAAGAAGGTTAAGGTTGTTTAGGAGTTGAAATAGGGGAGAGTTAGGGAGTTGAGAAGGATCGAGAAGTTCTGTCAATGGAGGGACGTCGTGTTTAAAGAAGGAAAGAGTAGAAGGACATTGAGTTAGGATATGTAGGACAGTTAACGGAGAAGCGCAGTGCGGGCAAGAGGGAGGATCTGTTCGTAGTATGTGGTATCCTTTGGTGAGCCAGGTGTGTCCTAGCCTTATCCTGACGAGCTTTGTTGCAAGACCTCGAGACAGGTCCGGGTTGTACTTAGGATGAGTGGAGTTGTTTCTGCAAGGGAAATATCTGTGCGATGGCTTAGGGGTTTGTATATAATCCGCTAAAAGTCAATTGGAGGATTTCTCGAAAAAAAAGTTTATACGAGTTCCACCACATCTCTTAGCACGAATTCAATTTTTATTTAGTTTTTACTACTAGAACTACATCAACACCGGGAAAGCGTTTTTAGATACCCATCTCTCTCATATTGTTAAGGAGTCGATATAGGTTTTGAAGTGTTCAGTCACATACATATGGTACCCTGCGTCTACACTGGAAATTTATCTGGCAATGCAAGTGGCATTGTTTCCATTGCGTTAAGTGTCCAATTGTAATAATTGTCATGCAATTTTCACTCGAGCAAGTGAATTCAAAGTGTTCTGAAGCAAAGCAAAATGCAAAATAAAATCGCTTGATAAGTTCAATAGTTTTCTCTTCAGTCAACTAGTTGTCAACCATTTCGATCTTCTGGCAATATTGCTAAAAAAATTGACAAGGCAATGTTGATTGCCATGGCATTATAGAGAGCAATATATCCAAATGCCAAATGTTTGATGCCTCTACACTGTCAATTTGTGTATGAAAATATTGCTGTTATCATTGCCATTGCAGCAGATAAATTGCCGGTATAGACGCAGGGTTAGATTTTTTTATCATCACACCTAGCCTTGTGTATTGAGTTTCACTAATTTTTGATATTCAACCCCAAACGAGTCTACTAACGAACTCTAACAAATGTCCTAGGTCAGACTAAATATCGAATTCACTTGCCTCTTATACAGATTCCTATTCCTCCTCTGATTTTTATTTGAACGCCATTTTTATATGTTTAATACTCAATATGTATTTTTATTTTTATTTTTCAAGCAATTAATTGCCCGACGACTATTGCCGAAACTAGGGGGCGATTAATGGAGCAATACAGGGCATTATTATGCGTACTGCGGCAATATTTCCGCATTGTGGCAATGTTTTCATAGATTGCTGGTATTGTTCGTCCTATAGTTGCTGTACTTTCACTGACTTGAAAATGCCGAACAATTGTCAAGTTTTGCTTTGAATTTCGCAATTTATTTGTCAAGTTTCGTGTTGGAATTCAAACATTTCCATGTTTTATTTTAAGTTGTTTACTTGTTTGTCAAGTTTACTTTCGTGTTATTCATAGACTGAATTACTTGTGTAAGCCCTTATTGCTGAATAGCTAGATATTGCTCAATATCGCTCATTACAATTCCGGAAGGAGTTGATGAAAAGTTTATCCAAATCGCCGGTTGCTATTGTTGCTGTGTGTTGCTTCATATTTTTGTGACGTTAAAATTGACGAATATTGCTGCAAATTGAGCAATTTTAGTCGCTCGTGAAAGAGCTTCCTAATGGAGCCCGTACACGAACAATTTTTCCAGCAATTAATTGTCCGGCGACTGTTGCCAAAACTAGTTGAGCGATTAATGCAGCAATACCAGGCAACATTGTGCTAGTTGCGACTATATTGCAGCAATTTGGCAATGCTTTCACATATTGCTGCAATTCCTCGCCCTAGAGTTGCTGTATTTCCACTAATTTGGAAAATTCCGAGCAATTATCATCGTGTGTCACGTGTGTCACAGTTTTCGGTTTTCTTTCCAAGTTTCGTGTAAAAGATGGCTTGAAGCAACGAGAAAACAATAAGTTTTATTGACGCTTTTCGTGGCCGGAATTGTTTGTGGAATTCAAACATATCCGATTACAAAAACTGGAATTTAAAAAAAGACGGATGGAATGAGAATTGTCCGTGTATGATGTCATTGCTAAATTGCTGAGTATTGCTGCATATCGCTAGTCATGAGCAATAAATTGACCAACAATTGCTGCATATCGTCAATTGCCGATGTTGCTGAAAGTTGCTGTATGTTTTCATGACGTCAAAATTGTCTGGAATTGCTGCAAATTGAGATATTTTAATCGCTCGTGTAAGAGCTTAATGTCATGTTTCCACTGCCTTGTAATCTCGCAATTAAGAGAACGAGATTAAACACTCAGGGACGTCATTTGTTGGGGGAGGGGGGAATTTGGTATTTTCATATATTATATATAACAAATGTGGCAAATGCCCTGCTTGTCGCCCCCCTCACCCAACAAATGACGTCCCTGCGTGCTTAATCTAGTTCTCTTAATCGCGAGATTAAGGTGTAGTGGAAACGTGGTATAAGAGTGAAAAGAGGGTTATCTAACAAATTCTGTCATATCTTCAAGGACCAACAGAGATCGTTTTCATATTTACTTGCTCTTGCTAAAAACGTCTAAAAAATTCAATTCAATTCAATTTTGTCGATATTCCACTCTGAAAGAGGTGAAAAGGAGTTTAATATATTTTCGCAAATTGGGCATTTATATTAAATTCATTATTCACATCAATGGGCTCTTTGTTCAAACGGTCCTTAAAGATTTATATATATGGTAAAACTAGGACATTATTTGGAACCCAATTTGTTTAGATTGTCAGCCACAAAGTAATGTGCAACCACAACTACATTTTAAACGTAACCGGACTTAGGTAAGGTAAGTGGTCGTTACGCAACGAAGCACCTTGATCAAGTTCACGGAATAACCACCGTGTAGCGCTTTTATTGTTTCGATTTGAGTTCTGTTTTTTTTGTTAAGTTGGTACATCTGTTGTTGACATTCCCTCTAAATCTTAGCGCCATAGCTTGACATTTGCAAAAATTACGTAGCCAAGAGTACATCTATCTCTGTGTGTGTTGGCGATTTTTTTTACAATTTTAGAAATTGATTTAAATTTGCAACAACGAACTTGTATTAAATTTTTCGTAAAAAACGGATTTAATGGTGCGCGAACGTTGGAAATGTTGGAAAAGTGTTTCGGCAACGATTCTCTAAAGAAAACGGTCGTTTACCAGTGGCACGAGCGGTTCAAAAGTTCAAAAAAGTTCACAAGTTCAAAAAAGAAGGCAATGCTCACGGTTTTCCTGGATTACAACGGTGTAGTGCATCATGAATTTTTGCCAGAAGGCCAGACAGTAAACAAAGAGTATTATTTGGGCGTTATGAGACGTTTACGTGAAGCAATTCGCCGAAAGAGACCAGAATTGTGGGCAGAAAACTCGTGGATTTTGCACCGTGGATTACGCACCGTCGCACAGTGCCATCATTATTCGTAATTTTTTTACGAAAAAAGCAACAAATACCATCCAACAGCCACTGAACTCACCGATTTGGCTCCCTGTGACTTCTTTCTGTTCAATCGAGTTAAAAAACCACTACGTGGAACGCGTTTCAGCAGCCGAGAGAAAGTAATGGAAAAATCGCACGGAGCACTGATGGTCATACCGGAAACCGAATATAAAAAATGTTTCGAGGATTGGCTCAGGCGCTGGCATAAGTGTGTTGCAGTCGATGGGGATTACTTTGAAGGGGACAATATAAATAAACTTGTATTTTTAATTTTCCCAATAAATTCCGACAACTTTTTGATCAAGGTGTTATACCGCAATGGGTCCGTTGTGATACACATGCACGGGAAAAAAGTAGCCGTGTGCCCAAGACAACATCTTACGTAAACCACCCCGTCAGCCTCACAAACTGCACTACCTTGTCCAGCTTATTGTTTGCGAATTCGCTAAAGTCTATGCCGAAGCGCATACCTAAAGTACGTTCGCACCTCCAAGCCATACCCGGACATTCGCAAAGCATGTAGAAAATACTTTTCTCGGCATCGGGTTAACTACAGCTGCGGCATAGATCTGTATTGTTCGCAACACCTAGTCCTGTCGGCTGGTCAGGCAATAATCCGTCAGTACACCAGTTAGGATACGAAGAGTATTCCTATCTCCGAGTAGAATTAACTTTGTCCTGCTCGCATTTAGCCTGGCTACGAGACACGAGGCCTGACCATCTTGTGCTAGCCTCTGATAAACTTAAAAAAAAAATTTATTATAGATTTAATTCATCAGAGATTTCTGTTTTAAAATAGGTTTCGTGGTAATCGTAGATCAAAACTGTTTCTGCAAAACACGGCCCAGCCCGGCCACGTCAATCAAAAGAGATTGCAGCGCATATCGCTTACAGTTCAGTCATTCAAACACGGTATCGCTAGCGAACATGTATCGCTAGTGATACCCATGGCCTACGCTGAACACCCAATGTACTCAGTGCATCGGTAACATAGACGGCAGCGACAGTGTTTAATGATTAAAACAGAAAACTACTTTCAGGAACAACAGAAACTCCCAAGTTCAGAACAAATAGCTTTAAATTGGGACCTTTATCGTGTTGCCCTCGTTAACTGCTGAGTCTCCAACACATAATAACAAATCAATAGAAATTGCAATGCCAATTAATCACCGCGAATGTTCCTCTGCGCTATAGCTGATTCCAAGAGCGAAAAACCGTTGCACCACAAAACACATAATCAAAATCGATCTTATCTTATGCAAGAGACTTGTCACCGTCCGATCAAACTGAAGAAGCCCCAGCTTGACGACATTGCATAAAAATATGAAAACCGTTTAAGTGGCATAATATCATAGGGCTTCGCTTTATTAACTCTATTCTTTTTTCTCTAGCGCCGTTCTTATCAAAATATGTAAAAAGCGATTTTCTCGTTGTTTCCAAGTGGACACAAAAAATACCGCCGATAAACTAATTTTACCCCCCAAAAAAACATGAGATTACGTTCTACAAGTCCGTTCCCTCAGCAGGTTATGTAATTATCGATAATTACCAAGTAATTTATGATAAGCAACAAGCAGGTCTCGAGATATTTCACCTGTGTCACATCTCATCGAGTTTGTGGTATTTTTTTCCCGACTTGGTACTCGGAATTGGGGCATAAATCGAGCAGAGATTAATGTAAAACGTTCGCGCAAAAACGCGTAAGACGTTCGCGCAAAAACGCGTAAAACATTCGCGCAAAAACGCGTAAAACGTTCGCGCAAAAACAATACGTTGCTGTAAAACAAGAACTTTGAAAAGTAGCCCAACACCGCGAACGCAAGCGGTGGGCATATACTCGATTCGTCATCGATTACACATTTATCAAATTAACAGATTAGCACTAGGAAAATTCAGCGCAAGTATTTTTGCTGTTGTAGCCGGTGCGAGCCCAAGTTATTTACATTACGTTTTTTTTAAATGAAACTCGTGACTAGATTCTACTGACTAGGCAAAACTTCCGATTTCGCTCGAAACCGCGGTCGGCGCGGCGGTCACAGCGAGGGAAAGGTGGCTGCTAAAAATACTAACTGCCCGCTGAAATTATGCGAAAGTGATAAACAAAGTCACCCGCAGAATTGGAATTTATTTATAGTTTTCGATTTTTTGCACAAAAAAAAAAGGAACTTGCGGCTGTTTTTCTAATGCGACAGTGGAAATTTCTACTAGGTACACCACTGCAGGAACGGCGGTGTGCCGAGTGACGAAAGTCTTTAAGAATTCAACGCTAAATTTCGATAGTTAGTTCATGAAATTGGCGGACACCTTGTCGAGCCAGGCAAGTGAAGGTAAAAGTGATGGGAAATTCTAGCCGCCCGTGTTGATGGGAGGGAGCCAGCTCATTGCGGCGAAACCGAAGTTGTTTTTCGATTCGAGTTTTGAAGAGACCAAGTGGCAAACCTATTTTTGAAATTATCGCCAAAAATCGTACTGCTGTACGGGCGACGGCAGAGTGAGCGCGGTAGAAGCACAGACGAGAATCGATTGTGCGTTCCGCTTTAAAAAAAAAAAGATTAGCCAGCCTGGCACAGTTTGCTAATTGCAAAAGCAACTTATGTCGCTCGGAAATGAGCCGGTCTGGAGCCGATTATCTAACTCGACTATAAAATGGCAAACGAAAAAAAATCGGATAATTTGCATAAAACTTTCGTACGAACTTACCTCCCTTGGTGGGCACACGATGGGTGCTGTGCTGGGCCCGGTATCCGGTAATCATTTCGTAGTCACCGGAGTCACGACGGAGCGGGAATGCGATCTCGATGATGTGGTCGCACGGTTGCATAAGCATCAAAATTCCCTTGACCTTCTTTTTCTTTTCTTCGACCGATAATTTTCCCTTCATGTCCTCGACCAATTTCTCTTCGGCAATTTGACAGCCACGATGAAAGAAATACTCGACCATATCGAAGAATCGCGGATCCTTGGCGACGGGAACTTCCTTAAGGCGATCGGGAATTTGATGTTCGGCCGCATAGCCACGAGATTGGGATAGGGTCGAAACGGCAGCCGGCAGAGCCTTCACCAACGTGGAGACTTCTTGCTTAACGGCAGCCGTACGGGCCAGGGATTTTAAGTGGTACATGATTGTACGCTTTAGAAACGACGGTAGCTTAATGCGAACCAAGAAAAACTGAACCGCACTCCGGAAATACTCGCGGCAAACTGAACTTTTTTTTCAGTCGGCACCAGTCGCCAACTTGAGGAAGCCGCGATCGCAGTTTCACACAAAAGTAAATTTGTGCGGGCGCGGGTATTATGACGGACACGGACCACACCACCGATGAATTTTCGCCCAAGCCGACGTTACAGATCTTTCGATAGTTCCCGAGAGATACGAGCAGAAATTGAGCGTTTGCGCACAAGTTCTTTTTTTTCTCTAGGCTGTCCCGTGACCACCTTTCAGACACAACACCAGACACTTTGCATTTTTCTCCGGAAACACCTTTGTGTCTTTTGTCCGTTGACTTGACAGTTGGTTGGCCGAAGATGTTTGGTGATGCCATAGTACTGTTTCCGAACAATTTCGCGTGGACGTTCAGTTTCGTTCAGCCGTTTATTTAAGATTACCCGCCAATTTTTTCTCCGTTATTTTACCTAGCACGATTTGGGAAAATGTTGGTGTTGGAATTTTAAAATTGTTTGAATGATATTTAAATATTTCTAGTCGATCCCAAGGGACTTTTTTCATTTAATGTACTCACCTTGTAGCCTCGGGCACGGAGTCTATGATTACAGTCCCGGCCAAATTATTAGACGCACTTAAAAATTTTACCAAGAACTGGATTCAAATTCTGTTATCTATTTGGTATCACCGAAAACGTTGCAGTCTCCCCAGGAATCGCTTGTCTATAAATTAAAACAAATGGGGCTACCTGGCTCAGTCTCCGCGCCAGTTTTGAACAAAAAGGTATTTTCTGATTTTGGTTTTTGCCTCAGTATTGCAGGATTTTAGTATGTTTATGAACTGTGTTGTAAGTTAGAAGTTTTTCTTATTATTTTCAAAGACATTTAAGTTTTATGTTAAGTTTAATTAAAATTTGAAAAATGGGTAGAGCAAGAGTTCTCCCGAAAAAGAAAATCCATGAAGTTAAGGCCTCGATGCACAAATTTTTTTTTCAATTTAGATATTTCCCGCAGATTGAATATTTCTGAAGCTTTTGTAAGACAAATTAAAAGAAAATTTCAAAATAGTGCAGATTTGGGTCCTCAAATGAACAATAACTCTGGCAGCGAATCAAAATTTTCACCACGGCGTGAACGACTCATGAAAATATGGGTGGAAAATCGTTTTCCTTCCACGAATGAGATCACAACTCAGATAAATGAAAGTAATGTAGCAGCCAGTTAAAGAACTGTTCGCCGTCAGCTTCTTCAGCTCGATATGAAAGCCTGTAGACCCGCTCGTAAGCCTAAGCTGACTCCTGCGATGAAAACAAACCGTTTACTTTGATCAAAGGGCCATCAGCACAAAGAGTTGGACTTCTAAAAATCGGTTAATATATTTTACTTTTATAGCTTTATAATTTATTTACTGCGTTTGGTCGTAACTTGTGCTTTAGTGATTAAAGCACTTTCGAAATTCTTGCCAATAAAGCGCAATACGTCAGAGGGCGCCTAGGTGATCATCCAGACTGCGTGAAACCAACAGTGAAGCACCCTACAAAGGTGATGATTTGGTCAGTTATCTCTGCAAAAGGAATTGGACGTACAAACATATGTACATTGTATAGGGTTCAATGAAACAAGACCAATACAAAGATGTCCTCCAGACAAAATTGTTTCTTCAATTGAGGAGGTGGTTTCCATCTTCATGCAGTATGGTGCCACACGGTAAGGTCTGTTAAAACTTTTCTGAGCGAAGGAAATTTTCCCCTTTTGGATTGGCCAGGCATAAATCCAATTGAGAATGTCTGGGCACTGATTAAGAGAAAGGCAGCGAAGGAGGTCAGTCATTAAAACAAAAACTCGGCTGTAGATAATAATAATAGATGTTTGGACCCATGGTCCGGACCTTCAGGAAACTGTGCACCAAGTTTCAAAGTTTCTAGAATAAGCCATTCTAAAGATAGCAAAAAACCCTTATCCCGTTCTCGTCCTACAAAAATTAATATCGTATGCTCCTAGCCCAATATATGTAAGTACCAGTGGAGACAAGGAGCTAGTGGAGACGACAAACCATCGGTTTTACATAAAGCGCTTTGAAGCCAAAAACACGGTGCGAAGTGAGACAAAACACAGTCGATATTGTTGTTTTAGCGTGTGAGTGAGTGAGACAAAACAGGTACGTTATGTCAATTTGTTGTTGTTTTGCGTGCAAGTAAATGCGACGACGTCCGCCTTAAACTCAACCGCTGCTTGTCATCTCCAGTATATATCTCTATAAGTACCAATTGTTGGTCCTCGAGGTATAACATTCAGAATGTTGCTTCTCACCGTCCCACTCCTGCATCCAACATCCTCTTCCCTGGGCCTTCCATTGAGCCTAACTGATGTATAAATTCCAAAAATTCCTATTTCAAATAGTTCTAGATATGAAATTCGGTTTTCTACAAAGTTGTTGCGCCATTGTGGTTAGTTTTTTAGGTAGATACCTCGAGAGGCTTCTTTTGTTTGGAAGCCATCCCGTTTCGTGGAGCTACTCTATCAGATTGTCTGATTGCTGTCAGAGCCCACAAGAAGCCAGTCCTATAAGATTTGTATTTACTATTTTAATTACATTTTGTAAATTGAATATTTATTTTACGCCGCGTTCCTGTGTCAACCACGTAAAGAGAAGACACAAAAGCTTTTCACCGCAAGACTCAATTCTGAGCATTAGACATCAACTGCTATCCGGACGTTCTTCTTTTGTTGATTTTGAACCTGAATCTACTGCTCGAAAACAAAAACAACTCCAATCACTACTTATTATATAGTTTCAGTAAACCACCTCCTCTCTTTAGAATACAATATTTTATTATTAGCTGAATGCACTCCCCATTTATACCGAATGAAAAACCATAGAGAAAAATTGAGTCATACAAACGAAATATGAAAAGGTTGAAACCCTACTAACAGTTCCGTACGATTGGATATGAACCATGCTGACATCATAGATACTCTAGTAAAACACAATAGAAACGATTAAAAATGAGTTAACTGAAAACTAAAAAAAAAACCGTAACTCTCGTTCGCAAAATGACTGATTCTTATCAAAAAAAATCGTATCAGTTAAATACGTTTTCACCGATTGCTTACATCCCGTAACCGTTATCTTATCATAATCAAGGTTTTTTTATATTTTAAAATTGAATTAGATAAAAACAATTCATTAGGCATTATTCCCAGTTATTAACTCAAATCATAGACACGTTACTGCTAAAAGACAAATTGAGCATTTTATTTTATTATGGCGTTTTTTCGTTCAATAGTTCTTTTAGTGTTTCTCTTTAGCGTACAGGTAAACTATTTATTTTTATAAAATTGTTCAGCCCGAATAATTTTATTATTTCCTAGTTCATCCGATCCGAAGAGGTTTTGCCAAAATCTCTCGAAACCTGCGATTTCGATTTATCCGATGAAGCAATATCATATTTATCAGATGAGTGTAAAGGAATTAGTGACGACGAAAAAAAAATGGCAATAAAGGAGTCGGAAAAGTTTAAGGAATGGTACGATGCACTGCTGCAATATGAAAAAGACAAAGATCCTGGATTTGTGGATATTCCGAAGAAACAATGGAAAATAAGAGAGAAAATAGCGAATGCTATCAAAATTTGGGAATGTTTTCCGATAAGACCGCGAATTTCCAACTATGAATGTTTGATGGATAGACGCGAAAATATGATAAAGATGCTTGAAGATGAATAAAGTGATCAAGAAAGTGCGAATAGTCAATTTTAATTATTTCAAACTTACCAACAAAACAAAAAATATTTTCGTAAACTAATTCTGATTGAACAGAATTAGTTTAGTTTAGTTCGTCGACAAATGCGGAAGCTAGTTCCTCAAGTATGACATCATCCGTTTTCGGTACTTCAATGTCTGTAGCTTTCTCCGTCACGTCGATTACTTGAACGTCTGGTTCGACATTGATTCGTGGTAAGTTGACATCGTTGGATTTTTTCGTCATGTCGATTAGTTCAACGTCGTGTTCGAGACTGATTCGCTGTTTCTTCTTTTTTGGTTCATTGATATCGCAGCGACTCGATTTCGATTTAATCCCGTCTTCTGTTAGCTCTATTGTGTCCCGAATGGTAAAGCTCTCATTTGAGAGTTCAACAAATTCACCAATAACTTCCGGTGAGGTGGAACGACTCGAGATATTTATTTCATCATCGGATATGTTTTGAATTGTTTCGTTATCGGTTTGCTTCGAATCAATATCCATAATTTTTGGATAATCGTCAATTTCCATCGCGTCGATTACTTCAAAAATTTTATCAGCTTTATCTATTTCAACTGGTTCATCTTCTTTATCGACGTGTTCATCTTCATGTAGACTGCTTCCTATCTTTTCATCATCTGTTTTGTAATTTCTCAATGCATTTCTGACATCATTTCGGTCGACCGAAAAGCATAAGCTTTCCTTATGCGGATGTAAAATTTGCACGATTGCTTTGAAATGCTCGCGACACTTACTTCGTACTAAAATATGTTTGTCTCTGATTTGCGCGGCTGAAAATATATCGATTGCAAGCTGAATTGGTGGTGGACATAAGTGATGCGGTTCGGACATTATGGCGTACACAACGCTGTACAAATTTCGACGGCAAAGATGTTGTGAATAAAGTTTCGTTCGTGGCAGATCGTCGTTATTAAGCACGTCGATTGCAATTGAAAAAATTGTGTCCAGAACATCCTGAAAAGAATATTTTTTTTTTTTTTGAATAATCCACGGCGAGATGATTTGTTTTACGATAGTTTACCTTGATAACGACCGGTTTCAGGAAACACGACGACGACATAATCAAATATTCCAAACAATTTAGAGCAGCCGCACAAAGACTCTGATTTTCTTCATCCGAGAAAATAATTTTTGTGTTTTGTGGATTGAACACTTTCGAATGTGTTTGCGAAATGTTCGATCGTTCGTTCTGTGCTTTGTGTAATAGCCGCCTTGCTTTCTTCGAAATGTGTTTCTTGCCACCGCTCAATACCTGAATGTTTGAAATTAATTATATTTCGATGCAAGAGATGGATGCCGCCTACCTTAAGGGTAACTTCATTTTGGAACGGCATAATGTCGCGTTTAATCTGTACGATGACATGTTCGGCAATTAACTCACAACAACTTCCATATTTCATTGTTTTATTCCACAGAGACAATGTCTTGTAAGCAGCAATCCGCAAAGAACTGTTTTAAATATAAAAAAAATCATAATTCTTTAAATAAAAAATATCGTAATATTTTACTTACGAAAAAGGTTTAGTAAATCCCATCGATTTGCCGGAGTCCGTCCACTTAAGTGTTTCCAAAATAAGATTTAACAAGATGCTTACATACAGAGCCATATGAGATTTCAACCTGTAAATAACAAAAAGCATAAAAACACTACAAAGTAAAAAAGTTGAAAAAATTACGTCAATATCAGCGCATCTACCAAATTGTAAAGTTCAATATGAAGCTCAGGCAGTACGGTCCCGACAGCTAAATTATCTGATATTGCATTTTTCCCCAAAATCGTACAATTTACAGCCAATCCACGCTGAATTAGATACAATATTTTCTTCGGCATTATTGGCTTTGGAACCGGAAATGGTTCGCTATATTTAAATTGAGAAACATTTCGTTAGTATAAACAAATTTTAGTAACCAAAAAGACATTGATACTCACGTTAATGCCACTATTAAGAATGTTGTTAGATTTTTGAATCGAGTAAAAAGTTGCGAGACCCTTTTAATAGGTTCGTCGCTTAATTCCAATGCGACGATATTCAATTTATCGGATTCACTGCTAAAGTCGTAGACTTCCGGACAGTTTGCATAAGTTTGATCGAGGGTTTCATGTAAACTGCCTAAGAGGTTACATTGAAACTTTTGCCAGGCATCTTTATAGCTGATACCAGCAGTTCCACCGCCGCGTACCTTAAAGAGACCAAATAAATTAATAAGAGCAGTGCTGTATGTACTGAATTTTTATCTTTTTGAAGATGACATTGAACTGATCTTAGCGATCTTCGTTTAATGTTTTAAATTTTGTTTAGGAAAAAAAGAAGACTGTTCATCTGTTTATGTTAGTAACAAAATTGAAGGCATAGTGAAACACATTATTCGAAGCTGGAGAATGAAACGACTGCCTATGAGTGTTGAGGGCAAGTTCATGGATACCTTGACCGATTTACTAGAAGTTGGGCTCAAATCTTTGAGCAGGTGGACTGGTAAAAGTGGTGCGATCTCAACATCTGTTGTGATCTGGTGCGGTTTCAACATCAATCCGGAGAAAATCGACCGTATCCTCTTCACGAGGAAAAGAGACCGAAAATTCAGACTCCCACGTATGAATGACGTTACCATCTCGCTCTCTTTTAGTGTGAAGTACTGAGGAATCTATTTTCATCCTAAGTTGAACTGGTAACTTACGATTGTCGACAGGATCAAGACGGCATCAAATGCTTACCCGCTTGTGGAAAAACGTGGGGCCTTAGCCTGAATATAGTTCATTGGCTGTATGTCACGGTAGTTAGACCCGTTCTTACGTACGTGTCTCTGTTGTGGTGGCATGCGCTAAATGTCGGGACTAACAGGGCCGCCATGGACAAAACTCAAAGAATTGCACTCATCGGGATTAATGATGCTTTACGCACCACGTCCTCCAGAGCTTTGGAAGTAATGCTCCACATAATTCCACTGGACTTAGCGGTCAAAAAAATAGCAGCAAAGAGTGCGTTGTGTCGTTGCGACTATTGGAAGGAAGGCATTGTTGGCCACACTAGGATCTTGTCAGCTTCCTTGTGCTCCGGCATTCCAGAGCGCACCGACTACAGGACAACATCTCTTAGTTTTGGACACTCCTATGTTGTAACAGTCCCACCAGAATGGAGTGGAGATCTAGATTCAGAACTCCAGACATGCTTTTGCTATCTAAACTGATGGCTCCAAGATCGAAAGTGGAACGAGCGCAGGAGTGTACTCTTGCGACCTCGATATTATGGAATCGTTTAGGCTACCGGATAGATCGAGTGTATTTTTGGAGACGTGTAGAGTGGTTTACGGCACGAGTGACAGAACAGGACAAAAACGGACTTCTAGCCTCATCTTTTTTTCCTCCATCTCCCCATGTGTTCCGTTGGGAACAACTATGTAAACTAATGGCGGATTGAGGTTCCTTCTGGTAACCCTGATGACGTGGTGATCCAGCAGATAAGTACCGTGTTTTTTTTGTCTTCTCATACGCATTTTTTGTGTATGATGTATCCTATTTATGTCATGGAACCAAGTCCCCACGTAGGCACATTTAATGTTTTAAGCATCCCAATGAAGGCGAGCCGGGAAATTTGTATAACCCCTTCCTAGCCCTGAGCAGCCGGCAAAAAGTGCTGTCTCCAGGAACTCCTCATATACCTGGCAACGACCCACAGCGGTTCTGACTGATGGTTAAAAAAATAGTCCGGTAGGACTTCTTCACTTTCGTTACAGTGATATTTCAAGCAGGAGCTTAGCTTACAGCTACTGCTGATGAGATGAGGACACGTCGGCACGTACTTACGAGTTAAGATGAAGATTTCGTTTATGATTCGCGGTTCCTTCTAAATGCGTATAAGTTAGGACTATTCGTTCCTATCCATCACTCGCGCCTTCCTGACGATGTTGTGGATAAAATCACAACCCGATTCTACCATCTGTGCTTCAGCGAGGTTCGATATGCTCCCAGCGTTGTCCTATTTATTCTATGTACCCGAATCGCAGCTTTTTTAGGTTTAACTAATGTGCTAACATATACGATCAGCCCATAGGTTAGGTTAGGGCTTAGGCTGAGAAAGGAGAACTGTGCTGCATGATTCTAAATTTAGTAGAGTGAGTGAGATTAGGTTCTCAACTTTAAAGATGAGAGTTCCACTGCAGCTTCGTTTGGAGACCTAAGTCAAGTCAAAATATCCACCGTGGCCTTTTCCACAACTGAGTAGGTGTGGAAAATTATTTTCAATCACGATACACCTTCATACCACGCTTTCAAGCTTTTGATTCTCTAAATCTTTACTTGGTCTCTACCTGAAACTCATTTGCTCAGGTTTAAATTCTTTACAATTACAAGGGACCCAATTAAACATTCCGCACTGTTCACGATTTATATTAACATTTTGAATTTTGAATAACAACTGAAAAATTCATATAAAGAGAGCAATATTTTCAAGACCTAGTTAGTGACTACACCCGGCTTACTACTTCTTAGTTTGAGCAATTTTGGATCGGTCGGTGTGTGCGGTTTCAATAACTTCGTAGCCATTAGCTACTCAACTAAGCTCTCGCTCGGCCGACTACTCATTTAGTCCCGTGATCTATGAACCACTGGTTTAAAATGTAAAGCAGAACTCATTCCCAAGATCAGGACACACAACTCACTAAATAAATAAAACTACATGCCCGCTTACCTGTTGTAATAAATGCAAACATTTCCCGGACCAGCGGACCAACTCGTTGTCGCTGCTATCTACCGGTAGCAGAACAAATTTCTCGATAACTGACCGCGATGCTCCACAGCTTCCCGGATAGACTCGAAGAGCAGTTTCAATGCATTTCAAAACTTCTAATTGATTCGAAGTAGCCGAATTGTTGATTGATTCGAAGAACTTTGAGAGCAAATGGCCAGAAAATGCTTTCGACAATTCCGGTATGTCGGTCGACTTTTCGATGAGGACACCTAAAGCATAAAATCTTCGATAACAAAATTTACAAAATTAAAAAATAGTAGTGTTTTACTTAAGCACCGACACGCCAGCGGTACACAGGCAGACATTCCTTTTTGGCTACACGTTTTAATGCAGCTCGTGGCCCATAAGGAGCCCTTCTGTTCGAGAATATCCAGCGAGCATTGCTTCAGAATCACCTCGAGAACGACTAGGCCTTCGTGTTTTGTTGCCGGTTTACTTAGCAGCGCGGTCAAATGTGAGACGAACTCCGAAGTTCCGGCAGACTGGGAATAAGAGGATTGTTGGAAGCACGAGTATAGAAAAAGATGACAATTCTTACCGCCTGTCGAAAGCATTGGTGTTCGTTTAGCGCCTTCAGGAAAATTGGCAAATTTCCTTGTCCGGCATTTGAGATATTTTGGAAAATTCCAAGCAGTCCGTCCATGGTGTAACTCCTTGGGAACAATGCGGAAATAATGTGGCGTCTAAGAAACTCAACTCGCACGTGGATGGGATTGTGATGTTTAGTGACCGGGCAGGTATTTTGACAGCTCTCGGTCTGCACAGTCCGGTATTGTGCAGAAATCTTGCAGCATTTCTTGGCTACGGAAACTTATCCAAGACACAAAATATGTTTCTTGTTATCGATCTCGAGAGGGCACTTATATCGCGTGACGTAATATTTAGTTGTTTAGTAGAATACTGTTCACTACCCAAAGGCGATGATCAACTTATTTTCTTTACTCACAAATAAATTGGATTTGTGCTTGGAAGGCAATGGAGAAAGGGGAGTATAAAATTGAGGAATGAAAGGATCATTCCACACACAAATTTAAATAAAAAATTAAAACATCTTTTCAATTACATTCATGACATAAGCTACAATGGAGTCCGCCTATACCAAACTCCAAGGGATCTGCGTAAATGGTTCGTTATAAACGAGGTTTGCTCAGGGCTGCCCTAAGATTTATTTATTTTCCAAATTCGTTTCGATCATAAATGATGGAGCCCATCGCACTTACGGCCAAGCCCAGAGGGCACATGACACGTCGTACTCCCGGGTTGATACGACAATCATTAGATTAATTAGAAACAATATTGAAAGATCCACTATAGACCAAGATGTTAACCCCTGGATTCACCAATCCTTTTTCCCTAACCGACAATATTTCCAAAAAAAAAAACAATGATAACTTGTTTTATTTCACCTGAAGCCTTCGCGTACCTCAATGGAAACGGATACATGTTGGACTCTGACTGTGTACCAATCATATATCATGCATATAGGCGCGCAACAGATAAAAAAATAGGATACGACCCAAATCTGAAAACTAGTGACCCTCTGCCGTTATGGCAATACTCTGCAGCGAACATAAAGCTATTGGAGTCGACAAGCCACCGGTTTTGTACAAAGCACTTTGAAGCCAAAAACACGGTACAAAGTGAGACAAAACAGGGTTGTTATATACAATTGTTGTTGTTTCAGCGTGTGAGTGAATGAAACAAAACAGGTACCTTATGTCAATTGTTGTTGATTTGCGTGCAAGTGAATGCGACGACGTCCGCCTTCAACTCATCCGCTATTTGCCATCTCCAGAAATATATCTCTATGGCCGCGAACCATATTGACGTTGACAGAGATGAGCGTGAGACACCGAAATACTGGTGGCTTAATCAACAGGACATTTAATTATTTTTCGTAGAATAAGATAACTTTAAACTAACCGAAAACAAGAAAGAAAAGAAACTGCTATAAGTGCTAACACTGTTAGCAGCTTTCCTAGTGTAAGGCATGCTGGACCGAGACATTCGCTATGATAGCCTTCAGCTATTGGTCCAAGTGATGAATGGCGCGGCCTGGATTAGTTATAAGAAAATTAATAATGTGCGAAAAACTGTTATACTTTATTGAACTCTGAACTAAATAAAGCGACTTATATCCCACCTTTATAATCCTTTATTCATGCATTATTAAATTCAAATATTGTATGCTCAACTAGGCTCTCCGCGGCCGGGAGCGGTGGCTTCTGCTTTGCATTTATTGAATGGCGGAGCATGATGCGGTTGATTCCGGCGGCGGGGAGTTTGGCTGCCAGGCAAGCTGCGGCTGTGGCGGGGGATTCGTATTTCAGACCATAAAATCCTTGGCCTGTACAGCAAAAATTTCACGCCGACTTTCCCGGATGATAAAATTGAGATAAGATTCCCATTCGATCATGAGAGATCGAGAAAACTCATTTCAACTCGACAGGCGCTGATGTTGTGCCCCGTCTAGTCCATAGTCATATCTGTCCTGTCAGAAAATGTTAGGATATTTATGTTAGTGTTGTATTTAGTCAAAAGCTCGTCTCCATACCGAATCTGGGTAACACTCTTTAACCGCTGCCCGGACGTTGTCGTTTTGTTAATCTTAAACTTTAATCTACTGCTCGAAAACAAGCAATTTCTACCACTTCTTATGATATAATTACAATAAATCACACTTCCCATTGATAACGAATTTATCGCTAAAGTTTAAAGAAACAATGAGAAAAATTGATTCATACAAGCGAGATATAAAAATCTCAAAAACCAGAACAGTTATGTTTCGTACGATTGAACATGATACATGCTTAAAGAATTCTATCGTGAAGTCTCATGGAGGAAACTTTAAAACTATTCACTTTATTCCTAGTTATTAACTCAAATCATTGACACGTTACTGTTAAAGGTCGAAGTTAGCATATTTTAATATGGCGTTTCGTCACTTAATAGTTCTTTTAGTGTTTCTTTTTAACGTACAGGTAAACTATTTTTAAATTCAAATTAAATTATTCCGTTCGCATAATTTTGTTATTTCCTAGTTCATCCGATCTAAAGAGAAGCTACCACCACCTCTCGAAATCTACGATTTAGATTTATCCGATGAAGCCATATCACATTTATCAGAAGAGTGCCGAGGACTTAGTGGAATCGAAAAAGAATTGACAATAAAGGAGTCGTTAAAGTTTAAAGAATGGTACGATGCACTGCTGCAATATGAAAAAGACAAAGATCCCGGATTTGTTGATATTCCGAAGAAACAATGGAAAATAAGAGAGAAAATAGCGAATGCTATCAAAATTTGGGAATGTTATCCGATAAGACCGCGAACTTTCAACTATGAATGTTTGATGGATAGGCGCGAAAAAATGATAAAGATGCTTGAATAATAAATAAAGTGATCAAAAAAGTGTGACCAACAAAAAATAAAATATTTTCGAAAACTAAAATCTTTTCATTCAATTCGTCGACAAATGCGGTAGCTAGTTCTTCAAGTATAGCAGCATCCGTTTTTGGGATGTCGCAATCTTTTAGTTTCTTCGTCACGCTAATTTCTGTAACGTGTGATTCGACATCTTGAATTTCTTCGTCATGTCGATTAATTCAACGTCTGTCTCGATGCTGATTCGCTGTTTCTTCTGTTTTGGTTCATTGGTAGCGACTCGATTTTAATTTTATCCCGGCTTGTGTTAGCTCTATCGTGTCCCAAATGATTTAGATCGCTTTGGTAAAAAGAAACTTTATTTTGACTTTGAAAATTATTGATTTTATTCGAACTAGAAAAACAATAAAGATATAATGTAATAGTAAAATTTGTATTCAGTCGAAAAAATTATCATTATTATCATCTTTTATTATAATTATGAACGCTCTATTGATAGCTAAAAGAACAGCTTTTTTTTTAAAGATTAATAAAATGTTTCGTTTTCATTTAAAAGCGTTTAGAATTCAATTTGATTGATCTCACTCTAATTAAAATGACCACGATTTATACGATGCAACAGATGGTACAACAAATGCCCATTTCGGTACTTTGGCAAGAAGATTAGCAAAGGTTGGTGTATGCTCCTTGTGATATTCCCAGTGGAATGTTACCAGTGCGATGTCAACAAGTGGACCGGTATGGTCAACTGCTTTTGTCTGTTGGAAAAGGAAAAGGTGGAAATGAATTTAGGAAAACTTAACCTTATGTTTTGGCTTACCTTGAAAACTAGAGTTATATTCATTGGCGGTGCTTCAAGACCATGTGTAATCATGACGAAATATGCTTTTTGATTTTGATAGAAATTTGGTTCGGGTACGTTTTCCGTAATGTCCCACTTTGATAAAGTTATGCCTGGTTTCGGTCGGACTTGAAACGACATCAGGTAATTTCCGCGCAAAGTAAAGCTCAATTTCTGTTCAACAGCACTGACACGCTCTTTTTTTGTAAGCAGTAGTACACCGGTTTCTCTAATCAGAGGTTGAGGACTCGGTATCCAATAGCCACTGTTGAAATTGTACAACAAGTCATAGTCGATTGTGTTCTTGCAGTTTTAATTTTTTTTACAAGACTTACCCCGTATGCAACTGCCGGCACGAATAGAACGGCAAACCACAAAATAACTCTCGCTGGCATAGAGAATTTCTTTCTTGTGGTATCGGTTCGTCCGGTGCACTCAGACTTTCGATAGTTTTCAAAGCATTACGATCTATTTCGCGCATCCAAAATCCCGAATCGGTATATGTTACCGTTCCGTTCTTATCATGAAGAGTTCTTAATGTATGCTACGATAAATTCAATAAATAAAAGTCAACTGTAAGAACAGTAAAGTCGACAAGTTCCTACCGTAATAAAATGACGCTGAACTGCTGGAGGGCCTCGTGATCCGTCCCTATAAGGGAAACCGTATCTTGTAAATCCAATTAGATAATATCGCGATATTAGATAAACTACAACCAATGTGATTAGGAAATGTTTGGATTTTTTGAGCAAAATCACCAGCGGAGTTATGTAGCTTGTTATGAAAAAGGTCAATGAGCAACAGATTATGGCAACCAACAAGTCTGGATTCTTAGCAGCACCCGAACGTCCTTGTATCGGTATAAACATGTCGAGAACCAAGTTGTAGAAGTGAGTTGACCAGAGCACCACGAATATTTGCCCCAAGAGATGAATATACAACCAGCGAAGTACTGAAATGGTTAAAATGAGTTGATAAAAATCGATCGGATTACTTGATATGATTTTTTCATACTTGTATTCTGTAGTCCCATAAAACCAATTACCGTATTTGTGATTAAAGTGATTAACAACGGCACTATAAGAACATAGCCGATCTTATATTCGGCTAAAGTTATAGCAGCAGCTAATAAGCCCCAGAATAGACTTGTTCCAGTCAAACGGGATTGAGCTTTTAGCGCGATACTCATCGGAGCCTACAAAAACATTTGAAGAGATATTAGATTTTTTTCCGGAAACCAAACTCTTGCGGCTATAACTACTTTCTTATTCTGATTGAATATCAAATGCACCAGACATTGAACCACTAAAGTTGCTACACAATAAACCGATACAGCCAAAATCGGATGGGAGTACCTGTCAGAAAATTTTTAGTAGTATCGTACACTTTGCAGGCTGAATTGTTTCACCTACCACGACATAGGATGTCCGGATCTATCCATGTCATAGGCAATAGCATAGCACGCAGCATTCGCCCCAACAAAACATATCACGTTTATTAGAAAGCCCAAAATTATTTCATAACGAAGATATTTCCTGTTAATACCTGCAAGGAGTAAAAATATCTATAAATCCAATCGAAATCAACGGATTTAGCTCTTACCTTTCGTCGCTCTCGATAAAAAAATATACGGCATAATAATTGACAATGTCACAACCACATAGTTAAATATGTTCGCAAAATAAACCGAATAATTGATGAAAAAGAAACCGAGTACATCGAAAAATACTTCAGCACCGTCTTCGTGTACCTAAAAAGTAAACAGTTCGAAACATCAACCGGAGCGGATAAGTGAAATAGTCGAACCTCTGTTTCACTCAATTCATGCGAATTTGCTATTAGCTTTGTTAACGCTAAAATATTATCACCAGTATGTTGTAATACCGATTTCGGTATATACCTGATATGATCGAATTTTGTATGATATCTGTAACCGTTTATTACGTGCGCCAAATCAAGACCTGGTATACCGCCAAAATCGCGGAAAATTCGAAAATCAGTATCGGACGGTATAAGACCCGATTGGAAAATTTCTTCAGCGGCTACTTGAGCATTCGGATAGGCAGCTGCTTTGCCGTACATCTGAAAAGTGAATATAGAAGCAATACGATTAGGAAACCACATATTGATTTTCAGTTATATTTTCATTTTTACTCTGATAAGCCATGGATGTCGCGGACCAGTTTGAAATAGAATTTCCTTTCCGCCAGATCCTACCGATTCCAGGTTAATAAATGCTGGAAAAAGTATTATTATTTATTTTTTGGAGACGAATAGAAGTATTATATAGAAAAATTGAAGACGGGCGTAATAAACAATTTCAATAAAAGGTTAGCTAAATCTGTAAAAATTATCGCCAACTTGCAATTCAACTATTCACTAAAATTTCGAGAATTCGGAAAAAAAAGCTGCTTACATTGAAGATCTCAACCGGTATTCTCCCAATTAAAGCGTTCATTGGGCGTATAGGTCAGATTAAACCTAGCTTTCACTCAAGTCTATTTATTTAGACGCGTCTTTATGTGTTAAAACAATTTAAGCCAATTATAGTCTACCAGTTAAAATAGTTTAACCGCAACTAAACTATCTTAACCGGCAGTCGAATCTCGGTTGTAAAGTGGTTTTCAGATTTAGAATACGCACGCAAAATTTTGGAACGCTTAGCAAGTCGAAGGTAGCATATCTCGCAAGGAAAATGGGTATTAGTTTTTGGTTTTAGTTTTAATAAGGGGCGAAGCGCTGAGCCATCGTGCACACAAGGCACCAAAAGGGCTCATAGCGATCCCTTCAGAGCCTCGTAGGTCACTAAACATCCCTGAAACAGCACAGATCCCTAAAGAACTTGACTAGCTTATCATGCCCTATCGACCTCAGGTCCTCCAAATTGTCAAAGAAAAGGCTGTCCAGCCTCCTCAGTCGCCTCCTTGGTGATGTTCTCAGCGGCATACAGGTCAAGACAATAAATGTACACGTCAGAGTCAACGATCCCCATACGCATAGCATGCTTCCCTAGCAAGCAATGTCCTCTCAGTATTCCGATAATTGCTTTAATGAATATTAAGACAAAAGTAGATTTTTTGAGAAATTGTAGGAGCTCCTTGCAGCGAAATACTAACCGTTTCTAGAACACAGAGGCTACCAGGACGATTTAAAAATATATCATTATTTTCGTAAGGGCGCAAATTTAAAAGCAAAGTAATATTTATTATGAAAAAGAGACCAGTAATGTTCTATCATTCTCTCTGTCCTATTAAGGGGAGAAATACCTTTAGAAAAAATCGATTTTTTTTTTTTTGCATATTTCGAAACTATGATATCTTAAGAATATACTGTCCAAAGGATAGCTCGAAATATTGAATATTTTTGAAATTATCGCATATAGTTTAGAGCGCGGCGACAGCATGTGGTACTAGAAACGATAAAATGTTGAAACTTTAAACGCGATTATCTCGAAACTACTTTTTCAAAAACTGCTCGTATTGTAGCTCAAAAAGTTATCGACCGATTGGAATGAAGTTTGGAGAGGTTTCTGTCCGTAGTATTACCGGAAGGATATACCTAAAATTTGGAAGGTAGCGTGTTAATAAATAATTTTTTGGGAGTCAAATATGTTGAAAAAATGGTCGAAAATTTGACCTTCCAAGTAAAATGGCTTCCAAATTTTCAATTTTGCACTTTTTCATCATTTTTTAGGTTTATCCTTCCCCTTAGTATGTCAGTAAACGAAAGAAACTTATTTCATCCTTTTTAGATCAAAAGAAAAAAAAATGGCAGCTGCAGCACTTTTTGATGTCGCGAGAAACAGGCGTCCGAAGACTAACGCCGCCATTTTATTGGACATCCGAAAAAAAATTTTTTCTTTTTGTTAAGTTCAAAGTTATAATAAACTCATATCCAAATTTCACAATGATCCGATTATTTCATCCCTTCTAAAAAAATCGCGAAAAATGCCTATTTTTCACGATCCTAAAGGTATTTTTCCCCTTAAAATTTGTCCGTCCAACTACCTGCCGTGCCATAAGTTCTGTCACTCAGAAGCGTATCTGTAAAATTAGTTAAATGTTAAAGTCGCAGCTTCATCAAGTGCGCAGACCAACCTATTCGAATCGTTCAAACTAAAAAGTTGTATATGCAACATCCTCACACGCTCCTAGTTAAAAATCGTTTTCAACCCATTTTTTTACTGCATTTTTTCTAGTCTTGTGTATACGCTACACATAAGCTACATATAGCATACAGCGTAAACATTTTCAGTACAAAATTTGCCAGTGTACTGCATGTTTTTTTCGCAATAAGGCACCGCTAGAGGTTAAGGGAAATGAATCTAATATAAATTGCAGCAGAGCTGAGAAGTAGAGAAAAGAGGCAAAATGCCAAATAAGTAAAGCAGAATTGATTCTAGCTCTGCCATAGCCGGTCCCAAGACCGTTTGAGAAAGGAGGACGGAACATGAAGTTAACCCGAATGGCCAGTAGCACCTGTGCGTCTCAGGAAGTAGGCAAAGAGTTGACATAGTTGAACTCGCAGCATAGCTGGGAGAACTTCAACACGTCACAGTTAACTGAATACTCATACCTTTTTTCCACTGTGGTGTTATAAATAAGTAGGACTGAACCTCCAAGTTGGGTGATCCGCGCTGACAACGCATCACCGGAAAAAAAAAGTTTACTGTAATTACTGAAACCTGGAGAACAGCCTCGGAAAGGATTGACTAAACGGCAACGACCCCGCAAACAAAAAATGAACTACTCTTTTGGATCTCGGAATGTTTGATCGCTATATAGGACAGGAGCTCTGAAAGAATTCCTTGAAGAAATGGTAAAGAAGACATCAACATAACTGCCCTCCAAAATGGATCGGTAGCGAAATCATGGACATGAGATCGTACACAATTTTTACAAAACTGTCTGGAAGCAGAGAGTTTGAAGTCTAGTCAGAGCTAAATATCGATGCCGAATAGCTTGTCGTGGATATACGAAATCGAGTAGAGCTCGTAAATTCGATATCAACAAAGCTCAAAAACGGAATGGTGGCACAAGGCGCAAGCAAACATGCCAAAACGGGATCAACATTTAACACCAATATACGAAAACGTGTACGCCAGTACAAACTATGTGGGCGAAAATACGAATGGCATCAAATCCAGAAGAGACATCAGGAGGTTCGACCTAGAATGTCGCGATGCAATAGACAGAAAGAACGAGGCTTTTTCCTGCACGACCAACACGAGCCAAAAAGAATAGATATAACGAGCTTAGGCGATTTGCAAAAGAGAACTACAGGCGAATGCAAAAGAAGTACGATAATGACAAGATAGAAAAAATGGACGACAATATGGGACAAAAAAAAAACACGGGACGGATACGCAATTCTAAGTAATAGTCTTTGCAAAGACGTAGGGGGCAACATCATCAGCGACACACAAGAAATTAAAAGGAGATGGTCTTCCTACTTCAAACATCTTCTCAATTCCACTCCATCAGCACCGATTACGACCGATAACATCTCAATTGAGGTTTCAACTGACGAAGAAGGACACTACTATTCAAGTCCACCCAACTAGTAGCATAATGAAATCCAAGAAAGTGCACAGTAACAACAAGCTGCGAATACATAAAACTATTATACGACCTGTGCTGTGCGAGACGTGGACATTAACGCGAGCTTCCGAAAAAGCAGTTAACACATTCGAAAGAAAGAAGAAGATTATTTTTTTTTAAATTGTCTTCTCGCCTTCTTTAACTGGTTGGACTGTACCTTACAGTACTAAAAGTTGATGACTTAAGTTCGATTCCAAGAGCATCTTTATCTTTTCTTATCGATAACAAAACGTAAATTTTCCAATTTATAGCTTACCTCTAATATCCTTAGCCCACTGATGCTTCGTTATAAACCCATGCGAAGCTTGCAACGGTGTCTCTTCAGCTCCATTAAACAGGAACACAATCGAATGCTTGTTGCGAATATTTCGTCTGGAAAGGACACGTAAGATCTCCAACATCACACAACAGCTGGCACCGTCATCGCTTGAGCCTGTCGAAAAATTTAACATGAAGAAAAATTCTACAAATAAATAATTTACGAAAAAATTAATCACCTGGGCTTCCAGCAACCGAATCAAAGTGGCAATTCAACATCAGCGAATGATTGCCGCGATACAAGTCTTCTTGTCCGTGAAGTTTAACCACAACATTCTGTACATTCCGGTAGACGTTGGTCATGCCGTGCGGCTTGAAAGCAGCCCAATATGCTCCGCTAACAACCTGCCATCAAACCACTTCTATTTAATATCCGTGGAAAGCACAAAAAAACGGTCAAATGTTACCTGAACATCCAGTTCGATTTTCTGCTCGCTATTGGCCATTTGTTGAATGTAAGATATCTCGCGTTTTAAAAAGTCCACTGCGAGGACTTCATTGCTGTACGATCCCGTCGGTTTCGGGCCGAAATTCGTGAGGATCTCTAGATCTTTCCATGCTCGTTCGGCTATGAAGCGTGACGGCTTGTGTAGCAGATCGGAATTGCCGAGCGCCTTCGGTAAATTGTAGCGATAATTGTAACGGGTAAGACATCCAACGGCAAATACAAGAACAATTGCGATCAAGGCCCATATTTCCGATATGTTGTGCACTGTTTGCTTTGTGTAGTCTGCAAAAATATAAAATAAAGTAAAACCGAATGGACTTTGGATTTCTGGCGAGACCGTACCGATATCGAACACAGAGCTTCTTCGCTTGCTCTTGGAATTCTGAAAATATTCTTATTAGGTTTAACTGTTGTTGAAAGCAATGAATTTCACTTACTTTGGCCGCATCGTCGAAGTAAATCATTTTTTACCCACCCGGGAAGAATCAATAAACACGCCAAGAGTACGTCCAACTGTATTTAAGATTACGGTCTCGTGTTAGAACATTCCGTCAAAACTTCACATAAACGGTACGGGCGGCAATGCAACAATTTCTCTTATCTTATCGACGTTTTCTATTGCACTAGATTTTATACAAAAAATAAGATAATTCTGTGCCGGCACATTTGCATAACACACTCGCTCGTCTAAATCCGCCGTGAAGTTTTGACACTTGCATCAAGGTCACTCTTGAAAGCATTGCCATGTGAACGAGAAGCGCAACACCCTAGCCAGGACACTTTTGCCGGGTTTTTTAGTCCGCATAGCAAGGCTTCGAACCATTCAGCACTGTTTATTGCAGTTGATAACGGAAATCGGTGGACAGTACAGCGACCAAGTATGAACTTGAAACGAAACAGAAACGGAAACAAGTGGTGCTGAGGAATTTAATATTTTGACCGTGGCAATTATGGATCACGTTATTATAGCAATGAGATTTCTTGGCCATTAGATAGAAGCGTGTTCGAAATAAGGGAAAATAAAGCAACTGGAGTTAACTGTGATGCTTCTAAAAGATGTAATAGGTTTCAGCGCAATGTGAATTCTGCTAAACTTGAGACGAACAATTGTGGCTGAGTCCGAACGATGACACAACAGAAGCACGTTCTTAGCACGATGTAGGTAAGCTTGGCTGTTATTATAGCTAAACCTGAAGGATCCGTTGTATTACCACAGTGTGGAGAACTCTCCAATGTAGAGAACTCTCCACAAGATCGATCGAGGATTGGCAGGCCACGGGTGTGGGTCGTGGCACTTTGTCGTGTGACTTTGACAAGAGAGATTATGGTAAAAAATAAAGTATAGTATTGTGAAAGTTCATTCGCTTCTTTTATTAAACAAACTATTGGAAAGTAAACTCGCAACTTAAGTATCGACGGGTTTACTTCACACAGGACCATTGAATTCGGTTCTATTCGCTAAACCATTTAGAGCTTATAACGAACCGTTGGATTCTCGTAGCCTCCGTTGCGAGTACTTTACATGTTGAAAGTGGCACACCCAGATACCGATATTCCGGTATAATCCGAAGTGTAGTACTGCTCCGAGCGAGTTCATCGGCCATACAGTTACCACGCATATCCTTGTGGCCTGGCACCCCGCACAGATGAATATCAAACTATTCTGCGATCCCCTTTAAGAGATGATCGACATTCTTCTACCTTTGATGTTGTCGAGGTCGATTCCAAGTATTTTATTGCCGCTTGCTTGTCTGTGAAAATGTTAAGTAAGCCATGGTTGGACCAGAAGTCTTCGGTGTGCCTGTTGTCTTTTTTAGGGCTGACATTGATGAGTGGGTGCGTAAGTCACACATTGAGAGAAGGTGGCTTCTTCCGGGATTGCGGCAGACCAGAAGCCTTGTTGAGGAACCAAGTGGATAAACCACTGCTTCTCTTCACAAATTGAGCAGAAAGGAATGTATTAGTATGGTTGGTTTCCTCACAGAGCATAAATCGTGTGGCCAACACATGGTCAGATTGAGACGAGCGCGACGACACAACGGAACATTTTCTTCTCGAGTGTCCAGCTTACTCTTTTGCGAGAATGCATGTATACGGCGTCGATGTCATGAGGATAAAGAAACTCCGTTCTCGCTCCCTATCTGAGCTTTTGTAATTCTTGAGGAGGATAAAAAAGTTCGGGTAGAGACTGGGGATTCGAGTGTAATGGACCATGGTGGCCTGAATGCTCAAGATACGCTACTTTTCTGCGTATCCTTTTCACAGTTCTGTGCCATCAATCTGTAAAGAGAATCCTTGCCCATTCTTTTGACCTTCTTTGACTATCTACGGTTAATCCATCGTCGGTAACGCTTCTAAAAAAAATTATCCTGCCGATTATTTTTCTCGATGAAAAACGGTATAGTATGTCTTACGTAAGAATGTTTGTTACAAAGGAGACTTCTAATTCTTTTCCGTTGACAATACAATAAATAATAATAATAATTTGTAGCGCGTAGTTACGATTTCGTCATAGCAACACAGAAGTTGTTCAGAGGTTTCTGCCTGCAGTTGGCAGAACCTGCAAAGGTTATCAGTTGTGATTCTTATTCTATTAAGATGATCTTTCAAGTGGAAATGACCCGTGAGCATTCCGGTCATTATCCGTACTTTGTTTCTATTCAACTGTAGAAGCTTTTTCCTTCTTTTAGTTGAGTGATTCGGTATGGTTCTTTTGACCTGTCTAAGTTTGGGCAAAGTGGCCCTGGGTTGGTATTTCTTGAGTTCCTCCCATACCCGCATCCGCTTAGTGGAGCAGGTTGAGATTCCACAGAACAGAACCAGTGGGGCGAACGACGACTCCGTCTCTTGCAAGTTGGTCTACTATTTCGTTGCCCTCATGACCGGGCACCCAGTACAAGAGGACTTTGTTGTTACTACTAAGGATACATAGTTTTTTCCTGGAATTCACACATCAGCTTTGAGTTTACAGACGAGGCTTTTATCGCTGTTTGACTGCCTGTGAGAATGATAACATGCTTATTTGAGTAACCCCTTTCGAGGTTTTTTTCTATGGACGTGGATATAGCATGGACCTCCGTCTGGAAAACGGTGATATTCACCGAGGGATTCCGTTATCCTGGCGCGTGGTCTGCATGAGCTAGCTCCATTGTCTTCAGTCGCCTTAGATATACTATATAGGTATACCATACAATAATATCTGGTCCGAAGAGTGGCAGGTCCTTTAATGATGCTTCATTACTTAAAATAATAGGCAACGATTCAAAATTGGCGTTGCCTTATTTAACACTTTTTTCGAACTAATTACTAATTATGCATTGGTTTTGAGGTAGCAACATAAATATCCAAACTTTCTCCATTAAGCACTCTACCAACCATTTTCTTCACATCCGCACTCCAGAAAAAAATCTCTACTTAGCTATAGGAATCTAATATTAACCGCAACAAAATTAGAAAGATCCTATTTCATAAAATAAATGATTTATGATAAGAACGATTTTCGAAATATGTAATTGATTATACCTATGTCCTCGCCATGTTGTTTTTCAATTACCGCCATGTTGCTTTTCAATAGCCGCCATGTTGTTTTTCAAAATGGCGTTTTAGAGCCCTCCGATTCTAAAATAGAGTTAATACTTTCGGAAGCACTTCAAAAGAGTGAAACTACTGGTAATCGAAGAATCGAAATTAGGTACGATATGACCGCGACAACAAATCATAAAATAACCGAACACACATTTTTCGTTCTCGCGATCAGCACGTAGCATTTTGACTTTCGTTATGAAAAGAAAAACCATTTCACTCGAATGTCTGTCGCGTCGGCAAACATGACGACTTTCTTCATGAAAACAAAACTAAAAATGACGAAATAAACGTCGACATGAACGCGTGTGCCAACGATGGTGAGTCAGCGATTCGCGCATGAAAACAACAACATTCCATTTCGATTTTCGAAAAATGCCGACATTATCGTATCGTTATAACGTTTCCAGTGACGACTTCCAATCACAGTACAGCGTCGATTTACCTATTAAACTAGAAACCGTTATGGTGAGGTGACCACAGACCATGCGCATGATACTTACATGCCGCCGCAGATACGGATTACGGGGCTTATTGCCCCGTGCTCACGGATCAGGCCTCAGGTTGTTGATCACCGATCGTTGCATCAATAAACCGTGGGATTCGCCGATCAAATATTATTATCACTGTTTCTTGTATTTTTTTTTTATTTTCTGTTGGTTTCTTTATTTATTTTTATTATTGTCACCTGTTGAATTTAGTATACACGGTTCAAATTCGGTTTTGGGGTCCAAGACTACCGCCAACTTCAGGTAAACACTGGCATTTTCTTAACATTGATCGATTTGTTTATCGAAGAGTGAAATGAACTCGAACGCCTGGATAACGGCGGAGGTTTGAATTGAATTCATTTAGTTAGTCGCCAAAAGAGGTACCGTAATGCGGGTCAAAGAAATAAAAGTAAGACAAGAGTTGATTGAATTCAAATTTCATAACAAGGTGTTTTTGTTGCAGTTTATTGGTTGGAGCGTTCATGTTTACTTCGGGGGCAAGAAAGCGCTGAGAAATTTCTTCTTAGAGTTCAGTAGCACTAGAAAAACAAATATGTAGCTAAAAGAAGTTGGTTGACGCATTTAACTATTTTCTGTAGATATGTAGTTGGGTTGCATCATATCACCTGAACTCATCGTATGTAGGTATGCCAAAAATTCAACTCCTTAGCTGGAACCGTTTCGAGATAGAATCATTGTACGGTATTGATATTGGCGTCCTAACTGAACAAGTTTGAACAATTGAATTCTAATACTATTTTCAAACTCTAGTTGGTTGATTAGTTTACGTCTTACGTCAGCCGAACAGGGTCAATTAGCACAGAAAGCACCGTTTTAGTACCACACTCTTATCCTGGTCGTTAAGGTTTCATTGGACACGTGACAAGAATCTCTTTTCGGTCATCATCTTCTCCCCTCAAGTTGAACTAAAACAACGTACTAGTTCGCAAGGAACGATCGAAAACGGAGGAACTACTAGACTGAACTTGTTCCTTGTAGATCTACTGACTTTTTTTGTCATCATCATTGAGATGTCTTGTTCTTTTTTTGTTCTTTTGGTCAACATCTTTTAGATGTACCTATACTCACTTTTTTTAGGCTCATCATCTTCTAGAGCTAATGATCTTTTTTTTGCTCATGATCTTTCCCCTGAAGTTGAACTATGAAGCGAACGAAAGAACTAAAACGAAAGAACGATGGAACGAAAGCGAAGGAACGAAGAATTCCAATTCCTTTCTTACCACTCTTTCCATCCCTAAAATTTTCTCTCCCTTAATATTTTTCCGCTGCTTGAAGTCTACTGAGCCTAATTCTTGTAAATTGTCTCAGATTATATCTGGAACGGTAGATAGATAGCTTTGGAAATAGGGGTTAGTACGGTTAACCTCTGTCACTGGAGCCACAGTTGGGCCTATTGTGACGTCCCCCGGATTGGCTACGACTCCTCTTCAATACCTGCGCTTTCAATGAAGCTTAGCTTAGTATTTTGTGAAGAGGAATGGTCAGAAATTCCGTTGGGTTCATGACCGAAGTGACGCAGTCTTTTGTGAGCTAAACCCTCACATTCACAGAGGATATCTCTTGTGTTTCGTCTTCTTCATTGCGTATTCTGCAAATTTTAGTCTCAAAGAGACCAATCCCACCGCCAACTTAAACTCAGGCCGCGCACATATGACAGTTCGTCATTAGAAATGCCTCGATTTTGCCTCGATTGGTGACGTCATGGCTCGATCTCCATACAAAATCGTCACTCATCGAGGGGCATTGCCCTCTGGATAAAAGCCGCGCAACTGAATTTTCGAAGAGCGAAAATGCCTCGATTTCCCCTCGATGAGTGACGATTTTGTATGGAGATCGAGCCATGACGTCACCGTGTGCGCGGCCTGAGTTTAAGTTGGCGCTGCCAGGGTTCGGGTCTGATATCTGTTTTTTGTAATTTTAGATAATCAGATGTTATTTTTTCCGAATGTTTTGGCATAAAAATCTTTGAGTGCTTGTTGCCCGGTGCCAAGTCCCAGTGAATGGCACTTTGCAATTTTTGCCGCATTCGGATGTTCATTCTGGCTGTGCTTAATGGTATCCCAATGTGATTAACTCAGTTCTTATTTTCGAGTTCAGTTCAAGGCATTAGACGCAATTCCAAACAAGTTTGGAGCAGATTTGAACTTCACCGCAACAAGAATGTAAAACTTGACTGAGGTTTTGACATTGACAGACCAGTCAAATAATTTAAGGGTTCGTTTCTATTAAAACAAAAAATGGTTATGTACCTATTGAACAACCCCTTTACCATATAAGGACCAATTTTAGATGGATAGTAGGTATGTACCTATGTATATTCTTCAACATTTTGTACTCTCTTTTTATGGAACAGCAACAAATTCTCTACTTACCTATTGCCTAGTCAGTCATTAAATCTGTTGCTACCGATTAAATAGATGGGGGTTTCCATCGCCCGGCTGAGGGTTGCAGCATTTTTGCTGCACACTTTATAACTTTCCAATGTTCCATGTTGTAACAGAGATGGCTACATGAATGTAACATTCATTCGAGAATGGTAAATATTTTATTAGTTTTTGTAGTTATTTTCAGAGCCGTTATTCTGACCGAATAAATACTTCGGACGTGATATCATATAGGCTGACCTATATAAAGTCGAGGTACCTACTTTTTATTGGGTACTAGTTGTATGCAAAATAATTTACATATGCCATTATCGAAACTGAACGGTTCGATAATTTGAAAATGAGAACGAAGTCTACAACACCCAGAAACCTGAATCAATTGATCGTAATTACAGCTATCGTTAACCACCTCAAGAACCGACAGTTAGCATTTTCCTATCGTTAAAACTGAAATGCCCGTCTATATATGTACATATAATCGAATTCTATCTATCGACTTGAAGATACGAAACTTCTCGACCAATTGCTGCCCTGTTTCGCGGTTGCTTCTTCTTCTGCACTTTATACGTTTTTACTTTGTTATCTTCCGCATAGCAAAGCATTCCAAAGACACGACTAAGAAATTCAAGAAGAAATGAAAAACAAAATAATAAAAATTAAGACGGCATAAGGAGGCAACTGAAGAAGTACACTACTATGTAATGTGGCCGTATACCATATTTCCATGGAGAAATATTATCATATCATGTCCGTGGCTTGCTTTGTGGCCATATTATCGGCAATCGCGCTATACAAAATACTCTCATTATCAATCACATCGGTTTCTCCGTGACCTTAAATGTACACATGCCCGATATGTGATCGTACTCCACCTCACCTCATATGTTTTATGCTGCATGCATAACGACGTAATCGATTTCATAATACGAGGAGTAGTTGTACTGTACATGGTATCGTGATGATCTTCTCGCTGTTGAGATGGGATGGATAACTGTTCAGGTCAATGCAAATACTGGAGAATTAGGATATCGATTTGCCGTATTCTGCTAGGAATAGGACATCATAAGGCTAGTTATAAGACCCTTTCCTATCCCTTCAGGGCTCTATCCTCGATGGAGACCTTGGTCAGCGACAGTTACAGCAAAAAAAAATCTGCCAACAATCTGGGCGTAACTTTATTATTTTTCCGGCAGAAGTAAGGAACGCGTTCAATTCTGAAATGCGGTGTAGGCTACTATGTGACTGAAAACCTATCAAAAATAACAAGATCATGGAAGTGAAAATCTGATTGGATCTGAGAGATATGGAATAGTTTATGAAAAAGTACACAATCACTTTACACCCCCTTAGGGGTCAATTTTCAGAAAATCTTGAAAACACTGTCTTGGTATTCATATGGAGAATACATAGAATAAAATTAAATTCATTATTTGGGACGAGGTAGTATATATGTCGAAAATCGTGGGAAAATATGCATTCTATTTTCACAGATAATTTTTTTTGCCCCCCTTCTGAACGCCAATAGATATTCGTTTTTTTTATTCAAAATTATTTTTCTAGTTGATTTAGATATACACACCGAGTTTCAACATTGTAGCTTAAGCCGTTCTATATATAGGAAAAACACCTCCCACTTGTACCACACTACCCTTAGGGGTTGAATTTCAAAAAACCTTGAAAACACTTTCTAGGTATTCATACGAAGAATCCGTAGAATAAAAATGAATTCAATATTTGGAAAGACCTAGTAGATATGACGAAAATCGTGAAAATATATGCATTTTATATTTATTATATTTCCAAATATTTTTTTTTGCCCCCCCCCCTTCTGAACGCCAATGAATATTCAAATTTTTTTTTATCACTATTACTTTTCTAGTTGTATATGTATACACACCGAGTTTCAACATTGTAGCTTAAGCCGTTCCATATATAGGAAAAACACCCCCACTTGTACCACACTACCCTTAGGGGTTGAATTTCAAAAAACCTTGAAAACACTTTCTAGGTATTCATACGAAGAATCCGTAAAATAAAAATGAATTCAATATATGGAAAGACCTAGTAGATATGACGAAAATCGTGAAAATATATGCATTTTATATTTATTATATTTACAAATATTTTTTTTTGCCCCCTTTTCTAAACGCCAATGAATATTAAAATTTTTTTTTATCACAATTACTTTTCTAGTTGATTTACATATACACACCGAGTTTCAACTTTCTAGCATGAACCGTTTAATAGTTAGGAAAAACACCCCCTACCCCCGTAGCATACTACCCCTAAAAAAAATTATATTTTTCCAACATTCCACTACTATAGTTCTATCTAAATACCAAGTTTAAGGCTTATATCATTACAGGTTCTCAAGATATAAGCATCGGAACTTTTTCCTTTTCACCCTCTCCCACCCTTCCCCTCTTCACCCTCAACCCCAAAACTTTTTTCCCTACTAGGGTTTAATTAGCGCTACTTCTGGTAAAAATTCTAAGCATCTGTCTTAAACTGTTCTTGAGATATGAAATGTGTTTGATTTGAAAAATTCTCATCCCCTCCACTTCTATGCTCCACCTCCCACTTAAAAAATTTTACTTTGATCAATCTTTATTTGTCAACCTTTTTACCCAAGCCGAATTTTATTTTTCTAGAGCAATTGGTTCATGAGATATCGTAATCTAAAGTTGTTTACCCCCCACCCCCATACACAACTTCATCCACCCAAAATTTTTCTTGATTCTGTTCTCCTAGTATAACTACAAATATTTTTTAAGTTTGAATAGTGTGCCATTAACGGTTTAGGAGATATGGATTTTAGAATGTGTCTATCTCGCCTTTTTTGGGTTTCGGACGCATTACATTTCCCCCACTCCCACACCCCTTGATCAATATTGACAATTTTTCTGCAAATGGGTCTACTATCAAAGCTCTATAAAAATTACTGAGATCTGGAAACCAAAATTTTCGGTCTAAAACACTTCCCCCTCCTTCCCCCTCACACCCCCACCCCTAAAAATTTTGTCACTTCAAGGCGCCTACCCCATCTATTCGTTAAAAAAATTTCAATTTAATATCTCAAAGCGTTTGGCAGCTACGAGCCTCCAAACGATCTTGCGTACGGCGGACGCCGTACGGCGTACGGCGTACGGCGTACGGCGGACAGACGGACTGAAAATTTTTATTTCTTTTTTCGCGTCTACTAGTTATGAAACGTGAAAATAAAAATTTTGAGGGTAGCAAATTTTTTTTTTTAAAAAATCAATCACAATACTTAATTATTAAAATAATAAAGTAATATGATCTTGGGCTTATGGTATTCCTTGAATTTTCTTTTCATAGCTATAAATCGATATAAAGCTTTTGGGTCTTCCTTGAAGATTTGAAAACCTTTTCGGCCTCCTTAAAACCTTTTCGGCCTCCTATATATTTCCATCTTCGAGTCTGAATTTCAATACCTCACTTAAACTTTACAATGATCCTTCAAAGATCCTCGTTGAAGACAGTTAATTCCTAGTATTGGACGTTCTTTCGAAAATATTTTCCTGGGTATTAGGTTAGGTTAAGTTGAGAAGGTTTAATT
The DNA here is from genome assembly GCA_949128065.1 of Beris chalybata. Classification (NCBI taxonomy): domain Eukaryota; kingdom Metazoa; phylum Arthropoda; class Insecta; order Diptera; family Stratiomyidae; genus Beris; species Beris chalybata. The sequence goes on from OX421896.1 coordinate 95,962,547, forward strand.
CTGCAACTGCTCATCATGACAAATCACTGTAGATTTATTGTAGTTTCAAATAAAGGTCTTCTTTATGGATATGGAGAGAATAGCTCTCTATAAAGGTATCATCGCAGGTCATGATAATCGGTCAAGAAGAGTTTGTCCAAGTACCGATATCTGGTACCAGTCAAACTTTCGCTTTCAGACACTAGATGTTCCAGTGTCAGTTCTACATTCTCGTCACCACAGCGACACTGATCAACCATGGGTTTTCCCAGTGTTTCTCCATGACTTCCAAGTATCAAGTGTTGGTAAGCACATTCTTCGCAGAAACCCAAGATATTCATCCAAGTCTGTCTAAGCGTATCTATGTTGATCTCTCTCTTTACACATTCGATGGGACCTGCGAGTAGAGTTGTGTTACCCCTAATACCAGTACTCGGTCGGTACTGTCTGGACACACCAAGATAATCTGAGCCCAATGTCAACATACATCTTAAGTTGAGTATGTCGATATGGTGAATTTTTTTGTAGCCCATTGAGCAGAGAGAGTATTTAGTCTCCAGTACTTTGGGCTGCAGAAGTGTACCCATAGAGGGATGAAGTCAATTAAAAAAAAAACCAACTTATCAGCTAACTCCATGCTTAACTGCGACCACTTTCTGGCGAGCTCGTCTGCCGTCTTATTTCCAGAGAATTTACTGTGACCAGTGATCCTGCAGATTTTCAGGGTATTATTAACACCCACCATTTGCAATTGTTCTAGCCATACCAATTAGGCCTCAACACTCTTGCCAAGGCTTCATAAGCAAATCCCAGTGCGAAACTAGGACTAGGACTCCTTCAGTTACTGTGTGATCTCTGGGGGTTTTTTTTTAAAGAAGAGTGGTCCCTAATCCTGAGGGTTTTTTGCGACTGTATCCAGATCATAGTCACCTATTTGATTTATAAAGAAATTTACTATTCTTAAATTATTTGCTTATACCTACGTTCAGAGACAGTAAACCTAAGAAAGTCCGTTTTTCCACCGTATACTCCGTACACCACCCGAAGCTGCTTCGACCTCACTCGAGAAATTTCGAGCTTTCAAACTGGCGATATGTTCTTTCATAGAAGGTTACCCATAAGTCCTCCTATCAGAACTATGCTTTGAAGCGCAAAACGCCATTGTGGTGGAGCATGAAAAGAGGGCTATGAATTTTTCTTGAAAACCACTTCTTAAGAAATTTTTTTTAATTCAAAACAGCTGCATACATTTTCACGAATACATTAGGTCTGTTAATATTTCGAATGACTTTTCATTTCCACGGTCTTTCTAAATAACTAATCACCTAAAAATCCTTGTCAGGATATTTAGCTACTCAACCCCCCATATGAAGTCGTACAATAGGCCCAGTACTGGGCCAATAATGGCAGCCAGCCTGCCAAGAATGGCGTAGCAGTACCAACCAGCACTGGCCCATTGCGGAATCACGGTTAAATGATAACTTGGGCCCAGTGCTACTGTCGTATACTGGACCAGTGTTGGCGACCGATACAAGTCCAAGGTTGGCAACCGATACTGGCCCAGTATCGTCATTGCATGCTGACAGATATATCAAAGGTTATGGTCATGGCATGAAAATGACAAAAGATTGTACGTTAAAGCTTGGCAGCCAGCACTCGCCCAGCCGTGGCACACAGCTGGCACGCTAGACTCGGTAAAAGTTTGCTAGCCAACTCTGGCGGCCAACGATGGCCAAAAGTTAGCCAGTGATGGCTCCCAAAGCTTGGTAGCTGGCAATGGCCCTGTAGTAAGTGCTGCGGAACCCTATATGTGAATGCGGGTGTAAGAGGGTTGTATACCTACGTTTTCACGAATTTCGCCATATCTCTTATGTCTAAAAGGATGTCGTATTGGTTTTTAGTCTTTTTATATAATTGACCGAACTGTAACTTCAGGATTTCCAACAAGCACGGTCGTGCGAAGGGAGTTGCATACCTATTCGCAAACTATTGGTTCTGACTGTTGGTTCTGATGAGATATCAAATTGGTTTCAACTTCTATGTCAATCCCTAAAGGTATAAAAAGGTTACATAAAGGGTCACGAATTTTTGTTTGATGAGATTTTAAAATGGCTTTACTTCCCTCAATGGTGTTTTTGTGTAATCTGCAAACACTTATTTTAGTAGGTAGGTACTTGTTGATACTCAACCCTCAACTAAAGTAAAGAGATTGCCCAGGTATTCACGAATTCCGACATACATATCTCTTAGATCTGATGAGATAATGAATTCCTTTTTTTTACTTCTTGATGAAACACCCGATGAATGTTGAAAGTCGTTCTTACAAGGAGCTGTTCTAGTGACAAAATTAACTTTACGAAAAAGATTCTTGGCTGGAAACAACCGATGTTACATTTTGACTTTGACTGTATCCCAGACTATGTTCCAAAATCGAAATTGGTGTTTTAAGGGTTTCTGTAGCGTCGAGACATTTGTCACACACCACCAAACGTTATCCCGAAAAGTGATAAGCTAACACCCAGTCTAATGGCAGATTTTTTCAAATTTTATATTGATCAGAGTATATTGTTAATCTACGAGTAAAAGATAAATTATTTATTCCATAGGTGCAGGTGAGTATGCCGTGGAATTTTTTGAATTAATTTTTAAGGTTTTTGAAACGTTATGGGATTAAACATATCCAAATAAAAAATAAACACCAATTGTAAGTTTAATATAAATTTAATTTTTCAAGAGTATCTGAATGTTAATTCGTTCTCTGATTGAACAAAGTTCGGTACGTACCCACACTTTCGGAAGTATGAAACAATCGACTTAATATTCCACGAAACTTTTGAAACTAGTTTACATGTATTACACATACGACATCATAACGGAAAGCCCAATATTAAATTCACTACAAATCGCAGGAAAAAAATGCCATCGTTTAAAAAATGGGCATAAAATTCAGTTTTATTACCTTAACGATTCCATTGCCAATAACTGTCGTCTGGTGATTACAAATCAAAGAGACTTGATCAAGGTTACCATACGTATTGCTTTTTTAAACCATTTATGTACTTTCGTGTACGTACAGTGGGACGCGACTATATCATGTAAGTAATAAAAAAAATAAAAATAAAAATTCGCACAAAATGAAATAAAGTTCGTGCGAGTACCCTAGGCACTAGAAACAGAAATGGGAAGTCCCAACCGAACGTATTCAAAATATCGAAGACATCAAATGAAATTTTTATTTTAAATCCAGTAGCAGTACCAATTCAACTAGAGGGGGTCGCGAAAACCAACCAGAAGGACGTAAATTATTTAAGCAAAATGCAAATTTCTTTCCGACGAACTTGGCCTATTAACGCGCTACTTTTAAAACATTGCTGCCGACATAAATGCTATTATCGATAAATACATACATAACTTCGTACATAGTCGACGGAACAATAACAAATTTTGTTTCCATAACATACTCGTAGGTACATACACGTGACAGTACCAAATTAACAGCATAGGTGGCATGTGAATTACAATTTTCTTATCGTATGACATTGGTGAATGCCAAATTTTGGAACAGGAAGCTTGCGTCGTTTGAAATTGAAATTTAGAATAGTGTTGAGTATGAGGCGAGATTTTGGAAGGGCATCTTCATACCCTTGAAATTTGGCAAATTTAACAATGTCAGACGGAAAAATATTAAATGCTAGTTATACGTCGTATGATCCAACTTGAAAACAGACATCGGAATCACACCCTTATGAGAAATTTCGACGTTTAGTTAAGTTTTAAATTGAACTTGATTTCAGAGCTACAATTACATTTTTTGTAGTTCAAAGTTGGAGGATATCATGCCTTTGGGGTAACGCATCGTGCCTACAGGAAAATTGTTATACACCTTTCCTCACCACAAGGACGCTTAAAACACGAGTTAGGACCAGTGAATCTTAAGCAGAAAATAAGATTTTGAGAGTGTGGGTGTATGGAGTGATGGTGTGATGGAAAAAATTCTGATTTTAATTTCTCGAAGCCGTAAAGAATAGAAAACTAAAAATTGAAAACTGAATAGAGCCAGGGGTCATTCCATCAAGAATCGCCAAAAATGGCCAAATTTTGTACCTTATCATTGCTGATTCTTTTGAAAATTAGGGGAGAAGGGGGAAACGTTTTAGACGGAAAATTTTGTCACAAAAAAGTACTACAAACAAGTTTCTTAAAATTATTCTCAATAAACCTTGGTATTTCTCTACTAAAAAGTTACATGAACTGTCCAAACTGTCAACAATTTATGAAAGATCGAATTTCCTAGAAAATAAATTCAGAAATAATTGTCTTTATACGAGTAACGAAGTATTAAACTCCTTAATTTAAAGTTTCACTTAGTTTTATTTTCCTTTTTTTAATGTTTAGATATTATATCCATTTTCTTTTCTTTTTCTTTCACCCTTTTTATTTTTTATTTTATACATAAGTTAGTTTTTAAGTAGTTATAATATTATATTCAAGATATTTTTTTTCTCCTTTATTCAAATTTTTCCTCAAACAATAAGAAACTAATCTGATAAAAACAATTTAAAAACACGTATCGAATTATAAATAGCATATCACAGTTGTAAAAGCGGTAGCTTGATCTCTAAATACTAAATATCGCATATTGTAAATAATTGTAGGTATATCATATTGAATAAAATCTATCTATCTATCTTGATTTCTAGATCTCAGTAACCGCTAAGGCTTGGAGGCTGGAATTTATATAGAGCATTGATAGTTGAGTTTCGCCCAGACCACTTTATCATTTTTCTGGCAGAAGTTCGGAACGCGTTCAATTCTGAGATGCGGTGCAGGTTACTATGTGAGTGAAAACCTAACAAAAAGTTCAGGAAACGGTTAGAATAGGGCGTAACATATGAATTACATAATTGGATCATATTCAGTGATGCGGTCTAGGGTGGAGGAGGTTTGAAAAAGGAGAAAAACTTGTAAATAGGTGATTATTAAACAAGTCCGTGTAAGCGAAATTCGATAACTGATCTGATCTCAAAGATATGGTAGAATTCATGAACAAGTATCCAGCCACACCCACTTAGGGGTCGAATTTCAAAAAATCTTGAAAACACTCTCTAGATATTTATATGAAGAATACGTAGAATAAAATCGAAATCAATATTTGGGAAGACCTAGTAGATATGACCAAAATCGTGAAAATAAATGCATTCAATTTTCACTGATAATTTTTTTTGCCCCCTTCCGAACTCCAATGGAATTTTATTTTAATCCAAATTGCTTTTCTAGTTGATCTACATATACACACCGAGTTCTAACTTTCTTGCATAAGCCGTTCTATAGTTACGAAAAACACCCCCCACCCCCGTATCATACTACTCCTAAAAAAAATTATATTTTTCCAACATGCCACTACTATAGCTCTATCTAAATACTAAGTTTCAGCTTTATGTCATTATAGAATCTTAAGATATAAACATCTGAACTTTTCCTTTTCAGCCTCCTCCACCCTCATCCTATACACTCACACCCTCTATTTTTTTCGCTTCTTCCCTACAAGGGTTCAATTAGCGCTACGTCTGGTAAAAATTCCAAGCATCTATCTTGCACTGTTCTTGAGATATGAAAGGTGTTTTTTTTTTAAAAAATTCTTATCTGCTCCACTTCCAGGATCCACCGCCCACTTAAAAAATTTTACTTTGAGCAATCTTTATTTGTCAAACTCTATACTCAAACAGAATTTTATTTTTATAGTGCAATTAGTTCGTGAGATATCGTAATCTGAAGTTTTTCACCCCCCCCCCCCCCTCCGTACGCCACTGATCCCACTCAAAAATTTGTTATCACTCTGTTCTCCTAGTATATGTAACTACAGATATTTGTTAAGTTTGAAATACTGCTGAGATCTAGAAACTAAAATTTATATTCTTTTATATGGTGCCGTTGTTTGGAAGGATTGCTCTCAAACCCACATAAAAAAGTTACAAATTGCTCAAAACAAAATTCTTAAAATGATACACAAATTGCCACTATATTTTTCAACCGATCGATTACATTCTTTAGCTAAGGTAGAACATATATTATTAAAGTCAAAGTAGAATCTATATATCAAAAATTTATCATTAAAATTGAACTTGCTGAAAGCAATCTTATTCATGATTTAATTAATAACAATTAAATACATTTATATTATTAGTTTTACTTGTTAACAACCACTAGGCTAAGTTTTAGATATTAGAAAAAATTTAAATTCATAGAGGTTTTTTTCGCCATTTTTCCTTTATATACCTTTCAAATTATTACTTAAACTGCTCATACTGAAATTATTTTCAAAAGCTGTATAGTTTATTGAAAAGACTGATCTCTTGAATATAATATTTATACTAGCGTTAAGTCAAAACTGAATCCAAGACAAATAAAGATAATAATAATAATAATTATTATTTTTTTGACTAGTTCTTCAAGTACAATAATTTTCAAAATAATCGGCGATAGTAAGCTCACAACTTTGGCGATTCTTGATGGAATAACCCTAGTATAGACACATTCCAGAAAAATAAAATTTTTGATAGGGGTAGCAAGGGGGTGGTTTTTCATTTCTCAGAAACGGCAATTGCTAGAAAGGTGAGAAAGTGTTCCTATTAATTATTTTTTGAAATGAATTCTTAATATAAATAATTAAATTATTCATTAGATGACTGAAAGCAAGTAATGGTTTCTTAAACCACATTATAGTAAATTAGCAATTACTTCTTACCTTTATTTTTAATAAAAAAAATTAATTAAATAATATAACATTAGTATGTTAAACTAAAATCATTAATAAATTAATATTTGTTGATTCCACAAATAGCCCCTATTAGATGATATACTTTATTTTATTTTATTACATTTAATATTTTAAATAATTTTTGTTTTTTTAATAATATACCTCAAAATAACTCCCCTATCAAAAATAACTTAATTAATTCTATAAATTGAAAATGTTAACAAATCTATTTTCTGTATTTGACCCTTCTTCTAGAATCTTTAATTTATCAATTAATTGAATACGTACATGTGCTAACAACTAGAGTAATTAAAACTAAAAAAATCGGTCAACAGTCTGTGCGCAATTTTATTATTTCAGCATTAAAAACATTTCGGACTCTTACCCATAAAATAATAAAGTTGCGCCCAAACTGTTTTTTTTTTACAAAGGAGTAAAGCGATTTCGCTTATAAGTAAGCTTGAGCCTTGTTTTCACTCAAAAATAATTTCTACAAAATTTCGTCTTAGTGGGTAAACGATTTCTTGAGTTACAGTGACATCCATCAATTATAGTAAGTTAGGACATTTATATAGGAATTTTGTGGCAACTTCACTAAGGTCTCTAGTGATTTTCATTTTATTTTCATACCTTTAGTTGCAACTATGTTATAAAAATAACGTAACTAGGTATACAAAATTTCAAAGTCGTAACTTAAAGCGTTCTGATAGTATCGTTCACATTTTATAAGGACTCTTGTATTACAGATACTTGCATATTATATAAAACTAACGCCCTTAAAATGTTTCTTCCTGTTTTAACGCTTTCTTGAGTTATAGTAAATTTTGTAACTTGCATCGTACATTATTGAACGACTTTTGAAGGCTGCAACACGGGGTATTCTTGGATTTGCATTATATTCAGAATTTAATATAAAATAGTTTGTATGTCCAAAATTTCAAGTTTTTAACTTGAAGTATGCGACCCATAATTGTGAATATGTGTTAAGGGGTTTTACGCAGTCACAACTTTCCAATAAAAAAACATTTTTTTTTCCCATTTTCGTAATTTACATATATTTTACTATATTCACAGAAAGTTTCATGTCAATCCGACAAATATTCTCGAAGTTACACTAACATTTGTAAAGACGTCTAGGAGCGTATGAAAGAGTTTTTGAAACTTTGAACGCGTTTTTTCCCAAAACTGTGTTTATAAAGTTGGTTACCTCGATTTCTCGGAAACGGCAAAACCGATAATCTCAAATTTGTACACAATCTTTATAGCTGTATTTCTTAAAGACAAATCAAAGTTTTTCTCTGTCTGATAAATATTTTCCATTTTATAAATAATTTAAGGTCGAAATTTTCCTCGAAAATCGAAATTTTTATTTTAAAAGCTGCCATTTTGTTATACATTTATATTTTGCGTAGTCCTTCGATTAATTTATAAATAATGCATTATACAAGGTGGCGCAAAATTAATCATCCAATTTTGTTTTTGAATAACTTCTTTACTAAATAAAAAAAAATTATTTTGAGTAATAGAAATCTTTATTTGGACCTTTATAATTTTTTCTGTTAAGTGGAAAATATGATATCCTTCAAGTGGCTGCCGCCAGTGTTGATACAAATTAGTGCTCGTTTTATCACAATTTCAATGACTTTCCTCAAGATTTCCGGTGATATCTGTTCGCATTCCTGCCGAATATTCTCCTTAAGGTCTTCGATTGTCTGAGGCTTGTTGGCATAAGACGCGACTTCAAGTATCCCCAAAGAAAAAAGTCTGGGATGGTTAAATCGGGCGATCTTGCTGGCCATGCCAAATCGCCAAAACGGGAGATTACGCAACTAGGAAACGCTTTCTTCATAATATTCATTGTGGCTAGTGCTGTGTGTGCGGTTGCACCGTCTTGTTGAAACCACATGTTCATATGGTTCACGTATGATGACATTTCCAAAGGTTATAACATAAAGAAAAAAGTCATGGAAAATGCGATAAAACGAGTCCGTCTTCACATTGTAGCTGAACATTTGACTTGCAGCGCTTGCAAACACGTCAACAGTTCATAGTCCTTCCAGTTCAACTTCAGGTGTTTACCGAATAAAATTTGATAAGGAGCAAATACAGAGGTTTGGTGGAATGTGCTCCAAATTGGACACCCAACTTTTCTTCGGTTGGTTGAACCGCTACGAATAGCTCGGGGTGACTGGGGAATTTAGCTCGGGGTGTACAGGTTACGCACTTAACATGGAGTTGAACAAGTTTACGATTATTACAGCATTAGGATCAAATTTACACCTGCAAATAAAAAAATAGTAAAAAAAATTGCAGAAAAGCTGTTACATAACTTTTCATATATGTAGATCCTACGATTTGAACCTTATTATCAATTCACCAAAACCACAATTGTTAATGCATCCAATTTTCTTTCAATTCGAATTTCCTATTTAACCTTAATTTCACTAAACTCTGGGAATCGTGAATTATTTTATTCTTTATTTCTGTTGCTAACTGCGTCATTCAGGTGACTATGAAAGCCAAATACCCACATAGCTATCGATAACAATTTTCATTTAAAAAAAAAAACCTACCCGTTACCGTACCTGAGAAACTCCGTGATCCGGACATTGACAACAAAAATATTCTTGTCATGTGGATGACCGCGGCATCAATAATGCGTTGTCATGTGTCATCGTGTTTATGCTATAGCTGCTGACCTACTTTTACGGTTTAATTCGATTATTCTGGAAGAAAATGAAATTCTGGGAAGACAACGAATTGAAAAACAATTTTATTTTTTTTATTATATCACCGAGTCCCAACAAGAAAAATATCTCCAAAAAATTCGAAGAAATTCCGTAACGGTAAGCTGAGACCCGGACGCTTTTATTTCACCTTTTTTTTCCTTTATGGAGAAATTAACATTTTTTTTTATTTATATGTTTGCCTGTGCCGTCTACGAGATAACCTATAAAAAATTTCGCTACATTGTATGCGTGTCAAGTTCGTTGTGCTGTGGCCACTGGCTAAAATATGTATTGCAAAACAGTTCTGTTTTCGTATAATGTTCTTTTGTCACAGAATTACTTTCAGTTACGTGCACTTTAGGATTTATGGCCTAATTTGAGGAAAGTTCTTTTTTTCTTTTAGACGTTCTTTCATTCGATTCGCATAGTGGGTGCTTAATATGTACATACATATGTGAATTGTTTCGTAGGAATTTAAAATTGTTGTATGTATCAGCTACAACTAACTGTAATTTGTTCAATTTTAGAAAAAACTTTTCAGGACTATAATATATGTACATACCTATGTATGTATATCCTCGTAGGGTGGTGAACAATACTAATATGGAAGAAGGGATCGATATCCTTTTCTATCACGCTGATAGGTATTATTACTTATTAGGCTTGTGTAGTTCGTGAACTAACTAGTTCGGAAGAGCGTTCCCATAAGTGAAATGAACGGTCTAGTTCGCAGTGAGTCCCGCTCCTTGTTCATGTGTGTATTCATGCATTGTCGTATAGGCGCATACTGAGGCTCTTTTTTTTATGTCATCCCTTTGTAACTTCTTCGGAAAGGAACTAGTTCGCAGTGAGTTCCACCCCTAGTTCGTTCATGTTTATGGATTACTCTATACTTCCACACAAATCAACTTTTTTTATAGTCATACCATTGTACGAGACACTGAGGAATTTTTTTCTTAACTCATCACATTCTCGGACACTGACGACCTACATGATTTTACACTGAACTCAGACGAACTAGTGAACTACAAGAACGAATCAGATCGTGAACTGAAAATGATCGGTCACTATTTCACACATAGTCCTGTGTTTCCTTCGTTAATTAACTACATCGATTTTAGAGAGGAAGATCTTATATCGTACGTATTCATAAAATCTTCCTCTGTAGTTCATTAACGAAGGAAACATATGTGTTAAACAGTAACTCTTAAAACACCAATTATGATTTTCAACTTTTGTTAAAGTTGACATTGTACATGACATCGATTGTTTCGGGACATTAGAGTTTTTTAAGCGTAAAAATTCATTGTTTTCGGGGAAGTAAAAACCAATTCGATAATTCATCACCCAAGAAATACGTCGGAATTCGTGAAAAGGAGTGGTAAAATACATATGTACATCACATCGCATGCCAGAACAACAAGGATACTGCGTGAATACTCTTCCTCGCATATTATCCAATATATTCGAACAGTTCACACACATACAACCGAATGTTCGAGAATGCCCTCTCGACTACACCAATGCAGTATACTAGCAACCAGAGTTTTCAGCCGGTCACAGTAATTTTTGTGGCGTTGCCATCGACAGCCTGCGATCATTCTGGAAAGCGATCTCAGATTAAAGAACCATAAAGCGTGATCGAGTTGTGTGTAAGTCGGATGCGGAAATATTCTATGTGAAAAAATCTTTTCTTTTGAATTTCAAAATTGGAATCGAGGTAAACCCTTAGCTTGAATCAATATGCAACAATTTAGGTTCCTTTTTTTGGAGGTTGAATACTGAAATTTGTTTTTATGCCAAGTAAAATCTATTTGCTACCTGCAAACGGCTCCACTGTCATAGATCTAACAATTTTCAAAGTTTAAACTTTCTATTGCAAGCGGTTTTCTGAACTGATGTTCCGACCTCCTTCCTCCCTTAATCCCCGTACCGATCAAAAACTTCTCAATTTAGACTCCAACAAAAATTTGAATTTAATAGTTCAAATGGCTTCTTCTGTAATTAGAGATGGACAAAGCAGTTTCTTTCAATGAAGTTCTTGACTCCGAGTCACTCACTTTAAGGACCGAGTTCACTGAAGTAGTTCCGGAACTCTTCCTTCCATCGTTTCTTCGTTTTGGTTCCTTCGTTTTTATTTCATCGTTCCTTCGTTTTATTACATTGTTCCTTCGTTTTTATTCCATCGTTCCTTCGTTTTCGTTCGTTCGTTCGAACTAGTTCGTTCTTTTAGTTCATTAATAGTTCAACATGAGGGGAGAATATGATGAGAAAAAAAAGGTCAGTACATCTAGAAGATGATGAGTAAAAAAAAGATCGGTCGATCTAGAAGATGATGACCAAAAAAATAAATAAAAAGGTCGGTAAAGATTGTTGTCACGTGTCCAATTGAAATGCAGTTTACCAAAAATTGTCCTCCACAAGATACGATACTTCTTCTTATTTTTGTTTTTTATTTACTGCAATCTCTAAGCTTGGTCTTTAGGTCGTTTCCCAATACCTTCCTTCGTCTACGTCTAGTTAGAACAGTTTATGACGTCAGACTTAGTAAAGTAGTGTCTTGATTTCTTGTTGGTTTGTGCATTCGAATAGTTTGCTTATAATCATAGCAAGCTTTACTTCAAACATAAAAAAAATTCAAATTTTTCTATTGAATTTAATTTAATTTTTGATATATGAAGTTTCGAATAAACATCAGTTGAGGAATTTTGACGGTTTAGCCAAGCTTTTTCTAAACTGTTATAATACAATGCTATGCTGTGACGTCAACCTATGTTGACGTCACAGCATAGCACAGCACACAGCATAGCACGTTGAGGTAGACGAAGCAAAGTATTGGGAATCGACCTTAGTATCTATTGAATAAAACAGTTAAATTAAAATGTGACTTGTTATTTTCGAACAAATTTTTGTGTGAAATGGGACTCTTATATTCGGACAGAGAGAGTAATAAATAGCCAGTATTAAAGTTGTTGAGCTACTGAGTTTTATTATTAATAAATTTATAAAACACAAGAAATTTGAAATTTATGACTCCGGAAAATCATACCCATATCTTCAAATTCTCCTCCTTCACCTCTGATACCGAAAAATCACATAGAAACTCTTAAAATGTTTTGATATCTATTCCATTCTCGCTTAAAGACCATAAGAAAAAAATTAAAATTGATCTGGGTGAGATTTCGACAAATATTTCGCTAATTAGTAGGTGATTACAATTAGTATTCTAGCGAACAACCAAAATTGGTTTAAATATGAGGTGAACTTCGGTTTGTGTATATAATAAAAATTCACTTCATTTTGTTATAATTCGTAGAAATGAATTTCAGTTCAAGATCGTACATATCGAAGGATCAACGGTAAAACCACCAGATGTAAAGACGTTTATTGGAATTGTATAATATGTACACTGAGGATTAAACATCTCCTTCATACTTAGTACAAACAGTTTTCAAACTTCATTAAAAAGATTTAATGAAGATTTTACTATTGACATGTCCTTCCACCAGCTCTATTAATAGGCTATTTTATTTTATTATTCCAATAATAAATACTTGGAATTATGATATTAAAATTAATTGAATAAAATATCCATTTGTAAAATTCTATGAAAATCGATGGGTGAATATACTTAAAATTGAACATTAGAAACCGTTTTATATTTTATTTTCCATTATATGTTCGAGTAATTTTATTCTAGAAATTTATATGCTAACCACTTTTCACTACTAAAAAATTCCGAAAGTTATTCCTTTCTTCGCGATCATTATGCTGAAAGTTAATTTTGACTTTCTGCATAAGATAAGAATTTACGAAAAGATTAATTCTAATAAAAAATTCTGCACAAGTTCTTTGTGCATGTTAAATGGTAAACAGAATATTTACTTTTTTTTTTATTTGAAATTGTTGGTACTTGAATCGTTGAGGCTTTCGACCTCAATCAGAAATTCTAGTTGTACTACAAGGAGCGGTTTGCTTAGGCTTGAAATACTTTACCCCGAAAAAATTTAAATTCAATGTTGCGAATTTATTTATGATCATTTAACTATATGGTAGTTATGTTTGTAACTCTCGTTTATGAGAAAGTTTTGTCCGAGTTCTTTCTTCAAGTATAAACTTTACAATATACAAACGTTGTGGGCATACAATTTTATGCATTCGGGCAATTTAAAATAGTTTGTTAAAAAATTTATTTTTTAGTTCTCACCACTTTTGCTAGTAAATTCTTTTATTATTTTGTGGGTAATTCCGTTCTATCAATTTATATTCAAAATACGAATGTGAAAGGTTTTGTTCTTTACACGTGTTCTTTTCTTTTTTACGTTATTCGAAAATTACTGTACCCTGAATGGAATAACAATTTTATTTGGGCAAACGATAAAAAGTACCTCAAACATGAACAGTTTTAACAAGTACCTAGGTATAGGTACCTACTATACAACGTGAAAAAAAATGGAGTTTTAAAAAAAAAAATTAAAATTAAACACTTTTGTTTTAAGTAACGAGCCTTTAACTTTTTGACCTTCACGTAATGTATGCGGATCTATTTGATCAAATCCTATATAGACTTTTTGATGTAACGTCTAATTCTCAGCTCATTTTTATTGAACAAGATTAAATATGCATTAAAAGAATTGTGTCTAAATTGTTAATTTTTCAACTAAATATTTTTCGAAAGATGAAGGGTGGAGAATGGTTGAATATTAAAAAGTCTAAAAAAAATATTTAGGTACTTATGTATATAGTTTGATAGTCTTATAAAATTATACTTTGGATCATTAAGTATTCGAAAATTGGGAGCAATCATGTCAGACGAAATCGCTTCTTAGATGCACAAATTGTAGGACGCGGGCGCTAAACCGAGATGACTTCAGACAATGTATCCTGCAGGCACTGGCCCGATTTGGGCTGTCGCGCCATTGATGATGATGATGTCAGACGAAGAAATTTGTACAAACGCGTCGAGGTGTGAAATAAGCTTGCACATTTTAGTTCACCATAATTAGCGATTATTTCCGTTTCCCGGTCCCTCGCGAACTAGTTCTTTCTTTTAGTTCAGTAGTTCACGGGAGCTCAGTGATGAGAAAGGCAGAGCAGTAGAAATAACTCGTAGTCGTGATTGTGGTAGAATGTGATGAGCAAAAATAAAAGAGGTCATTGTCGTCATACTTCACAGGATCTGTATATCTGACTTCATTAACTTTCAAATTAAATTGAAAGTTTTTTGCGCCATTGATGATGTGATGACCAAAAAAAAGGTTTTCGTCGTCATTCTGGTAATATGTCATGAGCAAAAAGAAAACGTAATCAATGAATAGAATTGAAGTAGGAGTGAGACTGACTGCGAACTAGTTCGTTCAGTTCAGTTCTGGGAACGCCCTTCTAGTTCTTTCGCGAACTACACAAACCTAGTGTGCAGTAGGAGTAGTGGCTAGCATTTCAGTGATATTCTACTTAATTGCAATGGACCAAAAAACATTATTTAATAAAAATTTCATTAACCCCATCATTGACCTTTTTTTTTTGTTTTTGATTTAACTTCAGAACGAGTTATTGTAACACCCTTCATATATTATAAATGATGGTTTCACTTTATTATTTTCAATAATAAAGTATCGTGATCAACCTGAAATTTAAAAAAAAACTTGCTGTCCTGAAATTTTGTATTTCCACGCTTTAGGACTAGTAAACCCCAAAAAACAAGAAAAAATGTCCATGTGTCAAAATGTTTATGCAATATATTTAATATATGCAAAAAAAATTTAAAAAGCCCGCCAAAATTGTTGCCCCTTAAATAATTAGTTACGTAAGCCCATGCAGCTTTTACTTCGACATGCGCATAGAATAATTTGGCAATTTTTTATTGGGGTATGTCCAATCCCTTACATAATCTAAGATTCCTACATAATTATTTTACGTGTGTTTTTGACACGCAAGATCCCTTGGCATCCTTGGATACCTGGTACTGACAAAATAATGTTGGTCTCTATTTTTTTCGGGCTTGTACACCGGGGTGTCTTATCCTTAGCTACCTTATCAAAGGTCTTTACAGATACTAGGAGATTAGGAAAGGTCATAGAGCTAGTGGAGACGATAAGCCACCGGTTTTGTATAAAGCGCTTTGAAGTCAAAACACGATGAGAATTGAGACAAAACATGGTCGTTATATCAAATTGTTGTTGCCTTAGCGTGTGAGTGAGTGAGACAAAACAGGTCCGTTATGTCAATTTGTTGTTGTTTTGCGTGCAAACAAATGCGACGACGTCCGCCTTCAGCTCAACCGGTGCTTGTCATCTCCAGTACATATATTTCTTTGGGAAAGATTTACCAATTTTTAGGGAGAGGGGGTGAAGTACGGGTGTGGGGGTGAAAAACTTTGAATTACAATATATACTGACTTAATTATCTCAGGAACATAAAATTTAGTTTCAGTATATGGAACTAGGTACCATGTAGTGGAGTCTACTAAATGTAAAATTTTTGAGAGATGACGTGAAATGCGGATGAACAAATTTTGCGGGTCTGGGTGCAAGGAGTGATGGTGGGAGGGGATGGAAATGAAAAAAATATGATTTTAATTTTTCGTAAGTTGCAAAGAATAGAAAGCTAAAAGTTTAAAACTGTATAGGGCTACTTAGAAAAATAAATTGTTTGTATGAGGTAGCAAGATACTGGGCTGGGGCTGGTTTACATATCTCCGAAACGGCATATGCTAGAAAGTTGAAACTTATTACCTACATGAAGATATGCTACTAGAGTAATAAAAGCTAAAAAAATCGGCCAAGAGGTTGGGCGCAACTTTATTATTTTATGGGTAGAAGTCCGAAACATATTAATGCTGAGATGCCAGTCGCATAGTACCGTACACTGCATCTCAACATTAAAAACGTTCGGACTTAACCTTAAAATAATAAAGTTACGCCCAGACTGTTGGCCGGTTTTTTAGGAATCATAATGACTGAATCTTTGACTGCACTTTGCCGCAATTCCGAAAAACGCATAATTTGGGAAATAGATTTTTGTCCACCTAGTGTATGGATTCACTTTGGATTCACACGGTGAAGAATTTTCGTATGCTATCGGAATACGACCATTTGTTGAAGGCAAAGTGAATATTCAGCTACCATTTATACGTTCTCAAATACTATCATATTAATCTTTAGAACTTGTATCTACGTCAGATTAGAATTTTTGAAGAAATATTTATGGGTAGAATCTTTTTATTGCTAATTTTATACAACATTCATCACTGGCAAAAATTTATGTAATTTTTTCAAATTCATATGCTACAAACAATAACACGACGGCAGATTAATTAGTTGCAATTTGCATAAAACGATAATTTCACTGGTATAAAACCTGAACCAATGAAAGTTGAAATGTTTATTCTATATGCCGGTTTTTTTTTTTATATAAAATTACCATACGATTAAAGAACTCGTAATCCATTGCCGTCGCTATCGGTTGCCATTACTTTCTTTAGCGGTACCTGGCGGTTACGAGATTCGCTCGATCTTGTAATAAAATCAAATCAAAACAACTCGCTACAGAAGCGCAACGAATGCTATTCAAGTCGCAGTAGATAGCCTATAGCTGTAAAGAAGCATTAAATTTACATAAAATGCAAAAAACATAAAATTAGCATATGTATCTAAGCCGAGTCGATAGATGGTGGTTTTTCGCTATCACATTCATGTGGAAATGTGCAAGTTTAATAGCTTCGTTATGCATAAAATCGATAAGTTCGTTCCATTAGAAAGTAGATGTTAAGCTGGTATGTTTTCAACGTTTTAATATTAAACGATCGCTTCAATTCGCCAATTCAATTCACTAGCCAAGCTACGAGCCAAGTGTGGTCAAGTTCAAGGTTTGGAATGTGAAGAAAAAAAACTGGAATTGCAGCGTGTATAGCGCCGGCCGGTAAAACTTCTTCGAGTGAGCATTCACCGAAAAACGGAAACTGTAGGGTTCGGATTAAAATTTAAATACATCTATTTATTTTTCTAGTCTGGGTGGCTTAGTGGCTAGAGCACTTGCCTTCGGTGCACCTGGTACCAGGTTCGAATCTGCTTGGCGGCAAGTAATTTTCGAAAATGGTATTGGGTGCCGGACTACCAGTTCACTCAGCTGTAAATGAGTACCTGAGTTAAAATCGGGGTAATAATCACGGACGAGCGTGTAGCTGACCACTTCACCTCCTAGTGTTCCGTTGGTCTCGAAATGAAGTAACTCTAGCATTACTTCAAGGCCTAGGCCCGATTTGGGCTGTTGCGCCATTGATTATTATTATTTATTTTTCTATGTATTTAAAAAAATAATAACTGTTATTAATAGAGTCAAAAGTACAGGGTCTACCAATAGGGATGAAAGGATTTTTATAGCTCATGGCGGCCATATTTAAATTTCCAAATTTGAGATCTGCTGTCAGTTGTCATCAGTAAGGTTTGCCATGTCATCATGAATCGTTTCATGTTGCTCCAGCGTTTGGAAATTATTCATATATTCTATCAAAATTCAAGAAGTTTTGTTGCTACTCAAAGAGCTCGCTATTCGTCACATAACTCAATAATCCTTTCCTTGAATTGAAGAAACTGATGAGGACGATATTTATTTTCAACAAGACGTTAAAATACTCGAATTTACAAATTTTAAAAAATGTTTAAAGCCTCAGTTATAATGGTTCCGATCCGATCCGGAAAACGGAGAGTGTTGAGTTTCTCCATCCAATTCGGAACGCCTATAGTCACAATCATTCCGGTAAATAGCCGAGACACAAAACGGAGGGGTAAAGTTGATCAACTTTCAACTTCTATCCGTTCCGACGGTAAGAGGTGAAGTAATGAATTTCACCACCTCCTTCGCCACACTAAAAATCAAAATTACACCTCGATAATGTCACTTTGATGGAATCATTGTGCCTAGAAAGTTTTCTCCTTCAAGGTTGCCGGATTGGAACGGAATGATTAAAACTGAGGCTTGAGGGTTGTTGTTCTAATAGCAATTCTATCTAAATACAGTTTTTAATTTTTTCTCAATGGGCGACCTAGTTCACATACCAGCTAATAAAGTGGTGTAATTTTATTTTGTTGCTAACGTGAAAAGTTTGCATGAAAACAGTCATAAATCAACAAAATCGCATTTAACTTAAAAAAAATTGCACTGCAAAAATAATCTCATTTTACTTTATTATTTTAATAATAAAGTATTTTAAACTATAATCGAAATATCAAAAAATACGTTTTGTGTCCACTTTATAACCCATTGATTTTTTGCCCCCCTTCTGAACGCCAACACATATTTGAATTTTTTTTAATCAAAATTGCTTTTCTAGTTGATTTACATATACACACCGAGTTTCAACATTGTAGCTTAAGGGGTAATATCTAGTCAAAATATTTTTTTTTCCATTTATTTTTTAGTGGCTTAAATGTTGTAAAAACATGTCAAGAGTGATGTCTGACATAATTTTTTATTGAAAACAAATTTAAAGTGGTCGTAAAAGACGAATTTTCGAAGCAAGGCCGAGCGCTTGAAAATGACAAATTGAGTTTCGGGGTGAGTTTCGCCCCTTTTACTCGTTACCGGCGGTGCAAAGGTACACTATATAGTTTCTAAATGAGGAATAGATGGCGTTAATATATAGTTTCAGGCGCGAACGCAGGGGGGGGGGGGGGTTTGGGGGTTCAACCCCCATTTTAGTCATTGGAATAGCACTATAACGGGAATAAACGGCTATAATTTTCAATGACGGATTATCTGGTGTAATGAAGGTCATGGATGTACTCGGTATAACTATCGGTCGTCAATGTTTCGATTTTTGCAAAGGAAGCGACTCGCGCCACATTAAACTGACCGAGCGCGCACTTTCTCATGAGGCAAAAACCAGCCGTCGTGACGCTAAATCGGCTAGAAAAAAAATCGACAGCAGTCAAATCGACGCAGAAGGCCAGTTATATGGTGCAGGGATAGCAGAGTAAAGGTAAAAAAATTAACAAGTCTATATCTTTAAAATTTCATGTAGCAAACACATTGAGAAACTTTAAAAGCGTTTTTCTCGAAACCATGTTTTCAAAATCGGTTAGCAGTAGAACTCGAGTAATTTTTATCCGATCGATATGAAATTTTGGCTTATCTAGTAAAATACACACGATTTTTGAGTTTCATAAACAATTACGATTTTCATAAAGAAATTAAGGCCGATTTATTAGCAGAAAAATCGAAATTTTTTTTCGAAATGCGCTCAAATCTTCAAAAATTAAATTTTTTGAATATCCATGTGTACTTAAGTAGTAAAACTCGTGCATATCATGAAAAAATTTCATTGTTCCAGATAAGCTCGTTAAAGACTTCTGCTGCTAGCCGCGCGACGCCTACAAAAAATCGACCTTCGTTCCGTGCACTGCTCAGCCGCAATTTTTTCATAAAAATTAAAATAATTTTTTGCTTCCGACTAGATATAACCCCTTAAGCCGTTCTATATATAGGAAAAACACCCCCACCCCGTACGACCCTTAGGGGTCGAATTTCAAAAAACCTTGAAAACACTTTTTAGGTATTCATACGAAGAATTCGTAGAATTAAATTAAATTCAATATTTGGGACGAATATACGACGAAAATGGCGGAAAAATATGCATTCTATTTTCACAGATAATTTTTTTTGCCCCCCTTCTGAACGTTAATACATATTTGAGTTTTTTTTAATCAAAATTGCTTTTCTAGTTGATTTACATATACACACACCGAGTTTCAACTTTCTAGCATGAACCATTCAATAGTTAGGAAAAACACCCCTACCCCCGTACCATACTGTCCCTAAAAAAAATTATATTTTACCAACATGCCGCTACTATAGCTCTATCTAAATACCAAGTTTAAGGCTTATATCATTTCAGGTTCTTAAGATATAAGCATCGGAACTTTTTCCTTTTCGCCCTCCCCCTCCCCCACCCTCACCCTCTACACTCTCATCCCCAATTTTTTTTCTACTAGGGTTCAATTAGCGCTACTTCTGGTAAAAATTCTAAGCATCTATCTTACACTGTTCTTGAGATATGAAATGTGTTTTATTTAAAAAATTCTTATCCCCTCCACTTCTATGCTCCAGCTCCCACTTAAAAAATTTTACTTTGATCAATCTTAATTTGTAGACCTCTATACCCAAACCGAATTTTATTTTTCTAGAACAATTGGTTCATGAGATATCGTAATATAAAGTTTTTCACCCCCCACCCCCATACGCAACTGCCCCCACCCAAATTTTTCAATCTGTTCTCCTAGTATAACTACAAATATTTCTTAAGTTTGAATAGTGTGCCATTAACGGTTTAGAAGATATGGATTTTATAATGTGTCTATCTCGGCTTTTTTTGGGTTTCGGACGCATTATATTTCCTCCCACTCCCACACCCCTTGATCAATATTGACAATTTTTATGCAAATGGCTCTACTATCAGAGCTCTATAGAAATTCCAAGTTTCAGCTTCCTATTATAAGCGGTTACTGAGATCTAGAAACCAAAATTTTCGGTCTAAAACACTTTCCCCTCCTTCCCCCTCGCACCCCCACCTCTAAAAATTTCGTCACTTCAAGAAGCTTACCCCGTCTATTCGTAAACAAAATTTCAATTTAATATCTCAAAGCGTTTGGGAGCTACGAGCCTCCAAATGATTTTGCGTACGGCGTACGGCGGACAGACAAACTGAAAATTTTTATTGCTTTTTTCGTGTCTACTAGTTATGAAACGTGAAAATAAAAATTTTCAGGGTAGCCAATTTTTTTTTTAAAAAATCGATCAAAATACTTAATTATTAAAATAATATAGTAAAATTGGCATAATGCATAATGTATAACTTTGTATAAGGGCATACCTAAATTATAATTCAAATCACGTAGGTAATGTTTTCATCCGAATTACTTTCGATGACATTTTTTTTCATAAATTTCTTTAAGGACATTTACCACTGCGCGTCCATTAATCGAAGCATTGGGTAAGGTAATTGCTGTACTGCTCTTATATGTAAATTGTTCAGAGCTAAAAGCAAGACTCCTTTTACTAAATTATTATCACCGGTATAAATCTTGTATAATGATGAAAGGAAAATTCCTACCAAAAAAGAAAAGAAAGAAGAAATCTACATAAGACTTAACAAATGTTCTGTTCTGAACGGAATGAGAGAGGTGATTAATTCGATGATGATAAGAAAAATTCAAAGATGAATTTTCGGGAACCGGTTCAGTTCGGTTCGGTTCTTTATTACTTTGGATACTGGTTATACGAAAAAGAATGCTCCATCATGAAAAAGTAAGGAAATTATACTTTCATTTATGCATTCTGATTACGTACTTATCTTATTCTGATATAAGGAAAAGTGAAAACTTGTTTTCGCTGGTTCCTTGACATTGGTATTGAATTTTTTTTCTTCTTATGACATCTTTAGTCGATCTGGTAATTAGTTTTGGGGGTATATTCGATGCTAGGCGAACTTGTAAAGTGAATTATAAAAAAATATTGTGAAAAAGTCTATTAATTCAGTAATAAAAAAAGAAAATTATATATTTGATTCGAACATCTTTGATTTTTTGAATATTTTAATAAATTAATTGAAAGCAAGCAATGATTTTATTTAAATTGGGTGCATATGAAGTTGAGGTATGCTATAACTGGTAGATTCAGAAAAATGCTTTGTGATGAAGTGCCTGAAAGGCAAGTTGGAAGCACTTTTTATATATTGTTTGGTGCGAGGAAAGTATAAAACACTTTGTATAAAGTTTGAGTATGAAAGATCTTGACGAAACACGTATAACCATTTATTTTAAATTGTCTTTGCTCAAGAAGTCCCAAATTACTCGAATTTAAAAATTTCTATGAAAAGAATGAGTCTAGTCCTTTGCGTAGTTACCACTACGTCAAATATGGACGTTCGTACAAAATATTATATGGAGAAACAAACCTACAACTTAAAAAATGTAGAATTATTATTTTGCTGACACTTCAGTTCACTATAGTGACCGATCATTCGCAATTCGCGATCTGTCGCGAACTAGTTCGTTCTTTTAGTTCATTCGTTCGCGAGAGCGCAGTCAAAGATGATGTAGGCCAATGTAATGACCTAAAACAACAAAAAAATCCTCAGCAATGGATGAAGGAGCGGTACTCACTATCGTCTACTTCCTTCATATCAGTTTCAATGTGATGATTTCCAAAAAATGTCCCCAGGTTGCTCAGTATACTGAACGTTACGTAATGAACTATAGAAACCAAAAGTCTAAAGACCTGCCCTCAGGAAATTTTTGAGTTAGAAATTTGAAATTTAAAAAAACAATTTGCATATTATTGTTCATTCTATTTTGTTCTTAAGTGCGTAGGTAGGTAGTTCAGTTCACAAGTAGGCTTACTTTTTACAGATTTTTTTTTTTAACATAAAAAAAATGCAATGTTTTGTTTTCAAAGTAAATTTTTTACAGCCGTAGAGACGGGTTGTTCACGAGTGAACTGTTCCAAAAGAACACTCCATTGAGGTGAGTGAGTGAAGTAACTCACTTCTTTCGGTAAACTGCAGTTCCATTGGACACGTGACAAAAATACTTTACCGACCTTTTTTTTTGACTGACCTTTTTATCTTGCTCATTTTCTTCTCCCTTCAAGTTGATCTATGAATAAACTAAAAGAACGAACTAGGTCGCGAGCGAACGAAGGAACGAAAACGATGCAACAAAACACGAAGGAACGATGGATCGAAGAGTGCCGGAACTATATTTCACTGAACTCGATCCTTAAAGGAAGTGACTCGGAGTGATGTACTTTTTTGAAAGGAACGGCTTTGTTGTTGTCCGATTAGATGTATTCCATTTTTCATACGTGTTTTTTTGGGCAATGGTTGAAGTTAACCCTTGAATCCATCCCCTTCGTTACTTACTTTGTACTAATTTATTGTAATTGGACAAAATATATTTGGCCACATGGTTTTAACCTATTGATATCTAACTATGTATGTATATGAAATGAAAAAAAAAATCGTTTCTTACGCTATTGACATTAAGTACGTACTAGTGCCACTTAATCCATAGCTGAAAATGCAGAAGTTAAATTTTGAATTTCATAAATTACTCCTCTATCAAATAACTGTCCAAAACGATCATGCATACCTATATTAATCAAAAAATAAAGAAGTCAATTCGATATGAATATAAACAGTGAGACTTGTAGTGAAAAGAAAACTTGACATATAATTTTCAATGCAGCAATTTAATGTAATGTGCAATGAATCCGATATACTCGTATAGTTTATAGACAACTTCGAAGAAACCAACGCGGAAGTCTTTTGCTAATCGAATCATTCAACCGAAGAATATGTGTCCCGGTTTGTTTTCATACACGTACATATAAGCATATCGATCTGTAGTTGTACGCGGTTTTTACCAGAGCCAGCTACATGTCTTATATGAGTCTGATATAAAGCCGATATGTATCCTGCATAACTATAAGCATTTCTACATACTCGTATAATGTGGGAAGCGGTTTATCCAGCGATACCAATACATTCTGTAAACATCTTTGAAGATTCAAGATGTAGCCAAAGGAGCTTATCATTATTTTCCAGCATGTTATCTTGGTCCGATGTACGATAATAGTAATATTACTTTACTCATATGGTTGAATGTTAGAGTTTGTGTCTTTTATCCATTTTACCATTTAAATACATCTTTATAATAAAATGCTCTTCATTACGCACGTACACAACTGTACGTACCTATATAATTTTCAAACTAATTTTTTTCTGCGTAGGTACCAACTGTCTATCTTAGATCGATCTTCCTCACATGACACATAGAAGAAAGTGAATTAATGAGAATGATTTTATCCGCTATGCAATTTATGCAATAGTCATAAATCAACGTCAACAGATAGTGTACATGCTTTGAATATTAGCACAACAAAATCAGTTCCAGTTTCAGCGTAAAATTTATTAAAATGGACTGGAAAACCCGGAGATGTGCTTCGAAACAGAATTTTCATCGTCACAAATTAAAACGAACAGTATGTCTCACAAATTACTCATTACTTTCTTCTTTCATCGTCATATGTGCACTAATTGTAAACAACGTATTAACTCAACAAGTATGTGCTCGCTACAATTGAAAGACTAAATTCTATTCGTGCACTCCAAAAAATTCCATTCATTGATTATTCTGATATAGTAATGGGAACAACGAACAAATTCATCAATTATTTCAAAGAAATAATGAACAATACATTGATTATCTATGAATCTGATTTCATTAAACATGTCTGATATGCATGAAACCAATAACAATTTTTTTTTAACTCAAACTAAAACTAAACAGCCTGTAGAAGTAAAAACAAATTCAAACAGCCACAAGAGATATTGAGAAATTAGCAGCTGAATATTACTAAATCCTGAAACTCGTTTTTTTTAGACAATAGTATTAAAAGCGCAAGAAGTAATTCGATATCCTATCAAACCTAAGAGATATAGCAGAATTCGTGAAAACATATGCAACTCCAATACTCCCTCTGAGGGTTTGACTGTGAGAAAGATTCTGAATTTCATTCGATATGTAATCAAACCTGAGAGAAAATGTATACAGCCCCTTAACACCTCCTTAAGGGTTGCATGTCACGAAATCCTGAAAACGATTTTTAGATGAATGTCTTGCAAGCTCTTTGAAGTTGAATTCTCATCGCACCTAAAAAGTATAGTGAAATTCGTGAAAACGTACATAATTCACTGACACACCCCTACGAGTTGAATATTAAAAAATCCTAAAATTATAACAAATTAACCATTTTACATTTTATAATTTTTCTTATTTAAACAAAATGTGGTAAACTCATGGACCTGGAATAGAAGATATTTATTGTGTAGGTACTTGCCACTAAGCTACCGGAACTATTCCAAAAAAAATATCTTAACAAATGCCGACTTAAGATGTAAATAAAAAATTAAGTTACAATTCGAAATTATTTTATCGGATAAGGAAGTGTAGGTACTGCGATTTCTGCTAAACGTATTTTATTTCATTTCATAAGTACACGAGCCAAACGTAATTTGATGTTGTGCCAGTATTCAAGTTTCACGTGTTTTTAAAAAATTTTATAATCTAAATTGTCGGCATATATAGGAAAGTCCATAACGACTTCCAAATTCTTTCATAATATCATTTTACAGACGACGTATTCTTAAGTTTCATGTGACGTCGAAGTTATGTCGATGTAATTTCTTTGCAATTTTTTTTGGAAAAATAAATTATATTCTTTTAATTTCCCTTTTTTTTAGTAGGAATGGCACATGCCTTTCGAAAGATTTAATATTAAGCATAGACGAGCCTCTACCATTTTAATTAATCACTAGTTAAGTTGAGTCATCAAAATCAATTAAGTGTGCAAGTTACGGCAAAAAATCGACGATATTTCTGCTGTTATGAATATTTTTTTCATGATTTACCTACAAATAATTATAAAAATTTCAGCAGATTCGTTTTGAATAGTGTACACACGTATTTTTCCATTTATTTATTTGTTTTCAGTTGCTATTCGGTTGTCGGTGTAGTAACGTAGTGTTGAGGTATTTATTTTATATTAGAACTATAATATATAGGTACTTGTTATTGTTGACTTTTATTTTATAATGTATGACCTTTTTGATAATCTTTATCTCTAATTCAGATGAAAATAACAAAATTGAATTCTTTAAGGTTCTCATTAGCAAATTGTATTCTTAAATCCATATCACCGTAACAGGTCATAGTATAATATTGAAACTTGATAATGTTTATCTCTAATTAAGATGAAAATAACATAATTGATTTCATAAGATTCTCATTAGC
The DNA here is from genome assembly GCA_949128065.1 of Beris chalybata. Taxonomy (NCBI): domain Eukaryota; kingdom Metazoa; phylum Arthropoda; class Insecta; order Diptera; family Stratiomyidae; genus Beris; species Beris chalybata. Next base: position 95,988,862 of record OX421896.1, read on the forward strand.
AAATTTCATTCTTAAATCCATATCTTCTGAACAGGTCACACAATATTGACAATATTGGAAATTTGTGATTGAGTCGGAACAACATTTGAAGGGAGTCAGTGCATACAGAGGAGGGGGTGAGAAATTTTAGATTACGATTTCTTACATACCAATTATACCATAAAGACGTAATTTAAGGAGTTTGCTAATATAAAATGTTCCAGGGTGTGTTAGAGCATGAAAATTGTAAGAAATTTTTCGAATAAATCACGCCATATATCTCAAAACCTGTTTTAGGTAGGATCTAAGAATTTATACGGGTGACAGAATTTCCTAAACAAGAAATTTAAGAAGTCCTATAGTAGCGACATAATGAAAATTGTTCCTAATAGGTGGTTTCCCTATTTTTGGAACAGTTTATGCTAGAAACTTGGTATATCTCAATATCTACTATAAAAGTAATTTCAGTATATCCATTGACTCAGGGAAGTCGGGAAAACTTAAAGGTCACTGGAAATAGGTTAATATATTTCTACGAATTTCGTCATATCTCTTATGTCTTCTGAAATATTGAATTAATTTTACTTCCAGGGTGACTAGAAAGCGTTTTACACATTTTTCTAAATTTAACTCCTAACAAGGTATGAAATAGTTGTATGTGTATATGAGTCGTTTATTTGGAAAGTGGGCAAGTTCATTTTTGGTTATTGCGATTTAAAAGTTTGCATTGTAATAAATTTAAAAATATTTGTAAGTACTAACAGACGGTTTTTTTTTGTGATATTAGATAATGTATGTTTACTATCCAATAGTGTTCATATTACTGGGTAAAAAAATAAAGGTTTTATTGTACCTAAATGGACTTACACCAATTTGAAAATTAATGAAATCGAATATCAGATCAGAGTGATGATAAAAATTTGCATTGAAAACACCATGAATATTGATGTTTTTGTTATGTATTGCGTTTTCCTGTATATATAAGGCTAGAATATAAATTTTAACAGGAATAGCTACCCCAGAAAGCCCACTGATGCAGCTCCTCGCAATAAATTCTCTACCTTAGTCTACTATCCTACTATATGAAAAAAAGATATGAAAAGTCATAAAAACGGATGTATTTTTTTCCGTAATTATCCAGAACATAACTAGTAGAAGATTTATATAAAAAATAGCAACAACATTGCTGTTCTTATGACTTTTTTATAACATTTTTCCATATTATAGTAGGCTAGATTAGAGAAATTTTGATTTTTTCGTAGAGAATTTTTTCGTTGTCTGTGAGCTCACTCAAGGTGCAATCTGGCTGGTACTGCCGACCGTCGCGGACAGCAGTCACTATCCACTTTTGCACTCACAACCGCCAACTGCCGAGCAGTCACAAATAGACAACACAGCTTGTTTTGGCCTAAAGCAGTAGTCTACTACTGGCAGTTTCTGCTAACCGCGACGGTCGGCAGTACCAGCCAGACTGTAAACAAATATTCAAGAAGAACGGGAGGTAGATATAGTATATATCGTAATAAATCCTTTATGTCCTTACATTTGTCATATGTAATTAATCTTCTTTTTTCATATAGAGAAGGTTGTTTTATATTTTCGAAATTATGTGGTTGGATTCCTCGTTGTTGTTATAATATCAGAAACTGAACTAGAACTTACTTGCAAGCTGATAATATAAGTCGAATATTATACAATTTATAATTTTCACTTTATTATTTTTTAATAATAAAGTATTTGTCGTGTTTCCAATATTACGAAAATTTCTCGGTGTTGGAAGTAAACGTATTATCGAAACAGATATGTATATGCTAGGGGAATACCAGTGACGGTGTAAGTTAGTTAGAAGTTGATTTAATATGCACCTGGAATCACCGATTCGGTTAGACACTAAAACTAATAATTTTCTCGTATCGATTATCTCGAAACTGCATCTTTAAAAACTCCTCCTATTGTAGCTAAAAAAGGTATGTCGCAATTTGGTTTTGGAAAAAAATATATTTTTGAAAGTTGTAATAATATCATGTCAAAATTTTAAAATGAAGCGATTGTTTTATTACCATAAAAAATGCATGAAAAATCCCCTCCCCATAAGGCTAGTTCAGTTCTCTAATAATTTAATTAGATTTGAGATCCCAAGTTAATTTTTTGGTATGTTTTGGAAAACAGTTTAGCCCACAAAATATAAAAAAATAAAAAAAGGATATTCAAGAATAAAGGACAAAATCGATATCCTTGAAAAAAAAAAAAAAATTCTGGGATAATTTTTATCGGCAACAATCTTCCAATTAAAAATAAGCCCAATTTTATTATCCTACACAGTAAAAAAAATTCATTGACTTTTACATCTTTTGGATAGTAGGCAAATATGCCTAACTTTTTTAAGTAAAATTACATTGGAAAGTAATAGTCAATTTTTTGGGTAGTAAATTTCAATTTGCAATCAAAAAATTTTAGTTTGTAATCAGCAAATTACAATTTTGAAAGCAGCAAATTCATTATATATATTCTCTGAAAAATAGTATAATTAGCACTCTATATTCTCTAAAAAAACAAAAAAAAAAACATTTATTAGCAACTCTTTAAAGTAAGTTATACTTCTAATATTATTTCTTACTTACTTACTTCCTACTCTGAAATAAAACACTTGGATGTAGATAGGGAATCGAGCCCGGACCCGCGATCAATTCTGGTATTGGAGCGAAGGTTTGGCGCGCATAGCCACTGCATGAACAAAAACCTATTTCTTTAAACTTTTCGATATTCTTACATCATGGTCAGTTTATTTGTTTGCCAGTTCAATTAATTCTTGTTGCATCTTACAAGGAGCTATTAAAGTTGAAACAACCGCTGTAAGTTGATGATTTCTAATTTGTTGATCATGAAACACTTTCGATGATTCTATTCATTGTTTCAGCATCTATTCATTAATTTTACAAATTTTTTTTTTTGTTATTTGCACAATCACTTATAAGAAAACAATTTTATATATTATAATTTTTCGGCACAAATTGGCCTTGGTAAAAAAAAAATGCAAAATCGGTTGTGTAAAATTGCAAAACCCATCTCTCTCATCTTCTCACGTTATCGTGCAATCGGTGTTATCCCGTCGTGACGGATGAGAGTAAATTCCGCCTTAAGAATAGAAATATTTACGAATGAAACTAGAGTCAGCATCTTGAATTTTAATAATTCTTCGAAATCGCAACTAATATGAATAAATTTTGAATGTTTGTTTTCGCAATGTAAAACGGTATCCGTACAAAATATGCAGCTGGATAAATTGTTCTTCTACATTCGTCAAAACATATATTGATTTTATACAGAAAAAAGAGATTTAAATTAAAACAAATAGTTAAATTGTTTTACAACTACATATAGTTATTTTGTTTCGGTTCTCATTGATAATATTAACATATTCTTGGTGACCTACAGACCCATATCGAAGACATTACTATGGTTCTTGGTTGTAGCTTTTAAGTTTTATCGCCGAAGAAAAAACATTCAGAACACATTACAATTTACGTATAATATCGTATCCATCCACATCCTGCAAATAATTTGTAAGCAAATTTAAATTCAAAAATAAATTTTTCAAAATAAAAGTATAACAACTACTATCTCGATAAACAATTTCTAAAACGTTGCAGTTTGAAAACAAAGAATGTTTTTAGTTTCTTTTTGTTTTTGAAGGTGAATTTTAAAATTTGGCTATATTCAAGGTAAAGGCCGCCACCATGTTGTTTCACATGCTATTTACTTACTTGTTTCAATTGACTTTATTAGATATTATTTTTGTTTTATTTAGAGGGAAGAAGGTTCTAATCAATCTAAGTGTTTTGCGTATATCGAAACGAAGGATTTAGTTGAACGATGCAATACTACCTAAAAGTTTAATTTAAATTTGTCAAGTGCCATTCGTGCTGAACATTGAATTGAATTAAGTAGATGTCGAATAAAAAGATTTGTTTACTTGAATGTTGGAAATTTTCAATCAACGCAAATTTCGTTGATTTTACTTTCCTCTTTGCTTTCTGCGACTTTCATTTCTTGATGTTTCTCGGCAAGTGTTTCGCGGTCGAGTCCAGGTCATACTTCAAAATGCTGTTTTGCGTTAACTTCCTCAACATATTCCAGTACCTTGCTGTTTATACTAAAATAATAATAATAATCAATGACGCAACAGCCCAAGTCGGGCCTAGGCCTTGAAGTAATGCTAGAGTTACTTCATTACGAGACCAACGGAACACTAGGAGGTGTAGTGGTCAGCCACATGCTCATCCGTGATTATTACCCCAATTTAACTCAGGTACCTCCTACTCATTTACAGCTGAGTGAACTAGTAGTCCGGCATCATTTAAAATTACTTGCCGCCAAGCAGATTCGAGCCTGGTACCAGGTGCACCAAAGGCAAGTGCTCTAGTCACTAAGCCACCCAGACTACTGTTTATACTATAAAATATATTAATACAGTGCAGTCCGCTTATAAAATGCACTTTTAACGTACTTTCGGTTATATAACTTACCTTTTATAAATCCCCATTCACTGTGAAAATTTGAATCAAATCTCTCTAGGAGATCATCAGTTATGACGTATCGAATACGTTTGTGTATGGTGCATATGATGAACGGAGGGACATCACTCTTTAATGTGAAAATAAAAATTTTGAGAAAATTTCAGAATGAACCCACGATTCTGAAGGGTTCATTCTGAAATTTTCTCAAATTTGCAATGCAAAGTTTATGAGAGCTGCTACACTATCAATGGGCATAAGCAATTAGCACAGACTTTTTTGTCATTTAATCTAATCTAATCTAATCTAATCAGCTTATTTGATTTTCGGTCTTAACAATTAAGGTTTTTCAGTACAGTAGATAAAGATTGTACATCCCTAAAAAAATTCGATAATTTAGTATCCTTGTGGCAATTGGTGAATGCTGTTGTAATCTTAGGTCTAACCTAACTCTCCATACTGGCTAATTGGGTCCTGCTCATTTATTTCATTCAAAACTATTCTACCCATTTCTAAGTATGCAAATAGAAAACGAATGTGTACCATATATTAATCTCAATTCAATCATTCTTTTTTCTCTTAATCAAAAATTATTTAAAAAAAAAAAAAAACCATCAATATAAAATCAATCAGAAATGATCATCACATACCTGTACCACTATGATCGTGAGTGATCCACCATTATCACACATAATAATACGTCGATGATCGATGCATAAATCGATGCAGCGCACGTACCGTACTAGACACAAAGTCTGCTACGATAAAACCACTTTATCAATGGTCTCGGCCTGAACTGTCGATCGCTTTCTTCTTATGTAACATGAAAATCATTAACGGATCGAGATCTTCCTTAACAATCTGGTCAAGGATCATTGTATCTTAGACAGACCACTTCAACTTGAGGAGTAAATTGTAAAAGACTTATTTCAGATTTGTTTTCATATGTATGGGAAAATTAAAAAACAAACATACTTGAGATCACCTGGAATCGTAGCCAGCCTACATGACGGGGAATATGAAGGAATAAGCAACTAATAAATAAAAGCACAGCAACAAATTAATTCAGTGAACAGGTAGTAATCATTTTTCCTGTATAGTAGCTGGTACGTATTTTACGCATGCTCGCTGCCTTCTGTAAATATTCATGCGTACTAATGAATTATATACAACGTATGGTTATACCTGTGTATAGGCATATGCATTTTTTTTTACTATAAAACATTTACATTTTTATTTAGCAGTATTGCATCGGAACTGGTGCAAGAACGTACTTACATATACGAGGTAACGATGCACTTTTTCGATGCACTTATGCACAGGTGAGCTTCATTCCATGTACCGACGAAAGAAAATAAATAGTATTAATAATATACCTGTGAGATGTGCTACCGATTTTGTTGTTTTTCTTTACCTTCACCTTTTCCTCATTTCATTTTCCATCAAGTTTAAATTTTTATTTTTTTTTAAACTGGTTCTCGGCTATGTTATAATGTCGGTTCGGTACTTGATTATCGTATATGCCGGGCCGGCTGTTATGCTACGCCTATGCCTACGTATTTTGATTTTTAAGCAGTTAAATATCACGCTTCACGCTGCACTGGTCAGCGCCCATGCATGATGCATCCAATGCGTTCTAGTTGTAGGCTTTTCTTCGGTAACATCATCAACATAAAAATGTTGTTGTATACATGATTCTCGGTCAAGTTCTAGGACAGTGTGTCCAGTAAAAATGGTTTTTCTTTTCTTTGCTCAGGTAAATAATGGTCAGTGGTTGGCCATTTTATGTAGGTCTTCATGCCACAAAGTCAGAAAGTTTTTATTATTTTTATTACGTTTTGTGCTATAGGCAAAGCGCTACGTTTTTTTTAAAAGGTAAACAAAGTCTAGACTCAAATTCAAGGTTCTGGTATGTGTTTTTTTTAAGTCTGAGGATCAAGGATAAAAGGTGTGTCTTTTTGTTCACTATATTTCCTTAGTTCGTAGGTTGTTGTATGTTACATTGTTTAAACCTGATTTGGTTGCTATAGTTCTTTTTTTAGTATGAACGATTTTTTGTCGTGTTTTAGGCCACTCTAGAGACTGATAAAAGGCCTTTTGGGGATAATTTTTTCAGAAAAACTACAAAATAAATCGAGATTACAAAAATGGGTGTTTGTAGTACACATTATTGACTAGGTACAGTAATTTTTTGGAAGCGATTAAATTCAAAATGGCGGCTGTGCAGCGTTTTTGCATTGACGTCACCGTTTTTCCAGGGTCCACGGCCGGACACCTGGTGCCTGTAATTTGAATTGGGCCATTCCATCCGTCAATTGCAAAAAAGGCCAATTTTTTGACCTTACCATCGCTGATTCCTTTATGTAGAATTAGCGAAAAAAAATATAATTTCAAATTTTTTTTGTTAGTTATAGTATGTTAAAGTTCGTTTTAGTTCTTCGAGTATATAAATTTTCAAAAGAATCGGCAATGGTAAGGTAACACTTTTGACGATTCTTGATGGAATGACCCTATGTCTATAAAGAATTTTGAGAAGCACTGATGTTCTTAGATTTTTTTTAGCCCGATTCCATTGAGATCCCAAGTTGATTTTTTGATATGTTTTGAAAAACAGTATAATACACAAAATATAAAAAAAAAAGAAATGATATTTTTGAGATATTCAAGAATAACGGACAAAATCGTTATTTTTGGAAAAAAAATTAAGGGTAAATTTTATTGGTTTTTTTTTTTTGATTTTGCGACAACCTTCCCCTTTAAAATTAGTCCTATTTTATTTTTCTATGATAAAAACTAACAGAGATATGAATTTTCAAAGAGGATTGGGACACCATTTTTGCCAAACCTTTAACATACTATAACTACAAAAGAATCGGCGATGGTAAGGTCACAACTTTTGCGATTCTTGATGGAATAACCCGATAAGCCAGTGAATTAGTGTATTATTGTAAAATTTGCTTAAAAATCGTCAGAAAACTGTTAATAACAAATGAACTAAGCAATATAAAAAATCCTACGTACTCTGATGGAAAATATACAGGCCAATTCAGCGCCAGAGTCACAAGTCACAAAGTATGTGGAGAGCCACAATTTTGTATTAATTTTGAATTAATTGTGACGTTCCACCTACTTTGTGACTTGTGACTCTGGCGCTGAATAGGCCTGAATGTTTCAAAGATATAATCAGTCGAGTCCGAAAACTCACACAAAATAAATTTAACAGTATTCACCGGAAAACCTTGTATTTTCAGCTCTAAGCTACTTGCCCAAGTCTCCAGAGTAATCGTCTCAAAGACGAGGCTTTTTTTAATGCAGAATTCATATGCTGCCAAAAAAAAGGGAAAAGGTTGTGCCTAGCGATGGACAATATTTTTAAAAAATAATAATGAAACCAAATTCCCAAAAAAAAGGCTCAAAGCTTGTCAAAAATAAACAACGGAAACTTATTTGCGCACCTAATATTTTTCACTAGTTCTTAAAGTACAAAAATTTTCAAAAGAATCATAGGTGGTAAGGTCACAAATTTCGTCATTTTTGGTGATTCTTGATGGAATGACCCTATTACCTACGCAATATTCTAATTATAGCCCACATTGCGAGTAAAAAATCGGAGAACTGTTAAAGTATGTACCTTTAGAAAATTTGGAATTGCTCTTGCGGGGGGGGGGGGAGCGGTCACGCCTTCACCCCTCCTGTATCCGCCAATGTGCATAGTATGTATAGTTTTTCAGTACGATCGGGTTACTTTAAAAAGAGATGGACAAGATAGCATTTTAAAAGCATTTTATTATATACATATGTATGTATATGTCAATTTATGATTTTCTTTTGTTATTAGGTATACTAAAATACAGTAAAACCTGTCTAAGACAGAATGCTGTGGTACCCAGCTTTGTATAGTTAAAAGTTCTACAATATAGTGGTACATTTTCATAGTCATTTGGTTTAAATTGTTGATCAAAAAATTTTAGTTTTATTATTTGCAATAAAATAAAAGATCGCTTACTCTACAAGAATTAAAGGAAAGATTTCCTGTTACATTTTCGTGATTTTCTTGCTAACCACAACAAATTAATAAGGTTCGAAAGTAGGTAGGAAAAAAAAAAAGAGAAATAAAATAAAGAACGCACAAATCGAATTATTATTTTTTGCGGTCAATTAATGCACTTGACTGTGATTGAAATACCAATCGAAGCTAGAAAAATGGTCAGCATTTTCGTACACTTGCCATTAATAGAGTAATAAAAATATTTACATATATAAATGAAATTTAATACTCTCTGCCGATAGGATAGTCCTGCCTGCATGCTTTTCCAGACTTTAGTTCATTTGCCACGAGCTTGTGTAAGCGATTAATTAGACCGGATTCTCAGCCATTTAATTCGATTGTCAGCTTTATTTTATTATTGAAAGCAACAACATACAAAAAAAATGTTTAAAAAAAAATTTGGAAGACTAAATAATTATTGCTAAATCGGGCGCCAGTTGCTACTAGGTGGTGCTATTTATATTATACAATATATATTACTGTCTTCAATATTATCAAAATTACTGGCCAACTTTACAAGTAAAGTATGAAATTACACAAATAGATTCAAATGAGAGAAATTATTGAGTTAATCAAATGACGAATGACATGGAAGTTAAGTTGGGTTTAACTTCGGATAAAATTTAATCTGACCCGGGTGATGGATGTGGTCTAAGCCTTAAAGATGAAGAAAAAGCTTTTAATGTCTTATATTAATAATGGTTAAATTTTTGAATACCTAAATGTTATAATATTATTATGTGAAATAAAATTATTTCAAAGAAGTGTGATTTAAAAAAATTTGGTACCCTGAAATTATGATGTTAACACAAAAAAGTTTCCCTTTACGCCTCAAACTTCTTTGGCGACTAGTAACTCATAAAGCTATTAAGGGATTACACCTATGTATGTATATTTACGTTTAGAAATTTTGAAAAAAAAATCGATTTTTCAAAAATGGTGTTTTTTAAAAGTACATACATACCTACTTCTAAGAATGTTGTGTGAAAATTTTTAAAGAATCCCTGAAATATTTCCAGAGTTACAGGCTATTGGGTGACTGTACCCGTGGCCGTTTACTAGCTCTGAAAACCGAACCCGGCAAACATAAACTTTAAACACGTTTTTCTCAAAATCATTTTTTCACAGTCGGTGGCCGCGAAAGTATTATTCAAACGATCTTCTTGAAATTGTGTGTACTTATTTTAAACATACATACATATATAACTCGTGATTGAACGAATGCTTTTTTTTAATGAAAACTTTTTCTTAGCGTATAAAGCCCAAAAAAAAATATATACATATATATATTATAAAAAAGTATATTACTACTCCTATAAGCCACGGGTTAGAGGAGTTTTTCAATTCCAGAATTGCTTATGCTAGAAAGTTGAAATTTGCTATACCCATAATATATATAAACCGTTGTATTTAAAAGTGGTATAAGTCCATTTTTCATACATTGAGATATTTAGGGTTTTACGTTGGAAATAATTTAAAAACATTGGTACGTTACTATCAATCGGTTTATGTTTTAACACTATAAACCTGTTAAATTTTATTATGCAATAATAATTATTAAAGTTATTAAAGAAAAAAAAACTGCACCAAATAGACTCGATAATGTGAACTTAATTGAAACCGACTGATTTCGCATTTTGGAGGTTTTCTCTTTATTGGAGATGAAAAAAAAAAATTTTATTGAAAAAAAAAACCAAATTTCAAATTTCATGTAGGTACATTAAGCATAAAACAAAAATCCATTTATATTTTTCGAAAACCGAAGTTATTTTTATTAATTCTGAAAATGATGAAGAAAAATACTTTTTTATTCTTAGAAAGGCAGATTTGAAAAAAAAAATTGATTTTGGATTGTGGGATAGTGTTGAATGCTTTTTCGACGACTGTAGACATAATGTGTACATTTGTTTGTTCGTAATATAAAAAAGACTAATATAAACTAATATAAAAAATTAAAATTAATTAATCAATTTTACTTTATTAATTTAAAAATTAAGTATTGTGATTGATTTTAAAAAAAAAAAAATTTGCTACCCTCAAAATTTTTATTTTCACGTTTCGAAAAAAGCAATAAAAATTTTCAGTCTGTGTGTCCGCCGTACGCAAGATCGTTTGGAGGCTCGTAGCTGCCAAACGATTTGAGATATTAAATTGAAATTTTTTTTAACGAATAGACGGGGTAGGCTCCTTGAAGTGACCAAATTTTTAGGGGTGTTGGTATGAGGGGGAAGGAGGGGGAAGTGTTTTAGACCGAAAATTTTGGTTTCTAGATCTCAGTAACCCCTAATGATAGGAAGCTGAAACTTGGAATTTCTATAGAACTTTGATAGTAAACCCATTTGCAGAAAAATTGCCAATATTGATCAAGGGGTGTGGGAGTGAGAGGAAATATAATCCGTCCGAAACCCAAAAAAGAAGAGATAGACACATTCTAAAATCCATATCTCCTAAACCGTTAATGGCACACTATTCAAACTTAAGAAATATTTGTAGTTATACTAGGAGAACAGAATCAAGAAAAGTTTTGGGTGGGGGAAGTTGTGTATGGGGGTGGGGGGTGAAAAACTTTAGATTACGATACCTCATGAACCAATTACTTTAGAAAAATAAAATTCGGTTTGGGTATAAAGGTCAACAAATAAAGATTGATCAAACTAAAATTTTTTAAGTGGGAGGTGGAGCATAGAAGTGGAGGGGATGAGAATTTTTCAAATCAAACACATTTCATATCTCAAGAACAGTGTAAGATAGATGCTTAGAATTTTTACCAGAAGTAGCACTAATTAAACCCTCGGGTAGTTTGGGGTTGTGGGTGTGGAGGGGGAGGGTGGGGGAGGGTGAAAAGGAAAAAGTTCCGATGCTTATATCTTGAGAACCTGTAATGATATAAGCCTTAAACTTGGTATTTAGATAGAACTATAGTAGCGAAATGTTGGAAAAATTTAATTTTTTTTAGGTGTAGTATGCTACGGGGGGGTATTTTTCCTAACTATTAAACGGTTCATTGCTAGAAAGTTGAAACTCGGTGTATATATGTAAATCCACTAGAAAAGTAGTTGTGATAAAACAAAATTTAAATATTCATTGGCGTTCAGAAAGGGGGCAAAAAAAATTATTTGTAAATATAATAAATATAAAATGCATATATTTTCACGATTTTCGTCATATCTACTAGGTCTTTTCAAATATTGAATTCATTTTTATTCTACGGATTCTTCGTATGAATACCTAGAAAGTGTTTTCAAGGTTTTTTTGAAATTCGACCCCTAAGGGTAGTGTGGTACAAGTGGGGGTGTTTTCCCTGACTAGAGAACGGCTTAAGCTACAATGTTGAAACTCGGTGTGTATATCTAAATCAACTAGAAAAATAATTTTGAAAAAAAAAACGAATATCTATTGGCGTTCAGAAGGGGGGCAAAAAAAATTTCTGTGAAAATAGAATGCATATTTTCCCACGATTTTTGACATATCTACTACCTCGTCCCAAATATTGAATTTAATTTTATTCTATGTATTCTCCATAATTGATCCCTAAAGGGGGATCCAATCCAATCAGATTTTCACTTCCACGATCTTGTTCTTTTTGATAGGTTTTCAGTCACATAGTAGCCTCCACCACATTTCAGAATTGAACGCGTTCCTAACTTCTACCGGAAAAATAATAAAGTTACGCCCAGATTGTTGGCAGATTTTTTTTTTTTCGTTTAGTGGACTTATACCACTTTAAAAAAAAAGGCTGTATGTACAATAGATGAAGAAAAATTATTTTTTTTAGTATTAACATTGTTTTTTACTGGTATAAATAGACTACTTATGAAAACCATGGCGCCTGCTGGCCAAGTTTTTGATAGGTAAAACGTTAATTACGGCTAGTCTCCCATTCTAGCTTCGTACTGTACGCTTTCTTACTCTTTTATCTTCGTGTTTTTCACAGATGGTCCTATGAATGACCTTGTTTTCTATTATACTCGGATTTTGCGAAAAAATATATGCTAATAACTGCTGTTGAGAGTGGCGCGGCAAATAGCCAGAAAACCGCTTTAAGCCGATGTATGCTCACATTTAGTGCTATAACTTTGTAATGGAGTGGAATTTTCTAAATTCAATTTTTTTTTATAATTCTTGAAAGTATAAGACATAAAAAATTTGTAAAAAAAAATCGATTTTCAGGGTGATATGAGCCCTTAAATATAATCGTCAAAAAACTAATGTAGTGTAACTAGGAGGATTCCGATAATTTTTCATGGTCTTGCGAGACATCGATTTGGCTTTCACTTCTATAGGGTTCATACCTATGTATGTGTACCTAGGTATATAGGTATAATTATTAAAAAAATTAATTTCAGAATTTCGCGATATTCAACCCCAAGGTGTAAGGTTTGATGACCTCACCATTGCGAATTGCTTCAAACTAGCATATTTCTTTGGAACCTTTTAACAATTAATGTTTATAAAATTTAAAATGCCTACCTACCAAAAGCTATAGGAAAATATTCTTGAATACTTAACTTGCTAACTTTTTGTATGGGTGCTATCCGAAGGAGTAGAGGGTCTTGTTACTTTCAGCGAAATCCCCAAACTTTGCTTTCACTCAATACTAATTTGTACAAATTTTGGACTCTTTGGCTAATCTGTTACTTGAGTTATACTGAGCTCCGTAAACTAAGCTAGGACATTTTGACAGGATTTTTGTATGTCAACTATACTAAGGTAAGAACTCATGCAATTTTTTCAGTTCATACAATTTGCTGTAAATATTATAAAATCATCATATACAAAATTTAAAAAGGTTTTAACGACTTTTGTATGACAGATACCGGAAGGAGTTGACGGATGTTACTAATTATAAGCAGTGAGCTCAGTCTTGCTTATAACTTAAAACTAATTCCTACAAAATTTTTACTTTCGGCTTTAACATGTTCGTTATTCGATATAATGGATTGTGTACCTAACTTGAATTCATTTTACCTTATTTTTTTATTTTGAGTTTTTATTATTTTAATGTAAATTATTGTTATTCTGTTTTATTTTCAAGTGTCACGGCCCGTTAATAAATAAAGAAATAAATAAAAATTAATGTTTGAAGGACTTTTATTGGCTGCTACACGAAGGACTCATTTGCGTCATATTCAGAGAATTTTAGCTTCAAACATTGTGCAAAATTTCAAGTTCCTAACTTAAAGCGTTCGATCAATCATCATGAATACGTGTTTTATGGACTATTGTGTAGGAGTTACCTGAAGGAGTGAAATGATTTCTCTCATTAACGAATTTAGTCATCATTTTACAGGTCATGATAAAATTTCAATTTCTAGGTCAACGCGGACAGACAGACAGATCGACAGACGAGAGTACAGCCAGAACCAGGCGCGAACGTAGACAATTATTTGGTGGTAGGGAGGGGGGTGGGGTTGTTTCAGACAAATTCAAGCGTCGAGTATATGTTACAATTAGTTGTGCGTTTTTAATTACATCATCTTGAAGGTGAAGGGGGGGGGGGGATTTGAACCCCAAAAAGCTCCCCTGCGTTCGTGCCTGGCCACAACTGTCTATAACATAATATACGAGTATACCCTTTTTCGACCAAAGCTCAATTCTATGCGCTCCAATCTTTTCGGGTTGGATAAAACTTATAATATTCTATGATTCCATCTATAGAGTATACTAATGTTGCAATTTTGCAATTATTTTATAATTTGACTGTTTAATTAACTAGTTAATTTTTTTCATAAAAACTAATTGAATTAGATATAATATTGTAACGATCGGAGAATATTTCAAGTTTTCCACGCAATCTTACAAATAAGATGATTTTAATTTTCATTTTCATCTTCTTCGTACTTCAAGTTACTTCTTGAATAGTAAGTTCTTGTATATTTATAAAAGAAAAATAAAATTAAAAAGAAATATACTCTCTCGTACAATGAATATAAGTATAGTAAGTAAAGTATAGCGTGTAATGTTTGTAAGTACATGAAAAAGACGAATCTAAAATACCTTGAGCTCTTCTTCTTCTTCTGCGTCTTCCTCTATGTCTTTATAAAGTACATTTTTTCTGTATAGTGTGTTTAGTGTCCCTCTAGGTAGATAACTCCACTGGCCTGGTGTGGAATTGTGTAGCATTTTATTCCCGTATGATACGTGAACAAATATGAAAAGAACCGCGATATGCCGGCCACGATCTCCACTCAAGGCTTGGACACATATAAAAGCGATCGTCATCAGCCAAAATCATTCAGTTTCTGTTTTTGGTTCCTTAAGGTAACGCCAGTTGTCTACTATTCGTATACAAATTGTTAAAAATATCGTAAATAAAAATTCTTTTTCATTTTTATTTATTTATTTGTCGTTCTATTCCACTGCTTAGAGTAATAAACGGTTCGGTGTGTTGTTAAAATCAAATCGAAATAAAAACGGTTTTATTTAATATCAGTGAGAAAGTAAACAGACTGAATAGTGTTTAGTGATTGGTTTGTTATCGATAGAAGAACAATGGGACTACTAGCCGCCTTACCGATTTTAGTGTTTATCCTAATTGGAATCCTAGCCTATTTGAATGTTGTGTATGAAAGTTACCGGAAAGTTAAAGTGACAAAACAAAGTTTTCTAAAAGGAAAATCGAAAAGTAGTGAAGTAATTGTTTCAAAATATAAGCAAGCACCGGGACCTTTTCCATGGCCAATTCTTGGCAATTTGGCGCTACTCGGACAATATGAAGTTCCGTTTGAAGGCTTTACGGTTTTAGCGAAGAAATTCGGCGATATTTATACCCTAACGTTGGGTACGACGCGCTGTTTAATTGTTAACAATTTGGATCTGATTCGTGAAGTTCTGAATCAAAATGGAAAGTTTTTTGGCGGTAGACCTGATTTTATTCGATACAATCGACTTTTTGGCGGTGATCGCAATAATTGTAAGTAAACAAGTGTTTCAAATGTTCTTTTAAATTAAACAATCGTAAGCAAGTGCCTCAAATGTTTTTGTAAAATTAAACAATCGCGATAAATGCAAAATTTCTTAAATCACACTTAAGCCGATCACCGATCTTGTCGATCACTTGATCCTGTTTTATACACATTTTTTGTAGCACAATAAATTGTTTCATCAAAAACATATAAAATCGGGTAAATTCAAACCAAAGTGAAATCGGATCGACAGTTTTTAAAATTAGGAAAAAAAATCAAAATAAAATTTTTTCTTTTTAATCAATTCATAATATCCAATGATTTAGAACAATTACATCGAATAGTATAAAAGTTTGTGGATCGTGCCATTCATTGTATGTACCTACATTTAAATTCTATTACACTTTGAACTTGAAAAAAATTTTGTCGCATTTTATTTCCTGTCTTGTCCTTCAGAATTTGATTACCTCCGCGATCGTAAGATCGGCACGATTGACCCTCACTATTGGCCCACTAAAAAAAAAAATCGCATGTGTCCAACGTTGAACTTGGAACTTGTGAATGAAAAAATACGATCTTCTTTTTGAGTGAATTAAAAAAGTAAAGGAAAAACGGAAGGAAGTACGAGTGTAGTATGAATATATGTTTGGACCGTACTCTTGCTTAAGAGGTTCGTTCGTTTAGGGCATGATCGTCTTTGATGTGTCGATTTCCTTATGTTTTTGTTTTAAATTTCATTTCTTTTTCTTATTTCAGCACTTGCCCTGTGCGATTGGTCTCACCTGCAGCAGAAGCGACGGAATTTGGCGCGAAAACATTGTTCACCTCGAGATGCAACGTCATTTTTTACAAAAATGTCCGATGTCGGTTACTTCGAAATGCAAGAGTTTATGGATAAGCTGAAGGTCGATATTGTGCCGGGACAAGAATATTATATAAAGCCGATCATAATGAAAGCATGTGCGAATATGTTCACTCAGTACATGTGCTCGATCCGTTTCGATTACGATAATAGCGAATTTCAAACGATCGTGCGATATTTCGATGAGATCTTCTGGGAGATCAATCAAGGATACGCTATTGATTTCCTACCGTGGCTTTTGCCATTTTATCGGAATCATATGAATAAGATCGTTCACTGGTCGACCACGATCAGGAAATTCATTCTGGAGAAGATCATCGATGAACGCGAACAGCATATCGATCTTGATGAACCCGATCGCGACTTTACCGATGCCCTACTGAAGAGCTTGATCAAAGACGATGATGTATCGCGTAATACATTGATTTTTATGTTGGAAGATTTTCTGGGAGGACATGCCTCCGTCGGAAATTTAATAATGCTTTCGTTAGCGTATATCGTTCGTGATCCGGAAATCGGTCGGAAAATTCAAAAAGAAGTCGATCGTATTACCGAAAACGGTAAGCGACTGGTTAATTTAAACGATACCGAAAATATGCCGTTTACGGTTGCAACGATCTACGAAGCTTTACGATATTCGTCGTCACCGATTGTGCCACATGTAGCCACTGAAGATTGTTGCATATCGGGATATGGCGTGACCAAAGGTACGATTGTCTTCATCAACAATTACGAATTGAATACGAGCGAAAAGTACTGGGACGATCCGAAAACTTTTCGTCCGGAACGTTTTTTCGAGACGGTAACAAGCGAACAGGTCAAAAACGAACGAAAAATGTCGGAATCTTCGGATTCGGGAGTCGAATTCGAACAACGCGCCAAAACGATCAGTTCGAAAAGTTCGAATAAGGCAACCGGTGAAATTATACGAGTTCGAAAAAATATTCCGCATTTTTTGCCGTTCAGTATCGGTAAGCGGACATGCGTCGGTCAGAATTTGGTTCTTGGATTTGGTTTTGTTACGCTTGCGAATATCCTTCAAGCCTACAATGTTAGCAGCATGGATTTGTCGCGAGTTAAGACTATTCCAGCTTGTGTTGCACTACCACCGGACACATTTCCGCTCACGTTTACGCAACGTATGCAACAATCCAACTTATAATTATACGCAACCATTTTACTTTTATTCGAAAGACATGTTAAACTATATTTCACTATTTATGATAGCACAATTAATTATTATTTTTTTTTACTTTTAATTATTTAAAACTATAATGTAAATTATTTTCACATTCGTAAGAACTGTTGTTTTCAGAATGCTTCGACGAGGCCGGTCCTCAAAGACTTACAAAGATGAGCAGGATTTTCATAAAATCGTACCTTTGAGCTTGACTTTAAACTATCGAATTCTAAAAACGACAATCGTCTTACAACACTTAAACAGAAAAAAAAATACACAGTATAAATCATAATAATATTTTCTTTTTCCAAGAGAAGTCATAAAGCTTGTATGTTGTACATATATAAATATTATTCGAATAATGTAGTGTTAATATTTTTTATATGTAGTGAGCAATTTCTAGTAGATAGTATTTTAATATTATATTTTTTTGCAACAAAAAAGTTTAATTAGAGAGGCTAGAGTACGTATAATACCTACTTAGATTTATCATATTTACTACAACGTAGGCTTTTAGTGAATGTTGTGTTTTAATTTTTTATAACAATTTTTATTTTTAATAGGATAAGAAGTTCGATTGCGTACTTATTATATAATATTGTTTATATACTTGTTTATTTTATTTATATGAGTTTATTATTTTATTGTATACCTGTGTAAATTTTATTATTAGTTTATAATGTTTAGGGAGTGTGAAGGCTTTTTAAAATTAAATATATTTTTTTATAGAAAGTTACTTGTTTTTTTTAAACAATAAAGTATTGTTATCGACCGGAAATTTAAAAAAAAAATGGTTCACTCAAATCGTGTATGTTCTCGCAAAACCAGAAAAGTCCGTCTTTCCGCCGTACACTAGCTTTTTTGAAGGCTCATAGCTCTTAAACCCTTTAAGTAAATGAGTTAAATTTTTGACCGCTAGACCGGTACGTTCTCAAAGTCTAGTATTTTATGGGGTAGTATGGTACGGAATATGGGTGCTGTTATTTTATATCTCGGGAATGATATATGTTATAGAAAGTCGAATACTTTTATCTTATATGGATGTAGATTTCACGAATTCTGTTATATTTCTTAGGTCTAATACTAAATGATATCGAATTAATTTTTAATTCCACGAGCTTCGGAATACATATTCCCCTCAAAACCGATTTCAATAACAATTTCGGTCTTAAATTTTATTATAAAATGGAAAATATTTATCGGTGAGAAAAAACCTTCGATTAATTTCTAAGGCCCGGTATTTCAATGTAAAGTTAAGTTCTAGTTTCGTAAGCAATACCAAAACTTGTTAAGCGTATTTCTAAAAAGATTTGGTTTCAAGTTTATTAATTGTATGTAATTGAGTATACTTAACATTTTTAGTAAGTAATTATACTTAACAGTTTATCGATAATAAATAAATTCAATAAACAGAAACAATTACAGTCAATTTAGAAACTACTTTTAATTTATTAGGTTCTCAACAGACAACTGTCAGTAAAATATAAGGAGAAGTTAACTGATACCTGACGTATGAGTTAACTTGAAAAACAACTGTCAGTAAAATATAAGGAGAAGTTAAATGATACCTGAAGTATGAGTTAACTTGAAACTGTCTTTTACTAACACTTTGTATGTTATCTGATATTGAAATACGGAAAACTATTTCAACTATCAGTTAACCAAAACCACTCGGGTTAACTTTATAATTGAAATACCGGACCTAAAAAATACATTTGTAAAGCTTGTGTAAAAATTTGAGACCGATCGGTTTTCCGTTTCCGAGAAATCTTGATCACCGACTTTGTAAACAGAGTTTTGAGAAAAACGCGTTCAAAGTTTCAAAAACTCTTACAAACGCTCCGAGACGTCTTTACTAATTTGAGTGGAACTTCAAGAATATTTGTCGGATTGACATGAAACTTTCTGTGAATATACTCAAATAGGGTAAGGTACCCAGTTGAGAACCCTGCGCCTATTCCGAGTCACCGTCTTTAATTCCACAAATAGCTAAGAATTCATAACCTCTGTGTATGAAGTTCAAAAGCACGTCTTTATTCAATGAGTGACGGATAGAGAAAAACGAAAAAACAAAAGTTCTGTACTTATGGTACATACCGTACATACACTCCACAGCAGTATACATGCGCCACCGTACAAAATAAATAACTTGAGACTAAATAGCTCTGATAATTTCAACATTCACAAATAATTTTAGCTATTTCTATTGTCACAACAGCAACGGTTAAAATTGGTAGTGAAGAAAAAACTGTCATGAATTCTTAGCTATTTGTGGAATTAAAGACGGTGGCTCGGAATAGGCGCAGGGCTCGCAACTGGTTGGGTACCTTACCCTATACGCACACTACAAAAATAATAAAAAAAAATATTTTATATTTTTTAAATTCTGACTGCGTATAAGCCCTTAAGGGGTATTCTAGTCTAGAAGCCCGAATTTCGAGCGTTTTTTAAGGAGTCATAAAAAAAAAGCGGTTGATATTTTCACTATTTTTTTTATTGTGGCTTATTTATTCATATTTCAAGAGTACATAAAAAATTTGAAAAAAAAAATATTAAAATTTCAGCAAGTTATGCGTCGTTGAAGTAGAGGGGGGGGGGGGGGAAAGGTCGTGTCCTGGCCGCCATGATATCTACCCTCCTGGTCACTGGAAAAAAAATTATGGATAATTTTTGATCAGTATAAATGCCCGTATGAACCAGAGGTGAAACGCAAGGCGAAAGAGAGCCCGTAGTATGACCTAATTACGTAATTCATGTATTATACCTATGTGGCGGTGGCGTAAGCATTTTATCGCGATTCCATTTTAACTGCTTCCCGAACTTTGACACGAGAAATAATAAAGTTTCGCATGGGTTTTCGTTTTAAAAACTCAAAAAACCCAAAGAAAAGGTTCAGGATCGAGAAACAGTATGCCATTTCCGCCCACATCTAAATTGGTGGCTAAAATATGAACTGGAGCGACTTACTGGCTTCTGGACAAGCTTCGGATATGGAGGTTATCTAAGTTGTTTACATTTCAGCTCTTAAAACCCTTGGCCTGTACAACAAAAATTTTACACCTACTTACCCGGTTGATGAAATTGGGATAAGATTCCGAACTGAAATATGAAATATGAACCGAAAGAGCGTGTGGACGGTTTCTAGCGAATAAGATCCATCCTACTGCATTTACCTTGCCATTTTCTTTCCTTTTTCGATTAGAAAGCCATACCAAGCCTTTAGATTGAATGTAGGTCGAACTCGGTTTTCCGTTACAGGAAACCAACGCATGAACTAACCTTCTCAGCGACATTTTTACCATAGACCCGAACCATTTCGCCCAAAATATTGACATTTGCAGCTACCTCGTCCATCGGGCAGCCCGAATACCTGCGCATTCCATCGATCAGTCACAGCAGGTCGCCATATTGAAGTCTCGTTTCGAACGTATCCAAAGTGAATTTTGCAATTTGTTTCGTTTGGTCGCGTTTTAATTAATTAAAATAAATTCCTGAAATCGAATCGAAACGTTTAAATTGTTGTACGCGTCGTAACGCGTTCAAAAATTGCCACGAACGAGTGAAATTGTGTTTTATTTGTGCGAAGGAAGAAAAGAAGCCGAGCTCGAGCAAACGCAGAAGAAATGGGAACAATCGCTGACTTTGGACAAATCGCCCTGAAATGGGATCCGAAAAATCTCGAAATTCGCACCATGTCGGTAGAGAAAACGCTAGAGCCGCTCGTTTTACAAGTTACAACGCTGGTGAACACCAAGGGGCCCAGCAAGAAGAAAAAAGGTTCGAAACTATGTTTTTTTTTTTTGCTTCGGATGAAAAGAAATCGGGGCGAATTTTTGCAAGAAAAAAATTCGATTGTTGACGTTCGCCTTGGCTGGTAATTAGTCACCGGAACGGATGGGCGAATGCCAGAGGAACGCCCGCTTAATTCGGAAGCGTTTTGATTGCGATTATTCCCTTCGGCCAGTGGCCGATTTTCTCGATTACACCGTAAACCTGCTGCTTTTTTTTTCATTGGAATTTAATTTGCGGTGAAATATGATTTTTCTGAAATGCGATTTCGATGAATAAACAATAGCACAATCGATTGTATCGCGAGTCGTGACAAATTCATTGCAATTACATTAAGAACACTTTGCGCAACAAAATTAATTCTGCATGTGGTTATAAAAGCGTATTCAACAACGTCCTTTTTGCGGCTGTTGTCCTAGAAACCATTCGGTTCCTCTCAATGCCTGTAACTGGGCGATATTTACCCACCCAGTCTATGTCATAATTGTTTTGGCTTACTCTGTGATTGTTACGTTTCATATATGTACGTGGAGATTTTTGAATGCATGTTTATACTCTAGATGAAATCATATAGAGTGCAACCCGCTTATAAAGTGCACTTTTATAACGTACTTTCGGTTATAGCGTAACTTTTTTCAATCCGCATTTACAAAAGAGATACTAGATGTTATAGAAATAAAAAAACTAAATATGCAGTAAACTTCAAAATTACCTAATCAACAGCTTAAATCTGTATATAACAGTACTAAAAACAAATCGACTAAACTGATCAAGGAAACAAAAATCAGTTCCTTAAGTAACTCATTCGAAAAAGCAGCTCGAAATAGTTTCCAAATTTGGAAAGCTATCAGAGAATCTGAGGGAAAGGTGCGGATGGATCTAAGGAAAAAAGGATAATAGCTGAGATCAAATCCGAATTGGGTACTATTACAAATAGTGAAGATATTGCTAACGAATTAAATAGACACTTTACATCGATAGGAGTAAACTGCGACCTCAACAAAGGTAAGAAGAACTAGAAATTCTACTTGGATAACTCATGACATTTTGGTACAACTGAGAAGGAAAAAGAAAGTATACAGAAAACCGATGCATGATCCAACAAACCAAAATTACATCATTCAATACAAAACGGTTAGGAACGAAACAATCAAAGTGGTAAAATCAGCTAAGGAACAATATTATAATGAGCAATTAGCAAAAACAGACGGGAATCCTAGAAAATTGTGGAGTACAATCAGGGAAGCTAGTAGAATTATCGGTAGTTCACGTAACAAAAATAAAGTAAGTACTTTAAATACGCCAAATGGACCAATTAAAGATCCCGCGTTAATTGGAAATACCCTAAATGAACACTTCAGCACGATAGGTACAACGCTCTCAGAAAAACAGAAGACTCAAAGTAATGCGGAGAATTTTCAAAGAACCTGCTGTCCTATTGCGTCAAATGCAATGTTTCTTTTTCCAACGGATGCTAATGAAGTGGAAAACATCATTGCTGAACTTAAATCTAACATAGCCCCTGGTATCGATGGTATTACAACAAATGATTCAAAAATATTAACGTCAATCATATCAACCCCCCTTAGCATACATATAAATAATCATTTAAACGAACGATTTTCCAACCTGCTTGAAAACAGCACTGATCTCTTCTATCTACCAGGTATACAAGTATGAAACCGGAATTCACTCATAGATGGCTCTAGCTGTCAAAAAAGTAACTATCAAACCGAACCATGGACGCCATTTTGTTGTTTGGATATCTGATAAAGATATAAAATAGCCAGCAATACCGGTTTCATACAACAGTGTAGTTTTGACGAGCGTTGAACATGTCAACTTTTGTGCCTGGGAACGACGATATGCGGACAGCATTGATTTTCTGTTACCATTTAAAAAAAAAACGGCTGCAGAATCGCATCGAATGCTTGTTGAAGCTTACGGGGATCATGCACTTGGGAAATCACAGTGCTTTGAGTGGTTCAAAAAATTTAAAAGTGGTGATTTCGACATCGGAAACAAGGAACCTCGAAAACCACCGAACAAGGGCGTGATCTATTACGAGCTGCTGAAACCTGACGAAACCGTTAATACAGAACGCTACCGACAACAACTGATCGATCTGCAGCAAGCTTTGCTTGAAAAACGGCCAGAATATGGAAAGAGGCAACACAGAGTGATTTTGCTGCATGATAATGCACCATCACACACAGCAAGACTGGTCAAGGAAATGATAGAGTCGTTCAGTTGGGAAATTCTTTCCTATGCGGCTTACTCACCAGACTTGGCTCCGTCTGATTACCATTTGTTTGCATCGATGGGACACGCACTTGCTGAGCAGCGCTTCACTTCCTACGAAAATGTCCAAAAATGGCTCGAGGACTGGTTTTTTTTAGCGTGGCATACATAAATTGTCAGAGAGATGGGCAAAATGTACAACTAGCGATGGGCAATACTTCGAATGAAATATGTCGTAACACTTTTGTAGAATAAACGTCTATTTTTCATAAAAAAATTCCGGTTTCATACTTGTATACCTGGTATAAAGGTGGTTCAACCAAAGATCCAAATAACTATCGACCAATAGCCTTAATCAGTGCGTTAAGCCAAATTTACGAAAAAATTATAAAAAGGAGACTCTTGCAATTTATAAAAAAATATTCTGGCTTTGATAATAACCAAAACGGGTTTCAAGAAGGCAGCAGTACAACATCAGCCTTGGTTGACGCTATTCAGTTTATAAACGAAGGTCTCGATGAAGGTTCCTACGTTACTGCGATATTTGTAGATTTAAAAAAAGCCTTTGACACTGTAAACCATAAAATATTGCTTGAAGTTTTAAAGGAAATTGGGACTCGAGGAAAGATTAACGACATATTAAAAAACTTTTTAGTGAACCGACAGAACATTACCAAAAATCTCGACACACTAAGCTCAACTAGGACAGTCAATATAGGAGTTCCACAAGGTTCAATTCTTGGACCTACATTGTATTTTCTGTACCATATATACACAATCTCAACAGTATTCTAATTGTGTTTTACTTTATTATTTTAATAATTAAGTATTGTGATTGATTTTTAAAAAAAAAAATTTGCTACCCTCAAAATTTTTATTTTCACGTTTCATAACTAGTAGACGCGAAAAAAGCAATAAAAATTTTCAGTCCGTCTGTCCGCCGTACGCAAGATCGTTTGGAGGCTCGTAGCTGCCAAACGATTTGAGATATTAAATTGAAATTTTTTTAACGAATAGACGGGGTAGGCTCTTTGAAGTGACCAAATTTTTAGGGGTGGGGGTGTGAGGGGGACGGAGGGGGAAGTGTTTTAGATCGAAAATTTTGGTTTCTAGATCTCAGTAACTCCTAATGATAGGAAGCTGAAACTTGGAATTTCTATAGAGCTCTGATAGTAGACCCATTTGCAAAAAAATTGTCAATATTGATCAAGGGGTGTCCCAGCAAACAAAAAGGTTCGGAATGATATTAAAAAGATATTTGTAGAAGATATCATCTATCGTGTGAGATATCTTTGTCTGATCGATTGCGATACGATAAAGTGCAAAATGTCCATTCGGTGCGATATCTTTCTAGAGATAAAAATGGGTGAAGGGGAAATTTTTGATTATGTACATCCGGCAAAGTAGTTTTCATATAATATTTATTTTTCGGAACCTAAAATACACAGGTTTCTCTTTAAAATATCGCAAAGATGACAATTTGTGTCCCAGCAAACAAAAAGGTTCGGAATGATATTAAAAAGATATTTGTAGAAGATATCATCTATCGTGTGAGATGTCTTTGTCTGATCGATTGCGATACGATAAAGTGCAAAATGTCCATTCGGTGCGATATCTTTCTAGAGATAAAAATGGGTGAAGGGGAAATTTTTGATTATGTACATCCGGCAAAGTAGTTTTCATATAATATTTATTTTTCGGAACCTAAAATACACAGGTTTCTCTTTAAAATATCGCAAAGATGACAATTTTAGAATAACTCGACTAAGCATCAATAATTATCTCCATCCAAATATCGCTATGATACCTTTTAATAATCTTGTGAAAGACTTTCGTTATTATCTCCTATTAGAGATAGAAGGCGATAACCGACGATATCATTACGATATTGTCTTGAAGATTATCGTCAAAAATGTTTGCTGGGGTGGGAGTGGGGGGAAATGTAATGCGTCCGAAACCCAAAAAAGGCGAGATAGACACATTCTAAAATCCATATCTCCTAAACCGTTAATGGCACACTATTCAAACTTAAAAAATATTTGTAGTTATACTAGGAGAACAGAATCAAGAAAAATTTTGGGTGGGGGAAATTGTGTATGGGGGTGGGGGGTAAAAAACTTAAGATTAAGATAGATGCTTAGAATTTTTACCAGAAGTAGCGCCAATTAAACTCTAGTAGGGAAAAAAGTTTTGTGGTTTAGGGTGTAGAGGGGGAGGGTGGGGGAGGGTGAAAAGGAAAAAGTTCCGATGCTTATATCTTGAGAACCTGTAATGATATAAGCCTTAAACTTGGTATTTAGATAGAGCTATAGTAGCGGAATGTTGGAAAAATATAATTTTTTTTAGGGGTTGTATGCTACGGGGGTAGGGGGTGTTTTTCCTAACTATTAAACGGTTCATGCTAGAAAGTTGAAACTCAGTGTGTAAATCAACTAGAAAAGTAATTGTGATAAACAAAAATTTGAATTTGAAGGGGGGCAAAAAAAATTATTTGTAAACATAATAAATATAAAATGCATATATTTTCACGATTTTCGTCATATCTACTAGGTCTTTTCAAATATTGAATTCATTTTTATTCTACGGATTCTTCGTATGAAAACCTAGAAAGTGTTTTCAAGGTTTTTTGAAATTCGACCCCTAAGGGTAGTGTGGTACAAGTGGGGGGTGTTTTTCCTATATATAGAACGGCTTAAGCTATAATGTTGAAACTCGGTGTGTATATCTAAATCAACTAGAAAAATAATTTTGAATAAAAAAAAAACGAATATCTATTGGCGTTCAGAAGGGGGGCAAAAAAAATAACTGTGAAAATAGAATGCATATTTTACCACGATTTTCGACATATCTACTACCTCGTCCCAAATATTGAATTTAATTTTATTCTATGTATTCTCCATAATTGACCCCTAAGGGGGTGTAAAGTGATTGTGTACTTTTTCATAAATTATTCCATATCTCTCAGATCCAATCAGATTTTCACTTCCACGATCTTGTTCTTTTTGATAGGTTTTCAGTCACATAGTAGCCTCCACCGGATTTCAGAATTGAACGCGTTCCTAACTTCTACCGGAAAAATAATAAAGTTACGCCCAGATTGTTGGCAGATTTTTTTATATTATATTTGTACAAGTTGCACAAATTAGAAGTCTCGCTAAATGAGAGGCCATTTCTTTACTGCGAAAGGATTATGTTCATACAAAACAATGGTTGCGATTATCATTTTGTAGGGTCTAATTTTAGTTTGTTATTAGTTCCGATTGGGGATTTTTTCGTCCTGAATTTTCTCTTTCTACATGAAACTACAGCGAACGTAGCATTCACCATGTACTGTACATTATTAAGAGTTGTAAACTCTTATTTGATCACTCATAAAAAAATGTGTACTACATGACTGTATTTACAACACTCTAATATGCAAACACCCTTGAAAATAAAATCCTTCCTCGTTAACTTTACCATCATTTGTACCCTCATAACTAAATTTTACATCCTCCTTCCATAGGTAAATCGAAGCGAGCCAGTGCTTTAGTGGCAGCCGTTGAAAAAGCAACGGAAAATTTCATCGAAAGAGGCGAACAAATCGCTTATGAAAATCCCGACATTACACAAGAAATGCTGGCGGCCGTTGATGAAGTGCGTAAAACTGGCGATGCAATGAGCATTGCAGCTCGCGAATTTTCCGAAGATCCGTGCAGTTCATTGAAGCGCGGTAATATGGTTCGAGCGGCACGGAATTTACTTTCGGCTGTAACACGTCTTCTGATCCTTGCCGATATGGTGGACGTTCACTTGCTACTTAAGTCGCTGCATGTCGTCGAAGACGACCTGAACAAGTTGAAGAATGCTTCCAGTCAAAATGAACTCTTAAACAATATGAAGGTAAGTTCTAAGTCGAATTCTTTGAAGAATTCATTTATTTGACGGTTTTTTTTTTTTGTATTCATAGCAATTTGGACGTAACGCCACCGAATTGATTAAACAAGCAGCTAAAAGGCAACAAGAACTTAAGGATCCTCAATTACGAGACGATTTAGCAGCTGCCAGGGCTGTTTTGAAGAAACATTCGACAATGTTATTGACGGCTTCCAAGGTTTATGTTCGTCATCCCGAATTGGATTTGGCCAAAGTAAATCGCGATTATGTCTTGAAGCAAGTGTGCGAGGCAGTGAATACTATCAGTGATGTTGCTCAGGGAAAATCATCACAACCCACCGATATTTTCAATGGAGCTGGCGAATTGGCAGCGGCACTTGATGATTTCGATGTAAGATTGAATGGTCTGTGTGGGTGCGTTTATTTATAAATCAACTTTTTTTTAACACATCAGGAAGGTGTCATCATGGATCCTTTGTCGTACAGCGAGAAACGGTCACGTCAATTACTCGAAGAACGTTTAGAGAGTATTATAAGCGCTGCTGCGTTAATGGCCGACGCTGATTGTACTCGTGACGAGCGACGTGAACGAATCGTGGCTGAATGTAATGCCGTACGACAGGCTCTACAGGACTTACTATCCGAATATATGGCAAATGTGAGTTAACAAATTTTCAGTTTTTCGATAAAAAATTTTTTCTCGAAAATTTCTATTTTCTTTCAATAAATTCTGTTCCAATTTCTTTTCATATATGTGAAAATATTTTAAGTTAATTGCTGCAAAAATAAGAAAATCGGTAAATATTAGCTACGAAAGTGACGAGTTTCTCGCGTAATATTGAGTTGCTTTTCTATTAACACAGTTTGATGATGAGTTTTTCTTTTTGCAAATTCGTGATTTTTAGATTAGCGTTTTGGATAATAAAATTCAGTAGTGTTGTTTCCCATATTTTATGATTGACTTCAAAATATATTTAGGAGACAAAAGTGATATTTTATAGCGCAAGAAGAAACTATTGATTTGAGCATTGATTTGAAGAAAACAGTTACAGAATCTCATCGAATGATTGTAGAAGCATACGGTAGGTGCGCTTTCGGTAGATCACAGTGCTTTGAGTGGTTTAAAAAATTCAAAAGTGTCAATTTTGTCGTGAGAATCGAAAATCGTGAGAAAACAGCGAATTACAAGCTCTGTCGGATAAGGATGACGTTCAAACGCAACTACAACTCGCGGATCAATTAAGAATGAAAGAAAGCAGGAAACACGAAAACCTACTTGCAAAATGTTCGCCTGGTATACAAGAAAGTAATTTCTCCTTCGAATTGTTACTGGCGATGAAAAGTGGATATATTTCAGGAATCCAATGGTTAAAAGTTCATGGGTAATTTCTGCCGAACCATCGACATCGTCTGCAAGGCCAAATCGCTATAGACGAAAGTCAATGCTCTGTGTTTGGTGGGATAAGTAGGATATGATATATTATGAGCTGCTTAAACAAATCGGTTTATACTGAACGGTACCGACAACAAATGACCGATTAAAGTCAACCTTTTCGTAAAAAAGGATCAGAAAATGAATAAAGGCAACACAAAATGATTTTGCTTCATGATAATACACCATTATATATACTATATAACAATAGCGGTTAAAGAAACGATTGAGACGTTTAGTTGGGGAATAATTCCGCTTGCGGCTTACTCGCCAGACTTGACTCATTCCGATTACTTTTTATTTGCATCGATCGGACACGCACTTGCCGAGCAGCGCTTCATTTCTCTCGAAAATGAACCTATAATGGCCCGATGATTGGTTTGCCTTAAAAAAGCAATAGTTTTTTTTTGGGGTGACATTCACAAATTGTCAGAGAGATGGGAAAAGTGTATTGCTAGCGATGGGTAATACTTCGAATAAAATATTTTGTTGCATTTTCATACAATAATCATGTATTTTCTATAAAAAAAATCTTGTTTCATATTTACATACCTGGTATGCACAAGAGGCTTAGAAATGGAAGAGTAAATATATATACGGGACTATTACGAAAATCGACTCGACCAAAAAACTCACATTCTGCGACTATGAAACTCAATGAGCTCCTACTTTTTGAGTTTAACTCGACTTTGAGTCGAAGAAAATCGTGAGTAAAGAGAACTGCGTATTATGAGAGTCGATCGAGTGAGTATTTACTTGTAAGAAATGTCAAACTCACTCGACTGCTGGAAATGAAGTGACTTTCCAATTGTCGAGTTTTATAATACAAACTTTAGCTCGAGTCGAGTTGAAATGTGAGTCGAGTTACTTACTCGACTAGAGTTTAATTAGTCGATTATCCCAAGTACATATCAATAAAAATGCGGCAAACTAGACTGCTGTTCCAATTATTGCGGCATTATCCTTTTTTGCCTACAAAATCCTTGTTATGGAGTATTAATAGTTCTTCTAAGATACTGAGCCTGTCATGTCATCAGGACTTATTTACTCCATGAATGTGTCTTTTCTATTGCCTGCTGTTGTTGTCCGGACGGCTGGGGATGGAGTGGGATTTTCGCACATTTATTTTCAGAATCACATTCTTGCATTTAGAATCCAATGAATTGGAAATTTGATTCTTAAGACCTACTGATCTAGAATGTCGTTAATTACTACCAAAAACACTGCTGTTGTGTGTATACTATTCATTTTTATCTTACTTCGGTTCGCACGCTAAAATTTCAGGTCAGCTCCTATGCACAAGACATCAACTCCCAGCTCTGAAGTCCGCTTTCAGAGTTCGTTCGTCTATACCTGCTGGGGCTTATTCAATTGATTTCGTCTTTATCTGGAGGATAGGAAGTAATGAAGGGTTGATGTGGTTGGTTGTTAGTAATATTCTCTGTACTGACCAAAGTGTTCAATACATCGGAAAAAAATTATTTCCATCAACGCAGTTGTTGATCATTCATATTAGAGAGAGTGGCATTGATATCTCTCACCATGTGGTCGCCGTTGAAACTCTCATTCGTCAATTGCTTCATAATTTTAAACATTGCCAGTTCACCCTGGTTTCTTTCTTGCATAACACCCTTTTTTCAGCTGTGTATGACCTACGAACTACATTTGAATTGGAATTTGCATCGCTTTCAGCATTTTTTATATTTTGCTCAATAATCTTCCATCTGTGTTCAGACACCCAAGTTTTTTTAGTACAGTTAATTGAATATGATGAGCAGAAAATAAAAAAGATCACTACAACTAGTGATCTACTAATTCTAAAACTAGTGATCTACTGATCTTTTTTTTTGTCATCATCTTATACTACATATAACTGTCTTGGAAGTGCGAATACTCATCACTGAATTCCCCTGAAGTAATGAACTGAAGGAAAGAACTACGAGAGAACGAGAATCGAAAATTATCCCTCACTATGGTGAACTGAAATGCGCAAGTCTAGTTTCGATGTCTTGAGGAAAACAAAATCACCTGTCCATTTCGAGTTATGAAGAACTTATGCTCTTCGGATAGCGTCTGTAGCTAATCCTTTGGAACCCCGTGTTTGCTAATGATTTGGTCAAGCTCAGTATTGTCAGACTTCAGCGAAGATATCTCCCTAAATGAAAATTATAACACCTCTGGAAACACGTTCATATACGGTACTCAGTCGGCAATAGAATTGGTTTCGTCTTCAGATGCTTCGGGGTTTGCTGGTGTGTAGTAGATCAGAACGTTTTGATATAGGCCTTTCGTCTAATGACACTGCGTCGTTCCCGGTGTAAGAATTATCACTATTTTGGGAACAGTTCTTCACCTGATTCATTCAACTTGACTTCGTTTAACCCTATGATGACGATGATGTAAGCCTCCACAATTACACATTTAATCACTAATTACTTCGGCATGGAGCAACATATTCTTTATCATTTAATGACAGGATCTTTGAGAATTCAATCATTGTTCGTCGTCGGAGTTACAAGTCAGTTGTTGCTGAAATTGTTCAAAGAAGCTATCTTTTTTTTTACTGTGGAACTTGAAATTTAGCTACAAGGATAATGAGGCTGCAAATCGCGCAATAAATAAATCGACAGAGAAATTAGAGAGAAGAACGATTACAGTAATTACACAAATAATATTCAAGATGAAAACCCAGCTTCAAATAAGCGGCTGGATTATCCAAAATAATGAAACTATGCATTAAATAAATATTACTGATTTATGAATTATTACATAGTTGCTTTTTAATAAAACTTCGTGAACTTAGTCAGCTAGTTATACATAAATAGTTAATCACATTTCGATATTTGCACAGTTTTTGTACATATATGCTTAAATACCAATCAAAAATTAGCAACAAGAACGTATAGAATTAAGTTTTATATTTATAAGTAAAGCGAGCACAGTTTTCATATATTTAGTGTAATAAATTGCTGAACATGCTTCGACTAATCTTAACAAAAAATTATTTTTAAAAAAGGAATACATAAAAAACCCGCAATCCTATTAATTTTTCAGATGGGACAAAAAGATCAGAGTCCCGGATTGGAACGTGCTATCGGACAAATGTGCCGTAAAACTCGCGATTTACGTCGACAGCTACGAAAAGCAGTCGTCGATCACGTTTCGGATTCTTTTCTCGAAACTACAATGCCTCTTCTCGATTTGATCGAGGCTGCCAAAAGTGGCAATGAGAAAAAAGTACGTGAAAAGGCCGACATTTTCACTAAACATGCCGAAAAGTTGGTCGAAGTAGCGAACTTAGTTTGTAGCATGTCGAATAATGAGGACGGTGTAAAAATGGTACGTTACGCAGCCGCTCAAATCGAAACGCTGTGTCCGCAAGTTATCAATGCGGCCTTAATTTTGGTGGCACGACAAAATTCGAAAGTTGCACAAGAGAATATGGAAGCATATCGATTGGCGTGGGAGAATCAAGTACGAATTTTGACGGAGGCTGTCGATGATATAACGACAATTGACGATTTTCTCGCCGTTTCGGAAAATCATATTTTAGAAGATGTTAATAAGTGTGTGTTGGCTTTGCAAGAGGGCGACGCTCAGGATCTTAGGAATACAGCGGGTGCAATACAAGGGCGATCGGCTCGTGTTTGTAATGTAGTTGAAGCCGAAATGGATAATTATGAGCCGTGCATTTACACTAAAAGGGTTTTGGAAGCGGTCAAAGTTTTACGGGAGCAAGGTATGCTATTTTCTATTTTATAAATAATTTTTGCTATAAAATTTATTTTCTTGTCAGTCATGTCGAAATTCGCGCAACGCGTTGATGTCGCTGTTAACGCATTGTCTTCCAATTCTTCGAAGGATGTCGATGAAAATGATTTTATAGATGCATCGCGTTTAGTGTACGATGGAGTGCGTGAGATACGTCGTGCCGTTTTAATGAATAGGGTAAGTTTTACTTTGTATTTTAATAAATTGATTGCACTTGAATTTGAAAAATTTTATCGAAAAATTTACAATTTAATTCCGATAATAATATGATAATAAAAACAAAAATTAAAAGGACGAAGAAGATCTAGATCCCGAGGATGTTGAATTCGACGAACATTACACCACCGAAACTAGGAGCAAGTGTAAGCGCACTAAGTTGTTGCTCGTGGGCTATGTGTTTTTATTGTGTTGCTAATACGAAATTTTATGTGCTAATCATTGTTTATGTTGTCGCTTCATTTCATTGTTGATTGTTTTTACGGTCCGTTTCTTTCATTTGATTTGATTACAGAGTTCAGAAGATTTGGACACTGATACTGAGTTTGAACCGGTCGAAGATATGACACTGGAAACTCGAAGCCGATGTACGGTTTATGTTTATTTTGTTTTATTGTTCATTTGCATGTCTTGTGTTGCTGTAAATAAATTTTTAAATTTTAAGCAAATTTTTTCACCTAACTATTCTTCATACTGTTTTCTGCTTTTTTTTGTGATGTACTAACACGTAATTGAACATGTTTTAAATCGAACGATACTGATGCGAGAATATTTTTACAGCAAGTGCGCATACTGGAGATCAAACGGTTGACGAATATCCTGAAATTAGTGGAATTACAACAGCTAGGGTATGTGCGAACAGACTATATCCATTTTCATGTTGTTAATTTTACGTCTCGCAATTTACAGGAAGCTATGCGTAAAATGACAGAAGAGGACAAACTGAAGATTGCCCAGCAAGTTGAACTATTCCGAAAAGAGAAGCTCACGTTCGACTCGGAGGTAGCTAAATGGGACGATACCGGTAACGATATTATTTTCCTAGCAAAACACATGTGCATGATTATGATGGAAATGACAGACTTCACTCGGTAAGTTCACTAATTTTCAATATTTTAATTTTCCCATTGAATTGGTTTACAAATATAACAAATAAAAAAAAAAAACAGTGGCCGCGGACCATTAAAAACCACAATGGACGTAATCAATGCGGCCAAGAAAATTTCCGAAGCCGGTACAAAATTGGATAAGTTAACGCGCGAAATAGCCGAAAAATGTCCGGCAAGTAGCACAAAAGAAGATTTACTGGCTTACTTAAATCGTATCGCGTTGTATTGCCATCAAATACAAATCACATCGAAAGTTAAAGCTGATGTGCAAAATATCAGTGGCGAATTGATTGTATCTGGAGTAAGACTAGTGTGTTTAATACGACATTTTTTAAATATATTGATTTTGTATATGTTTTTTATAGTTGGACAGTGCAACGTCATTGATTCAAGCTGCGAAAAATTTAATGAATGCTGTTGTATTGACTGTTAAGTATTCGTATGTTGCATCGACGAAATACACGCGACAGGGTGTAGTTGCTGTAAGTATGGTTTTTTCATTTCATTTTTTTTCCGACATACGAATCTGGTTTATGTTTTTTTTTTTATTTAAATTTTCGAAATGAACATCTTCGACATTATACTTCTGTTGTAAAGAAATTGTTCGTGCTTACGACTTATTTTTCTTTCGAGCTCAATATCCGTGGTTCGGAAATAATCGTATTTTAAACATTATAGTCTAGCCAAAAATACTGTCCACCAGTTAAACTCAAATATCTTGAGAACGAAGAGAGCTAGGAAAAAAATAAAAACACCACTGAAATCAGTGGATCAATACTTTTTAAGTCATGTATAATTTGATTAAATGTTAGTTGTTTTCCGGCGTCAGTGGAGTGAAACCCCAACACGAAATCCCCAACTGTTGATTAATCGCTGTCCATGAGGACAAGACAATTGGAAAACCTTCACTGGATAGGCCAGTTTGTAAGACTGTGTTGGACTAGGTCCGAAGGAGCTGTTTCGTCATCCGATGGCCATAGACTCTTCAGTGGGTGTGCCACGCCTACTATCCGTAACACCCTTATAGCTGGTGAAATTGCTGAGGATAATTCTATATAGCGTGTATAATTTATTCAAAATATCCGCCCATAGCATCACACAGCTTTAATCGCGGAATAAACTCATGTATAAGGAAATTCTAATACAGCTTTCTTCAGAGATGCATTTAAGGACTCCACGTTGCGGTGATGTTTCGAACATGCTTTTTCTTTCAACACTGACCACAACTGCTAGTCAAACGGGTTCTAATCGGGACTGACGGCCAGTCTTCAGCGCGAATAGTCGCCGGAACATTGTCCTGTGTCGTTTTCACCTTATGCTCCGGTGCGTAATGTTGCTGGAATACACAATCTTGTTTTTGAATAATGTCGTATTCAGATGTTTAGCCACGGATTTCTGCATCTCTTGGTAAACTTTTGCCGAAGTTTTAACACCTTTTTTTTGCAAAAATGAAGAGCGGAGGTACCGTGATACGAAACGAGCCACCAAATCATCACTGAAGCGGGATGATGACCTCTATGGACTCTCGGAACCCTCTCCTTGGCTTCATAAGAGTTTCTAGCGTAGGTACGGTCATTCTGTTTGTTGTAAGCCTCTTCCACTGTGAAAATTTGCTCGTCCGTAAACAGAAAGTCCTTGTACCGACCACGGCCAAATTTGCAAGTGACTTTTTTCAACCTTTCGTACCATATTTGCTTCAATTTATCGGTTGACAGGTCTCCAGTGAATCTCTTGTACACTCTACAGTTTAAAAATAAATTTTCATGCAAAAAATATTCGCTCGTGATTTTTAGCTTACGAATTGAATTTCTTCGAATGCTGCTTCCACTGTCCTTTTTGTGCGTGCGGTGTGTGAACGACCGATCCGAGGCCGGTCATTGAAACGTAGAATTGTACAATACACGAACTTCTTACTAATGTTAAGCGATTTAAGGAGGGATCAGATTTGTTTACCATTCTTTCCAGCATTATTCAAACCAATTACAGTAACGAGCGTACGATAATCCGACCACTCCATTGCTTATCTGGGATGCTACTGCGAAAAACGATAATATCTGCCTGAATCGCCAACGTAGGGAAATGAAAATTTCATCGTTTCCAATGTTGTTGGCTAGACTGTGTAAATGCGCAAAATTGGGCTTTACTTATATCGTTAAATTTCCTGAAAATTTAACTAATAAAGAGACAATAGATTTAATTGTCATTGCTCAGAGTGCCGTTCCACCCGCTGTGCAGTGTGGCTTCGTCGTAAAGCTTATTGCTATTTAAATCGAAAGGAAGAACTAAACTAGATTCGTATTTTCTTTTAAATTAAGTTTTTCTTTTTTTATTCCCGTTTTGACTAAAATAAAACATTCAAATCGGTATTTCAATTATTAATATTCTGCTCGACCTTATCGTTTTCTGGATTTATTCTAGAATTACGTGAGTATAAAATGTGCAAAAGAGTCGGACATTTTTGTTTAATGTATTTTTAATTTGCACAGTGTTTATAAAAGTCAATTAGCATGCACCTTATTGAATTTTATTGAATTATAAACAATTTAGTTTATTTTTGAATTCTTTCGACTTTTCAGGGTGGTTTTAAATATGACATAGTTAATACTACGTATACATGTAGGATTGAATCCAAATTAAATCCATGTAGACGCAGATCGGTTTGGAATGAGATCGATTCGATCCGTTTTACCTTCTCAACGTGGATCGAATCGAAACTGGTTATGTTGTTCGTCATTTCTCACATCTTCTCATGATCCGGTGTTGTCATATACGCGATCCAAACTTCGATCTATCTTTGGATTCTCCATGTATATGTAGTATAAGACAGTAGCTTACTGGTCAATTGATTTTGGAGTCTAGTTTAGATACACATTATAAAATAGTCGATATTAGGTGTGTTTTTATCCAGCCCAGAGAAGGCTAATGACATGAAAAAACAACATGACGCTAGTTTTTTCTGGACCATGTATGGGTGTAAAATATCGCACATATTAGTTTACTATGTTCTTTTAAATTACCTATTTTAACTAGAGATATTGTTACATAATTTCATTTATATGAGTTCTGAATTGTAAGTTGTCAATTGTAGTGTTGCAATAGGCTCCCAGTTCTGTTCTAATAATTTTACTTATCACAATAATCTCTGTATCCCGGATACACGCCTGTATATGTCGTTCGAATTGCCTTTAGACGAAGTAATTATTAAGTTATAATCGTATATGTCGTATCTGGTGACCTTCATATCGGACAGTGATTCGCATAGCTTGCCAAGAAGGAAGCTGCTTAGATCTTTTGTGTTCATTCAAATTGTTCTGTACAAATGTGAAATTTTTTGTGTTAAAAATCCATTCTGTTATTTTGAGATTGTCGTTACTGATTTTGTCTGTAAGCTGTTGAATAAAATCTTGGTGCAGCTCACTGCGGTCGGGACCACCTTCGAATTCGCGAAATGCTGGATGCTGCGTTCGAAATTATTAGTCGCCTAGAGTTCCAACTCTTGCTGGAAGTCACCATATTCAACACGTGGTCTAGTTTTTAACTTGGACAACTAACTCGATTCGCGGCATTTAGTTGCCTAGTTCCCTAAACGACTGTGGTAAGAACAGTAAACGTTGGTCGATCGTGACGTGCTTATCGGTCGACCGTGGAACGAATTGCTTTTACAGGCGATTATTTCGGTAAAACACGGTATCGTGTGAAATTTCTACATCAGGAATTTTCTTCTTTCTTGCTTCTACCCTGTAGGTATTGATTGTGTATGCACAATATAATAGAGAGGTGATGACCCTTAAAAAAAGACCTTAAATCACAAAAATTTATTAACAGAAATGACGCACAGGTGACTTATTGTTGTAAACGAATTGGTTTCTTGAAAAATCATGTTTTTTGAAAAATTTGTCCCGTTTTCTCGTCAACCGCTTATTAGAATCAATTCTTTTTTTGTTTGGATAAAAGAATTATTTGATCGAAGATTATCAAACTTTAACAACGCAGTACCGACCTGTAAAGGATGGTTCAAAAAGTACAGATTTTTGAACTGTTATAAAAAAAAGTTTTTAAAATAAATTCAATTAGTACGTCTAACATATCTTTACAAATACCAAAAAACAAAATAGAGTGATAAGATCAGCGGTTTCAGAGAAAATTTGCCATTTTTGCACCACTGTTGGATTTTCCTGTCCAAGTCTTCCGTAAGAAATTCGTCCTATAGTTTTGCCTACAAAATCATACATCTTCCTTATCGTCATAAATTTATTTTACATAAGGAATTCGCTTCAGTTCACTATATTGACCGATCATTTTCCGGTTCTCGATCCGTCGCGAACTAGTTCGTTTTTTTAGTTCAGTAGTTCGCGTGAGTTCGTAAAAAAAATAAAGTCCTCAGTGTGGAAGTATACGGCAATCCATGAAAAGAAACAAACTGGGGGCGGGAATCACAGCGAGCTAGTTCCTTTTCAAACTAGTTACAATGTGATGACCTAAAAAAGGGCCTTAGTGTCCAGCTTATACGGCAATGCATAAATACAAACGAACTAGAATCGGGACTCACTGCGAACTAGTTCGTTCATTTCACTTTTGGAAACGCTCTTCCGAACTACACAAGCCTATCTCGCATGCATTTTGTTGCCATATTAACTGCACTGCACGTTAGATGAAGGAATCCACATTCTCTAAATTGTTGTCACTTATTTTCATATTTTTTTTGTATTGATAATTTTTTTCTGTTTGTATCATGACTTTGGTTTTGGTTTTGCTCACTGATGGGTAGTTCGACTTCTTGGCGGCTGACTACTAGTTAAAGAACATATTTTTAGTATTTGTTTTGAACCGAGCCAAGAGATTGCCGCAATACCAAGGTATATTATCTCTTACCGATTTATAATGAGGATTCCATAGTATTCATTGTGTTCCCTTTGCACTGCATAGTTAAGATTATATGCGTTGAAAGAAAGGGAACCTCTATAAAATGCGCAAATCCGTAGTAGCATTTGGATTTTGTTCGCAACCTTGTGTTAACTATAGCGTTTGTGAAAATTGTCTGGCTTTCGAGATACTCGTATCTCCTTGCTTTTATTTTTCAAGTTCTACAAGTAAGAATTAAGTTCAATGAGATCATTTCTTTAATGCCATATTTTGTGGTAACTACAAATCTTTTTCTTACTATAAATTACTTCAGGCCAAGGTATTTCCGATTAATCCGATCATCTAAGCGTGAAGTTAGCGAGCTCTTAAATTTATAACTTAATCTCAACCTTCTGTAAGTTTGTCACTGTTTTTTTTCTCTTGGTGGAAAATGAGACTCTTCTTGTGATTGATCTGTATTTTAGGTTTTAAATACAAAGTGTAAAACGAAGTACATACAACCATGGAAATCAATGTAGTGTTCTGCCCGTTATGGTTTTAGCATGTTAAGGTTATCATCGTATATATCTACTAAATAGCGATAGGTAAGTCATGGCTAGTGTAAACTTTATTGTTCTACACTCGATCATGTATTTTTTATTCAGTTTTTTCCTTTGAAAATATCCTGTTT
Organism: Beris chalybata; assembly: GCA_949128065.1. Taxonomy (NCBI): domain Eukaryota; kingdom Metazoa; phylum Arthropoda; class Insecta; order Diptera; family Stratiomyidae; genus Beris; species Beris chalybata. Next base: position 96,028,098 of record OX421896.1, read on the forward strand.
AGTATTCTAATCACTATTCACTAATCGAGAGAGTGGGCAAATGGTCCCCGCAATCGACGTTCCCGTTTTTATTCGTGTACATGCTTGGTGGTGAAAAAGACTACAATATCTGTTTTGTATAACCGTCAATAGTTTTCTACTGAACAATTTTTTCTTACTATTTTAATTAATTAATTTAGTGTGTTCTCTACCATATAATTGTCATGATCCTGAAATTATATTATTCAGGAAAACTCTTTAATATTTAGAAATTTCTAAAATTTATTAATTTAATTACACTGTCCTAATTATTTTCAACTTACATTTTATAGTCGCCGATTGTCGTTTGGAAGATGAAGGCACCTGAAAAGAAGCCTCTTGTTCGACCTGAAAAGCCGGAAGAAGTTCGCGCTAAAGTCCGCAAGGGCTCGCAAAAGAAGGTTCAAAATCCGATACATGCACTCTCTGAATTCCAAAGCCCAACCGATGCCGTTTAATTAGCATAGTAGTGTACCTGTTCCAACGGCTGAAGAATTTTTACTTATAAAAACAACCAAACCCTTTCCTCTCACACCCACACACACACACAAGTATAACTAGTAAGAATACTATGAGAAAAAAAGTTTTATTCAAAAAAAAAAAAAAGATTTCAAAGTTATAAATATATATTTTAGAATATAGAATTAGAAAATCATATATATTAGGACATGATTAAAAAAAAAACAAACAAACATGAAACAAAAATTCAATGGTAATCAATCGCTCGTTGAGCATTAATCAATCGCTCGTTGAGCATTAAGAGCAATTTATAGACGGCCAAATGAAGACTTGCCCCCTACATATAATCATTGTTTGCAGTTCCAAAGGTTGAAAAACGAAAACTATGTTTTTATCTCTCTATGAAAATCAATGCTTACCCAAATATACATTTTAGTAAAAAAACAAACATAAAAATAAACAATTTAAATTATTATTGGTATTTTATAAAAAACTTGTGTAATTTTAAGTTGTTAGCATTTTTTATATATATTATACACGTATACACTATAAATTTATATATTCCATTTTTTTTTATATTATTTTACTGACATGATATTTTTTTAGAAAAGCTAAAATGTATAATCAGTATTTTTATCACACGAAAAAAACTCTATTCGAATAAATGAATTTAACAAGAAGAACGATGAAAATGTTTTACAATTTTATATGTAAGTAGAACCGAAAATTGCCGAACTGGAAAAATAGGTTACCAGCTGGAGCCGGCGTTATAAGACTAGATAATTACGAGAACTTGATTGAAATTATCGTATTTGTCGATGGCACACTCTATTTTCGAATACCAATTTCTTCCTTGCCAGCAATTTACGATTCAATATTCAAAATATACTTTTATTTATAAAAATCTTAAACAAATCTTATAATTTTAATAAAAAAAACTTATTAAACTTTTATTTATTTCATTCTTATCATTTTTTTTCTATTCTTCCTCTGTTTTCCTTAATTACATCCTTTAATGTACAAGTAAATTTCTCACAAGCGGCACGCACGACTTTATCAGGAATATTGTAACTGTCAAAAGATTTTTGAATGTTTCCAAACTCACAACCAGCAAAATGATAGATTGTCTGCAGCTACTATGTATCTCTGATGTTCCGTCAACCAAAAAAAATTATTCAAAGGTATCACGAGTGCGATTCAGTGAAGGTTTCGTGTGCTATTTCAAAAAAAGGTAAACTACCCCTGTTTTTTTTTTTATAGAAAAGGGGGTGAAAATTAATCAGGACGATTACTTGAATAGTGTCGTGATTGATCATTTGTTGCCAATGAGTTATATGGGGAACAAAGATTTGGCATTCAGCAAGATTCTGTGCCTCCCCATAAAGTAAAAAGGATTCAACAATGGTGTCGTGAAAATTAACCTGTTTTTATATCATCAAGAGTGGCCTGCTTCTTCACCGGACCTGAATCCTCTGGATTTTTGTATATGGGGCTACATACTGAGTAAGTTGAACAACCTTCAGCCAACAAGTTTGAAAACATTCAAAAATCTTTTGACTAAGATATGGGACGATATTCCTGAGGAAGTCGTGCGTGCCGCTTGTGTGAATTTTACTTGTAGATTAAAGGATGTAATTAAGGAAAAGGGAGGAAGAATAGAAAAAAAATGATAAGAATGAAATAAAAGTTTGAAAAGGTTTCTAATTAAAATTATAAGATTTGTTTAAGATTTTTATAAATAAAAGGGTGCGACAGTTATTATTTTACAAGCTGTACATCGAGTTGATACAAGTGATTGTATATAGGATCATTCTTATATATTAAATAGCTACTACGGAATTTTTTTCAGACTTTTTCCGAACTAAAACTGCACGTCTACACTCTCCGCACTCTAGAGAACTTTACTACTTTGCCGAATCTACTTTTATTAAATTAATAATAATCAATGACGCAACAGCCCAAAGTTACTTCATTACTAGACCAACGGAAAACTAGGAGGTGAAGTGGTCAGCCACACGCTCTCTTTAATGTAAATGATTATTAAAAATATGATTTTGTTTGGTTGGTTAAAATTAGAAAAAACGGAAAAGGGTGAGCAAAAATATATGACGACGCCGAGAACAGAAGCACTTTGCAAAAATTATTTGTTTGGAATTAATTATACATCAATATCTGGCCTTGAATAATAGGATACTCGTACATCTAAGTGGAATCACGATAACTTTAAAATTAAATGTCAACTGAAAATCGAAATTTTTTCTATGGGGTGTGCAGACGATTGAAAAAGCTTCACTTTAATTTCTTCTTCGATAGAGCCTTTTCCGTTATAAAGAAAAGAGAAGAGAAGAAAATTTATATCTTTGCGGTAACTCGACTACGATCGTCAGTTACGTTCTAACTGCATCATTAACTGACAGATTTTCATAAAAACTTTCAGTTAAAGTTTCGGTTAGAATTTAACTGATGATCGTAGGAACCGGCCTTATTCGGCAAAAAGAGAAGTTAAGGAATTGTTTTTGTGAATTTCTCTAGCTGATTTCGAGCTACTCTACAATGCACAATTTTGAATCGATTTCATCGTGTCAGAGACTAATTTGTGAAAATTTAATTTAAATTTTACTTCATTATTTTTTAATAATAAAGTATTTTATATAACTTTGAGTTGACCCTTTTCCCGCTAAATACCAGGTAGGTCAAACACTTTTCAGAATCGAAGTTAAAATATTCTCTTTCAATATGTTTTCCCTTAACACAGATACATTTAGGGCCATTATCTTCAGGTTAACTCAAACCGGAACTTTAGTTGGATGGTTTGTATGAAAATCTGTCAGTTAATATTCCAGTTAGAACGGCACTGAACATAGTAAGAACGGGTCTTACTGGATCTAATGATAATCAATGGCGCAACAGCCCAAATCGAGCCTAGGCCTTGAAGTAATGCTAGAGTTACTTCATTACGAAACCAACGGAACACTAGGAGGTGAAGTGGTCAGCTACACGCTCGTCCATGATTATTACGCCGATTTAACTCAGTTACTCATTTACAGCTGAGTGAACTGGTAGGCCAGCACCCAATCCCATTCTCGAAAATTACTTGTCGCCAAGCAGATTCGAACCTGGTACCATGTGCACCGAAGGCTGTTACATCGACGTAAACACATTTTTCTCATTCGCTACAAAGTGGCAAAAATTGTGGACTTCATTATCGTTGAAAAACTTCTTTCCTCATAGGTCCCTTTTTAACTATACTGCAAATTTTAGTTCTAGAGAGACCAATCCTATTCAGATGCTTCCTCATGTGACAGTGTCCAGTCAGAGCTCACACTAGCGTTCGGGTCTGATATCTGCTTTATTTTAGATAATCGGATGATATTTTTTTCGATTATTTTGGCATAAAAAACTTTGAGTGCCTGTTGCTCTAAGATAAGTCGGCGCGATTCATTGTTTGTTGTACAGGTCTAGGGTTTATGGTCTGATTGTTCCAGCTAGCCCGGATGCCAGCGAGCGCGTCGCTCCAGCCACCAATTCGGACGTAGGTGGAATCGGCCCATTGGTTTTACGTACCTTACCTTTCCCTTCGAATATTTTGGTTTTTTTTCAAGTCCAAACTCTCACTCTAAGGACTCCGTTCACAATAGACTGTAGCGTGGGTGCATCAAAATTTGGAAAACACTTGAAAATTTTATTAATCGAATCGAAGGGCTTGAACCGTAAATGATTCCTGAAATATAGAAACTAAAATTTCTCGTTAAACCCCTTCTTGAATTTTCGATAATTTTATCTTTTGCTTTCTTGAAGTGATTGTAGCTAAGTTTCAGTATTCGTAGTATTTTTGCTGCTTTCGATACATTCAAAATTAACTTAAAATTCACCTTTGATAAATCAACAATTGATTTAATAATTGGCGGTGATCTTTTCCAATTAGAAATATAATGATATAATAGCAATAATAATCACAATGGGAATAGTGGGATCAAAAATAAAGTCAATCAATCTTTTTTTTTCTAGTTTTAATTTATAATTACAGCCAAATAGTTTCGCAGGAAATGCGAGATAAACATAATCACTGGAAATAACTTAAAATCGTTATAAAAATAAACTTTGGCAGTTGATTTTTGCTTTAAATTCTTCACTAAATATTAAACAATAATCTATAACTTTAATACATCGGAAATGTGCCAATTACGAAATTCTTGCTTATTTAGAAAATTCGTATTTCAAAGAGAAAGAACGAAAGTTGTTACTTTACTGATCATTACACTTATCTATTGATTACAAAAAAGACGGAAACTAGCGCAATTAGTCAAATAGTCTACTTAATTACTAATTATTCTCCTAATCATAATTTTGAAAATCAAAAGGCTGAGGACGGTCTAATTGTTGTAATTTTCAAGAATATTGCTTGGCGTATTGAACCTCAATTTTATGCTACAGCACCGAACAAAGTTAAAGATCATTTTCAAACTTGGTAATTTTATTTATTCGTTTTTAACTAAATATTAATACTACTAACAAAACACTTTTTTTTCGAGTTCAGGCACAGATAACTACAAGCTTCTGCATAACATAATGTAATTTAAACCCGTTTCGATTTGAAATTCACGCCTTACGTCTTTATTGATTTCTTTTTTCAAATATTTTATGCTATTTTTATATAATTTTTTTAAACGTTTTCTTAAAAATACTAAACACATTTATTTTTACCATTCGAGAGTTTCCTTTGCTTGAGCAAACGTTTTACTATTCTCGGAATAAAATTGATTGTACCAGTTCCGGTACAATTTTATATTACGATCTTCTTTTACAAGACACGGTGAATTTAAGTAGATCTTATGATTCCATACCATCATATCGCGTTCGAACTAGAAATAAACAAGGTTGCATTTTTTTTTTGAAATTTCTGGTCGATAACAATGGCTTAAAAGGAATAAATTGAAATACAGATTTTAGTATTTATCTTACCATAACACTTTCGGCCCAAATTAGAAACTTTACGAAGAATGCCATTCGTCGCGGTGCATAGAATCTATGTATGACTTTCTGGAGTAATGGTTCGGTCGGTGTAACTGTTTGCAAAATTATGATTGTGCCGAGAACGCAATTGAGTCGGAGTATAACGTATGATGGTCCGATCTTGAATTGATTGGAGATTATTAAGCATCAGAATAATATCAATTTTATGTAATATCTTACTTGTTTTGCAGTGACATGTAATCGATTTAATTCAATTTTATTAAATAATCTTGTCGAATGATCAAGTACGGCTAGTGCGGTATGTTTTTGTTGAGCATCAGTACTGGCATGCCAACTATATTGTGAAGAAAAAAACTGGATAATGTTAACAAAACAGGAATATTGAAAAATTAAATTACTTAGCGTCCCAAGTATGGGTTCCAAATGTAGCCCAAGCGGCTCTAGTATATCTTAAATCACTTCCGGTCAACATATTTGGTCCATGAACTGCAACTAAATGTGCTACATCGGCTCCATTTTCAGGTATTTCTTGTATGTGACAATTTACTAGGAATTCATTTCGCCCTTGAAAGACACATTCGTTCGTTTCAATTTCTTTTACAGATGGTATTATCCAGGGATCCTCGATTTCTGCATGATGCCACACAAAAATGGCTCCATTAATCTCACATGAAGTCCATTTTTTTAATTTGGCCGTTTTATATGCTGTAAGTTGAATTCGATAGTTGGTATATTATTTAATTTATGAGAAAAACAGATACATTTTTTTCGGTATGTTATATTGATAAAAGGATGATATTAAGTTGCATGGGACCTTCATTTCAATCATCAAGAAACTGATTGCACCCTTCCTCCACTATTGTATGAGAGCTTTGATGTGATCATTTCCTTACTGGTCAAATTATTTAAGGGTAGTGTTCAATATGTATTTAATTTTTATTTTTAGAAATTTTTTAATGCGGAATAATAAACAACAAAACAACGAGCTATTATAATCGAGTTCTATTTTGAAAATCCAAAGTCAATTATTTAGAGACAGCGTGTATATCGCCGATATTTTAATGTGCAGATCGCTCACGCAGCAAGGTATTGCAAGACCACGTACCGCGTAAACTACAGAGATTAGAGGATAATCCAGAAACCTGAACAAAAATACGGTTGGCTCAACTCGGGCTATCGTCCGTTCACAGACTTTTGATCACATTGCCATTGCCAGCAAGGAATTGATTATGCCATTTCGATGCGGCAATAGAGTAGAACAAAATCCTGATTTCATCCAGAGAAATACAAGTTGACGAGTTGTTCATAAAGGCATCATGTATGACTTAGTGATATATAATCTGTAAAATATGGCGTACGAAAAGTATACTAGTATACTACTCTAGAGGGGCGAAAAGTGCACAGGGCAATTCTCTGAACTCTTTCAAGGAGGAAATGGAGCTTATTCCGAATCAGAATGAAGAATGATTATCCACGCATGTCTGGGCCAAGTTGTAATAATCTCAGAAGATCTGATATCCCCGATTAAGGAGAAGTCAAAGCGGGGTCCTTTCGCCACTGTTGTGGAGTATGATCATTGACTATCTGCTTCTCGAACTGCAGGATCTGAATTTTGACGTACAAGCTTACGCTGATGACATGGTTGCACTAGCTGTCGGGCTATCGCTTAGGAATGTATGCAATAAAATACAAAGAGTGCTATGGGTTATCAATTGCTGATGGTGAAAGACACGGACTTTCTGTGAGTCCTAGCACACCCGCTCTAGTTTACTTACTGGGAAAAGGAAAACTGAAGATTTCGTGTTATCAATGCTGAAGGGTGAAATTCAGCTCTCGGAGAAAGTTAAGTATCTTAGAGTAATTTTGGATAGGAAACTTCTTTGGAGAAAACATGTAGATACAAAGGTGAAGCAACATTCTGGCAATGAGGTCTTAGGCCTTCATACCATTGAATGCAATTATAAGATCCATCCTAATCTATGCATCAGTAGTTTGGTGGACTAAGTCCGAATGTGCATACATTAGAGTTAGTACCGCTAAACTACAGAGGACAGTCTGCATCGGTGTAACAGAACCGCTGCTTTTCTTCTCCATTGAGCAGGAAGGAATGTGGTTGGTCACAGGGCGTAACTCGTGTGGCCTACACATAGTCAGATTGAGAATTATTGACGACCCCATGTGCTTGCCAATGCTTGAGACGATTGGTTGGTTTGGGTGGCAGCTCCGTCTCTAGACAGAGCTCAATTAGCTCAAAGGCCGTTTTGAAACCACAAACTCGTATTAACCCGGATGTTAGCGGTTGTTGTGACTGGGTAATTTAGAGTATGAGTGCGAGGAAAATTAATCCGTTATATCTATTCTGTGTACTGTCGAGGAAGAGTAATAACTCTCCGATCATCTTAGCCGAAATCTCCCTCAAGTACCCTGTAGAAGGGATTGCCTAGCGCTCGCTCTCGGACTCTAGCTAAAGCCGAAAATAAACGAGCGATGATCGGTCGTTTGTGTCCTGACAGCTGCGATAGTGTGCATTAAACTGAATGCCCAATTTGGCAGAGCGACGATACAGCGGAACATTTTCTTCTGAAGTGTCCAGCTTATTCTTTTACCAGAATACACTTATACGGTGTTGATGTTATGAGGATGGAAGAACTTCGTTCTCGCTCTGAGCTTTTGAAATTCGTGAGGACGATAAAAAAGCTAGTAGAGACTAGAGGATTTGAGTATAATTGGCCATGTTTGCCTGAATGCTGAAGATCTACGTGTCTTTCCCACACCAAACAAACAAAAAAACAAGAAGAAATCTTCCTGAGTGAGCGACCCGTACTGATCCTCAATAAAACCAGCATTAACTCTCGAGTTTCCTAAAGTCCTTTGAAGGAGTGAAAATGGTCTATTGGTATGTTGGCTAGGTGCGAGAAACTACTGATGCGATCTATATTCCAGCCGAGAAGCCGGGAGCTACCCAAAGAAATGGGACGAATTCTTGCACTTGGCTTTTTACTTGAAATTAGTTCGTGTTTAAATACAGCTAAACGATTGGTTGGTTAAAGTGGTTTCCGTAAAATTAATGCACACATTTCTCAAAGACTTTTGCGCGAATGCTACAAAAAAGAGTCGCTGGATTCACCCGGGTACCTGCAACTGTTGAAAAATTAACGTATCAGACGAAAATCATCTAAATTATATCAAAGACAACGAGTAGTCCAATCCAAAGACCAAAAATTTGAAATACAAAATTTTCAAAATGTATTGCCGAATTTATCGACGGACGGATAGCAATCAGTTTTGAAATCTTGGCTTTCACTGTCCAAAGCATTCGGTAGACACACTATTAACTTTGTTTAGAAAATTAAAATACTTACCACTGTCTGACGAACTGTACGGCACATTAACGCATTGACCATCGGATCCTCGAAATGTCCACTGATGAAACGGACACTCGATACAATCGCCATGAACGATTCCTCCAATTGCGATATTAGCACCCAAATGCGGACAGTATGCGTCTAATACACAAACTTCGTCCTTTTTCGTTCGGAATACAGCAAAGTTTTGTCCAAGGCAGGATACGTCTATGACTTGACCAGGCTTCAAGCTCGATGATTCAGCGATAGCAAACCAACCGTTTGGATATGGTGGTGGCATCTGATTATAGCTTGACTTACGAAGTCTTCGCGCCCGATTAATTGCTTCGACTTTCTTCTCTTTACTACGAATGTTTTTTGTTATGTATTTATAGCCCACTTCGGTCAGGTCCTGAAAAATCAGAAATAATAAATTTGGTGACTAACCTCTAATAACTGGGTCACCAGTTAATATAACTGGGTCACCAATTACTCGCACAGTGTGTTCACCCAATTATTCTAGGTTTCTGCACACATTGAAATAATACATGAAGGCATATAGAAGTTAATACCGAATGCATTCTTATTCAAATTTTAATTAAATACGAGACACTCTAAATACAGAGACAGGAAACACATTTTAATTTTTAAATTTTTTGCAAGTAACTATTTCCGAAAACGATTTTCGATAGCACTTCCTCTCTACGCCCTTTAGACATTTCAAGCTATAATATTTTTTTAAACTAATAATTTAATATGAAAAAAAAGTTTTAAACTTACCCGAGTCCAGTTCATTGGAATGTAATAGATCCAATAAAGAAACACAGCCAAAAAAATCGCACCAATTATTAATATAGTTGCCAGTTTAATATTACTATAAAGCGTAGCTATCAAATAATCCAACTGGAAATGATATAACAGGCATAGCTCACTTCCACTTTGTAAAGCCATTGCTCTAAGAATAAATAAATAAAGAAAACAGAAGTCAGATCAGATTAACGTAATTTGCCTAACGTTCACTCGGTTCAGAACATTTGTCGATTGAAAACGAATTGAATTCAGGACACGTCTAAACTTCTAGGTATACGATCGACAACTGCCAAAAAAAACCAAAAAAATTGTTGTGATCAGTGATAGTCGAATAAATCGTGATGGTTAGGTAAGAAAATTTTCGTATCGGATCAGGAATAAATTTTCCCAACCTCCAATCTAAAATGGAATATGTATAGGTACCTACATACAGTACAAAGAAAACGAGAAGATTCTCAAAGACGTGATATGTGGAGAGCTAAGATATGCAAACAACTACAACTTGGCTGTGGCAAAACGAATATGAAATTGGTTCAGCTTCGTTTGTGCGACTATCACATACTTGATGTTGTAGCATTAAAATTTTTGTTTTTAAAAAGTTAAGTCACGTAAGTTGTGGAAGAAATTCTGAGCCGATTCTTTTCGGCTCTAGAATAGGTCCTATTGGTAAAAATGAAAGTAGCAAAAGAGTTGATTGAACCCTCCTTTTTTGTGGGAATTAAATTCTTCAGTGCCCTCTCAGACATGAATCTGGAGCCTTTCTCTGCATCCAGGACTTCTTCAGTCCTTCTCGATCGTCCCCAGGATTCATCTTTATTTTTCCAATCCAAAGCTGTATGGGAAGAAGACGGATGGATGCAACCATGAGTTCTAGAATCTATACAATGAGTCTTAAGTCTCCATCGTAATAAAACTACAAAAACTGCAGTCGCTTGGTTATGTCCAACGAATGACGGACAATGGGATACCCAAGCGGGGTATTCAAAGAACAAGTAAACAGAGCCAGATAGAAGGCGATTGCATAAAAACCAATTCAATCTCAACGGACACAAGAGATTTGAAATTTTTTGGGGATTGAATATCGAAAAATCATGAAATGGGCTTGTATGCTATTATATAACAATTCTGCGAACGCGAGCACCAATCTGATAACTCACCAATCCCGAGAAATATGTCGAAAGCTGTGAAAAGTATAGAACCCTTTTAGGGTTGAATATCTGAAAATTTTCGGTGATTCTACAGGTAACATTAGGAAGTAAAAATGAATTCCATTTTGGATGAAATCAAAGAAATATGAAAGAATTTGTGATAACATGTGCAACCCCCTTACACCCATTTGGGGTTGAATATCGAAAAATCGTGAAAAGAGTTTTTAGATATATATAACTAAAGCTCGAGGAAGTAAACACCAATTCGATGTATTATCACTCCTCAGAGATATGACGGAATTCGTGAAAACGTGTTCAACGCTTTAATAGCCTATCAAGGGGTTGTAAAGAAAAAATGTTGGAACGGTTTTTATTATTGTATTTATTGGTTTATTATAACAAGAAAGCCCGAGGAAGTAAAAATTAATTCGATGTCTTATCACTTCTAAAAGATATGACGGAATTCGTGAAAACGTGTTCAACCTTTTAATATAGCTTCTAAGGGATTGAAAGGAAAAATGTTGAAACAGTTTTTTGTCGATTATTAAACAAGCAATAGTTATTCGATATCTAATCAGACCTGAGGGATATGGCTAAATTCAAATTTCAAAAAACTCGGAAAACAATTTCTAGGCATTTATTTGAAGTAAAAAAAATTAATTTAATATTTTAGTTCCAGCAGTTCTATATATACCCAACAAGTTTCAAGATTCTAGCATAAGTCGTTCTGTAGATAAGAAAAACACCCCACCCCTATACCATACCAACCCTATAAATTTTGTTTTTTCCAGTATGCTACTGCTTTAGCTCTATCAAAATCCCGCCAGAGCTTAAACCCCAGCTACTGAGATCTAGAAACCAAAATTTTCCATCTTAAAGGAGGGCCACTTAAAGGAGTACACCAAATCTACTCATAAAAAGTTCAACTTAGTAGTTTAGAGAGTTTGGGAGGTACGAGCCTTCAAACGATTTTGCATACAGCGTACAGACGGACTGAAATTTTTTGTTTTGTTTGGAGTCTATTAGCCGTGAAAAGGTTTCATTTTTTTTTTAAACCGATCTCAAAAAACATTACTGAAATAATAAAATGTAAAAAGGAGTGGGGAGTTCCATTGATACGGACAGAAGATCATTTTTGGGAATATCGAACTGGAGGACGCGATCACTAAATCGGTATGATTGGAGGTACCGTATTAAGAAGACCAACGCTCGATACCCGCTGTAGCGCCAGGATTACGATGATGGGCATAGTGAGGTCGAGTTTGTCAGTCAGCATATCCTTATAATTCTTTGAATAACTCAAATACAAAAGTCTTCAAATTACGGGACTGCACAATTAATAAAGAAAGTGTGACATTTTAAGCATTACGGTTTTTCAGGATTTATAAGTACGGAAGCAGAAACAGATCAATCAAGATAGTCTGTAATTCACCCTTAAAAATGGGGAAAAGGAATGAAGTGCACAATCGCAAAAACACGACAGCTAGGCAAGAAATATAGAATAATGATTAAATTTTGAGGAGTTGGGTGTATTAATGAGCGATGTTAAGGGAAAGTATGTATACTGATCTCCCTGTAGGACGAAATTAATAACAATATTTTGTCTAGTTCGGATAAAACAGAGGGAGACATTTCAATTTCGAAGCAACAGGACTACTTCAGTTATTATACGATCCATGAAATCAATGCACAAATTTGTCTAAGACTTTCGTATGGAAGCTATCGAAAGAATTTCGTCCATTAAAGAAGTTAGCTATATGATTTCGATTAGACGTGTTGATCGCGAAATTAGAAAACATCCGAATTTTAAATTTTAACATCCCAGTTCCCAGGTCTAGGCTTTCCTGACAGATTAGCAAATGGACAGATGGATAGTCAACAGGACGTATAGATAGACAGACAGACAAGTACGAGACGTCAAATGTACAGACTTATGTATGTTGTAGTTGGTAAATTAAATTACAATTTTATATTAGTGCAGGACTTTATAAAATTTAATTTTTATAATAAGTCCAAGTTATACAAATATTTGTAAGTACTTAGTTTTGTAAAAATTTTCAGGCACAACAGCAAATACTGAAAATATACAATATTTGTATGTTGCTGCCAAATGTTGTCAAATACATACCCTGCAGCGATTTTAGGGACGGTTTCAAATGTTTTTATAATTACGAATTAACGTATTTGTTCAGTCGTAGAAAAAGTCTTGATGTGTATATTTTATTGAAACTATTCTACAGACTATTAATCTAAAATATATTTGTGCCAAATAATTTTGTTCACATTATTTCAATTTCAGCCTGAATAATTCGATCTTCTTGAGTCCTAAACAGCTAATATAAAATAATCCATCTAAAAACAAAAAATCAATTGCATAATTCCTAAACTATTTACACACAATGATGATTTTGAACTCTACAAATACTTTTATTTTTGTCAGCCTCATTATAGTCGTTAATTTTATTCACCAGGGCAGTAAATTTCGTTAAAGTTTATTGTAATTTTAAAAATAACGCACGGTATTTCAATGTAAAGTTAACTTCTAGTTTCGTAATTAATACCAAAAAGTTAACTCACAGTTAACTTGTTAAGCGTATTTCCAAAAACGTTTGGCTTCAAGCTTGTAAATTGTAAGTAAGTCAGTACCTATACTTTACAGTTTAAGTAGTTTAACCGGACCTTAAATCCTATCCTATCCTACTTTTGTTAGGCTGCAGTTACTGCAGTTATAAGGGGAATAAATATACACATATTAGTAACATTTGGATGGAAAGTTTAATTGTTCTTGTTTTGTAATACTATTCTTCTAATTGGTAAAAATAAAAACATGTAGGAGCAAGTTCCCACTCTAACGTCCTTTCTTCAGGTCCGAATTAACCTTTAATTTTCATGAAACATGTGAATAAGAAACATGTTGTTTTGGACGATGTAACGCACTTTGTTATATTTACCATGAAGGCCTTAGATAACATCTTGTTAGTATCAATTAAAATTTGTAAAGATAACACTCAAATCACATAAATTTATTAAAATTTGAATTACACTTGGATCTTCATTTTGGTATGGTGTAGTGAACAAAAATTCACATTTGTGAATGAAATGAATTTAAAGCTTGAAAATCCTGTAGTACATTTCACTTATCACATAATAATCCATGGGCAAACTTTGAAACAGCTTTCTTTTCGAAAGTTTAATTTTTGCATTTACAATCGTGAATTTAACTTACCATTTCGCGTTAAAAAAAAAACAGTTTTTCCTCGAATATTTTACTACCGGTAAAAACACAAAAAATTCACATTCTGTACATTCTTAACCGACTAAACGCAATACAACAAATTCACGCACTAAATTATCTAAAAAAATCGCATCGGATTTTTTACCTCTGAATTGCAAGCATTTGCTGACCACATCAAATAACACACACGAAAGATTTTTCAGGCGGAAGCACTTGTGGCTATTAATGGTATTAATTTGATTTTTTTTTAAATATAGTCATACAAGTACGAGTACCTATATTTCTAGAAGAAGCCATTAAAGATTAAATATCATATTATGGCTGGAAACATACCGACTACGAGTACATCCAATAAATTTTTCAATGTCCATATTTTCAATGAAATTTAATTTAAATTGTGTATTATATAATTGAAACGAGTGAATGATAATATACGACAAATGTGCGGAACTATTTAACCGAAGAAATCCAAATCGGTGCACTTGCTTTTCTTGTATCAGTAAGACCAAAAACCTACTCATCTTATGTAGTCTAGCGAACGTTGATAAGAATCTAAACAATCTATTCATTAATAAAACATTTTCAAGTGACTATAGTGTTATTTATTTTGTGGTCCAATACTATTCTCGCGATGTTCTCGCCTTGGCCCGAAATGAAAAGGATATTGTGTGTTTAGGTCAGATAATGCTAAATTTAATTTAATTCTTCCGTCGTTGGTGTTTAATATACGACAGTTTTAAAAATTAATTATTCATTAGGCCCAAGAACGAAGTAAATAGTTTTGAACTTTAAATAGTAAGGGATACATTCGGTGTATTTCGGTGATAAAAACGAATGGGTTTAACATTTGGAGTACGTGTATGTGAATTAGAAATAAATAGAATTTTAATTGAAGATTAAAAAATACTGGTGGATAAAATTTGGTTATAAGATTTAACCGATTCGTTAATTTAATTTATACCGACTAAGCAGTAGCGGTGCTTTAAAATGCTTTGAACCGTCTTTCAACTTTCTAGTGTACTTCGTTCTGGAGGTTACTTGTCCAATTAAATAAAATAAGCCACTGTAATAGCTACATACGAAGGGCGGTTGATAAGTCCGCGGCCTGAGGTACTATTTATCGATGACTCAATGTTTCACTTACTTTAGTACAAATTGTGATACTCCTTGGTAGTATAAATATAACTCTATTTTGATAATAAGGGCAGTACCAAATTCGTTGTTGATAGACAAACATGATCATGTCAGCCGATTAGTCGCATTCCACCAATTTTGAACACCGCGCCATGATAAAGTAGGGGAGAGTGTAGCAAAGTGGGCTAGTAAGGTAAAGTAAGCCCCTTTAAAAATTTTAGATTGCAATAGTGCAAAATAAATTATACGATAAAGCTTCATAAATTGACTACAATGCACTATAAACAAAATACCCTTGAATAACCAGCGCCTTGCACCGTCTGCTTTAAATATCAGTGGTTACTAATTGCATTTGTTAGCGACTGAGAATTATTTTGAACAGTATCCTTGAGATCGGGGTACGGATTCTAAAACTTGAAAAGTAAGATTTGATGATTATTTAAAAAATATACATAAAATTTTAGCAGATGCTTGCTGTTTAATGTTCATTCGGGACAAAGTGAGCCCCATGCACATTTTACTCCATACCAAAACAATTTTATTTGATAATTAAAAATAATTATATTAGCATCCTTCTTTTTACGATTATTATTTGGTCAGTTTTATGATTGGAGTTATACCGACCCATTAAAAGGGGGTAAAAAAGGATACCAACAAGGACAGTAGCAAGATTAATTGAATCGAAGCCTTGAAGATGTGCGGTAGTTACTAAATAACAGGTATAATACGAAGTACTAACCACCATTAAATAATTACTAGTATCAGTTGCAAATATTTTGTTCGCAACTGTATATTTATAAAAAAAAATTATTAGCGTACCTCAATATATAGCATACCTATACTTTCGAAAACCAACCTGGATAAAATCGAGCAAATAGTTTTTGAGATAATAATTTCTAAAATTCACCTATTTTTTCTGCTTTCTACTTAGATATATCCCTTTAAGGCTCCATGTGCACGTTAAATGAAATTTTGATGATTTATAACTGTTTTCTTACCAATATTTCACGTTGATGGTAACAAAAAAAAAAAACAAAATAAAATTACATCATTTGCCGGTATGTAAACTAGGTCATCCATAGAGAAAAAATTCAAAACTGTATTCGGAAAAAATGCTATTAGAACAACAGCCCTTGAACATTTGTTAAAATGCGTAAATTCGAGTTTTTTAAACGCATATTACCTATTTCTTGAATAATTAACATGTCATTTTCATTAATATAATGCTAGAAGAAATCTTAAAGAAGGTCTTCCATGAATCAAATTTTAAAAAATGTTCAGTCTTGTTAATAATATATGAAGTCAAACTGAAGCAATTTTTCACGATTTTCATGGCAAGAATTACATAAAGACCTCATTTCATTGAACAGTATCATAGATGATATAATTAATTGGTATTTCCAGAAGATAAATCAATGAAAAAATTATTGATTTTTCAAAGTTATGCGTTTCGAATAATTTGAAATTTTTTTCTGTAAAATCAAAATTAGTTCGCTGATAGACAGCAAACGATGTAGACGTATTATCCACGCCAAATAACATGAACGAAAAACGATTTAAATCGATTAAAATCCTCTCAAGAAAGACAAATCAAACAGGGATAAAAAAATTGTCGTACCGGACTCATGGGGCCTTTAGATACTATATTTAGGTAAACTGTTTGACAATTGACGTAGATGGTCAAATGGCAGTGATATACAATGCGAAATAGCTAATTTTACCGAGCGGATATTACGAGAATAATTGGAATTCACTATTTGGCATTGACCAAGTGGTCAAATTGCAGTAATAAGCAATGCGTATACAAATTAATCTCACAGTATCCGCTCGGTCAAAACGATTTTCGCGTTGCTTATTACGGCAATTTGACCGCTTGGTCAAACAGTGTAGTATAGTACATACTAGCTTTACTGTAATTCTTCATGAAATTCGTAATTTTAGGAATTTTCTTAATCTGTTTGGAATATAAGCCCCAGTACCTTTACCACTTTAAATTTGGGAGTTTTAAACAAAATTTCGAAAAAGTTGCCAAAAGGGCTCAAGAAATAAAAATTTGATTTGAGCCAGTGATGGCGCAAACGAAAGGGGAGCTCAACAGCTGCCGAAAAAACCAAAAACCAAAATTTAAAATCCGATCAAAAACGAGGAAATGCTAGTCAAAACCATGCAGAGAAACTGCGAAAAAAATACAAAAGTTCGCGAACCTTTTTTTGATCTTCTGGTCGCATATTCAAGATTTTTTTGATATGTTCGCGGTTTTTGAATAAGGGCCCCAGTACTTTTAACTAAAGGTATGCAATATCAAGTTTGGGGGTTTTGAAAAAAAAGGTGAAAAAACTCTTTTCAATTTTAGTAAAATGGGTGCTCAGCAGCTACCCAAAACACCAAACAAAATTAAAATTCCATCAAAAAGGAGGGAATGGTGGCCAAAATCTTGCAGAGAGACAGCGAAAAAAATGCCAAATTCGCGACTCTTCTTTTTGCTCTCCTTGCCACACTTACACTTTTTTCAGATTTGGAATATTGGCCATAGTATTAAGTAAGTTGTGCAACGTCGAAATTAGGAGGTTTTCAACAAAAAAAGTGTCGAAAGAAAACCAATTAATTTCTTTCGATTTCAGTAAGCGGCGCAAGCGAAAGGCGAGCTCAATAGCTGCCCAAAAAATCGAAATGGCCAAAATCATGGAGAGAAACAGCAAATAAATTTCAGAAGTCCCGGCCTTTCTTTTTGCTTTGCTGGTCGGAAGGAATTGTCAAGATCGGGGGTTTTGAAAAAAAAATGTCAAAAAGTTTCTAAGAGGTAAATTTTTTTCAATTTCAGCAAGTGACGGCGCAAACGAAAGGAGAGCTCAACAGCTATATTGAATATTAAACTTACATACATGCAATATCGATTACAGAATTTCAAATTTTATGGAATTGCAGTAGCGTATCGAGCTTAGGGTGCAAAACACGGAGTCCCGAATGAATTACTATTTAATGAACTGAGTTTTTTTTTATGTAAAATTGAAAGTTAAAGTGGAGGATAACAACACATAGTAGATACTAATTACATATCATCAGGTCAACTTTAATGTTCACCTGCATAATAAATTTCAGATCAAATGGATTCTATAGCTACAATTTTGTGTCGATAAAAACGATGCACTAGTTTTGCAGGTTGTCATTAATTCCAGAGAAGTGAGGATGCATGACTTGTTTGTAAACAAAACATAGCTTCACTTTCATAGTACGGATTCACATAGTTTGTACTCGTATATATATTTGTAAACTTTTTTTTTCCAATTTTATTATGCATCGTATGCGTATCCGTTGTACATAGACGTGTTACACCTTCATATATTCGTCTTATGCTTTGTCAGGCCATTCATGGTGGGCTCCTAAAGCTCCTCAGTCCAGTCTTCATCGCCGTAGGTATTACGTTACGTAGTTTAGTCATGGCTTTCTTTTGGATGCATTCAATCGAGTTGTAAGTCAAGTTCAAGGTTTTGCAGAGAAAACTGGAATGTATGCATTTATGCACTTGCTGCCTTGTCGTCTTCGTGTCCAAACAATCACAGAGTTACTGTCATATATGAGTGGATAATAGACGGAGGCTTGTTATTTTGGTAAGTTTTTGTCATGCATACACCGTTTGGGGTGTGGAAGTTGTATTTCCATTAATTGAATTTCAGGGTCCTATTCTGCATTTCAATTCGGATGAAAGTGAGAAAAATTCAATTGGTGTTCAGATACCTTTACTACTACCCATTTATAATTTTTTTCTATCAACAAAAAAAAAAACAATTTGAATCAACCTTTTTTTTTCTGACTTTGGTAAAATCTTAACAGGGAATTCATTTTTAAAGCGTAATGGCTTCCATGAAGTCTGGTTTCAGTTGTGGAGGATCAATGTAAGTTAATCCTCCCGAGAGTGAGGCCATTCATCCATATTCGGGAAGGATATCGCTCGGAAACCAATTGTCAAGTACCTCGAAGTCAAATTAGATAAGAAACTGATCTTTGGCCATCACATACAAATGGTCTAGGATAAGTCCCATTGGGTCAACAAACTTCTTTAGCCAAAGACCAAAAGTTACAGCAAACTTACCCTCAGAATGTTGCTGCTCTAAAAGTCGATCATGTGACCTTTGCTATGCGTCTGGAGCATGGAAACCATGAAACCAAGTGTCACATTTGACCCAGAGTCGATGTTTCAGAGCCGCTTTGAACACACCCCTGTACACCACTCAGCTTTCTCAAAGGGCTTCGAGGTTTTACAATACGTTATCCAATCATAACAATCCGCTAATTCGTAAAGCTCTAACATGAGGATTTCCGTTAGGAACAGAATCGTCCTAAGATGGCGGTTTCGGTCCTAGGAAATAACTCCAAGTGGATGGGATGGACAGTTAGTTCGTTCCGGTGGATTTCTAGTGCACTTGCGTGGAGGAGTTGCTTTGCACGCTAGTACTCTCATATCTATAGCGGAGTTAGCGCCTCAGGTACGACTTATCAATAAGTTAATGTCAGTGATTAGCGACAGAACTGTTAGAAGTAGGCTACACTTAGGTGGACTTTTAGCTCGGCGACCCCGAAAAAAACCAACTTTAATGGCTAAAATGTGGACAGCGAGGCTGAACTTCTCCCGATCTCATCGAAATTAGTCGGAAAATGACTGGAAGAGAGTACTCTTCACCGACGAATGAAAATGTAATCGGACGAATTGCAGTATGTACGTCGCAGAATCGGAGAGGAGCTTCACGAAGACTGTGTAGTGACTCGAAAGAAGTTCCCTCTGAGTAAGTTTTGGCACCGGAGATTAGGCTTTTGTAGAAAGATCAATGAATGCGATCGGTTACATCAGCATAATTGACAACCATTTAATCCCGTCGATGGATAGGCTCTGCCCAGTCATTCACGACCCGATTTTTCAAGATGAGTCAGCGCCATGTCATCGCGCTCGTAGGGTAAGTTGTGGTTTTTTTTTCCAAATAACAGTTCAACACAAACATAAAAAAAAATAAAAGTTAAAGAATTCTTCGCAGAAAAGGGAATTTCTACACTTGAGTGTCCAGGAAACAGCCCCAAATTGAACTCAATCGAGAATTGTTGGGCCGAACTGAAACGGAAAGTGGCAAGTCGGAGACAAAGGACCAAGGAGGAGTTCAAAAACGCCATGCTTGGAAGCATCGAATACTGTCAGACATTTAATCTATGCCTCGAAGGATTGACGCTGTCATCAAGGCTCGCGGAGGATACACGAAGTATTAATTTTAGCTATTAATTAAGGAATATTGCTCCTACCTACCTACATACATACTTCCCTTACAAATTACAAATTACAAACAGTTGTTAATTTTCAATTCAACAACTTTTGTTGCGAAAATGCTCATTTTGCTGATAAAACATAAAAGTGGCTGTACCTTCAAAATAAATAAATGTTTTGTTTATGTGTCTTATAAATTTTAAGTATGACACTAAAATTAAATAAATTAACACCAGTTCATTTTATTTATAATCAGATATCATTATGTAGAGGCAATATCACCGCATATGAGTATTTATAGTTGTTAACTTTTCTTTGGCCAATCATAGAATGGTAGAATCTGCACTGGTTATCAGTTATGACGCCTTATGTTTCTAGATGTTTCTTCAAGCTCTACTGACCAATAAGTGTTCCTACTTACTACCTTGTTTCTATCCAACTGCAGAAACTATTGTCATCCATTAGTTGAGTGATTCTGTATTAATTTTATAAATAATAAATAATTGAGCCCGTCATAGTCTGGACGGTGTAGCCAAGTATTGCCTTTCCTTTTGTTCCTCAGAATTTTTGATGCTTTTATTGAAGCAGGTTGAAGTTCCACAGGAAGACTATGGTCCAGTCGGGTAAACAGCGGATCTTCTCTTGCAAGCTGGTCTATGCGATCGTTGGTTGTGTTGTGGAATGCTTTTATAAATAAATATTTCTCATACACCAAGGTAAAGACAAAAACAATCCCAACTTCATTGCAATTTTGTCCTAGTGATAGTTGCGCCAAGACTTTTGGCAGTTTTTCTCTCAACAACTTTCACCAAATATCTATAGGTACTCCGGTATTATGAACTTTATAACTCAATGCATTCTCGAGTTATCCTGCGTTATAACAAATATTCGAACGGACTATAACCGAATTGAAATGTTCTGGTTACCATTGCTTTTCAATGAATTATACATACTTTTAAAATTTCACAGATTTCATTAATATGTGAAATTCATTCCTTGAAATTTTTCTGGGACAAATTATTGCACCATGTTTTTCAATGAAGGTACAAAAAAAAATCCGTATGGGTTAACCAAAGTATAGAAGAACAGTACTTGAGTACTCAAGTAGATCTATCTACGTGACTTCCATTTTCAGATACTTTCTTTTACGTCACTGTTTCAATTAAATCCATTGAAGTTTTGTTTATGACGCAATTATGGACAGTTTGTTGAGTTTTGTATAGCATAAGTTAGCAATAAATTATAAGGCCGTTGACGGAATCAAAATAAACGTGACATACGGAAATGATTATTAGTTCTACAGTAAGTTTCGTTTATTGTAAGAGCTTTGTTTTAAAGGCTTTCTTCTGTTTTATAAAGTCACTGTTAGGTACTTATTTTTAACAGAACTTTTGCGATTCAAGTTCTGAACGAGGATCTTTTGAAGTTCTAATACCAAAAACGGTAAATTTGAAAAAACCCAGTCTTGTTTTTGCTTTGAAGTTATTAGGCATAGTAAACACACAACACAGTAATAGTAAACACATCGCAATCAGTTCGAAGGATTGAAATGAACTTAGCCTTAAAAATTGTATTTTCGAGGTGGTTCAACTGTCTAAATCAATGCGCTCTCGAATTTCATACCGTTCGAATAACAATCTGTTTTTGATTTTCATTCATTTTAAAATTAGCTACTCTGGCGTTTTAGGTATATTCGATTCCTAAAGAGTAAAAGAATGTCCAACCATAACTCTGATTGAGGCGTCAAAAAAAAAGAATCCTTCGGATAAAACCTTCAAATTTTTTTGTGGTTCATGTTTAACAGAACAAAATGAGGACGGGAATTAAGGGCCGATTTTAGAATTTTTATTATTTATTTATTTATTTATTTATTCACATTCATCAAATACTGATTACTCATAATAACAATAAAATAAAAAATAAAATATAAAATTATAAGAAAAAATGAAAAATAAGTATATACAAAAAATTACAATACATTATTTCTTAGATACAGCCGATTTTAACTGTTGAACAGAAGTATTAAAGTCAATTTGACTGTAATTATCCTTAAAAATGCGTGAAAGAGATGTGATTGGCCGTAATTTGTCCTATGGTATGGAATATCCAGCAACACTTTGTCTCTCAAGGATCGAAATGGAACTTTGAAAGTAATGGCTTCCAGCAATTATATTTTTCAAATGCACTTGGCTTTAGAAAAAGTATTACAGCAAACAGGATCATAAATTCTAAAACTTCTTTCAATTTTACTTTTCTTTTAAATGATAAGTTACTCTTCTTCAAAATTTTTTAATCAACAATAAATAAAAACGCATTTCCAGAACCTACAAATAATAACAGTTAACAGGTATCAACATTTTTAAACAGGTTGCTAGATGGTCATTATTTAATCATAGGTATAATCATTATTTAAACATTTAACATATTTGATGTTTTATACAAGTGATGTTTTTGGAAACTTATAATTTGACCAATGAAAACGACTTTGGTAAAAAGTTGTGGAACCATTTCGTGGTAGTGAAATTGAAGTGACATCGTGAATTTGTCTCCTATGGGTTTTAAGATCGCAGCTGAATTGAACATAATCATAGTATTTCGGTAGAGAACTTCGTAAAAAAATACAATTGTTCATAGTTCATAGTTTTTATTCTAATATTGGATACATTGCTGGCATATAAATACAAATTTTGAGATTCGGCTGATCTAAAGTCTTTACAACTATGGTTTATTTTGCTTTGTGCACTTGGCAGTAAATTGTTGACAAGAATTGTCATAAATCTACAGTTTATCATTGAACAAAAAAAGGTTTGGATCTAATAAAAAAAACCCAAGCAGGTGACGAGTATTAACTTATAAAGAACAGATCGATAGAAAAATCGACCGACCAGTGAAGACAAATTTTCAAAAACTATTAACTATAACTAACCATATTTTTTTTTTTAATACTCACTATCAACAAGAAATTTTCTTACCGTCTTGACTGAAGAAATTCACCATGGGGTGAATCGCGAATCAATCGTTTCAACCAAACTACATGGATTTCATGTTTTCGAATCCATAATTGCTTAGATTGGGAGCTATTGTGCAATCGTCAATTACAGGTTTGCAATTGATAGTGCAATGATTCATTAAATTCAGGTGTAATCATAAACTGGGACAGTGTGAATAGATTCGAATTCAATGCATCGAAAACGCGAATATCCTTTTTAGTCCGAAATAAGATGAAACTACTTTTCAGTTAATTTTCGATGGAGAAACTACCCAAAATAAGTTCTATCTATGGAATTGCTGTAATGTAATTCTTGAAATAGAATGAGCATATTTTTCGGATAGTTAAGATCGCCATGAATTAGATTCTCTATAGTCGCATTACCCGAAATATTCGTAATTATACGGGCTCACGTGATTAAATTTTCAAAACCCCATCCGAATGTGTGAAATTTCGTTGAATGGAGTCTACGAAAAGCGAAAAATCTGGGCAGTTGTTATCCTAATACGATACAGCCATGAAAAAACATTTCCTACAACAACATTTATACGTCCTAGAACAGCTGACCGTTTGTTTATATCTCGGCATTTTAAATGTAGTCGCACCTATTGTTGTTAATTAATTGATCAGCATAGATTTCAAATTTCATCCTTCTTATCAATATTACAACAAAATGAATTGAAACGGATTTCATAAAGTTCTTATATTAATGTATTCGAGAATGTGTGGTGTTTTCTGAAATGATAGATTCCTCAAAACATTGCAAGAACACTTTTGGAAGCGTAGAATGATATCGATAGCTGGAAGAATGCAATTCTTCCATTAATCCTTCACAACCAGATCGATTTAATTTTTCACAGTAGGATCCCAGAGTTAATACCTCTAAACGCAAATTAGTTTTTGAACTGGATTAATCAGAATTAATATTTCAATAATTATGGCATTCACGATAAATAAGTTGTAAATAATTTAGGCACTAATATTTTCATGATTCTCAGTTCTTGAATATTTATTTCTAATTTTAATCTTAAAAAAAATAATGAAAACTGTAGAAATTATGACTTTTTTCCGACACATTTGCGTAAGCAAAGTATCTACCTACATTGTCTAAATAATTTTCTTTTTTTTACATAACATAACATAAATATTGTATATATTCATATGCCTTTTATTAAAATATAATAATAATAATATTTCAATTTTTGAAAACAGTTCGTACAATTATCTACAATTTCAGTGATCAGATTTTACATCTTAGCATCTGTAGATACAATTTAGATTTATACTAAAATTAATTCTTTGTTTATTATTTTAATTCAATCCAAGAAAAAATTATTGTGTAATAAAAACCCTACATAATTTTGATATCGACTGGACTAGACGGGAGCAAGTGAAAAATAGTTTTGTTAAGGGAGATGATATTTTTCCGGCTTTATAAAGGGTCTTGATGTCTCAATGGGTGAAAGTTTATACTTCTAAAAATTTTATTTCTCGAAACACCCATAAATATGAGTATACTAAAATGGGTGTTTCCCGAAACACCTGAAAATATGGGTGTACTACAGTGGGATTTGTTCGACCAGGATTAACGTGTTTGGACAAAAAAATAGCTAGGAGGCGATTTGACCGTTATTTTTTGGGTTGCCAGCCGCATATATTGGTTATTTTATGAGTAACAGAGTTTATATCGATCGGAATCGCAAAATCTTTCAATTTAATTTGAAAGTTAATGAAAACATACTACAGAAATGATCCTGGTTTAGATAAAGGTGATGTGATATATATAAAAAACACCAAGACAATAAAAAAGAGCAAAAAAAAGACAAATTAATAATTGAATTAGAAAATAAAGTGTGCTCTGATGTCTACTAGTTTTTTTTTAAATCTTAATGCAAAAAAAAATTAATTTAATGACAAAACTAAAATTACATTTTGTTTGAATCACGTCGGCAACTAGATTTCATCACCTAAACATTTTTTTTTATTACGTCTTAAATAACTCTACAAAATTTCAAATATATAAAAAAAAACTTCCCTTTATCTATGGGCTCATGATGGATTTACTATAAAAAAGTTGTCATATTAATGGTTTTAATGGACTAATTTTATTTGAAAATATGGTCAGTACAGTGAAAAAAAACAACAATTTTTTTTCTTTTTTCGTCTTACTATCAAGTAAAATCACAAAGTTTCAGGAAGGAGTACCTAACAATTTCAAATCGACCAAAATAATGTACATTAAAAACAAATAAAGTGATATAAATTCAATTTTAGTATATATTTTCTCCTATCTACAAATAGAAGGGCTACACCAATAATCCTAATTGAAAATTTCAGTTAATTCGATTAACATGTAACGTCTGACATAGGTTATGTACAATGTTTGAATAGCAGCTCTCTTTGCTTAACATAGTTATATGATCCTGCATACTTCAAAAAGACAACTTTAATCAAATATAGTCGGCCATTAAGCAAACATTGATAATCAAATAAAAGGCAACGATTCCGAAGATGATCGATATAAACTTTATTTGCCGAGTTTGAAACATCATCAAATATCAGTCGTGTTCGTGAAATAAAGATACAATATGTAATAATGAATCGTTCTCCTCGGTAAGGATCGAAATTTATAACATTTCCGGTCGAAATTGCTATCGATTTCGTTTCTATTGCAATTCACCATCCAAAGGACTTATCTAGCAATTTTTATTTTTTATCATGTCTACAAATAATGTATGCCAATGTTATTGGAAAATTCAATATTTGCTTCGAGTCAGACAATTCGCAAACCGTTTGAACAAATATATGGTTTTGATCAAGAAGGATGTGTACAATGTAAATAGGACGGATGTTATCTTATCGGATTTTTTTTCCGGTTGTTGGCTGAATTTTAAAAGTCGTATGTTTGGTGATAACTTATATTTGCAAGTATATCCTTTCCATACTGTTGTTGGGACATCTGATATCACTTTACAGTAGACATTAGAAATGATTATCTTTTTTTTCGTAAAGAGGTTTCGAACCTGTTTCCTGTTTTTTTGCCATTTCCTTCGTTATGCGATCCTTAGGCAGGATGAGAATAACATCAAAGTTTTATGTATGATAAAAGCACAAAAGTGTATGGTTAGGTTAGGTAAGGTAGGTGAGCGCTTTCTCAGGCGTCTAGATACATTAGACTGCGAAGGGGTTCGAATTGCTTTCACAATTTAAAAGAACGCCCGCGAAAACGTGAACCAGCTAAGAGAACTGCAACAGTTTGTCCAGATTAATGCCGAAGAATTCTTCCAGATCAGTGACAACTTGCTGGGTTCGATCGAGTTGGTTTCACAATTTAAAAGAACACCCTGCAAAAACGTTATCCAGCTTAAGGAACTGTAGAACCTTCTTCAGACTAACGCCGGCGAATTATTCCAGATCAGTGGCAACTCACTTGTCCAGTGTACGATCTCGTTCTCCTAGTCAATCCGTAGTATTCGCAATCTGTTACGTCTGCCATACCCAGTGTTTTGGCGTGCCTGCCAATCAGGCAATGGTCCGTCAGTAAACCAATGAGGATTCGTAGGGTATTCCTGCCTTAAACTGGGTTCTACTTAGGTCTAGAGATGGCCAAAGCATCCTGACAAAGAGACCGAGACATGATGTAAGGCCAGTCCATCTTGTATCAGTCCATGATATGGCTTTTAAATCGATGCTTCAATTGGTTCCCTCACATCCAGAGTTAGTTCCTGATTCAGCGTTGAAACTGCTCTTGTGAGCTATCTTGCTGCCAGGAAACCGATGTAACCCTGCATCTACACTGACAATTTATCTGGAAATGGCAACGGCATTATTGCCATACACAAATTGACAGTGTAGACGCTCCAAACTCAACATATGGCAATATTGCTCTTAGCATTGCCATGGCAATTTTAAGGATAATATTGTCAGAAATCGAGTTGTTTGACAGAATTTAGCGTCGCTAAATTACGTTTTTTTCGTTTGACGTAAGATGAGTGAAAATAACTGAACTAACTAAAAAAACTATTGAATTAATAATTAGTTTTTGAGGTTATGACTGCATTGCTTCGAATTTACTCACGCAAATAAATCATTGCGATTTAACATTTAATTCAATGGCAATATTGCCATTGTCATTGCCGGATAAATTGTCAGCTTAGCCGCAGGGTAAAGCTCTACAGAGCCTCATTGTCTTATGACATTGGCAATTTTTCAGCTGAAGTGCAAGGCGACCAATATTGCGAGAAAGAGATCACCGATAAAAAATCCTATTTCCGACGATAACGGCATCTAGTGAACCAAATTGACAACTAATTTTTATTGGAAAACTGAGACTGCCTCTTTCACAGCAATGTCTAAATTGTATGTTAAACTCTCTATCTTTCCTCATTCAGATTTTCTAGCCACTTTTCAGCGCCAAAACTAGCAAGTCTCATATCAGTATTATAACGCTGGATTTAATTGAGTTCGCGCAGATATAGTAATCCCGTCCTGGAGCCCTGGTCACAATTTCAAGCTCATCATCATCCTATAAAACCTCGTTAAGAACTTCCCAGAGAAATTTCTCTCTCAGCTCAATTGAGCTGTGGAACTTTGTAGTCTTGAATGGATTACAGTCACTAAACAGGTTCAGTATGCATCTGTGCCGGTAGGTCTGGGTTTCCAGATTCCTTACTCAGTCTCACACCGCTTTTAGCTGCCATGTTTTTTTTCTCGCGAATGTCCAGCGGCAATAGATGAAGGATCATTTAACGCACCGCTGTAGGAATAATAGGGGACCCAAATCTCAATCTTGTGGTACGCCAAATATAATAAAATTGGGATTTTTCTGATGTTATGAGACATTTAGGAATCCGTCTTTCGCTTGTTACTAAATCTTAAATCAATTATTAATACTTACAAAAGGATAACAATGCACTATACAATTTCTTTTTATAAATTTACACGGCAAATTATGAAACTGGATTAGCTCACTCACTTCTACGTTCAGCTCGTAAGTTGTAACTGAAAAATCTCGGAAGAGTGTTTAGTGCAAATCTCAGTTTTCCTTCATCTTCTCTTATGTGCTTTTCCTGTATTCCTGAGCTTTGTGCATATCGATACCTG
Source organism: Beris chalybata (assembly GCA_949128065.1). NCBI lineage: Eukaryota > Metazoa > Arthropoda > Insecta > Diptera > Stratiomyidae > Beris > Beris chalybata. The sequence goes on from OX421896.1 coordinate 96,056,560, forward strand.
TGTATACCTGATCTTCCTATATATCACAAATTGACTTAGTATGCACCAGAAAGAATATCTTGAATGATTCTTTCGCGGTCCGAAGAAGCATAATTTATGCAGGTCAGGTTCTTATCTCACTTGTTGCGTATGCTTATATAGAATATTTGTAAGATTCACTTTTTATCGTATCTTCGTCTCATGAGAAAATTGTTATGATCTCATGATTATGCAAGGTGCCTCCAACTTCTGAATGGATACAAAGTGGGTATATAGTTGCGAACTGGTCCGGTAGGTAGGAAAATTACCAGCAGATATAATCGAAGAGGGTGTGGTGCGTATACGCATGTTTTGTATACTTTGCGGTGACTTGGGGACATTGCATATTTATCATTTTTTAATTATTAATTAATCATTTTCTGGTTATTTGAAAAAAAAAAAGAATCACAACTTCAATTTTTAAGTAATTTTACTTTTTTCTGTTATTATTGTAGGATACTGAATTCAAATATGATGAAGTTAAGGATGTCTCTTAGGGTTGTCTGTAAACAACATATCCATAGAATAGTCAATAGTGTTTGCGGATAATGGTAAGAAAATATTCCTAAAGCTTGTATTACACGCTGTCAAATTGCAGTAATATGCAATGCGAAGTAGGCGAATACAAATAAATCTCACTGTGAGATGTATTTGTATTCGCCTACTTCGCATTGCATATTACTGCAATTTGACAGCGTGGTCATACAGTGTAATACTAGCTTTACAAATACAATTGGATTAAAATAACCAAGGAGGCCAAGTACTGGATTGAATTATAACGCAATGCAGAAGAAGAAATTCGAGTTGGACACCGGAAAGGTGTGATGGTATTCATGGAATGAAACAATCTAATACCGAAAAACAATAGATGAACTTCGAGTAAAGACAGGAAGAATGCCCAAACGCTGGAAGAAATATTATCGATGATCAAGCTGCGTCGTCGAATTATATGCGTACTACGGAACATGGTTCGTCTATGACATATTCGGGTACTGATCATACAGTACTGAACATTTAAATTTGCATATGAATTATGTTCTGGAAAATATCAGAATGAATACCGTCAAACCGAATTTGTACTTTAGCGAAAGGATTTCGATTTTCAGAATTCGATTCGCAAAGAAGCCCGAGATTATTTTTTTACTTTTTCTATTCAGTAATTTTACGTTATTATTTCAATAATACATTAATAATATTCTGAAAAGTTGTATAGTTAGTAAGCAAAATTGGTATGTATAATATATAACAAATTTTATCTATGGCAATAAAACAAACAAACAAACAGTACTTTATATCAGTACTGAATCAGAATTGTATCGATAAATAGGTTTTTTTTTTTGTTCAGTGCAATTGAAACAAAATTTGTTTACAACTTAAAATTTGCGAATTTAAAAAGTCAGTACTGTACCAGTACTAGTAAGGACTGAAACTAAGTGGAATGTTTAAGATATTAGGAACTCAGTGAATTCGTTTAATTCCTTCATACCGAAATAAGCAGCTTAGAAATTCGTGTGGAGTTCGTGAAAGCTGAAAAAGGGACACTTTAAAATCCATATCTGACTTTACGCTGTAAAGCAAAACAACTTGGTGATTGTCTGTTCGAATAGTAGGTTACTATGTTAATGAAAAACTTTAAATGACGATATCTCGCGAACCAATTACGTAGGGAAAATTTGGAAATTGAGCGCGGAGGGTAGTGGAGCGCAGATATAGGGATAATATTTTCCCCATATCTCAAGACCCTTTTCAGTTCCTAAAGAGGAAAAAAGGAGGAAAAAAATCCATTTCAAGGGGGTTGTAAAATTTTTACGAATATCATCATATCTCTTAGGTCTTTTGAGATATCGAACCATTTTTACTTTCTCGGGCTTCTGTGTTTAAAACTCGATTCCAACCACTAAGGATATATATCAACCGCTGAGGACCTGAAAGGGTATTATCTCACGAATTCTACCATATCTTCTAGGTGCGACAAGTTATCTTTATAGAAACCACTAAAAGCAGTTTTGTATATATTCCATCCCGAAAGAGGTTAAAGGGGTTTAGGAGTTGAATGTTTGAATGCATTGCGCAATATATCTTTTGGATGAAATATATAATTCACTTTAACGTGTACTGGATCTTCCCTAACAGTTTGTAAAACGGGAATAATAGTTTATAAACTAAATTCCTTCAAGAACTGTATAAAAAAATCCAATGAATTGGGAATGCATCCCAGGGAAAGTCCCGGATTTTCCCCCAAAAATAATAATATCGTGCCCAGACTGTTGCCAAACCTATACTTGAGTGCATGAGATTCGAACTCCAACCTCTACGAGATCTTACCGTGCTCATTGGTTACTGACGCTGAACAAGAAAAACTTGGCGAGATCTTAAGCCCAATAGCCAAGGATTGATATTACTACCCTAGGCGCAACGGGGGTCATAAAGGAACTTCGATCACGGTGGTACTCGTCGTACATTTGCATACAACTTGCAGTTTAATCGAGTAACTAAAATTGCCAGGAAGTTCGCAATAAATGATATGTTGTCCAGTTTATAGTCCGTATAAAGGAATGACATCCTCTGTATTAAAACTGGCGTCTTTTCAAAAGTGTATAGGATAGAAAAAAAAAAAAGTCTGACGAGAATCTAACAAGAATATTCTATTCGAGATGGCATCTAACCAGAAACTATCCAGACATTCTACTAGTCTTCTAGTCAATCTTTCTATTATATTATGTATATGCTATGCATTCAAACTGGGTATAATCCCATGGATAGGTTCTATCTAACCATCTATCTGCCAGATGACGGTAATTGAATTCAACAAGTTTGAGACCCTACCAGATGGTGGGAATCTCTGATCAGCATCTTCATCGGCTGCGATCGTGTAAACAGTTTCCTTTTTGCTCAATTTTCAATTTCAACGAAATTAATGTAAATTAGGTAAAAGGTAATCTCGCACATGAACAGTGTTCTAGCCTTTACCTGTTGAACATCCTATATAATAGGTATATCTTGTTTTGCTAATGAGGTCTTTGGGAGAACATAAACACGACGAAGACAAGAGATTGTACGCAACTGTGTCGCTTCTTCCTACAGTTTTTCCACTTTTCCCTCATGATTTTCACCGCCTTCCCGCTTTCAATCCATATTCTTGAATGTCTAAAGAAGTTCTTATGAAGGCATATTTTATGTGTGTCTAAGACAAATTGAAATTCCACAGGAATACCTTATATAAATGATGCACATTGCACACACATTGCATTCGTCCCTATCTATAGAAAAGAAAATATGCGTCTATGTAGGTAAGATATAGTAAGGTACGATACGAGTACCTACCTATCCCACCTATCATATGTCGATTTTGTTGTGGGACAAACATAAAAGTACCGTGATAGGTGCGACTCCGATGGTACACCATACATCGAGATTCTACGGGGATATAAAAGCAATTGCGGTCACCCAAAAACCTTCAGTTTATGTTTTTGTTACGTTACGGCAAGGCCAATTCGATTCGGATAGACGACGACGATTCCTAGTTCTTTCGGTCCGATTCGATATAAGGCGAAAACTGTGCCCATAGTTTAACTACTCTACTAAAGTACTTTGTGCGGTTTTCAATATAGAATGGAATTGTTTCTTGCGATTGGCCTGGCCGTTTCTATTCTCATTTCGATTGTCGAATATATATTTATTATATACGAAAATTTTCGAAAAGTTCGACTAAATAAGAAAATTGTGCCGGAAAATAAGTCGAAATTCGACAAGGAGTTGTTTGTGAAAAAAGTTTACAGTCAGGCTCCGGGACCATTACCGTGGCCAATAATTGGCAATCTAGCTTTGCTGGGACAATACGAAATTCCTTTCGAAGGTTTCACACAGCTAGCAAAGCGTTTTGGTGATGTTTATACGTTAACGTTGGGCAGTACGAGATGTTTAATTGTTAACAATTTGGATTTGATACGGGAAGTTTTGAATCAGAATGGGAAATTTTTCGGTGGACGACCCAACTTTATCCGTTACAATTGGTTGTTTGGTGGCGATCGAAATAATTGTAAGTGTTGTTAATGTTTAAATTTTGTTGTATTATAAAATCAGTTAAAGTTTATTGTTTAAAAAAAAAAATCGTTTATTTTGAGGGCATAATGAAAATCCTACGTTTGTGTTCGCTGCGCCATCTTGTAGCATCTACACTTTATTTTTTGAAATTTCAAATATTGTCCTGGGTTTTTTTTCAAAAAATATACGCTATGTGTACTCGAAAACTTATATGAATAATGAAAGTGATAGTAATTGCCTACAAAATTATAGGGGATTACTGACATATTACGCTTCTAAATAACAACGTTTGTAAAAACATTCAAATACGAGAGTATGACCAAGCCAAATCAACCAACTTCCGATAAAGAAACATAAATGTGTTGTTAGGGCTTCAACTTTCGAGCGCAAGCTGTTCCTAAAATATGGATACTTTACAACTAATGTTTTTCAACCATAAACTGCAGAAGTAAAACAATTCAATTAGTATTTTATTATTGTATAATGTCTGGTATCTCTTTTACACAAGTCTATGGATTACACAGCAAATGATGTCCTTTGAATATGGGTGAGAATTCGAGTGAGAAAGAAGGTCTTACGTATTTTTGAAGATACATAGAAGTGAGTGAACATCGAATGCAATCGACTCCGGCTTACAACAATCAAGTATTGTCTAAATCAAGACGATGTTTGAAGTATCTTTTCTAATTGGAAAGAAGTCCCGAAAACAGTACGCAGCAGTGGTGGCTCGCCGCATAAAGCTAGTGAGGCTGAGCTTTAAGCTTGTGTTACACAGTTGTGAGTTTTATTTGTATTCGCCTACTTCGCATTGCATATTACTGCAATTTGACAGCGTGGTCATACAGTGTAACACAAGCTTAAAGCTCAGCCTCACTAGCTTTATGCGACGAGCCGCCACTGGTACGCAGAGCTTACTAAACTTTATTGCATCAACACAAAAGTTTGAAATCAACAAACAATTCTCAATACAGATAGACACGCGAGTGCAACCATCTTGAGGACATTACTTTTTTTCCAATAGAAGAATCGCTATTGAACTTTGTGAGTCCATTTGAGGCTTAAGTCGACACTATCTGACCGCTAAACTTTGCTACTTAGCATCTGACCTCTAAATACACCTACTTAGCATGAAAATATCGGTTTATAGCAAGGTTTTGAACAGAACCATTCTGTGTATGTGTGCTAAACCAGTTTCCTGTTCAGTTCAGTTCCTATTCACGCCAGATCCTAAATTAATTGACTGTAGGATCTTCTTACAATTTTAAATGAAAATGATTGGGGCAGTGACAGTACAGAGCGGACATAATGATGCTGCTGGTATAGACCAGTATATTACGTGCTCCAGGGCCATCAAAATTTCTTAGCAGGACCCGTAGGTTCAGTGAGCATACCTGGGCATAGATGTTAAGTTGATGAGATTAACTTTAACTTATCAACCAAAAGGGTCCAAGGTTTCTGCAGAAGAAGAACTCAAGAGTAAAAAAACACGTTTTAATTATTTTCGGGGGTAAACCTCTTCCAAAAGAGCCCCAATTTTCAAAATTGAATGGTTTAGCGATCCAAATTGCATTTTGGAGCGGATCAAGAAAAACAGACTAGAACAAAGTCTCAAAATTTTTTTTTAACACTTTAGCTGGCGCAAAAACTTCTTATTTAGTAGACACTTAATTTTTATTGCAAAATTTATCAACTGATGCGACCGTGTTGGAAGTGTTTTTTCAAGTGCCAGAATTATCTAATTGCTATTACAATATTGCATTAAGCAGTGCAATCAATTACTCTTCTAGAGTTTTTTTCAACTGTAAACACAGAAAGCTTTCTGGGCTTCGTTAGATCTCCTTAAGTGTCGTCAATAGCTGTGTTTTTTATTCCCGGTTAACCATAAAGCTCGACAAAATTGCACGGCAAAACAACAACAATGCGGTTACCGTAGCCGCATTGTTGTTGTTTTGCCGTGCAATTTTGTCGAGCTTTATGGTTAACCGGGAATAAAAAACACAGCTAATATAAATGACAATATTATTAGGCGTGTTTTTTTGCGACTTTATCTAGAGCAGAGTAGACGCTTTGAGCTTTGACCTTTTCATTGGTCAGAATAGCTGCACCACTATTTAAGGTGGTGTAGTTGCTCTTCTCGCTTTGCGTTTTGATGTTGTTTTTGCATTTCGCTAACCTGCTCTGTGCTGGATAGGGAGCAACAAAACAAGCCTATTGTTTTTTTACGGCCGTCTTTATAGCTTAGGGGGTCGCTCTTTAATGCGATTGCACAGCTATAACGACATAGGTTGGGGATAAAATGGTGTGGTAGGGAATTTAGGGCGGTGGAACGGGAGGGAAGCGTCTGAAATGTCGGTGAACGTTGTTTTTGAACTGCTGAAGGTTGTACTCATCAGGGAACAGATTGGTCGGCAATGCGTTCCACATTACTGATGTTCGGAGGATAAAGGACTGCCTCAATTTCACTGTTCTCCACGAAGGGGGTTGAACAGTATACTCGTGAGCGCGTGAAGCTTGGCGAGGGAATAAGTTCTTTTAGGTCCTTACTACATTACTGTTCAGTAGTGCATATAACCGATGATAAATTGTTTAAACGGTTGCCTCCGCAGTTTCTTTTTAACATTGCACGAAACTGAAAAATCTAAAACTAAACTCTTAAGATCAAAATAATCACATACATACCTTTATTTTTCCTTTCAGCTCTTGCACTCTGCGATTGGTCCCAACTGCAACAGAAACGTCGTAATCTGGCCCGAAAGTATTGTTCACCGCGCGATTCATCGACATTCTTTTCGAAGATGAGTGACGTCGGTTGTTTCGAAATGGTCGAATTTATGGAGAAATTAAAAGAAATTGTCGTACCCGGACAGGAATTTCATTTGAAGCCGCTAATAATGCAAACATGTGCGAATATGTTCAGCCAGTACATGTGTTCGAAGCGTTTCGATTACGACGACGAAGAGTTTCAGTTGATTGTTCGATACTTCGATGAGATTTTCTGGGAAATAAATCAAGGATATGCTGTAGACTTTTTACCGTGGTTGCTACCGTTCTACTTATTTCATATGCAAAAGCTACGTATGTGGGCAACGACAATTCGAGAATTCATTCTCGAACGAATAGTAAGGCAGCGCGAAGGAAATCTGAGCAGCGATGAAGCGGAACATGACTTCACCGATGCTCTTCTTAAGAATTTAGCTACAGATCCGAATGTTTCGCGTTCTACTATTATTTTTATGTTGGAAGATTTCCTAGGTGGACATTCCGCTATTGGTAATCTGATTATGTTGGCATTGGCCTTTATTGTTCGAAATCCGACTATTGGAATGAAAATTCAGGAAGAAGTTGATCGTATTACCAATAACGGCGAAAGAAAAGTGAACTTACACGACACGGAAAATATGCCCTTTACCGTAGCAACAGTATACGAAGTTCTGCGATATGCATCGTCGCCAATTGTTCCACATGTAGCAACCGAAGATGCTTGCATATCGGGATATGGTGTTACGAAAGGAACAATTGTTTTTATCAACAACTACGAGTTGAATACGAGCGCAAAATATTGGTACAAGCCGGAGGAATTTAAACCGGAACGATTTATCGAGACTGTGAAGCCCGAACAAATCAAGCTTGAACAGAGCGAAATTAAGGACGATCTCGTAAACGAATTTCGAACTGAAGCGAAAAGTTTTGAAGATGGCAATGTAATACGAATTAGGAAAAATATTCCGTACTTTTTGCCGTTCAGTATTGGAAAACGAACGTGTATCGGACAGAATTTAGTTCGTGGTTTCGGCTTTATTATGCTAGCGAATATACTACAAACGTATAATGTGAGTAGTAATGATTTAGATAGTATTAAAACTTATTCAGCTTGTGTAGCACTACCGCCCGACACATTTACGTTGAACTTAACAGCGCGCGAATCGAAACAATAGTATTAAGGAGGAAACCTCTCATTTTTGTGGCTCACAGAGCAAATTATAGATAGTAGTTTATAGAAGCGAGAGATAGCGATTTACACAATTCAAATCAAAGTCAATAAGACTGATTAATTTTAGTACATGTTTTTATTTGATTAAGAGTTCTTTCATTAAAAACAAACACTGTTAACTAAGCTAATTTTATACAGTAAAATAATAGTATAGTCTTCGGAAATAACCCTTTTTGTGTTTTATTTTCCACAATTTGAAGTATCCGGGCATACGACTAAAAATCAGCAATAATTCAAGACTAGGTATTTTTCGAACCACGACATTTAATGTGTCGATAGTTGGTAGAACATAATCGGCCGTTCTTATACGTGAACAAATTACCATTTTAGATAAATGAATTTCTATGCTCCTCTCGTGTACACTGTAAATTTAAATTAAATACATAATTTTTGGATAAGAGTACCTTGAGAGTTTTTCTTTTTCAGCGTCAGAGCAGTACCTATATCACCACTGTATGTAATCTATGACTGAAGAAGACATTTGCGCAGTCCGTATCAGGGGACTCTGAGCCATTGAGCACAGTGCGATGAATAACTGTCACTAGAAAAAACATATGAAAAAAATTGCTTTGAATATTGCTGTTGGTTCAAGATTGGGTACGTAACACATCCCCTGAGGAATGTCTGAAAAAATCAGTGTAATTAGTGAAAAAAACAATTTTATTTCAATTTAAACAAGACTTAAAATGCAAATAAACTTTACAATACCACCCGACTCTTTTGTATCTCATTTAAATTGCCTTACATTCGCGTTCCAGCCATTTCAAAGTGAATGTGTCGTTCTCTTTTGCTAAAATTGGACTTAACGTGTCCAATACCAATTTGTTGTAGGCGTTTAATATCTTTATCTGCAAATTAAATTATGTTTATTTAAGATGTTTCGAAGGATACATTTTTTTCAGAGCTTACCTCAGCCTCACTCATCAGATCCTTATTCACCATTTTCGTTTGTTTCGGGCACATTGTTATGGTTTTAAATGTTAAAGCACCGCGTTCGGCAAAATCATGCTTAGCTTTGGCTGGTACGATTTGAACAATGTCCTCAATTCTGATACCGAATTCACCAACTTCATAAAATCCCGGCTCTAAGAATTTTGTATAAAAAAAATTAACTAGTTAAATTAAGAACGGCGTTTGATTTATTACCATTTGACACAAACATATTTTCCTGTAGTCCAGGATCATCGGGATACGGTCGGATACCAATGCCCATCGGACCTTCATGCACATTCAAGAAATGTCCGATTCCATGTCCAGTACCGTGGCCATAGTCGAGACCAACATCCCATAAGGCTTTTCTGGCCAATGTGTCTAAAACTTGACCCTATTACATTTAACAGCGAAATTAAATTGAGCGAGAAATTGGATTGAAAAATATTTTACCTTAACTTTCTTCGGGAATATCGTTGAGCCCAGAGAAAGTTGTCCTTTCAGAACTCTTGTATAACATTCCATTTGAAAATCAGTTGGTTGACCGAAATGGATAGTTCTTGTCACATCTGTAGTTCCATCACTGGCAGAAGAGTATGGGAATTTTTAAGAATCGCTCATACAACTTACAAAAATTGGGTAAGAACTTACAGAAATTGAGCACCAGAATCGCACAGGTAAACTTCATCAGTTGTAATTGGCCGATTTGTTTCCGGCAACGGGTGGTAATGAATCACCGAACCATTCGGTCCCGAAGCGCTTATTGTAGTAAAACTCAGTCCCATATATTTTGCCTGTTGACTAAAAGATTCATTCATACTATAGCACATAAAGAAAATAAACTAAATTTTTCTTACGATCGGAGTTCCTCCAATTTTGTAGCTCCCGAAATTTCATCGACAGGTACGCCATCATTCAAAGTCTTTTCCAGCCAAGCGAAATATTTACACAAAGCTACACCGTCGCGGACATGACAATTTATCATACCCTCGACTTCAACGTCATTCTTGATGGCCTTCATAATTGCAAGTGGAGTAATTTCCACGTGGATTTTATTTTTTGGAACCATCGAATACAGGAAATAGCTTGAGGTCGGAGCGACCCAAACTTTCTCACTTGCATCCAATATCTAAGGACGAAGCGTTTATGAACGAAAATAAACAAAGTAATGATGCAAACTTACAATCTTTTTAAATAACGGCTGAATTTCATCGTAACCATGAACTTCAACTTTTACGCGATTCGAATTTAAATGTTCTGGGAAATTTATAGGCAATTTCTGACCGTCTATGAATAAATGAATGTCTGTGTTCGTGATGATTAAATACGCAAGGAAAACGGGATTATAGTCAATATCCCGGCCACGCATGTTTAAGAACCCTTTGAAAAAATATATATTAAAGCCAATCGAATGGGGTCAGCTCAGCACTCTTCAACTTACAAGCAATTTCATCTAAGGCACTAACCACCAACGCACTGACATTTTTTTCGGCCATCTCCTTTCGGATATTATCGACCTTGTCTCGTATTGTTCTACCAACAACGGAATTATCTAAGCAAATGACCGGTTCAATCGGAAGTGGTGGCTGCTGATCCCATACTAAATCAATTAAGTTTGCAAGGATCGGTACAAGTTCACAATCTTAAAAAAAAAACAATCAGAATTAATATGTACGCTTCAATTGCCTTCTACTATTTACCAGTAGTTGTTAAACTCTTATGCGTTGGTTTCCAAGCTCTGTGTGACATCAATCGCGGATCGAATCCAATTCGACTACCTTTCGGTAAATTTTTACACAGCCAATTGCCCATTGTCGGAGTAGATGGTAAACCTAGCAGAGTAAATTCAAGCAAAGAAATTTGAATGGGTTCCTTTTTTCGTTAAATAAAATTTCTACCATCTTTCATTAATGTCCAATTTGCGTCTAATTGTTTTTCTGCTTGTTGATAGTATCGGCCGTCCGTCCACAGAAGCGCTTCCTCCGCTGTGACTAGAGCAGTTCCCGCTGATCCATCAAATCCGGATATGAACGCGCGGCGTTCGTCGTGTGCGCAAATGTACTCGCTCTTGAAAATTTCGGAAAATGTAACTTTTGCTAATAAAAATGAAAGAAATTGTGGCATAGACGGCTTCGTGTATATCATATGAATGGTCTATGGTATCGTTGAAAATGCCGTGATAAATTCTGATAGGCCTTTTTACTGTTTCTGTGCAATATGCGAAACTTTAACATCTAAGTTTAAATCCTTACTGTCTAATAAATGCAGAAGTTGTATATATGTGTTTTGTATGCAACATTAGAGGATATATCGCTAAATTTGTGAACAATATGCCTGAAACATTTTCTGACAGAACAATGAGCCACAGATATGATAGATAGCATGTAGAATAAAAGGCGGCGGCTATGCAACCGAAAAAGGAATTCAGGAATCAGTGAATTGATTTATAAAAAATAAACAGATGGACTAAAGTTGACAACTCATCAATTAATACAATTATCTAATAATACGTTAAAATTTCTTCACTTATACGGCTCCTAGATTGGTTCCTTTCGTGGCATAGGCGGCGACTGCGCTCTTTTGCGGCACTGTTTTGATTCAAAAATCAATATTTTATTTAGACTACGGGCGATAAGCCAATGGCTAGGCTACGAACGTACGACCAGAGTATTTGCAGACTGCCGCTCATGTAGATGGAACTGATTAACTCAAATATTTGAAGTTCCTTTAGAGTAAAATATTTATTTTATACGTTGACAAATTGAAAAATGTAGTACACGATTTGCGACTGCTTTTTTAAAGCTAGACCAAAGGTGATATTTGTGTAATGTAAAAAGCCTAACTGTGGGGTGAACATCATCACGAGTTTGGTTACTGTGCCGATTTCACCGCTCTAACTTCTCGGTTTCCATTCGAATATAGATGTTTCTTTACGAACTTTTTTTTATGTTTCCCAATTCCTAAACGGATTTTAGCATTCAGTTTTATTTTCTCACTAAATTTATTAGTAGGTGAAGTTGTGACAAATACGGCAGTGTACTGATTTCGGATACATTTATCCACTTTTAAAGCATTTACCAGTATATTTTGACTGTTAGCTCTTTGTAATATTTTGCAAACTACCTAGGCGCAGTTCCTAAAAAATCTGTTTAATATTTTTTTTTTAATTTAACTTTTCCGACTAATAAATATAATATTTTTTTCTAAAATTAATAACAAATTATTATTTCATGGAGTGTTAAGCTATTGTTATATTTGACGATCTTAGAACCAGAGTGGTAATAAATTCGCTAAGATTGAGTTGATGGCAATATATCCATAAGATTGTCTATCGTCTCTTGCCAATGTGACACAGGTGCAACAGTTGCTTAGTGCCTCATGTATTGCACCTTATTATAATTTTGCGTTATCTGGTTGTCCTTTAAGATGTTAATATTTGTGTATCCTGTTGGAAAGTAGTTGAGATAGTCAATGAAAATAAGTTAGTTCCTCCTCCACTACCGGAATCACGTCAGCTATGAATGCAACTTCAATTCATGGAAACTACAGTGTTTTTCTTTCGGTCGAAATGCGCATTATCCCAAGTTTGCTCATAACAACAACAAGTCATAAATTAACTGATAACGATGCATTGCATTTCAAGCTTTCGATATTATATTTTTGTTATTTAGTATAAATACGCCCCTTTATCTTTTGTACAATTTTTGCAAGCTAAGTGACTGCTTCTGTACAACAAAGCCTATCATACTGCTAATTGGCCACTTTCAAATCACATAAAATCGAAACGGCTTTTCTGTCAGCATTACAATTCACAAAAAAAATTGATAGAAAAATAAATTCGATCCTCACCTGATGGGCATCATCGGACGGAATAATATAGGCACTGATCGAATGGCCAAATCCGGGCGGATCCTTCATCAGATTCCTCAAAGTCGCCAGAGCTTCGGTTTTCTTCATTGTGCACCTGTACCGAAAACAAAGAGATAGAAACAAGGTCACGATTAGTTCGAAAGTATTAGCCGGACTGTAGCTCGCTTACGACTGTTCGCTTGATTTATCAACTAAACCGCTCGAATAAGCCGCAAGACGACAACGACCCAGCCGACCAGGCTGCTGTGATAAGGCCTTGGCGAGGGCTTTAAATCTAAATAAGATGACCAAAACCATTGCGTTTCTCGACCGCCTCTATCTTATCTAGAGCCCGGCGAGATTATAGCAATAAAATTCGTGCGATTATCGCCAGCAATTAGAAGAATGCTAAAGAAATTTATTTACCTTGATCGTTTCTGTTGCTAGTTCCAAGATGTTCGTAAATTTGTCGGTTGTCATTCATAGCCGGGTTGACAGTTCTGTCCGTAATTAAATTTTGACAGATTGTTCTGTTGTGACGACTGTCGAGTCATCTCTGTCTGAAATGTTTGCGGCCGAAATTGGGTTCAAGCATAGGCTGAATGAAACCCCGAGTCTTTGATAGTTGTTGTTGCTTGCGATGCCTTGCGACAGAAGAATAAATGTGACGTCATGCATTTGACCGTTAGATTAGACAGTTTGAATCGATTTTATTCGTGTTGTTAAAGAAAACATCGAGTAATTTCTATAAGCTTAGCGGTGATTTTCTATGAGGAGGGTACGGCGAACAGTAATAAAACCTGTCTGTTGAGAAATGAAAGAAGTGATAGATGTTGAAAGTTTTGAAATTGATTATTGATTTTTCCAGCCAAACGTAAAAAATAAATAAAGTATTATTTATGGTATGTGAAATTTTTCATTTTGCGAATATTTTTATATATTTTTCGGCAACAATTTTTGCATGGTTGTGGATCTGGGAGCAATACAAAAGACGTATGTGATGTACAGTTTACACGTGCAACTAGAATTATCCCATTTGATTCCGATAGTTTTTGAGTGTGTGATTGAATTTCACAGCGCGTATAGTCAGTCGATTGAAGACTTGCATCTCCCAAACCGTAGGAACTCCCAGACCCGTGGAGCTTTTCAAGTTTTCTATGGCAGGCTAGATTGAGTGAGTTTAAGGAACCACTTATGCTAGGAAGCTGAAATTCGAAACTTACATAGATCTATGATATTGTATTAATTTGCAATAAACATATGTGAAGTGAAGGGGTTCGGCAGTTCGTACAAAAACAATGTGTCCGTCCAAAACGCTTGAAAGCTTAAGTCGAAATATTCTAAAATCGACATCTCCTCAACTGTTCATGACACAAAGTTGAAACATTATACTTTGTAGACTAGAAACTGGGCGAATAGGTCGAAAATGAATTTTTGAGAGTGGTCAGTTGCGTAGAAAACTATGCATTATGATGTCTCATGAACCAATTAATCCAGAAAAATGAATAGTGGCTCATGTTTAAAGATGAGCAATAGGAGTTTACTGAATAAATTTTCTTAGGAAGGCAATGGTTCATGGAAGGTAGAAGAATTTTTATAAAAAATCACGTGTCATATTTCGATAACTGTTTTAAACATCCCTAGCAGAAAACTATAGGAAGCGGGTGTAAGGGATTAGGGTACAGACAGAACAGTGAAAAGGAAAAGAATTCTGTTGGCTTTGTGAATTGGAATCAGCAGAAACAGACTTTCTCATCCCATATATTGATGTCCATTCCTTGTGCCATTTTCTATTGGCGATTTCCGATTATCTCACAAATAATATCTTGTCATAACTTCAATCGTGAAATTTGTCAAATCACCGGTTAAATCCCCGACTATCGTAGAAAATCGAAAGTTATCCTGCGGTTAAGTTTTCCCTGGGTAACTTTAATCACTGGTTACAAAACCAGCGAATTACCGGTGAAAACGATAACCGCAGGTGAATTATACCAAATCTCTGACTCTGGGTAAACTGGAATTACATACATATATACATTTCATTTATTGACCGTATTATAATTTTATAACAATGATGATTATAATGTAAATGTTTGGAGGAGATCAGATAATAAATCTTTACAGCCTGAGTAATAGTAAGTGGCATGTAGCCGTAGGATATGATTGAGTAAATAATATAACATGAACTGGAATTACCCAGAGGTTATAAATAGCACGAAGTGAATAATAGAGTCCTTAGTGTGATCCAAATTCACAGCTGGACATTGTGTAACTTTAATGAAAAAATTTTTTTGTTGGCAACCTTTTGACGCCACCAGACTTACATATGAGGAGGAAGCGTTGTATATTTGTGAGTTTGAAACAGGCTCCTATGAGAAGCTAGTTTCAAACTCGTAAATAGGGTACCTTCAAATTCTGTCTAACTGATGACTTGTAGGTATCCTTTTGAAAGCTAGACTTGCTTTGACTTAGTGACAAAGTCGTCGGACGATTGGGGTGACTATCAACAATATATGTTTGAGACTGGTGAGGAGAAGACAATACTGAAATACTTCAAAAGACAACCTTATTTCTCG
This sequence comes from Beris chalybata, assembly GCA_949128065.1. NCBI lineage: Eukaryota > Metazoa > Arthropoda > Insecta > Diptera > Stratiomyidae > Beris > Beris chalybata. The sequence goes on from OX421896.1 coordinate 96,071,968, forward strand.
ATTCCTTCCTTTTAGAGTTCCTATAACTCTAGTTTATTAAATTATGTACAGAATATTTGTTTTGTGTTTTCTTGTCTAAGAGCACATATATACGTAGACTTTAAGCCAATCGTACAATAAATACCATGAAATTTCGAACTAAATTTTGAATAAAACCAAGCTCTTTTTTAGAGACTCTCGGAAGGTGCTCCTCGAAAGTGAAACACAATGTTTTCCGTTTTCAATTTCATATCTGAAACTTTAGATAAATCACCGAAAGATGATTTTTTTGTTCCACGACTTTTGCATAGAGACTGCAGACTGCTTCAACTGGACACATTTAAAAATGTTCTTGTACACAATCAAATCGAATGCCTAGCATGAAGCATACAAAAGTTATCGGCAAAAATTCGTGGACACGAGTTTTAATGACTTTTGTGTAGAAACTCTCCAATAAGTGAAGAGGACTTCGCTAGATCCTAGTTTTGGCTCAAAAACTAGTCCCCATAAAATTTAGAGTTCCAAGTTAAACGATTTCTCGAGATTTCAAAATTTTAATGTGCCTAAATCCTACAATACATGAAAGACTCAAACTATTTTCTTCGTACCAATTCCAAATTCCAGTATCAAATTGAGAAAAAAATGTCTAATTTATGGGTTGAAGCATTCAGTAGGTACCGGCCAACATTCTTGAACTCGTGTTCTATGGACTTCTTGAATGTATGTTGGCTACCCGACAGAGTAAAGGGTTTTCGCTGATTAATAAACCTGAATTAAATTTTTACTCAAAACTTATTTTTACCAAATTTCGTGGTCAAAGGGGCAACATATTTAAAAAATCGAAATGAAAATCAAATTCCGGTCGTATCCGTTTAGAATATATTTAAAAAATTTCAGATAGGGAAGACTTGGCTTTATGTTTTTAAATCGAAAGGTGCTGCAGTAGCCAAACAATAGGCTGCCAATAGGTCCGTTAGAATCGCACAATCAAATAAATAGTCTGAATTGTTTTTAAGACGTATATTACAATATTGAGTTAAAATAATATTAAAAAAAAATTCTACAAAAGCACCTAAACGGATATTGTAGCTATCTAGTCGATTCAATAGTTCGCGTTTCTCTAACGAGCCATTCAAAAGTTTCCGGCAAATTCATCTCCAAAAGTTTGTAGCCTACCACATTTCGAAGTCGTATGTGATAGTTATTCACATAGTCGACCTAAAAAAAATCAAAATATTAATATGATAAGTATGAAATTAAATAATAAAAACGACCTCATCCTTAGTAAGTAGACTCGTATCGATCATTTTAGTCTGAATGGGAGCGTAGGTGACCGTTTCGAAAGTGAGTGCACCATTTCCATTAAATGCATCGGATAAATCGGATTTTTTAATAACTTGTATTACGTCCTCGATCCGAATACCAAAGCTTCCTTCCTCGTAGAATCCCGGCTCTGACGTTGTAAAGATAATTAAAAAGATAAAAACGTCCTGAGAGTAAGTGACTTGACGAAATCAATTATTTCTTACCGTCCGAGGTGAACATATTTTCCAGTGCTCCAGGACCGTTCGTTGCCCGAGAGGTTATCAGTGGCGGGTATTCGTGTACATTCAGAAATGCTCCGACACCGTGTCCAGTACCATGTCCATAATCTAATCCAGCTTGCCACAGTTCTCTTCTCGCCACATTATCGAAATAGTTGAGCTGAAAGGAAAGAAGGACCGATTAAATTTTCACCTATGTGTCGAGTTGATAAATTCAATTACTATTTACCGGTGTATTGGATGGAAAAACAGACGTCACTAGTGCGATAAATCCTTTAAGGACTCTAGTGAAGCATTGCTTTTCGTAAGCCGTTGGTGTTCCGAAATGCATAGTTCGCGTAACGTCCGTTGTTCCATCCCTAAGTGAAAAGGATAATTTATATTAAATTCCCGGAAATCCTGTCTCTGATTTGAAATTACCAGTACTGTGCACCTGAATCTACCAAGTAGATTTCATCCCTTGTAATTAATTTATTAGTTTCTTCCGAAGGCTCGTAATGAGCTAAGGCTGCATTCGATCCGACTGCGCTTATTGTTTCAAAACTCAAGCCTTTAAAGTTTTTTTCTTCGCTGTAAAATTTTATTAACAAATAAATTGAGTAAGAACCAATCTCAATTTAAATTCGAATTGACGGCGACGTGGTTTATTCTGGATGAACAACCAGGATTTAACAATGAGTTCACGGGATACTAAAGATAGAAGGTACTGGAAACGGGGCATCCCGACAGGGAGAAAACTATTTTCCAGAACAATGAAAAAATTCCAGGTGTAAACGGAACAACTAATGAAATTATTCGCTATTCTCTTCAAATTTTCAAAGAGGTGTGAAGATAATAGAATGATTGTTAAGACCTCGACAAAATTGAAGTAGATTTTCCTACTTCTCTCTATTTTGCTCTTAAGTAAATCTTCATTAATAGTCTAATACATATTTTTTACATTTTATCTTCAAGAGCGCAGGTATTGAATAGTCTGCTTGCAAAGGCTGTACCTACCTCACAGGTAAATTTTTTTGAAAAATTAGGAAGACAGTCTGTAAATAAAACCAAAAGATCAAAAATCAAACCTTCTAAATTCCTCCAGTTTAGTTGCTCCCGATATCTCCGTGACACGTTCATTATCAATCGTGGAGTTCAGCCAATGTAAATACCGGACCAGAGCCAATCCATCACGTATGTGAGCATTTCGAATTCCTTCAGCCTCCACACCATTTTTAACCGTTTTCATTCGGGCGATTACACTTGCAGTATGTATTCTTCGATTTTCTGGTATTGCATTGAAAATAGCATAGCTAGCTTCATCCGTTATTAGAACATGCCCTTCAGTTCTATTTAGCTGGAAAAATTCATGAAAATTTCGGATTTTTGGTTGAATTCCGTCCATATACAAAATTGGAATTTTGAATTCTTTTCTTACCAGTACTGTAATACCGTTCAAGATGGTATCGTAGTTTTGATATACTACTCGGATACCTTCGTCTTCAAAATGTCTAAGAACATTGCTGGTAATTCGTCCTTTGCCAACGAACATGGTAACTTCAGAATCGGTTATAATGAGATAGCTAAAGAATACCGGGTTGTATATGATATCGGAACCTCTCAAGTTTAAAAGCCCTTTTAAATAAATAAATTTTTTGTTTAAAAAAAATCATAATTATGGTATTGCAATCTTACAAGCAATTTCATCTAGTGCTGTGACAATTATGGATTCGGCTCCTTTTTCTTTCATAGTTTCCAGTAACTTGTAGATCTTTTGCGATGTAGTTTCACCTTAAATAAATTTTGAAGAATAGATCAAAAATTTTACTATATACTTACTTGAGTTTTAAAATTTTTAAAATAAGTTGTCGGTTAATAATTTTGTTTTTTTTTCAGGTTATCGAAATAAAAAAAAATATACCGTCTTACGATTGTTTTCTAATTCGAAAATACGTGGTAATTAAACCTCGAATTTCCAAGCTAGTGGAGAGCGGATTTAAATCGAAAAATATGAAAAAATATATATATTCTTTGGAGCAGTTTAGACTAGGAGCTTGAAGCGTATATCTTGATATACTTCGGGGTACCTGTTTCGAGAATAAGTTTAAAATGGGAACAGTAGTTTTCGTGGGTTGGTGCGAGAAAAAGCCTCTGGAAAGATCTCTGGAAACAAAACTTCTCGATTTAACCTTCATAATAGGATAATAGGATATGATATTTGAATAAATTATTTTACTATAAAATTTTCAACATTGAACTCTAAGATGTACTAAACTGAAAACGAGGGTGTATTCTTGCCTACTATCCGAAACACCCTGGTAGAATTGCTGAGGAAAATTCTATATAGCGATATTGAATACATCCTCCGAAGAGTCTTTCGCCTTCAGCCTTCCGATGACGAAACAGTTCCTTTGGACCTAGTCCAACACAACCTTATAGAAAACTGGCCTTTTCAGTGAAGGTTTTCCAATTTTCATGTCCTTTAGGACAGCGAATTATGAACAGTTGGGGATTTCGTGTTGGGCTTTCACTCCCCTGACACAGGAAAGCTACAAACATTTAATCATAATGGCTTCAATGATAGCTTACCATGAAAACATCAATTAATAAGTATACAACCACTCTACACCCACTTAGGGGTCGAATTTCAAAAAATCTTAAAAATACTTTCTAGATATTCACATGAAGAATCCGTAGAATAAAAACGAATTCAGTATTTGGGAAGACTTAATAGATACAAATTACGAAAATCGTGAAAATACTTATATGCATTCTATTTTCATTGATATCTTTGTTTGCCCACCTTTCGAACGCAAATTTTTTTCTTATTTACAATTACTTTTCTAGTTGATTTACATAGGTATATGGTATGGTATATACCGAGTTTCAAATTTCTATCATAAGCTGTACTATAGTTATGAAAAGAACCTCCCCCCCCCGTACCTTGCTATCCTCATACAAAACCATATTTTTCCACTGCCATAGCTCTATCTAAATTTCAAGTCTCAGCTTTATGTCATAATAGTTTTCTCGTGATATAAAAATCACGTATTTTTCCTTTTCACCCTCCCCCACTCTCACCCTCTACATCCATACCACTAAGTTTTTGTTTCTGCTAGGGGTGTACTAGCTCTACGTTTGGTAAACATTTAAAGCATATATCTTACACTGTTCTTGAGCTATCAGACGTGAATTTTTAGAAAAATTCTTATCCCTCCACTTTCATGCTCCACCGCCCCCTTAAAAAATTTTACTTTCAGCAAACTCTATTTGTCAAACTTTTCTCACAAACTGAATTTTATTTGTTTAATGCCATTGTTTCGTGAGATATCGTAACCTAAAATTTTTCACCACCCCCGTATGCCGCTAACCCAACTCAAAAATTTTATTTCGTTCTATTCTCCTAGTGTATGTACAGATTCTCATTAAGTTTCAGTTTTGTGACATTAACTGTGTAGGAGATATGGATTTTAGAATGTATCGATCTCGGCTTTTTTGCTTTTCAGACGCATTATATCCCACCCCCCCTCCACTCTCGAATCGCTTCACGAATGTCATTAATTTTCTTGCAAATGGGTCCACTATCAGCGCCTTATATAGATTCCAAATTTCAGCCTCCTAGCATAAGCGGTTGCTGAAATCTAGAAACCAAAATTGTCCGTCTAAAACGCTTCCCCCACTTTCCCCCTCACACCCCACCCCTGAAAATAATGTCAATTCAAGGGGTCTACCCAGTCAATTGATAGAAATTTCAATTTAATAGCTCCACTGGTTTGAGAGCTACGAGCCTTCAAACGATTTTGCGTGGGGCGGTCGACGTACGTCGTACGGCGGACAGACGGACTGAACATTTTTATTGCTTTTATCGTGTCTACTAGTCATGATACGTGCAAAAAAAATGTTTGAGGGTTGCAAATTTTTTTTTTTTAAAAATCGGAAACAATACTGTATTATAGATAATAAAGTAAAAAAGATACAAAGTTCTTCTAGCTCTGGCTAGAAACTATTATAAACTATTATAAGCTTAAATAACTATTATAAACTTGTTTAGTTAATAAGACAACGAAACGAGTTGGCATCAACTTCGAGTAGCGTTCCATTAAATTAAACATTTAATGTTTAATTAAATTATTTTTTGGCGATTTCAAAATGTTTTGCCTCAGGTCTAACTAGGTAGGTATCCCATGAGTACCGACAGGTGAATCAGTTCGAAAAAAAATTTGAACTGATGACTGCGCAACATTGTAAATGAACAATTGACCGATTTACCATATACATATGTAGTTGCGTTATATCGACCAGTGTAGAAAAACTCACCTGTAAACTGCACGGGAACAGGATAAATTTCGTTAGTAGACGGCAACGGTCTATCCTTCCAAATTGCATCGATTAAATTCGTAATAATCGGAACAAGCTTATGACCGTTGGGCCTGACACCGTCAGCGATCCGTTGAAAAGCCGTCGACGACAGAATAAATGGGTCGACACCAATCTTCGAATTATTCGGCAAATTATGGAGCAGCCAGCTATCCGTTGTCGGAACATCTTTCTTGCCTGGTTTGTTAAACTTTAATGTACTTCATGTGACAGCGAATAAAATTTATTTTATTTTATTTAATTTTTATAGACCACCATCGCCACCACCACCACTGACCTTGTTTCATTAGCGTCCAGTAATTCAAGTCGAGTTGTTGTTCGGCTTGAATATGATATCTGGAATCTGTCCAGAGCAAGGCCTGTTTTTCCGTGATAATAACTGTCCCAGCGGATCCTCTGAATTTGGTCACGTAAAAAATTCGCCCGTCGCGATTACTTATATACTCGCTCTGATGACGGCCAATGGTGTGACAAGTATCGTAAAAAGTAATAGTAGTAATGAAATTCGCAGTCAGTGAACTATGCGGTTATGCAGCGAAAAATTTACATACCTGGTGTGCATCGTTCATTGGTATAATGTAGGCCTGGATGGGCTCGCCACCAACTACTGTGGAGTTCTGCATCAAGGATCGAATTTTCGTCAGGGTTTCCAACGTTGGCGACTCCACTACCTCATAATTGTATGCATTGAATTTGGTGCTGGAAATGAGAGTGTTATTTGAATAAATTAGTTTTTCGTTAAGGCTTGAATTAGAATTAGAACCATTCACGTCTGTGGCCTCTGCATGCAATAAATGCTACTTTATTTGCCAGAAGTCGCAGCTTCGTATCGCACTCAACAAAATATTATAGGAAAAATCATTGACATCGGATATTGTTAAACATGTTGACTGTGGCAGAAAAAATAGAGTTGAATTCAATGCATCAAAATCGCAATGCATCGGACAGTACAGATTAACATCTCATCTATCTCATTTGGGATAGACAGTTTGTAAAATGTTTGTTGCTTCAAAATGATTTTGGTCAGATTCGTGCTTACGATGGGGTGAGGGGGAGTTTATTTTGCAAATTTTCAAGGAGAAAATTCATACGCAACTCTCCATTTCAGTGTCAAACCCGTGTAGATGTTAAATTCAAACAAACGCAAACAGGAGTGTGTTCGAGATCACGGACAGCATTTTAAGCCAACATTTTTGTAGGAGGGCGCCTTTGAACCTTCTACAATTATTATACTGGAAAGGGTAGCCCATATTAGAGATGAAATATGAAGATTTTATTTTGAGTTTCTGTATGTGGCCATGGTTTTTAATTTTTTTTAGCTGATGCCGCAGAAAAACAATATTTTTTATCCGAAATATTTTTCTTGTATACCTACATACATACATAAATAAACAAAAGTACGAAATTTCAACTTTGTTGCATGAGTCGTTCCTAAGATGAAAAAGTAATCAACCCGACACCCATTTACCAATATAAAAAAACAAGACCGCGTAAAACAAGACCGTGGAAGTGAAAAGATATTCGATATCCGATGAGACATGAGAGATATGGAAGAATTCATGAAGAGTATACAAACTCTTTACACCCTCCTAGAGGTCGAATTTAAAAAAATCTTAAAAACGCTTTCTAGGTACTCATATGAAGAATCCATAGAATAAAAATGAATTCAATATTTTGGAAGACCTAGAAGATATGACGAAAATCGTGAAAATATATGCATTACATTTTCACTGATAATTTTTTGCTCCCCTTTAGAACGCCAATACATAGATATTCGATTTTTTTTTATCAAAATCAGTTTTCTAGTTGATTTACATATACACACCGAGTTTCAACCTTCTAGAATAAGCTGTGCTATTGTTAGGAAAAACACCCCCCCCCCCACCGTAACATACTACCCATAAAAAAATATATTTTTCCAATATGCCAATATTATAGCTCTATCTAAATACCAAGTTTCAGCTTTATATCTTAATAGGTTCTTAGGATATAAACATTGGAACTTTTTCCTTTTCACCCTCCCCGTAATATGCGGGCCTATTACGGAACCCGCTCGACCACTATGAAACTCACCGACAGCCTACTTGTCCAGTTTCACTCGACATTTAGCCGAGAAAAAAGCGTGAGTAAAGAGAACTGCGTATTATGAGAACCGATCGAGTGAGTATTTACTTGTGAGAAATGTCAAATTCACTCGACTACTGGAAATGAAGTGACTTTCCAATTGTCGAGTTTCATCATACCAACTTTTGCTCGAGTCGAGTTCAAATGTGAGTGAGTTACTCACGCAACTCGAGTTTCATAATAGGCCCGCTAGTTTTTCACCCCCACCCCCATACGCTACTAACGCCACTTAGGGCCGGTTTCACAGTCTAAGTTTAAACCAAAAATTTTCGTTAAACTTTGGATCAAACGAATAATGCGTTTCACAGATGTTGTAAAGCACAAGTTTGTTCTAATGATAGAATTAAGCAATTAATTTTTTTGACATTCAAGTGATTTTATCCTAATTAAAGTAGCCGTGATTGTCAATAACTCAAATTTTTAATATTAAAACGATATAAAATGACAGAAAAGGCAGAGTATACCAATGTAAAAAAGTTGAATTAGTTCACAATGATTACGAACTTCAGATTAGTTAATCATAGGATATTTATTTACCGTGAAATCGAGTCAAGTTTAAAGTGCAGTTTATTCTTAAGTTTAAGTTTAAGTAAACTTCAGATCAAATTTCAACTGTGAAACCGGCCCTGAAAAATGTCCTCTCCTAGTATAACTACAGATATTTCGTGCCATTAACGATTTAGGAGATATGGATTTTAGAATGTGTCGATCTCGGCTTTTTTTGCGTTTTGGACGCTTCCCCCCCCCCCCCCCCCTACTCACACTCCCCTTCAACCATATCAGCAATTTTTTTGCAAATGGGTTCACTATCGAGGCTCTATTTAAATTTTAAGTTTCAGCCTCCTAGCATAAGCGGTTGCTGAGATCTAGAAACCAAAATTTTCCGTTTAAAATGCTTTCCCCATCTCCCCCTCACACCCTCACCTACCAAAAAGCGGCCACTTCAAGGAGTGTACCCTGTCTACTCAGAACAAAAATCAATTTCAAAAATAGCTCAGCTCATCAGCCTCCAGCATTAATTTAACAACATTCCTTAACGTTTTCTGGTTAAAAAATTCAAATGATGTCTGAGGTTAAAATATTCAAATGATGGCTGAGGTTAAGAAATTCAAATGATAGCTGAGCTTATACTTTTATACTTCCACTCCTATATATTTCACTTTAGACACTGCACTGATATTAAGAAGATATTAAACATTGTTTTTGACGTAATTTGTTGTCACCCTATTTTACGTGCGCTACTGTTACTATACAAAAAACATTCGATATATTCCTTTTTACACCAACGTACATAAAACCAAGTTTGACGGTTTTCTCTTCATTCGTTCATTAATACTTAGACTGCCAAAAATTTTGACAACGCTATTTAATGGGTTCAAAATCTTCTGCTTACTTTAAGACCTGAGTAACATCAAAAAGACGTGTCAGCTCAAGGCCCGATTTTGGATCTCCCACTATAAAAGAAGTTTTCGGAAGAGCATCATAGTCTATCTTTCTATTGCGCAAATTTCACAATTATCGAGAGATATTAAAACATTATCAGAAAATATGTTTGCGTGCGGCGCAACAGATAAATGGATAAGAATCATTTTTCCCATTTTTTTTTTTAAATTTTCGATTATTGCAATACTTTATTATTAGAATAATATACATATAGAACTCATAAACTTCACTTACAACTTGCAGTTGACAATATAGTGGGGCAGTGTAGAATGTACAAAAGGGGGATTTTTACCCAATTACCGCATGACTGTGTAAAATAATTAACGAGACAGGTGAATTATAATATAAATTTATATTGCCTTTAATTAATAAATAATCTTTCAATAATCTAATATGTAGGTAGCGCCAATAATAATTAATGATGATTAATCGATTGAGAACAATTGCTCATCGCAATTCTCTTATCATGGCAGCGGTCTTATCAAGAAAATTTATTTACAATGATTGTTATAAATATTTTAATCGATTTTAAACGTCTTATTGTACTATAGATAAATTACATTCAGCTATGAAAATGTATTTTTGATGATTGATAAAAATAAAATACAGGTTAATTAATATGTTGTCTTCGCTAAATCTAAATTTTAAGATAATTATATTGTGAAATTTTATAGTTATGACTTTTATCGAAAATTAATTTGAAAGTAAATAAAACATTCAAATAAAAAAAAAAAAATTCTTGGTTTTTTTTGGCGAAAAAATTTTTTTCTCCAAAGTATAAAAAATGGAGCGGTAGTATTGATACTACTGATGCTGTCCACCAGTTCTGCTTCCATACCGAAAAAAGGTATTGGTTTAAAAATGCTGATTTAATAACGACCCATTAATAAGCCAAATTGTTCCATTGAAAAAGATGAAATAAAATCAGTTTAATTTCTGACGGTATTCAGTACTGAAAATTTAAACTGACTTCACTATTTTCGAATTCTGTCCAAGAGTATGCATTCTTTTCAAAACTCAATTTATGTTACAATTGAAATATTATGTAAAAATGTTAAAAAGATTGTTTTGATTAAATAAAACCAGAATTGATTGCATTGTGAAATGCTTCATGAAAGGTGATAACATTGCAATTGATTGAACTAAATGGCTATGTCTCAATAAACTATTTAAAAATGTAATAAATATACTGAAGTTACAGTAAAACGAGAGTACTGAGTAGGTTACGTATTAGAAGGGAGATGAGTCTTTTGCAAACATATAATATATCGATCAGGAACTTTGATTCCACTTTAGTTTTACATCAAAAATTATTTCTGTCTCTAGAACACCTCCAGATTGGCCATATGTTTATTTCTGATCTTTTACTTATATTTAATTTGAATCCTTCTCTTTTTTGATTATTTACCCTTTTTTAATTTCACTTTTCCTCAAAAATTAACATTTCACTTTTCTACAGATTCGGAAAATGTACTGATATATCAAAAGTTGGAAGATGAAAAGAACTCTTAAATTAAATGGATATTTAACAGATATTTCGCTAAGAGTCTTGAGTCTGACCATCAAACTATTAAAATATCTAATATTTACGTCAACTCAGATTTTTGTTAATTAAATATAAAAAATATAAAAAAAAAATTGTTTTGAATTCAAAAATTTACTTTAAAATGTAATCCACTTGTTCATGTTGTTTCCCTACTGTTTTAACATGAACAAAGAGCAATTTTTATTTCATTGAATCAGAGGTGTATTGTTTATTATATTGATACATTTATTTGCCTTGTTAATTACAATTTGTTGGTGAAGGTCACGGTTATAATAAATGTGAATTAAAATAATATGTAATCGACGAACCGTTCATGATCTTTGGGAATTAGCTCAACTGGTTTATTGTATCAATTTCAATCAATCAATTTACGAAATTTTTTATTATTAGAAAATTCATTCAAAGAAATATTTCTCAAGAAGAAATTTTATCAATTTGTTAATGAATATTCCATGGAGGAAATTCCTTAGCGTAGAGATTTAGTTTAATTTTAGTGGGTCAATATAATAAAGCTTAAAACATTTTTGATGCAATGTTTACATGTTTTATAATATTGTAATATTAACAAAATATTTTTTTTCTTGGTCACAATTCAACGTATGTAAATATTAGAAGCGCCCGGATAAAAGTGGGACTAAATTGAAAAAATGGTTACTCCTTAAAACCCGGTTGACTTTTTATACATACATGGCATTCTTATAGCCATGTATCCATTTGTTCAATAGCTCGGCTAGCTAACATACAAATATCCCCGATTTTAGTTCGAGAATTCATTGAACAAAGTTCAATATCAGCATATAGTAAAGAGTATGTTAATATTGAGCTTATAGACCGTTCTAAATTCAGCTCTTTGGATTGTAAAAGTGTCCCCAAGTTTCAGGATATAATAAGAAAACCAAATTCTTTATATTATTAGCTTGGAATTGCTGTTTTTACTTTTCAGGTGAAGTAAAAACCAAAAAACACTATAAAAGTCTGTCTATCTGCAGGATACATTATCCACGGTGTGTGAACTATTTTGACGTCACACATCCCCAGAATGCCAATTGATATTTTCTTCAAATTTTGATGAAATTTATATTAATATACAGAAAATTGAGTGAGCCTTTCGTTCAGCCCTGAAAAAGATAAAAACTGTAACTTTCAGGCCCCTATTTGAGTACTGTTTATTCTCCTATACTCGTATACTCAACTATAATATAAATCGGGACTCAGTATTTTATCTTGATTTCATTGTAAGTTTTTTAACTTGAATTTTTACTGCGGTATGTTTTTTTTATTACATTTTCTGAAATTTGCTACTATGTATAGTACTATGTTCATACTACAAGATTAACGCGTTTAAATCAAGTTAAACACGTTGAAAACACTTCCCGAAAATGATTACTAAAACACGTAGCTACATCGCGTTTAACCGAAAACATGTACTGCGAACCTCGCGAAAATCGAAGTAAACTTTGGAAGCAACTATTAAATTCTGCAGAAACTCAATTTTGTACTAGTAATAAATTCCGTTTTTCATTACTGCTATACAAACTAATTTGTTTCAAACAATTTAGAAAACATGAATTTGCTTATGAAACACAGCTGACAATCTACTTGTCAAAACAAACACGTTAAGTGTATCATGCATCAAAATAAAACGGGTTGCCTAGTCTGAACAGTACTTTTTTAACATACTAAATTTACCTACTTAAACGCGTTTAAAACGCAGTCTGTACAGTATTTGTATAAATTCAACAAAAATATTGTTGACAAAACCATTTCTTAAAAGGACTAAACAATTTACTTGAATTGATAAAAAATATAGATTTGCTTTACAAAACTGTTTTCTAATGGACACATTTTTATTTTCTTCTGTTTTTCCAACAATTTCTTTAACAAAAATTTTTTTTATAGCGTCATAATTAATTAGTGACTATTTTTCGAAATGGTAAACGGGTTTATTGACGTCAAAAAAAATATTTATTCGAATTTATCTGGCTTTTAGTCACTTTATTTAAGTCTTTTTTCTGCGTGTATCCGAAACCTTCCATAAGTAATTTATCATATGCTAATCCGCTACTAATCACAAATCAGTTTTATTCAAATTTGAATAGGTACTTACTAAAGATCGATAGCCCATAGAAATGTATGTATTCAAAAAAGACGTGCCTCCGCTTTAAACCAATATTTTTTCAAGACTTTGTTTAATAACAGAAAAAACTTTGCGATCTTTGAAAAGGTTGCCATACAATTTTCCCTACAAAATATCAGAGTTTGTATTCCACAGTTTAAAAACCTTTTTTTATTTACTGTAAATATTTAACTTTATATTTTATTCGTGTAGTGTAGGAATTACAATTTTTGAATTTGTACCTACAATGGACTAAAAAAACTAAATTCAAACTACGATTTCGTGAACTTGTACAAAGGTCTTTACTAGGAGATATGGTTCCAATTGAAAGAAATAAGTGCAATCAATAAAGCAAATGCATTGCCGTACTCAAACTGGATGGACAATATTTCAAGAATACTTTGAAGCAATAAATAGAATCAATTCAAGACTCGAAATAGCCACTTTAGATCAATTTCTCAATTTAATTATAATAATAGGTTTGTTGTGCGACGAGTACTGCGCACTTTAACCTGCACTTCATATTACTTTAGAGTCAACTAATAATAATAAGTACAGTATGAACTCGATATGACTTTCCACTCATCAAATATGCACATACTTAAGTACGCTACTTGGACTTATGACTTTGACTCCTACCTTCCCAGGACTAAATACTCGCACACGAATATCAGAAGAAACCACAGCACATCCTTAGCCATCTTGCACGAACACTTTTCCACGCTCTCGTAAGCTTCACGACGTTCTCGACGACTTTATTTTCACAAGATCCTTTCGTATTGCACTCGACTCGTATACAGTTTGCCACCCGGACTCAACAGTTCGACTGTAATCAGTGTCGCAAGCCGTAAAGTACATTTATAACTGGCGGGGCTAGTAACTACCACAAGACGTAAATTGACACCTCGATTAACCACCCGCTTTTATTTATTAGCAACACCAACAAGAATAAACAACAATCTCGCATACGAGTACCGAGAGCAACGAGTAAAGTAAAACTGTCCTTGGGGAGTTTGATAACGTATACTTGGCCGTACGTGCGAATCTGCCAAATTAAACCGATTAAAGATATTCTCCGTATTGGAACCACAAGACGACGACTACTGGTATCTCGGTAGTCGCCGGAGCCGAGAACGCTGTTATCGAAAGTGATTAGTGTTTTGCACCACTTACAGCACCGTCTTCACCTGCTAACGCACAGGTATCTAAGCTGCGAGCATTGGGTCAGGTGAATTAGAAACTGATGCGAAACGAGTTATAGACGCGTGTGTGTTTCCAATCATTCCACATTGCACCTACCTCAATTTGTTGTACTGCCCACCACTTAAAGTTCCTGTGCGACGTTCGAGATTATTGCGGTGGCTGTTCAACGGCCAGCTTATGGTCAAGATCAGGGCAATTGAAAATTCCTAAATGGGATTGCGTGACTGAGTAATTGACCCATCCAACGAACGTAGTATAGAGCTCGATGGAGCTATTTAAAGAGTTAAGGACGGCTTACAAAGTGTCATGATAGAGCGCATGACACTTTGTAAGCCAATTGCTTCCGGGAGATCGGGTAGGAGTATTTTTTCTGTATTATTAACACGTGCCGAAGTTACTGGATAAATTAAAGGTATGATGGCCATATTATATGTCAGCTTCACTTTTTTTTTTGACCACCCCAATTATATTTTTACATTATCACAACGCAATAATCGACCCCAATCAATTGGAAGTATTGTTTAAGAAAATATGCATATTGGTATATATTTATTATTTTTCCGGTAGAAGTTCGGAACGCATTCAATTCTGAGATGCGGTGTAGGTTAGTATGTGACTGAAAGCCTAACAAAAAGGTCGGGAAGAGCCACTGCCAAAAACACATATGAATTACATAATTGGGTCAATTAGGTAATTGCGGGATGCGGTTAGGGGTTGAAAAATGAAAAAAACTTAAAAATACGTCATTATTAAACGATGATGACATCATCAATACTATATTATTGATGATACTATGATATCAATACCAGTAGTGTATCTATGGTATAAGGTGCGATGAATTATCTATCAATCGACCTGCATCTTTATTATATGGCAGGCTATTTTCAGAAGATGGATGTAATTAAATACTTTTAAATAAAAATAACAGCAAATTGAACACAATATTTACTCACATTTCGAGTGTATGTACCTACGCATTATCACGACCCAAAAATTTTGTACAATACCCACTAAAAATACAAATAATTTTAAATGTAGTTCATATCGATAAGATACAAGTATGCTTTTTATTTTAAATAACAAATAAAGAGATTCCGATCGATTTATTATCGGTCAAGGCTTTTTACAGAAATTATTATTCCAGTAACCTTTCCTCGGTGTTGTTCATTCAAACATACAAAGCATGCAAAAAGTACCTACACACGTGTCGAAACTATTAAATATTTTTTTTTAATACTGAATGATTAAAATGATGTTCATAAAATTTTCATTTCATGAATTTTATAGGAATTTATGCACATAATGGAACTATTATGATGAAGATTTATTGGCTTTGTTGTTGAACGCCAATCATTCACTATGAAATAAGTATTTTTTATGATAAAGATATTGAAAATACAAAAGGCTCGACTAAATAAAAAGAATCATAGTAAAACGTGAAACATGATATCTATCTATTACCTCAACAGTTTAGGCCAAACATTATTATTAAGTATTTTGAATAACGTATTTTGCAAGTTAAATTTTTGGGTTGAAGTGTGAATTTGAAGAAAATATAAAAAAAGTATAGCTTAATGAAAGGTAGTTGAGACTTAGTGCATATTTGTGTATATGATTATTAGGGTGTTCGCTGAAAATCAAATTTTGGAAATATCTCACGAAATTTGTAGATTTGATACAAGATCCATATAAATAATTTTATAGAGAATATAATTTTCTGTAAATCATGGTACACCATTTAAAAAAAAAAAATATATATATATAGAAATTTAAAAAAAAAACATACCTGAATCATACCTGTTAAATATTTTAAGGATTAGGACTCTCAAAAACATTTTAGTATGTACAAAATCATTAATTTTATTTTTCTTTGTTTATTAAAATTTATTTTATAAAGCATTTTTAAGTTTTAGATCTGAGTAAACTTCCTTTTGAGTTTCAAAATGTAGATGGCAAGTTGCTTTTGTTCTTTATCCATTGTAAATAAATCGTTATACTCTTACATCGATTTTTCTCCTCCTTTTACAATATCATTCACAACTGATCATATCATTACAATATTCATACATTCTTAATAATTTCCATTCTTCAACCAATTTCTACAATTTTAACAAGTTTAACCCAACTTTATAAAAATAAATTTTGATAAATTAAATTAATTATTTTGTATATGCTATAATATTTTCTTCATTCCTTATCCTTAAAATATTTACCAGGTACGATTCTCGAATATTTTTTTGGAATATCTTTGTAAATTTGTTTTTTTTTTTTTTTTTTTTAAATGGATATTACACACACTTGATCAAAAAGCTCCAGGAATTTATTGAGAAAATTAAAAATACAAGTTTATTCATCTAAATCTATATTGTCCCTTTCAAAGTAACCCCCATCGACTGCAACACACTTATGCCAGCGCCTGATCTACGGTGCGACGGTGCGGTATCATGGTGCTAAATCCACGAGTTTTCTGCCCACAATTCTGGTCTCTTTTGGCGAATTGCTTCACGCAAACGTCTCATAACGCCCAAATAATACTCTTTGTTTACTGTTTGGCCTTCTGGCAAAAATTCATGATGCACTACACCGTTGTAATCCATGAAAACCGTGAACATTGCCTTCTTTTTTGAACTTTTGAACTTTTTTGAACTTTTGAACCGCTCGTGCCACTGGTAAATGACCGTTTTCTTCAGAGAATAGTTGCCGAAACACTTTTCCAACATCAAACGTTCGCGCACCACTAAATCCGTTTTTTACGCCAAATTTAATAATAATTATAAATTTAATAAGTTCGTTGTTGCAAATTTAAATCCATTTCTAAAATTGTAAAAAATCGCCAGCACACACAGAGATGGATGTATTCTTGGCTACGTAACTTTTGCGAATGTCAAGCTATGACGCTAAGATTAAGAGAGAATGTCAAGAACAGATGTACCAACTTAACAAAAAAAACAGAACTCAAATCGGAACAATAAAAGCGCCACACGATGGTTATTCCGGGAACTTTTTGATCAAGAGTTTTTTTTTATAGAAAATGCAATTTTCTATAAAATAAATGCAATTTTTTATAAAATAGTTTATATTAATTTTACGTTTTATTTTAATTTTTTTCATAAAAAAATGTTCGTTGATTTTTTTAGATGAAAAATAAACTTAAATTTTGAACGAACCCAATTTTTTTCAGATAAAAAAATATATATGCAGTAATAGTCAGAATGGGCCAAAAAGTAATCTAGCAACTTATTAGTATTTTAAGAACCCTTTATTAGACATAATCTTCTAATCTACTTAGGGCATGCCCCAGCTAGATACCTCGAAGGCCCATTCCTACGATCGTCAGTAACGTTCTAACTGAAGCTTTAACTGACAGATGCTCATACGAAACTTACAGTCAAAATTCTGGTTAAATTTTAACTGAAGGTCGTAATAACGACCCTAAGTGATTTTAATAGCTGATTATTTGAATGGGGAATACAAAGAGATAATAACTTGGGTAAATCATATAAATTTTTAGAACGGCTTATAGTGTCAAATTGAAAGTTGCTTGAAGAAACAAAGCTAAAATAGATTGATTTTGAAAATTTTTCTAATTGTTTTGTTCTTACAGAGATTGTTGTGATGATTGATTGATTGATTGATGCTGATGAATTAGCGCGGATCAAATTTACAGATCAGAAAATCTTTTTTAATTATGATTGGCGAGTAGTTTTCAAGAAGAAGCAAAATGTAAGATCCAGTTATGGAAATAAAAAAAATATTTTGTTTATTTTCTGTACATTTTTGATACATTTGTATCATATTCACCTTCGGAAAATTGCTATTGATCAGGAAAAAAAACTTTGAAAACTACCTGGGGGTTCTTGGCAAAAAAAGAAATATGTAGTCACTGGAAATATGATTAGCTTCCTGAAACACAAAGCAAACTCTCGATTCGACACACAAAAGATAACTTCACATCCCCAGCATTCATATTCAAGTTTAATATCTTAGTTCGTCCCCAGCGAGATATTACCATTGAAAAGATTGTAGTCATATCCTGTAATTTAATTAACTTCGTTCAATCCTTTTGCCAAAGGTATTGGTCCGAACGATACACTATTGATACCGATATCAGAATGCGCTCAGGACGTTATCCGTTTTTTCGCTACAGACATTTCGTGAATACAAATGCCATATTTTGTATAAAATATTCATTTCACTATTCTTAGTCCGAATCGGGGGTGATTTTTTCGTCGTACTACTATGGGAAATGGGAGAAAAAAATTCCCGACGCTATAACGAACCGGATCGCATTCGGGACGAGTAATTCAATCTTTTGATGGTTTCGTTTTCGATATTTTAGTTTGTTGTTGTTTTTATTCATGTACGGGTCTTGCTCGACTTGAGTTACCTACCAGCAGCTTCAACTTTTCCCGAAAATACCGAAATTAGTGAACCGAGTCCCTAGCAAGTAGTTTGAGATTTATGTGGAAGCCAACAACAAGGAGGATATTTATTCGCCTCGTTTGCGCTTATTCAGGCGTTCGGATTATTACAGCTTGTTAACTCCTAATTAAGGGAACCAATTTAAATCCGAAATGCGCATAGGAAAGAAGGATATAGATGAATGGCTTCATTTAATGAGCCATTAAACGGGACCAACAGCTACACGTGAAGGTTTAGTTTGTGACGAGACTCGTCTAATGTCTATGTGAAGTTAACTTGGACACCTATTACCTCCTAGAGAATATACTGAGACCAAGTACCCTGTACCCTGCCCTAAACATGTTCTGCAATAGTGCCGCTTTTGAAACTGGGTCTATCCAATTAATTATCCTTCTGTCTTTATTACAAGAAGTCCCATACCAGAGTTGGATGTTGACCAGTTTGTTACTCGAAGTGTCGATATAAACGTACACCTTGGTAATGTAGCTTCTACTATCGTTCCTTATTAATGTCTTGCTGCTTACGTAAGGTGAGTGTGGGAGAAGTCCTGCTATTGGTTAAAAAAACCAGCGTGTTTAGCACCGTGCACATGATAGAAGTGAAACTTCTTGAAAAATAAAGAAAAAGAATAAGAGAGATTTAATGTGAGAGACAGAGAGAGAGAGCATTTCAAAATAAATACAATAATACAAAATTTGCATTTTCTGAGTTTTTCAATGTGTTGTAGGAGGGGGAAGAGGGTAGAGAGGAGGGTGGGGGACAGAGAAAGTTGATGGGGGGGGGGGAACAATATGACGGGTGAGGGGTAGAATGATAAGGGTACACAGAGGGGGGGGGTATACAGTGAAGGGTGAAGGGTTGAAGTTAGGAGAAAGAGGTGAGGGAAATCAGTTGTTTAAAAAGGGATAGGTGAAGAGGGGGAAGAGATAGGAGTAGTATTTCAAATTGTATGAATGTAGTCAGAAGGGAATACCACTCTCTCGCAGTGTCGCTTTTTCGTCTCATCGAGTTTCGTTTCATCGTTTTATCTCTACATAATATCTTTCTTCTCTATCGTGTAACGAAATGTGCTTAAACGTGACGCGTCTTTGAAATTTCACTCGCCGCTAAAGAAGTTTCACTTCAAAATAAGGCACTACTAACGTACTCAAGCTCCCTCCACTGGCAGCAAGAATTTTTGGAAAAATTTCATCAATTTCAAAGTGGCGTGACTATTATCTCGTGACCCTCATTGCACTAACCGTTGACATACTCCCTCTACAGCCCAAGTTACATAAAAACAAACAGTAGACTTTATGTGCTTGCTATATAGTAGAATTTGACATTTGGGCGAACTACATAAACTCTTGGTCCTACACCTTGATCTGTCTTAGATCCGTCCGTGTACTAGATTACAGATCCAGATTTTGGATTGGGTTTGTTTGTGGTCCAATCCTCCCACTCAGCTAGGATAACTTTGAATAGCGTTGTGAAATTATATTTCGGTATCATTGAATCAGAAGGAGGTATCGCATAGAGAGTATAGAGTGTGGCTGTGACTGTTGCTTCAGTGACAGAGGTTAACCACACCAACTACTATTTCAAATCTACTATTTCCAACAAAGTCCTTGTTTGAGTTCCGCAGAAGAGTTGGCCTAGCTGTTTTTCGCTCTAATTCGTCGTTCGAGGTTAAAAGTTTGAATGTAATGAACAGTTAAAGGACCAGTCAATGTGATTGGATTAGTTGTATCAGGTTCAAAAAGTTAGGTTAGTTCTCGAATAGTGTCACTATCAACCTGAACTTCTCTAGTTAAAATTTATAAGATACTAGCTGTTGCCCGGCATGGCATGCATTGCGTGCTTCTTCCATTGTTGGTACCTATTACTTCTACTTGATCTCGTTACTTCAATTGCTTTCGTTACTTCCGTTGCTCCTATTGCAACTGTTGCTCGCGTTTCTTCTCGTTCTTCAATTCCGTAATTGCAAGTTTCCAGTCTTGCTTTCCGTTACTATCGTGATTGAGGTGTAGATCGACCAATCGCTTGTAATTGGGGTGGAATTTGACAGCGAAAGTAATGTTTTGTGACGACTATTGTAAATTTACTTGGAGAAGCAAAGAAAATGATAAATGGTGAATAAATTCATGATGTCTATTATCTAATGTCAACTGGCAACTGGAATGCCACAAAGTCATGAACTGAAATGTCGCTGTTTGTATTTGATTCAATTCAATTCGAAAATACACTAACCGGAGCTACCCAGCAAACATTTTCATGAGCGTTTACTAAAAACGATCGTTTTGCGATAGTTATACCCATAGAGATATAAATAACGCAGAAGGCAAGACGCCGTTTCTGTATAAAGCACTTTGAGGAATTTCTATGCAAAATTGAACATTTTTGTATGGAGCGTTTCATGCCAGGTGGCAGTGAAATGCAAATAGTAGCCTAGTATTCAAAGGTTGGACTTCTTTTCTTTTTAAGACCGGAGTATAACATACATATTAGGAAGGTGCTGATAGTAGCATAGTGAATATCGCCGGTCCTTTGCGAGAAATCGTCCGGCTTCAAAGCAACTTTGTGACATTAACCGTTCAGGAGATATGGATTTTAGAATGTCTCGACCTAAGCTTTCAAGTGTTTCGAACATATTGTTTTTCTCAGAACTCTCAAACCCTTTCACTCATATATAAATTAAGCGACCAAGTGGATACTTTATCATAGATCTATGTAATTTCCGAATTTCCGCTTCCCATCATAAGTGTTTCTAAAATATTAAAACCAAAGTTTTTAGTCTAATATTCCAAAATCCCTCTTCACCACTCCATTAGAAACTAATCACTTGAAGGGGTCCACTCTACCTATCTACCCCACCAATAAACTAAAATGCAATAGCTTCAAGGATTTCGGACATGCAAGCCTTCAATCGACTGTTCGCACTGCTGAAATCCAATCACTCGGTAGCACACACTTGGGAAACTATCGGAATCAAATGGGATACCTAGTTCTCGTTGAACGTGTAAACCGTGCACCACACATAACGTTTGTACTGTTCCCAGATCCGCAACCATGAAAAAATTGCAGCCAATTATTCTTATTTTTCCTGAAAACACTAATTTTAATATTCGCAAAAAAGAAATATGTCACATTCTGTAAATAATTAATAAAATTTTTGACGTTTGACTGGAAAAAAATGTAGAAATGGAATACCAGCTGAAAAGATTTATCGAATTTAATTGTTGTTTTCGTATCGAATCCTGCATCGTCAAACATCACAGAGTGCAACTTACAGAATCGAACCACATTGCGAGTATCGCTCGTCCAAGCGAGAACCATCGGTAACAAGTGACAGCGATAACTATCGTTAGAGAGTTACAGAATCCCGGGCCAGAGATGAGTAGTACAATTTTAACCCAGAGAAATTAATCAGTGATTAAATTTAATACCCTGGATAAGTTATCAGCTGGATACGGTGAAAATAATCCGAGGTGAATAATACAGCCCTTAAAGTAGAAAATTTTTCATAGAGTGTAGTAGACCTCTAACGGAAAAAAATGATTTTAATTTCTCAAATGCCACAAAGAATAAATTGAAAGACACATAAAAATAAAATAAATTTTTGATTTGAGTAGCAAGGTACTGGGATGGGGATGGGTTTTCATATCTCAGAAACGGCATATGCTAGAAAGTTGAAACTTAGTACCTACATGTAGATGTTCTACTAGAGTTATTAAAATTGAAAAAAATCAGGGCAACAGTCTAGGCGCAACTTTATTATATTATGGGTTGAAGTCCGAAATGTCCTTAATGCTGAGATGCGGTGTATAGATTACTGTGCGAGTGATAACCTAAGGAATAACCGGGAGGTTTTGGAACGTTAATTTTTAGGTTGTCAGTCGCATAGCATCTCAGCTTTCAACAGGCTTCGGGCTTATACCCATAAAATAATAAAGTTGCAAATAGTTTACATATAAGGCCAACGTTTTCATACAAAGGACTAATGCAGCGATAAAGTGCAGTTTTACATTATTCAAATGGGTTCAGTAAAAAAGGAACTCAATAGCTAAAATCTGAAGAATACCAAATTGGAAACGGGACCTGTCACTTCTCCTAACTTGATTTAGAAGGTTTCCGTTTGAAAAAAATAACAAGTTCCCGAAAAGCATACAGATAACAAGAAAATAGTTCATTTAATCCTGTCGTTTTTTCCGAGGTCCTTTCCGCAGCGGAAACTTAAGACTTCCTCTCCTTACAGAAGAGTTTCGGATACAGGCGGACTTTATTTTTCCTCTATCGCAATTTTCATCATCGCTAACTGAAGTGGACGCTGGGTTTGGCCTTTAGTCTTCGTCCTTGCTCCTCGCTTGCCCCGATTGTAATTTCTTAAGCGACTTGTATGGGTCCTTGGTCTTCTCGTATACGTTATCCACTTATTTCAGCTTGACCGTTCCAATTTTAATCTTTTGTGCTGTCTGCAAGTGTCATTCGATGCGTGTAAAAAGTTTTCAATGGGAAAAAACTTTTTCGAAGAATTGAAAGTCTGTAGATAGATGGCGAATAGTTATCGATAGAAACGGTCAAGAGAGGGCGGTATGGGTCGGTCAAACATGATGAAAACTCGCAATTGATTTTCACCTCGTTAGCACTTAGCACTATTCAATTTGGTGTTTAACAGTACGTGTGGGTCAAATTGTGAGCAATGTCAACACCAACTGTTAATTCATACAGCAGCACGGTCCTGGAACGGCGTTGACAAAAGTATAGGGAAAACATGGAAAACCATCAAATGGAAAACCCACTCGAATTCATATATTGCAAACTCAAACGAATTACAGCTCGCACTATAGCTGCAACACCACGGAATATACTTTACACCGTTGAAACTGGGCGAATAGTCGTCTAGTGAATAGCGATATAAATCACAAAATAGTTGGAGAGTAATTGAAAAGTTTACATGTGTAGGTCCCGCGGGGTGAGTTTCGCACGGACGACACATCGACAGTTGCGGTTCGTTCCATTCTATCCACCCCCTGCATTGCCATTGTTGCTTCGGTGGATGGTTACTAATTTGGAGAGTGACGACGACAACGACATCGCTGGAACGTGAATGGAAACACTAAACGACTAAATTAAATTTCAGTTTTAAGTATTCCCGGAAATACTCCCGACGCTCGATACCGCGTCGTCCGGGTCGAGCTGGCATCAGCATAACTCCTTGTCATTCCTGTGAAATTCCAGCACATATATCCAGTATTCAGATGAGTTAAAGGGTGCAACACATCCCCAGAGACATAGCATTGTAGCGAACCGAACCGAACACATCAGACCAACTGCATAAGTAAGTTGCTCGGTCCTGACCGTTTCCATCTACACGAAATCCTTCGTTTTCCTTTGTAAAGGGATTTGTTTTAATTTAATTTTCCATGAAATCGAATTCAAAGTTTTTTGCCATCAGGATGCAATTTTGCGATGTTTTCGATTTACTCGCATTGCACTCTCGCGCTACAGGACCTGTCCAAACCGAGTCGAGCTGAAATTGAAGGGATCCTTCACAAGGTTCGTGCATATAGTCCCTTCGCCGGGAGTTTTCGAAAGGATGCGACAAGTTTTTAGATACACTAGTCCATATAATTTTTTTTTTGTAAGGATGCTTGGGCTTTTTGTCATTCCTGAGTCCTGCTGCATGTCTCTCAAAACTTGAAGCGTTTTCTAGCCAGGACGTGGGATGCGTTTTTGTGACTACCTTCTGGTGCTGTTGGTGCCAGAAACTGTGATGAGGATGGCAGATGATCTCGGTGAAGTGCAGAGTAAATAGAGTTTCGAGTGTGCGAAAGTTCTGTACGTAATAGCTTCAGCCGTCGCGAATTGGGTTCTAAAATTTTCGAAAACGTAAGCTTCTTCCTCTCGTCCTTTTTTTCATTATTTTTTGAGTGGTATTAATCATTTCCGTCGGGAGCATGAAGTAAATTTGGCGAAAAATGTTTTGGCTTCAGGTCCTATTTTCGTTGGTTGCTGGGACATGGATCGGATTTTTCGTGATAGATGCTGGTTATATGGTAAACATCAGGATAGGCCTTAGGTCATAGTAGTGTTATGCGTTTTCTAAATATTCATCATATCAGAAACAGTAGTTGTGCCTTGTGCCCCGAGTGTGGATGAATAAATGAAAATCATTTTGATTTGTTTGAATTGGGACTGAAAGGTCAAAAATTGAAATATCAAAATATCGGAAAGCTGAATTATCGGAAAGCTGAATTATCGAAAAATGGCGCATTTTCAAATTGACTGACAGTATCATTATATCGCTCGAGAGATTCTATTTGAACAGAGCCGACACCTATCATACATCTCTGTATTTTGACGGCATATGTACTATTTTCATTGTTCTAACCCCAAAATTATACTAGCAACTTTTACGGGATTATTCTCGTACCCTTTATGTGGTCACTTTGCGGCTTTCGAAAAATTATAGAATTTTTTCATTTCCATCCCCTCCTAATATCCCTCCCTGCACCCATAGCCCTAACATTTTCACTCCGCTATAGGTCTACCGATCCTAACTACTGTAAAATTTTCAAGATCATATATGATACAGTTTATGAGATATAAAAATTATTTTTTTTGAAAGTTGATTGTTGTCCCACTTCCGCGCTTCACGTCCCCCCTCACATTTTACATACAGTCTCCACTAGTTTTTCTATATACAGAAACCAAATTTTATATTCATAGGATAATTGAGTCAAGAGATATTGTAATTCAAAGTTTATCATTCCTTAAAATGTGTATAACTCTTTCTTCATCTCCTTGTATCTCTTAAGACAACTACAAAGCTTCAGCCATCTGACATCAATCGTTTAGGAGATATGGATCTACAATATTTCAGTCCCAGCTTTCAAGTGTTTTGGACGCATTGTTCCCCCCCCCCCCCCAAACACCCCGCAACCACTATCAACCATTTTTTTTGGAAATAAGTCCACGATAAGAGTAGGTACTACAAAAGCTCCAATTTTCAGCCTCCTATCATAAACGGTTCCTGAGATCTAGAAACCAAAATTTTTCATCTAAAACGCTCCCCCTTCTTACCCTCCACCCCCATCGCTTCAAAATATACCACTCGTACGGATTCACTCATTCTACCTACCATAAAAACTGCAACTTTATCACAAGTGGTTTGAGAGCTACGCGCCTTTAAACAGTTTTGCGTATGGCAGACGGCGGCGTACGGCATTCGGAGGACAGACGGATTTTTTTTTGTATTTTTTGGGGTTAAGGGGAGAGTGTGGCAAAGTTGGCTATCAAGGTAAAGTGGGCTATTTTAAAATTTTTAGTTTCCAATAGCGACATCTCTTAGCAAAATAAATTATACGATAAAGCTTCATAAATTGACTACAATGCGCTATAAACAAAATCTACTATAATTACAGTTTCTTGAATTTTTTTATATTACAATTTTGGTAGTACTATTTGAAATAAATATCAGTGTTTATTAATTGCATTAAGAAAAATTGTTAGCCATAGAGAATTGTTTGGAACAGTATCCTTGAGATCGACGTACGGATTGTGAAATTTACAAAGTAAGACTTGATGATTATCTTAAAAATATATAAATCTTAGTAGATGCTTATCGTTTAGTAAAATTCACCCGGGCTCACTTTACCCCGTAATTTTATTTGATAATTAAAAATAATAATTTTAGCATGGCTAGAGCAAACAAAATCAATGCAATAATCATGTGGGGAAAGTGGGCACTTTTAAGTATTTATAGAAAGGAGTAGATATGTTTTTTATCAGCAGCAATCATTTAATATCACGAATATATGACTAAGGATTTCATAACTTTTACCCATTTTACATAATCTCGGTACAAACCACCTTCCTCTACTAGTCCTAAAACGTGAAAATACAAAATATCAGAGTAGCAAATTTTTTTGAAATTTCAGGTCGATCACAATTTAAATTTTCACAATTTAAATTATTATTAAAAAATAATAAATAAAATTGCAATACTCCACTACTCTTTTTCTCGGTAGAAAATCATTGACAACCTCTAGAACAAAAGGTTGAACAGCAACATATGAGTTAAACCTCAGAGAAGACGTCTGTGGTCTATTTGGGAAGGCTCCATCTCAGTAGTGAAGTGTAATTGATACCTGGCTGCTTCTCAATTGATTCCTTTCAATTTATCTTCGCTAGGTTTTTGTATGAGCTTCTCACTCCTTCCGAGGTTAGATTAGGTTGGGTGGGTGAAACACACCTCCTTCCAAAGTTTGTGCCCAGTGTGGAGTCGCGTTCGAGAAAAACCTGGGTGTTCACATAAGAACTGGAACGCAGTCTCTTCCTCTTCGCAGCATTGATCACGTACAGAACAACGTATCCACCACAGATGTTAATTCAATCCAAAGTAGTCTGTTTTAATGGCGACTATGAGGGTAGACCTTACCAAGAAAACACAAGACATTTGAGAAAAAAAAACCTTTATTTCTTATCATTTAGTCTCTTTTTAGGTCGATACAGTTTTGGATAGCTCTTTATAGTGAGAATTTTCCTGCTCCTAAAAATAACCGCCAACCAAATTCCCCATCTCTTCTCTATTGGCAAATCTTTTACCACTGAGCCATTTGTTTTACTTTATTATTTATAATACAATATTGTTATTGATTTAAAAAAAAAAAAAATTTGCTGCCCTCAAAATTTTTTTGTCCACATTTAATGACTAGTAGACACGAAAAAAAAAATAAAAGTGTTCACTCAGTCTGTCCGCCGTACGCCGTACGTCGACCGCCCCAAAATCCTTTGAAGGCTCGTAGCTCTCAAACCAGTAAAGCTATTAAATTCAAATTTTTTCTTGACATTATTGACATTATTTTCAGGGGAGGAGGTGTGAGGGGGAAGGGGGGAAGAGTTTCAAACGAAAAATTTTGGTTTCTAGATCTCAGCAACCGCTTATGTTAGGAGGCTGAAACTTGGAATTTCTATAGAGCTTTGATAGTGGACCCATTTGCAAAAAAATTACTGATATGGGTGAAGGGGTGTGGGAGTGGAGGGGGAAATAATGCGTCCGAAACGCAAAAATGCCGAGATCGACACATTCTAAAATCATATCTCCTAAACCGTTAATGGCAAGCAATTAAAACTTAACAAATATCTGTAGTTATACTAGGAGAGTAGACTGAAACAAAATTTTTGGGTGGGGGTTGTGGCGTACGGGGGTGGGGGGTGAAAAACTTTAGATTACGATATCTCACAAACCAATTGGACCAGAAAAACAAAATTCGGTTTGATTATAAAGAATGATAAATAAAGATTGCTCAAAGTAAAATCTTTGAAGGTGGTGGAGGAGCACGGAAGTGGAGGGGATTAGAATTTTTCAAAAATAGCTCGTTTCATATCTCAATAACAGTGTAAGGTAGATGCTTCAAATTTTTACCAGAAGTAGACCTAATAAAACCCTAGAAGGGAAAAGGGTGTGGGTGTAGAGGGTGAGGGTGGGGAAGGTTGAAAAGGAAAAAGTTGCGATGTTTATATCTAAAGAACCTATAATGAGAGCTGAAACTTAAAAATTAAATAGACCTTTAGTAGTGGCATGTTGGAAAAATAATTTTTTTTTAGGGGTAGTATGGTACGGGGGTGGGGTTTTTTTTTTTAACTTTAGAACGGCTTATGCTAGGAAGTTGAAACTCGGTACGTATATGTAAATCAACTAGAAAAGTAATTCTGATAAAAAAAAATTGAATACTCATTGGCGTTCAGAAGGGGGGGCAAAAAAAATTATCAGTAAATATAAAATGCATATATTTTCACGATTTTGGTCATATCTACTAGGTCTTTCCAAATATAGAACTCATTTTTATTCTACGGATTTTTCATACCTGTGATACCTGTGATACCTGATTCAACCTGTGAATCGGTTCATTATTTTGACGAAACAACACTTTGTTTATCACCAAATGCGGCTCCTGATTTCATCACTCAAACCATAGAGTTATATGTACAATGGAGATGGCGTGCAGCGACTGTTTTGAAGCCGGAGGTTTTCTCGCAAAGGACCGGCGATATTCACTATGCTACTATCAGCACCTTACTCACATACCTACTTATATGTTAAACCCCGGTATTGAAAAGAAAAAAAGCCCAACCTTTAAATACTAGGCTAATGTATGCATTTCACTGCCACCGGGCATGAAACGCTTCATACAAAAACAGTCGCTTAAACTTCGAAATGCTTCACAGTGCTTTATACAGAAACGGAGTATTGCCATCTCCGTTATAGGTGTATAGCTCCATGACTCAAACGCTGAAATAAGATCGCATAATACTTGCGGTTAATTGTTTTTCCTTTTGCAAGAAGACAAGGGGCGCTATTTACAGTCGTCATAAAGTTGGCTTTAAGTTAGAGCTGACTTTAAGTTAGAGCTGACCTTAGTGTCATATTAATAATACGACACTAAAGTAAGCTTTAACTTAAAGCCAACTTTATGACGACTGTGAATAGCGACCATGTTTTTTATTATATTATTTCACTTGCATGAACACATCCCAAAGAACTGACGCAGTGAGATAATCTTCCGATGGCACTGTTTTCGCTCTCTTTAGAGTCGGTTCTCCCCTATTAGTCAATTGTTTGCACTGTTTCTTGTTTCTTGTTGTCTTGTTTCTTCATCCATGGTTGAGAATGGATTTATATGCGATGTAAATACAGCATGTTTCCATGTTCCTAGTCATCCAATACCATTTTGTGGATTTTCTTTACCATTTCTGGCGTGTTCACCTCACCGTATTTGGTCGACCACTGCGTTGTTCGTCTTGAAAGCTTAAAAAAAAATTATTTTTTGTATCCTTATATATTTTTTTTTATATTATATATTTTGTTTTTATATTAACTATTTATTTCCTTTCTTTTTAATTTTAAGTTTGTACTTGCTTACTTTGTTGTTTTTCTTTCAATTAATTCTTATTTTGCGTTCTTGTCCTACTTGCTCTTCGTGAGATTGTCTTTTTCAGTATCAATCGGACAATACTTCTCGTCTTCTCAAGTGCCAATTTTTTATTTCAACAAGTAACAATAAAAATAGTTTGCAGTTCTGAGTTTATTAATGCAAATAATATGATTCAAAATTAAATCATCTCTTGAGATGTTCCAAACTTCTTATAGCAAAACTTTGCAAATTCAGACAATCATTTTATAGTAAAGTATTGTCGTTGTCATCGAGCTATCGTAGTACTCGCAGCATCTACAGGAAACTCAAAATATGCAATAACTGAAGATAACCAATTTAAATTTAAAACTATAATAGGAAGGAAGAAGGGATTGTAAGCAACTACCCCCAGGAAGAAATTTCAATAAACAGAATACAAACAAATGGAGAAAACACACTAAGTGAAACTGTTCACAGCAGTCCGAAACATCACGACTTAGGGATTGGGGTTGATGTTTGTCATTAAGTTTCTCAAGCAATTAGAGGCCGCCTATAGATCGTTCTGACAAAATTCCTGTGAACCCGTTAAACTTGGAAAATTCCATAAAGATAATTATTCAGACAATAGAGCTTAAGTTCGAGAGCAGAATGAGCGATATAAATCAACTTAGGCGACTAAAGGCCGGTACACTATTCGAGCACATATTATCTGGACGATAGCAAGAGTTCGTAAGCCTTTTGGCCTATCCCAGTATCCCGGGAAGAGTCATGACCCTTTCAAGGAACATCGGCCTATCCTTTCAGATCGTACTCGTATATTATCACTATAGCATTTGGCCAGAAAATAGTTTAACTATTCCAAGCTGAAGAGATTTACTAGGAAGTATTCGTTCATACTTTATGCAATGTACAACATTTTGCGGAAAGGGACTAATTATACGTGGAGACGTGTCCCTAATGGTCGACAAATTATACAAATTTAGTCGTAAACTTTTTCGAATCGTGTCAGACCTTCGTTACAACGTGTAGACTGTAGAGCCCAACACGGAATACCATCGGGGATTTTATCAGGATCAGGGTAAACATCTTTTGTGCAAATTTTACTGAAAGATATGGTCGATGCGAAACAATACGATGCTTTGTTTTGTAATTTTCCAAGAGTACAGGATTTATTTCAAGGAGGTAGTGCATTGAATTACAAGGAGTCTATGTAGGATATCAAGTCTATAGTTCACAGTATCTTGTCTAGCATCATTCGAGTCACCAGGTTCCGAGGACCAGAGAATTCGTATGAAAGGGGTTGTAGGGGCGGTTTCCTTCGTCGATTGTGCGCCTTTCAGTCGAGACCACACATTTCGTATAAGGTTACCCCTTAAATAGGTGTATCTAACAAATACGCACTTTTGTACACAGCAAATCGATTGTGACATTTTTACGGCTCTGAAAATGACTACATCATGTGAATTATTTAACTTTTCTTTTGTGTTCACAGCTGAAGGCACTTTTCCCGACGCATTAAAGAACTCGATTTATACGTTGGGATCGCTATGATCGCAAGTGGAAATTCCGCAATCCGCTTCAGGCGGAAGTGTGTCCTACTCTCAAATACATTTTTATTCTTTTCCTGGGGTGCCTACCTTATATTTTGCCAAGTATTGTAGAACGGTAACAACTGGCGAAATTCAATTTCTTTAATTTATGTCCTGGACGTATTACGGATCGAGTATGTCACCAATGGAGGAAATACTACATCCATTGTATGGGAAGTTTAAAAATTCGCTCATAGCTCTTTCATCGACCGGGTGGTGTTTAATGTGGGTATTTGGGATTTTCTGATATATCATTCTTCTTTTTTTACGCAGTAAGTGAGTTGTAATTTACATTATTATTTCAGGAAAAATCTATTTCGTACATAATATGAGCTAAGAAGGAAACATTCATTATAGTACTTATATGACATGTTTTGGGTTGTTTTAAGAACCTTTTGAATTGTTTTTGGCGTTAGTTAAGTCCGTAAAAATCCCTTACTAATTTTTCATTGTAATCGAATGATACCTTAACAAGTGCCATTGGGGTTCAATGAAGAAAAAATGATAAAATATAAGTAAAGCCTGCAACAATAGCGTGTATGGTGTCTTGTTAAAAGGAGAGCCATCTGAGAATTTCCGCTTATACTGGGAAGTTGAAACATGGGATCTATACAGAGCTATGACAGTGGAGCCATTTGCAAAATAAAATTGAAAACCTGGTCCTAATAGTAAGGATATGCACCAGAAATTCGTTCAAGACAATTGAAGGATGAAATGAAGATATTCTAAAATCCATGAACGGTTCATGGCACAAAGTTGGAACTTGTTGATCCAGATCTATTTCCAGATTTGTTGATATTCAACCTCCGAAACGAGTGCAGGGTTTGCAGAAGCCATTCAAAACGAATTCCGACATCCCTTTTATATGATATGAGATATAAAATTGGTTTCAAATTCCTCATGCTTTTTACGTAATTGCCAAAAATCCAATTCCAAAATTTTTGAGATTTTAAGCCTTAAGGGGGTGTACAGAATTTCAAATTTCGGAATATATTTTAGGTCCGATGAGGTATCAAATTCGCTATCACTTCTACGCGATTTTGATAAAGTTACCGAAAAAAACTGATTTCAGAATTTTTTGTATTGAACCACTTAGGGAAACGGCTTGAACACATTTTGACGAATTCCGAGAAATCTTCTGGGTGATGAGATATCGAATTACCTTTTAATTCAACGTTAACGGACAAATGTAGTATAAGAATTTTGCTATTATGATACCTTGCATAGATGATTCGGTAATTGTGGAAATTTTATTCACTGTACCAATAAAGAATAGTTTCACTTCTACGTAAGAGTCGGGGATATGTTCACTTTTTCTTTGCGTATGAAGAGTATCATCCTTCATTAACGAATTGCTATCTGTTCAATTACTAGCATTTCTGGAATAAAAATTTGAATTTAATAGAAGCAAAAAGCTTTTGGTGTGAATGATATTCCGTTAGGCAGGAAAACTTGCCTCATGTAGTATTGAACACTGTAGCATATATCAGGTTTGTATCTTTGCTACCTGGCAATGGTAAGCTATGAATCGTACTTCAGTAGTGTGTTTGCTTCCTGCTGGATTGTAATGGCCAACATGCACGAAATTTTAAATAGGTACTTGGAAAATATGAAGAATTTCTAGAAACAATGATTCTGTTCAGACATCCATGAAAGTGACACTATCCGTGAGCGGAATGGATAAAAGTTGAAAGTTGGTCCACTTTACCTCTCCGTTTAGTGTCTCGGCTAATTACCGAAATGATTATGACTAGGCGTTCCGAAATTGCCTTTAGATGTGTGTCGGATGGAGAAACTCAACACTCTCCGTTTTTTGGATCGGATCGGATCGCAACCATTATAACTGAGTTTTAAGTAGATAATACCTTTTTAACCATTTCGATATTACTTATAGTGCAGAGGGAGTCGTTCCATCGCCAATTTTGCAAAAAACTCAACTGAACTTTGAAAGCTTGAATTGGGCTTTTATACTACATGTGATGCACCGCGAAAGCGCTAGTTCCTTCAATGGTGTCAATGTGGACTCTGTAAGATCTCAATCGTTTTTTCTTGTTCGATATTTCGATTAATTCACTGAACAGTTTTTTAAATTTAATAGTTTTGATGCGTTTAATGAAGTTAATACTAACTGGGATTTTGGAGATTATACTGTAAAAGAAAGAGCATGCACTTCAGAGCCATGTTAGCTCATATCAAAAATAGTTCCAATACTTTAGTGAACCGTTTCCATTTTTCATATTTTCAGTCACAACATTTTCATATAAATTTTTTTATTTATAGAACGAAATTAATTTCAACAAATTTCCTCTTAAAATAAAGCCTTGGAAAGATTTCAGAAATTCAGTTCGACTCCTTCTACTCGTACACCTACACCTAAATATTCAGTGACCCGTAAAACTTTTGTTTTCTTTAGCCTATTCCTTAAGCTTACTTAAGCTCGCAGTATTTTGACACCTTAAGTATTTTCGGCTTGAAGAATTTAAAATAATTTTCCATAGCCATTAAAAGGTTGAAAATCACATAATGCTTGAGATTCTGATACTATCAACGATGGCAGACTTCGGGTATTCGCTACATCCAAGGACGTAAGGACTTTAAGCTATTCGGCTTGCACGAAAACATCTTGAAACGTTGTATTTTCGGGTTCGTTCAATGACGAAACTTACGAGAATATAAAAGAAAATTGCGCTCTGCTCCGATAATATTGCGAAAGGGGTTGCGCTCTGGCATCGGGGTGGATGTGTGTTACGCCAAAGAAATAAGATTATTTTTACTAGCTCGTAGCACTATACCTGAACGCCATTTATGCGATGTACTTGTAGTTAGTTTTGTGGTGCGGAATAAAGTTTTGCAATTGAAATCCACTTGCAGTGAACATTTTATTTGAATGGATTTTACTGTGCAGGTGATAGCTAATTATTACCTATGGAATGTGTTTTCGAAAAATCGAGCCAGTGAGGTGGTTTGCACAATGTTGTTGCTATTATTATCAATAGTGCTGTATTTTGTAAATATGGCGTTTGACTAGTTACTGAGGCCCAAAGAAATAAATTAGTCTGGGTGGGTTAGTGGCTAGAGCACATGCCTTCGGTGCACCTGGAAACAGGTTCGAATCTGCTTGGCGGCAAGTAATTTTCGAGAATGGGATTGGGTGCCAGACTACCAGTTCACTCAGCTGTAAATGAGAACCTGAGTTAAAATCAGGGTAATAATCACGGACGAGCATGTTGCTGGTCATTTCATCTCCTTGTGTTCCGTTGATCTCGCAATGAAGTAACTCTAGGCTCGATTTGGGCTGTTGCGCCATTGATTGTTAATATTAAAGAAATAAATGAAAGAAAACTCTTAGTTTGGGATTATTGTGATCAGGGCGAAGAACCTGGCGAATGTGTTCGATTAAACGGATACCCACCTAAATATAAGTTGGGTGATTGCTGAAGCTCCCAAAAACAAAAAAAGTGCCGATAGGTGTATTATGATCCCATATGTACGGGGAAGAAGTTACCCGTGTGCCAAGACCACACCTGAGGTAAACAATCCTGCCAGCCTAATGGAGCGCGTATATAGCAATTAATTGCCCGGCGACTGTATCACGTGGTGAAAGGAACTATAGTTCATCAAAAAGGAGTGACTTACTTCACTCACTCACTTCAATGAACTGTTCTTTTGGAACAGTTCACTTATGAACGACCCATCTCTAACCCGAATCGTCCTTGTTGATATGAAAGTCCCTTTTATAGAACTGATCCACATTTCACCACTCTCTGCTAGTGATTCTCGCTGAGAATCTCAGGTCTCGATACCCAGTTGCTTGACTCTTTCTATGTTACGGCACTTTTTACTGATACATTCTTCCCTACATACATCAGTGGCGTAGCGTGGTAATTCAACAAGGGGAAGCAATTGGTAAATATCAAAAGTATATTATTATTATGCTTTTCACAAATTTATTGCATATTAATTGAACCACTCCCATTAGCTAGTACAATTTCTTTTGCTGGTTTAATTGGTTTGGAAGATATTCTAATCCTAAGTCTTCATCACAGCCCTACAGCCCACCACCCGCTTCAAAAGGGTTATCCTTTGTCTAATCGCCTATATTCAATTCTAAACTTTGTTCAGAACTCAATCCCTATCCTACTCTGGTTACTCTGGTCAGATCTCGCTTCCTTTGCTGAAAAGTTCTCAGCTGCTGCCAAGAATTTTTGCTACTACCCGCCGAAGCAAACTCTTCATTACTTCCAACCTCACGTGTTCGAAAGCTTGTTTTCATGACGCCAGTGGGCTTACTGCGAAATGAAATCAACACTCACATACCTCGTTCACCTGGTCAACGACGTATCGCTACGGAGCACTTCGATGTACCAGGTGAACACACGAAATTTTGCCACGGAGTGGTTTTTCTACAACGTTGCAAAACCGCGTAGTGTAGTGTAGTGGATTAGCTAATCCTCCCACGAGAACACTTGTCGTTGCGTTGCGTAGCAGTTTTCTCGTCAAATGTCAAAAAACTAGATTTTATTTTGTCTACGATTTTAGTTGTAGTCCCTTTAATGATTCCATTTCGATGAATAATAAAAGAAAAAACTATATTTAAGACATAAAACGGCGAATGTAACAGTTTTTTATAATAAAATAAATACCTCTTGTGACAGTTGTCAGCAAAAAATAAGAGTGCGAAACGTCAATTCACTTCACGTGAACACTCATATATCAACCGGATTTCATAATACGCTACACTACACTACGCTACCACGTGAACGAGGTAATAGATGCAACTTTCAAAATGCTTCCATGTGTCTTCTTCTTGATTTCTTTGCGCTTGTACTTTTCATGGTGTTACGAATTCGGCAGTGTGAGATATTCGCGAGGAGTTTAATGCGAATATTTATTTAGACCCTTGGTGAATTTTTAAAGGAAGGTGGACTTCCCCAGGGCTTCTAACCACAGTAAAATTCCATAGGTTAGGATGGAACTTATGGCAGATTATGTAAGCTGTAGAGTGAGACTCCCAGTTTAGGGATTCTGAACTCTGGGATTTTAGTTCTACGCGTGAAGAATACCAATTCTGTTTTTGTGGCATTGACCACTAGTCCACAGCTACCTCCAAATGGGGCCACGGGGTCACTCGCATGTCTGCCCTTTCGAACAGGTTACTTATAGTAGATAGGAACCTACCAGATAACAAAATCGAAACCTTTAAATTTTTCGTGCTTTCAGTTAAATCCGAAATTTTCCGCCTTCAGATAGATTAAATGAATTTAAGAACCGCAACTTCGTTATAATCTCGAACGTTAACCACGTTTAGTATTTGGAAAATCGTTCAAAATTCTATTAACGCTAAGCCAATTACACCCATAGTTATTACGCTTTTCAATTGTTCTACGAAAAATCGTTCGTTGAAAACGGCACTGGAAAATTCATTAGAAAATTAAGTAACCGCCATCATCGTGAACTGAAGAGAGGTGTCCAAATTCATTTACGCCGTTTATACAGGGTAGTAATCGAATACAATTACACCTCAAGAGGTTAAACTTTCGATGAAGATGGGAGGTTGAATTTTGCTTAATTACGCGAATTACAACGCGACTAACCCCTAGCGTGCACAACAACTCAGACAGCCCCCAAAGTCTACAATATTTAACTTTGAAGAGAATACAAGAACGCGGTAAGAAGTTGAGCCCGGTTTCTACGAACATCCGAAATCTGATAATTACAATTACAAATGTAATCAGAGAAAAGTATACCGCAGAGTAGAATGAGATGGGGTCTTCACTTTCTAATTATTCTCAATATGTGCATGTAAATGTTGTCGGGGAAAACGGAAAGTGTACAGCAAAAGGTGGCGTCGGTGCCGCTGCTAAGGCTCTCAAGCACATCTTCTCGCTCATCCATAATTAGATCATTAAAGATGTACAAGAGGCAAAAGGAACCCACTCATAAAGATGCCATCTTTCTTACAGCGCGCCCATCCACGAACTAACTTAGTACGCTTCGGCTAAAGGTAACCGTAATGAAATGTGTATTCGGGGAAAATTTTCCCCGGCTTTTCCCTTTTCATTTCTCCGAAAATATGTAAATATTCGGTTTCCTTTCACTTCTGTACCGAATACCGCACGTATCCTAGCAGGCAGGATATTCCGGTTGCTGGGTACTTGCTACCCAAGATTCTTACCAGCCTGTTCGGGCCTTACAAGTACATAAACTTCCACGAGATGAGGAGGCCATCCACCAAGCGATATGGAAGCGCGGTTACGAAAGAAAGTTAGAAAGACTTTTTACTGTATGAATTTTTTATAAGGAAACACTCAAAGATATTCCGAGCGTTCAAACCTCATTTTCGTAGGAAACAAGTTCTTTTTTTCTCACTCTCCACCGGAGGTTCTTCGCAAGGATTTCGAAATTCCCGGTTTAAATGGATGCATAATGTCGGACCAAGGTATCCCGCATACTTACGTACGATTGTGAAAATTTTCTTCTTGACTTTTTATTATATGTATATATTTTTTTTGTTTGTGGTATCCTTGTGGAGATAGATGGCAATGCTGCTCCATCCTGCAAGGATCACAGGAAATTTTTTTTTTTTACAGATTTATACCAAGATGTAGTCGGGTATGATGATGAATAGAATTCCGAATGAAGAGGAAAATCGTTACAAAGATGGTGCGAAGTTGTTGATTTGATTTCTCGGCTCTTTAAAAAGTTTAGAAAAGAAAACGCAATTTGTAATTATGTTCTTTTAAAAATTTAAATAAATTCTTCGCCGAATGAAAGATTTCATCGAATAAGTAATGCACAATGTAGGTGGGTGGAAATTTTAGTGAATTGTATCAATGATTCGAATAATAAATTGTGTCTATGTATTCCATCGTATTGGCTTCTAAATATACTTGCACAGTAAGGGTTGAGAGAAATAATCATACCTGTTTAGTTAGCTTCGTTTACATACATATAGACATATGGTCTTAAATAAATTTTGGTAGGTGTCTGGGATTAGTGTGACTAGATTAACAGCACTTGACGAAGTCAACGAGAGAGTTAACTTAAATATTTGTTACTGGTTTAGGTTTAAAAAGGGGTTCAGCGCTAGAACCGCCGCGCTCACTAGGCGCCATATGGGCCCATTGCGATTCCTTCAGGTCATCATCAATGGCGCGACTGCCCAAATCGGACCAGGGCCTGCAGGATACATTGTCTGAAGTCATCTCGGTTCAGCGCCCGCATCCACCAATTTGTGCATCTAAGAAGCGATTTGCAATCTGCGTCAACTGAGTCCTCGTATCTTTTTCGCGGTTTTCCCACCGGTCGCTTGCCATGAGCTCTACCTTTCATGTGCGGAATCCTCCTTCAGGTCCTCGTGGGCTATTTTATCATCTCAAAAACATTCTAATTCCTTGCAGAACCAGATCAATTTCTCATACCCTTATGCTCTCATTTTCTCTATGCTCTCGAAGAACCCAGTAATCTAAAACGCCTTCTAGCGATCCCCGGGCATTCACACAAAATGTGTACCTGGTTAAAACATAGTAAATTTTAATTTTACTACTGTAGGTACACTATAGCGAACAGGACATTTCTATGCAAATTTGTAATGAAATTTGCTAAAACTTGGAAGCGCGACGTTTAGACGGGTTAGCTCAACTTGTTATAAATTATTATAATTCGTGACGTCAATAAAGACATTGAAAAAGCTATTTTAATTTTTCGAAGAATTTGTTGACTAATCTTCCACAATCTTCTGTAACTCGTTATCTTTGTAATCATCCTACACTATGGCAATTTGAGCCTCTCTCAGGAAAGGATCACACTTAAAATTTTAATGTACGTAAGCCAAGAAAGAAAAAAATGTTCGTCTGTCTGCCGTATACATCGTACGCTTTAGTACCAAAAAGCTTTTAAAGGCATCTTTTGCGGTGGTAAAGGTGTGGAGGGGGAGGTGGATGGTGTGTTTTAGGTGAAAACATGTTGGTGTTGGTACAGATCTCAGGAACTACTCACGCAAGGAGGTTAAAACTTGGAACATATATGGAACTACAATAGTTCACCCATTTGCAAAAAAGAATAGGGGTTGTAAGGTGTGTGAAAAAGAGGGGGGGGGGGGAAGGGGTGGTGGAAACAATGCTGCCGAAACATATTTTAAAATACGTTTCTCCCGAACGCTTGATGTTAGAAGGTTAAAGCTTTGTGGTTGTCTTAAGGAGTTTTAGTAACATAGAGAATAGCTAAAACTAACTTTGAGGATGAGGTGTAGTTAGTTATCAAAACTTTAGATGACAATATTTTTCGAACCGATTGTACCTGGAAGGTAAAATATGGTTTTTGCATATGGGATCACAAGTGAAGTCCATTAATGTAAAATTTTTGATGGGTGAGGTGGTGGAAGGAACTGGGGATATCCATTTAAAATAAAAATTATTTTGTATACTATATCAAGAAACATACCAGATATTTTCTTAAAATTTTTACAGGAGGTAGGCCCAGTAGACCTCAGTGTAGGAGGTGATGGGAGAGGGTGGAAAGTTAGAAAATCAGATTATTTAATCTCGAAGACTATTTAATTAAATCCATTGTACAGATAAAACTTATCCAATTACACAACAGCATAGAAGGAGAGAAAACGGTAATACTATGTGCGCATCCTGGCATTTTTTTTGATAGAACGGTCACTGTACGAAGTTGGGGCGGTTGGTTATATCTCAAATGCGGTTTATACTAAAAAGTAGAAACCTAGAACTTTTATAGAAGTAGATGTAAATGAAATATGCAAATGAAACAGAATTAGATTGGCGTATAGTGTACGTAAAAGTAGTAGTGTAAGTAAGCTAGCAAAATGTCGGTGAAAATTTTTTTTTTACATTTTCACGGATTTCGTTATATTTTCCATGTCGAGCTATCAAATTAACTTTACTACTGCGAGCTCCTTATATACGAGACAAGAATTTTTTTCCCCGAATTCTTTGAAATGCACCCCCTAAGGAGATGTAAAGAAATTGAGCTCTTTTTTCACGAATTCCGCTCTATCTCTTAGATCTAATGAGATGTCTAATTCACTACACTTCACTTTACTTATTTACTAAAGCCTCAGTTATAATAATTTCAAGCCGATCCGGCAACGTCGGAGGGGAAAAATTTCTAGGCACAATAATTCCGTTCCGACATCCATCAAAGTGACTCTATCGAGGTGTAATTTTTAGTGCGACGAATGAGGTGGTGAAATTCAGTAATTCACCTCTAAACGTTGGAACGGATCACGGTCGTACATACAGGTCTGGAAACTCAATGCAAGTTTTTGGTGTGGGGGAAACAACTTTTGTGCAGAAAATTTATGTTGTTGTCGTATTGACCACCAGATTCGTGATGCTCTCGCAAACCCCGTAAACCTGTAAAATTGAAATTTTTAGTCATAGACTGGGTAGGCCCCTTTAAGTGACCACTTTTTGTTTGATGGAGGTGAAAGGGGGGAAGCGTTTTAAGCAAACAATTTTGGTTTCTAGAGCTCAGCAACCGCTTATGTTAGGAGGCTGAAATTTTATAAAGTGGACGTTTCGGTCTTAAATGCCATTTTTTCCATCCCCTTTCACAATTGTGAAAGGTTCTTATGTTGGCTATAACCTACTATCAGTTATAACTTTCTACTTTTGTAATGCCCTCAAGGTACGTTATAACCCGGTTGCACTGTATAGATAAAAAAATATTGTAAATATGCATTTGTGTACAGCAGGGTGCTAAGAAAGAAAAACATACATTTTCACGAATTTCGGCATATATCTTAGGTCTTCTAAAATTATGAATTGATTTTAATAAAACGAATTTCTTATGTCTACACCTAGAAAGTGTTTTCAGTATTTTTTGAAATTCGACCCCTAAGGGGTCAAATTTGGCCGTATCATTCAGGTCTGATTATTTCAAACTCAAACAATATTTATTTATAATAATTCAAAATGCATTAACAGAACATTAATGTTTTAGAGATTAGACTTATCACCTTCACAGCTAAGTTGCAAAATTTATAGCACTTAGGCAATGAGAAAAGAAATAATTGAATTATGTATTATAATTTGCCAAGGAAAAGTAAAGAGCAAAAACCTTGCCTGTTTAAACTTTAGCTACTTAAAACTAACATAGAACTAAAGGATTACCAAGTAATTTACATGAATACCGGGCTATAATTATGTGTGATAAACTGCAGGTTATAGTGAGAAAAAGAAGAATGCAATGTAAGGCATGATCAATAGGAACGATGCAACCAGCGGGTTACGTATCAGGTCTGATTAGATATTAAATAACTTTTTACTTCCAGAGGCTTGTTAAAGGTATAATAGGTTTTCAAGTTTTTACAACCCCTAAGAGGTTATAAACGGGTTAAACTTTTCACGAATTTCGTCATATCTCTTAGGAATGATAAGGCGTCAATTTTTTTTTCACTTCCTCGTTTTTTTTTATGTCAGTATTATTGGATATTCAACCCAAAAGTAGTGCAGGGGTTGAATATGTTTTCACAAATTCCTACACATTTCATAGTTTTAATGAGATATCGAATTCATTTTTATTTCCCAATGCTTCCTACATAACCGTCAAAAAAGTGATTTCAGTATTTTTAAATATTCAACTCCATTCGACATATTTCTTAGGATTGATAAGATATCAGATTGGTCTTCATTTCCACAAACTTTTTATATAATCGTCCAAAAATTTATTTCCGATTTCATGTAGTATGTAGGTAATGGCCCAAAACCAAATCACGAAAAGTCTCTGAATCGCGTAATAACCGATTTTATACTACGACTTTGACCGCGTACCGGAGTATAACCC
This sequence comes from Beris chalybata, assembly GCA_949128065.1. Lineage (NCBI taxonomy): Eukaryota > Metazoa > Arthropoda > Insecta > Diptera > Stratiomyidae > Beris > Beris chalybata. Next base: position 96,113,997 of record OX421896.1, read on the forward strand.
AATTAAGTAATTCATATGTTATATGTCATAGCGGGGTCCATTCTAAACGCTTTTTTTAGATTTTCAGTCACATACTAACCTACGCCGCATCTCAGCATTAAACGCGTTCAGGCTGCAAATAATAGTAAACTTTGTAACTTTAATAATATCGTAGAATTCAATACAAATTGTTAAATAGATACAAGATAATAATAACAAATTATTCGCTATAGATTCAACGATACGAATGAATTAATCGTTTATTGATTTGAATCTATGGATTTTGAATATCTGTTCCGCTCTAAATACAATAATTCCGATATTTGATATCTACGCAACTCTGTATTCAACATATAATTAGGAATTTCAGAAAACTATAGATAACGCCTAAACCAATAACTGCATGCCCCACAGGTATTCACCACTGGTTATTTATGTGAACTTTAATGCAACTAATATAAATACATATATGTATATCTGTATAAAATGCGAATAGATGCGGTTTATATTTTGATTATTTGCATATGGTTATAGCAGCGAAATGCTGGACGGTTTTGTAACTGCAAAAGTTCCGGACAAATATTCGGCTGAAATACGAAACCGAATTCTAGTAATGGTCCGAAATCGTACCGACAAAGTCGGATATCATAGACGCAATCCGGTCTAGTGAAATCGGAATAAAGCGGAATAGTATAAAGCTCAATTCCATTCGGGAATAAATCGAGTGAAAAGTGGTTTTCATTCGTTTAACAACCCAACTATCATCAATTTGCACGTCTGATACGTTCATTTATGGTATGGTGGCAGGTTTTCATTTCGTTGAACGCTTTACAAATCGCTTTGACAAACCCGATCCAACTATGGAAGCGGATGATTCTGTAAACTGAAAACGGAATAATTTTCTTATGGATCCCTGACTCCGTTACCATCGTATACTACCCGGTATTTCGAGCAGAGTCCACACTCTTGAGCAATATATTCCGGCATTGAATCCTGGAAAATTCTCGCCTCTAGATTCTCAATGATTTATTACACGCTTCGTGTAATCTTCACTAAGCAAGAACGAGATTTTCTCTGTTCTATTGTGAAAGCCGTCGACGTTCGGTTGATGCCATTTTCTCAGTACTTCCGAGCTTTTCTTTTCTTTTTTCGGGGAAAAAAATTTTCTTAATTTTTTTAAAGCCACCCTCTCACCTCTTACCCATCTCCTTCCAACAAATATATATTTTCATGACTACCCCGCATAATTTAATTCCGTGGAAAATGCCAAACGGAGATGAATCTGTTAGAAGCGCGAGATGCTACAATAGAATTCATAAGCATTAAAATGCTTGTACAGCAGAAAACTGGAAGTAATGCAGATGTACTCGAATTTATGAAACCTTCGTAAATAGGATGAAGAAAAAGGTGCTGAGAGTTGCCTGTGATGGAAATCATTACAATCACCACTACAATCACCACTACCATCACCGCTACCAATCAGCAGTCCAAAAATCTCTAGGAATGAGAGACGAACTTGGCAATTTTAATTGATGCTCAAAGAAATGAGGGCCTGTAATTAGCCAGAAGGAAAGAAAAAACAAGGCCGTTAAGAGGGAAGTCGCCTGGCATTGTCGAGCGTAGAGCGATATCTATGCAGTCAAAAGGAAAACACAACGCAATTTAAATGCTAATTTTTGTCTGAGATTTCATCTTCTTTTGCGTTTTTTTTGTTGTGTACGCTGTACGTACTGCGAGTGATGTTTTTGACGTGAAGCAAATTTTTGGTCTATGGACTACAACAAAAAAATACGAAGTAAGTACATCGCACAGAATTTAAAAGAAATGTGCTGGTAAAATGCAATAATTAGTCAGTTCATTTCTGGTTATCAAACAAAAAAGTGTTTTTTGCTTTTTAAACGAAATGAACATGTTAAAAAAAAATTTAAGACAGTAAAGTAATTACGTAAAGCAAAATGTACGACGGTTACGCCAACAGAATTGTGAGTTATTCCCTTCAAAAGATATCTCCAGAGGGAGTTCATATCAGCGACAGAAATTAAAAGCGAACCGTATTCTGGCATTCAACAAGCCCCGCCATTTATTTTTGTTTAAATGCCTTCGGTTTTTTAATACGTGACGGTTATTTTTACCACCATTATAAATTTATTATTTTGAAAGCGAACGTTTTTCATTTAATTGGATTTTCTTGTTATTTAAGATTGCTTATGATTATGATTTGAGGCTTTTGAGCCGTGGGATTGCAGAAACTTTATTCTTCGGTACATTCGCAGCTTTTAACTATAATTTTAAAGTTATTATTTGAATAATTTTTTTTTAATTTTTAATAAACAGGATCAAATATGAACATAATCCGCTGAATAGGAGAAAAAAACCGATTTATATGCGCTTATATAGAAAGTCATTAGACCTAAGAGATATACCGGAATTCGTAAAAACGTGCACAGCAATTTTTCACCCTCTCAGAAGTCGGAGGTTTTAAAATTCAAATTTATTATTATCGTTAACCATATGATTGTACATGCACATCTATGAGGGCATATTGAAAAGTTTCCGGAGTGGGCATGAGATGGCGCGCGTATCGCGAAATGGTCAAATCAAGCTATCAAATTTTCAGTTAGATGCCTCGCCTAGTTCTTGTTTATCAGACAGTTTTGTAAAGCAAGTCAGGCACTTTTGCAAGAATGGAAAAAATCGAATTACGTGCAGTGATTAAACATTGCTGGATAGAGGCGACGAGGAAAACAGCGATGGAGAAACGTGATATTTTGCAGAAAGTTCATGGCACCTCCACACCTTCATTTTCGATTATCAGTTTCTGGATGAGGGAGTCCAAACGTGGCCGTACGAGCACTAAGGATGAACCACGCAGTGGACGTCCCAAAAAACGGTCACAAATGAGGTAATGGTCGGCAAAGTTCATGATCTCGTGTTAGCCGATCCTCGAGTGAAGTTGCGCGAAATGGTAGAGGCCATGGGCATCTTATATGAATGTGTGCAAAATATCGGGCACGAACATTTGGGCATGACGAAGCTGTCGGCGCGATGGGTGCCGCGTTTGCTGACTATGGACAACAAGCTAAATTGTGTGACCACTTTGAGGGAGTGTTTGGCCATGTTGAAGCGTAATCCAACGTAGATTTTTCGCCGATTCGTGACCGTGGACGAAACATGGATCCATCCGTTCACACAGAGCTCAAGCAGCAGTCGAAACAGTACACTTTTTCTGGAAAATCTGCTCCGAAGAAGGCAAAGGCGGTCCCATCTGTCGAAAAGTTCATGGCCACCGTTTTTTGGGATTCTCAAGGCGTGATCCACATCGACTATTTGCAGACGAGAAGAACGATCACGCGGCAATACTACAGTGATCTAATGAGTCAATTTGACGCTGTATTAAAGGAAAAACAGCCTCGTAGCTCGTAGTGTGTTGCCCTGAAAGCGGACTATGTTCAAAAATAAAAATAAAACTTAAAATACTGAAAATGGGGTTTTCTCAATAAGAGATAGGTATAAAGCCGTTAGAAATGAAAGGAAGTTCGTTATTTTATTGAAAATAAGAAATATGTCAGAATTTGTGAAAATCTTTACAACCCCATACTTAAAAAGTATGTCCAAACTCGTGAAAATGTGTTAAAAAAACCAATTGGAAAATTATTCCTGCTAAAATAACTTCTGTTGAGATTGCTTAAATTTCATTTATATTTTTTAACTATTTTTGCTACAATATCCATGCACATTTTCTTTAAGTCTCTTCTAAAGTTTTTTTTTTTGCCGTGAACTGTTCTTGAGAAACAATAAACTAACCCCCACGACCTTACCTTGCTACACTTATTAAATTTTACTTTTTTTATTTTTTACTAATAAAGTATTGTGATCGACAAAAATTTCAAAAAAATTTGATATGAAATGAAATTTTGTATTTTACGTCTTAGGACAAGTAAACCACAAAAAAGAAAAAAAAAAAGGCCGTCGGTCCGCCGTAGACGCCGCTCAGTGTACGCAAAACTATTTGAAGACGCTTAGCTCTCAAAATCCTTGCGATATTAAGCTGCAATTTGTTTGGTGTACGGAATGGGTGAGCTCCTACGAGTGGTAACCCGGAATCCAAAAAAGATTAAAATGTGTACCATAGCGAACTAATTTTATTCCTGCCTAAGAAGGATGGATTTGATCAGGTATGAGTCGAGCGCCTTCATCGCCGCATGACTATCTGCTGGGATGACAGTGAGTTTGCTACACATTGCACAAGCTTCAAGAGGTAGTAGTATTAAGTTAATACGGTTGCCGTTTACACCGCCTGAGCGTACTAAGTTAATCCACTTTGCATTAAACGTCATATTTGAAGTTGACATGCAGGTAAATGACTTAGATAAACTGTTTCGATATAGCTTCGCGTAGTTTCCCTTCATTGCAAGTAGCGATGAAACTGTAAACTGGAAAATGCACAGAAATACCAAGGCTGTTTCAATGACTTTCAACATGATGAATATTACACATAGACTTAAATTTCCGTAAAAAATATATTGATATCCTATTGGGTGCAAATACCTGCTACAAATTGAAGGGCGCCATCTGTAAAGGTGGAAGCTTGGTGCTGCCATAATGCCATTTCAACTGTGCTCGGTTTAATTTAGTCTAGTTCTAGTCCACATGTGGAACTGGACTAAGTTAATATCACACGTTTACACCGCTTCTTAATACGGCTTTACTCTTAATACGGACTAAGTTAATACCGGTGTACACGAGGCCATTGATACATATGAAGGAGTTGGTTTGCTTTTTCTCTGTAATACGTGGATGAATTCTGGTTTGCCTTGACAAGCCGACGGCTGCAAATTTCTTTAGACGAAAAATGAAAACGAATGAATTTGGAACATTATCTTGGTCAGGTCCAGGCTTCGGGGACAAGTAAACAATAGTTTTATTCGCGAAACATTGTTTTCTCTTGGATTTCCGCACTGACATCTTCTTCCCATTTTGTTCGACACTTTTCCCATCTCATGAATGAAAAGTGTGAAAGAATTCGTGATCAGTTCAAAGGAATTTCTTTCGTAGTCCGTTCACACCTTCGTCCGTCATTCACTAGATATCACCGTCCCTGCTACACTTTAACCTTAGGATCATCCCGTACAGAGGTATGTTGTGGCTCCATCTAGCTTAAAGGCTTCTTCCAGAATATCCTTATCCTTTCGTTAAAAGGTTTCCCATTTTGCGGCGTTCTTCCCTCTCATTCGTAAAAAGGAGGGTAGCTATCGGTAAAATGAACTTCTAATTAAGCCCACGTTGGCGAAAAGTTTTTCCATTACGAACCTAACAATTAGTTCCAAAATAGAGTACTGAAATTCAAAGTTAGTAAACGGTCGCGTTCTCCCTCGCACACACGCACAGGGCTGGCAACATGAACTAAGTTTTTAATTATTATGTCATTTTGGGTAAAACTGTTCGGAGGCTCGGAAGTGAATCAGTGGCCCCAAGCCGTTACTTTATCTTTAGGGAGTAAGATTTTCTGATTCTTCTAAGCAACTGAAAACAAATTTCAAGTTTTCACTTTTAGTATGAAATCATTTAGGAGGTGCTGTAAACAGGCGCTCCTCCATTCCGTTTAATAGGACTCGTTCACCTTAACTACTCTTTTGTGTAATTATCCTTGGGGGTGGCGAGATGGTGTCAGCCCGTTTGAGAGCGTCCCTCCCACGACAGCATCACTCAAAATACGGCATTAGTCACAAGGCATTTAGTGTCCTTCCGGCTCCTATCGTTTTTTATTGCGCAACAATTTGATAGCTTCCCGTCGAAGCGAAGGATACTTTACGACGTCGTCGAGAGAATTACATCCTCGAGTGATATTTTCCGCCATAATTATGTCTTTTTTCGTATTTCTTTTTATTATTATTGATTTCGAGTTATTTTGATTTCGTAAATAGTAAACCGTTTTGCAATTACCCGACGAAGCGTTTGTACGGAGGGGTTGGATTGTACGCCAAAATACTTCGCCAACCCCCCCCCCCCCACATAAAGGACCCAAACCGGAATCAAATTGCAAAACCCTTGCTCCCTTTGCTTGCCGACTGAATTAGAAAGTCCGTCGCGGACGCTTATCATAATTCAAGTGAGGAATAAATTTCGTGACCGGAAAGTATTAGGTTCTGTCAAATTGAAAAAGGTTCCGGATGTGCTACATTTGTTCGGAAATATTCAGTGCGGCAATAGCGGGATAAGGTTCCTTTGGCCGGGGTGTGGTTTAGGGGTAAGTCTTGAGAGTTAGGACCGACATGAGTCCTTCTTCTACTTCGATGTTCTTCTGGCACTTCTTGTTCCTTCGTTTTCGAACTGTTTTGCTTCATGGCGCTTTTATTTTAAATTGGGGGCAACATTTCGGTCTGAAATAAATTCAGCTCTATGTCAATACATTTTATTGGTTTGTCGATTTTCCTATTATGTACTTCCTCTTCGCTCTCTAAATGGAGTTTTCCGGGGAAATGTGTATATAAAATAAAAAAACCTTTTTGATGGCTGGGGCTATAAGGTGACGAAAATTTCACTGTGCACGTGCTGATTTTGCCAAACGTTTTGCACGATTGGATTTTACGTCGAGACGTTGACAAGCATTTTCACTAAAATCTATGATTTATTATTTTATAAATAGTTTGACAAAATCGAATTCAGCAATTTGAAATGGGTAGTGCACGGAATTGTTTATGGAATTTTTCTACGAAGAATGGTCAAAAATGATTTGTGATCTTCTCATCGGCGGAACTTTCGAAACGTTGTACACTCGAACAATTGTTTTGTCCCCAAGTTTCAACCTTGTGACATATATTGTTCAAGAGGAAGCTGTTATGGTGGGTTTACACTCACCCATGAGGCTCGCCGAGAAGCTACCCCCATCATGGTGCATTTACACTCAGCGACGAGCCTCTATCCCGCCAAAAAATCAACCAATCAGATGGCTGGTGCAGTCGCACAAGTCCATCAGCTCTCGACTTTTCTTCGACGCACGCTTCCATATGTGTACACCCATACAATATAGCTGTGGTACCACACAATTCGCAGCCCATCGTATTTCTGTAGTTTTGCACCTTATATGGAAGTTGCGCCGCAGGGGCTTGTTGAGTGTAAATAGCTTTTGACACAGCAAAGAACACTGCCAACGAGAACCGGCTTGCAATGGCCTGTTAGGGGTAGCTTCTGGCCTCTCAAGGGTGAGTGTAAACGCACCATGATGCTACCGGATGCAATCTAATACTTCAACTAGAAAGCTTGACAGTATATGCTCATCTTTCTTCATTTTTATAGTGATTTATTTTCTGGAAAAAATATGATCCGTTTCTGCCCTCAATTTTTTTCTGCACCATGATTTTCCAGAAGCTTAGGATATTCAATCCCCAAGCAGGTATGATGGGTTTGCATATGTTTTCACAATTTTTGACATATCTCTTAGGTTTGATGATTTTACAATAGACCTACTGAGGCCATAATCGTAATGAATCGGGATCTTAGACCGGCCTCCACCATCTGCAATTTACAATCTACAATTTTTATAGAATAGCCTACAAATCAATTTTAATATTTTCTGATATCCAACTGCAAAGTGGAGTAAAGGGGTTGCACATATTTTTACAAAATTTCTATATATTTCTAAGGTTTGATGTGATATCGAGTATAATCGCCAAAAAGTTAATTTCACGATTATAAGCTATTGAACACTAAGGGAGTGTTATTGGTTGCATACTTGTTTATAGATTTGACATATTTCTTTAGTTTGATGGGGTTTGTTTTCAATTCCATCTACTTTTTGTGTAATAGCCTATAAATTCATTTCACGATTGTATATTCAATCCCCAAGGAGTGTAAAAGGGTTGCAATATTTATAAGGTCTGATAAGGTAGTACGTTTGTTCTTTCCACTAAGAGCTGATAGTGTAAATAATACCATGGATACACAGCTATTATACAAACCATGGTATTGAAATCATAGTGTTTAAACTGCACATTATACACTGCACGTATGGAATGATTTGACAGTATCTGGTATAAGCAAATAATGACATTTAGTTGCGATACTCCCCTGTAGGAAAAGTTGTAAGGCCTGATTTAAATAATAGCAAAATCAGGCCTGATTTCGGCCCACCAATAGGCGAAAACGCAAGGTATGACGTTCGCTCGAAGTATATGATATGAATCATAGCACCCCTGTATGAAAAGTCGTAAGGCCTGATTAAATAATAGCAAAATCAGGCCTGATTTCGGCCCACCGATAGGCGAAAGCGCAAGGTATGACGTTTGCTCGAAGTATATGATATGAATCATAGCACCCTTGTATGAAAAGTTGTAAGGCCTGATTAAATAATAGCAAAATCAGGCCTGATTTCGGCCCACCGATAGGCGAAAACGCAAGGTATGATTATTCACCATATGAATATGATATGAATCATATCATTATGTAGGAAATGTTTTAAGATCTAATTTTTTTCACAAGTTGCCTATAGCGAAATGAAAATTAAAGGGGTTCTGTGGCGCAGTGGTTACGCGCGTCAATCCAAAAACATTCAACACCGGGTTCGATTCCTACAAACAGCCATGGGTTTTATTAAGTCATTAAGTGAGAAATAATATTTGAATTAGGAAAATGTTGTCTTAGAAGAGTCTTCTATCTCCTCCTAGGTAACAAAAAAGAACTCATGGTAGGATTTAACTAACAAAAATAACTCAATATTTTGGATATTACTAGTATCTCACATTTAGGTCTGACTCATACCAGACTTAAATGTGAGGCCTCATTTTTCATACTGGTTGGGGGTGCATATCGTGAATAAAATCATGGAACAGTCAGGTACAAATCAGCTGTAATTTATACAGTAATCGTAAGATATGACACAGGTATTACTTCTAATACCTGATTGTGATTTTATGTGTCAGACCTGAAATTTGACAGTATCAATAAGGTGTGATTCATGAAGGACTCGCTATGACGTAGGCATGATTAGTATGGTATGAGTCAGACCTAAATGTGAGGCCTGATTTTTCATACTGGTTGGGGGTGCATATCGTGAATAAAATCATGGAACGGTCAGGTATAAATCATAGCTGTGATGGCATTACAAATAATACCTGAATCAGATCTGAATCATGCCTGTTTTTCCTACAGGGTCGCCACACAATTGGGCATGGCACAACTAGCAAAAAAAAGCATAGTATGCTACGTAAAATTGTCGACCATTAAACAGGTTCAATACTAGATATATACCAGTTCGTTTGCCTCGTATATGCTTAGTATTGGGTGATACACTGCTGGTATTAACGATATTATGATATCAATACCAGCACTGTATCCATACTACTCCGAAATTTAAGTCGTATATGCACTTTTCATATGTTTAATCGACTAGAAAGCTATACTTTCCAGAGGATGTTTATAAATAAAGAGCAAAATTATCCAATTATTATTTGGTATCTCTGTAGATTACTTGAACCACGGTTGAACCTACATATAAACGTACATCAAATTAAGAAGGATTTCACCCACTACATCGACCATTTACAAGGGTTCTGCTCTCAATAAATAGTCAACTGATACGATAGACACCAAATAAAAACCAAGGCCCTAAATACCCGAGATAAAAAAGCAGCAATACTGCAGGACTTTAAAGGATTGTGGTGCAGCCAGTTTACACTTAAAAAAAAAAATCCCGAGCAATAAAAAGCGGAGACAAACCAGAAACAAATACAAAGTTCCGCATACGTACACACTTGTCGTAAATCAAATCCTGCTAAACAAAGTTGTTTGGAGCAAAGCAGGAACGGAAGTAAATTTTAACCTCGTATTACTCTCACGTTATTTCCATGCAAATTGGCTTCAGCTGGCTCCAGTTTTCTGCCCTTTAGCGAGGTTTGATTTAGCGCGACTACCCGTAACATGAAGGGTTGGGGTGCGGTGTAAACGTGTAAAGAAGAATGTTGCAAGCGTCGAACGGGAGTAATTACATTTCAACCCGTGGCTGCGGTTTTTTACCCCCATTCCATTCCGGAATTCCCAGTTTTTTTTTTGAACGGTCTTCACAGTCCTTATGGACTATCAATTGCGTATAAAGAGCAAGAGTAGAAGGTTCTAGTACTGGACTATAATAATCTTTGAGAAGAGTTGAATTTTTAAAGTGGGAAAAGCCGAGGAAGATGAGGAAAACTGCAAAGTGATCGACTAATTAAAACTCAATTACTCGCTGCTTTCTTTCAATTAGTAAGGTTTTTTGTTTTATTTGGAAGGAATTGATGTCGATTATCAAGAACTTAAGGGATTTAATTGATGACATTCTCTGCAGGACATTACTCAGTAGTTTCTTTAATGTTATCATAATAAAGTATTTTGGTCGACCTTATAAAAAAACTTTCTACGCTGATGTCCTGACTACAATATAGCAAAATATACACTGACCACAAAAAAAAAAAAAAAAAATTCAATTGGTCCAGCGATTTTGTATTTCCAGTTTTCTTTCTTTATTTATTTCCTCTAAATAAAATTTGTCCTTTCATAACCTAACAAAGGTGATTGTGCGATAGGCTAACCACCTATCACCGAAAACAAGAACAAAGCAATTTCAAAAGAGTTCGAGGCCTGGTTTGGACTTTTGTGCCACCAAAGAATAGAATTTAAATTGTTCACATGTTTCAACTTTCTACTATCTGCCCTTACTGCCATCCAAAAACTGTATATAGTATGTTTGGCCGAAGTCATCTCCCTCTTCAGGATAACCGGATGAACAATACTAAGCAGCTACAGACAACTAATTGTAAAACTTTTTTTGTTAATATGTGAAATAGTGTTTGAGATACCGCGTAAAGTGACAGGAATAGGTTAATTTCGTCCCCGCCTCCTCATCCCGCAAAAACATACAGAAATTTCATAATACCAGAATTCTTACTATTAGAGCTTCTACAGTGTAGATACTAAAATTCAACTATCCAGCGTAAGTCGTTCCTGAGATATAAGCACTTAAAAATTATTTAACCACTTGGTCGCGGTTACTTTTCTTTAAGAAACATATTATTACATGCACACTGTATAAAACCCGAACCCGGTATCAACGATATAGTGAGGACCCCAACCTTCCATTCTTCTCGCAAGTTCTAAGTCATTCGCGCATGTTCTACACACACTACCGAATAGTTATGAAATTTTTAGACCGAATACATAGTATGTATTACTATTTTACACATCACAACCTTAATTTACATTTTATTACGTTGAAAACTGATTTATAAATTTTAAATAACAACAACAACAGCAAAATTATTCGTATTCGAAGATCAAAAACGGCTGAACTGTATGGTAATCGGTTTTTTTTTGGGAGAGGGGTTTCAATTTTATTTAAATATATTTTTAAAATACTCGGAATTATTGGAAACAATTTCGTATCCTGTCTGTTGCATGTTGAATATCGGTAAACTACCCTTAGGACATGGGACACATTGTTATATCCTGGTATTCGGTGCAATTTTAATTTCGTTCACGTGAAAAAATGAACCCACTTCACTTTATTTATCGATCGAAGTGCGTCGAGTTCGGGTATCGGATTTCATTTGCCTCTGGAATAATCTCGTAAATATTCATTAAGCTTCAGTGTAACGGACAGACAGGTATATGGTAACGAGGATAAAACCAGAGGGAATCCACTCAGATTATCTTCTTATAATCGTAACTTTGTTATAAGATTATAATCTTAACTTAAAATTGCATATTGATTACGAAAAGTTTCATCAGAAATACTTTCTCTGGAAAAGTCAGGTTGAAAATTAGATTGAACTAGAGCTGAATGAACTTTTTGACTGACTCATCGGATGGTGTATTCTAGGATGATCATCATACTATCTGGCTCTTAGTCCGAAAGTGATATAATGACTGCGCCTCCTAGATACTTCGCAATAACAAATACGATGACTATGTTTAGAATCAATGAGTACCAACAACCTATAGCAGAGTTCCAATTCAACCCGATGCATAAACTGCTCCTTCGGACCTTGTTCAACATGGTTTTTCAAATTTGCATTTCAAATAAAGATTTAGCTACACTTATGCTCTAAGTGTAAGTAGTCTGGGGGCTTAGTGGTTGGAGCACTTGCCTTCCGTGCACCTGGTACCAGGTTCGAATCTGCTTGGCGACAAGTATTTTTCGAGAATGGGATTGATTGCCAAATTACCAGATCACTCAGCTCTAAATGTTTAAATCGGGGTAATAATCACGGACGAGCGTGTAGCTGACCACTTCACCTCCTAGTGTTGGTCTCGTAATGAACTAACTCTGACATTACTTCAAAAAGAGTAGATAGTATTATATAAAACACTATAGCTACATTGTGGTGATGCTGTTGATACATACTTTGTTCATTTGAAAATTTAAAATTTACTGTAAAATAATTGATTAATTATTTAGAATGCTTGATCACTGGAATATCTAGAGATCAAGTACTCCAAAATTTGGTTGAAAAGAAAAAGCTGAAATAAAATGAATTTCAGTCATTACAAAACTATTGAATATCCCATATAAGATTTAATAATGATCAAAACTTAAATGGAATAAAATATTGTATAATAATTAATTAAAAGTTAATGATTTAATCCTCTAATGTTTGTGATTAACAAATAACCAATTTAATAAAAGCGAATGAATTATTTAATAATTAAATATTAAATAGCTACAAATGTGATAACGACCAGAGTTTAATAATAATAAATCGATGTACAATAAATTAAATGTTTTTAATAACCGTTATAATTGTACAACACTTAAAATTTAATAATAAATAAGTCTATGTACAAGAATTAAATGTTTTAAATAAATGTTATAAATATATAACAACATGGTCATTATGTAAATTTAATTTATTTGTCTTATTGCCACAAAATACACACACTAAAAACATTATTTTCTTTTTAAATTTTAAATCTCGACTTAAACAAAACAACAACACAAGTGAATTACACAACGAAGCTGTTAAGTTCAAACATATCACAAATGTAAACAAATAACAACGCATGAAATATTCAAATTATATGCAAACTGCGTAATTTTATACACAATAACAAATTTTACACATCACAAGTGGGAAATTTAATTCGGTGCTGTAATTTTACTTTAAAGCTAGTAAGTTTATGATGAAAGTATGTAAAAATACAAAACTTTTAAGAAACTTGTCATTTTGTCGAATTTAATCTGGTTTTGTAAACTTACCACGACTGCACGCACTTGGTGCTGTACACATTGCACACGACTGAACGAATTCTCCGATACGAATTTTCGTTTTTCTGCTTATTATCAAATCTTCAGTTATTAGAGAACATTTTTAGAAATTTGTATTTTGGTTAATAATATTAAGTAAAAAGTCCGTCTGTTGGTACGAAAATTTTTAGTCGTAAGACGAATTTATTTTTCTTTTTATTATCAATTAAAATAACAAATTTCTCGAGATTTTCTTTTATGATATTTTTGAAAATGTTATAACTTACGATTATAACCAATTTTACAATAACTAAAGATTTCACAATTATGGTTGAAAAATGAAAAATCGTTTCGGAAAATTCGTTCGGTCGTATGCAATGTGTGCAGTACCTTAAAGACAGTTATTTTCACAAGTTTTTTTAAGAATCTTTTTTTAATTTAACTTTTAAAAATTGTAATTATTAGATTACAAATTCAATTACAATCATTTTAATAAAAAATCATTTAAAATCTGCATGTTTTCGAGTATTTGTTACCACAAGACCGAAAAAGACGTTTCGAGAAAAACTCGTTTAAATTTTACCTACATGTTTTATTAAGATATAGTTTCTACCTATAATACACTTAAGAAATTTTTTTTTTTTTTTCAAATTTGCAAAGTAGTTTAAGGATTTTTGTATAGGAGGTACACGATGGCGCAAAAGGATATAGTCCATTAACGAACTTACTATTTACGTTTTACAGGTTGTGACAAAATTTAAACTTTCTGGGTCAACGCGTTCTTGTGTTATTGTGCAAAGAGACGGATAGACTGACTGACATAGATTACAAGTGGATTTTGGTGTATTTGTCCACAATTATACATGTAATAATATAAAAGTTATTTTTCATCCGAAGGTCAGTTCTATGCGTATCAAACTTTTCAGGCTGGTTTCAACTTGTGAAACTCTATGATTCCTCAATGTCAATTTGCAAACATCGAGTGACACTGAACTCTTTCCAGTTTCAGTTCTTTGGTAACTGACCCACCAAAAACGGTCAGAGAGAATAGTAATTTTTAAATGTTTATTGGAAGCGGCTTGGAGCCATTACAGCATGTTCTTCCAAATTATACTACTGGGCATGAAGACTCGGTTGCTTTATAGCTAATTTATATACTATAAGTAGGTACCTATTTCCTTTTTACAACCTAAAAATATGCTAAAAAATTCATTTCGTTAGATGTGCTTGGAATAAAACAAAATTTAACTATCCTACCATCGATAAAAAATTGCCAATGCACATTTATTGAGATTGAGATTGCGATAGTTGTTTTTGCTTCTCCATAGAGTACATGTCGAAAACCAATAAAACCCCGAACTAGCCCCAAACGAAATAGCGTTGCTGCGTATATGGTCCCATAGTTAATTCAAACTTTATAGATTCTGATGTTGTAAAGGGTCACTCCTCTCATCATCCACTTTACCCGACCATCCAGAAAATATAGTCCCATTTAATCCTTTTGCTGTTGCTGTTGTTGTCCATTGGAACAAACAACACACTCGACTATACTCTCGATATCGGGTCCAACCGAAAGTAAAACACAAGCGTAAGCTAATAAAAACAGCTCGTGCATTTTACATTTAAATTGTGTGAAATTTTACCGAAGTAGAGCTTTCGTGACAGAGCGAGGCCCGGGCTGAAGTAGGAGGGCCCTAATGGCCGAGCCGAAGATAAAATTTGATTACCTAAGCGCCTTATATCAGGGAAATCCTTGCGAGGAGTATAAATGTTGATTTTCATTCATAAAATTTGGATTAGCTCGGGAAATAAATACGATGGTCCTTCGGCATGCTTTCGAATTTGCTGTTAGCACTTATTTGCATATTTCGTCTGAAGAAAGGACATGATTTAGGGGCCCCAGGACTTTGCAAAAATGCCAAATGACAAAACCAGAGTGTGTATTAGAAATAACATTGGATCCGTCGGTCAAATTGACTATGAAAAAGCCTGTACGAGCGAAATTGTTTGTTTATGGAAGTTTTCGTGGAGAGTGCTATTCGGGACATTTGCTTAGTTGATTTGATTAAATTTTTCGGAGTTTGTTTCTAGCAAAGGAACTTTTTGCGTTTTAATAGGCGAAGGTTCTCATATTTATAAGGACGCAGTACCCTAGACTCCTACAGGGATTAGATCCAAAATATACCAATACAGATGATTAGCTCCTTGACTCAGGGAAACATTTTTTTTGACACAATGATGATACTTAATGATTTTTGAGGTAAACAACTTGTTTTTATGAAAACAGTTTCATCGATGTTAGGGGAGTAGGGTAAGTACAAGGTGAGTATTAGAACTTAAAGTTTTTGATAGAGAAGTTGACTTTAATAAAGTAAAATTTATTAGGTAGTTCTTATAATTTGTGTTGATTTTCTTTAAACGTCGAGCACATGATCCCGGCTTGCATATATACATTTTACTTTAATATTTAAATAATAAAGTACTAGATCGATTTACACTATAAGTTTATTTTTTTACGTTTAGACGTTTTTACATTGACCGAAAGAAACAATATAACTTTTTTGTCCGTCTAACCGCCTTCACAAATGCTTTTGACGACTTGTAGCCAATGAAGCCTTTGGGGCATTAAGTACAGATTATTATAGTAGAGTGAGGGTATTGGGGTATGAAATAATTTTTGATGCAAAATTATCGCAGAAGCTAACGCTAGGGAATTGAAATTCCGACTTTATTCCTACATAGGTATACATACATATATGGAGAAGTAAGGGTATGGAGAGGTCGAAATCTCATGACTGCTTTTATAAAATTCACAAATTTCCAATAGTCTGATTGGTTAATGATGCAAAGTCTTGTTCTCGGTTAGAGTACTGGATTTGGATGAAAATTAAGCTATGGATAACTACTTACAACAAACAGTAACACTAAATATTCACCTACTTTCTAGTTCTAGAGTACCAGTAATATTTGCAATCTCGATATATTATGACATATCTTGAATCTCATGATGATTTTATTTTATGCGATGTTTATATAAACGCGTTGGAAACGATTACAAAATTCTTTAGACACTCAAATATTGGCATTAGAGAATTTTTCACGAATTTTGCGATATCTCTTATGTCTGATGAGATATTGAGTTTGTTTTCATATTAAATTACATAATCGATGCTAAGGTGGTGCAAGCGGTGTCTACGTCTTCACGAATTAAGCCATATCTTAGGGTTGAAAGTAAGTCTTAAACGATTATAAAACAAGCCCATGGAAGTGAAATGTTATTTGATATCTAATCAGACCTGAGAGATATTGCTGAATTCTATCTAATATCTTAGGATTGAAGATTGCCTTTTGTTGCCATGAGCATTTGATATACCACCAGCCCCGAGCCGCGGCTACACTCTTTACGCTCATGTCGTTCCATCGGCCCTGTTACTCCCGTCTCTCTCGTTGAGCGGAGGCGCTTCTTACACTAATGCTTATTAAAAAAAATCGCACTTGTTCGCGGCCGGTAGGAGTGTTTACACTAATTCTGTCATATTTCTTAGATCTGACGGGACAAATAATTAGTTTTTACTTACATATATATGTGGACGCTCTGAAGTTGTATTCGTAATTTTTATTTCAAGTTGGAATGATGAGAAAAAGCTCCGATTTCCATTTCTATAAAAACACAAGGTATACAAAGCTAAAAATTTACAACTATAGAGTCACAATAATAATAATCAATGGCGCAACAGCCCAAATCGGGCCTAGGCCTTGTAGTAATGCTAGAGTTACTTCATTGCGAGACCAACGGAACACTAGGAGGTGAAGTGGTCAGCTACACGCTCGTCCGTGATTATTACCCCGATTTTAACTCAGGTACTCATTTACAGCTGAGTGAACTGGTAGTCCGGCACCCAATCCCATTTTCGAAAATTACTTGTCACCAAGCAGATTCGAACCTGGTACCAGGTGCACCGAAGGCAAGTGCTCTAGCCACTAATCCACCCAGACTATTTAGAGAGTCACAATGCATGCATCCAAAAAAATAAAAAAATTTTGATAAAGATAGGACTGTTTTATATCTCAAAAACCACTTATGCTAGAGAAATGAAAGTTGATCTTAAAAAACTACAAAATTAATTAAAACAAAAAAATTTATTAATCTTACTTCTGCAGGTTATTTATATAATCTTGTAGAATTTTTTTCTTCAAATCTTCGATATCAAAAGTGTTTTTGAACAGTTTTATGAATTACAATATATTTGTTAAGAGTTTGTTGTTCTTAACATTTAGTAGCTTCAATGGTAGCATGACCATGAAAAACTAGTAACATACAATATATTTCTTAGGTCTAATGAGATTTCAAATTCATTTTCACTTCTAAACACTTTAACTGTAATAACTAGGAAAAAACCCAACTAGTTGAAGGTTCAGAGCCATTGGAGAGCTATTTCTTCTCCGGACTCGGGAACATGGCTGGAATACGAATTGATGAACTAGCCAAGTTTATTCGCATCTGTGGTTGGTTCGACTAGCTTTTCCCCCAGTAGCAATACGATAACTGCCTATATGGGACTTCATTAAGGTGCCACGGTATCACAGTGGACGTACCGAGTAGTCTAAGTGAGGCGATCCATAGTTTAGATGACTGCCACTAAGCCGCAAACCTAGCCTAGGGGAAAACAGCAATTTAAATATTTTCCGATATATTGTTCAAGTTTTCATGAATTCCGACAAATCTTTTAGACTTAATGACATCGAATTTTCTTTTATTTCTATATGCATAGTACATAATATATAATAATGATGATTTTCAGGATTTTGAAATTTTCAACCCCTAAGAATGCGTTAAATATGTACGTCCTTACAGATGCCGACATATTCCAACTAGCAAACTAACTTCCATAAGGCCTTATCGAAGCTATTCTTGTACATCGGTAAAGCTTCGGCAATGTCTCACCGAACTAATTTGGCCCCATTTTTCTATGTTTCAACAGCAAAGCGCCTACAGTTCTTCTTCCGTACGGAGTTCACATTGCGTGCTCGAAAAATAAAAATTCACGATTTTTTTACTTTTGTTTTTCTCCAACTACGAATTCATTTTCCTGTAAATAATTTTTTTTTGTTTGAAAAATGCTTATTGACCTTGCACACTATCGGACTCGCACCACGGTCCCGTCACACATAAGTCCGCTACGCTACACATTAGTCCAATCTGTCCAATCTCATTGTCGGAACAGGGTTGAAGCATTGTATTTATAAATACAATGGTTGAAGCCGGATCACCTCGTATTAGACATGTCGAGCAAAGCTCGCTTGCAAACCTCCGCTCGTAAGTCGCAAGTGTTACGGAAGCTTTATCAAAGTTAAAACCCCACAAACCTTCGGTTGTTGTTACCGAAGCTATGGCTCCGGAAAGTTCAGCCTCCTCTCGCAACTCTTACGGAACCAAGCCTTATCGACCCGTAGAGTTATCGAATTTATTGCCAAAATGTGAAGTTTGCTTGCCAGTTGGGTTATGTCTGATGAGATATCAATTTGTTTTTTTTTACATTAACGGACGGGTATGTAGCCTCAACATCAGTTTCAGAATTTTTGTATATTCAACACGCTTAATAAAGCATTTCCAGGAGACTATTTGTAACGTAATTTATTAGGTTGTCATTCGGAGAGTAACCTACGACGCACCTTCGGATTAAACGCGTTACGGACTTCTACCCAAAAACAATAAAGTTGCGTCCAGACTGTTAGCCTATTTTTTTTTAATCTAATATTGTTAGCTTGCAGTGCTTGTATGTCTGTGGTAAAGTCCGAAATTGTGTAAAATGTTGGTCCTAGCAGTCTCTGAACAGTCCAATACCTCCATTCTGGGTCCTAAATCACAAATTACACTTACTCAGTCAAGCGTTGAAATCTCGGTGAGCTATTTATGCTTTAATGCACAAACTTAAAGGTAATTCTTAGTCACTGCCTAATGACCACAACAAATGTATACGTCATTACCATCTGAACAGCATTTAATTACAGGAACCTAGGGTTCCTGGGAATAGTAGTCAAGGCTCACAACTTCGGATTACGCAGTAAACGTTCCTCGTGGAAATACCGCAACAAAAGCGGTGTTACTGTTCAATGCTCTCGAGGGTTTGAACTGAAATAGCTATGAAACTTCCGATAAAACTAGCTTGGTTCGATACCGTCAAATGACAAGACCGGTTATCCATTGACTTGATAGGTAAACGTCCGTTACAAGATTACTATTACTTTATTGAACGTTGATAGTATTGAGCCTTAGGGATTCAACGTCCTGTTGGGTTCCACTTCTGGCTGCAAGGTGCATTGGGAGTCCGGACGTTAAACCCCAAGCCAACTAATCGCTAATCATTCTACGTAAGTGCACTATCTGATGCATCGTTCGCAGAACGATTATTAATTAATCGGGTTACGTCCGACGGAAAGTCGAATCGATTGATTAACTCAGGCTTAAATGCTCAACCCAATTGTCACGGAACATGAAGAGGATTAGCTGGAACTTTAATTAGCATAGCGAACATCAATCCTTTTGGTTTAATGCTACAGTTTCAAGTTGTCTTCTATGTAGACATTTATGTGTATTGCGAATGAATTGGCCATCCGATTTAGATAGACACTTTTGGTTTAAGCGCATCCGGATATAACAAATCGAAATGCACTGAAATCCTGCAACCGGCTGTAAAGGACGAGCATACATGAAAACAGTTTGAACTCCTTACCTTTATTATTTACGAAGACTAGCAGGTGCTCTTCCAATCTGACACGTCTTTTCCATTACCATTTCTGTTCAACTGTTTGCAATATGGTTTCCTCATTTTGGAATCGAATTTGAACTCATGCTGGTCATTTCTGAGTACTTTTTCCTGTCGAGGCTAACCCTTATGGAGAAACTAACCGCACACTTAAGGTTTTCCCACCTACCCTAAAGTATCATAGAGAATTTTTCTATGATCTTTTCATAATCCTTGCAGCTCATAATACTGAAGTTCTGGATACGAGGACTACAGCACGACTCCGTTGCCATGACTTCTTCATTATGGTACCTAGTCGTTAATGTGATATTATTAATACTTTAGTTCGAGATTTTCACAGTGAATGGTCGGTGGTTTACGTGGAATAGTAATATACTTTCGGTGGTCTTTCAAAGATGGTTTAGTGAACACGTGAAGTAGTTTTTGGAGGCTTTTATGATTGAATAACCACCATGGGCGATTATTGTTTTCAGAAAGTTGTTTATGTGATAATAGGAGGAATTTTATCTTGGGCTGTGATATTATGTTCTAATTATGTAGTTTAGAAAGAAGAGATTCCCTTTGTTGGCTGAGATAAATAATCTGCTTGACGAAAATTGTGAATCGACTTAACTTGAAATTAATGACATTTAGAGAAAAGAAAAGGTACCCTTAAATTGGACGCTGTATGCAATCTGTAGAGTCTTAAAGGTTCAATACAGACCAAAAGATTGTAGTGCATAGAAAGGAACTCGGAGAAAAAAGGGTTAAATATATTTTTTTTTAATTATTGGTTAAAAATCCGAAATTCGTTTGCTTTTGTTCTTCTCTCCGAGTGTAGAATAATAGGGAACTGCTTCTAATATGGACACCATCAGAACTAGAGTATGGCATATGTTTTGAGAACCACATTGGAGTTGAATACCGAAAAATCGTAAAATCGTGTAGGCGATTATATAAAAAGTCTGTGGAAATGGAAACTAATCTGATATCGCATCAAACATTAAAAATTGGATGAGCACTGTGAAAATTATGGGACATCCTTAGGGATAAATATATAAAAAAAACCTGAAATTAACTTTTTGGCAATTACGAACGTACCCCTCCAATGAACTAAAATTTTCCTTTTAAATCTGTTTGCGGATTTGAATTTAATTTTAATTTTAATTTAAGTGATCACTTGGAAGCATGTCAGCCTATGTGCTCATAAGTACGGTGGATGGTACGAACGTACCCCCACGTACCCGCCAAATGAACTTTTGTTTTCCTTGGCTAAGGTTTTTTTTAATCTGTTTGCGGATTTCAATTTAATTTAAATTTTAATTTAAGCGGTAACTTGTAAAAATTTCAGCCTATGTTCACTGTTCACGTTTAGTCACTCTGACAAAATTTTTATCGGAAGTCGTTTCTTCCAATACAACATATTTTGTTAAAGGAACGAACTGGACTTCCACAGAATTTTTGTCAATTCGACAAAAATTTACCAAATTGAATAATTTTTATTTGTTATGTTGACAAATTATTATCTGTTGAAATTTAACAAACACTTTTTGTCAATGTTACCAAGGACTTTTCTTTGAGTGTAGCTAAGAAAACCTTCATTTCAATCAATAGCCTGGGTTCGGACATACCATATTTTTTTGTCGTTATTCAAATGTACGTGAACTGGTGGCTTAGTGTGTAGAGCACATGCCTTCGGAGCACCTGGTACCAGGTTCAAATCTGCTTGGCGAAAAGTCATTTTCGAAAATAGGATTGGGTGCCGGACTACCACTTTACTCAGCTGTAAATGATTACCTGAGTTAAAATCGGGGTAATAATCACGGACTAGCGTGTGGCTGATCACTTCACCTCCTAGTGTTCCATTGGTCTAGTAATGAAGTAACTCTAGCATTACTTCAAGGCCTAGGCCCAATTTGGACTGTTGCGCCATTGATTATTATAAATATACGTGGAGTAACCCCATATTCACCCCATATAACACGTTTAAATTTTCTTTTGTAAATATATTGTGTTACTGTTCTTTCATAAAGAAGACTACAACACTAGTCACTATTGTTTCAGTATAAAAGGTCAGAACGAAACAATGCAAGAAACTAAAAAAAGAAGACTCTGCACAAAATGTTAAAATATAAATAAACCCAAACGAATATAACTTATGCCGTCAGTGAGCTTAAGGATTCTTTGTAGCGTTGTAATTACTTGAGCTTTCAAAGAAGTCATTAACGCCGTGCCAAGGCGTGCCTAACGACATGGAAAATGCAAATAAAATGCACCGACGTAATTAATGTTAATGTCCTGCTTCTTCTCTGAATTCGAGATAAGCAAAATGCCCTCGAAAATGCCGGCCGGCTAAATTAAGTAGAAAATATATTAACTTTTTTTCGGTTATTTTCGTTCTGTTTGAAATTACTTCCGTGCTGTTTGTGCTGTTAATTTATCCTTTAGCTTCTTTCGTATCAAATTCATCACAAATTAAAGTTTGTCTTGCATTACGAGGAGAAAGTTTTATTCTTTTCTTTTCAAGTTTTTGCACTAAATTCCGGGCAAGTAGGTTTGGAAAATTGATAAAACCTGAAAATGTATGAAATTGTTGCTTAAATGTAAAGTGTCTAGAAGGTACCGTCGAAAGTATTTGTTAGTATTCTATAATACTTATGTCCATGGTACCGCATCCCCAGTTTAGCTAATACACAACACTTTGCCAAACGTGGCATCATCTTGATGGACCGGAGGGATTAAGCTAGTATTAGACTATATGCTACTTCATCAAATATTATACAGATGTCTGTATTAAAAAGGTGTTATTGACAAATTTTACTGAATTTTTGATGAAATTTTTTTTGCAAAATATGTAAATATTTTTAATGTTATATGGATAAAGATCATTGATTAATATTTTAGTGATATTGGGTTTGTTTTTTTTTCCAACTATATTACAATTGAAAAAAAAGCAGGGCTAACATTAACAAACCAGTTGGTGAATGCCTTGGATAAACTGTATGGTCAGTGCTACGTGCAGTTTCCCTTTATTGCATGTAGCGATAAAACTCTGTAGAAAAATCACAGAAATAGAAACCCTTTTTCAATAATTTTGAACATGCTATTACACATTAGACTTAAATTTCCATACAAAATGTATTGATTTCCCGCGGCTAGACTTTTGGGTGCAAATACCTGCTACGAATTGAATATAATAGTGTCAATTATTAGCTTTCAGGGTGCTATCTGTGAGAATGCTGAAATAGTGCAAATTTAGATGAATTGAGAAGCAGCTTTAATAGGAAGAACAAGTATTATTTATATATCAAGATATTACACAAAATAGATTTTAATTGAATAGGTACTAAACATAAGCGGAAATGATCCTAAGGTTTGCGAAATAATACTGTTGTGAGCTAGGAGTTCGCCGGGATTTCAAATAAAACACATTTCGTCTAAAATTTTATTAACCTCACTTATAATCGCATTAATAAACGCACGCTGGTAACGCTGCCCGAATTTTATATACATATGTATCACTCGATCGTTGCTTTTCAATCCAAAATCACTTTTATTAATATGTATTTGAGTATTTGATGTTAGAGTAACTGATATGGGAAAAGAAAATTTTCTCGAGCACTAGAGAAGTTTTGTGAACATTTTTGCCACACCTTTTCACATTACGTACTACAACGCATCCAATGTGATATTTTTCCCCACTTTCTAATTAGGTAGTGTAAGGTAGCTGGTTTTCTCACCAGAAAATGATCGAGCAGCGCGGCTTGCCAGGCTAGAATGTAGCAATACGATCATTAAATTTCGAATAATTATTTGATTATTTGTTGAATTTATTAGTATAATTTATTTCACATTTCAAAAGGACCTAAAAAGTTATACAAACAAAAAATCAGTTTGTTAGCTTGTAAAATTTCGAAATGTAGGTCTTTCAATTCTACATATAAATCAAATCGAGAAAATTTACCTGCCAATTGTATTATTGCGAGGTAGGGGTTCGCTGTAATTTCAAGTAGGTAAGGCAAAATTCGAATAAAATAATGAAAATAATATCATTTTATTAATTTGGTGTGAATTAGTACGAATTTATGAACGCATCCCGATTTAATTCACGTGCCTATCGCTGTTTCCAATCCAAATCGTTTTACAAACACTTTCGTATTAAGTCGATCGTCGCCTCGCTTTTAGAGTAGTAAAACTGGGCCAGTCTGAAAACTCTGCTGCGCTTATATACTGCATCTGTTGAGACGAGAGATTTCCAGCTTATTTGATGGTGAGAGTGATCACCATGCGAGAAGGCGAAGTTAGAGTTGAGAAGTATGTTTAGTTGTTCTAAAAATAACCTACTGGATGTATACCGTCTTTGCTAGGCTCATTATAACTTACGCGGCACCTGTCTGGCGGAAAAAATAGAGCAGAAAACTGCTTAGCTTAAGCTGACTATATTAGCTGTGTTTTTTATTCCCGGTTAACCATAAAGCTCGAAAAAATTACAAGGCAAAACAACAACAGTGCGGTTACGGTAACCGCACTGTTGTTGTTTTGCCATGCAATTTTTCGAGCTTTATGGTTAACCGGGAATAAAAAACACAGCTATTATGTACAAGACCGGCATGCGTGGGTATTACTCACTATCAGGCACTCAAGTTACTTCAGTCAGGGTTTCATGGAACCATCGGAACTCCTGACCATTCAAAATACTAAGCTTTATTGAAAGCGCAGGGATTGAAGAGGAATCATAGTCAATCCGGAGGGATGTGACAATAGACTCAACTGTGGCTGCAGTGACAGAGGTTGACCATACCAACCCTTATTACCAATCTATTTATCTTGGCGTTCAGAGTTTTCTCGGCTTTTTGTTCGGGTTGCCAGGGTAGCATGAAACAATATTATCTATACATTTTGATAGTATGTATATATGGGAATACAAAATAACAAATATTAAACTCTATCTGAAAAGTATTTAACTGCGTATCTACCATATAATACATTTAAAAGTTCTGAATTAAGCAGCAGGCATTTGGACATAAAAAGTAAATATTTTGCCCTACGTTGGGCGCCACTTATTATAATATCGTAGAAATAATGTAGAAAATGGGACTCTGTACTGACTGACTGGCTTACAGGTTCTAGTGGAGTGGCAACAGCTCCTATGAGACCATCGTTGAGTATAAGCTAATTGCAATACTTTTCTTATGTAAGTAAGTAAGAAGTAAGTATTTTCATTACTGACAGTTTAATTTAGGCTTTGTAATTTTGTTGTGAGACCGCAACCTCTCTGTTAGTAGGCAAACTATAGCTGGTACTAGGGTATAGATGCGATTAATCTCTGAAACGTGAGAAAATGTGTATCCGTATATCAATAAATAGATTATTTGTATACACTGTTTGTTTTATCTTCATCTGCTCTATACCGGAAGTCCCTTAAATGTTTATTTTATACATACAAATCTTTTCTACGAGAAAGATATTTATATGGAACAAAGAAAATTTCTGGTAAAAAAACGGGATTATTGTTTTTATTGGAAAACAAATAGAGATTATATTACCCAAACCAATCTTTATATTGTTTAAAAAAGGGAACATTGTGTATTATGAACTATATTTCTTGGTAAACTCTACATTATAAACTACTTCACATTATAGTTTACAACTTATTTTCATCCGTAATCTTAACAGTCATAAGCCGTTTCCACTAGTGACTTTAGTAACCACCATTGGGTACGCAGCTAGGATACAAATACTTGCTTCGTCCCCAGTGGGCATAAGTGGCTACGCTATAGGATACCGTAGGGTGGCTAACTTAATAGTTTTTTTTTGTCTAAGGTTCCCATTAAGAAGTTATAATCCTCAACTACTCATAGCCATTAGCCATTTTTTCCGGGCACCCTCCGGATATACACCGAAGAACAGATCCTCTTTCATAAGACGGTTGACGAGTATTGGTACTATTCTGGAATAATCTCTCTCGTGTTTCCTCTTTGGTTCGTAGCTCCGTTCAATTTAAGCTGGCTACTTATTGTATTTTTTTTTCTTTCTAAATGTCCGATTTATTTCCTTCCTCTATTGCCTGATAAGTGTACGGAATTTCATTATCCTGTGTAATCCTCGACTGAGAAAAACTGAATAAAAATCGTTCTAAGATGAGAGCAAAAGTATACATAGATTGCACTTTAGATATTCCGGGAATACGTACAGCATAAGAAATATCAAAAATGTTTTCAAGGATAGGGTTGCGATAACAATAGGTAGCAGATTTAAATGGCATATCGACTGAGTTTGTTTTGAAGGACTGACATGTACCTACATATATATATTTTTTATATTGCCTGTGCAGAATTAAAACCGAATGTGAAGAGGATCTCTACACAGCTAAACAACTACTTCTATAGTTTGCAAACAAATGTGGTCTCACAGAAATTGATTGTACCATATCCACGGTATAATGAATTTCAAAGAACCCTTCAAAGACGGAAAAAATTCTAGAGCAAAAACATGAGCCACAGTAGAAAGCGATGAGGAGCAGTCAACCGCATAATACTGTAGATGAAATACTGAATTCCGATTCATATTCTTGTTTTATGTGAATCGCAGTACCTTACCATTTAGTGTACTAGTTTCTACGGTTTTACTTTATTTTAATTAAATTTACTTTGAAATTTTCTCTCTATTTATCTGAAGTAATTCCATAATTAAAATTTCGTATAGATACAAATTTGCTTAAGAACTAAAGTGATTTTAATCGTCAACCTTCTTTGAAACAAACAGGAATCTTAAGTTTTTTAGCGTTTTCGTACAACATCAACTCGTTTAATGCATGTCCTGGAAGAAGGCACTTAGTAAATAATACTTTCGTTATGTTCTTATCTCTACACGGTGAGTAATAAAAATGATGCTGCTTTTTAAAAAATTTATTTTTTAATAGTGGTGGTTAGGTACGGACGTTTTTTGCTATTTTTGGAATGGCTTATGTTGGAAACTTGATGCTTGGTGGATATATGTATGTAGATGTACTAGGATAGTAATTTAGTTAAAAAAAAAGCCATATATCCATTGGCGAGCGGACTTTGGGATACATCACGAATTTCGTCATATTTCTTAGATTGTGTGAAATATTACATTATTGTAAGCACTTAAGCAATGGAAGCAACGGGCGCAAAGAAGCGATGGGAACTACGGGAATAACGGGCGTAATGGGAGATAAATGGAAGCAACGGGAGCAATGTAGCAACGTGATTAGCAGAGCAACAAAGAAACCGCAGTATAGGGAGCAACGGAGAAACGTGAGAAACGGATGCAATGAGAGGAACGGAAGCAATTAGAGTAACGGGAGCAACACAAGAAACGGAAGCAACGCAAACAGCAGGAGTAACAGGAGCAATGGAATCAATAGGAGTAACGGAAGCGACGAAAGAAACGGGAGCAATGAAGCAACGTTGGCAACGAAGCAAAGGGGTCAACGGAGCGACGGGAGAATCAGGCGTGACCGGCGAAACAGAAGCAATGAGAGCAGTACAAACAGTCACCTATATATTTTTTGCATAATTTTTGGATTATCAACCCTTAACGAGTGTACGTTTTGAATTCGTTTTCTCGATAACAAATCATAAGATATCAAATTAGTTTGTACTATTGTCTACAAATTAATTTCATAATTTTTGTAATATTAAGCTCCCAAAAACGTTTGTATGGTTGCAACCATTTTCACAATTTTTTTTTTTTTTTACGGGAATTTCATGTAATCGTTTAAAAACCAATTTCATGATTTTCGAAAATTTGCAGTACCACTAAGGTCTAATGAGATATCTAATTGGGTTTATCTTTTGCACACAGTTTATGAAATCACCTAAAAATTTTTATCTTGATTTTTTAAAATACAACCCACAAGTTAATGTGATGCGGTTGTATATGTTTTAACGAATTCCGTCATATCTTTTAGGTCTGATGAGGTAGTATATTGGTTTTAACTCCTATGGGCTTTTATGTAATCGCATTAAAACCGATTCTAGTATTTTTCAATATCAAGCCCCAAAGGAAGTGTAAAAGGGTTGCATTTGGCGTCATGAAGATGCGAAGAAATCGAAGATGTCTCCACTGACATAGTAGGTATAATCGGTTAAAAATTTATATTTTTACTTTTATGAGATCCAAGACTTAGTCCAGAAAAATAATAAAATATCGCCCAGAATATCTGATTTTTACTTTATCATTTTAATAATAAAGTATTTACTGTATTATTTTAATAATTAAGAATTTTTCTAAAAAACCACGTATCAGTATTGGGTCGGTCATGGCTCAGTTTTGGAATAGAAGGGCTCATTACTGGGCACGCTGGTCTTTTTTCACAATTATTCAATTTTTTAAATAATTGTTTTTGAAAACGTCAAACTATTTATTTAGTTCGATAACTGCTTACATAGTCCTCAGAACAAAAAAAAAAAAACAGTTAACCAAAATATTTTGATATGTCAAAATGCAGAAGACTCAAACTAAAAACTTTTCTTAAGGGGGCTCAGGACTGGATACGTTATCCTAGGTCTTCCGAAGCATTGAATTTAATTTTTATTCTACGGATTCATCATATGAATACCAAGAAAGTATTTTCAAAATTTTTTGAAATTCGACCCTAAGGAAGTGTAAAGTGGTTGTATACTTTTTCATGAATCCTGTCATATTTCAGATATAGAATCTCTTTTCACTTGTTTTCAGGTTTTTTTCCTTTTTCAAACCCTAGACAGCACCCCGAAATATGACCTAATTGTGTAATTCATATGGTTTTCAGTCACACAGTAACCTACACCACATCTCAAAATTGGATGCGTTCCGAACTTCTAAGAAATAATAAAGTTGTGCCCAGACTCTTGGTAGATTTTTGCTTATAAGACGAATGATTCCTCTTGACATGAAATAGCGGTTTTCGATGAAATTTGAGTGCGGCTCTCAACCAATTAATATGAGTACCTACTATTGGAATAGAATCAATCAATCACCTTCTTCTATTTTATGGACAAAAAGAAGCGTAGAATGATTATTATATAATACCTTGCTTTCTGGCTACCTCACTCGCTCGTCCTGCCTCCAGAAGAAGCCGAGCGCTGACGAGCTGAGTTGAAATACTTTTGGCGAGGCGTTACGAGACAAGACGAGCATTCTATATAACGTGTACCCATTGTTGATGAGAGTATGAAGTTGCGTTAAGTGAATTGAATAAGATTGTTTCAATATTATGAGATTTTTCTTGAAACAGATCAATGGTATGTAAATAATTGAAGAAATTTTCACACTAAACAAATAGTGAACTGAATGGAAACTATACAGTTCAACCACGATGAAAGCCAAAACGAAATTCAGAATCTAAACAACGTTATAACTAGCTTTTCATGCGAACAACTCAAAAGGACATAAGATATCCATTATACGAAGCCGCAATACAAATTCCCATTAAAATACTTTTGAAGTGCCATTAGGAATGCCTAATCTTCGAAACAGGACTTATTCATGAACGTAGCCCGGCAGTGTATAGTCTCCATGTATATAAAGTGCACCTATTCAGAAATCAGCGATACGAATGAGTGCTCGAGGTCAATACCACAGCAGCCCATATCCTTTTCGAGTTTCGAATTCGAAGTCCTTTAACTAGCAAAATGCTGCCAAGGAGAGTTTGCTTTCCAAGACCACACAATTTGCGGTGAACCTAATCCAATTGCTTCGGAGCGATAGCATAGCATAGGGCAATACTTATATTATGTACCGTGTACGAGTGTATGCCTATGAGGTGAGTCTACATACATCCCCTTTCTTCTGTTCATGCTCCACACACAAACACCCGAATATAAGTCATTTTATTGAAGGAGTCAGCTAAGCAGATACCCCTAAATATCTCCTGGGGTGAAATGATGTTAAATCAGTCGCTTCAAAAATGATTTTGGCACACTACCAAAAATGCAGCTCTTTGATGTGGTTCGCCCCTGTTTGGTTTTGGTATATTCAATTAGCTCGGGGTTGAAAATGGGGTCTGTTCAAGAAATTCTGCTCGGTTAAGAAGGTCAGCGTTTGGTGCAATCTTAATAATTCCAGGATTAAAAAGGTACAAAATGCGATGGTTCCTCGTCTATTCTCTTGCAGTTGAAATTCATTCTATTCTTCATTTCATCGTTCCTTGGTGAGACAGGACAAAAGATTCGAGACTGTACGCGGTTATGTGCGGACACGAATTTGAAATTAATAAAAACAAAACGTAGTGATATTTAATTAATTCGCTAAAATTGAAATTGTAATTAAAGCATCGTTTACTTACTTGGATTACTTCATTTAATTAATTGAATTTATTCTAGCATTTTAATTATTTATAAAAAATGGCAATCGAACTAGTTTCAATGAAAAATGCTATCATATTCCAGTTAGGGTATGTAAAATAGTTTATGCAAAATAAATTGATTTAATTAATCGATGAATTTTCACTATACCAAGGTATCAATTCCGAGTGGGAAGTTTCCATTCTAATTCGTAGGAAATAAAGTAATAAAGTAAGTATTGACTCTGTAGGGATAAAAAATTATAATCGAGAATAAGCGATGTTGATTTAACTACTAAGCGGCAAAAAACATTTCATAGTTTTCATATGTAGGTATATTGAAAGCAAATAACATACAGGATGAGATTTGTAAAGCTGTAATTAAAGAGTTCAGTTGTTCGATGACCCCAATATATAGCTGCAATAATACTCCATGATCCTGAAACGATATTGTTGGGAGAACGGGGCTTACCTGGATTTCAATTAAAACACAATTAGATAAAAATGAATAACAATAATAATTAATTTGTTTTCGATAATCATTGGATCTGCTCTTCCCGATTTATTTTACAACTTTCTCGCTCTAATTGTACAAAAATAAAGCCGTGAACAAGTGCTGTACTTATATACTGCACGTGTAGAGTCGAGAGAGAGAGAGTGTATGGAGCTTCCAAGAAGTACCTATAACATGCGAGAAGTGTCAAGAAGAGTATAGAGCTCTTTCCCTCTCAACGTTATTCTAAGTGCTTCTGGATTTGGAAAATACTCGGATGTACCCCTTGGTAAATGTAAGAAATTTCACCTTTTCAATATTAATCGTTAGTGCGAAATAAAAATCAATAATTATTGGAGCCAAACATTAGCCCCCTTTGTCTTCTTCTCACATTATCTGATTTTAAAATCCTAACATCTTTTTTATATTTTACACCTGTAGGAAGTCGTAAGTGCACAATTTCAGAATTAATTCAAAGAAATCCCTTTGTTTTGGAGTAAATAATTTCTTTTATACCAGGTCACAATAATTTACAGTAGGTATATGTATCATGGAAAATTCAGAAAATACTAAATGCGGAAGTAACACAAACTATTTCCACATGACTGAGAATGAAACAACTTTTAACAACAACTTTTCGCTTTGAATATATTCTGGGTCCACCTGTGAATTTTTTGGACCAAAATGTCTTTTAAAATTGTAATTCAAGTATTGTTTCTGTTGCAGACTTTTCGTTTTTCATTAGTCAAAGGACCTGGACTATGCTCGATGTAAACTGCTTTTAGCTGGGCATTCGTCGCAAACTTTTTCAACCGAATTTTGCATACAAAATGTCGAGTAAAGAGGACTTCTGTCCTGTTCTCGTGCAAATATGTCAGACTTATTTGCATTTACTTTTGACAAAATTTACACAAGAAAAAAAAATCGTTTACAAATACGACTTTTAACTAATTGTTTTTAAAAACTGAAGTTATAGCAACTACCTACTTGTATTATTTATTATTATTAGAAAGAAGGCTTGGATCTTCTGGTTCGTAGTACATCTAAGAAATCTCTATACAGGGTGGTCGGTACTCCAGTGACATGGGGTTATTCCTTCATATATTTAGTCAAAAATTGTTGTACCTACAGAGTGGGTAAATTTTTCAATTTTCGTGGAGATACATACCATTCCATAAGGGAATTTTGTCCTGTATCCTCTCTCCTTTATGAGGGTTACTCACGTGACGAATTCCCATACAAATCAATGTACCTTTTTCGGAATACTTATATGTAAAAAAAACGCCTCAAAGCAAAGATGTAAAGACTATTGTCTGGTCTCTGGTTATTTATAACACATGTTTATAATCAAAATTATCAATGAATAAATATTATTATTATTAATGTACCTTTTTTTGGGAACCGCTCAACCGATTTTAATCAAACTTTGTAAACTTCGAATGTCAGTAAATTGAATACTACTGAATGAAGGAATTTCAGAAATATTTAAAACTAATTGACTAATTTGTTTTGAAAGTTAACACTATTTTCGTGTTTTTTTTTTTTTACTTTTAACGGAAATCTATAATTGACCCAACCTGTAAAGCAATTTTTGTATCAAAGTATATCAAGGGTTAACCTCCTCCCTGCGTATAAAAATGAATGTTTATTTGTATGATATTGTCAAGTTTAGCCCAGACTGTTTGTTTGAACTTCGAACACAGTACAGAAAAATCAAAAATTATAAATTTCTCCACTGTCCATTTTTATGACGTTGGCAGTGGAACTTGAGCAAACAACGGTAGCTAAAGCTACACAACCCTATAAAAGGCACGTCCACCAACAACACGTACTCCTTTGGTTAGTGTACTTTATTACGAAGGTATCTAGTTTGGATTCGCATCCACGCTATTTCAGCGATACTTGCAAAGTAAGTATTCGAAATCAGGTGCAAACTGATTTGTTGGGACTCGTCTTCATGCTTCAGATGGGAACCTTTTACAAAGGCAATACGTTTTAACGAAATCAATTCTAGAAATCAGCGGAACCTTTTGAGACTTCTCTTTTATTCAACGAGTGAAATTACCACACAAAATCATCTAACTAGTTTGAATATTCCTGATCGTTTACATTGGTCCGTCGAGCCGGATCAAATTTAAAAGAAGTTGCAATTCTGCTCTTGTGTACTCGTTAACAAAAATCCATACCAGCAAGTATCAACTTGCAGCGATCACCTGATTGTATTCACTGTTGGTAGATTCTTTAATTTTAATAACCACGTATATGAAAATCAACTCAATGTTTCATTACTTGACTTGCCCGATTACCCGATCATCGAATACTTTACTGCTTCGCCTTAAAAATAATCCTTAAAATGCAGCGGTTGCAAATGAAGTTGTAAGTTGATTAACACTTTCTTTTCATCGACCTTAAAGGGATTCATGCACTTTCTCCAAGCGAGTAGGATTTCTAATGAAATCTACTCCTTGATTGGGGTCCAATTTATCAGTTTTTCTTCATGAGCATTAAGCATGGACTCTACTACCTTCACCTTTCCTGAGCCGGTTGGACCTCTTATGGAAATTTTAAGATTGGCTAAGTCAGGTCTATGAATTCTTTACTTTTAGCTGTAAAGAGTTTCTTAAGAAACCTCTTCTTTGTAGAAGCTAGTTCGATTTCTTCGAAATTAACACCTTGGCGGATTTTTTCCTCCTACATTGCCAGGTAAGCATGCATGGTACGTGGAATGTGGCACCCATATTCAAGCTGATTTATATTTTTGTTAAAGTTCACTCTTTGGCTCTCTACGATGCCGTCGCTTATTATGAAGTAATCGAATAATTTTCAAGTCGACTGTATTTTTTAATGAAACTCAGCTACGTGCCAAGACCAAGATCCTTAGTGCTTAGGAATTTAGCGTCTAATGTGGCTACTTGCGTTCAAACATAATTTGGGACTTGACTTAATAATTTAGCAGTGATTATTCGTTAACATCCAATCTTTCAAAATTTCACAAGGAACATCAGAGTGATAAAAGGGGCACAGGTCTGGATTCTAACTTAGAACTATAAGACGTTGGAGAAATACCGGAAAGATATTCAAAATCTATTGACAAGATTACTTGCGTTTAAAATAATGATAAATTAGTTGGCTGTGATATAAAATAAATTGAAGTGATTGATTTCCAACTTATTTCATCAACAACAATCATAACAATTTTGATCTATTATCCTTACTAACCATTTCCCCGAGAAGTCTTTACACATTAAACAGCGATAAAAGGATAAAGTTCTTACCGAACTTGGTCCAGTTCTGAGTTTATAAACTTTGCAGTACTGAAAGAAAAAGAAAGAACAGTTTCACCACACAGTTTCATCTAACTAAACAACGTCCGAAGATGTACTCAATTTTTTATCGGTTTCAATGGAACTCCCAAAACGTATCGCATATAACCCCGTCCCTCTTCATATATATACGTATCGGGACTCGTTTCTTTAAGGAGCTCGAACGTGGGATGAAAACTTTTACGATGAGTTTATACTTTTGCCCTAAAAGGCTTATAAAAAGCAAACAACCCTTCACTTAAAAGCAATAGATATCTTCGCATATCTTCTTAACATGTACGCTATAGGGTAGTAACGGATCTTACAGGGACGACAGATACACGACTCTGTATGCCAGTTATCTTTTCTTGAGCTCATCACAATCGCATCCTTTCATCAACCCCTCCTTCATATCCGATGATACTTGATACACAAACCCATTGTGAAACGTTATAATGCTAAAAGAGTACCAGGCCGAACCACAAGTTGCCACTGGATCGAAAATGATTTCCAGCCTTTATTACTCGAGAAGTTGATTGCTTTACATATGAAAAGGCAAGTAAACAAATCCTTAAGATCAAGGACACGACAAAAAGACATACTAGAAGCACTTTCAACCGCTTCCATCCTATTCTGGAACCATAGCAGAAAAAGAAATCAGTGTTATAAATAGCGCAATTTACTTAGTAGAAATAACATCATTCATCAAAATGTTGTGTGATGTGCGCGTTTTTCCGATTTCTTTTTTATCTTTGGCCATGACGTAGATTTTGTGGTATTTAGGCGACATTTCGACATCGAGTTATCTCAAAAAAATACAATCATTTACTTCGAAATTGTACACTTTGGCCATGCTAAATGGCAACATTTTAAGAAACGTTTGCAGGAAGACCTTTTTTTCCGCCATAGTTGCACTACTTCGAGAAAAAAGGAATTGTTGAATAGATGGAGTAGTTTGTTTTAAATGAAGATAAAGTCGGTAGTACCCAGGATAGAACATTGATTGTAGCTTCGTATGCAAGGTGATAAAGTTGGATTTCATAATTCTAAACACCCTAATGTTCAGTGTGTACCTATAAGGGTTTCTCAGTTACCATGTATGTTAGATTTCGAAACAAATAAATTGTTATTTTTAAATAAAATATTTTACTATTAATTTCGAACGGGTTGCGGCGCTAACACCAATGGAGTTGAGTTGTACACACACGGCAGTTTCACGAAACAACTCCTATTAGTGTTTTACGATAACCAACGATTTTCCGCGAAACACCCATCAATATGGGCGATGGGCGTAGAAACATAGGTGTTTTTCGAAACACCCATAATTTCGAACACTCTTGGTGCGAAGCTAACGCGCATG
The DNA here is from genome assembly GCA_949128065.1 of Beris chalybata. NCBI lineage: Eukaryota > Metazoa > Arthropoda > Insecta > Diptera > Stratiomyidae > Beris > Beris chalybata. The sequence continues at coordinate 96,149,381 of OX421896.1, forward strand.
CAGATATGATTTCGATTGATGGGTGATTCACGAAACGACTCCCATTGGTGTTGGTGTTATCTTCGAAACACCCATCAATATCGTATAGAAACATTCTAGTGTTTTTCGAAAGACCCATAAATATTGATGTACTACCATTGCTTTTTCTCGAAACACCCATAAATATGTAATATTGCAGGTATGTGTTAAATATGGCATAGTACAATGCGTGCTAGGTAGAACCCATGTGATCTGTTTGACCAGGGTGCACGCATTGTACTATGCCATATTTAATACAGACCTGCAATATTTCCTGTTTATTCGTGTGGATGAATACATGGACACATGTCCCGCTCCCAACTATCTAAAGGTGGATCTTGTATATTCTGCTTTAAGTAATAATAATAATAATATATCAGACTGTTATCCCTCCAGCTTGAAATTCCAAGAAACTTTATGTCGATTACCTAATAAAATTAAAAAATTCATGTAGAATACATGAAGCCGTTGAAGACATAATACACGTGCTGCTTTCATTTTTTTTAAAAGAAGAAGTGATTTCTTAGATGAAACTTCATGAAATTCGCGTTCAACTCTTTTATGTTAATATCCATGTAGTACCTACATGCTCCACATTGTTTGGTATCCAGTACGCACTACACACAAGTGTGAAATATTCTAACTTTATTTTTCCCAAGTGCCCCGAAAGCATGGCGTAAGATATTTTCCGTTGAAGTTTTAGCAAGTAATTTGGCAACATGATTGCGTCACAAAATTAGCATTTGTATTTCAAAGTATCCTTATGTCGCGGATACTGTACTCAAGTACTGTTGTATTCAACCCTCTACTGGAGCTAGTTTCATTCCATCTTGAATATTCCCTATCCGGAGGGCTTATGTTTTAAAAGCCACAACTAAGTCATCTTTAGGGTTTCCATTCAGCACAACTACCATCAAAATTCTATCCAAAAGGGATATACAGAGATGCTATAGTAGGAGGGCGGAAAGCCTTTCAACTTGCGCGCTAAAGTTCATGAATCATGAAACATTGAAATATATGTAGATGTTAACACTATGTTGCGGAAGTTCCTTCAAGCATAATAAATAGTTGATGAGCAGATGCTAAAAAGGACAAGTGTCAAAGAGACGGCATGAATCTCTAGTATCCACCATAGAAATTCTGACTTAACTGCGAAGGTGCTTTAGTTGTTTTCTCCGAAGGAGACTTTATGAAGAAAGGATAGCGTGAGAAATGCACACCGAAATGAATTTTATCTGCGGCTTTTCCAGAGATCGGTATGAAACGGATGTTCCTTTAAATTATTAATGCAGCGTGCATACCATCAAGGTTTTAACAAACTAACAATTTATAAATGTAAAACGAAATCTGTAAGCCACTACATATTCTCAAGTGTAAGCTGGTCAACTATGTATGAGTACAAGCTTCCCAGCAAACCGAAAGAACCATATACAAGTCATTAGCGTATCATTACTTACGTCAAATTAAATCAATACCGAATTTGAATATGATACAACAAAATTATTCCTCACTAGTGTATTGTTTTTAACGAATGAAAAACGAATTATTTTTGATAATGTTGAAACAAATATGTTAATTATTTAGTATTTACATATAATGACATAGAAATACAGTGATTAGCAGATAAAGTAATACAATAGACTTGCACTATGCACTTTGGATAGAATTGGAGTACCTACAGACAATATGTTTTTTTGAACCATTCTTAGAACGAAATTAGCATGTTCTAAAGTGAAATTGGCAAGTTATAAAAAGTAAGTACGTACCTACCCATTGGAATTTTTGAATAAAATAATAATAATAATAATAATAATTAAGTATACTGTTAAAAAAGAATCAAAAAAATTATTTGTTATAAAATTTAAAATCACTAATCAAATCCACTTGAGCTGGCTACGACATGACCTTGCGGCTTGCAGCTTACATGAAACATGCACTATTTCTCGCAATTGTATCATTTTTGATGAACGTTTATAAATTGATTTTTACTTTATTATTTTTTAATAATAAAATATTTATTAGACTTTCTTTATTGTGATTTTCAGAAATTAAAAAAAATAATTATAAAGTGTTTGACGCGTTTGAGCTCCATAGGGGTCAGAGTCTAAGTTCTCAATTAGGATGATGGCTAATTAACTCAGATAAAAATTTGAGAGTCTTATATCTGTGAAACGACTCATGCTGCAAAAGTGAAACTTTGAAGATACTTAGAATAAATTTGGGAGAAACTTGATTATTTTTTGGATAGAATTTCGAAACGTGTTTAATGCTGAAATACAGTTCAAGTTAGTGAAATACCGACATCACTTCTGAAATCCAGTTTTGGACGACTATCTAGAACGATAGCTAAAAAAACCTGTCAACATTCTGAGTGAAACTTTAACGTTATTTGGGTAGAAGACCAGAACGAGTTTCATGTAGTATAGGTTACTAGGTAATTGAAAAAAAACAGCGTGTGCTGCACCGTGCACATGATAGAAGTGAAACTTCTTGAAAAATAAAGAAAAAGAATAAGAGAGATAATGTGAGAGACAGAGAGAGAGAGCATTTCAAAATAAATACAATAATACAAAATTTGCATTTTCTGAGTTTTTCAATGTGTGTAAGAAGGGAGTACGAGGTAGAGAGGAGGGTGGGGGGGGTGTAGGGATAGAGAAAGTAGATGAGGGGGAACAATATGTAGGGTGAGGGATAGAATGATAAGGTTACACAGAGGGAGGGTATACAGTGGGTGAGGGGTGAAGTGTTGAAGTTAGGAGAAAGGGGTGTAAGAAGAAAAGTAAGGGGTGAGAGAGGGGTGAGGGAAATCAGTTGTTTAAAACGGGTTTGGTGAAGAGGGGGAAGAGATAGGAGAAGAATTCCGAATAAATTTTCTGAGTTTTTCAATGTGTTTTAGGAAAGGGTAGGGGGCTGAGAGGAGGGTGGAAGTGACGGGAATAGAGAGTGAAGGGAATAGAGAAAGTAGATGAGGGGAAACAATATGTAGGGTGAAAGGTAGAATGATAAGGGTACACAGAGGGGGGGGGGGTATACAGTGGGAGGGTGAAGGGTTAAAGTTAGTAGAAAGGGTTGTAAGAAGAAAAGTAAGGGGTGAGAGAGGGTGAGAGAAATCAGTTGTTTAAAAAATGATAGGTGAAGAGGGGGAAGAGATAGGAGTAGTATTTCAAATTCTATGAGTGTAGTCAGAAGGGAATACCACTCTTACGCAGTGTCGCTTTTTCGTCTCATCGTTTCATCGTTTTGTCTCTACGTAATAATTTTCTTCTCTATCGTGTAACGAAATGTGCTGAAACGTGACGCGTCCTTGAAATTTCACTCGCCGTCAAAGAAGTTGCATTTCAAAAAAACTATTCAAAATAGCCTCCCGGTTCTTTTACGTTGGTAGTCACGTAACACATCGTATTTCAGCATAAAAGACGTTCCGAACTTCTACCAAAAATATAATTAAGTTGAACCCGTACTATTGAAAGAATTTTTTACTTTTCTTGTTTTAATAATAGAAATATAAAAGATAAGATATGGATATAATCCCATAAGTGGGTAAATATGAAAAACAATGAAACCGATTTATTAGCGATTATATAGAAAGTAAAACAATATGAAATCTAATCAGAGCTCAGCGATATGTCGGAATTCGTAAAACATACACAATCATTTTACACCGTGTTACGAGTTGAATAGTGCAAAATCCTGAAATTAATTCTTAGATCATTCATAAAGCCAACAGAATTAAAAACAAATTTCATCTCATCAAATGTAAAAAATTTGTCAGAATTCGTGATAACTTGGACAATGCCATAAACCCTCTCTATGGGTTGAATAACGCTTAAATATTTATAAGTGATAGCGAATTCGGTATCGCATTAAACCTTAACCGATCACAACCTCTTAATATTAAAAAGTAATATGTATATTAAAAATAAAATTTCATCAGACCTAAGAGATAACTATTTATATCGAAATTCGTAAAAAACGTACACAATCACATTTGATCACCTTATGGTGCTTAACCCACTAGGAAATTTGAGGAGAACTTCGTGAGGGAGTAAATAACGATGTATCTACTATCCCTCACAATAGAGCAAAAAAGTAGATTAATAACAAAATTATGCAGAAAACCGTCACTTCTCTTTTTTTGCTCCAAATGGATGAAAATGGGACTAAATGCAGACCATTTTTGAGTTTTCATTCCCACTAGAGATCTCGTTTTAAGCTCCCTTACAAATATTTTTGAATGCTTCCTTTGGAGGTATATTGGAGATCTGATTCTGCAAAAAGGAGGTCAAATGGAGGAGAAAACGAAGTCTCCAAACCACCCTAAGGAGTAGGCCGGGATTAATCATGGGATGCTCCCATTTCCTACTGGGGTACATCTGTGTAAACATATGCAGTTTAAATTTCAAAATGTTCTCTCAACACGACGTCTTAAAGTTACACTATCTGAAAATTAAATCTAACATCAAAATTGTAGGGCACGTGGAGAAAACTAATAATGAATTCCCAATGGTAAATGGGGAGCTTTAAATATTATTTTTCCATATCCGGTTATCGCATATGATGGAGAATTAGTATTTGATGAATATGAATATTTGATGACTATTAAGGGTCTTATTGGTTTAAGAAATGTATCGGAAAGACTTCTTGCCTCACTAACACATTTAAATATTTCCATGGGATTTCTACTATACCATATACCTATGTACGTATACCGCTTGAGTTTGCTTTAAAGTTTGCTCATTATTAAATGGGCGTTTTTTACATGAAGGTATGGGCTGGAATGGTACTCTACAATAATTTCGAATCGATATTAATTTTTGTTAAATTTTAACTTTCCAATTAAAATATTTCTCGAGTCATAGCGTGTACTCAATGGTGAAGGCACGAATTTTGTAAGGACTTTTGTATGACAGCTATACGAAGCATTTTAATTTATACGTTAATTTGCTTGATTTTGAAATTGTATTATCTTCAACATGTAACATTGGTGTGTGCTTAACAGTTAACACCGAGTACCTAGAATACAGCACCCTGAAGTTATTGTCTAATTTTCGTGATCACATATTTCAAGAACTTATGCATAGGTTTTAATCGAAAGTGAGGAATTACCGCGTAATAATAAGCTTGATCTTAGTCTTTATTTGAATCTAATTATTATTGATTTCATCTTCTTGGCTGTTCGATTTCTTGAGTTATAATTTGTTTTTTTTCCATACAAGGCTGTCCTTTTCGTGCATTTTAAACTATTGGCGTACATTGCATTTCATTTGGAGTACATACATATAACATTCAGTTACTTATTTAGAGTTTATAAGTTGAGTAAATCAACTCAAAATGGGCAGACGGTACCTATGACATGCATGTATTACAATCATACACTGCGGGACAGATTTGGCTGAAGCTGAATCTAGAACGCACTTAAAGACCAGGACACCACATTCGGTTTCCTGACTGCTCACCGTGATACTAGATATATGATTTTTCTTAGTATCATGACTGTACACCGTCTTTTAGAACGGCATGCCAAAAGGCTCGGCCTGTTCTCAAACGACTTCTGTAGAACCTGCCTGTACCTTTCTGTCTGTCTGCTAGATGGAATTTTGAACCTTTCTTCTTTCTAGGACCGGATTCGATGATCCTGTGGTAACGGGTAGCTACGCGTACCTACCTTCCTACCAAGAGTGTATAGCAATTGGGTGATGCTCAATTGCGGTATGGGTTGGTCTTGATCTGCAAAAAGTAACTAGAATACCCTTCATTACTATCAATTTTTAATCACTATTTACATTCCAAGTTAATGGGAAAAATGTCTTTTGGACATCAAAACCGTACTCAAATAACACTTGTATATAGAAGAAAATATAATAGATAAGGCAGACTGTCTTGATAAATCGCCTTTCAAATGTAAAATATCCAATTTTCCGCCAACTTTTCCTAACTAAACGCAAAATAACAGACAAGCTACCCCCACTTGACTATAAATAATGTTACAAAAAACAAGTTCCCAAAATTGCCACTTGTAAGCTCTCGTATTGCAAAAACACGAAGCCTCGAAACGAGAAATTTTCCATACCAAAATTATTCAAGGTATTGAAAGAGTTTTTCAGAAAGGAGCACCTAATTAAAGCAAAACATTTGCCATCTCCTCAAGCATTCGAGACGGAGATCCTGCTTTGCTCTTATCAATCGCCACCAGCTTGCCCTTGTAAATTCAATTTCGAGTTAAAGGATACGAAGGAACCTCATACTTGCGCATACCGCATAGTGCATAAACCAGAAATATAACTTTTACAAAATTACATTCGCAATTCGTCGGCATAAGGATACGAAGGATTCGAAGGATACGTAGTAGTCGGCCAAGGGAAATAATTTTGTATACGTTAGTGAACCGACTGGCGAGGAAGATTTACAAGGTAAGTTTGATTGAAATTTCGAGCAGAGTTTTCAATATGTTTTGAGTTATTACTTTGCATTATTAAATTTTTAAAATAAATTGCCCAACGGGCGAAGAAAAGGCTGAGGATTACAAGACGACTGGGATAAGTTGATGGAATTTATCTAACTGATTTCGAAATTGCTTAACTGGAGAAATTTTAGAAATTTATGATTTGTGGTTCAGAGCTAACACTTGATGGGAAAGTGGTTTGTTGTTATTCATAAATTTTAAATATCATACAATTTATGTTTTATTATTTTGTTAATTTTAATACAATTAGTGGCTGTTGAGAAACGAGAGTCTAGTGATTCATTTCAAAAATAATATCTCTATTACTAATTTCTTTAATGTTAATGAAGATGTTTTTCCTGGTTTTACTTTCCAATTTAGAATAACTCAGGGTTCAAGTTATAATACTTTAATTTATTATTTTTTTGAAATTAAAGTATTGATATTTTAAAAAAAATTGCTGGCCTGACACTTTTCATAGATATGTAGATATTTATTTCTTAAATTTAGGTAAAGTTCGATATTTCGGTTGAATTTCCATTTAGAGTTTATACGTAATGTCTTTACAGCTTTGGTGAAAACAGTAAGCACCCAGAAGATTTAATCATATGTAAATAAATAAAAACATAATACAATAGTTTTCAGGGCAAAGAACAAAAAAAATCCTTTTGATAAATTAAAACCTAAATTAAAAATTAAAGCTAAAAGCTAAAAAGTAAACTTGGAACTATGACTAAAAAAAACCTAAGATAACAATAATTCATTAATTCATTTCTTTATAAACGGAATCTATTGTGCGGATGTTGCAATTTTCACATCGGTTTTTAAAACTGAATACCATTTCTTTAATAATCGGATTTAATTTTTTTCATTTTTGCTTTTTCGTTTTTATGTTTTAGGACTAGTAAGCTTCAAAAATGTAAAAGAAAAGTTCGTTCGTAAATGGCGTACGCTGTACACAGAAGCATTTGAAGGTGCCTAGCTTGCAAAACCCGTTGAGATATTAAGTTTAAATTTTGTAGGTGAGAATTTCTGTTATATGTAGTCGGACGCAGATGTAGACCACGCTGACTAATGAAACATGTTACTAGTTGTATTTAAATTTACTGATCGTTTCCAAGTCACTCAAATTTTCTTTTTTTCTCTTAAATAATATCTTTAATTAAGTATTTATTTTTTAAGTATTTAAAAATATCCAGAATTGCTTTTGATGTATCAACTATTTTTAAACAAATAAAAGTTTAAAAAGTGATTATTAAACAATCTCCGATTTTATTGTGATTTAAAAAAAACTATAACTTAATAAATTTCCAGATAATAATAATAATAATAATAATAATAAAAAATAACAATAATAAATTAATCGCATTCAAGTTTCTCAAAAAAAAAAAAAATTATATTTCAGTTTGATCACTTGATTCGAATTTTACCGTAGTAAGCAAGGATATTAAATTTAATCATCCTGCTAAAAAAAATTGTAATACTTCCAACTTGAGTCTAAACAAAATAAAATAGTGTTACTCGATTGGATTTATTTAATTAGTATAATACTTAGCTACAAAAAGTAAATCAAAAAACGATTTTCTAACTGTTTCACTAGAATGGGTATGGGTAATTGTACTCCTTAAAAATTTATTTATTAAAATTTCATAAGAAACTTCCCCCAATTTTCTTTCTATTTAATGAAAATTTTTCTCCTTTCCCTCAGAGGTTAAACTCAAATAAATTCGACCATCGATAACAAAATTTTTATCAAATTTAAATAATTTTTTCGGTCGTAATAATTTCAATAACAGAATTCTATGTTCAGGTAAAAGGAAGAAAAATTTTGGTTAAATAAGATCCGAAATTTTATGAGCATCCCAAAAAAAAAAAAAAAATAAAGGAAAAAAGGACAGCAAAAATTCATTCAATCCAAAGCTATATAATGTCTAAGACGAACGAAAGTCCTGTAGAGAGTGCTTATTCGCTATTATGGCGAAAAGAACAAAAATATAAGGAAAATGGCCATCGGATACCCTTTCAAATATGAGAGACAAGTCATTGCACTTAAAGAAGGAAATCGATTGTAAGGAATGACTGCCAGGAAAGGATTTTGACTCAGTTACGTTTTTCGTGGGGGTCGCCATACTGAAGAACCCAGCGAGTACTATACAAAAATGCCCAATGATAAACGTAAACATTTTGCGGCAAAAGAAAGCCATTTGCCATGTCCTTTGGGGATTTCAGATCGGGCCCATAGAAGAGCTCTTTACGACATCCAGTACGTTGAGCTGTAGGACTAGAAAGGATCTTGGTTTTTTTTTTCGCTGTAGATAATTCAATTTTTTCCTTGTTTTTTTTTTTGCCGATATCAAACTTTAAGAGACACGAAAAGCTTTCTTTTGGCCCACATAAGATACATGTGTATATGAGACACCTGAAGGATATCGAATGTATCGGCGGGGGTTTATGCGGCAGTAGGATGAAAAAAAGGGTAACATTTCTGAAATAGCTATCATATTTCCATTATTCCAAATTATATTTCGTTTTATAGTAGCCGGCTGGTGTGCGGACATAATGTTCCGTCTATTACGCATAATAAGGGTGGTTGAATGGCTCCGAAAATATTTGTGAAATGCTGGTGAAAGTTGCAAGGAGATACGCGATTTTTTGGAACAGTCGGTACAATGTGTTTGTTCTGGATTAATTAGAGCTATGTCTCGCAAATACAACTTGTATCTAGTTCTGAACTTTTTTAAATATCGACATAATATATAATACCTACTTAATTTAAAATTTTGTAATATTCAAAATTTAAAGGCTAGTAACTTAATTTAGCTTTTTGAAAACGAAATATTAGTAACTTGGTTTAAAAATTTACGAATTACTTTTTGAACACGACATTTAGATATCTATTCATCACTTTTTGAACAATTCATCAAAGTCATTGAAATCGCATTTGCATTGAAATTTTAAAGCTTCTCGAGAGCTAACTCCTTTCATCAGTTGGAGAATGAATTGTCATAGATAATATAATTGTGGAAAGAATCCTGTACTTATGGGTGAACATTGCAGACATACATAATAGTACTAAGTCACGTTGTGTATAGAGAATAGTAGTTTAGAGCTAATGAGATTAAATCCCACCTAGAACTTTCTGGAATATGGTCTAAACTCTTGGGTCGTAGTGCGAAAAACGATTTGTTCATGCGTTTCGTACAACGAAAAACCAATTAATTGTTTCATCAGAACTAAGATATAGCAAAATTTGAGGAAATGTATGGAATCCCACTTAGTGCTTGAGCATTAAAAATACTTGGGAAAACTTATACAAGATACTTATATCACCCTGGACATTTGGTATCCAAAATATTCTTAAACTAGTCTGTAGTCAATTAGGTAGAAATCTCTACAACCCTTTTACTTCCCCTCTAAGGGTTGCAAACTACTAAGAAGTGATCATCGCACAAGATCGTAGATATGTAATATAAAAGTTCGTCAAAGTAAAAACTTATTTGATATCTAATCAGATCTAAGGGATAAAGCGAAATTTATGAATATGTCTAATATATATAAAACAAGCATTAAATGTTTGGGGAGAATGGAAGTCTATACCTGTGAACCGTTCCCTCCCAGATTTTGCATGTACATTCTCGAGACTACCGGACTGGTCAAGAACATAATTATAGTCCCGAAATTAGGTTCGTATATTTGTTATAAAGAAAATAAATTTAACTTTAATAAGTTGAACCAGTTGATCCTGACTTAGGTTTACACCAGGCAGTCGTGGCCGAGCGAGTAAGGCGTCTGACTAGAAATCAAATGACTCGCTTTGGGAGCGTAGGTTCGAATCCTACCGACTGCGAACATGTGTGATTTTTTTTTAAATTTATTTGTTAAGATTTACTTTAATTTATTTGTTACGATTTTTTTTAAAGTTATTTGTTATAAACAGTTTAATTTTTCATAAGATTAGCATCCGCTCAACGAGAGAGACGTTAGTAACAGGGACGATGAATCAACGTGATCGTAGCCGCGGTACGTGGATAGTTTATTATATAATTTTGCGGTTGAATTAAACAAAAATTTTAAAAACGATTTCTAGGGATTTTTCTGAGGAACCCGTGAAAGTAGATTTAAAATAGAGACATGTGATGGAGTCGTAAAAATTAATGTCTTACAAATTTGCATAGGTGGGTGGGACAAAAATTCTGATCATTATATTAGTCCAAAATTCTGATAATTACTTTTGTACCACCCAGCTACTCACACCAATAGATATATGATTGATCTGAATTACTTTTCATATACCCATAACGTTTCAAGTTTCAAGCATTAACTAATCTAAGGATAGGTAAAAAACTCTTAACCCCCGTATCATACTCCATAATCAATTGCAGTAGGCTCCGCAGTAAATCGGTATTTTTAGAACGACTTCAGTCATCTACAATCTAGAATCTACTATACCTACTTGTATTTAAGATTATGTCTTAGGACGCACACTTATCTCTACCTAAATTTTTAGTTTCAGTTTTCAACGTTTAGCAGTTATCGCTATTTAAAAATCTGAATCTTTTTCTTTTCACTTTATCCCACTCTCTGCTAGTAGTCTATTAGCCTTCCACCTTTCGTATAAAATAAAATCGTCCTTAAACATGACTTGAGATATGAGACAAGATTATTTAGAAACATTGCCTCACTTCCAAATGTGTCGGAATTCGTGAAAACTTAAACAAGAGCTTAAATTAATTGTGAAAAATACTTAAATCGATTTTCACCCGATTACCTATAATTAAGAAAGTGAACTCGATTCTTAAACACCTAAAAAATATATCAAAGTGCGTGAAAGCGTACACAGGCATTTTACACCCTCTTAGGGTTGATAAAAGTTTCCAGGCACTTATATAAAAAACCCGCAGAAGTAAAATTAATTTGATATATAAAAAAATTCGTGAAAATTGAAAAAATCCTTTTCGTGGAATTTTTTTAATCTAATGTTGTACTCTAATAAAAATCTTAACTTTATCGCTAGGACCCACCCATAAGTACTAAGTTTCAACTTTGTAGCATAAGCTGTTTCTGAGATATAGAGAACAACTGTTTTCTATATCTGTACCTTACTATCACTACTTTATTTCACTGTAGTTGTTGCTCTAAATAGTTGGAGCTTTTCAGTTTTGTATCTTTCTAGGTTTTTGAGTTTTTCAAAAATTGTTATGCCCCAACTTCCGAGCTCTACCTCTCCTTAAAAATTTCATTTTCAATAAACTGTTTTTGTAGCGCTGAAAATAGAAAAACCAAATTTTATATTCCTGGTACAATTAGTTCAGAAAATATTGTAGTCCAAAGTTTTTCACCTAATAATGTTTTAAGTCTTTGCTGTTTTCGCAAATTTCATGAAACATGAAAAAATAAAACAGTACAAAAATTATGTTGTTTTGTTTCTTTCTTTTATGTTGACTTCATCAGTTGTCGTAGAACTAGTCAGCCAAGACATCAACTAATATTTATTACCTTCTTGTCGAAAACTTGTATAAGTATATGGAAACGAAACTGACCATTGAAACAGTTCCTTAGACACCGTTCCATTATATCAGCATATTAAAATCTGATTACATCCAAAACTGCCGTAAAAAATGGAGTGACAATTAATCGGTCTGATTGCACTTTTCTTAGAATTGAAGAGATATACTCGTACTAAGGAAATTACTTAATTCCAGAAATCAGAGGCAATTTAATCTGTTTTCGACAACCTTATTAATTTATTATAGACTAAGCAGTCATAATTGAAACTCAATATCCTTTTGACTAGCCACACTCAACTGATATTCCCATCTGTTGGTGGTAACTCGAAGTAGGAAAAGCGAAACTTTATCTATCATCACATTGAACTTGCTGCAGAATACATCAAAGACTATCAGGCTTAAAAAAAGAACAATCTTTTCGATGAACCTCATAATATATCACATATACTCGTAGATGCGAACGTATCTAATGAAACCTACTAAACAATCGTGAAACTTCTCCAAGTTCATTGATTATGGTGAAGTTTATTTCTATTTAACGTTCGAACTACCACTACGTGATGCTGTCCGTATTCACGTACGATCGGTATTAGGAGGACTTCCCTAAACTTTCGGTTAATGGCATATCTCGAGGAACAGTGTGTTTTCGTCTTTACCTATTTGTTCGGAATGTTCGTATGGGACAAAGTAATTATCTACTTGAGGATGCCCTAAAGGCTCTGTATATACTTGTCTGTTTCCTACTAGTAACTTTAATGATCGACTTCTTGATTCCGTATAGCGCTTAAGGGACCATTTTACTTGAGTGCATATAGAAATAGTTTTGCTAATGGTATTCAATTGAATTCGAGAAGTAAGGAGTTTGCTGCGACGGATAGGTATACATCCAAGGAACTTCACGAAACAAGAAATTCACGTATGTACGTCTCATGTTTGTTCGAAAATTTTTAATTAGAAACAAGTTGCACTAAACATTTCAACTTGAAAATTCTATGGTGAAACTAATTTCCCGTCTGTTCTACACGTTCGTTGTACAACGAAAGGTTGTAAGTACATGCTGAAAGTATTTATCGAACGAACACAATTTCTTTACACGTGCACTGGACAACTTGATGTCGCCCGAAAAAAGGTCATCTCGTATTAGCTAACAAAATGGACTTAAACTTCTTCGTCTATAGTTTGAAGGTCTAGTCTTAATCCCACTTTAGGAAGAGCTCTACAACGGACCATATGTAGCACATGTTGTGCCTGTGCATTATGTTGAACGGCTGATTGGACATTTCCCTTTTGAACGAGCTTATTTTACTGGACAGCTAGAAAAGTTACAGCATCCGATTAACGAAAGGTTCGTAATCCTGGATTTTAGCATTTCCGAAAAGTTCCTTTCACTTTGTAAGGTGGTTACATCAGTGCAAAATAAGCAAAAAGAATTGAAAACAGTAGAAATGGTTGTTCGTAGGAAAAGTATGGAAGATAGCTGGATTTTGTGTAGGTAGGTACTTAGTTACTTTTTTCTTTTATTTTTTCCACTCAAAGGTTTATCATTTAGTGTCTTATTAAAGTTTTAAGAACACGATAGTCAATAATTTTATTCGACAGTTTAAAGAGTTAATTTAATTCAGTTTGTTCTATTCGATTCGATAAGGTAGAAAATCGCAGGGTATGCTGCAAATTTTCGTAATTTATATTATCAACAACAATGTTCGGTTTCAGAGTTTAATGTATGCTGAATTGTTTCGAAGCGACTACTTACAAAACAGTGTTAAAAATTGGTGAAAGATATTCCAGAGAACGGACAAAGCTACATGAATGTGAAAATATTAGAAATTTTTTTTTGTTAATAGGTCATCCGAGAAAAAAGAACTCCACATCACGGAAAACATCACAAAGACCATTTCAGAATAATAAGAACAATAGTGGACCCAAATGGTGTAGCCCTAGGGAACATCCAAGGTAAAAAAAAATATCTATAATCTTAGGCAGTGTCGACTGGATACAAATCGGTCTATAGTTCTTTATAACCATTTTTATTATCAGATCCATAAATGGTAATAAAACAAGGACCCATTGGTTGACGCAGTACTAATTCTAATTTTAAGACTGATTCCCCATCACCGTTGTAAATTTTAAGGATAACACATTCGTTGTTCAAGCGATAGGAGCCTGAGGAGTAAAAGATGTTCACTGTAAGGACAATAGGGAATCCAATATTTGTAAAGGAGAGAACGAGTAAACTTACGTTGAACAGATTCAAGAGCAATAGTATATGATTGTAGTGAGGGGACCGAATAGTGGAGCAATATGCCAACGCACGATAATTGAAGAACGCCCACCGGAAACGGAAAAATAACGTGTTCATAACCTATAACTTTAGAACACTTTAAGCTTTGACTTTGAAATTTTGCACGCAAGGCTTTTCTGATAAGTCCTAAAAAAAATTCTTAATAAAATCCACGAAACTCGAGTGATCAAGAAAGAGGTTTGATAGATATGTAGATAGATAGATGTTTATTTCGTTCCAAATAAATATATCTATAAGTAATTGTACAATGTTTCTGTTGAGTTGGTGCTCAGATCGCATATCTTTTCAGCCATAGTAATTCAATATTTTTCTTTTGTGGATAAATTAATAAAACTGTTTGTGTTTGGTATTTAATTTTCATAAGGAAAATTGGAACAACAAAAACCTTATTGGTACCTTAAACTTACTTAAAACTACGCTTAAACTAAACTAAATTGACTAGGATGTGAATTCATATACTGTAGATTATTTTATAGTGAAATGAAGTTTTCTTCTTGTTTGGCAAATGGTTCTATTAGCGGTATCTCCGCTAATTTCTGTAGCGATCGAGTAGAAAAATCCCAGGGTTTATTCAGGATGATCTTGAGACACTTGTTCTGTATTATCACGTCGTCGTTTTTTATGAACCTTGGCGCAAAAATTCTATACTGGAACGCCATATGTAAGCAAGGGTCGCATTACCGTCTTGTAAATAAGTAGCTTATTCCCCTTGGAAAGCCTTAACTTCCTATTGATAATTAGGTAGAGAATACGAATACTTTTCATGGTTTTGCTTGCGGCTTCCATGGTATGATATTGTAACGTATGCTATCAAGATGAATGCCTAAGTACTTTATGTTCTTTGACCATGGAATGCTTTCACCTAGTATGATTATGTTTGGGTTAGTAAGGTACTTATTACCGCGTTTACATGGAGTTAAAAATATTTTTGTATTTTTTCCAGCTTTTCTGTACGACGACATTATAAAAGTCCACTTTATAAGCGGGTTGCACTGTATATGAATGAAATGTTTGAAACAAAATTACGCCAATCATTCAACAAAGCCACACAAACATATGGTAATGAGAAAAGTGAAAAGTTAACAGCTACATTCATTTCACATGTTGTTTTTCGAAGCACTTGTAAGCAAATTTTGCTGCAACCAACTCACAGAAATCCTGTATTAAAAACTAAATATGAACGTTTGCCGCTGTACGGAACTAACTTTGAAAAGAAGAACAAAATATCCAGTTTCGTTCCGTCAAGTGTACATTTTTTGTTGCTTCAATATCTTTAAAGTTTTCCATCAATTTACTACTGGCCAATTCTGCACAGATTCTGTTTTCAAGAAAATTGTAGCAAGAAAGTTCCAATTTTCTTTCTACCCTCTCAAGAAACTCCGGAAAAATAGCGAAAAGTATGCTTGTGAACTTTTTTTTCACTAAAGCCGACAGAAACGATAGTCTAGAAACGAACAAAACTTTTAAATTCTCGCAGTCAGCACTCCAAAAAATACTTCACAAAGAACAAAATAATATTTAAGAACAAAAACAAAAAAAAAAAAAATATATATTAACTTGAGTCTTTAGTTGGTCTTATCTGGTGATAGTACAAACTACTACTTATTGATCTTTTGGGATTTCATAGACAAGTTTCGAAAAACGAAGAGAAAAAAACGAAGAAGAATTCCGTCTTTTATTTTTCGTCTTTTTCAACTTTATTTAGAGTATGAAATTAGTTTCCAATAAACTTCTTTTTAGTCGAAAAAGTAGCACCTATGAAATCAGAAAAGTTTCAGAAAGTTGTCTTTCTTCTGCTCGCATAAGACGTTGATGTGGCCGGGCAAAAGAAGGACAAAGTTTCTCGTGACTAAAGTTATATTACATAGACCTCGACGTATAAGTTGAAGACAGGATATTACCATTGCACCCTGCATATTATTGTGTTAACTATTGGAAACTGAACGATAGTATGGGGTGCGAATCTGGAAACTTTCGCAAATAGCATCATCCGTCTATTCATAAGATGCCCAAGATCTTCTTAGAGCCGAGTCAGTCGAGATAATAATTGGGATGTAGAATGAAGGCGAATATGGCAGTTAAGCGGATTCCAGTAAGCTTCGACAAATCGTTGCTAGAATTTAACTTAAAATTGAAATTTTCGTACGGAAATGTTTCCAACGAGCGGAATAAATGTGCGAGAAAGATGAAAGTCCGGAACAATTTGTATTTTATTGTCGCAGGCAAATACGTATGTACATTTAAATAAAATAGTGTAACAGAATTTTCAGTTAAAGTAGTTCCTCAGTTGTTGTCAATGGTGGAGTAGTTAAAACGTTCAACATTTATTTGTTTTATTCTCTACTATTGCTCAAACAAGGTCTTCAGTTCCTGTGTGACCCCCGATAGGGCCATAGAAAAGTAAAAGGTCTCCACCACAAGTTTTGCCTGTCGCTCGAGTTTCCGCCTCGACTTTTGGTTTCCATGCGTTTTTTGGACGATCGACTTACTTGAAGATTGCAATTCAGAGCCTTGTTCAAGATGTTTTGCTCTGGCTTCTTAAAGGCATGACTGGTCCAATTCTACTTTCATCTCTAAAGTGCAGCGCCTGTCTTAAGGTGGAATCATAGAGAGAGCGAAGCGATCTACGCGCGATGACCAAATCGCATCGCATTTAGTGAGCGCGGTGAATCGCTTCCCTTAACCCTTAAATGATATTCTCTACACTAAATTTTACCTGACGAAATTATTAACTGTTTCTTTAATCGTATAGTCCTTTTTTTCCAATAACATTTAGCTGTTTTTCGTCTATTGTTGTAACAAATTCGGAAATCGAGTTAAGCCATGGTGGACCAGGAGGGCCGGGATTTCCCCAGACCCCGGCTTGAATCCTCCCAGAGAAAAAATTCTTACCCCTTCCAGAAAAATAAAGCCTTTCTATCGTACCACAAACACTTTACTTGTCAATAGTTTTATGTCAAATGGTTTTTAAAAATACAAACATTATAAAAGAATCTTTCAAAATAA
Source organism: Beris chalybata (assembly GCA_949128065.1). Lineage (NCBI taxonomy): Eukaryota > Metazoa > Arthropoda > Insecta > Diptera > Stratiomyidae > Beris > Beris chalybata. The sequence goes on from OX421896.1 coordinate 96,166,656, forward strand.
GCGAAACAAAACTCAACTGACTTTTGAAAATAACAAGACATTTTTGAATTTTACAATCATTGTTCTTTCGATCTGACGAGAGCTTTACAAGATTTTTACTTTAGAAAAACAAAATTCGATTTCTGTATTATGTTTGATAAATAAAGTATGTTGAGAGTAAATTTTTTTAAAGGGGGCGGTGGAGTATGGAAACGGAGGGTATTTGAGTTTTTTTTAAAAAAATTACGTCTCATGTCTCAAGAACAGTGTATGATAGATGCTTAGAATTTTTACCAGAAGTAGGCCAAACAGACCGCTAGCAGGAAAAGACAAATTTTGGGTGTGAGGGTGTAGAGGGTGAGGGTGAGGCAGGGTGAAAACGAAAAGGTTCAGATTCTTATATCTAGAGCACCTGTAACGATATAAATCTGAAACATGGTATTTGGATAGAACTATAGTAGTAGCATGAGCGAACAATATAATTTTTTATGGGGGATAGTATTGTACGGGGTGTTTTTCCTAACTATAGGATTTCTGAAACTCGTTGAGTATATGTTAGTTAATAAAAAACTCAAATATCCATTGGCGTACAAAAGAGAGACAAAAAAATTATCAGTGAAAATAAAATGCATATATTTTCGCGATTTTTGTTATATCTACTAGATCTTCCCAAATATTGAATTCATTTTGAAGCTACAGATTCTTCATATGAATACCTAGAAAGTGTTTTTAAGATTTTTTTTAATTTGACCCCTAGGGGGGGGGAGGGTGTAAAGTGGTTGTATACTTTCATGAATTCTGACATATCTCTCAGGTCTGATCAGATATCGAATATCTTTTTACTTCCAGTGCTTGTTTAATAATCACCTACTTTCAAGTTTTTTATTTTTCAACCCCTAGACCGCATCCCGTAATATGACCCAATTATGTAGTTCATACGTTTGTTGTGGCAGCGGCGTAAGTATTCTAGCGCAACACTATTTTAACCCTTCCCGATCTTATTGTTAGGTTTTTAGTCACATAGTAACCTACATATACCACATCTCAGAATTGAACGTGTTCCGAACTTCTAACTAAAAAATAATAAAGTTGCACCCAGACTGTTGGCCGTTTTTTCTTGTAAATTTGTTCAAATTTCCAATCCTCGCATTTTGTATTTTTACATTTTAGACCTAATAGACTTCTCTAAATGGTATATGTAATGTTCCGTTGGTCTCGTAATGAAGTAGCTCTAGCATTACTTTAAGGCCTAGGCTCGATTTGGGCTGTTGCGCCATTATTATTATTATTATTCTTATATATGTATACGCCACATCCAAGGACGTTCGAAGGCCGCATCTCCCAAATCCGTTCAGCTATTAATTTTAGATATTTTTTGGTAGATAAGTATATTATGCGAATCCCATCAAGCGGAAACATTTTAATGTAATCGCTTTGAGAGTGTGGAGGTGTGTGAGCATTTTAGACGAAAAGTCTCAGCCGCTTATGCACGGAAGTTGAAACTTCGAATTCATGTGGAGCAGTAGTCCATTTTCATAGAAATGGAAAACCTTTCCATTCTTCCTTGTAATTCACAATGGATTTAGTTTCTTGAATTCGGCGAACATTTATTATTTTACTCTAATTGTGTGAATTGTGTGCGAAGTAGTACAAAAGGAAAATACGTACCTATACATATTGAATAATTCTAAGCCGTAGTGTTTAATTTTGTAAAGAGCTCCGAACAAACATTTGTACCAGGTTGATAAATGGAAAGTACATCCCACAAATACCTGATACGTATAGCTGCAGGTGATACATTCCTTTTATCATATATATATAAATAAATTGTTTTTTTTTGACGAGCACAAAAACCTACTGTTCGTTGCCACCTACATCCGACATGCCGCAAAAATAAAAGTACAAAAGTGATAAATCCTTAGTCAGAGTAAATTCAAAGTTGTATGTTTTTTTTCGAAATCCTCCAGTGACAGGCATAGGTGTATTACGAGTATGTAGCACTAGAACTTACACAGGTGCTCGGATGGCCCAGATATTCAATACATCTGGGAGAGTCACACGTTTTATGCGACGGATATTCTTGTCCTGTACGACTCCATATAACAACGGGATAAGGCAATGCCTGTAAAGCTTGAAATTTCAAATCAAATTCTGAATTAGGTTTGCCCATCAAAATCCCATTTATATAGTGTAGGCCAGCATATATATAGTAGCGGACATATCTCATCTACATCGATACGTTTTTATCCAATTAATAGGAAATTAGAACTCAAAATTGACTGTAAAGGGATTTCGGCATTAACAGAAAGCGAACGGCAATGAACTGAATAGCATTCTTCCTCAATGGAGTATTCTAAGTTGAGACCAGGGCTACCACTTGGACTCTTTAAATTCGAAGTAGGTCGAGCGGACAAATCGAAGTAGATCTGAATTTTTCCAAGTAGATTTTAAGAATTTTGGTGAGCGGGAATTAAATTTGAAAAGTTCTTAAAAATAATATTAAAATATTTATAATATACTACACATAAAAAAAAGTCGTATTTAGAAATCAATAATCGGTTTTTTAATACAAATATTACACAATATCAATATCAGCAAAAAAAAATCTAGCTCTACATGTCCTAAATTGCACTCTTGCATTAAAAGTTAAAAAAATAAATTGTTTGGTTCTTTACGTTTTTCGACTTTTGTCGTATTTAACTTACTGATACTAGTTTAGTCTTTATAGAATAATATACATTACAAATTTCTTCGACCTTGTTTTATTATTTATGCATAAATGTATATAAACGGAAACCATAAAAAAATGGTCTATATAATAGATTGAAGGGCTTGGTGTAATGGAACGAAGCGATGTTTTATATTTTTTATTGCCATATAATGTATTAACATGACTTTGTATGGAAATTTCATAGAAAAATAATGCCATAAAATCTGTGTATGGCATAGACAGACTTTGTAGCATTATTTTTCCATTAAATTTCCTTACAAAATTATGGTAATATATTTTTTGAAATACTGAAAATATAATGTATTCAAGGTTTTTGTACATGGCTTCCTTTTAACCCATATAATACATACAAAATATTATATATATTCAAACATCGATATTATTACTAAAAAAAACTTCACTTCACCTCCTATTGTTTCGTTGGAACAAATCATTTTCCGAAAAATGGAAGTAGATCTACTTCGATTGAAGTAGACCCTGGTTGAGACTAGCCCAACATTCGTGACAATTAGGCTAGTGTAAAGCCTACGTTGCACTGTGTGCCATGCAGTCAAATATTTGACTATTTCCCCTGGAAAATGCTGTGAGATAGTGTAATTTTTGTTTTCAACATTATTACTTATTTTTTTTTTTTTATAGAAAATATTTGATTGAACTCTTCGTCAAATAGTTGACAATATGCAATGCAGTTTAATACTCACTTTACACTACATTTCCACTGTCAAATAATTGACTGTTCTTAACTTCCTTAAATAATGCTAAACGAAAAGCACGACTGCTGATTAATCGCTGTCCTTGAGGTCATGACCATTGGAAAACCTTCAATGGATAGATAGGCCAGTTTATAGGACTGCGTTAGACTAGGTCCAAAGAAACTGTATGGTAATCGGATTGCATAGACTCGTCAGAGGGTGTATCATGCCTACTATCCGAAACACCCTGACAGCTGCTGGTATTGCTTAGGTTTTCCAATTGTCATGTCCGGATTAATCGACAATCGGAGAATTTGTGTTGGGTGATACATTCCTTTTATCTGACTAACATTACTGTGATTTTTTTTTAATAGATGGCTCTACAATAATAATTATTTTTTAGCGCGGAATTCACTGACTTACCTTCGAGATTCGGGGTGCATTTGTCTTAAGTACATGAATTTTACTTAAAAGGAGTATCAAAAAGTCTCACATACAAGCTGATATGTATGTGAGATTCTTGCGGATTTGAGCGGAACATTAATATTGCATATTTTTTTGTTATTTGTATGTTACATATTTAATTTTTAATATGGATAAAGCGTAAAAAACATGTCTCACGAAAGGATTTTCTCTCGATGAAAAAACATTTTTTTATTGAATAATTCCGATTATTCCCTGTTTCAAGTAGTGCAGAAACACAAATTCCACGTTTAAAATGTTTGCAGCTCTGTTTAGTATTCCGAAATAATTTTTTAAAAAATATTTTTTATGTTTTTAAGGCTGTTTAAGCGTTCACTCTTGAATAAATCGTGCATGACAGTCAAAAAATTGTGTTCGAATTCTAGGCATTCATAAAGCAGCTTGACCTATTAAAACGACTACCCACAAAAAGGCCATTGCAAAAAAACACTTGACTGAATCGTTCAGTGTTTGTTTAGGAGGGTGGCGAGATGCCACAGGATAGTGAGTGTTGGAAAAAAAACTTTTATCTCTGCATTTGCTATAAAAACTGACGCAATCGCATCCACCGCAAAATGCATTGAAGTTTTTATTGTAAAAAAAGACCATTTTATAGGCCCCTCGAACGACAGAAACACAGAGTAAAGTTTCTTGTTACATAAATACTACGTGCTCAGTTTTGCCAATTTGCCATTCTATTTGGCCTTTGACTGGCTACGGGGTCCTTGGTACTAGCGAAAAAGTTCAAAAGTCAAATATTTAATCGAGTGACGGTTTGCTTATGGTTGTCCGATTTGCCTACTTTTACACTGAAAAGACACCGAAGCCACTACACCTTCCGTGACATGGTGTAGCTAAAGCATATAGCGACATCCTTTGTGTATCTTTCTCTCAGTGGGCAATGATTTAGTTTTAATTACTTCAGTTGAATAAGAAAACTTCACTTCAATTTGGGCAAACTGCCAATTAAAATGGCAAAATTTTCCGTCTGTGGGAAACTCCACTTGATTTATGAAAAATAAGGAATGATATGAGTTTCATAATGTTTCATTGTAATATATTTTGCGTTTGGGACTGAGAAGATACTGTTGTCTTTAAAATCGTAGAAGAAAACCGAGCGACAACAAGAAAATCCGCAAAATTGTATTCGATGACTGTCGACTGAAACTGCAGAAGCATACCACCTTGATCAAAAAGTTCCCGGAATTTATTGAGAAAATTAAAAATACAAGTTTATTCATCTAAATAAATCTATATTGTCCCTTTCAAAGTAATCCACATCGACTGCAACACACTTATGCCAGCACCCGATCCAATCCTCGAAACGTTTTTTATATTCGGTTTTCGGTATGACCATCAGTGCTCTCTGCGATTTTTCTATTACTTCCTCTCGGCTGCTGAAACGCTTTCCTTGTAGTGGTTTTTTAACTCGATTGAACAGAAAGAAGTCACAGGGAGCCAAATCAGGTGAATTCGGTGGCTGCTGGATGATATTTGTTGCTTTTTTCGTCAAAAAATTACGAATAACGCGCGACGGTGCGTTATCATGGTACAAAATCCACGAGTTTTCTGCCCACAATTCTGGTCTCTTTCGGCGAATTGCTTCACGCAAACGTCTCATAACGCCCAAATAATACTCTTTGTTTACTGTCTGGTCTTCTCGCAAAAATGCATGATGCACTACACCGTTGTAATGGTCTGCCACTGCGTTCATCATCTTCGATTGACTCACGGCCACTTTTGAACCGCTCGTGCCACTGGTAAACGACCGTTTTCTTTAGAGAATCGTTGTCGAAAAACTTTTCCAACATTTCGCACCATTAAATCCGTTTTTTACGCAAAATTTTATACAAGTTCGTTGTTGCAAATTTAAATCCATTTCTAAAATTGTAAAAAATCACCAACACACACACAGATAAATGTACTCTTGGCTACGTAACTTTTGCAAATGTCAAGATATGATGTTAAGATTTAGAGGGAATGTCAACAACAGATGTACCAACTTAACAAAAAAAACAGAACTCAAATCGGAACAATAAAAGCGCCACACGGTGGTTATTCAGGGAACTTTTTGATCATGGTCCTCTAAAAATAGAATGCTAAACTATAACAGAATGTGGAGTGGTCGCGTAGAGATCTCTTTTTATAGACTATTGAATGGTGGCTTCTGAAAGCAAAGGCAAATGCTCTCTCTATATGTATTCAGTTAACTGAAAATTCCACTTTGGCCAATTTTAGATTATTTCTTGTCATGTTTCAGCTACTTGAGGAAACCAGACGAATCTTGAACTACCTCAAGTAGAGAAACAACTGATCTTATACTGGACACCCACTTCCCTGGGAGCTCGCATTTTGAGTCGGAGCTGGTAAGTATTACAAAGAACCATGATCCGTTTAACTCTGACGCTCTTATAACAGTGATCAAGTTCCTCTGGGCTATTGAAGGCCTTACACCATTTAAGTATGCGGGACCGGATCCCTGCTGAAATCCAGTAGACCTCAGATATAATTCTGCCTTGGCTAAGGGCTGTCTTGAAAGCCTGCCTGGATCTAACGTACATTCCTGAAACATGTAGGGAAGTCAGGGTGGTCTTCATACCTAAAGCAAGAAAAAGCTCTCATGCCCTTAGGACCTCAGCCCTATCAGTCTATCATCTTTTCTACTGAAAATACAAGATTATTAGAATTATCATTTTGTTAAGTTCCAAGACCTCATTTCCAAACAAATATCAGTGTCCTTAGGTGTAGCTTCATTTCAGATCTCTCAGTATTAGAAAGTATTTCACATCTTTTATGCGCCGATGGTCTGAAAATATTTTATTTCATTAGCTCCCCCGCCGACGCTGTATTCCTGCAATCCAAGCTCTTGGCATTAGATGGATGGTGTACTCCAACAACAGAATAATCTCAAAGACCAACCAACTTCAATGTATCAATAAAAGAAGGGCTAAAGAGTTCAAAAATGTGTGGGTCACTAAATCATTATTCTGTTCCCTTGTTCACTCTCTCCTGGAATATGCATGTTCCATTTGGGGTCCCTTTTTCCAGATATAAAGCAGCAGAGTAGAGTCAATCTAGAAGCTATTTCTTCTTTTTGTTCTTAGGGACTTGTTTGACCCTAAAGACTTTGATAACCTTCCACACTACAAAGTACGGCTACAGTTGTTAAATCTTCTATCGCTCAGTTCTAGAAAAACTATCCTAACATCCTGTTTCACCTTAGATGCCTTGAATGGTGTTATTAAGGTTGATCACCTTACGAATAAAATTAGACTTAATAACACTGTCAGGCTTTCAACAACGTCAGACCAGAGGCAATCACTGACGCATTTTCCATCCTGAAGGTGGAGTCCTCGCTTGGTGTTTTGATCTATTTGATGGTAACATCCAGGATTGTTAACACAAAGCTGGGCGAGTCCTCCTTTCGAAGGTTTGTCAGCAGAGGTACACCACAAGGTGGTGTGCTCTTCCCTCTTCTTTAGAATTTAGTGGTCAACAAACTATGTACTATTAAGACTGGAAAACCTTCCAAGGGTGGGCTGCAGAGCGATTGCTTATGCAGATGAGGTTGTAATTGCTGTCTCGGTTTTGAGTTCAACGCGCTTGTTGTTGTTGTTGTTTGGTGTAGGGAAGACACACTGAAAAGAAGCGAATCTTGAGCATTCAGACCTTTATGGCCCATTATACTCGAATCCCCAGTCTCTACCCAAAATTTTTTGTCCTCCTCACGAATTTCAAAAGCTCAGGTAGGGAGCGTGAACGGAGTTCCTCCATCCTCATAACATGCGTTCTTGTAAAAGAGTACGCTGGACACACGAGAAGAAAATGTTGAGTCATGTCGTCGCTCTGGTCATAAGCAGTGCACATGGGGTCGTCAATGATTCTTAATATTACCATATGATCAATACGCTTAGTGAAATATTGCAGAATACTCTCTCTATTCTCTCCAAATGGGCATCTGAATGCTGTGCGTGAACCTACGCAAAATGGAATTAGCCCTCTTCACCAGGAAATACAAAATTTCTCACGTAGATTCTCCTTCTCTGAATGGTACTAGTTTTCACCGATAGTGTAAAATATTTGGGTCTTCTTTTGTATAGGAAACTTCACTGGAAACCTAACATTCAGAAACTGGAAAAGAAAGCAGCAGTTGCGCTTTACTCATGCAAAGAGGCCATTGGCAATAAATGGGTTATGCAACCCCAAATAGTTCATTGGCTCTACGTGTCCATCATAAGACCGATACTTATGAACGATGTTTTTATCTGGTGGACGGACTTAGACAAAGCGGTTGTGCGGGCATGTGTAAGCAGCTGCAATGCAAATTATACGGCGTCTTTGTGGTATAACTAGAAGTCATACGAGTATGAGGTCTGCGTAATTTAGTTTTCGCAGTAAATTAAATAAGTACAGCAAAAAGGATAACCGATCAAATTACTTTATTATTTTATAATAATAAAGTATGTTGTGTAAAAAGTCAGCTGAAGGTTGCTTTGAATGCAGATGCTACCGGATGGAAGGGTTTGATAGCCTATTTTAATCATCGTATAGAACAGTTAAATTTGTTTGCCATGGGTCAGGGAATTTATTTTCATCGACTGAGATTGGCTCGAATAGCTTTGTTTTCCGGTCTTAAACACAAAAATATGAGAACTTTTATTAATCACTGTATTTTTACGGAAAGATCAGTTCCTTTGAAGTCTACATTTCTGAAATTGAAAAAACAGTTCTTCGCATATCCTTTTCCACAAAACAGAATGACCTACCTTATTGGAATCATTAAAAGTGGCACCAAAAATTCAGTCTTACATTCAACTCGAACACTTCAACATACTCATGTAGCTATCAGTGTCCTGATTTACTAGCTCGACTGCTTCTTCTCTACCCCCATTCCTATCTCGAGCAGAACTGCAATGTGTACTGCAACAAAAAAAGGATATTATGCAAAAAAAAATTTCCAGCCATGCATAAAAACATGCATACGGTAAATTTGTCGCTAACTCAAGCATATAAAAATATTAAATCGATCGAAATATATCCGAAAAGATTTGGGAGATGAGGGCTTCATGCCGTACAGTAAGGAATCGGGCAGCAACTCCTGGTCCTGGCCATCTTTTTCTGCTGTCGAAAATTTATTTATTTTCGTCGAAACTGGCCATTGCCTTCGTTCCCGAGGATGATATTTATTGAGTGAGAACAATCATTTGCCGGCATCGAGGAGCAGCAAGGACATTCGACCAGTAGCACAAAGTTTGCTTGATGCATTCGAAATTATTTTCGTTTTTTTCGGTACGTGGAAATTTGTGTCACTAGTGCGCAATTTGTCAACGGTTGAATTGTCAGTTCCGGCAAAAACAACGATTCAAATCGTTGAAACCACTTAGGAAATTAGAAATTGCACCTTTTTGCTCCTTTTGACCATTGGGAAAATTAGTTGAACAACGACTTTACTGATTTTTTTGCCCATCGGTGGTTTGATATTTTCAATTTTGTGATTAATTGCAATGGTTTTGAGTCAGCAGTGCACGATACCTGTGAATTTAAAAAGCCATAAAAATTTTATCGAGTTTCAAATGTTGGACATTTTCTTAGCAAACGGAAAATTGTACAGAAAAAAATGTTAAGCGGGTTAAACGATGAGAGACTAAAGAAATCCTGAAGTCCAAAAATAATGGTGGAGTTTAATATTAATAACAAAAAGGCATTCTCGAACTATCGCGCTTATATGCAGACGGAAAGACACACTAACGGATAGACGGACAGGCTGACGGACGGACAGACAGACAGACGGATAGACAGACATATGGATAGACAGACATACGGACAGACAGATACACGGATAGACGGATAGACGGACAGACGGACAGATGGACAGACGGACAGACGGACAGACGGACAGACGGACAGACGGACAGACGGACAGACGGACAGACGGACAGACGGACAGACGGACAGACGGACAGACGGACAGACGGACAAACGGACAGACGGACAGACGGTCAGGCGGACAGATGGACAGACGGACAGACGGTCAGACGGACAGACGGACAGACGGACAGACGGACAGACGGACAGACGGACAGACGGACAGACGGACAGACGGACAGACGGACAGACGGACAGACGGACAGATGGACAGACAGACAGATGGACAACGGACAGACGGACAGACGGACAGACGGACAGACGGACAGACGGATAGACGGACAGACGGACAGACGGACAGACGGACAGACGGACAGACGGATAGACGGACAGACGGATTTGTTTGCCCGAAAATAAAACAAAAAAAGTGAACTAACTTTTTTTCGTCCGAGGCTCGTTTCTATGCTTTACAAACTTTTGGGCTGGATTAAACTTATAATATTCTCAGATTTCATCTAAGCAACAACATATTTATGGTGAAATTTAAGAATTATGCACTCTTCATTCGTTCAACTCTTTAAGATCATTGCATTTTTAGTGTTAGTGTCAAGTGTTAGTGTTAGTGTCGAATAAATACCTCAAGATTGGGTGCAGTTACAATTTAGACTGATGCATCAAATGAAAGGTAATTCGATTCCCTAAGAAACAAGTTATAACACTTAACCTTGTGATTTTTCGTGTTCAAGAAACACTTTTCTTAACCACCCTGTATTTTCACTGATATTAAAAATTTACCCACCCTGTAAAACAATTTTTTTCTCCAAAAATATGAAGGAATAGCCCCTTACAAGGTGGCACATGGAGCCCCAAACACCCTGTAGATGGATTTCTAATACCAATATGATTTCTTCAACCTTTAAATATGTTCATATTTAGTAATCGAAAAAAATAAACATGTCATATATTGAAAAATGCTTGTCTCTTTGTTTTAATCTTTACACTTTTATAACTAGAAAACTACTCAATCGGTTTTGATTAAATTTCCATGTTCACTAATGACACAAACTTTCCACTGAAATTTATTCGTCATCCATATAAGATCTTAGATTCACGAAACCACTTGAGACGTTATGTTAAAATTCTTAAAGTGGACAAATTTGGTGGGACTTTCCCATAGTTGCTATGATATTAAGAGGAGTTTAGATGAAAACAGTTGATTTTTATGTTTCAGGAAACGTTTATGCTATGAAGTTGAAAATTCGTATTTATATGTATAGAGTTTGCAGAAAAAATGCCGACATATGTATGTTAAGGGTGAAGAGGAGAAGCAGGGACGCCGGTGAAAAAATGCCGACATATGTATGTTAAGGGTGAAGAGGAGAAGCAGGGACGCCGGTGTAATTTGGTTTTTGTATATAGGTAACTGAATGATTGTATGTCACAATTTCATTTTTGACTCACAATGGACTTATAGAGTTTCTATCATTAACCGATATTTCGGATTCAAAAGAAATTCTTACTAAGTTCAAATTACTAACTCCTTCACATATTTAGACTAAAACACATTGAACGAAAATTGATGCACGGATATACCTATTATTTTATTGACCACTTAAATTAAATTCAATTTTGATCAATCAGTTGATTCTTGTCATAGCGACAATTTTTTTCAATTTTAAATAATTACATATATTTATATTGACCTTTTTTCTTGCATTTAATATTCAATAATTTAAACCTACACCTTGGTGGAATCAATAAAAAAAATTAATATTTCATAGTGGATAACACTACCAGGCTCATATAAAATAAATGCAAATACAATATGCGCAATTTTATTAAAAGTAAAATCAATTAAATTAAATTAAATTAAATTGATTACGTTTCTTCCGATACGAAATTCATTGAATTTTGTTTTATTATTCGAACCGTAACGCAACACTAAAGGTTATTTATTGATGTGATGTCAGGTGTATATCGTATTAATTCCAACGTGAGGTATTATATTATTTTTTGTTCTTACTTTAAGTATACTTAGTATATACAAATATTTGCTTTTTCTTTTCAATATATTGCCATTTTCGTATTTATTTTATTTGTTATAAAAGAAATAATCATGTGGATATAATTAATAAGTCATTCGACGATTGGCAGCATACGATGTTAAATAATACTGCCAATTGTTGAGTGGAGAGTTTTTTTTTCCGAATATTCGGAATTATTTTGCATGCGAGAACAGTCGAGAGACTTCCACGCTGTTCTGGTGTATATGTAGATGGAATCTATGAACAACCGATAAGGATAAGAGTGAATCTTCTCGAAAACTATCGAATTTTTCCGCAGATTATGCCACGCCCTTTGGTCATTGAGTGGTTGCTGTTTCTCTCACCAGAAAGCGATCGAACCGCACGGGTTGCAATGGGAGCGTGTAACAATATTAAATAAATAAAGTATCTATTAATAATGTTTAATATTAAATTAATATTTTTAGTCATACAACGGATTCAATTTTCTTTTTGTTATGAACTAAAATTGCAATAAACCGAAAAACGAAAAATCCTATCGAAAATTTCGTTCGGTTGTTTGTAACGTGTGTCTTAGAGCCTTGTGCGTTGGAACTTTTTGGCGATACTTGGTGGCTTGTGTTTCAACAGGAAATACTCCATGTCACACTGTTAAAGTAGTAAATAATAAAAGAATACAAAACTAAACTAAAATTTGAATTTGAATTTGAATTTAAATTTGAATTTGAATTTGAATTTAAATTAAGATCAAAAACTGAATTTATTTCAGATTTTTTTTTTTTTTCTTACTAATTTGTTTTTAATCAGAACATACAGTCGTAAGTTCTTGTCGGGTTCACCCCCAAGCAATTGCTCTTTTACTGGGCACAACTCACATGGACACGGTGTCTTTATCTGTCTGCTGTGTACATGAGAGCTTCCCATACGATTTTCAGTTGTGTATTCGTGAAAGCTCAAGTGAATATTTCAAGTCAGTTTGAAAAAGTCATGCTTTCCAACTATTCCCGCCAGAGGCATTCCAGTACTTAGTGAGACACAATAGCTGGAATCAGCTGACTCGACATGTCAGTATGTCATTGGGCCGCAAAAGTTAACTCGAACCGTTCGCAACTAGTCTTAAGTTACAAAGTGATCGTTTCTTAGTGAATTGTTTCTGTTTTGTGTGCGTTTTATCGTTGATTGGCGGCCACGAAAGTCTCCCGCGAAGAAGGAAAACAACGTCGGCATCATCAGAGTAATAGCGAGAGCCAAGAAAAGTACAGCGGCCGGCTTCTGTCAAACGAACGCGTCTGAATTGAAATTGAAAGTTCTCCGCTCGTTTTTGTGTTTTTAAGGTTTGACCGAAAGCGTGGAGGTTGATATGGAAGGCGCTCTGCTACCATTACGTCAGGGCCCGCCACCGCCTTTGGCAAGGGAACTCAATCACCTACTCAACAAAAAAAACCAAATCGAAACCCGATCGAAAATACCGCTATACGGCATACAACTGTGCAAAATCGGCATCATTTTTCACATTTTATTCCGATTTTATGTGAAAAAAACCGTTCCCTTAAGGACATATCCTCAGATTTTCACGTGTCGCTTGTGAGACTACCACCTACTCAGCAAAATTAACAGAATCGAAATTCCATTAAAATTGTCTCGGTACGGCATGCAAACGTGAAAAATCCGACTCATTTTTCGACGTCTGCTCCATACAAAACATACCCGCCGTGGCACATATCAAAACGAGAGTGCATTAAAGTGCTTGTGGATGGGCGGGTGCTTATTTCCACCCCTAATCCAACCAATCACGTAGCGCTCATTGAAAAAAAACATTCGAATCCGGGCCAACATCCGAATCCGGTCCTCCATCCAAGTACTGCGCTGCTTTCTTAGCTGCTTCACTTAGCTCTTTGATAATCAGCCGGAAAACGCGCCGTTCACTACTTTTCCACAGTACGTTCACATCGAGCGATAGCTGCCAAGCGCTGAAAACGCAAAAGACGTCTGAAATCTTCTATCAGTCGGAGAAAGATCTCTGGATGGTCATCTTAAGCTTGGGAAAGGGTTTCCTTTCGTTCTAATTCTCCTTTTTGATCGTCCGCAGGTGAAAATATCACAAATTTGTATACAAGCGTAAGTGGAAATATTCAATAGAAAGAAAACCGACTCTGTGAATATCATACCTTTTTGTTGAACCCGACACCTTTTTTTTACATTTTTTAAAATGTTTTTTTATATATATACATAATACAGTATTGTCATCGATTTTTTTTGTTTAAAAAGTTTGCTACATTCAAAATTGACATGACTAGTAGACACGAAAAAAGTAAAAAACATTTTCAGTCCGTCTGTACGCCGCGCCGTACTACCGCTAGAATCATCCTGGAATATGACAATTATGTAAAGCATACTATATTATTTGTAGCAGCGGTGTAAGAATTCTAGTGTAAGAATTTTATTCTAACCGCTTCCCGAACTTTTTGTTAGGTTTTCAGTCACGTAGTAACCTACACCGCATCTCAGAATTAAATGCGTTTCGAACTTCTAACGGATGGCAGATTTTTTTTCTAAAATGTCACAAAAGTGGTAATGAATCAAACTTTGGGAACTAGAAAAAAGTAGATATCATAAAACAATCATTATTCTGGATTCAAAACGAAAGATGAATGTATGATTGGCTACTTAACAGCAGATTGATGAAGAAATTCATTAAAAAAGTGAATAATGAGCAACAGTTCTTTATCGCGTCTTATGGACGCTGTTCTTGAACTTACTAATTCAAGCAACTTATTACACTTTACCAGAAAACTACGTCCTAATGAGGTCCTTCATTAGGTACGATGTATGTCCACATATAGTTTACGGAAAATCTAAATAAATAGAAATCATGCGAATCAGATTAAACCAATATACCTCAAGAGAGACGTTTTTTTATTTACGTTCTAAGTTAGCTTCCTAACGAAATTAGTAACACAAAATTGTACCCATAATTAGAGACTTAAGAAATGTTTGTACAAAAGGCAAATTGAAAACGAACTTTCACCGCCATCCTGACATATACACAAACCAGCATAACTTCGGGTCTTGCCAGGATACCCAATTGCAAACATAATTTTATAAGATTGCGTTCAGTTATTTCCATAATTTCTCAAATGAAAGCTGACAATTAATATGCCCCCGTTTCTAACTTTGAGATAGAGTCGAGTCCCTTTTAGGTATTAATTGGATACGTTGCCTTACGTTAAATTATTTAACAACCAACACAATCCAATTTGGCCTATACTACAATCTATGCAAGTAACGCTTCTATCTAGCATTTGAAACTACGGATGATTAAACCAACCCCTACGGTTTCCAGCACTTCAATGGTGGGTAGATGGGCAGAGTAAGTTTATATATATATGTGCGAAAGTCCTGTGGTCAGTGTGCCACATGTAAAACTTTTCGGAGAAAAGGAATTCCATTGCGAATTGAATTTCCTTCGTATTTTTGGGACATAGAACCCTGAAATAGAAAGTTTTTAGTCATTAGTTTCAGGCACCACTAATCTGCTTAGCTTATAGCGTTCCCGTATGGTACTCACCGGAATTCTAGAATCGTGTGTAACTGCATGGCTTTGAGATATGCTAAAGTCACTGGCAATTCGGTTTCAAATATTAAAGTTTAATTAGTGAAGAAAACTAAATAATTAAAAGCGGCCAACGGATAGAATAGAGACAGGATTATCTGTCAACTACTTAATTGCCGAATTTAGTTGATATGCACAGCTTAAATTAGGAGTTTTTCCTTGATATTGGCACCTGTCCAATGAGGAGAGGGTGAACCTCGAAAATTTACATAAAGTATCCAGCTAACGAATATATTTTGAACGAAATTTAGTTGAATTTTAAACTTGAACGCATTTGCATAATGTTGTATTAACATTGTTGAAAAATTTTAATCATATTGTACTGGTCTTTTGAAATCATGAATTACAGAACTACGATTGAAATTGTAGTTGGGGACTAGTGTTAGGGTATTTTCTTATAATCGCTTCTCTCATTTGTTAATGACATTTGTATGGTAACTGCTTCAAAGAGTACTGTTTCGTGGATGTTTTCATGCTCCAGTTATTTGAAAATGTGTCAAGTTTTTTCATTCAGTTGCAGGTTCTCTGGTAATCGTGGAAGAAATCTCGAAACTTGAAATTTGCACAAAATTTATACTCAACACATTTTTTATCCACTGCAATTTCGAATCAAGCACCAAATTTTTAATCGCATTTTTATGGAAGTCGAAGGTGTTCTTCGTTTATGAAAAAAGGTACCACTTTCATGTTAGTGTGCTCTAGAGAAAATATCGAGTCCTATTTAAATGTATTTACTAAAATATCTAGGAGCTAAATTCTAGTGGTGTAAATAAAATGTGTAACTAAATTCTAGTTGAAACAAATTTACTGTGTATTAAATCGAGAGTCGCAAACATCCACATCAAAAATCCCCGACTGCAATATGAATAATATAGTGTGACAGCATAGTGTGACAGCAATTTTAGAGGCTTTGTGTGCACGGCCATAAGTTGCTGTGGGTACAGTGCTTCTACCCCTACTAAGTGCCCCAACTATTTCATTTGACAAGAATTGTTACTAAGTTTCAACTTTGTAGGTTAAGGGATCGCAGAGACAACATATTGGGACCGAATGAACTTAAATCAAAATACTGCCGTAGTTCTGTTATTAGTGAGAAAAGTATTCTGTTCTCATTGTATTTTGAAAATATGCTTTTATAATTCAAAATGTGTTTGAATTCTTCCTCCTTCTCCTCATATGCCAAAAAGTCTGACTCATTTTGCAGTAAGTCCGCGGCGACTTTGTGGAAGTCGAAAACAAATTGAATTCAAAGGAGTTTGGAGTTTTAGCGGGAAGATGGCTTTTTGGTTATTAAAAAAATCATAAAGTAAAATATGACGAAAAGTCGACATTTCTATTATGACTTATGTTCCTCTCTGTGTCTTAAGAATTTCCAAAGAAAATACTTAATCGATAAAACTCCCGTTCTAACACATTAAATTTAATAACATGTCGTATGTAATGCATATTAGACATAACATGGTAAGTGATCAAGTGCGTGTAGGTACCTACATAAATTTTTCGAAATGACTACCGATTCGGCACAAATTTGTCAATATTTCAATAAGGTAAAAGCATTTTCGAGTAATTTTTTTCTTGGCATATGAAAGACTGTAACAACAGCATGAGAAATTGCCTCATTAAAGCGAAATTTGTTCGACAACAACCACAAAAATACACGTACAACAATTCCGAACTGTGTAAAGTTACTGTGTAATTAAAAGACAATTAACTATTCGCTTGAACACTTGTCTTTTAGTAAATTGTGCTTTTTTTCTACCAGGACTCAACTGTTTTTCATGTTGCGTACAGGTAAGTACAATTTTCTCACGTAAGCAAAGGTAAGCAACCCTATTGAAATAAATGCTCCAGAAAGGAGATACCTCGTCGTAGACCGCTAGCTTGTTCTGCCCGCTTGTATCACTAATCTTGTTCTACTCGGTCTGATGTTATCGTGTATCTTCAATATAAGATGGCACACAGGACATTTAATTCAGTTTGATAAATTTACCTAAATGAGATTTTAAGGGTCACCAGTTTTCCCAGGTTAATGAGTTTTTCGATGAGGCGAGAGATTCTTTAATGGCCTATTGGATCCTGCGTTAAGGATATTGCGGCCGAATGGAATTTTAGATGATATTGTAAGTGGTTTGATGGCAATAAAATCATTTTTAATGGCTTCTGATAGCAAATATTAAGTTTTGATGAAAATTGAAACATAATTTTTGATTTCGATTAATTTTAAGAGATTTATGAACTTCGGAAGTGCTTTATGGGCTGGTTAATGATCATCGATGTTTAGATGGGGGGAGAATCGATTTATTCAGTTTATATTTATCTTTTTCGTGCGTCACAAATTGTTTATTTCATTTACAGTTGTTATTGATAATCAAGTAAAAAAAAACACACGAACAAGCCAGTAAGTCATTGAAAAAATCTTTCTCTCCGGCCGCAACTTTATTATTTTCGGATTAAACTTCGTGAATCGGTTAAAGGGGGAAGTTTTTGTGCCACTGCTATATTTCATATAATTTTGTCATACTTTGGAACACGGTCAAAGTCGATATATAACATCGGTTGTTTTAAGTCAATAAGGTTTTTTGGTGCGGAAGTTTTATCAAACACGTTTGGGTATGACGTACTGTGGACCTACCCTTCATTCAAGAAACAGAACGTTGGTCGGTTGAGTTTATCTGTTCTTCATTCGAATTTCGACAGCCAGATGGCGCTGTTCAATCAAATTTAATTTGACATACAAATTAATATGTTATGAATTCAGTCAAACAAATTTTAAAACGCATATTCGTGAACTGCGATGTTCCAAATAAATCCGTTTCCAAATAAATCCGTTGTGGTCATCGCGTCGATAGTGTGGTGAAGAAATTGAAATTATGAAGCAGACATACCAACTGCGACATTCATAATATTCTGAGATTATACCAATAGCTTTTTTTTTCTTGAATCTAAGATAATGAAAAGAAAGAAACCACACGAATTATAGAATGTCATTGTCTTCCACACTTATGTACTTTTGTATGTAAGGTAGCCGAAGGATCATGTACATTTTATTTACTAACGTGCTAGTCCTTAGCAATATTTCGTAAAATTTTTTTAACTACATGGCTGAAAGGTTTCATTATTACATAGCTAAAAATAAATACACAAATTTGACTTTATTATTTTAATAATAAGTAAATAGTAAAAAAAGTACCTAAAACTTAAAAAAAAATTGCAAAATTGCCTATTTTTTTTATTTCCACGTCTTACGACTAGTAGACCACAAAAAAAAATTTCCGTCTGTCCGCCGTAGACGATGTACGTTGTACGCAAAACCGTTTGGAGGTGCATAGCTTACAAACTTCTCCTGATATTAGGTTAAAGTTTTTATGATAGGTAAAGCGGGTGAGCCCTTACGAGTGTTATCTTTTGGAGTAGTGAGGGTTTACCGGGGGAGGAGAGAGGAGCGTTTTAGATGAAAAATTTCGGTTTTAAATTTCAGCCACCGCTTATGCTAGAAGGTTGAAACTTGGAACTTATGTAGGTATAACTATGATAAAGGACCCATTTGCCAAAAAAATGGTCGACAGGGGTTGAGGGTTGAGGGTTGTGTGAGTGAGCTGGAAAACAATGCAGCCAAACTCTTAAACGCTTTAAAAATGTTGAGGGTGTGGGTGTAGGAAGTGATGGTGGGGAGGGGGGTAACTGAAGAAATTCTGATTTTAATTTCTCGTAAGCAGTGAACGATAGAAAGCTAAAATTTGAAAACTGTGTAGAGCAACTACACAAATTAATATATGGCACTAGAGAGGTGTACAGCTTAGAGTGGTATGAAATTATCGAACACTATTTTAAGGACTTTTGTAAGTAAGTTATTGTGGGAAAAGACATACAGTCGTATAGGCAGAAGATAGATACATAGATAGAATGAGAGAGAGAGAGAGGGAGCGGACTATTTACAGAACATTATAGTAGCCTAATGTGTTTCCTAGAAAAACGGTAGACAGACATATTGGAAACGGATGGAAGGCCGGATGGACATACAGATGAATATAAAAATATGTAATTCCAAAAATACAAAATAATACTGTCACTGCGTTTCAAAAAGTTTATATTCCACATTCTTAAGGACAACAATAAAGTAAAAGTAACCCTTTAAAATTTCTTCAAAGATTTAGTATTTGATACCAAAGATGTTCTCTTCATCCAACGATATACTTAAGTATCGCACTCAATATCCAAAAGAGGATCCTTCAAATTGCACTTTTCTTAACACATATATCAATACAAAAATTTATAATAACAATTTTAGTATCGGATAAGAATTCTTTCATCATTTCACAGCTACACAATAAAAACTGAACAATTTTAATTGCTCGTATAAGGGTCATATCATTTTCTCTATTCCCATGTGTAGACATTTCCTGACAGTCAAGTATCAAATGCTTCTTATATGGGTTTCCTTATGGATATGGAAAAGATATTAAAGTCAACAGTAGAAACGACTTCCTTCTACGACTTGGCCGTCCTCTTCCGTTTCGTACGCTTTTGTCACACCCGCAACAGCCCATCCCCCTTACACCCTTGCACTTCTACGAAACTTTGTTCATTAAGAGACTCTTGAAACGAGCGAACCATGTCTAAGGGAATCGCCGAGATGAATAGCCCCGTCTTCAGTTCAGACAAATATGCAAGCGGGAACGTTGTGTATCGCATTTTTATCCTAGTCAAACTCGTATCGTATATGTGTACAGGATATATGTACATACCTCGTATACGTTATCTGTATCTATGACATTAACAATGATATCCTCTGGTACAACAAATTGTGCACAAGTGATTACACTTATGTCGGTGTACGGTTAAAGTACCTATTCTGTCGTATTCGTTCTTTTCGGCATTATGATCGTCCATAGATGAAAAATAGGAAGCTGGGAAACGGAAACTTCAAAGAATTTCCTCGTTACACGCGGCTAAGAGCATTAAAAAGAGGAAAAGCGAATTCCTAAGTACTAGACTAGGGCAAAAAAGCGATTATGAGCCTTTCAAGATTGGAAGCCAACGCAAAGCACCTGAAGCTATGACTAGCAATTAAAGGACGATTTAGTTGTCAGGTGTATCAAAACCAGAACTGCAATTTAGTTAGGGATGTATTCACAAGCAGTACCTCTACTGAAACTGCTATCCACTTTTTTTTTAGATGGCAGAGTCCATGTGAAGGACATTCGGAAAACGTAAGGCTGTTCGATTGTTGTAGAAAACACTAGAGTTCTAGTAAGACAGGCACAAATACGGAAAGTGGTTCCACAGAATAAAGCATATGTCCAATTAAGGAATGCAATTTGAAAGGAAGTACGGATAGTGAAAGTAATTGTAATTGTATAGTCTAACGATTTCTAATTATTTGTATTTCCAGACATTCCCACTATCTAATGGATCGCATTCCTGGTGTTTTTGGTTTATGTTGTCCGAATGAATTAATAATGTTGTTGACACTCGTAACTAACAATTTGATGATATTGATAATGTCAAAGAGTCATGTCTGTAACGCTATTTCGTGTTATGAAAGAAGTATTGACACAATAGTGACCTACTTTTCTAAAAAAATAAGAAAATATGTCACCAGTCAAATAGATTGTTATCGGACTGTTTTGATTGAAATGTGGTGAATTATTGAGCAACACGAAGGGATTTCTATTCCTTAGTAGAACCAAATACCGAGAAAATTTAATTACCAAATATATGGGCTTAAAGAAGTTGAAGAAAACCATATCCTTGGGCCATTTTTCAAGATGGACAGCCCTTTATTGTAAGATTTTCAACTTATTGTCAAGGCTGTAAAATTAGAAATCATTGTCTCTAGTGACCTTTCCATACCATAATCCTGCGTAAAAGGTTACAGATCCTTCCGTTGAACGCACACTGACTAGACGAATGCTACGTTCGACAATGGGTGTTCGAAATTCCGAATTATTGATCTTTTCTACTACTGCCATTCCTCACAAACAATCTACATATATATGGTACATGTGCATATTTAATAATGAATCTTTGTTTGTCCACTATGCGTTCCTATTGTATTCGTACGATTGCGATGCCACTTTGGTGATTTGTAAAGCACAACCCCGCGAAGGTTTCTTAATAAGTAAAAATATTGTACAATAAGAGAAGCGTGTATCTTTTCAACAAATGAGTCTATTTCATATAGTTTAGCATCCCGCTGAACTGTGTGTTTCTTGTGTATGTGTGGGCAGACTTGACAAAATTGAACAACTAGAAGAACGGAAGCAACGGTAGCAACTGGAACAACAGTACAATGGGGGCGACGGAGCAATGGGATTAAAGGGAGTAACGGGAACAACGGCACAATTGGAGCAACTAGAGCAACGCAGAAAATCGAGAAACGAATAGCGGGAGTAACGTGATACGTGAGTAACCTGAGCAGTGGTAGAAATGAGAGCAACGGGAGGAACGAGACTAACTAATGCGAGCAATGGGAACAACGGGACCAACAGAAGCAACAGGATTAACGCGAGCAACCAAAACAACGGTAGAAATGGAAGCAACTTTAGTAAAGTGTGGTGAAACGTCGCGTCACGTATTAGAAATTGTATTTAACTTATATTTAACTAAGTGTTATTCACTTAACTTTAAATTTTACGAGTTTGAATTAAAGTTGGCATATGTTTTGGAAAAATAAAAAATTTCGGATATATCAAACAAGTTTTTAAAAAGATCTTGAAGTAAAAAGTAATTAATAGAAAAATAATTTAAATAGTTGACTTTAACTAAATTTACAAAATAAGAATTCACAAATGTTTAATGTATTAATTATGAGATTATATAATCTAACGAATTAATTAAAGATCCGTAGATATTATTTATATGAATTTATAATCTATTAAATTGAAGCAATAATAAATTAAAGATTTCGTTTGGAATCACATCAACAGGAGCAGCGGAAGCAACGAAAAGCAAAGGTGAAACTTAAGAAAAAATTGCTATCCTGATATTTTACATTATCGCGAATTAGGACCTGTCGACCTAAAAACAGAAAGATATGTCTGTACGAAAATGTGTTTGATTGCTCGAATCTCAAAAAACAGTTGAGCTTTTAAATTCATATTTGTTTTTGTGGGTAGATTGGGTAAGTGGTGACTTCTTGAAAGATGCTGATGTGAAGGCGGAAGAAATTGGCCATTTGAAATGACATTTTTTAGTTTTTACATCTAAAGGCCGGTTTATATGGTGACTGCAAACAGTTTTTACTGAAATTGTGAGGGAGCCAGCTTATCGAATTTTCAATGGAGTAGAAGCAAACACTACAAAAAATTTTGGCACAAACAAATTCACACAAATATCGTCAAAATGTTTTGCTGTTCGCTTCACTCCTGATCAATTTCTCGTTAAAGATTTTCCTTCTCCCTCACAATCTCAGTAAAAATGTATGCAATTGTCATGTAAACCAGCCTTAAGGAACCACCATAATGACTGGAAGTTAAAACTTAGAATTTACTTCGTCATAGTATTATAGAAAAAAGTTAAAAAAAATCGAATGAAAAATGCATGAACATTGTATGTAAAATGCTCGAAATTCGGAATAAAGCTATTGTAAATTCTATAACTTCTGAACGGTTTACGCCACAAAGATGAGATCTTTTAGTAGTTTGTTCGAATATTAAAGAAACATGTTAAAAATAAAATCAGAGGACAGGAGTGCTGTCGTTCAGTAGTGAGAAGTAAAAGAATTTTCCAATATCCATTAGTGTTAGGAGTTAAGGTAAAAAAATGGTGGCTTAAAATAGGGTTTTATTCTGAATTATTGAATCCAAGTTCTTCACATAAATGCATATAGACTGTTTTCAGGATTCTTTAAATTTAACCTCTGAAGGAAAGATGAGGATTGCATTTAATTTCACGAATTCTGTCATATGCGTTAGATCTACTAAGATATTGAATAAGTAAACTTTTAATTCGTCGGGCATTTTATATTAGGAATTCGAATTCAAGGCAGTGCAAATGCGTTGTATATGTTTTCATAAATTTTCTATCGGCTGATGAGATATCAAAATGGTTTTATATCTGCATGCTCTTGGTAATCACCCAAAAAATTTACTTTTCGACTTTTAATCCCAAGATTTCTACTACTACATCTTATGCAATCAATTTCAGAATTTTCTCATATGCGACACGCAAGGGAGTGCAAATGAGTTGCATGGGTTTTCACAAATTTCGACACATCTCTTAGGACTGATGATTTATCAAAGTTTATTTAATATATTGATTTCAACATATTCCGTTGGTGCTCCTAAGGTGACAAATGCTTTTAGCAGCTCGATGAATCTGGAAAAGAAAAATTTCAGAACTTCCCTGGCGTAGGTGAGTATATTTCCTAAATTTTTAATAACATATCTACTATGTCACATATTCAGTCATTTATTTATTTATTTATTTGGAAAATTACACCTTTACTTTGACTCCGTTTTTAATTGTTGGCATGATTTAGATAGTTAGATTGGCAAAAGAGGTTGGTATGGTTATCCTCTATTACTGTGAAGCCACATATAGGTCTATTGTGATGTCATGCCGGATTTACTATGATTCCTCATCCCTGCGCTTTCAATGAGGCTTAGTATTTTTCGAACAGGAACGGTTAGGAATTCCGATGGTTTCATGATATCCTGACCAAAGTGATGAAATCTTTTGTGAGCTATGCCCTGCAGCTCTGGTGTTTTGTCTTGAGAGACTAATACTATTGAGATGTTTCTTATGTATGTGACAATGTCCAGTCAGAGCCGCACTAGGGTACGGGTCTAGTGCCTGCTTAATTTTAGATAATCAGATGATTTGCCATGAACGCCTTTGAGTGCTTGTTACCCGGTGCCAAGTCCAGTTGAATAACTCTCTGCGATTTTTGCCACATTCTGATGTTCATTCTGGCTGAGCTTAATGAAATCCCACAGCACTGGCATGATCTAATTACTAGCAAGATTCGCTCTTTTTATTACAAAAGTTGCTTTGAATTTCCGAGTGGAGAAATGGATCTAGTTCTACAGATGACTGCCATACATACATAAGTTATAATAAAATATCAATCACCGAATGTGCAGTAGCTACGTTTTATTGAGGCTCAAATATATGGTAACAATAAAAACAATTATTTCATGAAGTTAATAACTACAATGTGCAAGCAACAGCGGTATAAACTGCCGGCCAATATATTTTACGTACTGTTTACATGAATATTATTTAATAAATATCTGTTACGATAAAAACGATAGTAAACAATGCCGGCATTTACCTATACACAGGGTAAAATATAAAACAAACATTTTGTTCATAATTTTACCTGCATAGGTGCTAGCTACATATTTCTGAATAATGATCTCGTAGTTGAAATAATAACGGAAAATGTATATTATCTTTTGTAAGCCAAATAATTCGGGTGAAATTTAAATAAACCACTTTGACTGGAAAATAGGTGTGCACAGGAACATGGTTTCCATACACATTATTTTATCTCTAGGGGCATGGCCTGTATATGGTTTCGGGTGGATAGGGATATATTGTAATTCTCGGATGAATGGAGCTGCATGCATCCTTTCCGCCATTATTTAAACAAAACGGAAAATAGCTATTATGATAAATTATATTTTTCCTCGTTTTATTTTTACACATTTCAACCGTAGCGGAAATTAAATGCTGGTCCTCCTCATATAATTCCTAGAATATTTTCGCATGCAAATTTATTCCAGAAAGTTAACAGTTTTTTTCGCAATGCTTTTTATTTTTACCTCTCTACACTCTGCTTTCGGGATAAGTGCATGTTTATTTATGAAATGAATATTATAGGAATATTCGTGTATGTATATTAGCACAGGTAACTACGCCCATCTCTTTCATGCGGATGTTAGCCCATCTAGGCGGAAAAATTTACCTTCACGAAAAACAAAAGGAAGTAACAAAAGTTTTATGCCTAAATTTAAGCAGATTCTCCGCAATGAAGTAACTTTCTTTCAGCGAAAATTCTAAAGGACTTTAAGCGAAAATTCACACCAGTTGGTTCTTTATTGTGTGCTTGGTTTTTTTTTCAGTGTGTGTATTGTTGAAGTTGTACTTAACTTTTTGGGCTGAAAGTGTAGTCAGTGGAGTTATTGTGAGCTCAATCCCGCCCAAAAGTTTGAATCGAAAAGAACCGAGCATTGAACGAAAAAATTAGTTCTATTTAGTTTTGGTCAACCACTTCAAATCCATTTGCTGTCTATCCGTCTGTTTGAACGTGGGCATTCGGACTTATTTGCCCGGGATCCAAGCAGAAGAAACACCATCTCTTCCAAAGCGTTGTGGAAATTAATATCGAATAGGATTAGCATATAGTCATCTGACTTCAAACCAAGTTTATATACGTACTCATCTCCCAACGCTATAGTCACTATAGCACAATACGGAACGACAGTGAACCACACCTTCTAATTTCCGTCTTCAGTATCTATTTGAATGGTAATAGAGACATAGGGCAGTAGTGTTCCCCTAGAAGACGAACTGCAGAGTAACAGCCTTCACCTATTGTCAGGACTTATTTGCTTGTTGGTTTAATTTCTGAAATTTCCGTTGCCAGTGCCAATCAGGATATATGTACATGGGCTGGAAAGCGTTATATGGGCATACTGGTTTATCACTACCAAGTACAGATGGGCAACGTAAAGCAGCTCCTTTTAGTGAGTGAGTCGGAGTTAACTCACTCACTAAAAGGAACTAGTTCCAGATCACTTCGTTGCTCTGTGATTATGAAGAAAATGTCGAATTGAAAACAACACTGAATGTGTTGACCAAAAAAAAGGTCATGCGGTGGCGGTGTCACGTGTGTGTTGACCAAAAAACTAAAAAAGGTCGTCCGGCGGCGGTGTCACGTGACGAATGGAACTGCAGTTCACCAAAAGGAATTAGTTAGTTTTCTCACTCACTTCAATGAATTGCTCTTTTGGAACAGTTTACTCCGGAACGACCCATCTCTTCTACCGAGGTCTGGCTTTCACTCTTCTGTCATTTTAATACACCCAGTGTTCTTTTCCTTCCAACTGTATCCCTTCCAAAAAATTATATTTTCATGTATCCCTTAATGAAAACCTCTATGCGGTGGTTAAACCTAACACTGTAAGCAAGTAGTGATACGGCTGGAACCGTTCAGGAGTTATCGCTTTAAAACTATCACAATTCCAGCTTTGGAGATTTCTTTACAAACAAGCAATGGTTCCACTTACCATTCGCCCCAAGTCGGACTTTTCTTCTCCAATGGCTCCACTATCGTAGTTATATTTAAATTCCAAATTTTATATTTTCGGTTCCTAAGATTGCTGTAAACGGAGGACTAAGACAAAATATATTCATTTGAGAAAGTCAACGTTTTCCAAGGAAAGGTGAGGTATGAGGAAACAGTGAAAATTTCACCTACGATCAAATTTCTGGCTGAACTTTGAGCGGGAGCGACGCGTTTCTTGGCGCCCAGTATGGGGTATCAGCCGGAAGGGAAAGACCCGCTCCTTAGAAGTTTCCAACCTTGTAATGAGTTTAGTTGGGTTTTAAGACTTCAGCCGGATCACATCTATAGCAGAAAGTGCCCTTCGAAACTTCCTGCACTCCGCCCTGCAGTTCCAGCCCTCCAGAGGCCCTGTTAGGCTGGCGAAATGGACTGCCTCCGGGTCTTCCGGTACCTTGGCTTGAGGTTCGCCGAGCTCGTGAACTCTGGTCTGGTGACAGACGATGGCCTCGTAGGGACATCTCATGAACCTCGTGGAAGCAGATTTGCTGTTGGGTACTCGTGAGCAAACTCCCGCACACCAGGTCTACTAACTCGCTCTCCAAGTATGCGGAGTACGCAGCGAGGTGCGGAGATTCGTCATATAGTGCTTAAGGAGCAGGAACAACTCGTTTCCTGACGTCGCCAGACCATTTGGTTGCACACAGGGACGTCATTTGAGGGGGGTAGGGGGGCATTTGCCCCCCCCCTGAATTTGGTATTTTCATATATTATATATAACATATGGAGATTTATATATAAAAATACATACATTCACAACATCTTGCCCCCCCCCCCCTGAAAAAGACTGAAATGACGACCCTGGTTGCACACTACCCCGTCAAAACTGCACTTCCTTCCTTTCAGCCTTTAAAAAACTGGTATTAAAATTTCGTAGGAAGTAAATAAGTTGAAACTCCTCCATAACCAATACCACTGCTTAGGGCGGCCTTCCAACAACAGGTTGTAGTTTTTGGCCATCAGGTCCACATGAACACTTAAGAGTGAATCTTTTGCTTGCAATGATTGGCTATCATT
This sequence comes from Beris chalybata, assembly GCA_949128065.1. Classification (NCBI taxonomy): domain Eukaryota; kingdom Metazoa; phylum Arthropoda; class Insecta; order Diptera; family Stratiomyidae; genus Beris; species Beris chalybata. Next base: position 96,194,332 of record OX421896.1, read on the forward strand.
ATTAAATCAAAGTCATCGCATTGGGATGTCGGGCTTGCGGTTCTTAAATGTAAGTCCGTCCCTTACTCGAGAACATAACTGCTTCATAAAGCTTTGCTTATCGAGAGCCCGCACCTCTCTTTCCTGGACTATTTCAGCAATGGCGCTCGGTACTTGCTCCCGACTACTACTCTGCGGTCTATTTTCCTACAGTATCGAAAAACCGTGGAAATCAGTCGCACTAAATCATTTCCACCTAGGGAATTTAGCCCTTCACGTGGTTTTGACAAGTGGTCCTCTCTCCATGGGAGACGGTCCATGGAGGCAGTTCAAGATGTAGGAACCAAAATTTTTCAACTAAGACGTTCTCTCTCTCTCTCTCTCTCTCTTTTATACTGGCCTTCACATACGCACCTCTAGAAAGTTATCAGTTAAAGCGGCTTACTCAATCTTCTTCTCTCAATATTCTAATCGGGCCTAGGCCTTGAAGTAATACTAGAGTTACTTCATTGCGAGACCAACGGAACACTAGGAGGTGAAGTGGTCAACTACACGCTCGTCCGTGATTATTACCCCGATTTTAACTCAGGTACTCATTTACAGCTGAGTGAACTAATAGTCCGGCACCCAATCCCATTTTCGAAAATTACTTGTCGCCAAGCAGATTCGAACCTGGTACCAGGTGCACCGAAGGCAAGTGCTCTAGCCACTAAGCCACCCAGACTACTACTTAATCTTCTTACTAAATTTGAATTTTATTACTGCACCGGTTTTTGAGCTACGAGTATTGAAACGCGTTTCTATACGCCGTTAAGAGGAGAGAGGAATCCAATCGGCCACCTTAAAATACCCAATGAGAAATGTGTGGAAAATTCTGAAGAGTTCAAAATTGTTCTTCCATTTCCTAAACATTCCACATATGGTTCACCACCCAATATGCAGAAGAGATCTCGACGCAACTGATGCTGTATTTAAGCATGGCAAAGTTTCAACTACACAGCGAAGCGACTATCATTTTCTCTGCGAAAGTATTTGCAAAGTAATTTGGACTGGTAGCAGCGATTGTACAGTGATCAAGCAGTATATAAAATCGGGCAGCAGTTCCAGTAGGGTGATTTCTGAATGCGAATGATAAATCATTGATTTGAATTAAATTGTCTTTTACTTGTAATCCCGGTTAACTCTTAGCCAGCAACCATATCAACCATCTCTGTGAGGAGGCCAGTTTTTCAAACTTGACCTTTATCTTCTCAATGGAGAGAGCAGGGCGCTAAAGCAGTAATATTTTCTTCGATTACTAGCTCACAATGAAAATTTGTATCAGATGCTGATGATGCCTCAAGTCTTAGGCAGTGGTCGCATCTTTAGTTTCAAACGGACCTTTTCTGTTTTTGGGCACGTGCGATTTAACTAATAACAAAATCCCATCACTGTTATTCCAGACCCTTTTCAAGCAAATCACAAAATTTTCCAGCTCCTTTCTTCATTTCACCTTGCAGAATCGCAATGAGATTTTCCGCAATTAAACCAAAGTCAATCACAGCTCCCAATTAGGCGGCAACGACATAGCATTTGTCTCGCATCGACAAATGTAGCAAATTTTCGCAAAGATTTCACACTTCGGTATCGATAATCTAATTATGTCTTAGGTGTCCCCAATAATCACTTAGATTTCTTTTTTTTTTGCTCCCAAAGGAGATTCTCTTCGCTTTTCGAATTTCTTTTTGCCACTTTCACCATCCAGCTATACGCAGTCGAAGTAGGTATAGGTTATAGGAACGAAGATGATGCAAAGACTAGCAATATTTGCCGAGGTGCTAGGGATTGTGTCGACAAATTTGACAGTTCAAGCAGAATAACTAAGTGAGGGTTGGTTATCTTGGTCGTCTTCTATACTGGCGAATATATACGAAATTTGCATTTAACCGAACGTGTCCTTAGGATGAACGTGACTTACATCGTAAATTCGAATCGCAATAGCTTACCTCGAAATATAATTTGGGATAAGTCTACGAGGTCAGGAAAATGTTGGTAGCGTTGCCAGTTCTGTCATATGACGGGAAACGTATGCACGAGAGCGTGGGTGGTGATTGTTTGAAATTTATAACGAAATTCCGGTTGAAACAATGCGATTGTTAGCAGTTTTCGTTATTGATCGACCATTTTGAGTGACTGATATGAGTTTAATTTGTTCATTAAATGGAGAGCATATTTTTGATGGTAATAATCAATTGGTTTTTTGTCGGAATACTTCTCGCAATAGGTCAAATACATAAGTATGGTTCACTTGGATTTTGGCGTCCCTGAAGTTAGTGGATACATAAATATGTTAGACTTCACTATATTAATCCTAGTTGCTTTATTAATTGAGCCGTTCCATTTGAAAGTGGAATAAGTTCATTTTTTCATATGTACATTGGAATATTAAAGTTTTGCGTTTGTAATCATTGAAAAATATTGGTATACGTTAATATAATTCGACTGATGTATTAACACTATAAACCTGTTAAATTTTACTATGCAATAATAATCATTAAAATTGTTAACGAAAATAAACAATTTTTTTTAGCTCCAAATGGACTTAGAGTACCACTTTCAAAAATAACAATTTATAAGAAATAAAAGCAAAAGTAAACATAAGTCCATATTATTATTGATATTGACTTTATTAAAATTGAATTTTTAATGTAAATAACAATAATTAAAAATTTGCCTTTTTTTTGTGTGATGAACTTATTCCACTTTCAAAAAAGACGGCTCAATTCTAGTTGAAATATATTTCAATTTTACTACATTTGGTTTCGGTTGTCTGTAGTTCTTCTTCTGTGTCTCGTCTCGTCGTAGCTCGCCTCTGCTCGCCGCTCTACTCGCCTTAACTTGAATCATGCTCGTCGCCACAACTCAACGTGATTGACTCGGTCAGTCTGGGCTTAGCTCGCATCTGTGCGTCGTAACTTTTAGTATTTTGTCAGGGCTTGTCGTAGTTCGACTCTGATCTTTGCTATGCTTGTCTCTGCGGGCTGTGAACCTTGGCTGACGTTTTGACATTAACAACCAGTTGGTCGCGTCTGTGAGACTCTTTCAGATTTCTCGGAGACATTTCGACTTGTCTGCGAGATTCTTCGAGACGGCTTATGGACAAAATACACGGCATCGAGACAAATGCTCGAAGACATGTCTGCAAATGTCTCGATAGCAAATTTTTGTTTAACGCAGCGCCATCTGTTTGATGATAGCCTGTTGTGATAAAAGCTCGTACTCGGAGATTGGCATCAGCTGGAAATAAGAAAGGGGGTTATAAAAAGAAACGTGCAGGCAGTGGCGAAGTTACCTTACTGCAATATAATAAATATAAAACACTAATAACGTAGTGACACATTCCATGATTTCCAATCACTTCATATCACACTTGTGTCGTTTTATTGCAACCGCACTTGAGCTGTAACTTTTCGCGTACTTAATTTTCATCGTGTAAGTCGCGGACTCGCGGATGACATTTCCAGCGCTTGGAGTGATGCGGCTGTTTATACTCTAGATGAACATATAGAGTATAATAAGTTTAATCCAGCCCGAAAAGTTTGTAACGCATAGAACCGAGCTTCGGACGAAAAAAAGTTATATATTATCTTGTGTTTATTTTTGGCCAAAACCCTCAAATCCGTTTGCTGTCCGTCCGTCCGTCCGTCCGTCCGTCCGTCCGTCCGTCCGTCCGTCCGTCCGTCCGTCCGTCCGTCCGTCCGTTAGCACGATAACTCAAGAACGCGTTGACCTAGGAAGTTGAAATTTTGTCACAACTTGTAAAATGAAAAAAGTAAGGCTAAGTTCGTTAATGGGCGATATCCTTCCACTCCTTCGGGTACCTCCCATACAAGAGTCATTGAAACACGTTTTCACAATTATTGCTCGAATGCTTCAAGTTAGGAACTTGAAATTTTGCATACTTAAGGCTTACAATGTTTGAATCGAAAGTTCCGAATATAAAGCAAATCGAATGAGTCCTTCGTGTAGCAGCCTAGAAAAGTCCTTCAAAAATGTATGCTTGTTACTGAATCCACTATAACTCCAGAACGGGTTAAAGCAGGAATTTAAAATTTTACAGGAATTATTTTTATACCAAAACCAAAACGGAGTTCATTATTTAGCGCCATCCGTTGACTCCTTCGGGTAGCTGTCATACAAAAGTCCTTAATAAACATGTTCACCAATACTGAACGATAACTTTAGAACACTTCAAGTTACGACTTTGAAATTTTATACACATTAATTTTATAATAGTCGCAGCTGAAACTATTAATATGAAAAATATCCCATAAGTCTTTCATGCAGTTGCCATACAAAAATTCTGTAAAATGTCCTTTTACTTACTTTATGGAACTCACTATTAATCAAAAAATCGAGTAGCCACTATACAATAATTTCTACCTCTAAGTAATAGGTCATGTAATAATTGCTTGTGCACTCCTCATTCTTTTGATATATTTCCAACTAAAATATAAATCGGAGTTCAGTATTTCATCTAGAGTATCATACGATTGGCTTGCAGCCGATCGTGACTGCGTTATGTTTTTTGCATTACAAATAGATAGTGGTGGGAGCACATGTTTTTATTGCTATTTCTTTCTATCTAGTGATGAAGAAAGATAAGCAACATGATTCCTAAGTGGTCTATTAAGAGACAAGCGACAAACTGGGCAGAATTCGGAGCGCGTTCAATTCTGAGATGCGATGTAGATTACTATGTGACTGAAAACTTAATAAAAAATTCGGGAAGGGGTTAGAAAAGGGTCGCGGTAGAATACTTACGCCGCTGCCACAAATAATATATGAATTACATAATTGGGTCATACTCCGGGATGGGGCTTAAGGGTTGAAAAAGGAAAAAAAATTTAAAATAGGTGATTATTAAACAAGCCCGTGGAAGTGAAAAGATATTCGATATCCGATCGGACCTGAGAGATATGGCAGAATTCATGAAACAGTATACAATTACTTTACATTCGCTTCGGGGTCGAATTAAAAAAAATCTTGAAAACACTTTTTAGGTAGTTATATGAAGAATCCGTAGAATAAAAATGAATTCAATATTTGGAAAGTCTTAGTAGATATGACGAAAAAGGTGAAAATATATGCATTCAATTTTCACAGATTATTTCTTGGCACCCCCTTTCGAACACCAATGGATATTCGAACTTTTTTTTCATCAGGCTTCTTAATCTAGTTAATTTACATACACACATCGAGTTTCAACTTTCTAGCATAAGCCGTTCTATATTCAAGAAAAACACTCTCATCCCCGTACCATATTGTCCAGCATGCCACAACAATAGCTCTATCTAAATACTAAGTCTTAGTGTTATATCGTAATGGGTTCTCGAGATATAAAAATCAGAACCTTTTCCTTTTCACCCTCGCCAACTCTCCCCTTCTATACCTACACTCTCAAAATTTTTGTTTAAGAATTTATCTTACACAGTTCTTGAGATATGAGACATGAACATTTAGAAAAATTCTTATCCCTTCCACTTTCATGCTCTACCGCCCTCTTAAAAAATGTTACCTTCGGCAGACTCCATTTATCAATCTTTCCTCACAAAATTTTTTTATTTTTCTTGTACAATTGGTTCTTGAGATATCGAAACCTAAAATTTGTTACCCTCACCCCCGTATGTCACTGCCCCACTCAAAAATTTGATTCCGATCTATTCTCCTAGTATGTGTACAGGCACGCATTAAGTTTCAATTCTGTGGCATTAACTGTTTATAGAAGATATGGATTTTAGAATGTATCGATCTCGGCTTTTTTGCGTTTCAGACGCATTATTATTCTCCCTCTCACACCATTTCACACGTACTGGCAAATCTTGCAAATGGGTTCACTATCGAAGTTCTATACAAATTTCAAATTTCAGCCTCCCAACATTAGCGGTTGCTGAGTTCTAGAAACCGAAATTTTCGGTTTAAAACGCTTCCCCAAATCTCCACCTCTTCTCTATCACCTTCACTCTTCACAATATGATCACTTCCAGGAACCAACCCAGTCTATTCACAATTTTTTTTTAATATAATAGCTTAAAGAGTTTGGGAGCCAGGAGCCTTCAAACGATTTTGAGTACAGATGGACTGAAATTTTTTATTGTTTTTTTCGTAGTTACTAGTCATAAACGTGTAAAAAAAATTTCAGGGCAGCAATTTTTTTTTTTCAAAAGCGATAACAATACTGTTGTGAGCTAGGGGTTTGCCGGGATTTCAAGTAAAACAATTCGGTTAAAATAAAACAAGTGATTATTTATATTTCGCACCATAAATTCAATTTAAAAAAAAAGAACAATTTAAAAAAACAAAAAATAGTTTTTACATTCGCTTAACTTGATCGCACTCTATCGACGTCTAGTCGACGTAACCAAAATTACAATTGTCCCTGTCTGAGAGCTTCGCATGCTTTTATACCGTTTGGTGAAAGTCGAGGGACTACGTGAAGGTGAAAGTCGAGGGACTACGTGAAGATTTGATCGGGTGAACTTTCTCGAACGCTTCAGATCGTTCGATTTTTGGTTGGTGTCTTCGATGTGTTCCACTCTTAACGAAGCTCTGATTAGTTCAGTTTTTCCGCTAGGTGTCTGGTTGTTGTTGTTCCCATGAAACGTAACAGATCGAGTTGCGGAGTTGCTAGACTTGCACGTAACAATACTTTATTATTAAGTAATAAAGCAATATTGGAAAAAAAATTCGAATAGATATCACTTATGAAATTTTCGAAAAAAAAATCCTTCCTATAATTTTATATGAAACAGTTGAATTGAATCCAAAACATTTAGATTTACAATAGAAGGCACATTTTAAATTTTTAAAACTGGGTACAATTTTTACGACATTGAAACTGCTCAATTTAATCTCAATTAAGTTTTATTATTAAATTACATTGATCCGTTTTAATGCTCAATTAAATTTCAATTAATTTTTAATTTTATAGATATTATTGTAAATTGAACCGTTTTAATGAAATAATTGCACCCACTTTGATGCCTAGTTATTTCAACTTAAAATTATAAATTACAGCTTGATAGCTGCGGTTTATTTGTCAAATAAAATAGGTACAATTTAATTGCAAAACCCCAAATGAGTTTGCAGCAAGGCCCACTATTCATCACAGACATCCTTGAAAGTTGAAATGTTATCCACATTGATTTTGACATATTTACAAAAAAATGTGTGTTCATATATGCGTGTACTGTACAGCGAACATAATTCAAAACCAGGTCTTTTGAGTGCACAAAGTCACGAGCTTCCTGAAAACCTGATGCTCATATCACTCATATCGAAAACGTTTTGTTATTGAATAGCCCTGGCTAAAGTCGATATTTAGGGAGCATATCGAATTGATTGGCGTCTATTCACCCCTCGGCCGATCTGTCTTTTCTGGTCACGAGTATTTCGACGTCAAATTTTTGATTGATGAAGAATATATTTAATTCTGTGCATGATAAATTCGAGTAAAACACGACTCAATATGCGAGATAAATCGACAATGAGGCCCTATTGAGAGCAATCAGAGCACGTGCCTTTTAGCATTACAGCATTAAAAGGTTTACACATTGATTTGTCATTATTCAAATATGTTTTCACTTCAGAAGCATCAGACGTTTTCCCGCATTTACATATTTTTCGGGTAGGATGAAAACGATGAATCGGAAATAAAACGGTCGTTTTCATTCAGCAATCCCAACCGAAATCAGACTGGTATAATCTCGGTATAAACTTTCGTAAATCACGAATCTACCAAAGTAATCGTTGGTTGTTGTTTTTTGCTCTAATTTCAGGAAGCATTATTCCAGAAAATTTAATTATCCTACGGTTATACAGCTACGGGACTCTGTACTATCACGTTGTGAAAATCAGGTAGATACTTTCTTATAATTTTTGCTACAGATACTTTACCTTTCGTAGATAAAATAACAGCGACAATAGCAATTCGCCGTGAAACATTTTCCGTAAAATCGAAAAATCAAGAAAACATTTTGAGAGATAGAACCTTTTTGTTTGCCATTGCTAGCTGAATGGGATTTTTGAAATTTGTTTTAATATCCGCACCCTATGGCGATGGATTTTTAAGAATGGGTCCGAACGTAGAGAACGATTCAGGAAAGGAACGTTGAACGATACCAATCCCGATATGCCCGCACAAGAAAATTGTAATTAAGTTTGGCTTAATTCTACTCCTTTTTGGTTCTTTTCCGCGCCCCGGATCATTCGGCCTCGAATCCACTAAATGTCCTATCGTATCCTATCATGGAAATTTAAACTGCGCTTCGGGGATGGCAGACATAACATTTAATGAAATTAGGATTAACGCAATACGACCGAGTCTTTGCAAGGCACTTTTTCCCGTCACATTTTATCATATTTCTCTGGAATATGGCCGGGATGAAGGATACACCGTACCGTAATGGTTATTCCCCTTGGGGGCTTTCTTTTCTGAAAAAATAATAAAATACTTTATAACTTGGCATTTTCTTGCTAAACTCAAATTAAACTTGGAGATCTGCAAAACTCATTCTATACAACTAATGGATATTCGGTAAGGTTACTATTTCGAAACAATTTACGGAATTAATTGATAGAGGCATTAAAGTATTTCGTTTTAAAACTCAAAGCTATACTTAGATACTCGAGCTATATTGAACTGAACTGAACTGTAGAGAGCACTTAACCGGATAGAGAGACAGAACACCTTTGAATCTGTGACTTCAATAATACTTTGTAAATCCAGAGATAAATATTTCCATGAGACACAGCTGCTTAGCAGGCATGACTGGTTTATACACTATATTCACCGCTTCGAGCATGAACAAGACCTGTTCTGTCAAAACTGCTTTCATTGATTGAAGATGCACAGCATACATTACAAAACTGTCCGCGCTTGGACGTTGAACGAGCCAAGGTCGCAGAGAAATTCGGAGAAGTAGCAAACCTTCCAGAATCCAGACTGTAGCAGCGAGGATTATGTTGGAACTTCGCCACTTTAAGCGCAGTAGAGCAGAAAATGATGTAATGTAATATTGGATTTTTTGCCATTTTCCACAATATAATTGAAATACCCACAACGTCTGGTCGGACATCCAACGTAGTTGGATGAACTCCACCGGACTTCGTGGTAGTGGCGGCTCGCCGCATAAAGCTAGTGAGGCTGAGCTTTAAGCTTGTGTTACACTGTTCGCTTTTTTTCCCAGTTTTTGCATACTTTTTCGTGACATGTATGGCGAGCTTGTAGAAGGCTCTCATTGGTCATACAGTGTAACACAAGCTTAAAGCTCAGCCTCACTAGCTTCATGCGGTGAGCCGCCACTGCTTCGTGGGTATTCTATTCGATAGTATATATTAAGACTGTAAGCAAATAAACGTTACTCTGAGCCTACCCAAATCATCCCCCACTAAAATTTATATCTTAGAACGCCCATCGAGGCCATTAAGAACGTTAGCAGAATAGAGATTAATTTAATTATAGCTTTAGAATTAAGAAGAAAACTTGTTAGGCTTAAAATTTAAGGCAAAAATAAAGCACTTTTAAAACCTAAAACCACTTTGAGCGCAAGAGAAGCATGCAACACGACGCAGCGCAGGAGATTATCAGCATCAGCTAGTCAGCCAATAACTGACTTTTTTCGGTAGTAATGCTATAACGGCCTTCCAATGAAATACCCAATACCCTGTACAGAATATGCATTGTAAACACATTTAAGTAGGCAAAATTAACGTCTTAAGAATGTAGTGTTCACACAAGGCAACTTCTATTGATACCTGACAGCTTGACGTGATTTTTTCCGACAAGTAAAGCTGTGTTTAATTACCAAATTTATAGTTTCTAAATTGTTTAAAACAGATGTGTTTGCATATCTGTAATAAAAAGTGACTTTATTAGCTAATGCAGTCGTTGCACAAGCATAAAATTCAGTTTCTACAGCATTAAAAAGTATCTTCCAAAGCTTACTTCGATTCCCGTGAGACTCGCAGTGCATGTTTTCGATTGAATGCATCGTAGCTACGTGTTTTCGTAAACGCCTTCGGGAAGTGTTTTCAGCGCGTCAACTCGATTTAAACGCGTCAATCTCGCAGTCTGAACATAGCGTAACGGTTCAAAATACGGGTTTTTCGGGTTCAATACTGTTCGAATTTATTTTGTGTGACTTAGTCCTTTATCAAACGGTTGTTCTGGGAAGATCTATCGGTACTACTGATGAGATGTTTAGTTGGTTAAAAACTCGCATTAACTTAGGCTATCGATGCTTTTACTACTGGTTCCTAAAAAAAACTTAGTTTTTAACTTTTTTTAAGAAAACACAATCGAAAATTGAAAATAGATCTGAACAGGACGAAGAAAATCCTCCAAAGATGAGTATCTTGGGATTAAAAAAGTAATTGAGTTTATTTCGGCATTGCCCAAAAAGGTTCCAATCTGTCTACCATTTTTTTTTTAAATTAAGGACCTTTTGTAGTTAACTCTCAATCCAATTTATAGTTCCGATGAAAGTAGTACTTTTGATTATTATTACTCCCGCTAGTCATTGCTTCAAAAGTTTCTTATGTCTTCATTCCGTTTTATTCGTATTGTAACAGGTAACAGGGCTTTTTTTTCACTTTTATTACTAATCTTTTACTTTTGCGTTATTGTGACTTATAAAGGGTTATTCAATAGGTACATAACAATATTGTATTTTAATACAAACGCACCCTTAAACTATAGAAAAAATAACGAAGTTGAGCCCAGACTGTTGGTATTCGCGCCGACTATGCGGTCCACATTATATTACCATTCCCGGTACATATGCGAAACTGCTGTAGCGATATCTAAAAAACCATGTTTCTCAGGTAATTGATACAATATTTTGGCGTTGAATAATGCCCTATATTCTAACACATCACATTCTACAAAAGAACCGAATCAAAGTGTCCCTTTTTTTAATTGCAACTACTTTTAATTGCAATTGAAAAAGGGGACACTGAGATACGGTCCTTCTCTAGTATTTGATATGTTACTATAGGTTTTAGAAGCTAGTTTTCTTTTACACAAAATTCAAACAGATTGCAGAATTAACGTCACCATTTTATTCAACCACTTAGATATATATTACATATTGCCATTATTAGCCAGTCAACTACCTGACTTTATTGCATCAAACTTCTAATATGGCAGCTGATGGACTACATTATTATAGATTGTAGTAAGGTTGAGTAATTTGAAAAGATTACCCTTGTTATCTAAAAAATCGCAAAATTGTTTGTAGCCTTACGTGTCACCTGCAAATGATTGGCTGAACGTTCACTGAAGTGAGTATATACAATAGCTTCCTTTATTCACTTTAGTGATGATCAAGTGAAAAAATTTGTCATATTGGCCTCAATGCTAATGATTCGCTACCTTTCAGCGTGTCTTCGCCACAGCAAAAAAAAGGTGAAACATTCAATTACTTTGATGAACGGTCTGATATGTCGAGTCATTGATGAATTCGATGTAATGCGCTTTGGTGATTTACTTTCGAATCATTATAGAATAAGAAGTTTTGTGCGATGAATGGTTTTTGTATGAAAGAGTGCCTATGGAATTACGTTCTGCAAAGTAGTCGAAAAATTCTGAGTGGATTTTAATTAACTTAAATTAATTACAGTACTTTTGAATAATTTGCCAATATGTTTACGTAAATTTATCTGAAAATACAAGGTTTTCCAATCAAACTTTGATAAAGTACTCAGTCTAGTCCGAAACGTCACACAAAATAAATTCACCGGCAAACCTTGTATTTTCAATTCGAAATGTACTGTGAAAACATTCATCAAGAATTAAATTAATCTGCTTAAATTATTTATGCTGCAGTCAATTCTTCAACGAAGGTGAACTTTTTTTTCCTTATTAAGCAGTATTGGACTTACGACCTGATAGGCGATCTCGTGTTATTGTGAGCAAGTAGACAATTAGATTACGATTAAAAAAAAACGATTCGAAAATGAATCGCTTGTCCGATTACTATCAAAATTGTTGGAAGAGAAATATTGTTAAAAAAATAGCTTATAAGGAATGAAAATGACGTTGCCAATTTATGTAAGCCCTTGTTTTAGCTGAATCGCAAACTTTTTCCATGAAATTTAAATTAATACTAAGCGAGAACAAATTTTTTTCCTTACGTTGTAATACTGAATGTATATAGTTTGTCGGAGATGATCCTGACATTAAAATGACCTTTATTTATGGTTGAAAACTTCCTAGTAAATCCGATTGTCCTTCGAAATGTGCAAAGGACAATCGGTCGATGGTCTCATAAATTTCGATATATGTACAGTCTAAACCAACATACAAACATACATTTAACATATAAATGGGAAATGGTTAGTATACGTTGGTAGATATAAGGCAAAAGTTCCCGATTTTCTCGACGAATTTCGAGATATTATTCATCGATTGCGATGCTCGTAACGCCAGTTTCAATACACAAAGCCATCGTACTTCTCGAATTGCAGAACAAGCATTTGTGTCGCTTGCAGGTACATTTCCTTATATATGAAACGACGTAAATCACACATAGTTTTGCAGACCTCTTTTATCTCTACATGAAGGACCTTTACTCAGTTCAGCCATCGACGACCTAGAGTCCTCGCTCCGACACCATAGTATGCGGTCATGTATGATTTGTGTTCCCATAGTGTGGCTTGCAATGACGTTCCCGATTTGAATATGTGCTAGCATCATCGAATATTTTCAATAATGTATTCGGGGATGCTACTGTGCTAGCACCAAGGACTTAAATTTTCTTGTTTATTACGGCCAAAAGGCTAATGTTTCGTAGATGGAAATAATTTGTAGACTCATTGTTATGCAATAATAGGGAGTTATTTTCGATTTGTATATTGTGGAAATATCTTGGCACCCGGATTTAGGTACAGTGATCTATGGATTTCATTAGAAACACAACAAGTTTTTGTTCTCAAGAAAGTAAATTAAACCGCAGTCAAAAATTAGGAATGAAATGAAAATGGGGCCCTCAAATAAGTGAAACTCCCAACAGTAACAATATTATTTTTTAAGGTAGAAGTCTGGACCGAGCTTAATACTGAGATCAAATAGCCTTCTTCTTATACATAATTTTTAAAAAATAGCTCCACTTTCATAGCTGTATAGATTTTCCAAATTTCAACTTCCGAGCATAAAAAGTTTCGTATATATTTTCGATCTCTCCCGTCATACGGACACAATTTGGACCCCAAACATTCTGCCCCCTAAAAAATATTTAACTCAATACTTTTAAGGGTTTGAAAGGTAGGATCCTTCAATCTCGTTTGCATGTCAGGTAGGTTGTAACATTGGTTTATTCAAACCTAAAAAGGCCGTTGCGGTACCACGGAACTTTAGAACGTGATTCAATTTAATAAACCTACCTGAGTTTCTATGAAGCATTGAACTCTCATAACCTCTGTTTCAACCAGGCTGCACAGGCAGGTAAGGAAATAGGATCCTAGATGAGTTTTCCTTTTTGGAGATTGTGCTGGACTGGTGTACAGAGAATCTAGAACAGTCTCCCGCCACTAGTCAGCAATGCCACTTAACTTGTTTGAAAATAGTTAGCGTCCTTCAGCATGTCGTCCTAGAGGACAGTGTTAAGGTCCTTGTGAAACAGCCTGCAACATTACCTGCATTGAAAATCACTGTACAGCACGCTCCATTCCTGATGCAATAGGCACCTGTCAACCAAAAAATTTCAAAGAAGGGAGGAGTACCTTGTGTAGTACCTCAACTGAAAAACCTTTGAGCACAGAACTCGTTCAAGTGCATTTTAATAGTCTTACTAGAAATCGAACTTTTGTGGTGCATTGGGACTGATTATTTCGAATTTCTGACCTGGTGGTCTGGGGCTTATCACTCTCCTTCATAGAGTTCTAGGATTTCATTTATGTCCATACTCAGTCTCATTACGTCCACGGTATATAAACCTTGTTGAATTCAATAGTTGTATAGTATCATCATCATCATCAACGGTAATAAGTACCAGCACTTCAAATTTTCTACAAAATCTTCTCAGGTTCTCCGATTTTTTCAAAAGAACTTAAGTGGTATCGCTTCCAACCCTTGCAATCTTAGGGCATTACTGCGTCATATCAGCAAAAGGAACCTCGTCATATTTATTTGTGTACTTAATTTCCAATATTACTTCCTGCCGTATTTCCATGTTTGAACTAAATTCAAGTGGAAAAAATATTAAACACATGATTAACTCCTGCTTCATCCCTAAAAGAATTCTAGGACGAGAAAAATAAGGGACGAAAACGTTTCGAATTCCCAATTTATGTCGTTTGTCCTTTTTTTCTTCTACTGTCCACATAGTCAGTGAGTCCTCCGAAATCCTCTTATTATTTCCTTCGTTTTTTTGCACAGCACCACTTGAAAATGATACTTACCCCTTTCAATTTATTTCTACTTTTTTTCCCTTATGATTGAATTTCCTTTCATAGAATTTAGGATTGTGTATGCAGAAGAGGAAGGAGTCTGCTAATCCTCTCCTTCACTATATGACGCCATCGCTTTACAGGCACTTGGAAGCCTTTTACATATTCTTAGCCATTAGTTCCGAAGAAAAGAATTGGCATGGACTTTTTTTTTTGCTATCGTTTTTGGGATGGTTTTGCGATGGTAAAAGCAAACATGAAAAAATTTTCCCAACAAAAAAATTTTAAACCCAAAAAGTTTCGATAAGATGGTAAGGGTATGGGGGTCTTAGTCTTTGGATATTTTCATTTCTAGAAAGAAGACGTTATCAATTTCAAGGTTACAAACAAACTCTTTGAAAAACTTAAAGATTCCTCCCTTATTTTCTATGCGAAATAAACATACGCCCTTACCATACAAGCATGCATTATATTATATCTGCGTGTGTGGACATTTGCGAAAAAAAAGGTTATCAATAACTTCTGCTGTAGACGTTAACTTTCCCTATCAAGTTCCACAGAACGTGAATATTGGGGAAAATATGTTGAATGTTGGCAGGATGATATGTAAATTTGAGACAGAAAATTTGATATCGTCTTTATGCTGCCGCAGGCTACTTACAGACTTGCGAATGCCGTGTACTCAAAAAAGAATTCTTTAAATTGTTACCGGGTTTCGCGCACGTACCATTCTTTTTCAAGTTCCTCAACGTTCTGACGTTATGTCATATGCATATCGTGGCAGTCCCGTGTACTTAGGACTTGTAAAACACTTTTTTTTATTAAGAACCGGGGAAATACTGAATGTATGAATTTCGATGCAAAGTACGGCAATTTTAATTTAAATTTGAAAGTCGAAAAGGTGGTACGATTGAATGTTTTTCGACCCACGTACACGTATGTATGTTAGTCATATCGATTTCGAAATCCAATCGTAATCGTTGTTCAATTGCATTTTGAAATTTGCCAATAAAACGAAAAAATTTCGAAAAATTTACGTCGTTCAGTGAAAACTTCCTTCCTGCTATTCCACATTTGTGAAAGTTTTGAAAACAACCACTCATACCCTTCAGATAGCAGCGCCATATTTTTAATTACACCACTAATAGTATATACTATACGTAGAAGAATTCGGAAATTTTCTCCGGAAATTCTGCCAGTACTTTTCACGTCATTTACCTGCTACCAACATGTGCGATCTTTGGCGAAAGTTTTACAATTTACACTGTTCACATACGTTCGGGAGTCATAAATTTCCGAAAGTTTTCCATGCAATTTATTATTTTGTGTGTGCTTGTCTCCATATATACGAGTGATAAAGTTTCTTTGTGAAATTTCCGGGGGAGTTTTAACCGTCTCAAATCTCATTCCAAATTGCTCATGCTTTTTCCGCTGTAAGTACTTCCTCATCGGGAAGAGTTGTGACATCAGCACTTATTATACTTCTGGTTACTGTTATTGTTCGCAATATATCAGTGAATCGAGTTATTTTCTTCATGAAAGTTTTCGGATTTGTGCGTAGAGTTATGTATGTGGAAGTAAGCTGAAATTATGCGCTACTAGATATGTGAGAATTTTTCAAAATTCTACAAATACAATTGAGAAATTTCAAATATAGTTAGTAAGTTGTACATTGTAAAGAAGATTCTTATACCTCCCTCATTTACAGATTTCCTATAGTCTTGTCTTGTTTTCTTGGGGTTGAGACGCATATGTCATCTCACTAGTTCATGCGGTGAAGCATTTTATTTGGGTGCTGATTTTGGGCCCACGTTGGGCGCTATTGTAACGGGCAATTCCTGGCTTTTGAACGGCTGATTTTCACTTCATGGCCCGAACCATAGTAACTGACAAAACAGTTTCAAATGTTCTGTCTAAACCCAATGAGCCAAATAAATATGGTGATAGTTGCCTTGGGTAGGGTAGTATTACAGTGCGCCCAACGTGTGCACAAAAAAAAGTTTCTTAGATTACGATTTAAATTTTCTGTGGATTGGTAGCAGGGCGAAATGTGCTACGTGAGCCGATGTAGTTTTATCAAATTTGTTGGCTCAATGATGGCCACCTCTGTTTCGTTATAGTCGATCCTGAGAATCAGGAATTCAAATAGAGTTAAGTCAGTAATATGGAAATTGATATGTTCAAGCACAGGTAGTCAAAATTCATCGAAATGATGATCTTCTTCAGCAAGATATTATTTCCTTACAGTAGTGCCCAATGTATCGATCCAATGATTCTGTGATTAACAGTTTAATGCTTTATAGCAGAAAATCTAACTGATTAGACTAACATAAAAATTTGTTTTTAACTAGATCCGAAGAAGATAATCAATCAACTATTAGCAATTCTTGGAAAGATTACAAAGGCTACATTACATTTCAAAAGTCTTAGCATTTAAAAAAATTTTTCTTCAAAGTTCTATTTATATTTCAATAAAAGGTATATAAATATACAAAATTATTCCTTAAGAACTAGTGACTTAGACCATCACCTTAAATTAATTATGTAAGCTATTGTGTTAAATTTGTTCTATATATTTCGAAGCTATTATAATATTTACTGGGCTTACACTAGTGAATAGATTTTTTTTAATTTTAGTCTATCTATTAATTCTTTAAATTTATTGTTTTGGAGCAGGTAATTCAAGTTATGGTTAAAGTTATTATTGTTAGTTGGGCAGTCTAATAAGTGGCGATAGTCGAGTGTGACTCTGCATGTAGTGCATGTCGGCGGCGTCTCTTTGTTGAGAAGATGTTTATGCGTCAAACTGGTATATTCTAGTCTCATCCGTGAGATGACTATATATTATATATATTTCAATTTCATAGTGAGAGACGTTTCTTGATTGCACTCTCTTTTTAGGTGATTAATTTATCAACAATTGATTACTTATTTACAATTTACTGTAAGACATTGTGAAGGGTGTTTGAGTCATGGGATCAGCTTTTCGTGATTCAAGAGGATTAAGGCTCTCATTTATAATAATGGTCAGCTCCATTTATAAAAAATACCTTTCTATGGGCACTATCTACAAAGGAGTACAAGTTTCTGGCCCTCAAAGTCAAGCTTCAAACTTAGTGCACTTTTTCACAAATTATGTTATATTCTTTAGGCATATTGACTTGACAAACTATTATAACTTCAGTGCGCTCATTATATTTTGATTTTTTCATTTAAATAAAACACATTTTTTTTAAATACAAATAATGGAATTAATCAGTGATATTTTTCCATTTTATTCGATGACATTTCGCCATATTTCTAACAACTTCATAATTCCACGTTTGTAGAACTTCTTATCTTAATCGACAACAATGTGAACCAAAAAATTTTACGATATCAAACCTTAACGGATCGAAAAATAGTTGTGGTCATTTCTACGAATTCCGACGTATTTCTTAAGTCTGTTGAGATATTGAATTCACTTTTACTCATAAAAATCGGGAAAAATCGATTGAATCAATTTTCGAATTTTATTCCCCCTGAAGGGTATCTGTTGTTAAATTTTTCACGAATTTCGGTAAATCTTTATCTTTTATGTTTATTGATATCAAATTAATTTTTTAATTTTAGGAGTTTATGGTATTCAACTCATAGAAGGATGTAAAATGATTATGTACGTTTTTGCAAATTCTTAGATCTGATGAGATATTGAATTGTTTCATCCTTTATAAACGGACTTTGTACGTAATCGCCTCAAAATCAAAAGAATTTTTTATATAACCCATAAAGGACTATCTCGATATTTTATCGCCTATATTTAATTAAAATTAAAATCAAAATACGTAAGAAAAAAATGTTCCTTCTTTATTGTTTTTCGGGTAGATGTCCGGAATGCGTTTAATGCTGATTGTTGGTGTAGGTTACTATTACAAATGTACAACCTCAAGAAAAACCATAGATCTATTTGGCACATTATTTTAAGGGTTGTCAGTCGAACTTCTACCAAATATGTAATAAAGTAGCGCCCAGACTGTTGGAAAATTTGTTCTTTGTTAATTTGATAAAAAATAAAATGTTTTTTCTTATCGGCAACCTCTTTCGGAGGTTGAAATGTTTTCCTTCCATTTTTATCAGCTAAATAATAGCTAGTGTCAGAACAGTATTAGTACAGTGGATACCGCTTATTGTAATCTCGCATGATGTTATAATCCGGATACTGTTATCAAAACAGTTGGGTCCCATTCTCCACAAACGTTCGTTTTTCGTTCGTCTATTGTTATAATCTAGTTAATATTATTATTTTTGACTGGTCCCAAAGTGATTACAATAAGCGGTACCGACTGTATAAACACAGTTAGGGTGCCGTAAAATCATTTTCGATTAACCATTCCCTACCAGTTGTTACATGTATTTCAAGATTAAGCTCCATATTGATTTCGAATGACGAAATAAACGTAAACGTTTTTAAATTAATTTGAAAATTTGCCAGTCTGCAGACAGTTTTCCGATGATTTCCATTTTTTTTCTCGCAGTATTCATATTTAAATCATTGGTAACCATATTCAGAAAATAGTTTCTCCTGTTTTTCTAGGTAAATCACCGCTTGTGATTTTTTTTTCAAATAAAGAAATAATCTAACTCACAGATAGATGGCATTGGTCTGGTTTGAGCGAGGCTCATTGAGAGAGAAGTGATTGAATCAAAATGTGGACACATCTTTTTGAATGACTGCCATCAATTGGATTGAATAGTTTCATTTGGCTATGCAGTATTAAATGCTTGAGAATACTATACGACAGTATCGTTGGTCTGCTTATCACTACAAAGCTCCTATTGAGATGAGAATTACTTCGCATGCAGATGGTTTTTCCTCGGTAAAAGCACTCGACTTATAGTCGTTCAATCAGTCATCTGAAATCCAATCAAATTTTCGAACAAAAGGTCTAATTCAAAAAATGTAGCAAATAATTTCTTGGTAACTATTTTTTTTTTATATTAAAAACATTCACCATAATATCGTACATTAAAGTGTCATCTACGTATATTTAACAAAAGAAACCAGCAGAGATAAATTTATGGTCAATCTAATGTGCGATAAACTATGACGGTCTTTACCCGAAAAAAGGAATGAAATTCTCGTATCTTAAGCGATATGACCGTGACATAAAATAATTATACGATGTAGCGTTCTCTTCCTAAATTGCTACTTTGTAAACAATTTTCTATACACAAATGTCCATCTTTCTCTCGGCGGTCTGATGAAAAGGACGACCGAGGAAAATGTCCTTATTCAGTGTGTCTGAAAATTTACGTGGGTCATGATAACCAAGTAATTATTCATAAAAGTTGTTTAAGTATGTACGATAGTGTGTAGGTACTTGACTAGAATGTGTGAATATTTCATATTCTATAGATGGCTGGTGTGTAGGCACCGCGCTACACTCTTGATAATAACAAAATGCTTCAATGTTGTTTTTTTTACCGCCCGCACATAAACATGTATGAGTGGTGAGTTTACCTTTTGTTAAGTTTACAAAAGCTTCATAAATTTCACCTACATACCTTAAAGGTATGGGTCCAACTCGACTACGTTTTCAAGAGGGAAATGCTTTATATGGGAATCTGTACCATACAAGTAATGGACACATAAATCTTCGGGCAAGTCTTAGAGAAAAGTTAAAAAAAAAAACACGACATAATAAACAACCATAAATTATCAACCCAAAGTTTATACCCGCATATAGACTAGGATACCTGTCGTTTCTATAACAAAAAATCCTTACTTTTCCGGGTATATTCAAGTGGAAATTAACATGAGAAAATGAATTTTTTCGAACTTAGTCGTATTTTCAAAGCATACAATGATCAAAGCTTTCTTCTTTGATGAAATCAATTAAGAAAAGCAAAGGAGTACATACCTGTCCGACACTAGTTAATAGAAAGGAAATCAATTGAATTGACAAATTCGCAATTTTATTAATAAATACCCCAATTAATGTACACCTGGTTAGCAAAAAACCTCTCTTTATCGACGTTATGCTGCAATGGTTCTAAATCTAGTTAATGCCCTTTTATTTTATTATTTATTTGAATAATAACGCACTTTTATTTACAACATTTAAATGTTGCATCCGTATAGAGATTGCTCGTAATAACAGTTAGAAATGAAATGTTTTAATTTTTAAAGAAAAATGTTGCCAACGGTCTTGCCGAAACCTAATTATTTTTCAAGAGTTTTTTCTAGATTATTACATATCTTCACTAAAAGAAAAAATATGACTATGGCAACCATATTTTGGGAGAAGACATTTTGAGTTGAGTGAAACACGTTACAAGATGAAAGATAGTTCTTATAACTGATGTTATGGTTGTACTAACTTTATTGTCTTGTGGCTCTAAACATAGTATGATTATATGTATCAATTTTGAAAATATTTGTAATTTGGTTATTACAACTGTGGTTAAGGTACATCCCATCACCCATTACTACAAACATGTTTTTTTTATTATTTCTAATGGTAAGGCAGGACTAAATTTACGGTCAAGACCAGGATGAATTAATTGTCTTACCAGTTAAAACTGCTATATAGTAGAAATAATTATACACGACTTAGAAAAAAGCAATAACTGAACTAACAAACAAATACTTTTATGTCCAAAAATCACTTCTTTTGTTTTATCTTAATTAACTTAACTTCTGGGCTCTCTTAACTGAAACTGGCAATCTTTCATTGAAGAAACTTTTTTTTGAGCAGTTAATGTTTAGTTGCAATTGACGTTTGGACCGAGGTACATTCGGTCCAAGGTACAGCACCTTCCCCTATGGTTCTTAAAACCAATAACCATAATGCTGTGAACACTAAGATACTACCATATTATAAAAAATTGCACTGGGTATCCTCACTTACTTTAAAATTGGATTCACTTCTCATTACAAACTTACTTTCTTACTTCTTGTTCTGTGTGGTAGACATTTCCCGTCAAATACCGAATAAAATGTCTTCCCAGATTGCTGAAAATTTCTGAAGTCCACATTTCTGTACAGCTAAAAGATTTTGTAATAGTAAATTATATAATAGTAAATTGAAAAAAATGTGTATATCCTTAAAAATTTATAGTAAGTTGAATATAAATATATTTTCGTAACTGGAAAAATAATTGAAATTTTCAATATGTAAAATAAGACATTTCAATACTTAGGCATGCTTCTAAATTATTACCACCTCAATTTTAAAGTTTCAACTTCACTTCACAGCACAGCTATAAATGAACGTAACTCAAGAACGTTACCTTTCACTGTGAAAGAAGTTCTAGTTTTGTTTTTTATTATGACGTATATGTTTAATAATTGCGATAAATATAATATGCAAAACGGTACAACTCATAGTATATTATGAGAAATATTCAATAAACTTATATAGCTGTACTGATCATGGAATATAGTTGCTGTTGTCATAAAATACTTTTACATCATGTAAGAAGCATTAATAAAGTCGGCCTAACCATCTTTATTAATAACATCACCAAGTATGCTTATTACAACCTTAGTTTGTTTGTGTGAATTATAAGTTATGGCAAAAACAACCATAGTTATTTTAATATAGTTATAATAACTAAATTATGGTTAGTGCAACTATGGAAGAATCACATTTTTTCTTTCAGTGTTGAAAAGTTAATTTGGTTCTTAAAATAAAACTACTTAAAATGTAGATTTTTAGCCGATTAATCATTGAAAAAGATTTTCGGTATATTATTATGTACACTAAGTTGTTGCCCATAGAATTAAAAACGAATTTGTTGGCTTATCAGACTTAAGAGATATCCACTTAAGGGTTGAATTTCGAAAAAACTGGGAGACAGGTTTTTAGCCAATTTTGTATCTCACGAAATACCCTTTAACACTCCCTTAGGTGTCGAAATTAGATAGATAGATATATATATATATATTTTCCAAATTATTAACATTTAGGGCTTAAGCTAACCTATAATTAAACAGTGCTCAGACTTTCGTCTAATCATCAAATGATAGCACGTAGACTGGTGTCTCTAATAATGATTGTGAATTTCTGAAGGAAAATGGAGCAAAACCTTCCTGAGGTGTCAAAATTAAAAAAATCCTGAAATGCTTTCCAGGTATTTATATGAAAAAGCGGTAGAATAGAAATGAATTTAATATATGAGAAAAATGATGGCGAAAATCTTGAAAATGTATGCCTTCCATTTTCACTGAAAAATGTGACTGTATATTTGAATTTATATTAATCAAAATTACTTTTCTAGTTGATTTACATGCACATCCAAGTTTCAACTTTCTAGCAAGAGCCATTCTATAGTTAGGAAAAAAAACCGACCCCAGTTCCATCGGAGGCGGAGGGACTTCTCCAAGCACCGCGACCATTGGTCTATTATGCTATGCCTTATATGTAGACATTTCTCCAGTTTCAACCTAGAGGTACTCACTCAGCTTTTTTTCTCTCAAAAATTTATCTAGTTGGTGTAGGTCTATTTTTGCAATGGTACTATGGTCCACAAAGTGTTCTCCGAAAAACTTGTGACACTGAATTGCAACTGCCTCACTGCAGCACAAAATGTGTTCAGAGGTTTCTGTCTGCAGTTGGCAGAATCTGCAAAGCTATGATTCCTATTCTTGATGATCTTTCAAGCGCGAATAACCTGTGAGTGTTCTGGTTATTACCAAACTGAAGAAGCAGTTAGCTTCTTCCCATACCTGTACAATAAAAAATTATATTTTTCTAATGCGGTACTACAATAGCTCCATCTAAATACTTTTCCAATCTCCCACCCTCTCCACACTCATCGCTAACATTTTTGTGCTATAGGTCTATTGGGCTTCTATCCCAAAAAACACTTCCCCACTTTTCTCCTCACACCCCCACCGTTCAAAACCTTTAGGGCCTCACTCAGTCTATTCATAAAATTTCAACTCAACACTTTAAACGGTTTGGGTGCTAGGAGCCTTCAAACAATTTTACGGATAGTACGGCGGACAGACGGCTTGATTTTTTTTTTGTTTTTTTCGTGTCTACTAGTCATGAAGCGTAAAAAAAAGTTTCTTTTTTTAAAATCAATCACAATACTGTAATATTGAAATAATAAAGTAAAATTGACATTATTTCTGATTTATTTCTTTTCTTATCGTTTGATTAAAATCCCATCTGCAAAATTTTTCAAGAATATTAACAAAATAGCGAGGTGTATAAATGTTCTCTGTACAATTTCTCAAAAACTTTAAACTTGCAAATGTAATTCAATTGAAAAAAAAAATAGAAAACGAAACTGTAGGTACCTAACTTCTCAAACTTTAAAGCATCAATCATCCGGTATTAATTTAAATTGAAAAATGAGAGAAAATATATCCAGCTCAGGATAAAAGTAAACTTAGGGAAAAAAGGACTCTTTGTTCCGAGTACTCCCAAGGCTCAACACAACGAAAGAAATAAAAATAACAAGAGAAAACAAAAACGTAAAAAATATAAATAAAAAAAATAATCTTGTTTTTTCCCTACAACTTTTCCAATAGAAACTTTTAATAAAAATTCTTCATTTGAACATTGCCCCGAGCTAAGGCAATTCAACTCACATAAGTCATGCAGAAGAACTCGTCCACGGGCTTCCGGATCCATCAGACCGAAACATCAAACATCAGTTTGGGCCCTCTTCGTCCTTATGTGTGGCAAAGTTACTCCCGGAAAAAAAGTATCGATTATCGGTTTGCGGAAATACCGTGAAAATTTTCACCTGTCCGACTTGCGGGCGCTATGTGACTGAACGTTGTCACTTTAGGTCGCTTGCGTCATTGGCCCAAAATTGCATCAATCGAAGTCAGATTAACCACAGAAGCGTCGTTCATACTACAACTGCTCTTCGGCCTTCGTATAGCCTTACTTTCAGACTTTTCGCAGAGGAAAGCTGAAAAGAAAATCGGAAAATTCATTTACGCCTGACTTATGGAAAGTAACGAATTCAAGCAGCTTTTTTCGGGCGGGGGGGGGGGGGGGGGGGATTTATTCCTTCGGAATGAAGGAGCACATTTGGACGACGGAAAAGTTTCCATCCAAGGATACGATGCAGCAAAAGGAACTAATGCCCGAACAACAAGCTCTTGGAAATCGGTTTTCTATAAAACTTAGCACAGTTGTCACGAACTGGATAAGAAGCTTAACGTCGTCGTCGACGAGAGAAGAACTGAACTGAAATATTTTCAACCGACGTCACATTGAATTGAAATTCCGTGGTTAAATAAGTTGGTGAAAGGCTTCGGAAAAAAGCTTAGAATGCCTGACGAGAGCACGGCATGAGGAGTTTTATAAGATTTATCTGTAATCTCTTTGAATGTAAACGCATAGGTTCCTCGAAGTAACTATGCGTTAATATAAATTGATCTACGAGTGTTCTGTGTGTGAAATTAGTCAGCTTATCTTTGATCTAAGATCGATGCATGGAACAGCCAGTACTTCTTATTCGGATGAATCCATGAAAATCTTCTTTTTTCTTTCACGACCTCAGCCTTGAAACAGGTCCCAAAAGAAATAAGAAGACCTTAGGAACAACACCATTTACGGATGATGCAACTATATTTGTTTCTTGTTATTGTAGCTTTTTAACATCTAATGGAGTGTAAAGCGGTTGTTTACATTTTCACGAATTCCGACATACCCTTTAGGATTGAAGTGATAGCTTTTAATATAATTGCATCAGGATTTTTGATATTTAGCGCATAAGGATCGACACAAATTCTAAAATATCTACTAGCTCTGACAAAAAGTAGAATACAGTAGAATAGAATATTTTTATATTTACCAGGTGCATAAGCTTAAAACGATCGTTGACACATAATAGCTTTAGTGGTCGTGTTAAGCAACCTGGGGACGCCATTTTTTTTATTTAAGTGTTGGTTAGTTGCTAACATTAATCAGTGCACATCGTCACAAAGTTCATTCAACAACATACGTTTGTCTTGTGCTGATCATGTCTAGTGTTTTGCCAGAAAACGAACATATGCGGGAAGCACTGCTTTTTTGCTTCTATTTGAAGAAAACTGCTGCTGAATAGCATCAAATGCTTGTGGTGGCCTATGATAACAATTTTTTAGCGGAATCAACGTGCAGGGCTTGGTTTTGTCGATTCAAAGACGGCGATTTTGACCTGAGCGACTAGAAGCGCGTTTGGTGGAATTAGCAGGGTATCGTCTAGGTACTATGAACTCTTAAAACCTGGTGGAACTGTCGATGCCCACCACTAACACCAACAATTGATCAAATTGCGTCGTGCTCTGCGTGAAAAAAAACCGGAGTATCAGCAAAGACATGACAAGGTGATTTTCCTCCATACGACAACGCACCATCGCACACGTCAAAACTGGTCCGCAACTACATGGACCTACTCAACTGGGAGGTGCTACCCCTTCTCGCTAATTCATTAGACCTGGCCCCTTCTGACTTCCATTTGTTTTCGTCGATGGGCAACGCACTAACTGAGCAGCACTTCGGTTAAATACGAATAGCTATGTACGTTCGAAAATGGCTTGATGAGGGGTTTGCTTCAGGGACGTCATTTCAGTTTTTTCTAGGGGTAGAGAGGGGCTAGATGTTATGAATGTATGTATTTTATATATAAATTTACATATGCTGTAATATATGAAAAAAAAAAATTCAGGGGGGGGGGTGGCAATGCCCATCCTGCCCCCGACGTCCCGGTTTGCTTCGAAAGCGAAGGAATTTTTTTGACGTGGTATCCACAAATTGCCCGAGAGATGAGAGAAATGTGTAGCTAGCGAGAGCGAGGGTGACTACTTCGAATAAAATTGTTTTTGTTTTCTTCGAAAGAAACGTGCTTGCTCTTAATATACCTAGGTGGCCTAGCCATCCAAACTATGGATTTACTTAGACCATTCGGTCGGTCTATTGTGATTGATTGTGATTGATTGTGATTGATTGTGATTGATTGTGATCTTAATATCAATATCGAAAAACCTGCTTGGACGACAATTCCTCCCTAAAAGAGTTAAAACAGCGTTGATTATATTTTCACAAATTGCGCAATATCTTCAATTCAATTGGTTGGCATTAGCCTAAAATGAAAGTGAACGGATAGTCCGGCCCAGGCGCGACTGATGGGGGTTTGGGGTGGGGGCTTCAACCCCCCCCCCCCCCCCCCCCCCGAAATGATGTAATTACAAGCGCATACCTAAATGTAACTTATACTCGACTTGTAAATTTGTCTAACACCCCCTCCCCCCCCGCAATAATTTTTTGTCTGAAAACCACCCCCCCTCCCCACGAAATAATTTTCTGCTTTCGCGCCTGGTCCGGCCCTATTCTGAAATTGTGACCTATCACAGGTCACAACTATGGATGTAATAGTATAACTGGATCGGCTGTATTACGTAAAATTCCAATATGTGAAACTAATTCATTTCTGACAGTTGTTTCCATCTTTCAAAAAAATGTTGTACGGTTTAATGACAATCATTTCTGACAATTGTTTTCACCACAGCGGCGGATCAAAAAAAATTCCG
This sequence comes from Beris chalybata, assembly GCA_949128065.1. Classification (NCBI taxonomy): domain Eukaryota; kingdom Metazoa; phylum Arthropoda; class Insecta; order Diptera; family Stratiomyidae; genus Beris; species Beris chalybata. The sequence continues at coordinate 96,221,258 of OX421896.1, forward strand.
GGGTACAGTACGTATTTGTCTATTTTGTACGCCGCCACTATACACTTACACTAACGCAAATAGACAACTAACACAACCATTTTTTTATTAGGCAAAATTTCGCTTATTGCCGATCCAGTTATACTAATACATCCATGGTCACAGCCTGCTGTAACTAAAATTTGGAGCGCTTCTGATCGAAATTTTTTTTTTTTACATTTTGGCGCTGCTGTCACAAGAAAGGCCACAATAATTTCTCCACATAGTTGGAGACATGTGAAAATGATGATGCTGTGTCAGTACCAGTGATCAATTTGGTCTTTGCAAGTGTATAATAGCAAGTTGTGTGCCTTAGTAAACATCTAAAACATGGAAATACGAAGTAACTCTCAAATTTATTGTCGATTAATAAAAACGGATCACACATGGCCTCTGAAGCCCCGATACCTTTTTTTTCTATTATACAAATTCATTTGTACATCAATCTCTTATAAATAAAGAAATACATAAATACAAACGGATCCCTTGCGTTCCTCATGTTTCGAAGTGCAGCTCACTTTAATGCCCTTAAATCAAACAAAATGTAAAACAGACATCGAAATTTACGTTAAATTACATTGTTCAACTTCTTCCAGTACCTTAGCAAATATGTACCTATGTATAATATAAAAAATTTCAATATCAAATATTGTGATTTTTTTTTAAAACTTCAAAATTATGACTAATTCTAGAATATGAAAAGTTACAGATTTTCTAAGATTTATAATCTCTCTCCGCTAAAATTGTGACTTGTAAGACTGTATATAGTACATATACATAATTGGCCTGTAAATTGCAGCAATTGCAGTGCCTTAGTTCGGCACGGTCAGAAGCTTACAACTAACGTTTTTTCTGTGAATCGCTGTGACCTTATAATAAATAAATTTCATTTATTTCCTGTAATCATTACAGGCTGCCGGAATGTCGCTGCCAGCAGTAAAACTGAAAATACGGTTCAAAAGATAGCAGTGCTTTTATTTCGTATATGTGCAGTATTGGATAGTATACTGCAATAATAGACGATGTTGTGATAAGAATACCAACATTACAACTTCGAGCCTTACATACTTAATTATTAAAATATTAACGTAAGCATATCTAATTTTTCAATCATCCATATGAGAAAGGTCTGTTCCCAAACTCCCTTCAAAATGCTACCAAAACCAAATCCTGTACAACTAGGTGCAATTCATTGAAAAGAACATTCACAAAAGCAATCCTGCCAACGTTTCAGTGTCGCAATCTATTGCCATTAATTAGGCATTTACAGCCCCCTAAAAGCCTAAATGACACATGGTGGGTATTCATTATTTTCTGTGATTAGTGTCAGCAAGTCCATTTATCAAAATGCTTCCAGGCTTACCTTCGGCAAAAAGAAAGTTCAGTTGAATGTCCTTATGCATATTTAAAATGCGTAATGTGGCAGCGATCAAAAGCGCCCTCTATATGTCACCTTCATTTCTTTTATTTAACATTATTTTGTTTGTTGGATGTGTCAAATAACAGCGGAAAGGTAACGTTTCCATTAACGCATTGAAAATGAAGGATGAAAAGAAAATTGTTTGTTTTACATTTTGTTTATTCAACGTCAACTAATTAGGAAATTAGGGTTTTGTATGCCGGTTTGTTTGACTGCTGTGTAATTATGGATGGAGTGGGGCTAGTATTAGACTAGAGTAAAGTCAATTATTATGCAAGTACCGGTATATTACTCATTTTGTTTGTAGGAAAAACAACTGATGAATAGTGGTTTGTGGCCTTAACGTAAATCAATTTTATGTAAATTTTAATGAAACGGAATCGGGATGAGGGCTGCCTAGAGTATTTTATGAGATGCGTCTATATATCGCATTGTACAATTTAGATTTGTACTTGCAAGCATCGGCCAGTTATCTAACTACTACTGACTACAAACCGCATGTTGTGAAGGTACCTTGCTAATTAAACACAGTTAGCAATGCTTCTTATACCGAGATAAACCACATCGGGCCAATTAACCATAAAGTGTACAAAACGAATCTCACTAATAGTCCCATTGCAATTATACTTGAGTGCCATCGAAACTAATGGAAACAATGAAAATACGAAGATTGTTCACAATATTCCGAGGACAAGTCAATATCAGATGCCAGCTAGAAATTTATGTTTTTCGACAAAAGTTAATTTCTTCTGTAGCATTATCAATCTACTCTTCCTTGTTCATGAAAGTCTGTGAGGACATGCTATTGAATCAAGATGGAACGTTTCAAGAAGTTTTGTGGAAAGAGCTTTTAAAAGTCACAATAGTTATAATAATAATAATTGGACTATATTATGTTTTCTTAAGTTAAATAGAAATGTACCAATTTTGGCAATACCTCTTTCGGTGTAGAGGCATCAATTTGTCTGGCAGAGATGACTAATTGATTGAGATGATTAATTTAGAAAACTATAATAATGAGCTAATAATCGCACTACTAGCAACGCTTTTGAATCCCATATTCAACTCGATCACTGTTCAAACGTTGCTACTAATTCAAATCGCTTTGCAAGAACTTTCGTGTAGTCTTCACGCTTTCACCGCAGGAAAAGCTGTTCTGCGTATAAGCTCTGTGACTCTTATATATTGCACGTGTTGAGTCTGAACTGAATATTTCCGCCATGACCTGCGGTGTGTGTGGAAGTCGCAAGAAATATCTGTTGCATGCGAGAAGTTTCGAGAGGAGGTTTCAGGGCGCTGGAAAGAATTTAAGGTCCTTGCTGTAAACTGCTGTGATTCATAAATAAATGCGGTTGCTAGGGTAGTCGTGCAACCATTCTTGAACCATTTCTTGTTCACAACGATTTCAGGGAAACACTGATCTTTCTTAAGCCTAGTACGAACCTCGATGAAAATTTTCATTCCCCTACCAAATGCATGTAAAAAAAACGGATGAAAATTTTCATTGCAAATTTTTCCGTTGGGTTTCTGTTTGCGGTACGGAGTTCAAATGAAAATTTTCATCCGTTTTGATAGTTCGGGTGTTCACCACCAGATGGCACTGAAATCATGGAGACCATATTTTCCCGTCCAATTAGATGTGCAGCTATTTAATTTTTCATTGCCGGGATGAAAATTTTGACATCATGTCATTCAACTGAATATATTTGTCAGTTTCTTTTTTCAAACCGACTAAAGCGTGTGTTTTGTCGGAATTGGATATTTTTGAATTCGGAAGTGAATATTTTGAGTTGAACTTTTATTTTAAAACTTCTCTTGTGATTTCAATTTAATTTTTATTTTAAAATAGGGCCCATATATTAATGTCCACGATACTACATTTTCAAAAAACCGTCACTTTGACAATTGTAAAAGTCAAACAGAAGATCAGCTGTTTACTTCTCCATATTATTCTACACAACGATTTTTTTATTGTGGAGATGGGAGAGATATATAGTAAATTTGCGAATGAAAATTTTCATCGAGGTCCATACTAGGCTTAAAGGCCTAAACAGAACACAGAACTGAGCAGCGACTGCGCAGTCGTGGGTAAACTCTAATTCTAAGACCGTAGTTGTATTTACGGATTTCCACTATTTCTCAGCAGGAAAAGTATCGTATTATATACGTCGAAACGAAACCGTATGCAAGTTGTATAATTAATTAGACTTTTTGAGTATAATGTCCATGGTTGCTGTATATATTTACTATTATAGTTTGTACGAGCACTATATGTACAATATTCACACGGCCTCTTTAAAGTGAATTGAATTCTGTTTACATATAAGTAGAAACCGCGATAGCTTAGTACATCCTGTCTTTATCTTACATATAGACATATAGAATTTCGATGATATTTTGCGGTAGTACGCTCTTTCTGCTGGGCTCCTTTTTTTCAAATTCGTCTCGATTCCTATTCACTTCCTCGTTATTAAACACTCCAAAGTAATTTAAAGCACTATAGGGTCATTCCATGAAAAATCTCAAAAAAAGGCCAATTTTGTGACCTTACCATCGCCGATTCTTTTGAAAATTTATCTACTCGAAGAATTAGTGAAAAAAAAAATGTTATTTAAATTTTTTGTTTCTATCTCATTTTTTTAGTAGTTATAGTTATATTTTTAGTAGTTATACCAATTCTTAAAATTAAAAATTCAGCAGATCAAAATTTGTCAATTTCAATAGTTTAGTTTAATTTAGAATGGCGACAAATAATACCATTTGACGAACGACCATAGGTAAATATGTGCCAAGTGATAAAGCTTAGTCCCTCTATACTATACTGATCTTGACGAAGTATGTATTGACAATATATGAAGACTGACAAAGTATATTACTCACCCAAAGAAAAAAATGTTGTCTGTTAAATTAGATTGACTGGTTATTTGAACATGCTACTAAAAACCTATTACATTGATGAAATTCTACTTGTATTGATAAAAAAAATATTTAACCAATTATATAATTGTTGTTTTAATATTTAAGACTTGTAAAAGGGATAAAAGGATTTTTTTTAATAGACATGGAAAAAACATGTCATTAAATTAAATCAGATTGAGCAGTCGATATGATTCTAAAAACATGTTTATGGTTCCTATAACTAGCTTTTACAGTCACAATTTTAATTTAACATGTTTTTTTTGTCAATATGAAAAACTAAATTGAAGTAAGAAAATTTGATTCGAATAAACCTATAGATTTTACCAGCAGAAACTGTTTGAACTAAAACTCGTCTCGTTAAAACGACATGATTTTCCAGTTCATTTGACTTTTTCCTAAATCGGAGGCATAGTTTCGCGAAATTTCGTAGGTTCACAGTCGCAGAGCTAGGGAGAAAGTCGTTTTTAGAGTTCTAAAGTTAAAAATAATATTATTATAAAAGTAAAATGACTGAAAGTGACGACATAATTTATAATTTCATTTACGAGTTAAGTGCCGGTCAACCTAGTGGTTGTTTAAATGATAGTGATGAATTGAAAAAATTGCTTTTTCATTTTCCATCTGTTATTCTGAGATCCGGGCCACTAAAACATCTCTGGAGCATGCGGTTCGAAGCCAAGCACAAGGAACTTAAGATGTATGCCCGAAACGTAACCTCTCGGAAAAATGTACCTTACACCCTAGCAATCAAATCGCAGTTGAGATATGCGAATACAATATTTTATAACTCCCTTGATGAAGATGAAATAAGAGCATTGCACCAGACTGAAAGCAATATAGAGGGTTTTCCAATAAGGACTTCACAACTTTGAATTCAATTTGTGAACGCACCCTTTCACTAATCATCAAACTGTCACTGTCAATTTATTCAGTAAACTAAACATTTTTATCATGGTAAAGTACACGAAGGAACAACGTCTGCAAATTAAATTATATTATTTTGAAAAAAAGTTGTCAAGTCCTTATTGGAAAACTCTGGGTTTTCCAATACGGACTTGACAACTTTGAATTCAATTTGTGAACGCACCCTTTCACTAATCATCAAACTGTCACTGTCAATTTATTCAGTAAACTTAACATTTTTATCATGGTAAAGTACACGAAAGAACAACGTCTGCAAATTATATTATATTATTTTGAAAAAAAGTTGTCAAGTTCTTATTGGAAAACCCTTTACATGAAAAATACTATTTTCGAAATCTCAGCACACAAATAGTTTTTATTGAAAATTCAAAATCTATGTTTTCCAATGAGTTGCATTTTAAAAATAAGCTTTTTATGTTATAAAAAAAAATTGTTTGAAATTATTGATTTAATAAATAATGTTTTCTATATAATAGGAAAAGAATACGAAATGCAATACTTTGATGAACATATTCAATCTTTTGTTGTAGGAAAAGCTACCAATTCCTTTTTTTTTTATAAATTTGTATGAACTTGAAGGGCCCCCTATCCATATTTACGATCTTCCCAATAAAAGAAGAGTAATACGAGCTAAAAAATTGTATTCTCGCATTAGTTTGCCGGTATATGTGGACCGTTTATTTTGAAAGTAGGGTAAGTACATTTTTTTACTAAAAATTGCTTACAGATTAAAAGATCGTAGTAAGTTTTATCTACAATTATCATGCTCGTAGTTTTTTTCAAAAACGGACTTCCATCGCTTTAAAAATTAACGGCTCACATAACGATATCTAAGGCGCTGTAGACATTGCACATGACCGAACGAATATGGTATTCCAATACGAATTTTCGTTTTTCCGCTTATTGTCAAATTTTAAGTTATTGAAAAATTGGTATAAATCGTTAGTTATTATAAAATTTTCAAGAATATTGTAAGAGAAAATTTCTTAGAATTTTTGCTTGTGATTGAAAATATTAAAAAAACTGTCTGCCGGAACGAATAATTTTAGTCGTATGACGAATTTTTTCTTTTTAGTATCAATTAAAACTACAAATTCCTGGAGATTTTTTTTCATGATATTCTTGAAAATGTTATAATTTACGATCATTACTAAGTTTTCAATAACTAAAAATTTCACAATAGGTCGAAAAACGAAAAATCGTATCGGAAAATTTATTCGGTCATATCAATGTGTGCAGCACCTAATACTTGTTTAACAGAACATGAATGAATGTTAATTTAACTAGATTTTGCCTTGTAATTGGAACAACCGAATCGAGTTACAATGAACGAGTTTTTATTGGCAAAATGAAACTAAACTATTCCTTTTAACATTGGAATCTAGTCATTTTAAAAAGTATTTCTTGTTATTTCAACATGATAATAATATTCTTATAACATGATAAAATTAATATGTTCACATGCTACCATGTTAAAATAGTAGAAGTGTTATGTTAGTCCAAACATGTTCACTTTCAGTTTAAATATTCTGTAACCTTGTTCTTTTAACAATATTTTTCATGTTTCCTGAAACAGAATAATAATTAGCTCAAAAACATAGGGTAAAACTGGTTGAAAATAATTGATTTTAATAGGAATTTTTTTGGGTGTATAGCCCCGCGATGAGTAAATATTACAAACAAACCCAACGTTGTCTATATATAACTAAGTATTATTGAAATAAATGAACTATGAAATTTTCAATACTTATTAATGTGATTATTTCCCAATTTACATCCTTAATTACATTCAAAACTTAAAAGCTTCATTTTAGTTTCAAACCATCCAGCGTTTACCGTAGACTCCCTAGCTGGCATACGTTTACTTCCAAATTTGTTAAATGTATGACATTTATCATTCAATTGACTTTGAATACATCGACATTTCCAAAGAGCACTTGAAAAACATTTCTTTTATAAATTACAAACTGTAGATTAGGCCATTATTCGAATCTTATTTAATTTTAAAATGTGATAGGGCTGTAACAACCTGATCAAATAAATCACTGTTTGATGTGGTACGGCCCCGAAAGTAGAGTACAAGAATCTAATTAAAGTCCCATGCCACATTTTCAAATTGCTTCTAAATGGGCTAGAAAATGAGCCTTCCACTGATGAAACGCGGACTACAAAATAGTCTAAAAGCTTTTGGCTGCTAATAATCTTGGCGTATCGTTTCAAAGGACATCGCTTGAATTCCAACCCCAATAGTGAACTTACTTTCGAACGGTAATTAGATGGCTCTAATAATATTTCAATTCAGCTCAATTGACATCAAAGGACAACTTAAATGCGTATCACTGGAACAAATTAATAAAGCAGTTAAGTGCAACATGCGCCTAAGAATCCCAACTAGCTTTACAGTTCTCTTCATAGTCTAGCCGTCATTCAAGGATTATCTTATTAATTTGCTACCACATTCAACTGTTCTGTCGATTCGCACTCTTTCATGAAAATCAGTCATTTTCAAATGTAAGCGACTTTCAGAACGTTGTAACCGTGCAAAACAAATTCAAGTTAATAGCACTTCAGATTTAGTCAAGGTCATCTTGGAATGTCAATTAAGAAAGTAAAGTATATTTTCCCAAGAAGGTTTTTATGCTTAGGAAAGGAGGAGATGGGGTTGGGTTCTCCTTTCGAAGGATGAAGATCTCGAGAAAATTTGAACAAGTTTTCTCGCTTCGGATTTAATTGAGCCCCAGCTGTTACATGTTTATAGGCTCGGAGCCCTATTTGAAGAAATATTTTGTCATGGTGTAAAATGAAAAGTTATTGTATTCTAGGACGGCGTATTATTTTCTGGAGTACTTCGCATCACCTCACAGGTTTCAAATACTAAAGGGAAAAACACATGTGTGGTTTGCATAAAAAGTTTAGCAGAATACCCACAACAAAGGATTCCCTAAAACGGTAAGAAGGAGTCATGTAGCTACTGCGTTTTGGGATATCGAAACACATCAAACCGGACAGAATGCTGGCATTGGCAACGCTTTATCGGTTCAATTTCGAGAGTTATTCATGTGAAAGGCGCTCTTTGTTGCACTTAGTTGCACATTTTTTGAAATATCAGTTGGAGTTATGTGAAGCATGACATTTAGAGTCCTTGCAGCTGTGGTACGAGAACCTTTGTACCTGCCATTCTTAGAAATTTATTCATGAAAGTCCTGTTGATCTCTGAAAAGCTTTTGATATCTTTTTAATCCTGAACTCAATCGTAAGTTTCCAGTTTAACCTACTAATGAGGTGAACTCCCAGATATTTCTCACTGACCGAGAACGGAATGGTTACGATTTCGGACGTGAAAGTGAGGTGGGATTTCCATGGGAATGGAATAAAATCATAGAATTTAAGTAATGGAGATGTAGATGTAAGATTGGAAATAGGGGCTAGTATGGTTAACCTATGATGTTATTTTTTCCGAATGTTTCGGCATAAAAAGCTTTGAGTATCTGTTGCCCAGTGCCAAGTCCCAGTGAATGGCACTTTTTGCAATTTTTGCCACGTTCGGATGTTCATTCTAGCTGTGCTTAATGATATACCACAGAATGGGTATAATCCATGAAGTCAGCTTCTCTTAATAGAGATAGTGTGGACATGTAGTTAGTATGAAGGAATGTACTCAATCTATGGCCCATAGAACATTCCCACATTCAATCAATTTAATTTTTACATTTATCGGTGGGAAATGCATTATTGTATCTACTAATTTTTAATTTATACCACCATTGGTGAAAGTTCCTACAAATCATTAATTTACCGCCATTTGTGGGAACGATTGCTGTATTGTATATTGCACAAACTAATTATTCATATTATTCTAAGGCTCCTTCTGATTTTTGAATAACCATATCTATTGTTTTGTTTAAACCTTAGAGTATATACTCTAAGGTTTAAACCCATTTATAAGTTTTTTAAAAGATCTTAAAAATTTATTACAATTGTTTTTGATCAGTTTTAAGGAACGCTGACTTTGTTCACTTAGGCTGGCCGCGGACTGAAAGAGCAAAAACAGTTTTAGTCAAAAACGTTTTTAATGGAGGTGGAAACAATGCATCTCCCAAGCGATCAGAGGCTGGCATTGAAACATTCTTAAATCCATATCGATTGAACGTTGAATCCTTGTGGTTGTCTTAAGGGATACTAGGAGAATTTACAAAAATTGAACGGAGAGTATGGGAGTGTAAGATATTGATCTGTTTCTGAAGAAATATTGCATGTCAACAATGTTGATGTGTTACATAATGGTAAAAATGTGACAACGGTAAAATGTAATATATATACATAGTGTACACTGTGTAAAAAAAATTAATTGCCAATCAAATTTTTACTTGAAATTTCCAGTAAATTTCATGTTTCATGTAAAAATAACACACTTCAATAACTTTAACACGAAATTACTGATATTAGTACATTATTCATGTAATTTTCAACTGAACTGTTCAATTTACACTAAAAGACCGAATATACGCAATAATGCATGTAAAATTAACTATGTATGTTAATATCTGAATTGAAAATTACGTTCTTTTCCGTTTGATTCGGGTTAGATTCAGTGGCAGCCCTGTCCTCCAGAAAAAGCTCAATTAGCTCAAAGGTCGTTTTAGAGCCACAAACTCGTGTTAAACGCGGATGTGAGGGGTTGTTGCATGGAGGTATATGTAGTGGAGATGGCGAGCAGCGACTGTTTTGAAGCCTGAGGTTTTCTTGAAAAGCACCGGCGATATTCACTATGCTACTATCAGCATCTTACTCACATGTATGTTAAACTCCGGTGTAGAAAAGGAAAAAAGCCCAACCTTAAAATACTACGCTACACCGGGCATGAAACGCTCCATACAAACGTTCGATTAAACTTCAAAATGCTTCAAAGTGCTTTATACAGAAACGGAGTGTTGCCATCTCCGTTATTTATATCTCCATGCGTTGTTGTAACTGGGGAACTGAATGATCGTATAATTCTACTTATCTATTTGAATTAAACGACGAAATTCGTGTAAGACATGTATTTCTACTTATATATTTGAATTTTACGACAAACATGTAATATATGAAAATCTAAGTTATACGCTTTGTTTTTTTTTGAAATGAAAATGAGACGCTTTTAGTGGCGCAGTGGCTATGCGTGCCAAACCAATGCGCAAAGAATTGATCACGGGTTCGAATCCTATCTAAAGCCAAAGGGTTTATTTAAGAGTAAGTAAGTAAGAAATAATATTTTAAGTAGAGAAGAGGCTAATAATACACTTTTTTAGAAAGTAAATTCAAGAGAATGTGAATTTGCTGCTATCGAAGCTCAAATTTACTGATTGAAAATTGAAATTTACTGACTGAAAATTGAAAATTTCATTCAAATTGACTATTACATCCTAATGTAAATTTACTTAGAAGTTTTGGCATATTTTTCGATATTCAACTTCCAAGGGCTTGAATATGTTTTCACAATTTTCGCCATCACTTAGTTCTGATGAGATATGAAAGGGCTATAATAAATATTTTTATTTTATGAACAAAATTAACTTTCCAAGAAAAGTCTCAGTCTCGAAACAACCGACGATATACTCCGACTTTGAACACTCCCAAACTTTCACTCGGAAAATAATAAAGTTTCGCACAGACCATTGGCAAATGTTTGTTTTTAATGTCCAATTGAATCTGGGAGAGCATAGTTTAAAAAAAAAAAAAATCTGCAAAGGTGAACGGCACTTATCATTTTCGTAGTATTCGCATCAACCAAATTCATTATAGCTCTTGAGAATCAATTTTCAAGATTTATAAATTAGAAACGAAAAAAAGAAAATTCCAATACGTTTTCTATTCAAAGTACTTCTAGTATGTAAATCACCTGCCAAATGCAACTTACGTACTATTTCACTCGGATTAAATTCAATAGGCGAAATATTTCATTCATCCCGGTGAATTGTGCGCGAAAACTTACTTAGTACGTAGTCACGTATAAAATCTACAAAATTTACTCGTAAAATGTCATCGCGAAATTTTCAAATCAGCATATTTTCAGTATGCACATATTGAAAGCAGTTTCTCTAACAGATTTACAATTTCACCTATTTTACAATCAGCTTTCAGCACCAACGATGCCGAAAAAAGGACGATGATGAAAAAAAAGGACAAACCCACAATTTCCTATAGACCATACAATTTCGTTGAGATTGTAAATTTCTGAGTAGAACAGCGTAAAGTTTCGCGTGTTCGCGTTGAGAAGCGTTTTGTACAGAGGAGTCCGCGTTCCACGTTATTGCGACTAGCATCCGGTGGGTACGGATCCTTGAATATATTTGCCTGGTTAGATCCAATTGAGCATGGGAATAAAAAGGAAAGGGCTGATAGATAGGAACCTACTCACCTGCATACAAGTTATTGTTCACTTGAGAATCATCTCCTGCAGAGAATTGGTTAAGCTTCTTATTGCGGAAAATGTGAATAGCAATAAAAATGATGTTTCCGCGGAAAATCCTTATAACTTTTCATGAGACGTTGATAGCGTTGCACTACACCGATATAATTTGCAAAATGTTGTTAAAACACTCGTAAGGTTGAATGTGCAATTTTCAGTACAAATTGCGAGTAATTTTTTCTGTTTTTAGTTTTACGATGACAAATTGCTGGCATACGGTGAGAATTCCGGTGACGAGAAATTCTCAACATTCCGAAACATTCACACATGTTACATTTTCCGGTACTCATTTGATATCATGTTTGAAATTAAAGTGACATCATATAAAAAAGTGTAAAAAGGAGAGTTTTATTTGGTTTATTCCTTACATTTTATAACTAAAATTTTATGTATCGGCATGTAAAATTTCGTAGATACATGGCACCATACAACATACGTGATACCTTATTAATACCAAAATAACAAAATCGATGTTATCCCCAGGTTCGTATATTTAAAAATTCTTATAACGATTTCTTGGTAAATTTCTTGGTAAACCGAAAACTCCATGGTGCTTCCAAAATAATAAAAAGATATAATACATTTCACAACATTGGTCGAAAATTTTTTTAAGAATGGCAATGGCTTTTTAAAAAAGAGTTTCCATACTTTTAATACTTACTGTTGAATTTTTACATCAGTTAGTAAACATATTATTTTTGTACAAAGTACAATAGAACCTACACACAATATAAATTTTTAAGTCATCTTGGAATATTTTAATAGTAATCTGAATTCGGAGTATCTATTTTCAGTACTAAATACCGTCCGAAAGAATACCGATTGTATAACAGTATGGAAACGCGTTTGAAAGCTCGTAAGTTGCAGACTCGTTAGCACAGTTTGTTCAAATTCTTTTGGAGGATAGATGATTTAACTTTTGGTGGAGAGAGGATAATTTTGGATTCTATATCTTAGGAAGAGCTTGTGCTAGGCAGTTGAAACTTGAAGTTTATAAAGAGTAGAAACAGTAGAAACGTTTCTTAAAAATGGTTCCTAGGTTTGCCGAGTCTGGGTGAAAGTAATGAATTTCAATCCCTCGGAGGTTGGTAACTAGATATTCTAAAATCTATCAGTAAAATGTTTTTCTGATTGGTTAAAGGGATACTTGGAGCTGAAATAAAATGCTATTTTGTTGAGACGGGGGCGGAGTATGTGGGTGAAGATTTAAAAACTGATGACTTCAATACATTCTGAGCCAATTATGCCACATCCTGGTTTATGAGTATTGACATTTTTTTAGGACATTTTTTCTAGCAGAGAATGCAATTTTAGTGGGTGAACAAACAATTTTAATTTTTTTTCTAAACGTTTTAGACCCAAAAAATAATAAAGTTAAGCCGCCAAAAGATTGCGGATTTTCTTACATATGTATCAAAATGCATTGTCAATCATAGTCAGTTCTTGTGATGTCGATAGATCGTCACCTGAATCCTAAAACTAGATAACTGAAAAAATGTCAAATATCGGGCAATTTGCCTATAATATGAATCTTGGTTTGTACTATAACTTGCTACAACTGGACAACTCCAGTCGATTCCAGAAGAGTGTCACCAATTTTATAGATCTTTAAAGATAAATTCAACAGCATCTGAACTGGATATAAGAGAAGAAGAACTGAATTCAACAGCACCAGAAGTGGACGTGAACATTGATTGCCATTAGTGACGAAGAACTGGATGTAAGGGCCGAAGAACAGCCAGTTAAAACACAGGTTGCTGGTAAAAAGATTGCTAGAAAGAACAACTGGACCAAAAGTTCTGTCTCTTGTAGAAAGTAGAAAAACGACTTATAGTTAGTTTTGAGGGATTAGTTTTATCTTAGATTTTTTAGAACTACTACTTAAGTTTATATTGTTTAAATAAATTCATTTCAATAAATTTTTCCACAAAAGCACTAATCCTTTGGTTTATAGACTAAAACCCGCAATTCATCTGGCGTGGCAGAACAGGATATGTCAAAAAACCTGGTGTGGCAGAACTTGATATGTCGGCTAGTAGCGTGAAAATTATACATAAAATGCACTATAAAAAGATCCGAACTCTATTATACCTCTTTAATTTTAATTTTAGATATTATAGTATCTGGAAAAAAATAGCACAGTCCCACATGAGCTAGCACGTATGTTTAATCAGGTTTCAAAACTTTGATTTGGCTTCCTGTAAAATCATGAAATTTGGTCATATCAACTTTTGCCAAAACGGTACAGATCTGTATCTGTATCTGAATCTGTATATGCACCTGTATCATTATCTGTATCTATATCTAGATGTCCTTTCACACACATTCTCCCATCGCCGTAGGGGTTGAACGAAGGGCTAAGAACCTACCATATGTCCGGAAAAAACACATTAAGAACTTTTAGAGAACAATTCAGATCAGACTAAAAGACAATATGTAGGTAAGTCCCAATGAAGAAAACTCGTCGAAGACATCATGCCCCAATTTGGGCAATCTACTCGTGAAAGAGAGACGCTACAAAGACGTTTATAGCACTTGTACATAGTGTGTTCCCCAGACGGACGGGCAACTAATATTTTATAGTTTCCTATCTGTAATTCACTAAAAAAAAATTTAAATTTCAAGTCGATTGCAATTTTTTAAATCAAATACAGTAGAAAAGGACTGGAACTTAATCATGGTGTCGAAACGCTTACCTGCGACAGTTCAACCCTCTTACAGGTATAAAATCATTTCACTCCGCTCTACAGGTAGATTCAGTGTTAAAACCTTCAGTGACAATTTAAAGCTTATAAGAAGCGGTGAGTTCAACTGAAACAGCACACAGGATTTTCTTTGGTCACAGTGCTGTGCTGGTACCAACCGGACGGGTAACATAATCAATCAAGCCAGAACCACCCGATTTATCTACCCTGATCTTGAAATGAAATGTTTTAGAAATATGTAAAAGTTATTTGCAAATATGTGAGCAATAGCTTCTTCGGGCGATGATAGCGTGCAATATCTTGGCTGACCTAGGAGTGTTCTTAAGAAGCCAATCCAACCGTCCAAACGTTTATTTCAATCTAATTAAAGATTTTAATTAAAACAAATACCTAAAGATTCAAGAATCCAGTAAATATTAATATTTTTCACAACCAGAGCTTTGTTATTAAAATTGATGTGAAACGTCCCCGTTTTTTTTTTTTTAAATAAATCAGAGCAATAGCATAATTAGTAGTGCTTCCTTCACAATCTAGGTACGACGAAAGTTCAACTCAACCATCGCTTCAACAAAATCTATTCTCAAGATTTGTTTCTGTCGTTCGGACATAATAGCTGGATCTGCATTAAAAGATGCTTCTTGTTGGCGTAGTCATGCGTATGATGAAAGTATAAAACAGGGCACACTCAACGAAAGCCTTGATGGAGAAATTCATGGAGCATTATATATGCTAGCTCTTTTCAGTATGAGCTCAGTACTGAAGCAGTAGTTGATGGGGAGATCTCGTACGAAAGACTATCGACATATTTAATATTTGTTTTACGAAATATTTCACAAGGGACTGAAAAACATTTATAATGCAAATCAATAAGTCCATAGAAAATTTTGGGCGGGAAATTTAGGGGCTGTTTGATAAAACTCTGGAAGAGAAGAAATTAAATGAAGTTTATCATGCTCAGTGATAGTTTCCTTTTATTTTGTAGCACTACAAAGAGTATTATTCAGAATGTAAGAATATGCAATGGTATCACAAAAAATATAAGTATTAAGATCGAACGTGATTGACATCAAGGAAGTTGTGAAAAATGTTAGTAAGCTCGATGACGGCAAACTAGATTCAACATTCAACCGAGAAATATGCCTTTCAACAAAACATCCCCATATGTATGTAGATACCATAGATTTCCCCAACGAATCCGATACATGACTTTTGTGATGCACGCTGTGCACTATCAATTTTCAAGCTTTAAAAATTTCATGTGCAGAGGATAGATATGTTCAAACATTCTGCATTTAGATCAAATTCTATGGGGATAGCAGAGTTTTGGTTTTGAAAGAAACAGGATATCAATTTATTATTTATGTCAATTTATTATATAAAATCTATGAAGTTGAGAATCTTTTAGTGTAGTGACAGTTTTATCGTTTCCAGCGGTGTAGGTATTTCTTTATGGTAACTTCGAGGACTATGGCGTACGATATTTGGTGGCCTGCCTACCTTCACATTTCACTTTTTTTTAATAACTTTAACAATAAAGAATATAAAGCGAAAAGTTTTCGAGTATTATAGGAGCAGTACCTACACTAAAAATATGTCTTTGATCATCTGCACACCGTTTCCTTTTCACTATACGCTCAGACACCGTTTGACCAATTCATTTAAACATGTTTAGCTTTAGAGTTAAGTGGTCACTTGTAGATTAAGGTGGTGAGTAAGAGAGGAATTTTGAAATTTTTGAAAATATTTTAGGTAAAAATGTTGAGGTCTGTGAATTTTTAGTAACAATGGTAGCCATTCGAAACTTGACATCTATATTTATTGAGTTGAGATAATGGATCCATTTACAATATACTATTAAAATTGTTATGTCGTTATGAACAAATGCAAAAAACCTTAACTGCGGTATATTTGTTTTGATAGTAGTCTGGGTGGCTCAGTAGCTAGAGTACTTGCCAGGTGCCAGGTTCGAATCTGCTTGGCGACAAGTAATTTTCGAAAATGGGATGGGGTGCCGAACTACCAATTCACTCAGCTGTGAATGAGTAACTGGGTTAAAATCCGAGTAATAATCACGAACGAGCATGTGGCTGACCACTTCACCTCCTAGTGTTCCGTGCGTCTAGTAATGAAGTAAATCTCGCATTACTTCTGGGTTCAACTTTACTATTTTTTTAATGCTGAGATGCAGTACAAGTTACAATATACAAAAAAATAACGCTCCAAATAGCCTTGATATTTTATAGGTTGTTAGTCACATACTAACCTACACCGCATTCCAGTATTAAACGCGCTCCGGACTTCTGCCAAAAAAATAATAAAATTGCTTTGCTCACACTATGAACCGGCCTTCGTCGGTTATAGTCTTTGTTATGTTAATACCAATTTACAACGTACAAGTCTCTGCGGCGCGACTTGCCGTTAGGCTCAAAACAACAGAAATAGTCATAGCTCAAGCCAGCGTCGGTGAAGAAGTCGGGAAGTGTTGGACTTTTGTGTCTCTACAAGCGATCTGATTGGTTGATTTTATGGTGGGGATAGAAGCTCGATTCAAAGGTTCACTGTAAATCCACCATGAAGCGAATCGATAATTGACTGGCTGCCAAGCTCCTGTGTATTTTCATTCTTATATAGTGACAGTTCTTGAATCGAATTCAATTTGTGAGAAGCGTTTCCGGCTTGAGTGGTTTAACCGTAAAACGTATCCCCACAGCATTATTAAATATCGTCTATCTCTCAATTCTCAATTGTCCATTAATTTGGAAAAAGGGGGGGTACGGTTAACCTCTATCACTGCAGCTACAGTTGGGCCTATTATGACATTCCCAAATTGACAACGATTCTTCTTCAATCTCTGCGCTTTCAATGAAGCTTAGTATAGAAGAGGAATGGCCAGGAATTCCGATGGATTCATGAAAACCTTACTGAAGTGACGAAGAATTTTGTGAGCTAAACTCTCACATTCACAGAGGATATGCTCTGGTATTTCGTCTTCGTCATTGCATAACTTACAATTTTTCGTCACAGAGAGACCAATCCTATTGAGATGCTTCCTAATGTGACAATGTCCAGTCAGATCTCCCACTAGCGTACGGGTCTGATATCTGCTTAATTTTAGATAATCTAATGTTCTTTCTCCGAATACTTTGAAATAAAAGGCTTTGAGTGCCTGTTACCCGGATCTAATCCTAGTGAGTGGCACTTTGCGATTTTCGCCAGATTCAGATGTTTATTCTGGTTGTGCTTAATGGTACCTATCCTACAGAATGGATATGGTCCCATGAAGTCAGATTCTGAATCTTTCCTAACCATTAAACAGGCCCAATTAAATTTCGATACCATAGAACTAGAAAGAGGCATCGATAGTATGGGGTCCTGTTGAGTCCCACGGAGAAAGTTGGCCAAGCTGTTTTACGCTCTTCCTTCGAGCTCAAAAGTTTGTATGCACTGAACTTAGCTTTTTTTTGTATTTCTAAGTGTAGAGGTATTAGGTTGAGAAGCACCTCTGAGACAGCTGTGGAAATGGTGCGCATTGCCCTAGTAATACCCAATTGTCCACGACATAATAGAAGTCGTTTTCCAAATTTTTTGCTGAATAACTGGACGGATTAGTTTTTTTTAAGCACATACTAAAAAGATCCATTGAAACTTACGTCTTTTGAACAGTAGGCAAATATGCCAGACCATTTCTTATAAATTTACATTGTAGCAGTCAATTTGAATGTAATTTTAAATTTTTGGTCTTTAAATTTGAATTTGCAATCAGTAAATTTCAATTTCGAAAGCAACTAATTTACTGGAAATTCAAGAAATTTACACTCTAAAAAAAACTTATAATTAGTACTCTTTAAGATACACTTTTCTACTTTACTAATATTATTTCTTGCTATTAACTCCTACTCAAATCCTTGGCTGTTGGTGAACTCGCGATCACTTTTGGTTTTACTGCGCAGATTTGGCGCGCGTAACCACTGCCCCACCGAAGGCATTTCATTTTTATTTCAGTAGAAAACAAAATCGAACGAAGCGTCTAACTTCGTATTTCATATACAATATTACATGTTTTTCGTCATAATACAAAAAGATTAGTAGAATTACACGAAAACAACGTAATATTCAATTCATATATAAAAAGAATTAATTTTACACGAGTTGTGAATGTTCTCATTTAGTGAATGGATAATTTAGTAATACCAGTAATTTCGTGTAAAAGGGGTTGAAATTTGTTCTTTTACTTGCAAAAAAAAAAGAAATGAAATATACTGATAATTTGAAGTTTCAAACAGTTGAACGACTTTTACTAATAAAATTAAATAGCAAGCAAGGATATTATTGAGCTCAAGTTCTCGCCATTAGACAGGGCAAATTCAACTACTCGTTTCTCTTATTTTTGGAGTCTCCAATATGTATACTGGCTTCATCTTCTTATTGTGATATTTTACAATTGCTACCCACTGCGAACATAACTCCTGACCTGTTTCAAATACGCGCTGAGATCAAAGGACTAAAATAAAGTCCATTCCAAGGTAGGTACATAAGTTTATGGAATAAAATCAAATTAAAAAGTTCTTTGATGAATCGGAATATTTCAACTACGACCTAAGAACCAGGCTAGACAATTTCATCGATTGACATCAACTCAAAATAACAAGAAGAAAAACGACTTTATGCTTTTCTTATAATTTGTATTGACGAAAACAAGTTAAGTACATGTACAGCAGGTGATTCTGAAAAATAAAAAAATTAATAAAAATAATTTATTATTTTGGAATTACCATTTTTATTAAGATATTACTGATTAAAGATACTACGAAAATATGCAACCTATGACTGAATATCAGGGATTCATCAACAAATATCTCCAAAAATTCCTGCCACATTTGTATCAAAACGAAATCGATAGAAACAAAATTCTCCTGTTGAATGCCAGAGGTGTCAGCACTGTTCCAATCGCATTTTCAAGATATCTAGATACGGCAAAATTCTTTTTTAGCATTCGATAGAAAAGTATCGAGCAAAATTGGTATTTATAGATGCGAAAGGATACATTATCAGAAACGTGAATTGAATATAAATTTGTGTGCCGGGCAAAGAAAAAGGGAACAAAATCAAAACCTCCCCAATCTTTGAGTCCTCTATCGACGGTAGTACTACGTATAAGACCGACCCTTAACGATAAGGCGTAGCGTACTAGTTGACTTTTGTATGAAGAAGCAATTTGCCTCAATTTTGTTCGATGTATAGGCAGGATTTGAACCTTCCTCCTCGTCTCAAACGGGCGAAAAAAAAGGTATTTATCATAAATGTCCCGGGCACATTGTAGCATATTTTTCTTACGTTAGGCTTAGTCTCGAAATAACCGCTTTTTCTCTGTTCTATTTTTTTTAAGTAAATATTACTCATAATTTTTTGGAATTGTTTTTGTTTGTTTTATCCACGAAGCGATGGTATTGGATATAGAGACCCTTTGAGTAAACTATTTTCGCAGAGCCATAAGGCTTTCGATATACAAAGCCGGAAAATTGCTTTTCCATGCGCCAGGATATTTCGAATTTCCATAATAAAATGGATTTTCAAACATTAAAGATATAACTTGGCCGGGATCAAAGATAATACACAATTTTCTCTTGGCAAAAAAAAGGTTGTTTTAAATACGATTTTAAGGGATGTCACTTTTTTCGGTCACTTGAAATGCGATATTTTTTCATTGAGTGGAGTGGTGGTGGTTCAATTGGATCTTAGATAGGTATACGTACTTTTAAGAAAATTGGCTTAAGGGCGTGGAATTGGGCTTTCTTTCAGCGGAATGGAATGCGAAGAGGTTATTAGTTCAGGAGAGCTGTGGAGAAAGTATTGTATTGTAAAGAAAGGAATGTTGTAGCCAGGAGCGAATGCAAAGGGGGGGGGGGGGGGGGGTTTAAAAAAAATTATTAGTGGAAATGGAATGCATATATTTTCACGATTTTCGTCATATCTTTTAGGTCTTCCCAAATATTGAATTCATTTTTATTCCACGGTTTCTTTTTATAAATAACTAGAAAGAGTTTTCAGGATTTTTTGAAATTTGACTTCCAAGGTGGTGGCATCTCTAAGGATTGATAAGACATCGGATCGGTTTTCACTTCCTCGGTCTTTCTTTATACTCGTATATGTATAAAAACTAATTTCAGGATTTTTGGATATTCATTCACAAAGTGGGTGCAAGGAGGTTGCATATGTTTTCACAAACTTCTACATATTTCTTAGATCTAATGAGACATCGAATTCGTTTTTACTACTTTTAAAAGATTCCTTGAAAGTAACGATGGAGATCTGACTTTAGAGGATATGCTCTTGCAAAAAGGTGGTCAAATGACGGAATAAACGAGGTCTTCGAACCTTCCTGAAGAGTATACTCCATAGGACTAATCGCGGGACATTTACTAGTTGGTTGAGTACTCCAGAATTAATCCCAGGAGAGACCTCGTTTTAAGCTCCCCAAGAAGTGTTTTTAAATGATTTCTTAAGAGGTACAATAGAGATATGATTTGAGTGAACAAACTTTTGCAAAAAGAAAGTTAAATTGAAATCTACTAGCGATGTGATTTCTCTGCAAACCCAAATATAATTTGCGATTGCTGAAATCTAGAAACGAAAATTTTTCGTCTAAAACGGTTCAGCCACCTCCCTCTCACACCCCCACCCGCAAACAGATCACTTCAAGGGGTCTACTCTGTCTATTCAGCACATAGGGTTTGGGAACTAAAAGTCCTCAAACGATTTTGCGTACGGCGCACAGACGGACTGAATTTTTTTTCTTCTTAGTCATAAATTTCAGGGCAGCAATTTTTTTTTTTTAAATCGATAACAATACTTTCTTATTAAAATATTAAAGTAAAATTTGCCACAGGATTAGTTAGAAATTTATACCATCTATGAGAATTGTTTAATAATTTTTCCAACAATAATTCCGAAGAATATTCTTTAATGAAAGGCATTCATTAATATTAAGAATTATTTAGGTATCAGTTTTTCATTTCTCAATCTTGAATCACGTGTGTATTGCCATCCTATTTTTAAAAAAATATGAGAGGTGACCGTTAGTGTATCGGACAATTTTGATTGCAAAGTTTTTAAACAGCGTAATAACATTTTGCCTATAATCGAAATTTATTTTTGATCATCCAATGAAAGCAAACACTGCTCAAAAAAGTAGTTAACAAAAACTTCTTAGAAAAGTAAAAATAAAGTTCAAAATTCAAGGAAAGGAGATGTCAAAAAAAATCCTGCGATATACACGTAAATTTCCTCAAAATACAAAATTACAATTTTGCTACATAATTGGCTTCGATCACAGACCCACTAATTTCCATGGCATTCGAATTGAATAACTTAGCAAAGTTTGCTCCTCAATAGGAAGAGAAATCATTTTTTTTCCCTAGAAACATATTCAAAGTAAGTTTTGTTCCCTTATTTCTGGGGGTAGTTGTTACTATAGTCACTGCCTGTCACACGTACAAAAGTTTTTCGTTCTATTCGCCAAAGAAAACCCTCATAGTCCTCTTACCTACGTACATGTTTCAAACTACTGCAGAATATATTTGTCATGCTAAATATTGCCAAAGTAATAAGAGAACTAACAGAATTCATTCGTTTATTTGCACCAGAACTCGGTAAAAGTCGTGACACGACACTGTTCCTGTGTAAATGGAAAACCTACGAAAAAAAATCATTTATCATTTTCAACAGATGTGAAATCATTGTGTGCGTAAAGTTGACTTTAAGTGATAATTTGGACAAAAGTTATTTAATTGGGAAAAAATGTCAGAAGGAAATGAAATCGCATCGATTGAAAGGAATTCTTGACGTGTCTTCAGTTCCGAACTGAACTTTCTGGGACGATGATATTTACCGCTCAATCGCTACTCAATTGCGACGGCAATTTTTTGAGAAAAATATGAAGTATGTATGGTGTTTCAATGCTGTGATCGACACCTTTGAAAACTGTTGTAGATACACAAGTCCACTGAAGTTGCAATTATATCTTATCAGATACAGTTCAATTGTGGTGCAAATGTATTCGGCAATGAAGAAGTTTGGGTACTCTTTTATACCTGAACAAGTTGATTAGAAAAATTTTACCTTTCATGAAAGTCCTAAGCATGGCTTAGCCACAATTCGGTATGGCCGTATATGCTTATTTAAAACCCTAGAGCAACCACCTACAATAGTCCTTACTTTCACTGTGGTATGATATCGTCGTATATGGGGGGTGGTGTTAAATCTTCTAATTTAATCTTAGCTTTCATTTTTTTTCTTTATTAAGACTTTAAATTGCAACTACAAATAATTCCGAGAGTATCTAACAAACGCTCAATAGTAAATACTGCTAATCGGTTCGAATTTAATAAAGTCACTAGGGATTGTAACATCTCAAGAACTTGACAATGTCTTATTCTTCTGAAATCGTAAAGTATCCTCCTTCTATCTTCTATGAAATATATACATATAAATAGATATCAACCTGTACGTATATTTTTTATATTCCTACTAAAGAAACGTTAGCGGCAGGAAAAAAAATAGCATCGATATCGATCCAGTTCGTGATATTTACCAATGATGGTAATCATCGCATTGCTGAGCTTTCATGGATTTACACCAGAATAATTGCGATAAGCGACTTTTAGATGTGAAAAGTCTTTGAAAGCAGATGAAACGTATTACATGAAAATCTTGCGCGAATGATTTGTGTTTCGATACTGTCTATAATAATTGTTCCTTTTAGAATTTTTTTGCAATTTTTATTCAGTGATACAGTGAAGTAATATTATTATTATTTTATGAAATGGTGAAATATTACTAACATTTTTCAAATGATAAATAGACTTAAAGCTGTAGAGGACTGAAACTGTCAGCTTCAACATTGGAATTATCCAATTAAAATCATTGAATTTATTTGAAAGGACAATAGCAATAAAGCATTCTGCGGAATAGATGAATACAGCTAATTTGCACAACATTTTTGTGAAGAGCATTTACGATAATTAAAGTATAAAGATTATAATAATTGTAGTGTGAGCTTTTGTATAAGATCATTGAACTAAGTACTAAAAAATATAACACCAATTAAGGTATATCGGTAGGACAACATTCACATTTTGATTTTCCGGAGGCTAACCCTTCGATAAAACTCCGGAGACTGTTGCGCGCAGGATGTAAACTTTTCACTTCTAAGACTTGCGAGCGGGGACTGAACTTTCAGAAGCAATAGCTTCGGTAATAACCTCTTAAAGGCCTTATGGAAGTAAATACCAACAGTCTTATGGAGGCTTGTAAACTTTTAACTTTAAGCTCCCGTAAGACTTGCGAGAGGAGGTTTGCAAGCGAGCTTCGCTCAACATATCCAAATTTTGAATATTATTTTTTAGTTTTTTTTTGCTTCCGTACAACCAAACTTTCGTACGGAAAGAAGAACAGCTTCAATAAGGTTTTACCATATATCAACTGTTGACGTTTGGCTATTGCTGTTGAAACATGGGGAAATGTTCACCAGAGAATTTCGGTAAGCCCTTATTGAGGTACGAAAATAGCTTCGAAAAGGCCTTATGGAGGTTTGTTTGCTAGTTCGGATTAAAGTTTTTTTTGTGACTACACTATCTTCACTAGTACAGAAAGAGTACTCTTTCGCTGTACTTTTGGACGATTGTCCAGTTTAGATAGCGTAGTGAAGAAATTGTAGACTTTGGTGAAGCAGGCGAATTGGTGAAGCAGGACGCAGATCAGGCCTTTGTACCAATTTTTCGATAACTGTGTGATGATGGTTCTGTGATGCCTGTCGGGCTTTGAGGCAAGACTCTACGCCTAAGCGAAATGTTGTAGTCCTAACTGACAGCCACGCCGCAATCAAGGCCTTAGATACCACCTCATCTAAACTAGTCAAACACTGCCGAAAGGATCTTACCTTTTGAGGAAGTCAGCTCGAAGAAACCCTGCTTTTCGTTCCCGGACACAGAGAGATAGAGGGTAATGAACAGTCTGAAGCAAGGTTTCGCTCTTCAGGGCTTCCTCGTGGTATCTTCTCAAGTCCCGGTCCTTACCTGTTAAGGACCAAATATCCTTCCACTTTCTTACAAACGCGAACCCCAGGAGGAGAAGACTTGTTGTAGGGTGGATCTCGAAAAATAAGATTGATTCTCTTTTGAAAAACTGAAAATCAAATTTTTTTCTCACAAGCAATTGTGTTTCGCTTGTACGACGACGATCCGGTATTGTAATAGTGGAGCAAAGCAAATGCGGTGAACGAGCGGAAAACATTGTATCTTAAGATATTTGCCCTCAATCATAATTCACAATATTATGACAAACATTAAAGTTCATGTACTGAAAATATTAAAATCTATGTCCAATTACCTGGAGCTAAGAATAACAACATTCAATTTTCATTTTGTTAATTTCGCCAAATTTAAGGTCTATGTCGCAACGTTTGGCATCTTATGTCGTCTGGAAAAGGATCTCTGGATTTCGTCTTTATCTAAGTCGCTCAGGTCCTTTGTATCCCAAATTCCCTCGAAAACTTTTGATACATTCAAAGCTTTAGACAAAATGTCCTGTAGTCAAGTCAAGAAGAACCGACAGCAATAACAACAATCCAGTAATCAGTTATTTTCTTAATTAGATACAGAGGTGTACCAGAGGCTTTATTTTGAGAGTTGAAAATTGCTGCTTTTTATGCTTAATAAGATGGTGAAACGTTGTTATGAGTCTTATCTGGCTATTCGGGAAATGGTAATTCAAAAACTTTATAGTATAGAAGCGGAATTCAAGGTAAGTATCAAGTTATGTATACGGTACGGTATGCGGGGAATATGCTGCAATGCTATTCGGAGAGTTGACAACAGTTTTGCTTCCTGCATAACATCAGGTTCATTACAAGTAACGTACCTGGGGATAATTTGAAAACTTTGCTTTCGGTGTTCACGTGGCATTTGTGGAAGATTATATACAATTTTTTTTTTATAGTGTTTTGAGGTATTTAGGGCGGAATTATGTGACATTTTAATGAATTGAATTGGACTAGTGAACAATTAAAGACATGACCAACTTCAATCCAAATTGTTTATAGGGTTTTTGTTATTGCTATCAGAGTCGTTTCTAAGGACTACTTCACGTGCATGCAACTCGTGGAAAAAGTTTCTCGGATAGAAACAGAGTGAAATTGTCATGGAGTATAACAAGGTGAAAAACTTTGCCTTAAAAGGTTAGGTCAAATTAATGTTAGACTTGCAGTTAGAAAGTAAGCTACTCTGCTATCGGACGAGCGTGTGGCTGACCACTTCACCTGCTACTGTTCCGTTGGTCTAGTAATGAAGTAACTCTTGCATTATATCATGGCCTAGGCTCAATTTGGGCTGTTGTGCCAATGATTATTATTAAACTAAAATAAGGACGTAGTCAAACTTAATGCAGAAATACCAAAACTTAAGAATTCAGAATGCTCAATGAATGCTCACACTGTCTTAAATCTCTGGAATGAAATGAGTTAACGTAAAGGCACTACTTTTTACGCAACCTTTTTCTTCGATCTCGTAATAGCTCGAACGCAATTCATATTGTCCTCAACTACAATTTAGACAGAAGTTCGTTCGTGATTGAAATTCGATCAAGATTCCGCCCAAATAAACTTAACCCCGTACACCCCAAGGATCAACATTAAAGTAAACTCACCGATAATTTCAATTTTCTATTAACAAAGCGAATGTCCTTATGTCTTTTGAGATACTAAAAGTCATCGGCTTTTCGATTCTAAGAAACAAATGTGTTAATGAGATCTCAATGGCTTGTCGAAACCAATCCCAATTCGCTCAACAATCGAAAATAATGAACTTTTGCACACAAATGGGCGCCCAACATTAAAGGCTCTTCCGTTTTTCGTCTTCTTCTATCCGCACGAAACATTAACGAACAGGAAACGAAATTACATAAAATCGGTTAGGAAGGACGAGGACGAGAAACGAGTATTGGCTTACAAAAACGACAAGACTTGGCCGTATTTTTGCCACCCAGATGACTTTTTGCGTTGTACTGGAGGTTTCTTTTTTTTCGCTCGAAAAAATAAAATCCTTGCTAAATGGAAAAAGCCACACGTTTCAGTAAAGTTCTCGTCGAAGATATGTAGTACGTATTCCGTACCGAATGACTCCAAGGCCCCTAATGAAAAATCGATATGGTCACATATCCATACTTCAGACTAAAATCTACTTAACATCTTTACGGTTAACTGAAGGCAAAGATTTTGCCGATTTAGTCGTTTTTAGTTTATTTGGCTTCCGTTTTTCTTACGCTTCGGCCAGATATCGTACCGACACAACCGAATAGAACGCTCTGAGGGATGAATTTCCAAGTCTTCGGGGTTTTTCCCAGCATACGTCCTATATGAGAGCTTTAGTTTGCTGAAAACTACATAGAATTTATGCAAATCCTTTTCAGATATTCAATGGCTTCAATAGTTTCATTCGTTTAGTTTCGGAAACAAAAGGAACATTTACGATTTATGCGATGAATTCGGAATCTATTTTGAGAGATGGATGTTTTTAATAAAATTTTTTTGAGTTTCATTGATTTGGTGAAAATGTAAGAAGACGATAAAATATTGCTTATGCAGTGGACTAGTTTAGATTGCCGGAGGAAATCTATTGTCCGAGGATTTGTCTTATTTACATCGAATATGGTTGTAGCTGGTAACAAAGCAAAGCGTTTGTGATCAAGAAATGTATAAAGTGATCAATTACCAAATAAACAATTAACTAACAACTCTGTTTTTCTCGACAGCACCTGAGGACAGCACCTGAGGACAAGAACGTAGGTACCATTGCTAAATGCTCTTAGAAGTGATATCATGGGAAAATGTGGTGTAACGTGTGTAAGCCCACCACGATTTGAAGAAAATAACCCGAAACGACGAGCTATTAATTGAGATTTGTAGCCCTGGGAAATAGTTATTATTGTGTTTTTTGAATTATTTTTGTTTTTAATTTCTATAAAAATGTATGCAATAAAATAAATATCAAAAAACTCTGACCCGATTTTTACACCGTAAAAACAACGTAAAAAACATTTTGATATTTTTACAGGATATCTCTAGGAGATATGTCGGAATTCGTAAAAACGTGCTAAATAATTTTGTACCCATACTACTAAAATCAATTTTTGTAAGTAAACCCGAACAGAACTAAAAACTAATCTGAACAGAATTTCAAAAATTGAATAAAATAATAATGAGTTGTAACGAGTCTAAGTGTTCTAAGGTTTTTCCTTTAATCAGTTATTTTAATTACCAAATCCTATATATCAATCGGCCTAATGCCACTCACGACTTATTCTAGTCTTTTAAATTATCGAATCTGTAGTTCAGTTCTGTAACTTATGAGTGAGAAATTTCTCACCAAAAAGTCAAAATTAGGACGAATTAATGCAGTTTTCTCTCTGTATTGTCACCACACTTCTTCTTTTGACTTTTTGGTGAGAAATTTCTCACTCATAAGTTACAGAACTGAGCTACTGATCTCCTCCTAAAAAAAAATGTAATCATAGTATCAACATTATAATACAGCCAATAAATGAATGTATGTACATATGTGTGAATTCGATTACTCGTGAGACCTAAAATATTTGACGGAATTTGTGAAACTTGGCGACTGGATATGAGCAAATTTTGAAATTGAACTCTTATCACCCCATTAACCATTTGAAGATAGGTAGTGCTAGTGCATGTTGGGAGTGATCACAAATTTATGACTGTATCATTAAGATGGTGTGCATCAGATGTCCACGGCTCATCAAAGCACTTAAGACAATGTGAAAGTCTTAAATCTAAACAAGCGAATGTGACAACATTCTTGCGCGAAAAGTCAAGTACCTACCTAAGAAAGAAATAAATAAATTTGGACTCTTGACACAAAGTAAGAAAAAAATTCGAAATGTGGTCAAAAGTAGTTTGGAAGACCGTCCCGCATAAGTTACACTTTAGGGTAAGCTTTTAAATAAATAAAAAGAAAACACGAGGAAGCGAAAACAGATTCGTTGTCTTATCACTCCAAAGAAATATGACGAAATTCATGAAAATGAGTTCAACCCGTTTATATCAACTTAGGGGTTGGAAAAGGAAAATACTTGAAAACGAGTTTTAGTCGATTATAAAAACAAGTCCGTAGAAGTTAAAAGTTATTCAATATCTAATCAGACATGAATGAATACGTTAAATGTATACAACCCTTTTACACCCTCTTAGGGGTAGAATTTAAAAAAAAAACCCTTCTATCACAGATCAATTTTTTAGCCTCCCTTTTGTACAACACCAATGAGTATTTCATACTATTTTTTATCGAAATTTACTTTTCTAATACTGTGGTCACAGGGAATAACTTGGTAAGTCGAAAAATAGTAAAATGGGATAAGTGTACAGTGGTCATCTCCCAAGACTTACACGCACTGTAAAGAAGTTATTGTTATACGTTATTTGATCACTGAAATGTAAAAAAATTGATTTACAAGAATAGTTTAATAGAAAAAATAGAAAGAAAGTGCTGATCTGAATAGTTTCATTTTTCACTCTGTTTTTAGAATAGATCTACGAATACAGCCACCAAGTTTTTTTTTGCATATTTTTTAAAGATAAGAAAAACGTCCCACACCATACTACCTCTATAGTATCTAAAATAGCAAGTTTCAGGTTTCTATGATAGAAATGAACTACCTACATAGAAGTTTCCAAATTCTGCCGCTCCTTTCTCATTGAGTATTGCAAGGTGTTCAACAGGCTATTTTTCTATGCTTTTAAGCTAGTTATTGGGAGGCTGTTGTTTTTGTCACTTTAAACTGACTGAGTTAATCGGGTTGCTAAGGTAGCATGTAAAAAGATGCTACCGTTTACTCAAACTAGCAATAGAAACGGGTCGGACTATATGTACGTATAGAGTTAAAAGTATGATCAGTATTGCTTACTTTTTTCTTATCTCTAATACAATGTAAATCGTAGTTAAGTTTTTATAAATTAAGCTGTTACTCATTATTAAAAATGTTTAAAAGAACCAAAGAAGAATATCGCGAATCCTTGCGACGCAATTTCCTTAAAAGCTGGCTGTTCGCAACTGTATCCCCAGTTTTTATACCAAACTCAATGATGGTGAAATTTAAATGATTCTTCAGAAGCTAAATGCCCAAAGGAATGAAGTGCCAATTAATCGGAACCCTAAGTAATTTCAACTAGCTGCGTTATTGGTGTCTTTCGCTGACTGATGATTCCACCTCTGACCCGAAAAAAATAAGTTTTCACTGCGGCAAGCGGATTGAAATTTTGTGGTGATTTTTCCATTTGCCCAAAACCCAATGAGACAGAAATAATCTCAAATATTAACCGACTTCTCGAAGAAAAGATCCGACGGAGGGAGGATGATTATCTGAAGCAGACTAGACATCGTAGATGAGAGCATGTTTACATCCGCCTTTATCAAGTGGTTCCTTCCTATCGTTTTCCCGTACTTTCTTTTCTATTGTCGGTCCTGGAATTTCCCTAGTCAAAATCGAACCAAAAAAAAAAAACCAGAAGAAAGCATTGAAGAAAACGTAATTAAAATGTAAATTCTAAGGACTGAATTAATTTCCTTTCTTTTCCTTCACAGGAGCGAAATGTTATTTTATGGCTACTGAGTTGTTTTCGTCGATACGTACAAGGCGAAAAATGGGACAGCAAAAAGTACATGGAACAAAATTAAAAAAAAAAAAATTAAATAAATAAGTTTAAAAAACAGAGAAGAAAATGGCCAAGGGAAATAATTTCGGAATCTGGCACAAGAAAAATGCTAATTTACATTTTCATTTCGAAATATTTGCTAAGCCTACAATACAACACTGCTACAAAATACCTTCGACAATGAATAAATCGACAATAATGACTGCTTAAGAATTAAGAAAATAAATTTAAAATGAAACGAATTATACGGGCGTTTTTTTCTGTTTCTTGGGAGTTTAATGTTTTGTAGCAAACGAAATTTAACTTTTAACTAAATGAAAATGAATGTAATTAGAATTCTTGTTATGAATTTAGGGATAAGAAATTGTGGCAAGAGATCACAGGTCTAAGGTTGATAAAGATTAAGCCATAATTATGAAATACATTATACATACATTTTAGATGGGACGAACATAGCTTTTTTTTAATCTAACTACACTAACAACAATAAATATGCAATATTATAATATTTACAAAAAATCTGCCAATAGTTTGTTCGAAACTTTATTACTTTGTAGATTGAAGTCCGAAATGCGTTTAACGATAAGATACGATATAGAATGCTTTGTGACTGGCAACCGAAAAAACACCGTTCCAACTAGACTCCTCGTTATTTTTCAGGTTAACCTACAACATCTCAGCTTTAAACGTATTCCGGACCTCTACTCAAACAATAACAAGGTTGCGCCTAATAATTAAAAAAAAATGTTTAATACAAGTTTCAGAAAGTGACGTGACGCTACATTTTTAATACGGTCATATATTTTATTTCAAAATATTTTAATTTAATTATTTAGATGTTGATTAATTCAATTTTAAATTTAAACTACTTTAACTACTTTAAAAAATACATTTTTTCTTTAATAAAATTCGTCTACGATTTTGATCGGATAATTTCAATCCAATGGAATTTCTTCTTGATTTGAGTTCCAGTGACAGTAGCGGGAAATACTGTTTCTTTTTTTAGTTGAATTTTCAATCCAATTTCTATTTGAAATTTCCAATACATTTAAATTGTTGAAGTGAAAGTATACATTTCAATCAAGAAATGACTGGTATTAGTAAATTATGCAGTACTTTTCGTCTGGCCCGTACATGAAAAGGCTCATAAAGTTACGCAACATTTCGTGTAAAATTACCTAAATTTATATATGAATTGAAAATTTCGTTCTTTTTCGTGTAATTTTACTTATCCATTTGAATTTTACTATGAATTTTACGACTCCGGACTATAACTCAAAAATTTAATTTGTAGATGGTTTAAGGCAGAGGCGCCTATTGGACATATTACTAAATTATTATATCACTAAAACGGAATAAATTATCGATCATACAACAAGCGTACTAGTACAATGTATCACCATCTACAAAAAGAACACAGTCACATTCCATTTATTCATGAAAATCGTAAAGTTAATTTAATAGAAACCGAGTTACAGGTACGCGGATACGTGCTAATATCCTTCGTTAAATAAAACAATCATCGAAAATAATCTTTCACGAACTCGACAAAAATCCTGTTTTCTCAAATTTAAACTTTTTTCAATCCACCAAAAAGTCCTACTTAAGATTCAAGAAGTCTTCATGTTTTACACGTACGTGAAACGTCTAAAGTGTGCTTAAGGACTTAAAAGTATTCGAGTTTATAGAAGTTGCGTGGATTGTTTTATAAAGGGGATGATACTAGAAAAAAGTTAATTTCTATTTTAGAAGCAGAGGAGAAGTTAAGTAAAATAATTGTTAAAAATATATATATATATATTTTGTCGAGCAGCACTTAGTAGAGGATTGGTGTTCGAAATCAATGGTTTCGAAAAAACTTGGAAATTTAAAAATAATATTTTGTTTTAATTATTTTATCGATTTTAGGTTAGTTTCAAATTCTTTTGATAAAACCAAATATTTTTATTAATAATTAATTGTTTTTACGGAAATCATAAGAGTTTGAAACAAGTTGGGAAAGTCGTTGATCTAGATAAATTATTTCTGTAAATATTGCTCCATATTCTGGTTTAATTTATTCAATAATTTCCAGTAATCATAACAAAATTATTCTATTTTAATTTATTGGAACCTACTGAATGAATACTCAAAAAAAAGATTTTACAGATTTTAGTGAGAAGTTTGATTCACTGTCTAACTTTAGTACATACTTCGCATCGCCTATTTTATTTGAGTCCATTATTTTTTTCATTATTGGTTTCAAGTCGCAAAGTCGTCGATTGTAAATTTCGACAATTGTTCAAACATCGGTGTAATACACTGTCCTATTTTACTATATCATCCATCATAACGAATCAAACAATTTAAAGCCTATAGAAAAGAATAATATAAAGATCTATATTGAATTTCAATTTTGGAATAAAAAAAGGGAATCACGAACGTCTGACGTCAATATTTGCGCCCAACATTGAAGTATTTTTATTGCAAATTATTATTGGAAATTCGATACGAAATTGATGGAAAAATCCTTGTGTTCGATAGTGAGTTAATTTTTCGGGGAAATGGAAGTCGAGATGTCATGAAATTTAATACATGTCGAATATTCATTTACCTATACAATGTTGTGAGTTGGACAGGTTTTAGTCGATTTAGTTACAATGCCTACAAGCAAATTAGATAAATAATCTAAACTCAAAGAGAAATGTGGTGGTGCTTGTTACCCTTTTAAAGAACCTACTTAATATTGAATTTATAATTAAGTTAACTATGTTAAAAGAAATGTTTACAATAGTTCCGATAAGTGCTGTTACGGTTATAGTATTTTCACAACCTTGTTACTCTAGACGTGGTACAATTATACCAATCATTAAAATGTTTGCAATTTGATTGTTATAACTATGTATATGTAGTTATGTTTCTACGAAATATGTTGAGGAGATTTTAAGAAAATTAAAAGTTATGGAAATTTGTAGTATGGGTACCGCAACCATAGTTTCAGTTCTATCAACTTACTTTATATTGTGATGATTTACAACTTTTCAACTTGTGCAACTTTTCAATAAGCCGCAAACCCAGCAACGTCGTAGTCGTTTTATCCAGAAGGGGAAAGATTGTTACTTCTGCATATTTGGCATATGCGTCGCTGTTTATTAGATCAGTTCAACATTTCTTAGACTACCTTGAAGATAGCATTTCCTTGAAATTTTTAAGGTTGACGGATCCTCAATTTACAATCAACTGCCTTTGTAGCACATACAGCCAAATAAGTTTTAAGCGAAATGTCCATTGTTATCTATTGTCCATTTCTCTCCAATCTAGCTCATTCTCTCTATTCTAGTACCTTCGCTTGCAAACGGCGTATGCGACGGAATTTTTTTGTTTTTGTAGTGTGTACCTACTAGTATTGGACCTTAAAAATAGATTTTTTCAACTTCAGATTCGATACAATATTTCGTTAATTAAAAAATAAACATATGGAAACCCTTGGGGCTGAATATCCAAAAATTGAGAAATGAGTTTGTGGGTGATTATATAAAAAGTCGGTGAAAAGCGAGCTAATATCTCATCAAACCTAAGAAATATATCGAAGCTTTGCAAAGAAACAACCCCTTTACACCTTAGGATTGAATATCTTAAAAGGCGACTATTACACAACCCCTTAAAAGGGAAAAGATATTCCATATCTGCTCAGACTTGAGGAATATGGCAGAATTCGTGAAAATATATACAACACCCTCTCCACCTCCTAAAGGGTCGAATTTCAAAATATACTGAAAACACTTTCTATGTACCTAATAGATTGATGGAAACTGTGAAAATATATGCATTCCATTTTCACTGATTTTTTTCTTTTGCCCCAGGCTTCCGAATGCCAATGGATATTTGAAATTTTTTTCATCGAAATTACTTTCCTAGTTTCCGGGTTTCAATTTTTTAGCATAAGGTGTTCCATAATTACGACAAAATACCCCCCACTCCCAGACCATACAATCGCTATACAAATTTCTTTTTTTCCAACAGGCTACTATAACTCCTTATACCAAGTTTGAGCTTTATATCATTATAGGATAGAGATAGTGGAAACGACAAGCCACCGGTTTTGTATAAAGCGCTTTGAAGCCAAAAACACAATGAGAATTGAGACAAGACATGGTCGTTATATCAAATTGTTGTTGTTTTAGCGGTTGCTGAGATCTAGAAACCAAAATTTTCCGTCTTAAACGCATCCCCCCTTCCCTTCTCACACCTCCACCCCTGAAAATAATGTCCATTCAAGGGGCCTACCCAGTCTATTCATAAAACAAATTTCAATTTAATAGGTAGCTCAAAGAGTTTGAGAGCTACGAATCTTCAAACGATTTTGCATACACCGGTCGACATACGGCGGACAGACGGACTGAACATTTTTATTGCCGTTTTCGTGTTTACTAGTCATGAAACGTAAAAAAAAAATTGTGAGGGTAGACATTTTTATTTTTTTACCGATACATCAGTTAAGAAATAAGAAATGCAGGCAAGCCATATGAAAAACTGTTGAAGTGCAATCAAACCAGCAACAAACTTTTAAAGATACCTGAAAAAATTACCTAATTTATTACTTGCACCTTAATTAAAATTGCATGTACTACTTTCAAATGCTATTGACCATGTAATAACTTTTTCAAATTTGCGTATCTCTTGTTAACAAAAGCCAAATTCCTAAGGTACTTAATAAAAACAGACTCATAAGTATCTTCAAAACTCTCGAGTAATACGAAAAGTTCGTTTGCTATAAAGTTGCATAAGAAATAAAACTTTAAATAACCGTCAAAGTCAAACTTTAAAAAGGATCTCAGCATCCTTCTTGATGCTCATGGAATCCTTTACATTAACGCAATAACAAAAGCAAAGCTAAATGGGCAAACATGATAAATCTCTGAGAGCTCCTAGACCAGACCTTAACTTTTCGCTAACTTAGTTTGCGTCTCTCAAAAGTCTCAAGTCTATTTTGCATAATGCCAAATGCATTGGAATTTTCAAACATACATTCCATGTACGTAGTTATCTAGCATGGAAAATGCAATATGGAATCTGAGCAGCAGACGAAAAACTTGATATTCCGTCCGTATCCTTACATCGATTTCGAAAGAAAAGAACGAAATTTATTTGTTACAATAATTTTTTCGTGGCTCATTCCCGTACAATTCTGGCGAACGCGATAAATGTACAAATGTACGTACAGCTAGCCACGTTTCACCTGTATATGCTCACACGATGGGAATATGGTGTGGCGATAAAAACCTTATCAGATTGTGTAATTTGCTGCTATGATTTTCCCGAGCACCTCGATGGGAATTTATAATGTGGATTCGTGCGAATTTGTCACATAAGGCATGCAAAACTTTTCCAATTTCCTTAATAGCGTATTAGTGGAATACATTTGTGAAGATTATTATTATTTTTTTTTATATGAGCGCATATGCGCCGAAGACAGCGTGCAAATGAATTCCGAAAATGGAGCAGAGAAGTGTCTAATCCTTTAACAAACATTTAGTCTGTCCAGGCAGGATGGTTCATAACGTGTTGGTCAAAGTGACCATTGTAGGCGTAATCTCCAGAATAATTGCAGCCTGACTTGGTCTTCTAGCCATCAGTCACGTCTGCAGGAAGATGACTTTACGATGTGCAGTAATTTGAACAGAGATTTGTACGAATAAGCCCTATCCCAAGAGCTTCAATGTGATGACATATTTGTGAGGTATCCTTGAAAATGAAATTGATGAAAACAATTTCGTTTTGATCTTAAATCTTAATCTTAAAGAGTGTCACTTCAACATACTACCAGCCAATCCTAACCAGGCTTCAACGGAAAGCTGATATTATCAGACCATTTTTATGGAAGTAGGTCTAGCATTTCTGTGCTTAATAATGGCTTAGTTTGAGAATGTTACTTTATTATTCATGAGGTCCTCGATTCGATTACACTCGCGTTCCTGCGCTTCTCACAGTTGTAGTTGTTTGCAACAATATCAATTCCCAAATATACTGCGTATATTAATAAATAAATATACTCCGTACAATTGTGAGGAGTCTGAGCGTTGTTTCAAGTGCACGTTGGCAGTGTGTATAAAGTTTAATTGATGCACAAATATAAAGCTGAAAAACTAATAATATGAACCTCCAAGAAGATCTCCTTCACTTCAAAATATCCGTTTCCGACTTCTAATGCAGAACAATCTGCCTAAAAAATAACGTTTCTAATTGCCACCTGGTTATTGAAAATCTATGCAACCCTCTTACACCACCTCGGGGGCTAAATGTGTGACTTATGAAAGCAAAATGGAATTCAACCTTTCAGACCTAAGAGATATAGCAGAATTCGTGAAACCGTGTGTATCGATAACTCCGAAATTGGTTCTCTGTTATAAAAGGTTATTCAATATGGACGTAACAAAGATTAATCATAGAACAAATGTGTGGCCTGTAGCATTATCCCGTTGGAACCACATATCACTGTTTACAGGTGTATCCAATTCTGGTCAACAATATTCTTCCAAAATGGCACAATAGCGAAATCTATTGATCGTAAAATAACGATCATTTAAATGTTAAAGTAAAACAATCAGATTAGACAAAACCATCTTAGCAACTTCAGAGTTAATAAAATGCCATAAGCTAGTCATATTAATAAAATGTTTTAAATGTAGGTACAGTCTCGCTACAGTCTCAAATATTTGATTATTATTCTTAGCAAATACTCTCAGATCGTGTAATCGTCAAGGTTTTGTTTGCCACACTATTTTATTTGATCTACACCAAATCTGTTTTGTTGGAAAAAATTTGACAAACCTTTTTATCAAATCTTTTGTGTCAAATATTTGTCAGCATGGTATTCAGTGTAAAACTAGCTTAAGGAAATATTGTGAATTCTAATCAAACTTTAACTTATTACTGCTTAACAAGTAAACTAAATGATTCAATCTATTTCCGAAAATAGTTGCATAATCAACTTAAATTTGGTAGATAATAATTGTGTATCCTCGAACAATATTCATCTAATTCACGTTGTTGTTGATTGTATAGCGTAAACAATCAAATTTTATGCGACCACAGTAATTTACGTATAGGTGAAATTTAAATAACTTAGGTGTTTGCCGCGGTGCTGGAACTCGTTTCGAAATTCCACTTAATTCTCATCTGGTACAGAAAATGCATTATAAACTCGTAAAATCTAATGAACACCTTATTTTATGTTGTATTGAACCGGATCTGCTTACTGTTCGAAAGCGCTGCGGATAACTTTTCGAAATTTACCTGGTGCAAATGAGACCAAATCAAACATAATGTCGTCATCATGTTCTAGCCTAGTTCATTTTGTAACCCGAATAAATGGACGCTGTAGCGAATAGTATGGAACCTGACAGGTTTCCGATACCGCGAAAACTGATGTTTTCTCCCATATCCATATGTATGCCAGCATCCCCTAAATATAGAGAATTTAATAGTTTATTCCAGACCATGTGAAGCCTATTAGTATTCATGTCGCATACGTGAAATTAGAGGGATTCACGTTCCCTTGTCGAACATGTTTGTGGAAATTACATGAAAGCATAAATATTTAACGACCTAGAGACGAAACAAGCTTTTTTAAATGTTTTCAAAAATTTGTTAAAGTAAGAGTGGCAGCTTAGTGCATTGATTAATATGCCTTGCAAGTGACTTTAATACATGCCTTTTTGCCGACGAAAAAATTCTGGGACTCGTTCGAGTTTTCTAGTAGTCGTTACTTTATCGCTTTATTATTCATGACTTCTGTGTTTGTTTAATTTTTTTTGCTCCTAGTTTTCCTTCCGCTTCAAGATTGGAAACAGGAATTTGTCATTCCTCTAACAGCGGTAGTATTTTTCCGTTGGGACGTCAAAGGGAAAATGGCAGTGAACATATTGGGACCATTGTGTCAAAACTATAACAATATTACTTTCGAAACTGCAATCTAAAAATAAAGTTTGTTATATGGCAATTTTTTGATTTCCTTAATTTAGTCTCCATTCGAAAGTCTTTAATAAATTTACGCATTAAATGGAACTCAAGAATTCGACTCGATACGAAGTCAAACTTGACAGGAAGATAAGTATGTAATCAGTTGAACCGCTGAGCCAACACCACCAGCACTAAAATAGGGCCCCTTTAGAGCCTCGAAGGTCACTCCTCATCCCCAAAACAAACCACATCCCTGAATAACTAGACCATCTGTTCATGTTCTATCCATTTCAGATCCACCAAATTGGGAGCTGAGTCGCCTCCTTGCAGAAGGCCGTTTAGATATTAAGTTAACATTTTTTTTAATAAGTGTGGGAGGGAAGGGTTTGTACTGAGCGTTTTAGATGAACAATTGTGGTTTCTCTATCTCAGGAACCAATAATACTTGGCTGCCGAAACGTGAAACTTGATGTAGAACCATGATAGTGGACTCATTAGCATTGCTCGATATTGGTTAAGGTTTGTGTGAGCGAGAGTGGGGAAGGAACAATACATTTGGAACGGTTGAAAGCTGAGATTGAAACATTCTAAAATCCATATCTCCTACGGCTGTCTTTATATAGTTGTTTTGGGCTACTATCAAAATATTAAAGTTCTTTCCAGACTGGAGATTATCAGAGAAATATAAGATATTACAAAATAAGTTTATTATTTTCACGTAACAAACATACTTCTAAGACTGAATTCCATTTAAATAATTCGATAAAACTGACCATAGAATATAATCATTTTTGAATGGATGCAATGAATCAATAGATATTCAACAATATTTCACCATTGCTTAATGACTTATATCTGCATTCTCACCATTTTAATAACCAAACTTCAACTAACGAGCCAATAATACTATTAATATTTGTTGAAATAAGTAACATACGCGATATCATCCCATTTTGTGGGTATTGATTTTGTTTGTTTCCATTTAATGGCTACCAAATTTCCAGTGTTCAAAAGCCAACTGTTGATCATTAATCATCGATTGTAATAAAACACTTTCAGTAAACATGTAACCGAAAACGACAAACTTAACTGCAATGGAAATTTTTCTAAAAAAAAAAAGAAATATGTTTCCCGGGAACTGATAGACGTTCTGGCACCCACTACACGTTTACTCTATGGGGATTAAAGTAGAGTCAGCGTTATGTCACCCATTTTATAAATCATTTTATTGTGAGCTTAAAAATATTTTCAGTTCGCGTTATGCAGGAAATTAAAGGCATATTTTATGTTCCTTATGCTGTGAACAGAAGAAAACTTTAATCAAACATTTTCCAGAAATTAGTCTTTGAAATGTGTAAGGATTCTTTGTACTATTCAGGGACAACAATATTCTGATAAAGAAAGTGCTGTCATCTGGAAAATGATGGAAGTTGAAGCCCTGATTGTTGACAGAAAATCACTGCTTACAGCAAAACTTTCCTTAACTGATGGCTGACATTTTTCTTGCTACTACTCAATGAAATGTGTGTACGTGGGTTAAATCTTGGATGCAATTCGAATTGTTACGACCTAAGGATTCGCTGGGATTTCAAGTAAAACACAATACCTTTCAAATCGCTGAAAATATAAAGGTTTATTGTTCGCACTCAATATTCGCAATAATAATCTCTCTCACTCCTGACAACACTACCCGATTTTATGTACGACTATCACTAAATCGGTAGCCGCTACTAATCAAAATAACTACATACATAACTCCTGTCGTAGGCAGACTTGGTATCCGTGGTTTAACCTACTGTCACTTTCTGTAGTCTCACTATCCCGTAGTACAATTCAATACTCTGTCGTTCTTATACTATATTGCATTTGTGAAATTGCGAGGTTTTTCAAATATTCGGTGGTGTGTGTGGAACTTCATCTGCATGCGAGAAGAGTCGAGAGATTTCCACGCTGTTCTGGTGGGCTAAAAGTTATTCTTCTTGACCACTTTCGAATTTTGTCGAAGATTTTGCCACCCCTTTCTTGTTGGGTATTGCAAAGCGTACATTCGGATGTTTGTGTTCACCTTCCAGCTAGGTATTGAGCAGTTTTTGGTTTTCTCACTAGAAACCGATCGAGCAACGAAGGTTGCCAGGATGTCATGTAACAGTATGCTCTTTCACGTGAACTTGACTTCATTTTGAGAAACTTCCTGAAAATGTTAGGACCTATTTTACAGGAAGAGCTAGCAGAGAGTTACGGAGTGGATGGATAGCCATCATTTCATCTTCATCGCCTGTAAATAGTGAATTTTTTCCGAGTAAAAGCCAACTATTATGCTGATATTCAACATTTGGAGCAGAATCAGTTTATTGAATCTTCTATTAAGCTACGGACAAATCTGTCTTACGTTGTGAGAAGAAAAGAAAGCAATATTCTATTCACCCAGATTTCGTTTGTCCGGCGTGTTCTGAAAAATAGTAAATACGAGTTTCTGAACATTTAGTTACCTGAGATATTCATCAAACTATCTCCTTCAAAGTTGAACGATGATTCCCCATAACCTTTAGTATGGGAAACAAAAAACGAAGCAAGCAATACTAAACCATACAAAGATTTAATTTTTTCTACGGCGTCGAAAACATTATCGTTCCTCTTTTTAGCAATTTTTTTTTCATTCCGATGTCAACAAATTCTTCCTTCTCAAGTGAATTATTTTGCTGTATCCAAACTTAATGGCTATACTCTGCGGTGCAGTTCTGTACGAAACGTAATGTTATTTGTTAATTACAACATAGCAAATAATTCCTAGAATAATAAAAATAAATTTATTTTAATATGCATATTATTTAAAACCTATTCTTATATAGAATAATAATTACTAGGAATTTGTTCGTAAGATCCTAAGTTTAAACCAAATTTTTGGTTAAAACTTCGACTGTGAAACCGGCCCTAAGGAATTATGCCTATGTATAGAGTCCACTCTTACATTTATCAAGCACATTTTTTTTTCTAAATAATTGAATTTAAAAAAAAAAACAATTCTAAATATTATATTCCAATTAGTTGTAAAGTTTTTATTGAATTTAGCGATGGAATAAACATTTTATATGCGGATCTATTTCAATTAAAACCTTTTTTTGGTTATAAACTCACTACATATAGAGTGCGTATACTACACAAACAAATTAATTATGAATTTAGTCTAGCTATGACCACAAAACGAGCCGAATTTAATTGAAAAAGTAAATTATCAAAAACTATCATTAAATTAAAATTTAATATTAATTTCAGTTGGGTGTTCCTTTTTAAAATAATAATGATACTTTATGTGTCCGGTTTCATGGTTAACGCTTATTAACCCTATTAGTCTGGATTACCGAGCAGAAGGGTAATTATGAAAATTATTATCGCTACTATGATATCCATGCATTTTTTAGTTGGTTTATGAGTTTGTCAATAAAAAAGAATAGTAATTTCGAATTTGATGAAAATCGCTTTATTTCCTTATCGGGCTTTAATTACTTTTAGTACCTAACGATATTGAGGATTAAGTAGTATGATAAATTTAAAAGGTTTTTAATGTGGAAATTATCACGTCACGAGAGGCATCGACAAATTATCGATTTTTGTGATTTTAAGCCATTGAGCAAACCTCAAATGAAGTTGTATAATTGTTCCCTTCTACACAACCTATGAGGTGCCGCTTAAGGTTGGTTGGAGAATAGATACCTAGTAGTCAGGATAGATCTGGACTGGTACAATCGATGGCTGATCTCCTGGAATACACATTCTGCCAGAGCGCTAATTGCTGTCTGAACCCTTTTTTGGAATTTCTAAAAACTTCAGGAGGAACCATCTTGAGCTCACTATTGATATGCACAAATCTTCTTTTTCTCCGTTTTTCTTTAAATGAATGTTATTTAGCATCAGCTTACACAATCATGTCTGGCGAAGTGGCTCAATGTGTTTTGAACTTCACTCATTATCCTTCAACGAATCTCGGTCCCATTTAAAAAGTTTTAACCATTTTTTTACTTTGATCTGGGAGACTCCAGGATCCCCATAAACCTTAACAACCGATTATGAATTTCAAAAGGTGTCCAACTCTTCTTTGTTAAAAATTTTTTCACTACTCAGTATGCACCAAATGGAGGTCTATCATGAGAAACTAAAGTGTGTAGTAGGCAAGAGACAAGCAACGACCGACTAAATAAATTTTGGAATTGTAAATTCTTTTATACTTACTATATAGGCCCACCTAAAGGTAATTAACTCTAATCTCCTCGATGTGTCCTTCATTATCAGAACAAGAACTTTTGAAACTTCCCTGTATTTACACGAATTTCGTCACATATATTTTTTTAAATGCTGCCCCTAAAAATATGTTTGTTTCCATGACTTTAGTCAAATGCCTCAGGACTGTTTAGAAGATATTCAATACCTTTTTAATTTTACATCTAACAAATATTTTCAGGATTTTTTCTCTTTCAACTACTAAGATGGTGTAATAGGTGTGTTCTACACGTTTTCACGAATTCCGTCATATCTCTTAGGAGTGATAAGGCGTCAATTGGTTTTAACTTCATATGACTTCTTTTTATATTATAATTATCTAAAAACTGATTAAAACATTTCAACATGAAATGGGTGTAAGGGTTTAAGGGCGTTTCGTTTACTGCGACTACCTCTAGACTCTGACACTAAACCGAAGTTCCAGCTTAAAGTCAACATCTCTATTGCACCACGAATTAAACTGCTTCCAAGACT
Source organism: Beris chalybata (assembly GCA_949128065.1). Classification (NCBI taxonomy): domain Eukaryota; kingdom Metazoa; phylum Arthropoda; class Insecta; order Diptera; family Stratiomyidae; genus Beris; species Beris chalybata. Next base: position 96,264,109 of record OX421896.1, read on the forward strand.
TAGTCTCGAAAAATCAAAAAGTTTCACCAGCAATTTTTCTTAGCCGACAATAAATTTTACAAGTTCTTGACTTAAAGCTAAAAGTGATTTCAAATTCGGACATCTAACTATTCATTCTGTTTCCGAATTCAGTCAACTATTCATTCCAAACTATCTGTCCTCTCGTCCGTAATAATCTAGTGAAACGTTTTACTAGAAAATTAATTTTCCATGAGTTTTTCCTGCCGTTCCTTCAGTTGTGTGCTACTACACGTGAGACGACAATTTCAAGTATCTAGTCTTTCATTGAATATCTTTTTTGAGGTCATGGGTTTTATTTATCCAGCTGAATTATGCATAATCGTGCTGAGGCTTTTAAGTATATTTCACATTTATGCATAAAATATGTATTTATGTCGGTGGCTACATGCATTTAGAAAAATACGTGAGTTGCACTGATATTAATATTATGTGTAGATTTGCAAAGGATATGAGCCGTTGTATTTGAAAGTGGAATAAGTCAATTTTTTCATACATTAGAATATTTAAGGTTTTACGTGTTTAATAATTTCAAAATATTGGTATACGTTAATATAATTCGAGTGATGTATTCACACCATCAACCTGTTTAATTTTATTATGCAATAATAATTATTAAAATTGTCAAAGATAATAAACCCTTTTTTTAGCTCCAAATGGACTTATACCACTTTCGAAAATAACAATTTATAAGAAATAAAAGCAAAAGTGAACATAACTCCATATTTTTGTTGATATTGACTTTATTAAAATTGAATTTTTAATGTAAAAAACAATAATTAAAAATTTGACTTTTTTTTGTGTGATGGACTTATTCCACTTTCAAAAAAGACGGCCCATATGTACCTACTCGAGTGAAAACATAAATGAACGTGATTGTAGTAAAAATGATGTAGACAAAATAAAATTGAAAACTGTATTGGAGCCTTCTCCTTTCACTTTCTGTCAAAAAGTTTCGGTACGATACTCGTGTTTAGTCTTATATTTTGAATATTTTATAAGAGAAATAATTACCACGAAAATCATCTAGCAAAACGCTTGATTCATAATCACTAGATTGTCTTTTCGTCGCAAAACTTGCTTTTCAGCAAGTTTCAAAGAAGCTCTTTCCAATTTACTGTAATAGCAATATGATAGTTTCTCAATTAAATTGAATAAACGACATCCTAGCTACGAGTAACTAAGTGCTTTTATAAATTGAATCTAATCTTGTAAAGTTTTCTATTGGTAATCGAAAGATTTCTTCACTGAAAGCAAAACCACATCTTGTTTTTGTTATAATAAAGTTCTTTTAACTGTAATAATACAGTAAGGATTGTAGGATGAAGGATGTTTCCTGCTTCAAATCATAGTATCCAATTAGTGCAAACATGATATGGTTGTTATTAGTGTATTTAGCAAAGTTGAATTAATATGGTTGTACTAAATTTGCTATTTACATGATTTCAAAGGGATTTATGATAACAGCAGCTGTAGTCTGATATTAGTGCAACTACGGAATTTAATCAAGTATTAAATACAGCTATAGTACAGTTTATCATACAAGAAGACATTACAAAAAAAAAAATGACTAATATATTTCGGCCATAAGGATGTAATGTTTATACTCTAGATGAAGTCATATATGTCCGATTCCACAGTGGTAGCTTAAGCTAAGGCTTAGTAAAGCTAGAATAGGTAGCTTAAGCTATGGTTTCGTTTCGACTGATTTCACAGTTTTTTGTATCGTGCGGCTTAGCTAAACCAAGCACAATGCGTTTCATTTGGCAGCCTACTGTAAGCTTTTGTTATGGATTTGCGTACATTCGATATTTCTTATGTAGGGGAGTAGCTACACAGTCTTGAATACAGAAAAAATTACAAATTTGACAGTTCTTAGGCTTATTTTATTACGGAGCTTAAGCTCGCAAAATTGATGGCTTAAGCTAAGCTAGCGCTTGTCTTAGCTTAAGACTTAAGCCGTTACTGTGAAATCGAAGATGTTCCTAAGCCCACTGTGAAATCGGGCAATAGAGTATTATAAGTTTGATCCAGCCGAAAAATATGTAACGCATAGAACCAAGCCTCGGATAAAAAAAAGTTGTATACTATTTTTTGTTCATTTGTGGCCAAAAACCTAAAATCCACTTGACGTCCGTCCGTTCGTCTGTCTGTCCGTGAACACGATAACTCAAGAACGCCTTCACCTAGGCTCTTGAAATTTTGAATCTGGGTGTTTGGTTGAATTTGTATGGCTAAATTCGTTAACGGGCAAAATCGTCTAACTCCTTCGGGTAGCTGCCATACAAAGTGTCCTTAAAACACGTGTCCAAGAATATTGGTCGATAGCTTCAAAAGGGCTTTAGATACGTTTTTGAAATTTTGTTTGTGATAATTTTGCAATAGTCGGAGCTAAATGTATGATTATGAAGAAAATCCAATTAGTCCTTCGTGTACCTGCCATACAAATATGCTGTAAAAATAACTTCACTTAATTTACGAAACTCACTATAACTCAAGTAATCGCTTAGCTACAAGTTCAGAATTTTGTAAAAATTAGTTTTGAGTGAAAACAAGGTCCGTGTTTACTAGTCAGCAAAATCCTTTTACTCTTTCTGGTACCTTCCATACAAAAAATCCTAACACGTATTCAACAATATTTTTCGATGACTTTTGAACGCTTCAAGTCACGAATTTTAAATTTTGCACACATTAATTTTTGAATGGTTCCAAGGAAAAGGATGAATATGTAAGTAATCGAGTGAGTCCTTGCTCTACCTCCCATATGAAAGTCCTTCAAGAAGGATTTTTTTTTCAGTTCAAGACATGAATATTGTCTTTTAGTTTTGAGTAGCACAACATGCACACACAAGTAATACTACTTCATCTTCAACTATTTATAATATAAATCGGAGCTCTGTATCTTCTAGAGTATTATACGATTTGCTTGCAGTTTCAAAAGTTCATCAGTTATTAGTACTCCTTCTGGTAGCTTCCATACAATAATCCTTAAGATATTCAACAATATTTTCCGACAACTTTCGAACGTTTTAAGCTGATCAATTTTAGTAAGAAAATAACTAGTGTAATGGAACGTCTTTTGATGATCGACTAGAATTCTATTTATCCAAAGCCCAAGGATAGATGTAGTGTCGACTGTTAATTTATTATTTATATGTAACTCAGTGTGAGTCTTACGGATTGAGTGGTTGGTATCACAACCTTCACATGTAAGCCCATTTCATTCTTGATTGGTGATTGGTGTGCCACAATTCATGTGTTAGTTGATTCCACTGGTCCGCGACGATTACAGACAAATTTATAGGTTGTTGCAGATGAAATGTCGTTTTTGGTATTGCTATATCAAACAACTGTAACTTTTAAAAAAACTTAATTTTATTAATCAAAATAGTCAACAACACACGCCATATACTTCTTCCAACGAAAGTATTCATTGGCGTTTCATCACCGATTAAGTCTGGCTTATACGGTAATCTAGGGGAGAGTGTGGAGCAAACATTAAATATTATGCAGTCACAATTATCTCAGAAGCTGTCCAATTCGATATACGAGCAAGAATTTGAGATACATATAAGCCATCAGCATACAAACGAACAAGAAACAAGATACTATTGCTTTGTGTATTGAACTGCCGAATATATTGAATAATTTGAAAGGTCCGAAATCTATCAATTCTCTTCGCATCAGCTCGATCCTTATGCTCAACATTTGTGTAAATATCGTTGGATAAATATTTACTCCGCAATCAAGCTTGTTTTCACCCAGCTGAACTACTGTACAAACTATATTGCTGGGACTACAACAAACCCTCCCTATTCCCAGACAACTATTAATTCAGCCATACACATGGCAGTTTCGCAATATTGCAGTTTTAAACTAACACTAATCAATCATACTGAATAAAATTTGCCAACGTAATTAAATTAAAGTTCAGCGTTAGTAAATATTCGCTTGAAGCTTCGAAAAAACACGGCTATAAATTTGAATAGTGAAATTCGTAATAAGAAAGGCAACTAAACAGAGCACTACACTATCCGTGGAACCCAGCGTACGCAAAAAGTCCATTACTAATTTAGATCCGAATTTAAATTCTGCTTATCATCAATGTTTAATTAGGCAATTTGCTAAGAGGAAATTGAATTTAGATACTCGTAGGAGCAAGTCGCGAACAAATTACCGGCTCTCTACTCTTTGTTTATCAATGAAATATCGTAATTGAGATACCTAATTGTAGGGGAGGTAGCAACTGGTAGGGCGCCACGTATCATCCGATTCACAAAGCATTGTATGTCAAGTGTGATTGAATTCGTTGTAGTAGAGCCTTTAGCTGAAAACTATTCGTTAAGTGCGCGATCATGTATAATTTGTCACCTGTTGCGTGACAGATGCCTTGCGGCGTATGCTTTGTAACATTTTGCAGCAGAAGCAATGATGTAGCATTTCGCGTTATAGCGTAGTTTCCGCAACTAAGTTTACCCGTTTTATTGATTTCAATTTCCTTTGTGCCACGCATTCAATTAAAGAACCTTTCGTATTAAAAGCAACTTGAAAGGGAATATGTGGCAGGAGTAATAGTGCGAAAATTCAATAGAATCCAATATGTATATAATAAATAACAAGGTGGAAATCATATCTATTGTTTCCATACTAAATTTAAATTAATTCTTCCTTTGATACAACAGATGTCACTACTGTTGTTAAGTACCGTTTGATATGGCAAAGTAAAGTATAGTACTGTGTTTGGCGAAACGAATACGAACGAAAAAGGTAGCTTCGAAATTGCGAGTGAAATATGCTCATTTACTACTATATGTATTAGTATCTATATTGAAAGCAGTCATATTTTCTAATACAAAATCAAACAGTAAGGGTTGAAATGGAAATTCAGAATCAGCTTTTGATTTTCGTCTCAAAAATATAAAGTACCAAGAGAGGGCATTATAAAATTTTTATCACAAATCAATTTTTTTATGAAATTTGAACATGGTAAATATAAGTATTTAATTACGAAAAATATGTTTAATAAAAAATTTTACTGTTCATGATTTCAAAAACATTATAATATTAAATTAAAATCCAGTAACGTTTAAACTACCACTATATTGAATTGGAAAATTCTGACAATTGCCGCTGGCAATATAGTTACTTATACATATATGAATATTCTATACAGTTCGCTACTAGATGTCAGTAAAACAAAAGCGTGCGAAAAATATAACTTACACAAAATGTTTCGAGTACAAACGAACTGAATTGACAGCGAACTATTGAAAATTTTGAATTGTCAAATATTTCACTTGCTATACTTGCTATAGGGTAGGTACTGTACCATTGGAAACAAAAATTAACTGAACCGAGCGCCATCTATTAGTGACTAAGGCAAATGTCCATTCCGTTTATGACCACAGTTCTGAGAAACGAACGAAATATTTCGTCGCGAAAAATGAACGGAATATTAATTTTTTTATATGAACTTTCACTGTTAATATCGTTTCGCTCAGAACACAGTACTAGGCTAATAACGATCTTACTTAAATAAATTAACTGCGAGAACACAAACGAATCTACTACTTGAATAAATTAACTAGAAGAACATAAACGAATCTACTTCCAACATATTTCAACTGGGCGCGAGCTTAAAGTTTTCAAACATGCAGTGTTCAAAAAAAGGACAGATGACAATGGTTTGTTCACATTAGAAAGTATTAGTTGATTTACATTGGAAAATTTTGAAGCGTGGATTTTGAAGCTTTTAAGAGTATTTACATCGCCCTAAAATCTATATGTACCTAGATGACAAGTATTTACATTTTTATTATTTGATTATGAGTTTTTTTAAAAAATTAAAAAGCATGAATAAGGCCAAAAAAAAAAAAAATAGTGCATTTCAGACCCATGCGCGGAATATCGTCAAGGATGGGTCTGCAAATAGGTATGTTTAACAATGGCTGAGGCTTACAGCTTGATCTTTATCAATGATCAAACATATTCGAATCTGATAAATGTCATTATCACCTACGTCACCGTTCCTGCAAGAACGCGCTACTTTAGTCCGCTATCTTACACCCTTCACGTACTACCCGGATTTAAAAAAGTTCAAGGTGGTGTACATATTAAAAAAAAATGACTACTCTCAGAATAGGCAATTTAGGGCTCTACTCTGAAATTGCAGTAAAATTAATATTGTCAAATCTCATTGCAGACACTTGTAATCTTTACTACTTTACTACACTAATCCCCATCTTACATATCTTGTGACAGCCATGGAAACAGTTTAACGTCGTTTCATTAAAACACTTTTTCGTAAACTTGGCTTTCATGACATATCTTATGAAACCCGTCTCGAAGTACTTGGCATATCTTTCATGAAGGACAGAAGATTATACTTGGATATGATATTCTTGTATAAAATTGTTTTTGTTTTCAGTTCGAATCTCAAGGATACGCTCAGACTGCGAAATATTGACTACAATACTAGATGTCACGAAATTTGTACAGTATTTCAAGCCAATATTAATTGCTTCTATCTTCTATTAATCTCCTCTAATTCTTCGTTTACCTCGCTCCTTTAATTTGTGTTGCCTTAGTTTTCATAGTCCTACCTTAAACTCATTCAAAGTGTACTTAAAGGTCACACTTTTTCGTTCTTCTGATACATAATTCATTATTTAATTTCTTGTACATACTACTTTTTTTTTTATTTTATTAACATGTAAAATATTTTTGTTTTGTAATTCGCGGCAATTGTATAATTGGAAATAATTTTCTGTTCAATTGTTATTGTTGTAAATAAATAAATACACTGAAAAACTTCACTATTAATGCGGAAATTCACACATAAGTGTGGAAATCAATCGCTTAAAATGTGTAAATTAACTGTTGTTTGCTTAAATAACAAACGATGTGTTACATAGGTATGTATATAACTATATACTACGACTATGTGACATGTTTATTTTAGCTTATTATTATTATTATTAATTTATTGATAATATAAAAGAATGATCGACAGATGAATTCCCGGACGTGTTTTAAAGGGAAAGAAACAAAGCAATCGACAGTTAGAAAAATATTATGAGAACAATGAATACATGGTAATAGAGAAAAACCAGGATATAGCTTGAAAAGGGTAGAAAATTTGGAACACATTACATGTTTATTACATAAATTTAATTTATTTCTTGTAAAGCCTCATTTTACTGCTTTAAGGACAGTTATTTTCACAAATTTTTTTACTGTGCATGTAGAGCCTCCAATCACACGTATTTTAAGCTGCTGAGGGTAATCTTATTAGATAACAATGACAAAGTACAAAATGAAATTTTAAGATTAAGGGGAAGGCAAATTCCGATCTTGATTCTCGAAAAATATGTCACTAGTCAAACTAGTACATACTGTAAAAATTTCAATCTGCTACCTTTATGGGTTTTCTGTTAATTTTATAGTTCAACTGTGCGATTTAATGACTAGGTACTACTCAAAAGAGTGTTACATAACATTCAAAACGAATTCATATATAAATTTTTGGTTCATAGGAATTAATGCAATTTTTCGAGGAATTTTGTGTAGAAAGGATTTCATCTATAAGAAATATAGCTGTGAACAAAATATAGCTATAAACAAAATTTTTTATTCTGAAATTTATGGTTATTAAGAAATGAATTGTACTTTACGCATTTACGAGTCCAATTTACAACGTATGTAGGTACCTCATAAACGCGTTCTTGAGTTGACTTCACAAGCAGATTTAAGTGTCTTCGCTTTGATTGAACAATGAATATATCCGTTCCGATTAACCTCATAATTCTCTATAATTTAATTTCTAGTACGTATAAGAAAAAACTAACAAGGAAAAAGTTTCTCCACTGAAAACTAAGTACCTGACAGACTTTCAAATACTTCTTTACCGGCAAAACAAACAAACACTTAGCATTTTCAACGTTCTTCCTTACCAACAAATTATTTCTCCAAGGAAAACTTATGGTTCACCTAGCCTTACTGTACTTTTGAAATAACACCTTCGAAACTACCGTTAAAACTTTCTTTAGTTATAGTATGGTAGCACAATGAATTTGTGAGCGGAAACTTTTGATCTAATTTACAGAGCCGCTATATGACTTTGAGGTTCATCTTAGCATAGTGCAGATCTGTAGCCTATAGCCGCAGCATGTACTATATGTATGCAATTTCGTACATTTCCATTTTCTAGATAAGTGCTCTTATATGTAGAGGGAAATATTTAATTTCATTATTAACTTTGAATAGTTGGGAAATACAATTTTTTTTATGGGAAAGTTGCAGAAAATAAAAAAAATTATGGGGAAATTCAAATCTACGTAGATTCCACACAGTAAATATTTTTTACTATTCTCAATTTAGTGCCAACTTGGAAATCAATCGCAAAAAATGTGTAAATTTACTACTGGTGTGTAATGACAATACTTTCCACGATCTTAGTGTTTACAAACTAGTGCGCTTAGCCATTGCAATACCGAGATCTCAATTTTTCAACAAACTAACTATTTATTTTTAATTTCTAGTATTTACACTGAATTTTTACTATTTTATACATATTTAATTAACTCAATATTCTCTCATTTGAGGATTTATCATTCATTACATTAGATTGACTTTACGCACTGAATACTAGTATTTAATTTGTTCTAAATTTAGCTTTATTATTTCATTATGATCGGTTTATAAAATAAATAAAAAATTTGGTACACTGAATTTTTTCTCCATCTTTTTTTGACCAGTACACCAAAAAATAAAAAAAAAATAAAAATCAGTCCGTCTGTCCGCCGCATGACGTTCGGAAAATCGTTTGAAGGATCGTAGCTCCTAAACACTTTCATCAGTTAAGTGGAAATTCGTCTTGTATACTATGTAGGAGCCCAGAGAATTATTAGAGTTTGGAAGGATGGAGCTGAGGTGAATTTTGGACAAAGAGGTACATGTATACAAGAGATGACAAACAGTGATTGAGTTGAAGGGGGACGTCACGACATTCGTGGGGGGAAGTGGGCAAGATGTTATGAATCTATAGATATATTTTCAAACATAAATTATATACTTATGTATGTATAATATATGAAAATAAAAAATTCAGGGAGCGGGGCAAATGCCTTCCTTGCCCTCCCCACAAATGACGTCCCAGGAAGAAAGTAAGTAAGATTTTGGTTATTAGTGTCGTCCTTTCCAAGCCATTAAATAAAGAGAACTTTAAGCCGGTTCATATTTCCCATTTGCTTTAATTTTGGACACTTTTTCTTCCCTTCTGCTTCATAGAGTAGTAGTAGCACTCTAAGCCCTGTTACTGCTTACAATACAATTTAGATTTAATTGAACCAATGGGTGATAACCTCATGTTAAGAAGGGACCCTAAAATACGAATCATGGATTGCAGTCTACTGTACAATCATCGAGACCCAACCCTTAGCCAAAAGGACATTAGGGACTTATTTCTCTCAAATGGGAGTTTCTGTGTTACTGAAATTTTAAGTACATATTCGAATTGCTTATTATTGACCGCAAATTTCGTAAAAATAGTAAGTCCCTTTTGTTCCTCCTGTACATATATCGTTCTACAATGTTTAATATTCAGAAAAACTTTGACCCATAAAAGTTCTCATAATCATCATTTTATATCAGGTGTCATGCCTAGAAGAAATCTTCCCTCGCCGGTTTTATTAGGGTAATATCATTTATAGGGCATTATCACACTCATCATATTACGTATCAAATTTTCTTTCACATTTCCATTAATTTAGCAAAGCCATCACGAAAATAACTTAACCATAACACCTACATACATTTACAAACTTACCTCGCAACACTAATACTTTTTCAAGAGCCAATCTCCTTAAGCACTTGATTTTCCTCCTTGAAGAACTCCGAAAAAAATACGACAAAAAAGAAAAACGAAAGGAAACTTTATCCATGGACAAGTAAATAAACATAAAATAAAAATTTATTACAGAATATCACAATAAAAGTTTTCGTAAAGTACAAAAAAAAAGAAGAAAGAACATCAAAGATTACACTTGTGTATGCTGATGACAGTGGCGGCGAGCCCAACATAAAAACTTTTTCCTTCATCGCAGCCATTGCGAACGACATTTTTCATATGTGTTTGGATAAAAACTGAAATGGTACGACACTTACTTCAAATAGAATAACCTACCCTTACCCCCGGTGTAGGTAGATATAGTTCCATTTGTAATTACAGAGGGTAACATCTTGCCGGAAATATCGTGCGAACAATTTGCTAACAACTGTGCGTTGGTGTTTATATGAAGATTTATCCATAAAAGGTCTTAAGAGGTGATATAAAGCTACTCATAATAATCTTTATAGGAATAACGTCGTAGATTTTTTTCCGATCACTTAAGTAAGAGAATACGAAGATTTTTTCCCTTTGAATAGTGAAAATATGGAGTTTCATCTGATTTGTAGGAAGAACTGGTCTTTAATATGATTGTCACTTAAATAAAATTTTAGGAAATGTGTTTAGAACTTTGAAAACGTTTACATCCTTCTTTAGAACCCGCTGAGGTTAAATATCCAAAAATGATTAAATTAACTTTTAGGCAATTATGTAGGAAAACTTTGGAAGTAAAAGTGAATTCGATATCACATCAGATCTTAGAAGTTTGTTGAAACTCACGAAAGTGTATGCAACCCCTTTAAACCTGGGGGTTTAGAGTCTATCAAAAAAATTCTTACACCCACTTGGAGTTGAATATCCATAAGTCCTGAAATCCAGTTTTCAATGATTGCAAAGAAATCTCTGAGAAGTGATAACCAATTCAATGTCAAATTAATCCTACGAGATGTGACGGAATTCGTGAAAATGGGTTCAACTCTCTTATACCCTCTTAGGGATTAAAGTAAATAGTTATTCAATATCTAATCAGGTTTGGTGATATGGGTAAATTCGTGAAAAGGTACACAACTTCTTGACAGCTCTCGGGATCGTATTTCAAAAAGTGCTGTCAACACTTTCTAGGCATTTATCTCAGGAGTCTGTAGAAAGAAAAAATTAATTCAATATTTCAGAGGACCTAACAAACATGACGAAATTCGTGAAAATATTTAGACTGAGAATTTGTTTTGCCACACTTCCTTATGCCAAAAGATAATTGACAGTTTCGTTTATTTAAATTGTTCTTCTGGTACATCTACACATAGGTACTAAGTTTCAAGTTTCGAGCATAAGATGGTTCAGAGGTAGGAAAAACATTTCCACCCCAGTAACAAACTACCCGTGTTGATCACTTAGCTTTTATAACGTACCGCCACTGTAGCTCCACCTAAATACAAAATTTCAGTATTAGCGGTTCTCAAGATATTCAATTAGCAGACTGAGGTGGTTGGACAGTCTTTCTTTGACAATTTGGAGGACATAAGGTCGATAGGGCATTACAAGCTAGTCAAGTACATCAGTGATCTTGGTTGCTTAGAGGATGTCTAGCGACCGACTGAGCAGTCTTTTCTTAGACAAAGCCAGTCAAGTTCTTTAGGGATCTGGTTTGCTTAGGGCATGTTTGATTAGTGACCTACGAGGCTCTGAAGAGATCGCTATGGGTTCTTTTGAGGCGGTGGCTCAGCTCTTCGCCCCTTCCTAAAATTAAAACAACAACTTAAGTACATATTATCACATATTATTGTCCCTTATCCAATCTGTCTTTGTATTTGGCCTTAAGCCGAAATAATATCAAACTTTTTTTTTATGGAAATAGTGAAATTTACATTTTTGTAACAGACGTATAAAGCGAAGTGATAAGATTTTAGTGAAAGTCACAAAATTTTAGAAAGCTATCGCAGGACATTTAGCAGGGAAAGAAAAGATTGTTTTGCGGCGTAAAGCTTTTGCAAACATTTTAACTTAAGACCGGTTAAAGATCGAAAAAATGAATAAGTGTAATTAAAATTTGTACTAAAAGTGCCGTTTGTTTTTGGTATTTATTGTATTCGCTTTGAATCTCAAGAAAGGGATTGGAAAATCCTGCAACAATTAGGTGTAAGAACCTACAATATAAATACATACTCGTATATCTAAAATGCTAGAAGAACTTGCCATGGCGGATTTAAAAAAAAAATTAATAAGTTAATTAGGGATCTCAATTGGTTATCGAACTATCCCATTTATTGTCCACTGACCACGCTAAATCCTTCAATATTAAAATAATTTAATATCCCCTAAAAACAATTTGGCCATTAATCAGGGAACTCCTTTACCGAAAATCTTAGGCCATACGAGACCTAAATTTTGTGCGGTCAGAACATTTCTGTTTGTTAAATGTTGCAGAAATTTCCTATACTAAGGGAATTTATTGCCTGTTGTTAGGGCAAAGTCAGTTAATAATTCACCAAGGCTCAAGCAGAGAGAAGCGTGTATGCCTTCCTGGAAATTCCTCGGATTAATTTTAGCATTATCAGCATGCACATTATTGTTGTATTACTCCTTCACTACACGCATAGCGCAGCGATATTTCTTACTGTGGATTCACTTTAATCCAAGATGCGATTTATTTCGGGGAAAATTAAATTATATACGATATTAATTTAATATTTCGGAAGTTTTTGAATTAAATTGATGTACTGGAAATTACTTTGGGCCGTTTGAAATGGGTTGAAAGGACGAAAGAGTGCTGATACGAGTCAATGATATAAATTACGAAAATAGCTAGTTGTAACCTATTTGAAGCATTCGTGTATCTTTCTGTGTTAGATCAGTCCATAAAGAGCACGTTATTACAACACGGTATAGAACACCACTTAAAGTGTGTGAAAACTAGCCATGGAGAGTATGGCAGATGAAAAAGTTGCACTGGAATGTAACTTTGTTATCGTGGAAGTTTCAACATTAAATTTCGGACAAAAGTTCAACACAAATCTCAAGCTGGTGAAATTATTTCGCCTTGAAATAATCACTAAACTAAAGTCAAGTAGCGTTTATCTAAACTTCATTTTTCTAAACTTCAGTTCACTCTATCATTAAATATCGTTAAATTTATTCTTGGATATGTAATCAGTTTATAAGATACCTACTACAGTGCAGCCCGCTTATAAAGTGCACTATTATAACGAACTTTCGGTTATAACATACCGTTTTTCAATCCCCATTCAGAAATGTGGAAGGTTCTTATGTTGGTTATAACGTACTATAGGTTATACCGTTCTACTTTAGTGGTCCCCTCAAGGACCGGGTTGTACTGTATATGTTTATTTAAAGAAACAGCAATATGTTAACTAAGAATGTATGCTGAAACTTCTTGTTTAAGACTATGTATGTACTTTAACAAACGAAATGGTTCTAATGCTACAGGTAACTTCTATACAATTCCACGTAGAAAACGTTGTAACGAAAATGGCTGAGCCCTAGATTGGTCTACGCTGTTTTTATAACTCTAAGTTAAGTTTTTTGAAAATAGAATCGTGAGAGATTGATGCCATAAAAGAACATTCCAAAAGCAGAACGTCTAAGGTTGGTTGCACTACTTTTGTACTCACGATCTCATTTCTGTCAGATCTCTTACCACCTGTTGTTTTGGAAAAAAAATGCTAGTTATTCTTTTTGCACGCACTTTCTACACGTCTTTGCACTAACTATTCTTAACAACATTTGACGTCACAACAATGACACAAACTCATACTAAAACAGTAACCTTGTTACCCCCCTCCTCACTCGAGAGCTAGTGTAAAAGAGTGTAAAAAGAGTGTAAAAAAGAACAGACCTAGTTTGTAGCAATATGATCCATACCTACAAATTTTTTTTTTACCCATGGACATCACGTACCTATAAAAAATACACACACACACACATTTTTCTCACTATTTTTAAGATAATGAAAATATCAAAGTGTACAAGTAATTTAGTTAGTTTATTTCAAAGCACATTTCTTTGTTCAAATATTTAGGCCTATCTAATCCATAGCATATTCTATACCCCGAAGTTATGCGATACGCAAAGGATAAATATTTGTATAAATATTTTTATAATAACGTTATAACCGATAGTACGTTTTAACCAACATAACAACCTTAAAATTTGTGAATGGGGATTGAAAAAGGTACCTTACAACCGAAAGTACGTTATAAAAGTGCACTTTATAAACGGGTTGCACTGTAGTTTAAATTTAGTATAAGTAAAGAATAAAAAAAATTGGAACTTCTACTTGAGTCTACAAAAAATCGATAGAAATTATCGCATAGGAAGAACTGCCGATTATATACTAATTTCACTGAAATTCATGTAAGCAATTTGTATTTATCTATGCAACTATAGCTTTGGAAAGTATTTCCACACATCTGACAATTTCTATGAGAGCTCTTGCTGTAACGTGAATAAACGACAATGTAAAGTAGGATAAAGATCAAGACTATAATCTGTGCAAATTTTGCTATCAAAATTAATTTAGCTGGACATATATTCATAAAAATCATAAAACATTCATATAAGATTTAAACCCAGTTGAAACTCTTTGAAATCCATAAAAATAGTTAAAACTGAAAAGGGAAAAAGCAGAAACATTTCCAGATTTTCGGAAAAAATTCAAATATTCATGAAAGAATGACATGCAAGAAGGATAGTGTATGTTGGCCTTTACGTAGATCCAATCGCCTACTGAACTAGCCTGACCTATATCGTGATCTAAAGAAGATCCAATTGCATGCTGAGCTAGTTTACACTCAGCCAAGTGAAGTAGGACTAATCGCTTGCAATTACTACTATGTGGTATTAAAATGCAAAAAAAAAACCTTTAGGGGAAGGACGCGTTTAAGCCCCAAAAATCTAACAAACTATTTTAGGTAGAACAACAAATGAAGAAGTCCCGCTATGAAGTGTTTAAAGCATGCGTCCTAATTAATTAAGGCGAATTTGAGGTTATGTAGTCGGCCTAAATGCGGGGTGTACCATAAGTACTTTAATTACTTTAACGCTTCGTACACATGCACTTAAATGATAATGCGTGCTGTGTAATAACAACTATATATTATACTTCACTTTAATTATATAATTCTAATTCATTTTAAAATTATACAAATTGACTTTTACTTTACAACTTATATGTCTCTGCACGTCCGATCACCTTGACGGCTAATTCCAAAAAAAAACTTCTTTTACTTATTTTTAGGTTACATTAGGTTTGCCTTGAAGTTGGCTATCGTTTGATGTATGATCAATTCACAATAATTTTTAAGTTTTGAATTGAGGTTGTCACACTGGGCTCAAACCGGGTCATTCCCTCCAATGGAAACACTTTTTACATGTGATTTGAATAATTTTCGAAGGAAGTTTAGACAATATTTTGTTCGTTATTCATGCTCTTAACTAATTTTACTTAATATAATTTTTTTAGTAGTATACATATATATATTCCAATGTTGCAGGTTTAAACATAACTCCTTAACTTTCAGGTTTTCCTCCAAAAATACCGGATCTCTGCAACTTTCACAAAACCCAATTAAACGAATTAATTAATAAATTATAGTGTGCATTAGTTTGCCAGCCGTCCATATCAAATAGTTAAATCTAATTTCATCCTATCATTCAATGCACTAACAAGTCATGGAAATTATCTCAAACTAATTAAAACAGAATTAAACTGGTTGTAGCAATTAATGTTCATTTTTGCCGAACATTTTTTATTTTGTTGCTCTCAGCTGGAAAGTCTTTTACGTGCTAGAGAAAAGTTTGTAGCGAAAATGTCGTATAGGGGTTTTTCCTTTTGTTAGTGAGTTTTTCATTCGGAATCAAAAGTGAAGGAGGCAAACACAAAAAACCGAAAGCATATACACAAAAAGTTAACACGTTTTTTTTTGTTGTATTTTTGTGAATAAAATGCTTTTCGGTCTGCCTAGAATACGCTGTACCATGTAATTTGAACGTATGTTACGATTTTTATTGGGGAAGGATGTGGTTTATGTGATGTCAGTTTAATTTTTGCACAGTACAAGATAAATCTTTTTGGAGCTTATAATTGAGAAACTTGCTTACAACTATAATTTATACCATCAACCGATATTTTATAATTGTCCAGAATTTCACCTGAAGAAATAATTCTTCATCCTTTCCTTCATCCCAGCCTTTCTTATTCAACTTTCAATTTAAAAAAAAAATATATTTTCATAGGAGCTGACACTTTTTGTATGCCACTATTTTGAATTGTGTAGCTGTCATACAAATATCATGTAAAAATATCTTCGCTCAATTTACGGAACACTAAGGCCATTTCTACAATCGTCAGTTACGTTCTAACTTGACGTATTTTCATACAAAACTTGCAGTTAAAATTCCGGTTATAGTTGAACTGATCGTAGGAACAGGCCTAAATCACTCGAGAAATTATTTAGCCTTGAAGTCGAAAATTTGTACAAAATGAAGTGAGTGAAAATAAAGTTCAAGTTAATGTGAGAGTGAAACTGCTTTCCTCCTTCGGGCTGCTCCCATACAAAAAGTTGTTAAGATACGTGGGCAAGAATATTGGTCGACAATTTCAGAACGCTTTGAAGTAGAAATGAAAAATGTTGACTCATTTAATTCAAAAGTCACTCAGAGGAATTGAAAATCAATCCTAGTTGTAGCTGCCATACAAAGATCTTTGGTAAAATATGATCTGTACGCAATAAGCTCCATCTCACAACACGAGAAAAGTAACGAAATACAATTTTGTTTTTAAATAAAACACAGAGTAATTAAGATAATTTTCAAGCGTTGTTCGTTCGTCAACTTCACCATGATGAATATGTAGATCTTGAGTGACGTTTTGACAGAGACAGAACAGCAATGAAGCTTAAGGGCATGTTTTTATTAAACTACAAAATTGTTATGTACCTATTAAATAACTCATTATTTTATGTTTAAATTTCAGACTAATGAAGAAACCTTTTCCAGCTCTGGTACTCACTCACCATAATTTTGTTACCTAATGGAAGTATGTATGGTTCCATTGAGTGGGATAACTCCCACCTTCGGTGAAATATATGTATAATATTAAGTCTTCCGAAAAGAACCTTAATTTAAAATTCCATTATCTAAGTAATTGGTATAAAATCAGACATGTATCCACACAACAGTTCAATTACCTCAACTACATCGAACTAGATTTTAATGGAAAATTCTTCTGTCGGATGAAACCCAAGAAATTTCTAGTCTACACTTATTCTAATTATGAGACCATATAAAGAAAGCTCTAATTAAATGAAACCAGAGTAGGGCACTTTATTCAATGAGCTCACCATGTTGTTTAATTGCAGAACATGCTCCCCGTCTCTATCATTTGCGATGTTTCTTTCGACCGAACTAAATTTGCATTCAAAGGAGGAAAATAAATGGCAAACCAACTTGAATAAAAAATTTAAATATTCTTTAAAATCAGCAAAAGCTACAACACTTTGACACATTCAATTAAAATTAACTGCTCCGACTAATTATAAATTCGAGTAAGTAAGCATTTTGTCAGATTGTTAAATTTTCCCTTTTAATTTTTTTCTTCGAATTTCTTTGGCTGCTCTCATCCTACTCTCGGTTTTCCTAATTTTCTTGAAATTCAAATCCCACATAAACCGCAACAACGTTGAGAACAAGACCAAATAAATACAAAAAATTAACTGAACTGAAATGAAAAGTAAAAGGAAGTAAAGGCGATTAGTCCTTGCAAGGATATTCTTACGAATTCAGAACTACGACTGCCCTCTGCTACGCAAACATAATTTGAAAATCCGTTCAAATGGCTGTCCTCTTAGTTACAAAGAAGTCATTCCGAGACGTCTGTTTTTGCGATAAAGGACCTCTCTCTATTAGGAAGTCAGGCCGGCTTCGTTGTCGACTAGGTCAGGCGAATTAAAACGAAGTTATGGCGGATTATGTTGTTGATTTCAGACCAAGTGCTCAGGACGTTGGAGAGCATTTTTTGCTTTGATTGCAGTACGAATATATCTTGTGGCGTCTTAGGAAGATCGCAATCAACATGAGATTTAAGTTACAAAAGCATATTAGGCAATAAGCATACAATACTGCTATAACGTTTAGAGGATTTGTCTTACTTTATTATCTTAATAATTGAGTATTCTGAACAAACTAAAAAACAAAGATTAAAAAAAGAAATTACTCTGAAATTTGTAGCCAACTCCAATCACTAGATTTCGTCGAATAGATTTCAAAATCTCAAAAAAGCTTTATATTCCTCTAAAAAATGAAATCTTATCATCACAAAATTTATCAGATTGACGATTGAAAGTGTATAATTGCGAGTTCTTAGCCCCATTTAGACGGTGATAGTTGATGTCGAGACAGATCTGCATGATAGCTCTAACCCGTTGAACTACATGATAGTTGCGTCCACACTATTGCACCATCTCGTTGAAGAAATACAAAATTTCTTAACTGTGGCAAATTCTACTAGAACCAGGTTTCTTGTAGAACTTAAACGAACGAATCTCACTAACATATTTGCATTTGCTATTTGTAATAGGCCAGGCTACATGGTGGATGAAAATCCCTAGTTCTCCCATTTGGGACCAATGCTTTGAGGAGGAGGAGGAGTTTGCACAGCACTTTTTGAGTAAATGCCCGGCTTTTCTTGGGCACGTCTGGTACTAGCTTCGTAAAAAGAGAAAAACCTGACCAAGGTGTTGAACTTCATCAAGAAGTTTACCCAGTTTAAAGAAACTGAGAAGACTCCTTAAGTAAGAAATCGAGTGGAGGAAGAGGAAGCAGTCGAGTATCATTTTTTCTTTCCTACTATAGGAACTAAAAATCTGGACCTTGCAGGCTTTGGAAAGGAAGAAACCTCTTTCGCAGATATTTTGCGTTTACGTTAAGACAATCGAAGGATTTGCAAACCATAACCTGGCCACACTCAAAGAAAAATCCTTGGTAACGTTGACAAAAGATATTTGTTGAACTCCAAAAGTGCACTTTTGTCGTAATGATAAATAATTTGTCAGCTTAACAAAAAATAATTGTTCAGTTTGATAAATTTTTGTCGAATTGACAAAAATTCGGCGAAATTTCAGTTCGTTCTTTTTACAAAACATGTTTTATCAAAATGACAAAATTTTCTTTTATATTGACAAATATTTCTATCAAATCAACAAATTTTTTGTTGCATTGGAAGAAACGACTTCTGACAAAAATTTTGTAGATTGAACAAAAGTAAACTGCAACATTTTGTTAAATTCACAAAACTATTTGTCGAATCAACAAAAATTTTTGTTAGAAAGATGAACACGCTCCCATACCGCATATTGGAGTGGGAATCGCAGTGCGCAGAGTTCTAGTTCGATTGCATCATTCGTGATTGACTGTTCAAAAGCGATAGTGGCCTTTCGTGAAAGTTCTCTAAATTATATTATATAAAGTTATATTATATTAAATTAATACTATTGCAATATTGTACCTACTATTGTAATATTATACCTACTACTATAGTGGTTATTACCGAAGCAATGGGTTCCGTAATGTCACCCTCCGCTCGAAAGTCTTATCGAAGTTAAGAATCTACAATTTACGCTCAACAGTCTTATCGACTCCTTATCGAATTTCTAGCCACTGGAAAAAGAAAAAGCGAAATTCGTTTGCTAGTTGAGTGGTTATTCCTGCTGAAGGAGGATTTCACAGTTGGGTCCCAGTAAGGGTATGCATTTCGTTAGAACTCAGACTGGCTAGATTCGTAGCACTGGACTAACAACACGTGTTCCGTTTTTATTAAACTAATACTTGACAATAATCGGATGCAAGCTAGATGCTTGATTGCAGACTGTTAAATTCAAGTTGCTGATTGGCTAAAGGCTTACCACCCTTCATATTTTCATATACCAACAAAATTAAATTTCATAACGAAAAGTTTTGCTCTCAGCAATTTGTTTCTTCGGCTATGGTCGCGAAAGAGACTGTTCCTATTTGGGCGGTACTTGGAAAAAATGTTCTTGACCTTATGTGATATCTCCGTGGTACCATCCTATAGAAGATATCCCTTCATCAGGAATAACATTATCTAGAATGGATTATTAGAGATATTTCTTGTTGCGCTGTGATACAGTTGAAACTTTTAAACTTAGCCTAAATCACTTAGGTTCTTTAAAGAAACTGTAGTTTTTCAGATTTGCACAAGGAATTTATTACGTGCTGCTAGTTTGCGGAGTAAAAATTATAAAATTTTGAAAACTTATCCAAATGTGTAATATTTATATTCAAACATGTGTATTGTTTGTTTGAATAAAATATCAAATACCAGTTCTGAATAAGTTCTACGTGGCTAGCGAAATCAACAACTATCCTTAAAACTGCTGCCCGTAATTAGTGCGAGTACGTATCATAGATAGTATTAAATCTAATTGAATTTTATGATTAAAATTCATATTCGAATATTGAACTAACACAGGATTTACCATACTGCAATACAAACCACCCCTATCCATTCTCTGCTACCACTCAAATCATAAATAATCCCTTCTCATTCTCTAATTAAGGACATCGCGAACCACTCTATCCAACTACCAGCACCGGATGTTCCCGTTCCTCTCAAATTAAAATTCATCGATCCGCAGATATAAATCGGGAATCGAACTTCAATAAATTTGCAGTTTCTAACAAGTTAGTTCCGTAATAAATGACTTATAAATTTTCCAAACAATGAAAACTCCATAGCATGTTGTAGCGCCACCATCGCACCGCCATTTTACTACCGTCGTCGCTGGCAACCCCATCTCTTGTAGTTTAAAGAACGACCTCTTTAGTGTTTGGAAGATTCCGAAGAAGAAGACGACGACGACGACGACAACGAAAAGAAGAATTAGTAGACTAAAATAAGGTCCTTCCTCCGTGTATTTCTACACCCACCTCAAGCTATGTCTATCGTTGTGTGTGAATTGAGTAAGGAGAGGACCGCACGAAAAGAGTCTGCCTCTACGTGACTACAATCGCAGTTTCTAGTGAAAACTTTCCTGTCCCGAGTAAATTATGACCTAGGAAAAGTTTTCCATCCACTGGAACTTTGATGTACAAATTACAACTCAGTTAAGGTTTAGCTGGATTCAAGGGATCTCTCTGTTTGTTTGTGTACGTGTGCGAGCTGGAACTTTATCCTTAGATCATTTAATGACATTTAGCGCGATAATTATTTTCATTAATTGCCAGTTATTACCATAATATGAGATATTAATGTGGACAAATCTATTAGGAGAACGATAATTTGTAGTTAATCAACATAATTGGTTTGTAACGGTCGGTATGTTTATAAATTAGGATTTGTTGACTTGATTTAAACAACTATTAGTTCTTTGAAATATCTTCGAATGAAGGCTACTTTTGTTCAATTTTATATCATTATTAAACGGTTAGCTTTAAAGTTTCTAGCCTCATGCACCTTCTACATCTTCTGTTGTGCTCCAGTGCCTCTAGTAGTCAAGATTCATATGATCATCCAATCAATTCAGGTCTCATCTAACTTCTCTATTGATACAATTCATGTTTACTTATGAAAATTGGCGATGGTTACATCAGACTCAACTATGTATATACTCCCACGATATAAGTATTCCGAAAGTACTTGACAATGAGAGAGTAAAATTCATTTTCAAATCTCTGAATAAAAAAACTAAAACCCCGCTTACCATACGCCACATTAAAGACTTGCATCAATTTAACACACGTTATGCGAACAATATTATAAATCTATGTAGACCAAGAACTCTCTTTAATTTGCATGTATTTCTTAATATTTTAATCTTTTGAATTTTCCTTATTAATCACTTTATTACTTTAATTACTAATACTTACTATAAAACTTTACTTTTTTATTAAATTCATTTTACTACCTCTTATACCAGTGCGTTGCACTGTCTGAGGAGTACTAGGGGTTAAGGTATATTATTAGGTATTGAGCCTAATGTCATCATACACGCATGTGTATGTTGATATGGGTGAAATTTTTCAAGCTCATTGAGCTGAGTGGCATTAATGTCTCCAGCTCCTTGAGCTGAGAAAGTGTACCCGAAACGGGGCAATCTTGTTCATTTCACTGGGTTGTGAGGCGGTACTGTCCTGTTTGGCTTCAGCTAAGAGACTGTATTGTCTCGTACTCTTGAGATGGGGATTACTTGCCCACGTAGCATAAAGGGATTAAGTCAATTATTATTATTCAAAAAAAAATAAAAAATGAGTCCTGATTCCTGCATTCATTGTTATTTAGCGGAGCATGTTCCTCCTGGCATTGATTACAAGACATGCTGATAAACAACTGATAGCCCATTACAGTTAGTGTAATGCCATATACAGAAACCAAATTTTATCTTCCTGGTGTAATTGGTTTCGAAGATATTGTAATCCACAGATCACTACCCTCTTAAAAATTTTGGCCTTTGTATAATCATGAAGTATTTCTAAAGCAAAGTTTCAACTTTCTACCATTAATTTTTCATGAGATAGATTTTAGAAAATTTCAATCCCTGCTTTCAAGCGATTGTTTTGTTTTTTTCGCCAGGCCCGTGCGCACGGGGGGGGGGGGGGATCAGGGAAGTGAGAGGGAAGTGAGGACTTTTTTTTCAGTTCATCACATTCAGTCCATTAAACCCCAATCCCATCATACAATCCTGCGCACGGGCCTGCCTATACTCCTCCCCCAATTTCAAAAATTGTAGGGTGTCACACATTCTATACACCATAAGAATTTCAACGTAAAATTTCTAGGGGTTTCTGAGCTACGCACCTTAAAACAGTTTTGCGTACGCCGTAAAGCATCTACGGCGGACAGGCGGACATTTTTTTGTTGCCTTTTTGGAGTCCACTAGTCCTAAAACCTAAAAATACAAAATTTCAGGATAGGAAATTTTTTTGAAATTTCAGGTCGATAACAATTAGAGATAGGTCGTTCATGAGTTAACTGTTCGAAAAGAGCAGTTCATTGAAGTGAGTGAGTGAACTAACTCACTCTTTTTGGTGAACTGTAGTTCATTTCGCCACGTGACACCCCGAAGTATTTCCTTTGCGATGTGAAGCTTGATATGGAATGAGTGCCTTTCGTGGGAAGGAAGGACCTTTTTTTTGGTCCTCACATTCACTCCGAAATTGAAAAGAACTAGTTTCTTCGTGTTTGGGTGGCTTAGTGGCTAGAGCACTTGCCTTCGGTGCACATGTTACAAGGTTCGAATCTGCTTGGCGACAAGTAATTTTCGAAAATGGGATTGGGTGCCGGACTACCAGTTCACTCAGCTGTAAATGAGTACCTGAGTTAAGAACGGGGCAATAATCACGGACGAGCGTGTAGCTGACCACTTCACCTCCTAGTGTTCCGTTGGTCTCGCAATGAAGTAACTCTGGTATTACTTCAAGGCCTAGGCCCGATTTGGGCTGTTGCGCCATTCATTATTAGTTCCTTCGTGAGCAAAAAAATTTTTTTTTAGGGCTTCACATTTACTATAAACTTGAAAGGAACTAGTTCCTTTGTGAGTGAGGACCTTTTTTTTAGGTCCTCACATTCACTCCGAACTGGAAAAGAACTAGTTCCTTCGCCGGGGAAGTGATCTTCAAAAGGAACTCGAACTAGTTCACTGAACTACTTCCTTTCAGTGAGTGAGGCGGAGTTCACTCACTCACTAAAAGTGCTTTACCCATCATTTATTAATAAAAAATAATAAAGTAAATCTGATCTGATCTCAGCGGCGAGCTAGGCACACAAATTTAAAGTTTCGTCGAGACCTAACACTGAATATTGACGAAATTGAACGTTTGTTATATTTGCAGCTGGAAGAAGCTGTAGAAAAGTCGTTAAACGTAAAATTGAATGACTGTTTTACATTTTGTGTTATTTATGGGCGTTAACAAGAGTCAAGTTCCGAAAATTGAGAAATAGAAGTAACCCGTTTTCAGACATACATTTGAGAGTAACTTCAGACTTCCACGTCTTATGTGTGTGCCTTAGTAACACCGATATTTGTATTATAGCTCCTGCAAAGGCCGAATTGATCACTGACACTGACAGCACATCGCCATTTTCACATGTCTCCAACTATGGGGAGAAATTATTGTGACCTTTCTTTTGATAATCGCCGTCGTCATAAGTTCTAGTTTTATTTTCACGTGACTTAGGGCCGGTTTCACAGTCGAGGTTTAAACCAAAAATTTGATTTAAACTTAGGAATTTGCTCGTAAGATCCTAAGTTTAAACCAAATTTTTGATTTAAACATCGACTGTGAAACCGGCCCTAAATTATAAACATCCGAAAATCGATCTTAAGATTTTTAAAATTTTTTAATTTCAATGGGCAGTTTATTTATTAAAATTTTTGAGTAAAGGAACTAATGTAATGAGCAAAAGCAAAATTAACTTTCAAAGCAATCCACCTGTCTGGAAAAAAACCTGGAGAGTGACTCAAAATCGTAATTTTGTTTTGTCGCATTTTTACTTAAATTACTTCCCGGATTTTAACCCGAAAAACAATAAAGTTTCGCTAAGAAACTATGAGCAGATCTTTTTTAAAAAAAATTATGTTCATTTTGAAAACCCTTTCTACCAAAAGCTTAATATAACTGTATCTTGATCCGATTGAATACCCTTGACTGAACTACTAAAACAATATACCATAACTTAGGTCTGTTCATTAGGAATAAATAAGTTAAGGAGCCAGATAGCAAACAATCAAGGATAACTGATCCAATCGGGTTTGGTACATCTGTAATGAACATTAGGTTATTGAATTGCATTCATGTCATATAATAATCTGTGTCGTATCGAAATCGACAATGTCGCATAGAATCGGTCAGCAGGGATAAGATGTACTCGTACATTTGCAATCGTGAAAGCGCTCAACTGTGCTAGATGCTCAATAATCTTTGCAATTGCAAACATGTTATGTACCTATTATTACAACTTGCATTTAATGCTGGTTACTATTTGATTTTAATCAATTCCCTTTGCGTGTCCTCTGTAAACCTAAGGTAACTGGATCAGATAATATAGTGACCGACTTGGGAGAACCTTTCCCAAGCAATTTCTGTATATGCGGTAGCATCTATTTATCCAGCTCCAGGTTCGCACAGATTTAATGCTATGAATTGATAATCAGAAGGTTTACCCAAGTATATTGCTTTCAAGTACAAACTAATTTACGTAGGTAAAGTTGCCATGGATGATAGGATTGTTCGGGTTCTACTTTAATTTTATGGCGAAGGAAATGATGCCCGGTAGTGTTCCTTGGCGTCAAGTTGTTTCATGTGAGCCTGAGAGGCACAAGTCCTCCTCTAATCTTACAAATCCTGGGCAGAGCACACCCATCTCTAATTAACAACATTGGAGCCAACATGATTTTTTCAATCCCTCACTCAAATCACACGTAGTCCTAGTAAATTGTTTAGCATAATCGCATAGAAAATGGTTTGGGGCTTAGCTAAAAATCCTTAATCGTTTTTTGGTTTGTGAATTTTGCTTTGGCTTGGCAAAGTAAACGACCGTTCCGTAAAGCAAAAACCATTTGGGATTCTTCCAAAAGGTTACAATCATCAGGAGGGGTATGTTGTTCTTCGTAAGATTTGCTCCCTGGGAAATTCGGTTTTGGGGTTGCTGTTTTTTTTTCACTCGCAGAACTTGTACGGCATATAAGTGCCTCGAAATTATTTATTTTAATGTGTTGGGGAGCTCGAGTTTCTTTCCGCCCTTATACTCAAGTAGGGTAGAGATTGTGTGCACTTCTCTACACTTAACGGGTACTTTAGATGGCTTGAATGATGCCGCTATTATCTCTTCAGCTATCATCATTTATGGTGAATATTTATATGCATGTTTACGCTTAGAATCGAGACAAGGAGTGCTTTCTTTTCTCGTGTATTTTAGCACATCACAGTCGATAAGGCAGGAACTGAATAAATAAATCTATTTTTCGATTTAAAAGGCTTTTAGGTGATTATGAAGAGTAGAAGGAGTGGAAAATATTGCACTATTCGTTAGATAAATAAGGTTAGTCAGTAGAAAGTTTGGTGAGCGTATTCGTGGTAATTAGAAGCGTTTTCATTGAAACCGTAAACTTCAGAATTAACCAGAAGGTTTGTTGAACAAATAAATAGCTTAGGATACAACGAGTGTAAGATTTTAACTTTGACTACGCTCCCGACAATGACCAAAAAATGAAATTTATATCTTACAGTGTCGTAGAAACTTCTGTTACACAATCTCTTAAATTGCTTCTCGGACTTCGTCCCACAAAATAATACAGTTGCGTTCAGACTACTGGCAGATTTTAGTTTATAATAAATGTTTTATCGATCTGGACCTTTTTAGGTCTAAATGTTTCCGTGTCCTCATGGACAGCAACGCGTACCTACCTACATACCTACTTAATTATTTTTTAAGAACAAAGTACTGTGATCACCCTGAAATTTAAAATACAGATTTTCAACTCAGAAATATTGTAGTTGCACGTTTTAGGAGTGGAAAACCCCAAAAATAGTTAAAAGCCTTTCGAAACAATTAAACACAAATACAATATTTGGTTTGTGGGAATAGGATTGCAACTGTACTCTACTAAATGTAACGTCTCCTCGATAAAAAAAGTTGAGTACTAAAGTGAGGGCTGTTAGCTATTTAAAAAAAATTTTGTTTCTTAAGAACTGTACCAGATATGATGTTCAATAGCAGTTAGCCCCAATACACCTTCAGTTGAAAACCAAAAATTGTTGGGAGTTCGGTTGCAGGGTGTGATTGTGGGATGCAGTTAAAGGAAAATATACTGCAGTCACGATCGGCTGCAAGCCAATCGTATAATACTCTAGATGATTCAGAGCTCCGATTTATATTGTAGCTGGGGATGAAGTAAACAGTATTACGTGTGTGCATGTTGTATGTTCTTCATTAAGGAGTCCCATTAGATTGCTACTCAAAACTAAAAGACAATATTCAGTGTTCAATTTCATATCTTGAACTAAAAAAAAAATATCCTTTTTGAAGGACTTCCATATGGGAGGTGGAGCAAGGACTCACTCGATTAACTACATATTCATCCTTTTCCTTGGAACCATTCAAAAATTAATGTGTGCAAAATTTCAAATTCGTGGCTTGAAGCGTTCAAAAGTCATCGAAAAATATTGTTGAACACGTGTTAGGATTTTTTGTATGGAAGGTACCAGAAAGAGTAAAAGGATTTTGCTGACTAGTAAACACGAACCTTGTTTTCACTCAAAACTAATTTTTACAAAATTCTGAACTTGTAGCTAAGCGATTACTTGAGTTATAGTGAGTTTCGTAAATTAAGTGAAGTTATTTTTACAGCATATTTGTATGGCAGGTACACGAAGGACTAATTGGATTTTCTTCATAATCATACACTTAGCTCCGACTATTGCAAAATTATCACAAACAAAATTTCAAAAACGTATCTAAAGCCCTTTTGAAGCTATCGACCAATATTCTTGGACACGTGTTTTAAGGACACTTTGTATGGCAGCTACCCGAAGGAGTTAAACGATTTTGCCCGTTAACGAATTTAGCCATACAAATTCAACCAAACACCCAGATTCAAAATTTCAAGAGCCTAGGTGAAGGCGTTCTTGAGTTATCGTGTTCACGGACAGACAGACGGACGGACGGACGGACGGATGGACGGACGGACGGATGGACGGATAGACGGATGGACGGATGGACGGATGGACGGATGGACGGATGGACGGATGGACGGATGGACGGACGTCAAGCGGATTTGAGGTTCTTGGCCATAAATAAACAAAAAATATTATAAAACTTTTTTTCGTTCGAGGCTTGGTTCTATGCGTTACATATTTTTCGGCTGGATCAAACTTATACTCTATATGATTTCATCTAGAGTATAGAGTGGTGATTGTGGTAGGAAAAAAATTTTGGTTTTAATTTCTCAAAGGTCCTCCAGGCTCTGAACATTAGCAGTGATTTGCTGTCTGCGTCAATAGAGTTCTCCCATCGCTTTCGTGGTTTTCCAACTGGTCTTTATCTATAAACTTTGTGCGTTTAAAGATTCTTCCGCCATCTATCCGCTCCACATGACCAGCCCATTAAGGATTTTTAAATTTTTATGATACTTCCGGATTATCAAAGATGGCATACAATTCTCTATTATATCGTATTCTTCAGATCGAGTCTTCACTCATATAGGTTCGAGGATTCTTCTGAGGACTTTTCTTTCAAAGATGCTAACTAATTTTTCGGACGTCTGCGTCTATGTCCACGTTTAGCTGCCATAGCATAGCGCAGGTCTTATTATTGTTGTGTATTGTTTAAGCTTTGTTAAAGTTTCAGTTAAAACGTTACTAACGATCGTAGGAACGAGCCTAAGACTGACAAAAACCTACCCTACTAACAAACTACTTTCCACAAGGCCTTACTGAGGCTACGAGGCAAGGAAATAGCTTCGGTAAGGCCTTTTGGAAGGCATTTTGCTAGTTGGGTATGGATTCTAGCAAGATTCAAATTGCTTGCCTTTTTTAAATTGTGTTAAGATTAAGTCGTAAGTACTTACTCGTAGTTTCCGAAAGAATTTAAAACTGTTACCCAGTTAGGTACCGTTATTATTTCAGCCTGGTAAACTTTTGGAACATAGACCATCCCTAATCTTACCTCATCGAATTTCTAAACTACCTTTATTACTTTTTTATCACAACTTCTCTCTTTCAAAGGCTGGTACATGAGCCTGTTACAAGAACTATAAAAATGAATCACAGAAAAAAATTGGAACAGTTTCATTCGATTTTAATAGCACATATTACAGAATCCTTTGGAAAATAACTGATATCAGACACTTAAAATTTATTGAATGTAAAATTGAAACGCAAAAACATAATCTATTTTTACGATCAAAAGACCAAAAAATATAACAGCATGGTTTCGGTCTGTATAACTTTATGAATTTTTGTTTTAAAGATTTCCCGTATAAGGTCGCATATCATACGTTTTATCCTGAACCTTTTCTTCATCTTTTCATATTTTTTTTTTGTGTATCTAAAGACAAAAATAAGGACAAAAAAGCCAAGAAGCAACCACATCGAAACGGGACAACATAAAGTTCTTGGGGACTCAGGGAAAGGAACTTATGGGTCATGAATATATTGACAACAAAATTTGAGACGAGTACAAAGCGTAAACTTCATCATGACTCTCATCACTCCCTGGGCTATCATTAGATAACTGGGAAGCATCTGGTTCAGCTCCATGCCAAACGAAAAATTTTCAATGGGATTTACCACCTCTTCCTCCGAATTTTATATTTTATTACATAGTTGGTACCTAGGTACTGGTACAATGAGAGCTTCGGATCGAAATGTCCTCGAGCGGATTCCGGAAGCAATTCACGTGAAATACGTAAAATACATGGAGTTCCTTTTTTTCAGAGTCAAAAACTCTACGGAACTTTGAGTAATAGGTAAAATGCCGAAGGGTTTCATAAAAAGTTTCGTGATTTACCAGCGATCGAGCGCAATGCTATTGTCGCGAAAATAGGTTAACTTTAACCAAAAAAGATGGTTCGGTTATTGGATAATTGGCAATAAAGCACTTGTGGGACACCTTTACAGTATTCACCATGTTAATAAAATTTTAATCACGTAAATCCTTATCCTTAGCGATTATAAAACTATACGTATACGGTATACCTAATATTGAAAACCTGGTTATGATAAAACTAGGAGAGTTTTGAGCAGATTAAATTAGATCGAGATTAATTTAAAATGGGTGCAATCTGGTATGACAATCGAACACATCACATGCTATAATCCTTCAAGAGGATTATCATAATCATTGAACAACAGGATATGCAAATTAAGCCACTGTATACAGAGCTGCAGTGCTCATCCTTCGTACATCATCGTATGCACGATATTGAAACAATTCTGACTTGATGAAACTCTGGCACTTTGCAAATTCGAACAAAGCTCTCACAAATCGGAACGAATTCGATATGAGCTTATTGCAAACCCGGCAAATTGCATATACAATCAAACCCGATATGCACCGTATTCCAGAATAACAATTGGAATTATTATTTAGAAACTATGGTGCATAGAGCCAGTCGCATATTTTAGATCCATCTGTTCGATGTAGGCTCAGGTACATTGTTAGATATGGGTACAATACATCAACATATGGTATCTATCCAATTTTCTAATGTAAATATTATTCTGGTTGTGAGCATATTAAATTCGGAAAATTTTAATGGAAAACATTAGCATTATGAATGGTGCTTATGTTAAAATCCTTACACTCACTATATTTATGCAATGAGAATTAATTCAAATTTTTTTTATGTTCAGCAATAATTAAAACTTTGAATCTAAAATTTTGTCACATTTTTTAGTAATTAATTTCATTTATTTAGTTCTTCTTAGTTAAAACTGAGCTATAAAGTGCCCAGAGTGAATTTCCTATTTCTAAAATTTTTAGATACATTCTGGCATTATTACTTATTTAGATTTTTGTTTTAGATTATTACATTTTTACACTTTTATATTTTTACATTTTTAAATTTTTGAGTTTTTATGTTTTTACATTTTTGTATTTTTTAAAAAATATTTCATTTTTATTAACATTTTTTTTTTATTCGATCACATTACTGTATTATTAAAATAATAAAGTAAAACAAAGAATCTTATTTTGGCCACAGTAAAAATCAAAATTGTGGATATTATTTTTCCATGTCCGTAGTTTGTATGGAGAATACCTGCTAACAGCATAAAAAACTAAAATTAGCAATGGCCCCATACAAGCGTGCCTTGAAAAACTTTTACTTCACCCCCTGGATCCAAACAATACTGCGGTTCAAAAAACGCAAAAATCGAAAGTTGTGGACTCCATACGAAATTCATTGAAAATGTATGCCATCATCATCCGATACTCGATACACAGTAAAAAAATCTATTCAATTTTTCATCTTTTGCATAGTAGACAAATATGTCACAACGTTTCAAGTAAATTTACATTGGGATGTAGGTAATAGTCAATTTGAATGTAATTTTCGATTCTCGATCAGTAAATTTCAATTTGCAATCAGTAAATTTCAACTCTGAAAGCAGCAAATTCACTGGATATTCTTTTAAATTTTTACTCTAAAAAAGTGTTTAATTAGAAATCGTTAAGATACTCTAATTTCTACTTCTAATATTCTTTCTTACTTATCTACTTTTCATAATATACACTATGTTGTATGAATCTGGATTTGCTGCGTAGGTTTGGCGCGAAGTATCCATCTTTGTGGTTTCATATATTATATGTTTTGCGTTGTATCATTCAAGTAGAGTAGAATTACACGAAAAAGAATATAATTTTCAATTCATATATAAACACAGTGCAACCCGCTTATAAAGTGCACTTTTATAACGTACTTTTGGTTAAAACGAGCCTTTTTTCAATCCCCATTCATAAATATGAAAGATTTCGGTTAAAACATACTATCGTTTATAAAGTTCGAATTTTGTGGTCCCCTTAAGGTACGTTATAACCGAGTTGCACTGCACAGTCAATTTTACACAAAATCTTTCGTATTTTTGTGAATCTTTTCCAGTAATTTTGTGTAAAAGTGATTGAAATGTGTACAATAACTTGAAAAATTAAATATACTAGAAATGTGATGTAAAAATAGAACACAAAATTATTTTTTTTTAAAACAGTGTAGGTCAAGAAATAATTGAGCCTATTGAACGAAATTTCCTTTCTCTTCGTTACAAATAGAAGTCACTAAAGCGCGTATTCAGGAATATTGGCAAATAATTTCCGAACCCTTGAAGGAACTTCAAATTTAGTTCTCACGATTTTATAATGGTTTTCTGTGAAAGGATTATTATGCAAAAAATCGATTGCTACAAGCCTCATTCAAAAGTTCTGGAATTGAAAATAGGGAACAAAATAGGGACCACACAATAGTCATCTAAAAACCATTTATCCTCGACTGCAATAAAAATCGTAGTGGAGTACTTCATCTGCACTATGAGAATTAACATTCTACCTATTTTAACTGCAGTATGCTTATTTTTCATTCTAAAAGGTTTGTAAAAAAATTACTGAAAATTTCATCCGAAGCCGCGCAGAACTTAATTTGTTTTTTTTTTTTAAATTTATTTAATATCAACCCTCATTGGCCTTTATTTATTTATTTTTTGTAATCGGTTCCCTTATCTGAAGAGGAAACATTATTATTGAAATTATTGTATTCATCCAACATTAATTTTACACCATATTGCCATTAAAGAGGGTAGTAAATGTGACCATACGCAATTAAAAATGTACGTATAGATCCCTAAATCAAATTTAATGACTATAACGACATCAATTGAAAATTATTACGTTATTTTTTATTACATACCTCCGAAAAATGCTGGTAAAAACTTATTATCCTTGATAATGCTCAACACTACCACCAACACTACCACAATCACAATTTTTATGTTTTAATTTCGCAAGACGAAACATCGAATTACCTGGCGGTCTTTTGATATGAATTTTTTGCGATATTTTAATAACTCATTTGCGTGTTCTCGTATCTTGTTCTCTGCATTCGATCAGCAACGGAGCCCATTATTGTTTGCTGTTTAAACACAACTTTTTTTATGTCCATAAACACAAACAAAAATAAATTTAATAGGCAATTGTATCATATTTTTATGGCATTGAGACATCGTTCTACGAATGTGGTACGCTTAATCTTAAATGGATTAGGGGTAAAAGCAAGGGCACTGGTTGTAATTACGCATTTAGAAGGTAATTACTTTTCGCAGAACACGTTGCAATTGTTACAAATCTATAGGTACTTGGAAATGGTAGGGTTTGCAGTTTAGCGAAGCCTTTTGCACGAAATAAAGAACAATTTTAGGGCAAGGACAAGCCTTGCGAAGGATTCGACGTTAAGGCCAAGTGGTTGATTGATTAAAGTCTAATTCAATTGAGAGCCGATAAGAATAAGTCGCAATTTCAGATATGAAGTGAAAAACTCGGGACTAGTACGAGAACCAGCACATTCAATTTTAACTCAAGAGAATTTCAATAAAATTTGGAGCTGCCGTTTTAGTTGAAAAAAAAATCGGCCAACCGGCTGGGCGCAACTTTATCATTTTATGGGCTGAAGTGCGGAACAAGTTTAATGCTAAAATGCGGTATGTTACTATGCGACTGACAATGAAAATAATAGCCAGGAGGCTACTGGAACGGTTTTTTAGGTTTTCAATCGCATTATAAGCTTATAATATAAACAATAATAAGAAGTGAGTTTAGACCACAATAATGTTAGTTTATTAACTTGAAAATTTATAGGAATATATATTATGGTAACTTTTAATTTTATTCTGGTACTTTTTATTTGTAAAAATAATAATTTTTAAAACTGCTCACTGGGAACTCCTATACAAAAAAGGATTTTGCGGTGACCACGATATCTCTGAATAGGATCATCGAAAATAAGAAACGAAAAAGATTAGAATTAATTAAATGTGTAATTTGAATTTGTTTAAAAATTTTCCGTTGATAATTCCCTACAGAAGAGTCTACCAAAACATAGTTTCTCGTTTAAATCAGTTTCGCTGAAATTTCGATTTAATTCCTGTGGCTTTCCTCTTTAAGAGTTGAATTAAAGGTAAGTTTTCATTCAGTTCATAATGAATGGAACCCTTAGTCCGTACATCCATGCATCGATATTAAGTCGGAAAAGCTAAAAAGGAATTGCGAAATAAGTAAACACAACTTCAATAATCACACATGCAAATGAAGTTTGTACAACGAACGGAAACAGACAAAGTTAAGAGCATATTCGATGCTCAAATAGAAGCCCTTTTTGGACGACGTTGTTGTAATGCAAAATGCTACACAATCACGACATTTCGTTATTTGTTCGTATCCTTTTTGAGGAATAAGCAACCGTATAAGATAATCAGAATGTTATTGTTTTAATCTACGATATGGTAATTGCGTGGAATATTTATTGCGATAGAATTTTGATTCATTTTCTGTAATGCTGTTGCGTCGTTATGATGTTGTCTTTTCGGAGTGACGTATAATACGAGTGTTTAAATTAAGTTATGTATGCAAATTTAATTTTCTTCTGTTATGCTTAAAAACGGCCGAATAATATTGAATTGAATTTCTTACTTCTTAGTAGGTACGTTTATACAAAGGGGTTCTATTGTATGAATAATTTAATTGAAATTAAGGTTACGGTGAAAACATCCAATAATTGTAAAATTTTGATTAGGTTTCCATGTGACTACTTTTGAGAAACGGATACAGAGGTTCATACAAGAAAACAATCAGTGTGTTCTCAGCATATCCTGCTTAAGGCCTTACCATATCTGTGCGAACTATGATGAGAGTAGGCTAAAAGCGATTGCTATTGTCCTCACGCCTTCGTCTACAATTGTCAGTACGCAGAATGTTCACACCCTCTGTGAATGTTTATGTTATGCGATGAGAGTTCCTTCACGCGAAAGAACGCGAGACGCGACAAAGTTTGGCGATGTGACACGAGATGGCTGTTTATACTATCGCGATTCCAAAACCTTCTGCTGTACCATCCCAAACGGAAAAAATCTACCAATAGTCTGGGCGGAACTTTCGGCAGAAGTCCGGCCCACGTTTAATGCTGAGATGTGATGTATGTTACTATGCGACTGACAACCTAACAAATAACGTTCCAAATAGCCTTCTGGTTATGCTTCATATTTTTCTCTGCTAGAGGTTTATTGGGCCTTATTTCTGTTAAATTATTAAGGTCATACGGCTCTATAGAGATAAAAAAAGTTATGAAAATGCCTATCAGCCAAATTTCGTGAGTTACCTCCTCCTCCAAAATTTTATATTCAGTACAAGTACAGTACTTATAATTCTATGTATAGAAACCAAAGACTACCACGAAGTGGGTCCACCCACTATCGTAGTTCCACAGAAGTTATAGTTAGAAACCAAAATTTATCGTCAAAAACGATCATCTTTTTCTTTTTATAACTTACCCACCTACAGACACCACTCGTAGGATTTAACCTAATTTACCATAAAAATGTCAGCTTAATATCTGAACGGGTTTCTGAGCTACGCATTATCAAATACTTTACATAAGCCATACGGCATAGAGCGGACGAGATACGGCAGACAGAGAGATTGACTAGTCCTAAAACGTGAAAATAGAAAAATTCATTGTAGCCAATTTTTTTTAATAAGGAAAACTAATAAGTGAGTAAGTCCCACCTTACTCACTCTGAGGGTGCCATTAAAAGATCTAAACGACTCGGAGGTGGATGTTGTAGCCTAAAGTTGGAAAAGGTGCAGAGACAGGCTTGTCTGGGATAACAGGCGCACTTCGTACCATCTCTTCAGACTCTCTCAACGTCCTTCTTTCTCTGCCACCAATTGACCTGTTCGCAAAATACGTAGCATGCAAATGCGCCCTAAGACTCATACAGTAACATCAGCCTACCTACATCAAGGACTACAGATAACGGAGATCCTAAGCTCTGACAGATCCTAAGCTCTGGTTTGACAGGAAGTTCGCTATAAAAATACCAAGCAGAGAGTGCTGGGAGATAAGAACCGGTGACACTGCGGGGTCGATTAACCTGACGGTTCAAAGATGAAGGACGGAGTGGGTGCAGCTGTGCACTTACTAGATCATCCAACAAACTCTTGCTACAAACTGCCGAATAACTCCAGTGTTTTCCAAGCGGAAATACTGGCGATTCATAAGGAGGTGGAGATAGCTTACAAAACGCGAAAAAGATATAAGCCAGTATTTATCTTTACGGATAGCCAAGTAATCTTAATGGCTTTGCAATCCTGCATTATCAAATTCAAGGCAGTACTTACCTAACTGTTGACGCACATTACAAAAACTGTGCTCAAATAGAATAGTGGAACTCTGCTGGGATCTTGGCCATGATGGTTTTTTATGAAAAGAATTCGCAAACGATCTTAATTAAAAAGGTTCAAACCTTGGGCAAGAAATCGCGGTTTCGATAAGAAACTGCGCAGCACCTCAATGAATACTATGACTGAAGATCAATGAAGCAATTTGATTGAATCTACGAACCAAATCTTGAATATCCACGAGAAGATGAAATTACTGCTAATCATGTACAATGTGGGATCTCAAACTTTATTATAGTAGTTACAGTATAGAAGATTTGACTAGAGAACCAGAGGATACAAATCATCTTCACAAAATTGAGGAACATATAGTGATTCAATCAGATGGATTGAAAATAATGTATCATTAGAAAATAATGAAGTAAGATCACGGGAAACTTGATTAAGGAGAGTTCAAGGACTTATCCGACAAGAAAAAGAATTGGCTTTAACAATCCGAAAGAACCTCGTAGGAAGGACGGAATGCAGATTTTGTATGAAAGCGAATCGTCGTCGGGAAGGATCTAGCGAAGGACTCATTGGTCTATTTCTTTTCATGGTCTGACTTTAGAACAAAGGCAATGAATCTGGACTCAGCTGAAGTGTAAATTTTTGAAAGAAGTTAAATTGACACAACGTAAGGAAAAGGATACCCTCATTTTTTTTCTGGACATCAGGATGTTATAAACTTAGTAGGGTCACCCGATTCTTTCGTTCTACAAAATTACTTGTGGTGTGTGCTTATTTATTTCTTTGTGCAATTTTTGTGTGGATCACTCAAAAAACATATCTTTAGATTAAGAGAAAATTAAAAAATATAAAACTCTTGCTGGAATTGTCACCCCTTTTATCTCAAAACTGCACAGAAGTTACCGATCTTTACTTACTTAAAAAAAAATTCTAGCTTTATGCAAAAAGCGGATGTAAAAAATCGGAAAGCAATCTGAATGCACAAACTGCCTTAATTGAAAAAAAGACGTCAATGGAGGTCCATTCTGTAACCACAATGGACCGAGCTTTGGCATATGTCGGCTTGATGACTTTGCCTTCGCCCATCCATAGCCCATACGAATATTGCAAGGAAAAAAACCGATTCGTCCTTCTGGCACAAGCTGGTGACTCTCGGTATATCGCACGACATACTTTTGTATAAAGTTGTTTGTCTCTAGTGATTGAAAATAAACAGAGAATTTTACAGTCGATGGATTCCACACTCATCCAACGAAGATACTTCCAGGACGAGATTAATATGGCTCGGTGTGTGTGTGTCAGTGTGTGACTTTTTTCAGTTCGTCTCTCGTGTATCGTACAGTCACCTAGTGAAAACCCATTTTCTTTTCAGGTGGGTTTTCCCGATAAATTTTCGTCCGACTAGTCTTCATCCTGTTTCCTCGATCGTAGCCACATTACCGAAAGAAATACTCTCAACCTTCATAGACAGCTTGCTTTCAATTTTTTGTATCGTGTACTATCAAATAGAAGACTACAGTGCGGTCGTATAAATGTCCTTTAGGGTTAATGGATGTATTAAGTCCTTCTATCGAACAAGGACGTTAAATACACGTTGAATAAATGTGTGGATTTTTCCAAATGAAGGATGTCTTTGTAAGGAAATAAATAAAGGTTCGTAATAGATGGCGATTAGAATTTTGTTATCCTTTTTCTTGTTTTAGCAATTCCAGGTGGACAGACGTGATCCTGTTCATGAAGTTAGTGCACAAACAGTTATATTGAGGAATTTACGTTTGGCAAAAGTTGGAGTATGTAAGTTGATTTCCAATTCAAAACATGGTTCATCATTAAAATGAGTGTACCAACTCGGAATCAAGCTGTGACAAGAAGGGTTCGTCCCATCTTGAAAACGTTCAGATTGATTTTAAATAGTTTTGTTAAATAATCACCAACTAAATTTTTAACTGTTTAGAAAACTTTGCACTTGAATAGACCTAGGTTGAAAAATGCAAAAATGTGTTTTACCACAATGGCGGAAAGCCAGGCTCTAGTTCGTCTTTAATACCTCAGAAGACCAGCCCACGTAGAGCATCTCAATCCATTTTACTTCATTCATCTCAAACCATGTTGCTCCATTCAATTTCAATTTAGAGGATTACATTGACTGACAATGTCAGTCAAATGTTGTTACAACCATGATCTACAGTGCGATAGCTTCTATTGGCGCAACTAATGTCCAACTTTGGGCGTCGCGCCCCAGGTTTGGCTCCAGAAAACTAGTTTCTATCCCTTCATTCCTGGCGCGTAGATTAAAAAAATTGTATACCTAGTACCTACCTATAACGCTTGTTATAGTCTAGGGTCTCTCCATATTTGTGGATTTCATAATTTAACGTTTAATTCGAGACCATATTAGACGGGACCATTATTTCCGCAATGCTTTTTATATACTTATATTTTGTATTTGAACCACACTACTTCTTGTTGTACTACTGAACTCTGAATATCACATCAGGAACCACTACAGAACTTTTAGGTTGAACGCCACTTATGATATTGAAATAATTAACATTGTCATATTAGTATGTCTAGCTGCACATTGGGCGCCAGGATCATCATCAATGGTGCGACAGCCCAAGTCGGGCCCTGACCTCTCGAAGTCGTCGTCTTCAATCGTCTCGATCAAAAGACCACATCCTGCAGCTGCTAATTTTTAAGATGGCTTTGCTGTCTTCATCAAGTGAGTTTTCCCATCACTTGCGTGTTGTGACTACTGTCCTGTTACCACACGCTTTGCCTTTAATAGGATACTTGGGGAGTCCTCCGTCTTTCATCAGCTCTACATGGCCAGAACACTACAGCTTAGGCAGTTTGTTGAACGTTGAAGAGTTTATACAACCCATGTTGTAACTTATTCGCCAGTCTTTCATTTACGGGTTCAAAAACTTTTCGACCTTGGGCGCCAGAAAGTTCCATCTATGATCGCACTGGTGTGAACTAATGATAGTTTAAACATTTACTTTTCATGATTTCGAGCTGACCTTAGTTAGTTAGCCGTACAGTAGCGTACAACCCAGTCAGCTTAAGGATGAAAAGGCCAGAAATCGAACCGAGTATGATGGTGTACAAGAAAGTGTTGATAACTACTTGATTTCCAGTTGAGTGACTCACTTGAGTAGGAGCGGACCCCACGTTGGGCGCCACTTTTACGTGTTATACCTTATAAAGGGTATTATTGTGATGAACCAATTTTTTATTTTAATACAAATCAACCCCTTAAACTTTTTGACTTATATGTTAATGTCAAAACGTCAGTCAAAGTTTGCATTTATATCATGGTGAAGTTATTCTGTGTATTATTTTAATGCAAACCTGTTCTGTTGCTTTTGAATAAACATTAGCTATTAATATACATATCTATAAATTTAAAAATGGAAAAATGTTTGTCTGTCTGTCTGTTTGTCTGTTTGTCCGGTTTCAACATTTGAGTCTTTTTCGTATGATTTAGCGGTAGATGAAGGATGGTGGATAGAGGATGGTGGATGAAGTATGGAGGATGGTGGATGAAGTATGGAGGATGGTGGATAGAGAATGGAGGATGGTGGCTGGAGGATGGAGGATGGGGGATGGAGAAAAATAAAAAATGAAAAGTGAAAAATGAAAAATGAAAAGTGAAAAGTGAAAAATAAAAATGAAAATGAAAAATTAAAAGTGAAAAAAGAAAAATACAAGTAGTAAATGGTCGGGTTTGATGAAAATCTACACCACTCAAACGATTGTGATGAAATTTTGGTAATTTGTTAAGGATACGCCAGCGATGGTATCTGCGTTAGCAAACTCATTTAACAGTTGTCGGTTCGCGAATTATTTCAACGTATCAGTGTTTTTCATATGAGTAAGCGGGAGTTTGTTCGTTTTCGGTGTATTACATAGTTAAGCGTTCCTATTACTAAATGGTAAAATTGAACTATGGAAGGTGGATAGAAGATAGTGGTTGAAGTATGGAGGATAGAGAATGGAGGATGGTGGATGGGGGATGGAGATTGTAGATCGAGGATGTTAGATGATGGGGGATGGAAGATGGTGGGGGATGGAAGATGGTGGATGGTAGATAGAGGTTGTTAGATAGAGGATGGTGGATAAAGAATGGAGGATGATAGATGTAGGATGGAGAATGGGAGAAGGGGATTCTAGATGGAAGGTGCTAGGATGGAAGATGGAGGATGGTGGATAGAGGTTGGTAAATAGAAGATGGAGGGTGGTGGATAGAGAATGGCGGATGGTGAATGTAGGATTGAGGATGGAGGATGGAGGATGGAGGATTGTAGATGGAGGATGTTAGATGATGGATAGAGGATGGAGGTTGGGGGATGGTGGATAGAGGATGGAAAATGGAAAATGGAAGATGGAGGATGGGGGTGGTGGATAGAGGATAGAAAATGGAAGATTGAGGATAGGGGATGGAGAAACAGGACTAATGGATCAACAGTAGACACGGGAGTAACAGGGGCGATAAAACACTGTGAGCGTAGCGAGCGTAGTCGCAGTACGCGGCTAGTATATAATAAAACCGATGGAAATGTGTAAGAAATAATATTGTATATTTTATATTTTATATATTGGAATATAATAATAATAATAATAATTATAATAACATATAAGAGAAAATATCCGTTTCCCGATAGATGGTGTTATCTTAGCCTTTCTGCATGTTGTAATTGATTACACGCACTACACCAATGACAGAGAGATGTCCTGAAAGTCACAATATCCTCTTTCAATAAAATTCGGTTGGATGTCGTTAATGTCTCATGTGGTCCTTTATACAATTCGATATAATGTCGTGACAACAACCAAATTTTTTCCCACAATCACGAGAAAACCATGATAAGATTTGACTTTCGTGTTGATGCTGATATGTCGGTCACTGAAACCTGACTTTGGCCTATTGTCCGCTGGATAATCTACGATTTCAATCATAAATTTATAAGGTGTTAAACATAACTAGATAAACTAATAAATATATTGATTGATTATATTTATTAGTTTATCTAGTTATGTTTAACACCTTATAAATTTATGATTTAGAAAACAGATAATTCAATATCTTAACAGCTAAATTAAAACTAGTTAGCACAGTAATAACATTTATGACAATTTAGTTACATAAATTCCAGGAAAATGTGCAGAATAAACCTTGTGTAGGGCGGCTTTAAACCTAACTTACTAACTAAAGCCAGGTTGACACGTTACGAGTGGAATCGGAATGAGTGAACTCCAATAGTCACTCGTATCGTGTACTGGTGTTATAATCCAATACGAGTAAAGTCGGACAGTGCTCAACTTGTCCAAGTAACGTTCGAGTTAATGTTCGACTGACTATCGCAGTTCACTCGTTCCGATTCCAGACGTAACGTGTCAACCCGACTTAACTTAAATTAAAGTGAAATCAAAAGAAAATAGTAAAAAAGTAAATGAAAACTTAATAACAATATTTGACTCCAAAACATGCCCAGTAGAAAGATATTATAGGAGTGCTAGCAATAGTGGATTGTCAACTAGTTCCAGCCTTGTTAGGAAGGAAAAATGTCTGATTGCAACTAATTTGGGGACAGTTTGCGCTTTTGCTCCCACTTGAGTTCGGGTCTGATGTTTGCTTAATTTCAGATATTCAGACGTTCTGGTGTCCGAATGCTTCGGCATAAATAGCTTTGAGTATCAGTTGCCCGGTCTCTAGTCCGATGGAAAGAAACCTTGCGATTCTTTCCACATTCGGACTAACAGTTGTCCAATGTAATCAGCTGTACAAATTAAGTAATTGTGTCGGTCATTACTAAAAGTCACCCCGACCGATAAAGCGACTATTTTGTGTGCATTGAAACTGTCGAGGAGTAAGGCTTGTAAATTTAAGAATTAGATCGGTAACAGTCTATTGCATAGCAATCGTATTACAAAGTATGCGCCACATTTATTATTCAGCCACACGATGGGTGCCATTATTTTAATCGAACCAACTATACTGGAATGTTCGAATTTTAGTTGTTGTTGATTGCAATGGTTATTTGGTGATAATATAAATAATCTAGGGAGTTATTAATAGTTTGGGAGTTACATCCCAAAGTGTGCAATTTTTTTAAAATTATAATTATAATCCTTTATCAATTGTTAATAAAAAATCGTGGCTTGTACGTTCTTGAAAATACTGAAACGCTTAAAGTTTTATGTGATATGTGGAAAAGTGTAAAAACACAACAGTTTAAGTTGGATAACCATAGGCATTATTTGTTCGTTGCGTGTATTATAATGAATTCGTATTGAACAACCACAACTTTTTACTCTGAAATTCTCGCCATTTTATTCGCAATCCTTTTAACAATCGTTTCGAGTATTTACCCCATACATATATCCCATCAAAACTCTGTGATCTATTTTTCGGAATATTTATGTAGCTGAAACAAAATTGATAACGCTCTATGCCCACATATCCATTCTTGTTCAATGGAAAATTTTAAAGTAATCCAAGAGAGAGAGAAAAAAAAACGCAGTCAAGTGAAAATAATGTTAAATTTCACTTTAAAAGTTTCCATCGTCCCCATAAAAACATAAATCATAATTAGAAGGACCGAAAACTTTTCAACCATATCCCAACTTGCACACACATCCACACTCACGTATGGACGAAAAATTATACACCGTAGACTTGGTAGCCTTATCTGACACATTTCGTTTAAACTTTTTCGATTTCATTCGAAAAGATAGGCAGGTGACATCAGTAACCGCAGCCATAACTTCATTATTTATGAATTTATTTATTATGTACATGGAAGAGACGACCATACGATGGTTTGCCTTGCAACTTAACGCCGTCGGGTTTAGTTGCTTTTGGGCAAGGACCTTAACCGCGGCTTTTTAAAAAAACATGCCAAGCGGTTTAACAGTACACATGTGTCGTATAAAGCGATATAAACTTGGCCGGCTCGTTTGAATTCATCAACTTTAGGCAATGGGGATTCCCCTAAAATGCCATCCCAGGAATCCTATCGTAGGTACGATACACACGTCAAGAATCGAAATTGGCCTGCATTTCTTATTTACGTCGGAAAAAGAAAATTGGCTCCGATAACTTTTTCTTGAGTGAGCAAGGATTCCGAATGGTACGAAATTTTCGGGCAATTTTTCAACATTGAATTTCATCACATTCATGATTTATAATATCGATCGGTGATTGGTGTCTGTTGATTTGTACTTTATTTCTCTCCATGGAAAAATTCA
This sequence comes from Beris chalybata, assembly GCA_949128065.1. Lineage (NCBI taxonomy): Eukaryota > Metazoa > Arthropoda > Insecta > Diptera > Stratiomyidae > Beris > Beris chalybata. The sequence goes on from OX421896.1 coordinate 96,307,188, forward strand.
CCGGGATCCGGGAATCATTTTGCCCATGTCAATCTTTTCGTACGAATTCAGTTGATATGTAGGCGACGTTTATTCATTTTTTTTTTTTTTTGGACTAAAAAAAACGCTTTGATATCGTACGATAAATGATTCTGGAATGTTGATTTTCAGTGCAGTAAAAACATAAATTTATATCGAAAGCTTACACTTGATTTAATATGGTTTGGTGGGGACAATGAATGAGGTCTGAGGAGCACTAAAATGATAGCAATGCGTTTGTGATTCGAATCATTGTTATGTTCGCAGGAAATTCAAATAATAATTTTTGATTAAAAGTTACCATCACCTGATTTGATGTCTTTCAAACCGAGCTGCTAAGCGGGGAGCCAACTCATAGGCTTGGAATCATTCTGTGGTGTAGGTAAAGGCTTCATTAAGGACAGCATTTGAAAGTGGGTAAATTTTCAGGTGGAACATTATTGGAACTCCCTTGCAGGACTTAGACGGTCAAAGAAATTCCTGACCTTCTCAAGTAGGAGAGCTTCCGAATTCCTTTCCTTAATTAGGTATAACGCACGAGTTATAATGGGATATTTTTCATGACATTATTTCCTTAAGATCATCGGTAAGGTATGTACATGTCGATTCTGTGATACAATATCTGAAACCACGGCACACCTGTGTGATTGTGATGCAGTGGCCAGATAAAGAAGGCAGATTCCCGGTGGATTTACCCTAACGGTTAGGGTTAGGTTAGGTTAGGGCCTAACCTATGAAGATCTATCGAAGAATCCCATGAGTAAAATCATCACCTTTCTCAAGGGAATATATATGGCCTAAGGAGTAGCTAAGAGCCAGGAAACCAAGTCCTCTTAGGTCGCGGTTCGAGAAGCAGTAAGGCTAATAATAATAACAATAACCGAGCTGCAACAGATCGGTCTTTTACCCGATAAATTTGTTAATTTTGGGATCGAAATAAAAATCTAAAGTTTGTGGAACACTGATCAACTTTTTTTTTTCAAAGACACTATAAACAGAGTTTTTCTTTTTACACTTAATTTTAAAATATGTTAATTAAAATTTTTAGAGAATAAAATTTGCTTTAATTTGAGACATTGTTGAAGTTGGAAACTTTTTGGTCGGGCCTTTTTCCAATTGTACTACTCGAAATATAGTGGAAGCTATCCACACTGTATTAAAAAAATCTGCAAATGGTCTGGGAAAAAAAACTTATTATTTTTCGGGACAAAATTCGGGAGCGGGGAACGTCGGAGAATATCGACATTATAATTTTTCTTGGAAAGTTAATTTTGTTCTTAAAACAAAAATATTTATGATAGGAATAATCGATTACATATCTCATCAGAACTAAGGGATGGCAAAAATTGTAAGAACATATGCAAACCCTTGGAAATTGAATATACTAGAAAAAAACCAATTCAATTTCTTATCACTTTTAAAAGATATCACGAAATTTGTGAAAATGTGTTCAATCTTTTATACCCTCTTAGGAGCTGAAAAAGAAAAAAAACAGTTGTAGGTGATTGTGGTATTGCTCAAGCCCGTGAAAGTGAAAAGATATTCGATATGTTATGAGGTCTGCAGGGGATATGCATTTGCATTTGCATTTCCTTAGGGGTTGAATTTCAATAAAATCCTGAAAATAGTTTCTAGGTATTTATATGAAGAAGCAACATTTAATTATTTGTTGTATTCCTACTGACCTATTATAAAAATCCCTGGAAATGGGTTTCCATATTCAACCCTTAATGTGTTATAATGGAGTTAAATACGTTTTAATGAACTGCAGGGTTTTTTTTAGCTTTTATGAGATATCCAAATTGTTTTTAATTCTATAAGTTTTCTATATATTTATATCCGAATTTTCCGGCATTGAAATTTAATTATACAATTCCCAAAAACTCAATTTTTTCCGAAAGAAAATAGCAATATATCTTGGTTTTTTAGCTTATACGCTAGATACACTGCTTGCTAGATATTCGTGCCTATCATGTTCCGGCGGAAAGCACTTTCATTGCTAATAAACAAAAAAGTAAAAAAACTCTCAAAAAAAAAAAAATGTTATTTTGGAAGAATATCAAAATCCGCAACTGTCATTCATTCAAACTTCAGTTGATTTTAGTAACAGATGGCGCTGATAGCAGTTAAAAGTAGGCTATATCAGCTCGAATTATCGAATTTGTAAACCAGGAAAGACTTAGTATCAACTACGTTAATATCAGCTCGTTGACGTACTAGTGCGCTTTATTGGGTGATACACTGGTGATATTGACGATATCATGATTTGTTTACAAGCAGTGTATCTAGGGTATTACGGTGTACCTACACCGTAAAAAAAATTTAGTATTATTTTTAAAAAATTATATTAAAAATAGTAATGAAAAATTCATTTACAAAAATTCTTCCATGATATAAATAATTCAAATAAGGATTGAAGCCAAAAAAGGATTTCAGTCCTCTAATCCACCTTGTGACGAATGCATTCCGTAAAATACTTAATTTAAATATGAAATGTCCTTTGAATTAAATACAACCTCAAGCAAAGCAAAGATATTTAACTAAATATTCTACACAGGAATTATTTTCTGTACTTCTACGAAAAAGATGTTATGCTGTGTACCGAACTAACGAAGTCTTATGAAACGGATACGTAAAGCGGGTAAGGCTACGTTATTTAACTTACCAGAAATGGTGTAACTTAAATGTCGAGGCTAGCTAAATTACGAAATAAATAAATAACGTATTCTGATGAATTATATGTGCAACGGAGCAGAACTACGGATATAGACAGTAGCTATAACCTAGCAGAAGAAGGACGTAGTAGCGCCATAGTAACCTGAGTGCTCTTGTAGTCCATGGCATTGAGCCAATCTAATGCTATTAATATTTATGATTTATTAATGGTGGTATAAGAAAAGACTTCGACAATGGTTTCATCCTTTCGCCACTCCATGCGCTCTCGAATCCTGAAGTAGGAGCAAAAAACCCAGCTTTTTAATTATTTCAAGGGTTTCATTCTGTACGAGTATGTGAAGTCGCGAGTATCGTTTCTAATACTATTCTGAAGTTCACGATAAGCCGAGGAATGATATGACGGGGTGGGTGCGGTGTACTCGTCCTTACTCTAAGGAAAAAGATAACTTTCAACCTTTTGATAGGATGAAAAACTCACGTCGATATTATCCTTTATGACGGTATGAAACCGGATATCTAAAGGTGTTTAACATTTTATCCGGCGCCCATGATTGGATTAGCTTCGTTAGCATCGCACTTGTGTGTCTTTTCAAGAATAGTGCCGTATTCCTGGAGGAGTTGAATTTCCCATATTAGTTTCTTTATGTTGGTTATGTTGTTAGGTTAAGGTGGGTACTCTACCTGTCGTCCTGTAATATTTCGCTTCATAGAAATATCGTATGTGTGAGCTGGAAGGAAATTCGATCGGATCGTATGGAAATATATAACAAGAAGCATGCAAATACATGAAGAGAATAAATAGATAAACAAAAGTGAATGGCAGTTGCGATGAGCATAAATTTACCCAGGTAGAGTTCTTCTATGGCATTGAAGTTTTCTGTAAAGATGAAATTTGATTATGTACTTATGAAAACTCGTATGTCGATTCCTGATCTAAGCAATAATGCTGCCTAGATCTCATGGTTCAATGGGGACTCTTTTTTTCTTTTGTGAGTGCTATTGAAGGATTAGAAAAGATTTCTCTCCATTGAGGAACTTAGCTTTAGTTTGAAAGATTTTAGATTTCAACATAGGTATATGTATGTACATATCTTCAGTATGAGAAAAAACTCCAGAAAATCTGGACGCATCTTTATTCCAGGATACGATTAAGGACGGGATGCAGTAAAGCTCATGATCCAATCAGTGCAGCACTGCGTTTTTACAGCATTGAAGGACAGTAAATTTTTTATTCATAATCCAATAGCTCATTATTCAATCAATGCAGTGCTGCATGCAGTAGCAATACCCACATTCAATTTGCTTGCTCCATTATCCAATCAATGCATTGCAGTACACGTTCCGGCATGCAGTAACTCAAATCTTGCACTAAAATTTTTGCTTTTGAAACCACCCCTTATAGCCCTGTATACAGTCACTCAACACAGAGAACTGAATTTTTTTTTCGGCGTCTGAGAAACACCAATACGAAAATGACTATTGGGATGGATAATTGCCATAGTTAATACCATTGAGAAAAACCCTTCTCTGGAGAAACCAATTAAAAATGTGTTGAACTAGGTCCTCTGCTGTTGAAAAACAACATTATTTAATAGCTGAGATTGGGTAATACATCTATCGAAACGCACTATAACTCATTGAGCCTAGAAGCTGAAATTTTTCTAAATTTAATTTTGAGTTGGAGGTAAGACTTAGTGATTGACAAAATCTTTAAAATAATTGCCCCGTATGAGCAACAGCCTTTAATAATACACTCTAGGAGATACCAGATGGCGCTGAATTATTTTGAAATTCATCTTCGAGATGTGGAGCGCGCTTGTTCCTAAACGCCCAGTTGGTCTCGTGTCTCTTTCCCGACATATCTATTCAAAATGAACAAAGTGTCACAAGGTTTAGAGAAAAGTAACGATACCATCTGGCGGTTTGTTTTTGTAATGATTGTAACAAAATAAATTAATGACATAAAATTATTGTCATTTATATTTTTTATTTCATTAAATTATTTATTGTTTTGTGTCGTTGAGGTTTTTTTTGGAGAGCGGAATTGAAAAAATTCTGAATTGAGGATCTCTACGTAAGACAAATATACGCTTCAAAAACTGTATGCATTTCATGACGGAAAATCGTATTGGAAAATCCGGTATCTGGTATGCAATATTTTGAATTCGAAAGCTTACCTTTTTTATATTTAGAAATGAATAGGAAATGGAAACTCTTGAAGATGGTGAAAATTTAAATGTAGTATACTATTAACCAATTTATTTTTATTTTTTAAATTTTTGTAATTTATATTGGTGCTATTTTTCGGTTATAGATAATGTATAATTTTAATAAATTTTATCGAAAAGTATGTATTTTTTAAGTTTTTTAGTACAGAAATATGTATATTATTATTAAAATCTGCGAGAATCTCGCAGACTTCTCGGAGACATGTCGCTCTGTCTGCGAGAATCTCCGAGACGTTGTATGAAAAAAATACACGTATCGAGACAAATGCGCACCGATTCTCGGAGACATGTCGGCGAATGTCGCGATAGCTAAAGGTCTATAACAACAGATGGCGCTGAAGAATATAATTTTTGGCTATCGCGACATTCGCCGACATGTCTCCGAGAATCGGTGCGCATTTGTCTCGATACGTGTATTTTTTTCATACAACGTCTCGGAGATTCTCGCAGACAGAGCGACATGTCTCCGAGAAATCTGCGAGATTCTCGCAGATTTTACCAACTGGGCGTAAACGTGTATTATTTTCGACAATTTCGTTAAAAAAAAGTCTTCCAGAAAAGATGACACGTTTCAGAGATATCAACGAAATTTACACAGATTTGAATTACATATGTCAAGAACCTAGAACCCAGAGAGGGTCATCCAATCCACTAGAACCGGAATACCACGAAATTTGTGCTAAACCTTGATAATTTGTTTAAATTATGGTTTTAGTCGACTCTTGTTAGTATTAGACTTTAAAGATAAAAGATATTTGTATCAGTTAAAAAAATAAATACTGTTGCACAAAACGCAAAACGCTCAAAGTTCTGGTATTTAGCGCTTAAAAAAATTAGCTCTTAATTAGTCCTAGTTCTAAAGCATTCAAACGACATCATCTCAAAGCTATGTAGACCATTACATAATAAAAATCTCTTTATTTGAAATTGCTGCAAAAAAATCGTCACTTTGTTGTTGAAAGGAAATTGCATTGCCGGAAATTCAATATTGCGAAACTAATTTTTGCATGTTGCTTCACTTTAGCTCCAGATAGTTTGCAGCTATCTCCATTGGAGCTTAGTCTCTATAAACCTTTTATACCTTCATCAAGTGCCCAGACGGAACACTAATAAATGGCGACATTTTTCAAAAGCCTAAGCCATTAAACAATTTTGAACATAAGAAGTGTTTAAAGTTGAAAAACTCCATAAACCGTCGCTCTCGTTACTGCAGCTATTTTCATAGAGGACTGTCTATTTCGCTTCTGGTCATTTCCTTTAAGCGTTACTGTCGGAAATGATGTATAAAGTAATGGCTGAATGCTTCAGCAAAAAGTTTTTTTTGCTGTAAGCAATACATAGACGGGTGACAGAAAAGTGACAGAAGTCAACCGAGTAGAGAAATCAAATAGTAGCAATACACGGTATAAACTTATGGGTAATGGGTATGCTGTTGTAAACCAGATAGAAGTTCTAAGTAAGATGCCATTGATATTTCATTTTAACAGCTCTGTCCTACAGCTTCTCATACCCTGCAACCCTCTCAACATATAAGCCAATACCCATTCATATTGTCTACTACGAAAATTATAAATTAGTGTAATTTATTAAACAAATCTGTAATTGTTATTATTTTATCGGTTAAATTTCGAAAACAAAATAAATGCAACTTTTTTAACCCTGTAGCGGGTGGAATGGAAATAATTTAATTGGTTCACAGGTGATTATATATATAAAAAAACCGTGGAAGTAAAAATTAATCTTATATCTAAGCAAACCTATGGCGGAATTCGTGAACAATCACTTCACTTCATCTTAGAGGTTTAACATCGCAAATTTCTTGCTGAGAACGTATAAAGGCTCGTTTACATTACGAATATAAAAAATTTTTACAAAGATTGTGAGGGAGAAGGAAAATCTCTAACGAGAAATTGATCAGAAGTGAAACGAACAAAGCAAAACTTATTGACGATATTTGTGTAAAAGTGTTTGTACCAATATTTAGTAGTTGCTTTCTACTCCATTGAAAGTTCGATAAGCTAGCTCCTTCACAATTTCAGTAAAAAACATTTGCATTCTTAAAGCTCATAGAGATGAGATGGACTACACCTAACAAATGTGTCGGAATTCGTGAAAAATTTTACAGCAATCTTACATCCCTTGATTGAATATCGGAAAATACACTATAAGAAAATTAGTTAAAAATTATCTTATAAAAATTTGTAGTGTAAGTTCTCAATAAAAAAAAAATTTTTTCGCCTGTGGAAATACTACTTTATTGTGTAATACATATTAAGAACTTACAACCTACTAAATTAGTTTTAATACTAACATAATGTATGACATTTTTTCAAGTATTTTTTTCGTTTGTAAAAAAAAAATGCGATAATGCTCTTTGACTCTTTCTGTACTATTTGTAAGATAATATCTGGTACTGTTCTTGAGATTTACAATTTTTTTTATAAAAGTAGATTTCGCTTATAATCCTGATTACAGAAACCAAATTTTATCTTCCTGGTATAATTGTTTTGGGAGATAATGTAATACGGATTACTCTAATAGCGGATTCTAAACAGCGTACTGCGTGTACGGCGGACAAACGGACATTTTTTGCTAGTTTTCTTTTTGAAATTATTAAAAAATCATAAAGTAAAAATGAAAAGAGAAGATGCTGTACCATGCTTCATCCTGAGTGTGCAACCTAAGTAAATTTTATAAGTATTAAAAAATAATAATATTTTGCAAAAAAGATTATTTTGCTTATGAAAATCCTTGCGGCATTTAATGAACACGAAATTAAGCAGACATACACCACCGTCGAAATAGTCAAGTGATAGAAAATTCAAAAAGGGAAGCACTTAAGAAAATTTAATTTGCCGGAAAAGTTCTTTGGAAAGTACTTCACTGAAAACTTCACTTAAAGTCTCAACGGCTAAAAGTTTCGGTAGCCCGAATCACAAGCACGGAAAAAAGAATCGATACGAGTTTTGTATTTCGTAGGGCTCACAACTAACCCAGAATACGAGGAAATACTGCGGACATATCCACATCATGTCCCGACTATCCTTATCGCCGGGCCTATAATTTAGCTCCGAACTCGGGGAATGAAAATTTATGGCTTTCGGTCTCATAAAACCTCTCATCTATCTACTCTACATATACCTTCTTTCCGCAGGACGAACAGATAGATATGTGCCATTATCTAAAAAAAAGTACCACATACGTTGGCCGCAAGCACCGCACAAATCTAATGAAACTTATCAGATGAGTCGTAAGTAAATGCGCGTATTACGCATTTATGTGCGTTGTGGCCCGGTGCCTTTTACAGGGTTGCTGGGCTAGCTCCATCTTTCTTTCTTTTTTTGCTACCTATCCCGGAGTAATGACTTGATCTTTAAGGATCCAATTTTGAGAATATGCTAGCCATTTTTGTAGGTCAATAGAATTTCATGATCATGAAGTTGCTGAGTATCGAGTCCTTTATGCAGTATCGTAAAATGTTTATCTAAATATGATAGAGACTGGCCGGGAATTACAGTATTGGCGAATAATCGCATTTGTACATCTAGTGTGGTATTTAAAGGAGTAGAGTGGAGACTATTTTCCGGAATAGTGCTTCCATGGTTACTAAATAATTCCTTGAAACATCGAAGGCTTACCTGATGGAGAGCAACAATTGATTAGAGTAATCCGGGCTTAATTTGAAGTTTCAATAATAGACCAGTTGAACTTAAATCGAAAAATCATCTGAACTGATTAAGACTAGTTCGAATAGAAAAAACAGTTTTTTCTAGATTAGTGAAATTAAAGAAATTATTTTTCCTAAAAAACTTTGGCCAAAGCTGACGATTTGGTTTTATACTTTAATATTTAAAAAGACAAATGAAAAAAATTTGAAACTTGTGTCCCAGGAATCACTTTTTTTTTGTATAGCCCAAACTATATCGGTGACATGTTCTATGTAAATACCTATATAGCGACTCAGTAAACAAATCTTTGAAAATGACTGTCCTTTAAGCAGTAAAATATTCCGCATTGATGTAGGTAAATTTACAAATTGCCATTAATTATAACAAAAGAGATAGTTCTTAAAACTTTGTATTTTTGCACATATAATTCATGAATTTATTGACTGGAAAGTTATATTGCAACATGGAATTTTCCACATTTAATGTGTAAAATTAATCATTGTGTATAAAATTATGCATTTTGCATGTAGTTTTGATACTTGATGTATAGTAATTTGTTTTGTTGTGATATGTATTAACTTGACCGATTCGTTGTTTAAGTCACTTTTTTCGTAGTTTTGTGTAAAACGTGTAAAAATTTGAAAAGAAAATAGTGTTTATAGTGTGTTAACATGAATAGTGCTTAAAACTATTTACCCTCTTTGACATATTTCCTGGGTTTTACCATTGTATTTCTATAATTGTAGATTGCAGCATCCTTTACCCTTCAAACATAAACATGTCACATTTGTATAGTACAGCTATGCACCACATATTAGCTTTTTCTACACGGTTTTTAATTTTATGCATTGTAAAACCTTGCCTTTATACACCAGTAGTAAATTTATACATTTTTAGCGATTTATTTCCACACATCAGTAGTAAAAACCACTAGAGTGCGTAAAGAAATTAGACAATAGTAATTTTACTGCTTTGAGGATAGTGAAAAATGTTTACTGCGTACAATTTGTATGGGTATTATGGTACCGGGATGGTCTATGTTTTTTTTATTCCTGGAAACGCTTGTACTAGAAACTTTAGACTTATTGGGTATATGTAGATGCATGTATTAGGAAGTACTTTAAAAAAAGCCAGTGATAACGAGGCACATACGAATATCACGCAATTTGAAATATATAATAAATTTTACTTCTACAAGTTTTTCACATAAATACCTAGAAAATATTTTCAAGATTTTTTAATTTAACCCAAAAGAAGTCTAAATGGGTGCCCTTAGATCTGATTACATATTGGAAAAAATAATTTCACAGGCTTTTAACAGGTGAAAAATCCTAAGCTTTAATTCGAAAGTTAAAGAAAACTTATTACAGAAAAAATTCTATAAACTTTTTGCTGTTCAACCCTAGAGAACCTTTAAAATTGCTACATATGTTTTAACGAATTCTGTCATATCTCTTAAGATATATCGAAGTGGTTTTTTTCCACTATCAAAAAACGACTTCAGAATTTTGTGATTTTCAAACCCAACGGGATATAAAGAAGGTTTATCCGATCCAATATCGAATAGGTTTTTACTCCCTGGGGTTCTTAACACAATCGTCTAAAAATTTATTTTTAGATTTTGGATTTTAAAATTTCGCCTTATCTCATAACTCTAATGCGATATCGAATTGGCTTATAATTCCACCGGCTTTTCAATAAGAAATTTCACGAATTTTTGAAATTCAATTTCCTAGAGATATACAGTACGTTTTCACGAATTCCGATATATTTCTTAGATCTCAAGGGATATAGAATTGATTTTTACTTCCAGATGGACTTTTAAGATTTTTCGATATATATTTTTCGATATACCTATTTATGAATGATAAAATTAATTTCCCAAATAACTTTATTGTTACGAGTGCTATTTCAGTTTTGACCCTGTCCCAGACTCTGACCAAAACTACCTGTTGTAGTTCCAGTTAGACTTTAACTAAAGGTCGTAATAATTGCTCTTACTAATTAACGAAATGACGGAGAAGACTGATTAACTTTTTAAACGCTTAACGGAGTCTTGAAGTGCCTTCGGTATTTAAACTACCATCAAGTTGGCCTCTTGGATGTCTGAGAAGATTCTCTGTCACTCCATCGTCATCATTTCTGTTAAGGTAGTTATGTTTCTGTCATTATTTGTTAAGGGTGAATTAGTTTTCGACGTTTCGTGAACACTTTGTTTGGTTTGTATGTGGTTCAGCCCGTATCTCTAGAGGGTAAAAGCAACATTTCATTCAGTATGAAACTTACTTTATAGAAACATGTTTATGTTATTGACAGGGGATTTAAATTTCGGTAATGTTTTCATTAATTATGTATAGTAAGAACAATAGTTAGTAACGGCGCGATATGAGCGTTTTCTTTCAGAACCCACAATCCATCCAACGACTACGTAAATAAGTTAGATAGTTTTAGTAGCGATTTGCTATCCGCATCGATGGAGAGTTCAAATGATTGCATGATTTAGAATGCAATTACCTTCCGCAACACAATACAACACAAAAGGACCCTCAAACTGGCGATTTTTAATTGTGCTATAGCTTAATTGTATGGCTAGTGACTATGTAAAAAATATGGAAGCAAGAACACTGATCGTTTCAATTCGTCAGAGCTCAATAGTTCGAAGATCGAAATGTCGGGCTAAACCTTTATATGGACAGCAGCTTATGGAAATGCGCAAACGCAGCAGATTTAAAATCAGTCATTTCTCTCTCCACTTGGTCGTGGCTTGTGTGTAACAATTGACCGAATGGTTTAAGCAGTGGGCGCATGAACAACAACTAAATAGTTCAATCGGATGGCAAGAGTGTGCGCAGCTCGATACGATTAAAAAGTTGTTCAACTGTTTAGTCATCAGTATGCGAAAAACGTAGGAGTAAAATGAAAAGATCGAGGAGCTTCTTAGAATTTTAAATTCCCCTTCACAGGTAAGTGAAAAGATTCTTGAAATGTTGGCTCAATGCCTCTAGTACTTTCATTATTACGTCAGTAATTTCGTAATTCCATCCTAAATACTAATCTACAGCTTTTTACAGTTACTTATAGAGGGGTTGTGCTGTGAAGCTGTGCAGTATTAAATCATATTCCGCCGAAAGCACTATAGTTCTATAGTTTTACTACATAAAACTTCTGATTGGAGTCCATACTTTTCTGTAGGATGCCAGCGGCTATTATCAAACCATAAAGTTTTACATTTTAAAATCATGAGAACACTCTAGAGAGTTAGACTGAAATTGACTGCACATTAGAAAATTCATAAAAAGGAATTGAATCTGAAACAGCTTTAAGGTACTATCCACCTGAAAGGAATATTATTACAAGCTTAAAAACATTTCTCCATTAATTTTCAAACCAGCCGACAATTTAATCATCTTTCATTATAGTATAGGTACTATGTAGCTACTACTTATGTCTGGGATAGTGGAATAGTGTTTTCCTTTCGGAGCTCCTTTAAAATGAGGTGTGGATGTGTAGATACGCGGGAATGATGCTCGAATAATGGGAGCGTATCAACCGCATCAAACTTCCGCTATTCCATTAATTGCTAACATTAATTTCGCTGTAAAGCCTTTTTGTTTATGTTATTGCAGACGTGTCGACGTAATTTTCTATAAACATTAGAAATAGCGTTTCATACACTCCTGTTAGTGGAGCGCGGCAGTCGAGAGTATAGGGTTACCAGCCGCATGGTGTTTCCCTCCGGGAGCCATGAAATTAAATTTTCTTAAGTAAACTACATCCGCCCAAAAGGAAAGTACAGATATATGCGAAATGGAGAGCAAGACGTTGTCGACATCGTCTTCGGAACGAAAAAAAAAAAAAAAATAAATGAGAAAAGAAGATACGAACCGAGTTAATATGATTCATGAGTTATAACCGAAAGAGAGCAAGAATGAAAACCGTGGGACGTATACTGTATAAAAGCCATTTAATTAAGCTCTAATTGAAAGTTAAAACTGCGCGAAATTTAATTAAATGTTACATTAAATTTTAAACACGGTTTTGTCTGTATGATAACTTAATTAATGCTCTAAATAAGTACCGGTGGCATTTGTGTTAATACAGTATCAGTTTGACGGTGTCGTAGCCTCTGCCTACTCGAGATGAGTGTCAGCAAAATGAAAGTGCGTTTGGAATGTCCTCAAAGAAAACTTCAAATTTAATTTTGGCTTATGAACAGAAGCTTGGAGAAATAAGTTTTACAAAGATTGTTCGGCTCATGTTCTTGGCACTAGATTGAATAAAATGAAACTAAAGTAGAGATTAGCCGTTCACGAGTGAAATACTCTAAAAGAACTACTTAATTGAAGTAAGTGAAGTTGAAATGTGCGGCTCACTACTCACGAGTGAACTACTCTAAAATAACACTTAATTGAAGTGATTACGTGAAGTAGAGATGGGCAGTTCACGAGTGAACTACTCTAAAAGAGCACTTCATTGAAGTTAGGAAGTGAAGAAGAAATGGTAATTTTACGTATGAACTGCTCTAAAAGATCACTTCATTGAAGTAAGCAAGTGAAGTAGAGATGGGCAGTTTACGAGTGAACTACTCTGGAAGAAGACTTCATTGTAGTGAGTAAGAGCAGTAACTCTGTCATTTCTGTGAACTGCAGTTCAGTTCGGGGGATGAATAAGAAATAATTAAAAACAAATGAACGAATAAGAAAAAATAACCGAGTGAACTCTACAAACGCGGTCAACCAATCTTCTCGTTTTGTCCGTCTCTGTGTATCTCAGAACCACGCTCTTTTCTCCCAGAGGAATATCAAAAAAGCTTCACTAGCAAGAACTAAAAGTTAATGTAACTAAAAGTTAATGGTAATTCCTATTATTAGTTTAGCCAGAACAAAACTTGTTTGGGTTGGTATTTGAATGACTTGAATTTTTTCAACAAATTTCCATTTGACCTAATTTAAATAAAAATGTGTAGTAAAACAAAATCGTTAAACCTTGCCAATAGAATAATTATTATGCGATACAGAGCAAGAATACCATGTCTTTCCATTATTAGAAAGAATAAATCGATCTTATTCCGAACATACAAACAACTGCTGATTGACTGACTACAGTGAATGATAAAGAAGAAAACCGACACTCTACTGAATAACTAACTAATGAGTGACTACAGAACAGTAATGAGTGACTACTAAACACCGCGAAGAGGAAAGATGAAATGAATAGTTCAACTGAAGCACTTCACTGAACTAACTCAGTAAATTGAATGACTACTGTTGTGCTGACCTCTAGCTACTAAAGTTCAGCAGAGCTATTTACCTCATAATTTAACATACTCTCATTAGAGACAGTTGTGACTGCAAAAGCTTGGTTTATATACGTACTACATTCGGTAATTGATACCTTTTGTCAGTTTTACAATAATTTAAAAAAAAAAATTTTTTTTTCTAAAATTAATGTTGTCCACATTTATAAGTGACGCCACATTACTCCCTTCCACCAGATGCGTTACCTTGTGAAAAGAACAATAGGTGTTAGTATCCGTCTGCAGATGACAATTCCAGCTGAGGAGGTATTCTTAGGTTCTTTACTACTGTCGGTAGTATTTCTGCTGTGTTTCTGTCGAAATATCGGTATTTTTTCGGATGTGGGTGGTCTTCCTGAGTAGGTAACATGAGTTTAAATCTATCAATAGAAATATTTTTCTGTTTGTCGTTTTTATTAATAGTGCAATATTTTTCTGGTTGTGCTGTGAGGGCCCCTCACATCGTGTTTAAGTGTTTTACTTTAGCATCGTTACGTACGAAAACATGTGGGGACGTATTAACGTCCATGTTGTGTTTTTATTTGAATTTTTCTTAGAGTGGGATGTAATCGCTCAAATTTTCCCTTTGACTGTGGGTGCTCACAGCTGAACTAAGCAAAATTAATATTAACTGAGTAAATTGAACAATTTGGCGAGAAGAGAGACACAACTCTTTTCCCTACACCAATCACCACTTAACATTCTACAACCATACATCAAAGACCTCAACGGATAGCAGTTTGGCTCTGTTCTAGCTGAACTGAACTGTATTTCAATAGGGAAATGAGTGGTATTACATACGTACAACTTACTAGGCGATGGTATACGTGAGAAGTTCAATTGAAGTAGTTCACTGAACTGAAACTTTCATGTGAATAATCAGAAACAGTTTACAAAAATGAAATGAATTCACCATTTTTGAGATTTTTGAATAAATTCAAATTAACGTCTAAACTAAACAGGTAAACCCATTGGTAAGAATCAATTCAATTGTACGGCAATTTGATCGCTACATATGGAAACCTGGAGTTCTAGGAAAGATAACCTAGAACTTTAAGATTCCATATCTGGCGATCCAATTGCCGTACAATTGAATAGGTTCTTACCAATGGCTTTATCTGTTTACACAGGTTAGGCAATAATGACATCTTTCAGATATTGGTAATGGTGCGATGAGGTCAATATTGAAGTGTTTAAATCTTGTAGATACTTCAGCGAAACAGGCGAATTCAGACTTCAGAGCTTTTCAGCACTTTTACATTTTTGGCATGCTGAACATAATATTACGTAGCTTTTTATATGTTTATTAATAACTAGCCATGAACCGCGGTTACGCTTACTATGCTCACGTTGTCCCATCACCCCTGTTACACCTGTCTCTCCCGTTGACCGGAAAAATTAAACTGTTTATAACAATTAAATTAAAAAAAAACACACATGTTCGCGGTTGGTAGGATTCGAACCTACGCTTCCAGAGGGAGTCATTTGACTTCTAGTCAGATGCCTTACCCGCTCGGCCACGACTGCCTGGTTCAACTTATTGAAGTTAAACTTATTTTATTTATAGCAAATACACGGATCAAATTTCGGGAATTTAATGATGTTATCGACATGTCCGGTAGTCTCGAGAATGTACGTACAAAATTTGGGAGGAAACGGTTCACAGATGTAGATTTCCATCCTCCCCAACCATTTCATGCTTGTATTTTTATAAATTAGATGATACAAATATACATACATAGGTATATTGTTTTTTTAAAGGACTACAGTTTTTCTATAAGACTAAAACCTCTATTTTGGATGACGACTAGGTATTTAATTGTTTACGTTCATTTCGTGTTTTCAAGAAGATTGTAACAAAGCCGAAATTAAGAACGATTGGCTTGAGTCCATACCTAGCAAATGTTAGGCACCACGAGAATGATTTAACATATTAGTTAGTGTTAGTGTTAGTGCGGATTGGAAGGTGAAGTCGAAGAGCTTTCCTTAGTGTAGAATGAAGATGAATAAAAATTTTGACCTAAAGAGACAAAACTAATAGCAGCCATATACAACCAAACTTGCTACTCTTCCTTAAATGGCTCCCACACATCCACATCTTTTCTTGAATTGCTGTCAAACATCCAAACATTTGCCAACCAAACGTACGACAAAACCAAATTTTTATTTTCATTATATAAAAAGTGCTGAAAGCTCTGAAATTTGATTGGATTGTTTCATTCTCTTAATAATAGGCACCTATCATGGAATCGCCAAAAATGTCCAAAAAGTTCAAATGAGTAATGTAATTTTACAAAAATTTTCTCTTATCTAAAAAAATGTGTCCTAATAATGGATTTTATTGACACTATACAACTACTGTCTTTAATTAAATTCAATTTCTTCTACATACCTTAAAGCTGTCTCCACTTTACCTACTTCAGCTTGATCTTTGGAACGATTTTATAAAAATGGTAAGATCTTAAACTTGAGGTAATATTTCCGAATAAAAATTAATAGTAACGAATGTTTATTAGTCCGTCGAGCCGTATTTACCATATATTAGTGACCTATGGAAGGCAGAGTTAAACCACATTTGCAAAATTAAATTACAATTTTTCTAATTTTCTAATTTTTAATCAGACTTGTAGAATAGAGATGGATTAATTGCCCTTCTAGTGAGTACGCAAGTAATTGGTGGGCATATGGAAAGATGTGTTACCAGGTTCTCTTATCAGCCAATAAAACAGAAATCCATTCAGCTGTAAAATGTATAGTATAGACCATATTTTTGAGCACAAGTGAAGAACCACAAATTATATTTCGTTAAATATGCATGATGACAATGTGATTACGACCTACATCAAATTTATTAAGTACAGTAGATTAAATGCCGACCAGATCAGATCATTACTTTTGACTGTCTCTCATCTTATAAATAATAGAAAATTTCAATTGCTCCTGATTTATTTCTATTTTCATTTCAATTTTCAGTTCCTTTTCTCTGTTTTTATGTTGAACATAAACAAACCGACAGCACGGGGGATTACACGAAAAGACCTAGTATCAAAGACATTAATTAAAGAAATTCCCAGAAGGTCCGAAGGTCCTAAATTCCTGGCGCCTAATCCGATGATAGAAACAATAAAACTGCGGTGAGATAAATGAAAAGACATTTTCTGCGTTATTAATGAGTGATATATTTATTCCTGTCACCGAATGATCTTCCTGGAGACGAATTTTAGCAGGTCCTGTTGCTTAGCATTATTTTTGTTGTTGATTTCTTTTTTCGAGGTTATATTCAAGGATATGAAACTGAAACGAGATACGAAAAAAAAACGAAAATAAATACATTGCTAGCTTGGTCGTAATTTTTCGATTTAAAAGTGCTTTTGGGATTTTTAGTGTCCTTCGAGACGAATCCAGGTGTTTTACGTGAAATGTTTTTTATGGGCAACTTGATTTCCAGGTTGACGAATGGTTTTTGTTGTCGAACAAGAAACCAAATATTTCTTTGGCTGACAGAGTGTTGAACAGACCGATGAGGATTTTCCTTTGACATTTTGTTTTAAATGGACGAGATAAACAACTAGTTTTGATGGAATTTTTGTCGTTTATGTTTTATTTAGGCCATTCCATTCTCATTATTTGGGCTATTTAAAATGTTTTCTTCGCTGTAGCTACCGAATATGTCGCATTTCAACTTTAATTCTACCGCGGACTTTTACAGAAAAAAGAATTTTGTTTACTTTCATCAATTGCAATTAGGCAGGTATTAAAATTATGAAGGTTCGTTATAACTAAAACTTATTCGACAATCTCTTGTAACACCTCCACCTTTAAATATTTAAAGCGTAAGGATTAATCTCATCTTATAACGTAGAAGAGTCCTACAGGTGGTGTGATCAATTATTTTGATCCACCCTTCCATAATTATGAGGTCATACAAATTTTTGCATCCAAAATATTCCTGTAACACACCTTGAGGAGATACCATTTTTCAGATTTGTTGGGTATGCCGTTTGAGAATAAAGAATAATGGTTGTTTACATTTGAGTTACACTGTATGCCACTATATCAAATATTTTACTATTCCCTGTGGTAAATGCAGTCAGATAATGAATTGTCTAATTTTATTTACCACATTATTTTATTTCCTCTACACTAGGACCTTTTTGACAGAAAAAATGTTGTCAAATATTTGACAGCATGGTATTCAGTGTAATACTAGCATAAGACCAAGGAAGTATTTTACTTTATTATTTTAATAGTACAGTATTGTTTCGATTTAAAAAAAAATTTGTTATCATGAATATTTTTTTTCATGACTAGTAGATACGAAAAAGCAAAAAAAATTGCAGTCCGTCTGTCCGCCGTACGTCAACCGCTGTATGCAAAATCGTTTCTAGGCTCTTAGCTCTCAAACCCTTTAAGCTATTACATTGAACTTTTTATAAATCGACTGGATAGGCCTCTTTAAGTGACCATATTTTGAGGTCTGAGGAGGAAAGTGGGGGAAGCGTTAATACGGAAAATTTGGTTTCTAGATCCCAGCAACCGCTTATGATCGGCGGTTGAAATTTGGAATTTGCATAGAGCTTTGATAGTGGACTCATTTTCCAAAAAATTTCTGATGTGGGTGAGATTGGGTGGAAAATTAATACGTCCGAAACGCAAAAAGCCGAAATCGATTCATTCTAAAATCCATATCTCCTAAACAATTAATGTCACAAAACTGAAACCTACTGAGTACCTGTACGTATACTAGGAGAATAGAATGGAAACAAATTTTTGAGTGGGGACAGTGGCGTACGAGGATAGTGGGTAAAAAATGCTAGGTTACGATATCTCACGAACCAATTGCACTAGAAAAATAAAATTCGGTTTGTGAGTAAAGGTTAATAAATTGGGTTTGCTGAAAGTAATTTTTTTAAGGGAACAGTGGAACATGAAACTGGAGGGGATAAGAACTTTTCTAAAAATTCACGTCTCATTTCTCAAGAATAGTGTAAGATAAATTCTTTAAATTCTTTCGAAACGTAGGGCTAAAAGATTCCTAGGAGAAAGAAAAATTTTGAGGTTGTGGGTGTAGACGGTGCGAGTGTTGGAGGGTGAAAAAGAAAAGCTTCTTTTTTATATTTCGGAAACCTGTAAGGACATAAAGCTGAGACTTGGTATTAAGATAGAGATATAGCAGTGGCATGTTCGAAAAATATAATTTTATATAGGGATAGGATGGCACGGGGGTGGGGCTTGTTTTTTCTAACTATAGAACGGCTTATGCTAGAAAATTGAAACTCGTTGTGTATATGCGAATCAACTAGATAAGTAATTCTGATGAAAAACAAATTTAAATATCTATTGGCATTCGGAAGAGGGCAAACAATGATCAGTGAAAATAGAATGCATATATTTTAACGATTTTCGTTATATCTACTAGGTCTTCCCAAATATTGAATTCGTTTTTATTCTACGGATTCTTCATACGAATACCTAGAAAGTGTTTTCAAGATTTTTTGAAATTCGACCCCTAAGGGAGTCTAAAGTGATTGTATACTTTTTCGTGAATTATGCCATATCTCTCAGGTCTGATCAGATATCGAATATCTTTTCACTTCCACGGGCTTGTTTAATAATCACCAATTTTTATGTTTTATCCTTTTTTTTAACCCCTAGTCCGCATCCCGGAATATGACCCACTTATGTAATTCATATTTTATTTGTGACAGCGGCGTAAGTATGTATAGTGGCATAATTGGCTACTATTCAAAAGATGTAAAATCCATTGGATTTTTTGTAATGTGCAGTACCTACGTTTATGGTGAAACGTAACTGTATCAATTGTGATTTATGTATGTGTCACACTATAACCGTATACTATACAAGCATTGTTATTGTAGTGTTACCTAGCAAAACTGCTTACGGCTTTCTATTCAATGCATTGCATTGATCTTGCAAGTGATGTGGTGTTATTACAAAAATGACAACTTTTCTTAGACATCGAAAATTTACTGATAAGAACGATACATATTAATACGTTGCCATATGTTCAAAGTGCCGGAATCTGCGAATACTCGATCTACCAAGAAATCAAGGAGAAATTGGTGATGACCCCTTTTCAAGAAAATCAATTTTTATATCTCAAGAACCGTTTCGGGTATAATAATTGAAAATTCACAGGATTTGGGAACAGCAGATCCTTAGCAGAATTTTGTAGGGTGGCTGTGTAGGAAGTAAGTGTAGAAAGAAGTAGATCAAAAAATTTTGATTTTTATTTCCCGAAAACCGCAAATTCTCTTGCGGACTACGCGTTATTAACGCGTTTAAGTAGGAAAAATAAACGTGTTAAAAAAGTAGTGTTCAGACTAGGCAACTCGTTTTATTATGATACCTGATAGCTTGATGTGATTTGTTTTGGCAAGTAGGTATTCAGCTGTATTTCATTAGCAAATTTATGCTGTCTAAATTTTTTGGAGCAAATGAGTTTGTATAGCAGTAATGAAAAGGAAATTAATTGGCTAATGCAGTCGTTAAAAAATTGATTTCTTCAGCATTAAATAGTAAGTTTATTTCGATTTACGCCAGGGTCTCAGTATATGTTTTCGGTTAAACGTGTTGTAGCTACGTGTTTTCTACGTTTAACTTGATTTAAACGCGTGTA
The DNA here is from genome assembly GCA_949128065.1 of Beris chalybata. NCBI lineage: Eukaryota > Metazoa > Arthropoda > Insecta > Diptera > Stratiomyidae > Beris > Beris chalybata. The sequence goes on from OX421896.1 coordinate 96,327,714, forward strand.
TCTCGTAGTCTGAACATAGTAATAGGATTGAAATCGAAATGTTTACGTCTGTGTAGAGCTAAAAACGACACCTCAAATGCGATAACCAATCTGTTTTAAGTCTTGTCTTCATCAATGGTAACCGCATATGTATACATATTCATAAAAAAACAATTGAATTAAATGTCCCTTAATCATCCTCAGACACACCGATAAAATTTTGCAAAGTTTTTGCATTATCATCCAGTTTTTTTTTTTTTCTGTTTGTAAGCATAAGCAATCGTGTGAAGTGCCAAATGAAACCAGTTTTACCAATCGAAAAAACAAAAAATAATGGAAAACAGGACGTGAAAACGTGCTTCCATGGCCCTTCACTATCCATAAGACTTCACGTATAAAATACTATCGTGCCGTGTATGTAGCAATGTTCCAAAAAGCACTTCAATTTATTCCCTTTTTTTTCATGTGAATGTGTGCAGTATTTCCCACGATAAACGTCCCATATGATGAGATGGAACCAAATATATGCTTACGGGGGTGGCTCCGTCAAGCTGGCTCATTGTTATGAACGGTAGGTTGGTTTGGTACGATAAACACCAGGGAATCCTTTCTTTCGAGGAGGAACTGATGTGATTGGATTCAGACTAAAATGAATGCATATGTCAAGTTCAGCGGTTATTGTTGCTGGGATTCAAACATTTTTAGCTGAAATTCGAAGAAAATAATAGCATTTAATTTCGTATTATAGCAAATAAAAAAAAACTGCCAGCAGTCTGGGCGCAACTTTATTATTTTTCCGGCAGAAGTTCAGAACGCGTTTAGTTCGGGGATGCGGTGTATGTTACTATGTGACTGAAAACCTAACAAAAAGTTCGGGAAGCGGTTAGAAAAGGATGTAACATATGAATTAAATAATTGGGTCATATTCCGGGATGCGGTCTAGAGGTTGAAAAAAACAAAACTTAAAAATAGTGGATTATTAAACAAACCTGGGGAAGTGAAAAGATATTCGATATCTGATCAGACCTGAGAAACATGGTGGAATTCATGAAAAAGTATACAACCAGCTTACACCCTCTTAGGGGTCGAATTTCAAAAAATCTTGAAAACACATTCTAGGTATTCATATGAAGAATCCGAAGAAAAAAAATTAATTCAATATTTGGAAAGACCTAGTAGATATGACGAAAATCATGAAAATATATGTATTTTATATAAACCGATATTCCCCCCCCCCTTCTGAACGCCAATGAATATTCAAATTTTTTTTTATTAGAATTACTTTTCTAGTTAATTTACATATACGTACCGAGTTTCAACTTCCTAGCATAAGCCGTTCTAAAGTTAAGAAAAACACCCCCCACCACCGTACCATACTACCCCTTAAAAAAAAATTATTTTTCCACCATCCCGCCACTATAGTTCTATCTAAATACCAAGTTTCAGCTTCCTATCACTATAGGTTCTTAAGATATTAGCATCGGAACTTTTTCTTTCTCACCCTTCCCCACCCTCACCCACGACACCCACACCCCCAAACTTTTTTTTTCTACTAGGGTTTAATTAGGCCTACTTCCGGTAAAAATTTGAAGCATCCATCTTACACTGTTATTGAGATATGAAACGTGTTATTTTTGAAAAATTCTTGTCGCCTTCACTTCCGTGCTCCGCTACCCCATTCAAAAATTTTACTTTGTTCAATCTTTTTTTATTAAGTTTTATACCCAAACCAAATTTTGTTTTTCTGGTGCAATTGGTTTGTGAGATATCGTCATCTAAAGTTTTTTACCCCCACCCCCGTACGCCTCTACCCCTACCCAAAATTTTTATTTCAATCTACTCTCCTAGTCTAACTTCAAATATTTGTCAAGTTTTAATTACTTGCCTTTAATGGTTTAGGAGATATGGATTTTAGAAAGTGTCGATCTCCACTTTTTTGCGTTTCGGACGCATTATTTCCCCCTCCACTCCCACACCCCTTCCCCCATATCATCAATTTTCTTGCAAATGGGTCCACTATCAAAGTTCTACAGAAATTTTAAGTTTCAGCCTCCTACCATAAGTGGTTGCTGAGATCTAGAAACCAAAATTTTTCGTCTAAAACGCTTCCCCCACCTTCTATTCATAAAAAAAAATTTGCCAACAGTCTGGGCGCAACTGTATTATTTTTCCGGCAGAAGTTCAGAACGCGTTCAATTCGGAGATGCGATGTATGTTACTATGTGACTGAAAACCTAACAAAAAGTTCGGGAAGCGGTTAGAAAAGGGTGTAACATATGAATTAAATAATTGGGTCATATTCCGGGATGCGATCTAGAGGTTGAAAAAAACAAAACTTAAAAATAGATGATTATTAAACAAGCCCGTGGAAGTGAAAAGATATTCGATATCTGATCAGACCTGAGAAACATGGTGGAATTCATGAAAAAGTATACAACCAGTTTACACCCTCTTAGGGGTCGAATTTCAAAAAATCTTGAAAAGACTTTCTAGGTATTCACATGAAGAATCCGTAGAAAAAAAATGAACTCAATATTTGGAAAGACCTAGTAGATATGACGAAAATCGTGAAAATATATGCATTTTATACTAACCGATATTTTTTTTTGCCCCCCCCCCCTTCTGAACGCCAATGAATATTCAAATTTTTTTTTAACAGAATTACTTTTCTAGTTAATTTACATATACGTACCGAGTTTCAACTTCTTAGCATAAGCCGTTCTAAAGTTAGGAAAAACACCCCCACCACCGTACCATAATACCCCTAAAAAAAATTTTATTTTTCCACCATGCCACTACTATAGCTCTATCTAAATACCAAATTTCAGCTTCCTATCATTATAGATTCTTAAGATATTAGCATCGAAACTTTTTCTTTCTCACCCTTCCCCACCCTCACCCTCTACACCCACACCCCCAAACTTTTTTTCCCTACTAGGGTTCTTTTGGTAAAAATTTGAAGCAAGCATCTTACACTGTTATTGAGATATGAAACGTGTTGTTTTTGAAAAATTCTTATCCCCTCCACTTACGTACTCCTCCGCCCCCTTCAAAGATTTTACTGTGAGCAATCTTTATTTATCAAGCTTTGTATCCAAACCGAATTTTGTTTTTCTGGTGCCACTGGTTTGGGAGATATTGTAATGTTAAGTATTTCAACCCCCACCCCCGTACGTCACTACCCCTACCCAAAAATTTTGTTTCAATCTATTCTCCTAGTATAACTACAGATATTTGTTAAGTTTTAATTGCTTGCTATTAACGGCTTAGGAGATATGGATTTTAGAATGTGTCGATCTCGACTTTTTTGTGTTTCGGACGCATTGCTTCCCCCTCCACTCCCACACCCCTTCACCCATATCTGTTTTTTTTTTGGAAATGGGTCCATTATCAAAGCTCTATAGAAATTCTAAGTTTCAGCCTCCTAACACAAGCGGTTCTTGAGATCTAGAAACCTAAATTTTTCGTCTAAAACGCTTACCCCGCCTTCCCCCTTACACCTCCTCCCCTGAAAATAATGTCAATTCAAGGGGTCCACCAAGTCTATTCTTAGAAAAAATTTTAATTTAATAGCTCCACTGGTTTGAGAGCTACGAGCCTTCAAAGATTTTGGGGCGGTCGACGTACGGCGTACGGCGTACGGCGTACAGACGGAGTGAAAATTTTTATTGCTTTTTTCGCGTCTACTAGTCATGAAACGTGGACAAAAAAATTTTGAGGGTAGCAAATTTTTTTTTTTTTAAAATCGATAACAATACTGTATTATAAATAATACAGTAAAAAATCAATTTAATAGCTCATAGGGTTTGGGAACTATAATTCTTCAAATGAGTTTGCGTACGGCGTACGGCGCACAAACCGACTGCAATTTTTTTTTGCTTTTTTGGTGCTTATTAGTAATAAAACGTGTAAAAAAAATTTTAGCAATGTAGCAAATTTTTTTAAAAAAAAAATCGATAACAATACTTTATTATTAAAATAATAAAGTAAAAGGGAATCAACAGAAATTTGGAAAAAAAAAACATTTTGTTGCCAACATGTGGTTTAATAGGTGCGGCTTTTGATAAAACATCGTGAAAAATGCACGCAATTTGGGAAGGACCCGAGAGTAAAAGAATTATTATTTGTATTATAAGTGCTTTGGTACTATGTACTTACTCAGAAAAAGTAATGCTGTTTAATTTAAGGTTAAAAGTTAGCTATGAAACATAAGAATTCGTTATAACAGAAAAAAAATCCATTGAAAGCAACTGTACCTATTTAAAACGAAATCTTTCTATTCCCCAAATGAAAAATTATTATCGTCAGTTCTCTGAACTGCAGATATTAGGACAACGTTTCCCATTTTAAACTGAATTCCATATTGTGTATTTAAAGTTTCTTTAAAACAATACAATTTCAGTTTTATAATGAAAAGACTTATAGAAAGTATTTCTTAAATTTTGGTGATTCCTTCGGTTTCCATTGGATTTTTTACTACATCCATTACTATCACTATGTATTCTGGCCGCAATAGTCATATTGAGCTTATTAACACAAGCATTGAAGTTAATGAACTGCCTTAAAATTAGAATGAATAAGCCATTCTTTTACTCGACTAATCGTTTTCAACAAGAGGCTTCTTGATCAATTTTATGGCGCTTAAATCCCAATCTTTATTTTTGAGCAGGTGTCGATACGTCACAAGCCCACTGGTTACATCTATCCCATAATTTCGATTTCATACAAATGCGAATATATTTTTGTTGTTTTCATTTAGTGTTAAGGTACTACTTTAGGTTAATTTGTATGTAGGGTGTTTTTACTTGATACAATTTTTCCTTAATCAAATAATATTCCGTATCTCTAAAAAGTTTCACATTATGTATTTTCTTTGCAGCCTACTCTCTCAAATAATTGCAAACTGTGTCTATATATATTTAAGTATCATAGAAATAAATAAGCTATGAACTATGAATTAATAAACTGACCTTAGAAATAAAAATATCAATTTTTAGCAGACAATACCAATAAAGAGCCACATGCAACATGAACTCATGCAACCATTAGCACTCACTTGTGGATTTAAATATAAAAAAATCTACCTCCAAACGGCTCAACCTTATGATTTTTTGGGTACAAGTTCGGAGCGCTTTTAATGCTGCCAAGCTTAAATGGATATTTTTTTTTGGGCAAATATATTTGAAGCCCTTAGAAGTCTAAGCAGTGTTCGTATCTCATTAGACCTAAGAAATATGTCGGAATTCGTGAAAACGTACATTAAACCCTTGTTGGGTGTTGAATATAAACATGGTAGGATTTTTTTTTTTAAATTTCAGGTCGATCACACAATACTTTATTACTAAAAAATATTAAAGTAAAAAACTGAAAACTGTTCTAGGTCTCGTTATTAAAAATTCCAGCATAAGGCAACTTAATTCGATACGTTGAAAAAAATCGTTTCATGAACATTCTTTTCATTCACCATCGTACTCAAATGCAAATCTTATTGGATTACTAAAGTTACACACCAAAAAACGTTGCAAGATAGTAATTCGAGGTAGTCCTGTCGTTTATTTTCAACGATCACTGAAGCATTAATGAGAATTTGGCTTAAACTGCCAAAGTCAGAACCCAATGTGTTTTTTACTCGTGTATTCGCCAATCGGATGCAATATATCTCATGTCATCTCAGCACAACATAATATAAATTTTAATAAGCTATTAAATCGAGGTGATATACTTCACTTGCAGATTGGATCGTATCGAATAAAATGCCCACCGGTCAAATTTGCCCAGCCTATTTGGTTCCTGATACTGCCCAGCGGTGATGTATGGTCGTGTTTTAAAAGTTTTAAATAATTTCGATAAAGTTGTTCTGCTTATCTGTACTAGTTTCAATTCATGTTAATGACACCACCGAGGGTAACTGATATCGCAATAGCTACACTTACTCGTATAACTACGTACCATACATACATATGAGGGCACGGTTAACTTGTCGCATTTATTATAGAAGAAAATATCCATTTTGCAGTATTATAAGTATTTCGTTTTAATTACGGACGGAAAATAATGGCTCCTGTTTTTTCACATATGGGTAAGAACGTTTTGTAGAGCACCGAATCAGAAAAACCTTCTTTTATCGACCATATGTCTGTTTTAATTTGGGTTTATTCTCTACTGTAATTAAAGTGAAGTTATTTGTAGTAGTCTAAAAAGTTCAGGATTCTTTACTTTTCTGTATAATTAGATCCGTGCACTACTAATTTGGACCCACCTCGACAAACCCATCCACGATTTGTTACATAAACGGTTGAGCAATGGATCAAATTTCAAAACTTTATGTCTTGCCACCTCAGGGTATTTTAAAACTCAGATATTATCGAATTCATACTAAACCCTTAGAAGCATGGTACCTAATATGGTTCACTTCTTTATGAAAGAATGTTATAATTAATTGCTGATTGTTTTGGCCAAATATTGTACGAAAAATAAAATACAATTGTAAATTTTAAAAAGTGATTTTCCATTATTCACATTTTTCAGTTGTGTCACTCTCTGCCCAAATAGCCAAAAAACTTCGCATTTTGATTTAATATTCCTCTAAAAGACCTTAGAAAAGTAAATACCAGCAATCTTATGGAGGTTTGTGGACTTTTAACTTAAAGCTTCGGGCCCTCAACTTCTGTTAGGTTTCTGGACAGTGTAATTTTTTTCCGGTGATATGTTCTCGACACCTTATCCAACCTCCTACCTAAAGTGCTGGTCCTACTTATTTATTACACCCAGGTAGAAAAAGGGTACGAGTCTTCAGCTAACTATGACATATTCCAGATCTTCCAGACATGCTGCAAGTATGCAACTATATCATATTTTCCTAAAACACACTAAGCCCCATTTAGGCTAACATCTATTAATTAATGGAAGGACTGAAAAATGTCATTTGAACTTGGTCGACTTTGCGATACTTAAATTCTCAAAATGAAAGTATTAGCCTTTCTCGAATATGAGTCACTTCTTGGTCCGTCGAGCCCGATTTGTACAACAACTTAATGGTGAATGAAAACAGGTTGGAATAGTGACCCTTTTTTTGTGAACCTTCAAAAGCGGTTTAGTGCCAGCATGTTAAAGCCGACTGGTATTTTGTTGAAGAATATTGTTATGAGTGTTTCCAAGTTTTTCAGTTCAATGTGCTATTGTCAAAGACTTTCATTGACGACGATTGATTCCTGTTACTTTTTGTATCGCCATGATGAATCTAAAAATATTTTTTTACAATATTACTAAGAAAATTTAAGCTGGGTTACATGTTGGGGTTGGTTTAGACACCTTTGTCACCGAAGCCCCAATTGGGGCTATTGTCACGTCCTCAATTAGGTTGAAGGTTTTGTACTCTCGATTTTTTAAATTTTACCTGGATATAAGTCCCTAGAATTTCAAATCTTCATCATTTAAGTACAGCTATCAAAGGTATTAAAGACTTACATATATCATAAAGTTTTAGAATTTAAATTATTGATAAAATACAAAGAGCATATGCTGTTCAAAATCAGTCACTAAATTCAGATTATTGTTACAGTCTGACTAGTACTCACCTGGTAAAGTTTTCAAAGTTTTCTTACAGACAATTTTCAGAAATTTTACCTTTGGGTGGTAGACAGTAATAATTCCGTCTGATACGTGATAATATTTATGTAGTGACTGTTCAATAGATACTAATGAGAGATTGGTATGTTTATTTTTTTCCATTTTAATTTTCAGGACGAAATCATCCATTGAAGCGATGAAACTTTATCTTTGACTTCTTTGACATAATTTAAATTTTTTTTTAATAAAATTCCAGTGAAAATTCTTACGGAAATAATACCTCGTATAAAATACGATACAACGACCCCGAAAAAAAAACTTTCCTACAGATTTTGAGTTGTTGTCCTTGCCATTAAAGATATACCTGAGCCGAATACTCCATCATTTGGGAGGAAACGGCCAAGTAATATATTCTTTTGATGTCAGAGTGTTTCAGCATTTGATCGATATAAAGGGAAATTCAATCATAAAAGAAACACAAGAAGTAAATTGGAAAATAAATTGAAAAAGATAATACGCATGTACCAGACCATCACCAAGAAAATATGGTGATATGCATTCCCTGAAGGAAACTATACCGCAGAAGTAATAATCCGACATGTCGGACGGTCGACGACTTTCTTAAGAAGCATATTCCTTTGAGTCTGTAACTCTGAATTTTGAGGTTACTTCTTCTCTCAACTGTTGAAATTGCAATAAAATTGCTTAGATTCCAGAAGTGAGAAGTATTTGAAAGGACATAAAACGAACAACTTAAGATGTTATGATGATAATTGCATTCCTTCCTAGAGTCTATAAAGCCTGAAAGTTTTTAGCACAAAGAGTAAGTAATTGTTTTTTTGTTCAGTGATGGTCAAAACCCCTAAATTCGTTTGAAATACAATCTTCCGTCTGTCTGTCAGACATGTTTACATACAAGAGTACAGATTTCAAAAAATCATTGCGAATATTGCCAAATACCTAACTTCAAAACACTTTAAGGCTGGACTTTCAAATTTATGATGTGTTATTTGCAGATAAAGTATAATGATATGAAGAAAATAGTGCGAAATGAAACCGTCACAAATTTCGAGAGATTAAAAGATAGCAATTTCAAATAAATATTCGTCCCTAAAATTTTGTATTTTCACATTTTGAAAGTTTAAAATATCAAAAAATCAAAAACGTTCGTCTGTCCGCCATATAAACTCCGTGAGCAAACGCGTTTGAAGGTTCATATGCTATGTTCAGACTATGCGTTTTAAACACATTTAAGTCGGCAAAATTAACGTCTTGAAAGAGTAGTGTTCAGTAGTGTTTTATTTAGATATCTGACAGCTTGACGTGATTTTTTCTGACAAGGACATATTCAGCTATGTGTTTCATTACCAAACTATGTGGTTTCTAAATTGTTTAAAACCGATGTGTGTGCGTAGCAGTAATAAAAAGTGAAATTATTAGCTAATGCAGTCCTTGCACAAGCACAAAGCTTACTTCGATTTCCGCGAAAGTCGCAGTGCATGCATCACGTAGTCTGAACATAGCATTAGCTCAAAAACTCATTGACGTAAGCTCAAATAGACCTCAACCCGTATCGACCATTTTTGCAAATGGGTACCTATTACAGTATGTACTATATAAGTTCCAACTTTCAGCTTTCTAGCATAAGATATTACTGAGATCTGGAAACCAAAATGTTTCACCTAAAACGCTCCCCCTCCCCCCCTGGTACAGACCCACCTTTCCAAAAGATAACACTAGTAGGCAGGCCCGTGCTCAGGATTGTATGAAAGGGGGGGGGGGAGTTCATAATAAATTATGAATTCCCACCATACTGAATGTGATGACCTGAAAAAAGGGCCTCCCTTCCCAATGAAAATGGGGCAATGGGGAGGGGGGTTTGAACCCCCAAAACCCTCCCCTCCCATGCGCACGGGCCTGCTCGTAGGGGTTCACCAATTCTACGTATCATACAAATTTCAACTTAAGTAATATCTCAAGAGGTTTGAAAGGAAGAGTTTACTTCTATATATGTATAAAAACAAATTTTGACGCGATTATACAGCGATTTACACGGCAGTCATGTCATGATAGATACCTTAATGATAGTTCCCGTCTCGAGTCAACTGCATGAATGTGTCTTTTGGACTATCACGATATCACGTTTGACTATAGTGTTTATAGTATTATCTCGAAATCTATCGCATCAACTTTTACAACCGCACTATCGTAATTTTTGCAGATTCGCGATAAGTTTTTTTGTGTTATCGACTTGTCTAATGAATATCGAGTTGACATTGGATCGGCTACTATTTTTCTATCATGTCGTGTATAAAACATTGTACTGTCGCACTCTCACAAAGTCGTTACGTTTTTAGCGATAGTACTATCGTTAAAAACTATGACATTGGAAACATGTATTTTTATTGAATTACACCATGGCACTAACTAGTAAAGTTCTTCCTGTGGAAGTTTGTTGAAGGTATGAACAATTTCCTAAGAAACAAAAACGATCAAATCTGACACTACTTCTAAAGTTGTTTTCCTCAATTCATCTAAGCTAATTGCTGTATAAGTTTATCATGAAGACTATCCGCCATCTTCTTCTTTTACGTGCAACTTTTGGAAAATTTTATACTCCAATTACAGCAATAATCTTTTTAACTTTCCCAACCACTCAATATTTTAATTAAAAAAAAAAATACTATCTAAATTTAGTTCCGTCATGCTCTGTACCTGTACAAGAAACTTTTGCATACCAATTCTAATTTTCTTGTTTCTAAACATAGAAAACCCGTAAAATATCTTTATATAGTCTTGATTTTCATTACAGAAAACGAATATTTACAAACTTTCAATCAAAACTTTTTCTTGTTTTCTTGTGTTGTTTTCTTCGGAGAAAGTTTTCACCACTTCGTTATATTCCTGTAGCATCAAACAGAAAATTTTTCCTCACAATTGCTACAATTATTTCCGATCAAATTATTTAAATATGGGCTTATAACATTTTTCTTGTGATGTATACAATACTAATTCGATTTTATTGTTAGATTTACAAAATGTTATCAGCAGTTTTGAGGACACGTATTGTTACTAGGGATTCGCTAGAAAGTAAATAAAAAAAATGGGAGGGAATTAAACCACAATTCACTTTGTTAAGATCACTTAATCCAATTAGCACACTTAGTAACGCTGCTTTTATTTAATTTACTACCAACCACGCATTAAATTCTTTACTATCACAGCTTTCACTCGCAGCTATATACAGTGCATTCGTTAGCAATGAAATTATAGTTCTTATATTGAATTTTTATACTGCATGTGATGCGTCTCAAAATATCTAGTAAGGTGTATTTTTCGAATATAAGTTAACATAACATAACATAAATTTATATCAATTTTTAAAAATAGTTCGTACAATTATCTACATTTTTAGTGATCAGATTTTACATCTTTGCATCTGTAGTTACAATTTAGATTTCACTAAAATTATTTCTTTGTTTATTATTTTTATTCAATCCAAGGAAAAATTGTGTAATAAAAACCTTGTTTGTTAACTCCTACCTAACTTACACACTAACTTACAACCTAAATTAAAATAAAATGAAAATAAAAATAATGAAAATATAAGTTAAAATAGTAAAATACTTATCAGATTTTTTTCTGCAAATTATTTTCTGGAAATTTCTATTTACGATTAATTATGTGATTGGTGTTCTTGGTAAGAATTTGGTTTTAACATCATTCCACTTGTAAATTAAAGGAATTTTTAGTGAGAGTTTAAAATTTTGGAAAAACTTAGGGTCTATGTAGGTACATATTGTCATGAGAAAATTTGGGAAAGCTTTGTGATGATTTTCCTGAGTTAAAATCGGGGTAATTACGGACGAGCGTGTAGCTGACCACTTCACCTCCTAGTGTTCTGTTGGTCTAGTAATGAAGTAACTCTAGCATTACTTCATGGCCTAGGCCCGATTTGGACTGTTGTGCCATTGATTATTATTATTATTATAAACAAGATATCGGGATCCGGGTGTCACGGGCTTGTATTTCATAAGATAGTGGTACTGAACCAATGTAATAATGGAGAAAAAACACAAGTCCCACTTTATATATGTACATATGTTTTCTAAGTTCAATTTGCACTTAATGGTTTTTGCTTTTTCAAAAGAGAAAGGAACTCTGGGTATTCTTTTTTGATATTTGAGAAATTCCAACTTGAGACTGACAAAGTCCTATGCAGATAGCTTCGAAAGGATCCTTTTTGCAAATCGCCTTTCATTTCCTCGCATCTCTACGAGACTTTCGTATCGCATTCATATGTGCTGAGTAGAAATACTTGTCCCCGAATAAGATTCCTTTGGGAGCACACGCTGATAGGGAAAACTTATCAAAGTAATAACGTCCTTCGATTGACCTTTTTTTTTTGCTTTCGTCATTTTATTTTCTTTGCTATTTTATTTAAGGGCTTCTTGCCATCAGAGGGAAAATTTGCTCTAGCCTTTCTTTTTTTTCGGTTTGATAAAAGCTTTGTGATGTTATTCGAAAAAGACGACGGGAAAAAAAAACAGAAATTAAATAGAAAATTCGATCTCACGTTGCTGAATAATTTCTTCTCTCGCCCGAGAGTTTTACTGTGCACTTTATCAAGTATTTATAGCACTCTGAAAGGTTTTTAATTTCCTTCAGTGCACAGAAAAGTGCCACGTCCCTCGGGAAAATCTGGAGTGTAGTGGAATACCTTAAGACCAAATAGCAACGAAGAGTTCTTCAAAAATTCACCGAAAATCTATCGTTATGTTTACGGGATCCTTTAGTAAAGTGAAATATTCCTGAAAAGTTAGCACTTGACTACCGTTCCCGAAAGTGTCCGTTAATTCATCCGGATGGAATACTAAAGGACTAACGATAAAACTCTATTGATCCGTCAATTGTAGCTATATTCACTGGATAGTGGTACATTTGGATATGTTCGAATTTTAAACAAAAATTTTCTATCGTACGAGAGAAACACATTAATCAATTGCATCTTAGAATTCTCACTTCCGAAAAGTTATTTTCCTTTTCGTTTTTGGCATTGTTTTAAATAGAAGAAAAGTTCATATCATTAATCTCCGGCATTGGAGAAAAGTTTAAAGCTGAAAAGTTTTGGGTTTGTCAGGCTTGACAGGTGAGTTTTAAATGGAAGCCATTTTAGGAGCTTTTAAGTTTTCCTTTTCGAGATATTTTCAGTTACATTCTGTAGGTATACTTTAATATGGCGAAGGAAAAGTGGAGCTCGTCTTATATGTTTGTTTTTTTAACCGGAGTCATGGCAAAAAATTTGCATAAGAAGCAATTGCCTAGATCATTTAATAGGCCGAAAGTACGGGGATGAATAGACAAAAAGTGATATTAAAAGAAATATTGCATTTTTCGATGATATGTAACTTTGAAGACTAATTTCAAAGTTCCGAAAATATTATGATATATTGCTGAAGGAGGCGGTACCACCTGCATGATGATAGTGCAGGGGTGGCCCAAAATAGATGACCCTTTTGGAAGATGTTATAACTTTAGCAATTGGCGGTAACTGTCAGCAATGTGTTGATATTTGTGATGTAAACAACGATCGCTGACAGAAGAGGAGTTGGATGGAAGGCCTCTTAGTGCTAGTTCAGAGGTGAATGTCACCGCTATGGCTGAAGATGTCGCGGATGATTCGAATAGGGTCAACCAGACGACGGGCCATGCGTTTGGGCATTACACGTTTGTGTTTGCACTTCTGGGGCACTGAGAATCCACGCCTTTACCAAAGACTATCTATAAGAAGACTGGACACTTAATACACATGCATTTTTTGTGTAAAAAAAAAATAGACATTGTCGGTTTTCCACCAAACGGATAAAACAAAAACTCGTTTCGAAAAAAATAAGTCTTTAATGAATGCTGAAGGTAAATCACGAGAACGTGAGCTGAAAAAATCAGTAAGCCAGGAAACTTGCAGTTAAGCCTCAGCTTTTTATTAGAGGACATTCAATCCAAACTTGTCAATCTTCAGCAATCAAGGATTGACTGCAGTATATCTGGTAGTTGCTCCTGTTAGCTACATTGATTACTGAGATCACACAATCGAAGCCATCACTAACTACTCTTCGATCTGGAAAAGGGTCCCATCAAGAACTGCAAAAAAAGTCTAATTTTGTGACCTTATCATCACCGATTCTTTTGAAAATTATAGTGAGAAAAAAAATATAATATTTCAATTTTTTATTCTCATTTTTTAAGTTATAGGTAGTATGTTAAAGTTTTCGAAAAAATGTTGTCCAAGTCCTCTTTGAAAACTCATATCTCTGATAATTTTTATGATAGAATAATAAAATTGGACTTATTTTAAAGGGAAAGGTTGTCGCAAAATAATAAAAATACCAATGAAATGTATCCCTTAATTTTTTTCCAAGAATAATGATTTTGTCCTTTATTCTTGAATATCTCAAAAAGTACATTTTTTATTTTCTTTATTTTTTTATGTTTTATGTATTATACTGTTTTTTCAAAGCATATCAAAAAATCAACTTAGGATCTCAATGGGATCGGGGTAAAAAAATCGAAGAACATCAGTGGTTCTCAATTTACTTCATAGAAAAGGGGTCATTCCATCAAGAATCGCCAAAACCGTAAGCATACCGCAGCCGATTCTTTTGAAAATTTATGTACTCGAAGAATTAGTGAAAAAAAATAGGATTTAAATTTTTTGTTTCTATCTTATTTTTTTTAGTAGCTATAGTATGTTAGAGATTTCGCATAGAAGGTGGCCAAGTCTTCTTTCAAAATTCATATCTCTGGTATTTTTTATCCTAAAGTAAAGAAGTACTGTTTATTTTAAAGATTTTTGTTTAAAAATCGCTGTAATATAAAAAATACGAATAAAAATTAGCCTTGAAAGTTTTCTTTTAAAGAATAAGGATTTTGAATATCTCCAAATGCGTTTTTTTTATTCCTTTATATTCAATAGGTTCTACTGTTTTACAAAACATACCAAAAATTTAACTTGGGATCTGAATGGGATCGGGGTAAAAAAATCGAAGAACATCAGTACTTCTCAATTATGTTATAATTGTAAGTTTTTTATAGCATAATTGAAAAGCACTGAGATTCATCCATTTTTACTGTATTATTTATAATACTGTATTGTTATCGATTTTTAAAAAAAAAAAATTTGCTGCCCTCAAAATTTTTTTTTCTACGTTTCATGACTAGTAGACGCGAAAAAAGCAATAAAAATTTTCACTCCGTCTGTACGCCGTACGCCGTACGTCGACCTCCCCAAAATCTTTGAAGGCTCGTAGCTCTCAAACCAGTGGAGCTATTAAATTAAAATTTTTTCTAAGAATAGACTTGGTGGACCCCTTAAATTGACATTATTTTCAGGGGAGGAGGTGTAAGGGGGAAGGCGGGGTAAGCGTTTTAGACGAAAAATTTTGGTTTCTAGATCTCAGGAACCGCTTGTGTTAGGAGGCTGAAACTTATAATTTCTATAGAGCTTTGATAATAGATCCATTTGCAAAAAAAACAGATATGGGTGAAGGGGTGAGGGAGTGGAGGGGGAAATAATGCGTCCGAAACGCAAAAATGCCGAGATCGACAAATTCTAAAATCTATATCTCCTAAACCATTAATAGCAAGCAATTAAAACTTAACAAATATCTGTAGTTATACTAGGAGAATAGATTGAAACAAAATTTTTGGGTGGGGTAGTGGCGTACGGAGGTGGGGGGTGAAAAAATTTAGATTACGATATCTCACAAACCAATTGAACCAGAAAAACAAAATTTGGTTTGAGTATTAAGCTTGATAAATAAAGATTGCTCAAAGTAAAATATTTTAAGGGGTGGAGGAGCACGGTAGCGGGAGGGATTAGAATTTTTTCAAAAATAACACGATTCATATCTCAATAACAGTGTAAGATGGATGTTTCAAATTTTTACCAGAAGTAGGCCTAATATAACCCTAGTAGGGAAAAAAAA
The DNA here is from genome assembly GCA_949128065.1 of Beris chalybata. Classification (NCBI taxonomy): domain Eukaryota; kingdom Metazoa; phylum Arthropoda; class Insecta; order Diptera; family Stratiomyidae; genus Beris; species Beris chalybata. The sequence continues at coordinate 96,343,247 of OX421896.1, forward strand.
TTTGGGGGTGTGGGTGTAGAGGGTGAGGGTGGGGAAGGGTGAGAAAGAAAAAGTTCCGATGCTTATATCTTAAGAATCTATAATGATAGGAAGCTGAAACTTGATATTTAGATAGAACTATAGTAGTGGCATGGCGGAAAAATACATTTTTGTTTAGGGGTAGTATGGTACGGTGGTGGGGGGTGTTTTCCCTAACTTCAGAACGGCTTATGCTAGGAAGTTGAAACTCAATACGTACATGTAAATTACCTAGAAAAGTAATTCTGATAAAAAAAATTCAAATATTCATTGGCGTTCAGAAGGGGGGGGGGAAAAATATCGGTTAATATAAAATGCATATATTGTCACGATTTTCGTCATATCTACTAGGTCTTTCCAAATATTGAATTCATTTTGATTCTACGGATTCTTCATGTGAATACCTAGAATGTGTTTTCAAGATTTTTTGAAATTCGACCCCTAAGAGGGTGTAAACTGGTTGTATACTTTTTCATGAATTCCACCATGTTTGTCAGGTCTGATCAGATATCGAATATCTTTTCACTTCCCCAGGCTTGTTTAATAATCACCTATTTTTAAGTTTTTTTCAACCTCTAGACCGCATCGCGGAATGTGACTTAATTATTTAATTCATATGTTACACCCTTTTCTAACCGCTTCCCGAACTTTTTGTTAGGTTTTCAGTCACATAGTCACATACACCGCATCCCCGAATTGAATGCGTTCTGAACTTATGCCGGAAAAATAATACAGTTGCGCCCAGACTGTTGGCAGATTTTTTTTCTTACTCCGATCCCCTTGAGAATCCAAGTTAATTTTTTGATAGGTATGTTTTTAAAAACAGTATAATACACAAAACATAACAAAATAAGAGAAAACAAATTTGGTTTTCTGAGATATTCAAGGGTCATTCCACTTTTTCTAGAAAGTAAATTAAGAAGCACTGATGTTCTGCAATTTTTTTCACCCCAGTAGGTATAGTACACAAAATTAAAAGAAAACAAATTTTGGCTTTTTGAGATATTCAAGAATGAAAGATAAAAACGTTATTGTTGGAGAAAAATTTAAGGATAAATTTGATTAGTATTTTTATTATTTTGCAACAACCTTCTCCTTTAAAATAAGACCTTTTTTATTAATCTATGATAAAAAATTGGCAGAGATATGAATTTTCAAAGAGGACTTGGACACCATTTTTGCCAAATCTTTAACATACTACATATAACTAACATAATAAAGGCCATTGAAAAAAAACTGAAATTATATTTCCTTTCAACTAATTCTGCAAGTACACAAATTTTCAAAAGAATCGGCGATGGTAAGGTCACAACTTTTTCGATTCTTAATGGAATGATCCAAAAGCCGGTTAATTTCTAGCTCATTTCTTGCGAAGCATTCTGCGTAGTGGTTTAATACTGTCTTCCCTGAGTAGCCTGAACACGTTGGATGAGTGTACTTATTAGTCATTTGACTAACTTTATAATTCTTTATTAAGGACTTAAGGTAAATCCTCTGCAAATTGGCGATTGTCAGGTATTTCTGCTACAAAAAGCCAACAGCCATAATAATGCAGTTTTTGTTCGCTTCGAGCGAGCAAGAAATTAAACTCTGAAGTACTTTTGAAAGGACTATTTTACACAACCAAGTCGAGATAAGAGGAAGATCGCTGAAGGTAAACCTCTGATTATATCAGATTAACAAGTGAATTAACCGCAATTCGATTGTACTAAATTTGAATCAGATTGTCGTCGTACATTTTACAAACTCCAAGTCTAAAGAAAACACACATAAAAACTTAAAGGAAGAAGACCAAATACTGCAAAAGCGTAGTTGGCATGAATCGTATTTCAGCTACATACCAAAGGATTCGCTTGATACATCAGCCAAAAATTTTACCTTCCTTGTTTCCAAAAAGATTTACAGACATTATTATAAAAGTAGCGTTTCGTGATTATTCATCGTTTTGCCGAGGGAAAACAAACAAAGCTGGTAAACTTTCACTTCGTAGGTAGAAAGCGTATGTCGAGTAATAGATTACGTTAAGTTAAGTAAAACTTGTTGGCTAACAACATATTCCCGGTACATACGAGTACTTATAACTAATATCTGCAAAGGAATGAGATTTTTGCGCATAACATTTTATGGGATTACCTTTAGCATAGTCAAGTATAGTTTAGTTATCAGAAAGTTGTTTGCAAGCGAGGGTAATGTAGCGAAGCCTCAACATCAGCAAACTGAAACAAATTTCATACCGGTATTAAACGAAATCCGGCAGACGGAAAGAATGCTCTCAATATTGTTTTGCTGAGCGAGCATTTAGATAAGTTAATCTGACATTAAATAAAATAAATTTCATGTGCCCACAATGATTGAGAGGACACAACTAGATCATAAAATTTTTCATGTATGCTTTGCTTTTTTTTATTTTCGCTTTTGCAGAACCTTTCCAAAGAAAGCAATTTCAACCTTTTTTTTTGTTGCTGGCTGTTTGTTTTTCGAAGACAAATGAAGGACAGTTAAGATAAATTTTAAGAAGAGATGAGAACACAAATCATTTTGTTGTATTATGTCCTTTTTCATTGGGGCTTTTTTCATATCAAAAAAAATATATATCTATATATAAATAAGAAGAGTAATGTCTTCGTAAAAAGGTTAAATATTTGCTGCGAAAAAATTATCCTTGGACTTATTTCTTTGGTCGGATTTTAGATATCAGCAAAACCGTTTGTGTTTAATATTTTCATTATTACATTGTTTAGAAGTTAATCCAATTGATTTAAGGATATGTACTCAACTTAGTCCATAAAAAAATAAAAATTTGTAATTTTTACAATACCGAACATTTTTCTATTTTTTTTAGTTAAAAAAAATCAAGAGACAAGGAGCGTTTGTGTTGGTGTTTCGTTTGAACATAGTTTTTTGTATTATGGGTCGCAAAAAGGATATAAGCAGTGAAAAAAGGAAATGATTTCGTCCTTACTTACGAAAGGTGGACTAAAACATACGTACAAACATGTTATAAGCTACCAATAAATATAAATATTTATGCTCTAGTACTTCTTTTTAATGTAAAATTAACCAAAGTATTGAAATTTCACAATTTTAAGTAATTCAATGGCCACCTACTGTACATTGTGGTTCGAAAGAAGGCCAAAAAAAATTATAAGTGAAAATAGAATGAATATATTTTCACGATTTTCGTCATATCTACTAGGTCTTCCAAAGTATTGAAAACACTTTTTTTCTACGGATTCTTCATATGAATACCTGGCGTAAGTGTGCTAGCGCGACCCTATTCTAACCGCTTCCCGAAACTTTTGTTAGGTTTTAGGTCACATAGTAACCTACACCGCATTTCAGAATTGAGCGCGATCCGAACTTCTACCGAAAAAATAATAAAGTTGCTCCCAGACTGTTGGCAGATTTTTTGTATTGCGGTTATAGTGAACCATCGAATTTTCTCTATATTCGTTCCAATCCAAGCGTTTAAAGTTTTAGGACTGAATAAACTAGTAACATTTCACTAACCAAGCCACATAGCATTTTTGTATTCAGTGTTTCTGGGTTCATATAATGCTGTAAATTCTTTTTTAGCATGACAGCAACCATTCAAGTATAGAATAGCATCGCCGATTGAACAATTCCACTATAATAACTCTTACTATCATATCATTCAGATTTCAAGGATACAATTTCTGTTGTCACCGATGGCCTGAATTTGCGAAATAAACAAGCTGCCGTTTTGCATGTTCGATATTTAATAGGAATTTGTCATCGTCCTGCAAACATTTGGTACAGCAGAAAAATCACAATATTCCCGAGTATAGCCTAATCTCCTACAAAATATTGTCGTTGTACGTGAACTCTATCTATCGCTAAGTCGAAATGTCAGTTCCATTTGATTGATCAGCCATTTCATTTCCAACTTTTTCTTTTTTCCCTTGGCATTTTTCCTGCCTGTTTCTCCGCCGAGCGCAAGGACTTTTCGACAGATCTCTGTAATAATAAGCAACGTATTGTGTGTACTTACGATGCAATATGAAAGTTGAACGCCAAACGAGAAATGTATAAATCTGCAGTAGCAAAATTCCAAGTTCTGTCAATTTCGATGATTTATTGCATTCCGGGGCTGCATTCAGTGATGTTTATGTGGGGTGGCTTGGGGGTTTATATGCAGGACTATAATGTTGCTCAATTTTCAAGTACCTACATCTTTACTATTCGGTAGTAGAGTGCAGCCGTCTAATTGTTCTTCCGCGAAACATTCAAATTTCGATTGATAATGACGAGGCTTTCATTATGTGTACCATATACTCAGTGATGCTCGAGTACATACATACATATGTTGAAAAATACTTTGTCTCAAGAATGTAATTAAATTTCAAGAGTCGGCACTTAGTCCTGGCCTGGTCCTCGTGCGACTTCATTACTTTTTAGTCAAACGTAAAATTTGTTTAATATTGAATTTCTATCAATGTCGTTACAGCTACCTGTAAGCCAGCCAGTACCAGCTGCCTTTCAAGCTTTCTTAACAACTCTTGAGGTAGAAAAGTTCAATAACTTTCTTCCATTTAGCTAACCACTTTTCCATTGCATCCCCATGTCAAGACTGATTCGACTAGCTGTTGGCTCGATATAAAAATAAAGGTACAGAATGAGACCTCAGATACAGAGGTTCGAATCTTGGTATATACTATATAATAACCAATGATTTGGATATACACACTTGGCAATCGCGTTCTACACAGAAAAAAAAATCCATTAAATTATGCATCTTATCGATAGTAGGCAAATATGCGACACTTTTTTAAGTATATTTACATTAGGATGTGGGTAATAGTCAATTTAAATGTAATGTTAAATTTTTGGTCACCATAGTAAAAAAAAATCCATTGACTTTTACATCTTTTGGATAGTAGGCAAATAGGCCTAACTAAGCAAATATGCCTCTCTTGTTTTAAGTAAAATTACATTGAAAAGTAGTAATAGTCAATTTTTTCGTCAGTAAGTTTTAAATTACAATCAAAAAATTTAAATTTGCAATCAGTAAATTTCAACTTCAAAAGCAGAAAATTCACTATATATGTAGGTATTCTCTACAAAAGGAGTATAATTAGCACTCCATGTTCTCTAAAAACAAAAAGTGTATAATTAAGCACTCTTTAAGAAGATACAGCTAATATTATTTCATTTCTTACTTACTTAGGTACTTACTCTGAATAAAACACTTGGATGTAGGGAATTGAACCCGGACCCGCGATCAGTTGTAGTTTTGGCGCGTAGGTTTGGCGCGCGTAACTACTGCGCCATCGAAGGCATGTCATTTCCAAACCAAATCGATCGAAGCGACCATCTTCATGGTTTACTTGAAAAAGTAAGTAATTTTGCTAAACTTTTCAAGTAAATTGTTCAGTTCAATTGAAAAGTACATGAATAATTTACTAATACAAATAATTTCAAGTAAAAGTACTTTAAATGAGTACTATTACTTGAAAAAAAGATATACAAGTACTGGCCATTTCAAGTAAAAATTGGACTGAAAAGTCATTTTTTTTAAAATAGTGTATTTACATTTACAACATGGAATTTCATTTTAGTAGAAAATAAAATCGATCGAAGCATCCAACTTCTTGGTTTCATATATTATATATTTATCGTGGTATAATTCAAATAGATAAGTAGAATTACACGAAAATAAATGCAATTTTCTATTCATATATAAGTATAGTTAATTTTACACGAAATATTGCGTAATTTTGTGAACCTTTTTATATAAATTGTACTTGTAAACTATGATTCAGTTCAAAAGTACATGAATGATTTACAAATTACAGTAATTTCGTTTAAAAGTTATTGAAATGTGTACTTTTTTATTTGAAATAATGAAATAAACTAGAAATTTCATGTAAAATTTTTGGTTTGAAAACTAAATTTTTATCAAACAATGTAGCTCGTTGACATTTGATTAAATACTTTATTAGTAAAAATAATAAAACGCAATCCTTAATTAAGAGACTTCATTTTTAATAGCTTGAGCACTTAGTGGTTTCTGAACGAGTTAAGGCTATACAAATAAGAACAATTAAGAACAACAATTGTCGTGTTTTGCGACTTCTAGAGCAGAGTAGGAGCTTTGGGCATTCAACTTTTTATGAGCGAGAGTAGCTGCACCACTGTTTGATGTGATGTAGTTGCTCTTCTCGCTTTGCGCTTTGTTGTGGTTTTCGCATGTGGATAGCCTGCTCTGTACTAGATAAAGGAGCAAAAAAACACTAATAATATTGTTTCACCTGGATTTTTAGTAAAAGAATTGATTAAGTTGAATTTTTTTTATGAGTAGGTTCAGTAAACCCTTACGAGTGGTATCTCTTAGGGGTATTGGTGTAAAAGGGGAAATAGGGGTTATATTTTAGACCTTTTTTGGATACCGCACCGCTGCCTGACGTTATTTCGTCAGATTACTATCATAACCGTTTCATAACTTGCCCGAATACCTGTCGGCAGGCCCGTGCGCACGGGGGGGGGGGGGGGGGGGTTTAGGGGTTCAAACCCCCCCCCCCCCATTGGCCTATTTTCATAGGGAAGTGAGGACCTTTTTTTTTTTTTAGGTCATCACATTTAGTATGGGGGAACTTGATAAAACCCCCCCATCATACTTTCCTGCGCACGGGCCTGCCTGTCGGTTGTGTTCTATCGCAAATGGCAAATTCGGAATGCTATCAAGCAAACGTATTGAATCCGAGCCCTTATTGATTTGATTTGAACACCACTTACAACATACCTTGTAAAAAGATGAGTCCCATCGCAGATATTGGTTAATGCCGCAAACTTTCTACGAAACGAATCTCATCATTTTTCGTCTGTGTATGAATCTGACTTACAAAACTATTCCCTTTAATGGCCTGGTGCAATAGTTTTATTGATCTTTGTCTACGTCTTGTTGGAACATTTTCTGATGAAACATGTAAAAAACTTCTGACTAAAGAAATTTGGTTGGTGTCTTGGCTAAATATCATAGCTTTCTCGGTTTTGCGACAGCTAACGAAGTCAGTGGAAGAGTAAATAGTGAAATTTTGTTATCAATTTTTCTGTAGTTATGACATATTTTTCTATATTTTGCTTTTTGTGCAAAATTTCATTAAAGTTGACAGAACTTTTCAGCAACTTCATTATCGTCATATTTTCGTTTGTTTTCTATTTCGACTTTTAATTCTAAAATAAGAAGTAAGACCTGGCTATTCGAGAAGGTGTGCTCAGTTTCTTCTAAATTGCTATATCGTGATGAGAACAAAGGTATAGGAACATTACCCTACTTCCATACCATATTTTGAAAATAGGAGGAATACGGCCTTATCATCACGAAATTTACGATGTATTTCATAAATGAAAACTGTCTCTGTTTGAGTTGATGTTGATGCCAGTATTAAATCAATCCGATTCCGTTCGCTCTATGAACTTTATGTTCATCAGAAGAACTAAATATGGTATTCTTGAGGGGCCTTGATCCTATTATAGCACAGTGGACTTTATCTGTGAGTACACTCAAAGTTTTGTTTTGTATCTTGCCCAATCAGGGTATCTCATTTTCTCTCCAATTATAAAATCAGTCGGAAAATCCTATTTTATTTCAAGAAAATTAACATCTATGACAGTGTGAAAATTTATAATTTACCTTATGAATTCTTCAAAGAGATCCATAAGGATTTTAGTTTTATGTATCATCCCATATGCCATCACATTCAATGAATCCTTTGATTTTTCAGATAATAATCCTCTGGAGGAATCTGAACCAAAACGTACGACATTTGCGTAGATAAATTTCTAAACATAAAATCCTATATACACTTTCGCATAAAATCACATGAAAATATCTCGACATTCATGTACACAAAGAACCATAATATTCCCTTTGAAACAAAAGTGTGTGAATAATTCAAATGCATGTCATACCATAGCAAGGCAGAATATAAAATTCTCGGAGAAATGCTTTTCTTTGTATTCTGCATAGGATTTTCCTTTTTGTATAAAGTAAACACTTAACATAACGTACGTTTCAAAAATTATTTCTTTTCGAAATTATCCTGTACATTTTATGTGCTTTTCAGTTTCACGAAAGAAAGTTATGACAGTTGTTAAAGTTATGGTGCAGTTGATTAGATTTTGTAACTGAAAAAAGATATTATGCTGCAAAAGTCCGGTCCGAATTTTAGTAGTAGTAAATTTAAAGAATAAGTTATATTTGGAGCTTCGAAACATACCGCAATAGTTTGTCAGAATCAAAAAAAGGTTAATATCCGAAATTTGTACTTGTGTACTGCTGAAACTTTTCATGAATCTTCATAAATAGCTACAGCAGTACACAAGTAAAAATTTCGAATATCAGCGCAACGAAGAGATATTTTTCGACCATTCATTTATAGTAAATGCATGGTCATAGAGTTATATCGCCAAGGTCTACTGCAGTAGTTTTAAGTTATAACTTAAGAAGCACAGTACTTTTTCGAAATAGAACAATTTACATCAATTAAGTAGTATAAATGTAAAATGATCGAGCGTCTCTCAGTTATTGGCTACGAAGAAGAATTTTTAAAAATTGAGTGTAAGGAGTTTCAACAAGCTATGTTTATTATAACAATTTTTTGAATATTTAATAATTAAACTATATCAGATTTTCAAATCAAATATAGCCTGGTCAATGGAGACAAAAAAGGGAAATAATATAAAATTTATAGATAATCTGGCTTTCTGTAAAATTAATCCTCGACCTGCAGAAATATAATTAAAATAAAACACTAAAAATAACGAACTTAATCCCAGATTCTTTTCTTTTCTTTATGGTTCTTAACATAAACTGCTGAACGTCAGCAGCTGCAATGAAATTAATTCTAAAGCCTCAGTTACAATGGATCCGATCCGATCCGGCAACTTCGGATGAGAAAATTTTCTAGTCACAATGATTCCGTTCCGACGTCCATCAAAGTGACATTATCGAGGTGTAATTGTGATTTTTAGTATGGCGAAGGAGGTGGTGAAATTGAATAATTCACCTCTTACCGTCGGAACGGATAAAAGTTGAAAGTTGGTCAACTTTACCTATCCGTTTTGTGTCTCGGCTAATTACCGGAATGATTGTGACTAGGCTTTCCGAATTTCCCTTTAAATGTGTGTCGGATGGAGAAACTCAACACTCTCCGTTTTCCGGATCGGATCGGATCGGAACCATTGTAACTGAGGCTTTAGAGTATGAGCACTCTATGGTATTTAAAATAATACCATGAATAGTGTAAGCCGTAAAAGAACAAATTAAGAACGATAATACTCTCACTCTGTGTGTCTTTTAAATAATTTTGTGTGTGGGACTTCTGATTTCTGACGTCTTTTCCAAAGAAATATGTGACTTTTTTCATAGCCATGAGTCGTAAGACCTTCAATTAAAACCATTTTTCTTGTACTAGTAGCCATACTTAAAAAAAAAAATGAAAATTACTTCGTTGGCTATTAGTCGTATAACGTTCAACAAAAATTAATATTACAGAAAACTAAAAACTGAAGGCGAAATTTCCCTTTTACAAGGACTTTTACATGGAAAGTGCAGAAAGGACAAACTTGACTTCTAGATTATTTATCTTTCTACCTGGAAGTATTTAAAATTTAATGCGTACAAAATTTCAAATTCCTAGCCTGAAGCGTTAAAACGTTGTCGAAAAATATTCTTAAGTACTTGTCTCAAGAACCTTTTGTAATGGAAGCTTTTCCGAAGGAGTAGAAGCATTTTGCTGAAAAGTGAGCTTGAAGTTTGTTTGCACATCAAACTTATTTATGTAATATTTGGACTTAGTGGCTAAACTATTTCTTGAGTTAAAATTAATTACGTAAATTAAGTTAGGACATTTTTCACATTACTTTATTATTTTTAATAATAAAGTAGATATTGTGCTGCTCCTGCTCTGCTCCTGAACAATTGATGTCAGATGTCTGAAATTTAAGGGATACTATACTAGGAAATTCGAAAAAGGTTAACATTTTTAAGGTGGGGGTTAAGTATAGGGGTAGCGAATAATGAATTTTGAATTACAATATCTTTAATATAAATTTAGTTTCTGCACATAAAACTACCAGTGCAGTCCACTCTATGTAAAATTTTAGAGGGGACGGGAAGCGCGGAAGGTGCAGCTATTTTACAAAATTTTAACAAATTGAAATGAAATTAAGTGTGTTGAGAGCATGCTCTGCTTTGAGGAGTAGCCCTGAGAACACCAAAATATTTACTGGCCTTTTTTAGGTCCATTTTTTCCAGCAACAGAAGCTATTGCATTTTTCATCGCAACTTGAGTCCACTGTTGTTGCATTTGCATTTGTTGTATGTTCTAGCCATGCTAAAATTGTTTTTTTTTTAATTATCACCCGCCCGGGGCTCACTTTACCCCGAATGAACACTAAATAGTAAGCACCTGCTAAAATTTATATACTTTTTAAATAATCATCAAATCTTACTTTGCAAGTTTCACAATCCGTACTCCGATCTCAAGGATACTATTCCAAGCAATTCTCAGTCGCTAACAAGTTTTTTTAATCCAATTATTAAACACTTATATTTACATCAAATAGTGCCAATATCGTAATATGAGAAAATTCGAGGAACTGTTATTAAAGTGGATTTCTTTTATAGTGCATTGTGGTCAATGCTTGAAGCTTTATCAAATATTTTTTTTGCTAAGAGATTTTAAGGGGGCCCACTTTACCTTGCTGGCCCACTTTGCCCCACCTTCCCCTAACATAGATTTAAAAATATAAACATCTTGTCCCCACCCCTAGAAAAAACTGAAATGGCGTCCCTGCTTTGCTTCATGAGGGATTCATTTCACTTGTATTATATTTTATTAAAATTTTTATCTGTAAACACTGAACACTGAAAATGTTAAGATCCCAACCTTATGTACCATATTTGGTCAACAATCGTGAATACACGTGTTAAGGACTGTTGTACGAGAGGTGCCGGAAGGATATGGCCTTTTAACCAACTTAACCTTAATTTTGTTCATTAATTTAGAAAATTTCATCTTCCTAGTTCAACGCGTTCTAATGCTTTTGTGCTATAAAATGTGAAAATACACTATTTCGTTGTAGCAAAGTTTCTTTTTAAATTTAAGATCGATCACAACACTTCATTATTAAAATATAAGATAGTAAAATTAGGACAATGACTAAACTTTTGGGTGAAATTTCACCCAAAAGGTCATGTAGTTTAATTCACTTATACATATATAACATAATTTCCGTTTCAAAATTTTCCTTTCAAGAAGAGTGGGTACTATTTTCCTATTTTCAGTACCGAATAATAATAATATGTAGGTCTTACATCCCACTTTATGAATGATTGAAAAGTGTTTTATTCTTGCCAAAATTGTACACTTATCCCTGGAAACGCCTTGTGTGAAGACAGAATTTTATACGAACAAAAAAGATAGACTCGTTTCCCTGACCTCGTTAGAAAACATACACGTAATGTTTTTTGGGACCAAAAAAGTAGCCTGAAAATATGTTCTTTCGTATGACGTGAGTCTCATTTGCATTACACTTAAATAAATGAAACGAGCACAATATGAACTAGGTCTTAGCTTTTGTTTCAAAATGATGCGTTTTCTTAGTTATTCTTAGAACGAAAATTCCAAAAGTATTGCGAGTTAGTTGTGCAATTGTATATTAGACTTTGAAGAATAATTCAACAGTAGACTTCATTTATGGGTTTTTTCCTAGTCCTGCACGCCTTTTCTTACTTTTCCCTCGAATATAACTTGTCAAGTGCTGTAAAAGAATAGCAATGTAGTAATGAAGTTTCAACTTTTTAGGGTAAAATAGTAACAAAATTTAAAAATCAAAAGTGTCTAAGATTCAAGGGTACTCGCATCAATAAATCTGGATATTCATTTCTTCTCAATCTCTGCATGATATTTTATTGTCAGAAAGAAATTTCATTCATATTTAAAAGCATATCTGAAAGGTAGAATTATTATCGAAAAAATATTGATCCGTTCTACACCTTCAAGATTTATTATTTCGTCATTCCCAGTCAATCAGAAAATCCCAATTAGTCGTAGACTGAGTCCTTTTGCCACGTCATTTGCAGGATCTTCTCAGTAGTCGATTTGCATGCTCTTTGACCTGAATAACTTGAATTGTTCAAAAATTCGTCACCTATACCGAGTGGAAAATTTAATTGGAAATATTCCATATATCCGTAAGGAGGTGAACGCAATCTCTCAGATAGATTGTTCAATTAGGAAATAGAGCAGTTTTTCTTGTGTCACTTTAAGGCGTGAACCCCGAAAGACAAGATTTCGGTATTTTCAGTGTGCTCGAATGTTAATTCCATATTTTTCCTTCCGCTGCATGAAACACTTAAACTCACAACACATTGGAATAATGGTGCTAACATCACGTCCTGTATCGTATGCCTACTTATCTTCTTCACTAAATGCTTTTACCAGGAGACTTTCTTTCCGTACGATTTCCAGTCCATTTTCAGACCTTCTTTAATATCCGAGCAGCGAAATCCAAATGTAGGTTTAAGGTCCTCAGGGACTAAAACCTACTGAAAAGCTTTCATATGCACATACTTGACCTAGTCTGTATATGCCACACATATCCCATTCGCTTGAATTTCATTTCACTTACACGGTACTAAGTATCTTGCGGACTATATTCGAATTGTTTATGTCTGCTTTGAATAATTATGTCAAGCTTCTACGAGTCCTTGGTGAGTGTACGTGAGAAGATCTTGACGCATTTACTTGAGATGAACAAACATTTTGAGAGTGCAGTCCTTTTAATTCCAATGTGAAAAATATTCCAATAGTAATAAAGTGAGAAACGTGAAAAACTATATTGTTGTATTTAAATGTATAACACCTCGTTTTGGTTAGCTTCAGCAAAGAAAATACCTCACTCTTTATTGGGTTCAGGAAAACTAGCGATACTCTAGATTTCGAACGCTAAGAACACTAATTTTGACTAGTGAATATTAATATTGACTAACGTGTGGTGAAAGCATTTTATCTTGTTAACACCATCGTTGCTCGATACCTGAGCCTGAGATCCTTTAAATATTTGCAATTTTTTTTTCCCCAAAATTTTGGCAATTGAAGTATTTTGGCGCACTTGCAACACCTATGTTCCAAAACTCCATAGTTGCACCTAATACAATAAGTTGAATGATCTTAGCCATTATCAAAACGTGTGTCGATTAAAAACTTTCACCTACAAAGCCAAATAGAAAAAAGTCCGTCTTACCGCCGTAAACTATCGCAATTGAAGGCAGAAGCTCATAAGCCCTTTAACTTATTAACCTCCAATTTTAGTGGGTAGACTGCCTAGACTTCTTCAAGTGGTCATATTTTGAGTGACTTTTGATGGACAATTTAGCTTTTATCTATCTCAGGAATTGCAATGGTGGTGCAGTCATATGTAAAAACTTCTCAAATTGGTGGAGATGTGATGAAATTGGAGGTGAACCAATGCTACAAGACCGCTGGAATACAGTAATTTTAAAATGCATATATCTAATAATATCCACATGTGTGTAGCTTTACCAGAAATGAAATTTCGACCATTATTATATTCGTAATCGCGTTCGGAGGTGAAGTAAGTAGTAAGGAGATCCACACATTTTCACGAATTTTGTCATATCTTTTAGGTGCCTATTTTGATAAAAAAAAAAAAAAGTTAATATTACGTCCACAATCTATTCAGTTAAAGTCTTGCAAGCCATTTCTAGTTATTATTTTTTATATCAAACATCTCAGGGAGTGTAAAGGGATTGTATTTCTTTTTACTAGTTTTGACATATTATTTAAATGTGATGAGATATCGAATTTACCACTTTTTTCTTAGTCTTTCCATAAAATGTCCATAAAGAATTTTTAGATATTCAAAACCTAAAGGAGTGTAAGATGATTGAATATATTTTTGCGAGTTCTGTCTGATGAGATACCGAAGTCCTGTCTGCTATCACTGTTTTTTTAAATAACCAATCAAAAATCTGATTCAGTTTTCTTGTCTTAAAACAGGTGTTTTATATTGGTTCAAAATATTTTCATTTTATATTGGTATTTCTTGTACAAAGTTTGTAAATATTCTTACTAATTCTGCCATATCTCTTGAGCCCGTTGGCGTATCCAACTGTTTTTACTTTTACGAGCTTGTTGATTAACCTAAGAATCATTTAAAGATTTTACTTTATTATTTTAATAATACAGTATTTAAATAGTCATCCCCCAGGATGGATTATAGTTGGTGTAATTTCTTCACTAACTTTGTCATGTCTTACAGAATTTATTAGATAGTGACTCGGTCTACACCCAGAATTTTGGCCGCGGACGGTACCTCAATTCGATATAAAGTATTGTGGACGCCTGCCATAAATTCATAGGCGACTTGACCTTTAGTCAGTTTGAAGCTCGATCATTTGTCACCTGTTCTAAAATAGATCGTCTTGATTTTTGGGTATAAGCGTGTGGGTTGCCCTTAATTATTTTTTGTAATTTTAATGCATCAGTGATATGCAAAAGATGCAGCGATTTGTAAAGGCATATGTGAAAACCGTTCTGGCCTGGAGTCCTTGAATTTATTGATGAAATATTTTTATGGGTTAAATACGACCCAGTTCAATTTTAGGCCTCCATCAGTGATAACAATTGGCGATTGGACCCAAACTATGTCACGACATACATATGTAGGTCGCGAAAGGCCGCGATCAGATTGCTGGGAATAAACTAGCTCATTGAATAGGTTTCTACTTCATCTGACTTTTTATTTGTATGAATGAACGAAAAATTTTGAAAATTGAATCTAGCATCGATCCTTCTACTACAAAAATTTATTTTCGAAACAGCCTTCTTGTTCTTGTCTCGAACCAACTAGCCTTATGTTCCAACTTTGGTTGCGTCCTGAACCTTGATCCAAAACTATGATTAGTATTTTAAGAGTGACAGTAGCGTCGATTTGTCTGTGGGAACTTCCTTCTAACTCTGCTTTTACACTAGCAATTTATCTGGCAATATTTCCATTGCGTTAAATGTCAAATTATAAAAATAGGGCATTTGATTGCCAGGTAACATTCATTTAAGCGAGGGAATTCGAGGTGTCAAACTCTAAAGCAAAGCAAAATATCGAACATTGCATGAATAGTGATCACTAGCATTAGGCTAGTGCGAAAAATTAACAACCAGCTCTGGATTGGAATACGTAAGGAACACGTGAATAATGTCATGTCACCAGACAAAAATATTTTATGTAAAGAAGCGACAGATAAACGCTACACACTACACCCTACCCAGGATCATATTTCTTCGTACCCCATTAAAAAAAACTGCCAACAGTCTGGGCGCAACTTTATTATTTTTCCGGTAGAAGATCAGAACGCGCTCAATTCGGGGATGCGGTGTATGTTACTATGTGACTGAAAACCTAACAAAAAGTTCGGGAAGCGGTTAGAATAGGGTTCAACATATGAATTTTATAATTGGGTCATATTCCGGGATGCGGTCTACAGGTTGAAAAAGACAAAACTCAAAAATAGGTGATTATTAAACAAGCCTGGGGAAGTGAAAAGATATTCGATATTTGATCAGACCTGAGAAACATGGTGGAATTCATGAAAAAGTATACAACCAGTTTACACCCTCTTAGGGGTCGAATTTCAAAAAATCATGAAAACACTTTCTAGGTATTCATATGGATTCTCCATATGAATACCTAGAAAGTGTAGAATAAAAATGAATTCAATATTTGGAAAGACCTAGTAGATATGACGAAAATCGTGAAAATGTATGCATTTTATATTTACTGATATTTTTTTTTGCCCCCCCCTTCTGAACTCCAATGAATATTCGAATTTTTTTTATCAGAATTGCTTTTCTAGTTGTTTTATATATACGTACCGAGTTTCAACTTCTAAGCATGAGCCGCTCTAAAGTTAGGAATAACACCCCCCACCCCCCACCGCCGTACCATACTACCCCTAAAAAAAAATTTATTTTTCCAAAATGCCATTACTATAGTTCTATCTAAATACGAAGTTTAAGGTTAATATCATTACAGGTTCTTAAGATATAATTATCGGAACTTTTTGCTTCTCACCCTTCCCCACCCTCACCCCCAAAATTGTTTTCCCTGCTAGGTTTCTATTGGCCTACTTCTGGTAAAAATTTGAAGCAACCACTTTACACTGTTATTGAGATATGAAACGTGTTATTTTTGAAAAATTCTTACCCCTCCACTTCCGTGCTCCCCCGCCCCCTTCAAAGATTTTACTTTGACCAATCTTTATTTATCAAGCTTTATACTCAAACCGAATTTTGTTTTTCTGGTGCAATTGGTTTGTGAGATATCGTAATCTCAAGTTTTTCACCCCCACCCAAAAAATTTTGTTTCAATCTACTCCCTTAGTATAACTACAGATATTTGTTAAGTTTTAATTGCTTGCCATTAACGGTTTAGGAGATATAGATTTTTGAATGTGTCGATCTCGACTTTTTTGCGTTTCGGTCGCATTGTTTCCCCCTCCACTCCCACACCCCTTCACCCATATCATCAATTTTCTTTCAAATGGGTCCACTATCAAAGCTCTATAGAAATTCCAAGTTTCAGTCTCCTACTATAAGCGGTTGCTGAGATCTAGAAACCAAAATTTTTCGTCTAAAATGCTTCCCCCACCTTCCATCTCTACCCGGTCTATTCTTAGAAAAAATTTAAATTTAATAGCTCCACTGGTTTGGGAGCTACGAGCCTTCAAAGGATTTTGGGGTGGTTTACGTACGGCGTACGGCGGACAGACGGAGTGAAAATTTTTACTGCTTTTTCGTGTATTTGTTGTACACAACATTCTTGTGTTTGCGCATTAATTTACATTTTTAAGGGGGTATTTGCCTTTATCTCAATCCAAAAATCGAAATTTTTTTTTTTTAATATTTTCGTAGATAAACATGTGTAGAATATGGTACCCAAACGGATTAATCGAATTCAACTACATATGTGAGCTATCGTATCATTTAGGCACCTACTTTATGGATTTTCCGTATGAAAAAGTACTCAAGGAAAACTTTAAACGTGTTTTTAGTTTAAAGTAAACTAAAGTCATTGGAGCTTATACCAACAAAATAGTGAAAAAAAAAATTGTTTCTATTTTTTTTAACACTTTAAAGATAAAAAAAACCCCTGAAAATCAAAACTTAAACTTCGTATGCCCTCCGTTTTTGGTTTGCTTGAGTTTTCATTGATTTTATAGGTATAAGCTCCAACTACATTAATATATTTCTAAAATGTTTTTGAGTTTTTAAATTCGGATAAAATTTACGACTTGTACAGGTTACGCCAAGTGGACATCTTTTTTGAAAGTGATGATGGCGCTCGCCATATAACTAGCCACCATGATATCATTTTGAAGAAAAAAATTTTTTATTTTGTACTTAAATACTTATTAAATATTTTGAGAAAAATCCTAGCATTCTATTTACATTTTCTATGAAAAAAAAAATCATGTAAATTGCCCTATTTTTAGGTCTGCCAGAGGCGAATACCCCCTTAAACTATTTTACCATGAGAAGATATTCAAGAATTTTGTCAAATTTGACTCGAGTTTTCATGATTTTTGAAAACAAAACTGAAAAAGTTTTCCTATTATCGAAGAGAAATTAAGAATTTAATTTAAATATATGAAATTGCAACAAAAATTTTTGAACAAATTATTATTAATTTAGTTAATTATTTTATTTCATTATAGTTAGTTATTTTCTTTTTTTTCCCCCTTTTTTCTCTAATTTTTTTTTTTTTTATTTTTAGTTATTATATCAAATAAGGTTTTTTTTTATCATTTTCCTTTAATCAATGAAAACTAATTATAGTATTTATCAAAATATCCACCCAATGGCAAAAACTCATTAGCTAATAAGGTTGTAAAGATTTTTATTTCTGATCTCCTGGCCATGTATTTAGAATTTAAATGACACATGTAACAAATTTTGATCAATAAAGTATGTATGTAAATATATGAATGCTAGATTTCTAACCCTCGAGCAAAGTTCAGACTTCTAACAATCGAATTTATGCTTTATGGAAATAAGTTTTAAATTATCTGAAATATTTTTAATTTATCCGTGGCTCATTTCTGAGTGTTACAAATCTTTCGGATGCCATAAAATTTACAATACCCCACAGATTTAATCCATCTAAAGAAGTCCAAAAAGTAAAATTTTAAAGAAAATTGCAATTAAGAAGCTTGAATGCTACCAACAATGTTGGGGTACATTACTTATCTGCTTGAGACTAAGGTTGAACCGAAAACAAAGCAACCAATCTTGAAAAGATCTTAACGGTTCATAAATCTAAAATAACATCGCACCAGACAAACTCTTTTCGTATCTTTCTGGGTACCATTGATCTGTGAAAGTATTAGAGGTAGTATCCACTTTTGAAAATTTATCTTCTACTAATTTCAGCTTGTAGGTACCCCTCGTCGATATTCATCTGTACTATCGCTACCATCAGATCCACCGTGGGGATTCGTGGAACAATGGCCATTTCCGGAACGAGGTAAAAGTTGAAACCACTCAAACTGCTCGTAATCTCAGGTCTCGGTTCTTATTATATTAAGTTCCACTTTCGTAAATTCAATTCGGGAAAATGTATTATCTGGGAAATTCTGTTTCGTCTTATTTATCGTTTCAGAAAGGACCTGAACAAATCGAAATAAATTACTGGCAGTAACTTGAAACAATTTCAAAAAAATAACATTTTTAGGCCAAATGTTGATATATATATATATATTTTTTGTGTTCTCTAGCTACTTTGCAAACTTTAACAGAAATGATAGTGCTACTTACTAACAAACGGCTGCACTAAAAGTAGTGGTTGCGGTTGATAGCGGAGGTAACCATAAAAACTTATTTATTAGAAAATACTATATCCCCTTTTAGCTTAATGGAATTTTTGTAGTAGGTGAGATTTCTATACGGTAGGTTTTTATCATTGTATCAGACACGGTTTTACATGTTACACACGAGAAAGTGAACAAAAACAAAGTCGCCAACGCATATAAGTTGGTGGTTCACGAAGGCTAATAAGTGGTTTCTGTTTTCGAGCTCCACCAGATAGTTATGCCAATGAAAGTCAATCAGCGAGCATTTACATGGCAAAGCTGTAGAGGACTAAATTTCCTACAAGTTTCGTATAAACCAGTTTTTCGTACGACGAACGGATCACGAGCGGGAGCACGGCAAACACATAGGCCGGGGGAGCTCGCAGGTATAACTACCTGCGATTGGGACAATAAAAGGAATTAACCAATATGAGAAGGTCGAATCGGTGGCACGTGGCGAATAGAACTGCAGTTCACCAAATGGAATGAGTTAGTTCACTCACTCACTTCAATGAACTGCTCTTTTGGAACAGTTCACTCCTGAACGACCCATCTCTACTTCCTCACGTACCGAGCTCCTTTCTCATTCTAGACGGGTTGGGTTGCTTTTTAGGAAATTGTTGACAAATCAAAAAAAAAACTAGGAAGGGTTTTAGTCTGAGTTTTCGAAAATATTGTTGAAATAATTTCAAATGCTAGTCTACTGTGAAGAACCTTTATGTCGCATGGCTGCACTGGCTAACATTTGTTTTCCAAAAATTTTTGGAGGTTGTGGATTAAATAGCATGTCTAGTGCTGCACTAGACTGCACTGGGAGTTGTCCTCAGAGCTCCACAGAATCAAGTGCATACTGATCTCTGTGCCTTCCTTAGGATGCGGTTAACCACTTTGTCAACCCCACCCACCAGACAATAACACCACACATAAGCATGGGTCTGATAATGGACAGGTTAATCCAATAAACTATACGGGGTTGTATACCTCACTTTTGCCTATGGACTTCTGCAGGAGTAAAGCGCCACTTTTGTTTTCCTTACCCATTTTTGGATGTTAAGTTTCCAGTGTACCTTCCTGTCCTAAATTAGACTTAAATGTTTCTCACTATCGGTAAAAACTAGAATACTATTATCTAAATGGAGGAAACGTGAGGAATTTTGTCTTTCCGGGTGAAGAGGACTAATTCTGTTTTGCGTGAGGTCAAGCCCAACCAGCATTCACCTGCATATTTAGAGAGAATATAGAGAGCATTCTGTACTATATCGTGATGGATTTACACTGAACCCATTGAGGCGTGACTCTACCCCCGAGAGGCCATTTACCATAAACCCGGTTTCGTCGCCTGCAGTTTTTACTAAGTTTATAGCAATTTACGGCAAACATGCCCCTGCGGTGCGACTTGCCTATTAGTACGAAAGGACTGAAATACGATTAACTGCAATTTTATTGTTGGCACAGTTCATTGTATACATGTGTATGAAAAATTTGTGAGATATTGTACTGTTATAACTCGAAGAGTGATCTGATTTGTTGATTTTATGTTTGGGATAGAGGCGCGCCTCAAAGGCTCACTGTAAATCCACCATCACTCATCGTCTTGAGATTCTTTTCCGAGATTGCAATTACAATATCATCAACATAAGCAATCACTCTACAGCCGGCTTCATTCAATGGTAATATTTTAACCACTAATTCCGATGAAGAGGTGAGAGTGCGCCATTTTGTGGTTAACCTCTACTGAGGTAGAAAACTCTGCCAGCTTTGTGTTGAAAATCCTGGATTTGAGCATAACGAAGGCAACCATTGAGTATTCAGTAATATAATAATATTAATACTTTTCAATGGTGCGCATGAGCGAATGTTAAGCCGTTTTGACCGACTTCACCTTCAGTACGCGTTACCTAATTGTGGTGGCAATTTTTGACTTATTTTCCATATAGGAGTTAAGTTAGAAATTTATAGTTTACAAGGTAGACCGCAAGAAGTGCTTAATTAAATTTTATATGTTCGAATTTTCTTTAAACTTTTCTAAAAGCAACACATATTCCGTATTCAGAACGACATAAATTTTTTATGATGATGTTAATATGAAAATAATTCAATTTATGAACTTTTCAGAGAGCAGCAAACCTTAGAAGTTCAGTACCATAAACCTTTTTATTTTCTCTTTAACACTTGGCATCTTTCCGACGATATATGTAAATATTTGAAAAAGACGTACCTACTCCACACATTGCTCAAACTGAACGTATCTAACATACGGATGTGCCATTAATGCATTGTGATATAGCACTAGATCCATCAATAACCACATGTAGTCGATTTCCACACTACTTGATTAATCACCTTAGCATTATTGTCGTACCAGACTGTAGAAATGCCTTATGGGGCTTAACAGGGCTGGAGTGTCAAGCCATGACATGCCATACGTACATTAATTCTACATACGGATTTTTAATATGTCCGTAAAGAGCAGATTGTCATAAAATTTAATAAGGATAAAGTCTTGCTTTCAGGCTTTCCATTATCTAATAAGTCGTTCGGCTAATCCCAAGCTTCATCTTAATTACCTGCTATGTAATAGGCAAAAAGCCAGTTCTAGTGTAATGAATAATAGTCGGCACATATATCTACCCCTAAAAAACGTTAGTAGGTGCGTCCTTAGCACAGACAAAGACTATGTTAGTTTCTCCCTGCCGATAAATCTGTTAAACATTTTAATCAAAAGCAATTAAGATAAGAGGAAACAACACTTATCGCAGTCGGTTGAATCATTTTAATCGCATTCATTAATCACTCAGGCGTCCATTCAGGCTTTAACATAATCAAATACTACACAATAGTCGTCTGTCTTTATGCTCGAATTTTGGAAAGGACGATGTAACACTACTCGCAGTTGTCGAGTATTTTGTGTTATAACGTCGATGTTTTTTTTATTTCGTTCTTTTTTATATTACGGACTGAGCCTTAAGGTACTCAAGGACCCGAAACTCTTGTAACATCACCTGCTTTAGAGGATTCCCGTTTTCTTGCAAAAGTTGATTAATGAAACATTTTTTTTTGTGTGTTGTTTCTGGTATTGTTCGAGTCGCGTTGTAGGCGGACGTACGACATTAATAAAGGCGAAATTACTTTCACCTGACGATTCACTGTAGTATAGTGGAGTAAGGGTACAGCCAACGGTAGAGTACACGATGAAAGTAATTTGAATTAGGGACAAACAGCAACGCGATTATTTATCAACAATGTTTAAGTCCAGAACGAGACGAGTTCCTTTGTCGAGTTCTAGTCGAGCTGGAGAGCCTTGTTGTACAATGGACACGAGGAAAACAGAACTGAATTAGAATGCTTTTGACGTAATTTTCTAGTTCCTTAAACAGGAAAATAGTACATTATTCGAGTCAATTAATTTGATAATTAAAATTATACTCGCGATCTTTCTTTTATAAATTTCTCTTTTACGTTCTCTGTGCCGTAATTCTGTAACGAAATCATGGAAAATACTTTAATCTGGGACGGCAATTGAATGCAAGTTTTAAGTCTATTTAAACTTTTTAAATATCGCCGATAGTTTTCTGCAACTGCATTAATTCTGATTTTACCTTTGGTTTATAGATTCCAGGAACCGCTTATGCTTAGAGACTGAAACTTACTGCGATACTGCTATTTCGAAAAAAATTATCGATAGGGGTTGAGTGCTGATGAATTGTGGGGGTGTGGAGAATACTGCGTTCGAAATGCTCGCTCATATGGTATAAGCAGATAGAAACGTGTTTGTAAATTTTTAAAATAACAAACCCTAAAGAGTGATATTTCTTAGGTCTAATGAAATATCGAATTCCCTTTCAATAAATTAAATTTAATCGAGAAAAAACTGAGAAAGTTTTCACAAATTGCGGCCAATATTTTAGGAGCGTGTGGCATTGGCCACTCTGAATTTTTCTCTTATATTATATAGGGGTCGAATTTAAAAAAATCTTGAAAACTCTTTCTAGGTATTCATATGAAGAACCCATACAATAAACATGAATTCAGTATTTTGGAAGACCTACTTGATATGACGAAAATATGCATTCTATTTTCACTGATCATTTTTTATGGCCCCTTCCGAACGCCAACATATATTCGAATTTTTTTTACCAAAATTACTTTCCTAGTTGATTTACATATACACACCAAGTTTCAACTTCCTAGCATGAACCGTTTAATAGTTAGGAAAATACCCCCACCTCCGTACCATACTACACCTAAAAAAATTATATTTTTGCATGCCACTACGATAGCTCTATCTAAATACCAAGTTTTAGCTTTATATCAATATAGGTTCTTAAGATATAAACATCTGAACTTTTGTCTTTTCACCCACCCCCACCCACACCACCAAATTTTTGTTTTCTCTTAAGGGTCTGTTTGGCTTATTTCTGGTAAAAATTCTAAGCATCTATCATAAAAAACATTAAAAAAATTATTATCCCTTCCATTTCCATACTCCACCGCCACCTTCAAAAAATTTTCTTTCAGCAATCTTTATTTGCCAAACTTAATACAGAAACCAAATTTTGTTCTAGTAGTGCAATTGGTTCGTAAGATATCGTAATCTGAAGTTTTTCACCCCCACGTTTGTACGCCACTGCTCCCACTCAAAAATTAGTTTCTTATCTAGTCTCCTAACGTAGTACACCGATAGATATTTATTAAGTTTTAATTTCGTGACATTAACCGATTAGGCGATATGGATTTTAGAATGTCTCGATCTCGACTCTCGAGCGTTTCGGACGCATTATTATTCGCTCCACTCCCACACCCCTTTACCAATATCAACATTTTTTCAAATGGGTCCACTATCGATGCTCTACATAAATTCCAAGTTTCAGCCTCCTATTGGCTACTGAGATCTAGAAACCAAAATCTTTCAACTAAAACTCTTGAAAATTTTTACGTGATCTTATAAAAACTTTTTTTTAGTATGTTTGTATTCAAGAATAGGGGTTGAATACGTTTTCATAAATTCTTAGAGGCGATGAGATTTCAAATCAATATTTACTTCTCCGAACTTTTTGTTTAAATTTATTAGATATTTTGTGGTACGCTTTTTAAAACTTACTCGAGAAACAAGATAGTAAATGCATGATCACTGCACTAAGAACTAATACCATAACCTAGCTACATCCTTTTGTTTAAACCCCATTTGCTACCATTAAATGATTCAAAGGGACTTTTTTCGGTTATTGCTCAACATCAGCAATGGATGAATGGATTGAATTGCAAAAAAGTCCTTCTAAATGACGAAAGCCCAATATAATAGACTAGAGTGTGTGTAAATTGCACATTGCATCAATTTTTTTAATGCTTCCACGGAATCAAAAACACTTCCGTTTTGATTCTTTTGATGCTAAAGGCTTAAGAGACTCGCATACTTACGATTTTTAATCGGGCGATAGTTTAGTTGAATGGATAATCGCTGCATTCGATTCATTCGAACTGAAAAATAGTATTTGCGTGACGAATCCCTTTCGGTCGAATGGTTGGCTAATTTGCGGACAAGAGCTGGAATTTGGTGTATATATATCATACATTTGCCATAACCAAATGCAACGATCTGTTTCAAGTGATGCAGTGTGAACAGTTTCAATATTAACTTTGCCAAGTGTACTGTTTTTTTCGCAATCATAAGCCGCCGGCCGTAGTATTACGTATTAGATTGATACCGGTCTACTGATGCAGATAGTTATCTTACAGTTTTTCTTGTGACTGTTTCTAGTATAACTATCGACCGAATAGTTTGAACAAAGTTCGAATAAGAACATCGATTGAATAAAATTAAGTCGAGCAGAAAAAAAGGTGCGCAGCTCGATCCAACTAAAAAGTTGTACACCTAAGTATACCACGGTATCCGCTAGTCCTAGTTCTCTTAATCAATTTATCACAAAACTGGAGACTAGTAAAAGAATAAGAATCCAATTGTAACTGAAGTACTTTTTACGTTTTATAATAAGAATTTCCTTTCTGAAAAATGAAAATAACGGGGACGTTATCGATTTTGCTTGAATTTGTTTACAAACATAAAACCTGGTGTATTTTTAAATTGATAAATTACGTGAAAGTTTTGGGGAATAAAATATTTAGGGGTTATATTATATATTTAAAATTGAGAAAACGATATATAAAAACCAAAATTGAAAATACGGTTAATTTTTTCAGTTTGAAAGAAAAAACTTTTTTTTACGAATTCATTCAAACTTAAATTTCAATTTAATTTTTTTTCATTATAAACTTAATTATCTTACAAAAAAAAATTGATTTATTGCTAAAACTTTTGCCAAAAAAGAATTAAGGAAAACAATCGTTGGCAGCTTTAGAATGTGAGATTTAGTTACTATTATTTTCTGTTCCGAATTTGTTGCATACCAATGCAATAAACAGGTAAAGATAGAAATGAGGTGTGGTAAAAGGAGAATTTCTGGGCGTCGCAACGAAATTGGAATGCGATTAAAGCCTGGGTTATTTGACATATTATACCAGTTTACTCAGATGCAAATGAGTTCCTCAGCTAAAATCAGGATAATAATCACAGACTAGCGTGTGGCCGACCACTTCATTTCCTAGTGTTCCGTTCGTCTCGTAATGAAGTAACTCTAGCAGTTCAAGGCCTAGGCCGAATTTGGGCTGTTGTGCCATTGATTATTATTTGACATATTAGTTTTTTTGGCTTATTATTTGCCATCTGGCGATCGCAGTACTATAAAGTAAAGTTGTTTTATAGTTTGTAGTAAAAAGCGGAACTCATAGGTCGAACTGGTAAATATGTGTTTTAAGTTTCAGATCGATTGTACAGCTTATTGTAAAAAGTTATTATAAAGGAAAACACCCCTAATCACCAAACAGAAGTATCCGATGAGGTCTAACACAAGATCCGATAGCATCTTCAAAAGGTTATCATGCAACTTCTTAGGTGACACAAATCCTTTGACTCCACACTGGAAATGGCTTAAGCCGAAAAACTAATGAGCTTAAACTAAAACCTCTAGTGCAAGAGGAACATTAATGAGAGTATAATTGAAAGCGAATGCACAGACTCCGGTTGATATTAATCCGATAATGTTGCGAATTGATAGAACTTCCTCTTGAATAAGTCGATGAAATGAAAATCGCTAATGAATAGAAAACTGTTTGCTTCCCGCAATATGTTAATTGGAAGCAAAACCTACTTCAAATAAATCAAGCTAATATCTTCTGTCGTTCCACTTACAGAACTGTTATAGTCAGATAAGTTAGTGTAGAGCATTTAAATAATCTTCTGCAGATACATGAGCTGCAATGAAAACCATTGTTCGTCGTTAATTTTCCTTAAATACTAACCGTGTAACTATAAGTTACGTTAATGTCATCTGTTCAGCATCATCTTCACGTGATATGAAATGAACCGAATTATGAAATTCAGTTCTGTATAGATATTGCATTTTGAGTCGTGTTAAGCACCGTATTTGAAGTAATCACCAAATTTCTTGTATATTATAATAGTAAAATCGTTTTGAAAGATTGTTTTCCTTCATAAGACACAGCTAGTATAGTCATTTAAGTAAATGTGTAAACTATTCATATGCTCAAAAGCAGAGATAGAAACATTTTCAAATTCATTACTCTTAAATGGCTAATGTCACGAAATAGAAACTTGATGATTGTTTGTATGATACTAAAAAATAGACTGGATAAGACATTTTGAAGAGGGTCAGTAGAATGTGAGGATGGGGGTCAACAACTTCAGATTACGATATCGCACGACCCAACTACGCTAGAAGAATTAAAATCAGATTATGTATAAAAGTCGAAGTCTGGGTGGCTTAGTGGCTAGAGCCCTTGCTCCTGGTGCACCTGATACTATGTAGGTTCGAATCCGCTTGGCGACAAGTAATTTTCGAGAATGAGATTTGGTGCCGGACTACCAGTTCACTCAGCTGTAAGTGAGTACTTGATTTAAATCGGGGTAATAATCGCGGACCAGCGTGTATCTGTTAGCTGACTACTTCACCTCCTAGTGTTCCGTTGGACTAGTAATGAAGTAACTCTAGCATTACTTCAAGGCCTAGGCCCGATTTGGGCTGTTGCGCCATTGATTATTATTATTATTAATATGTATAAAAGTCGTCAAGTGTAGTGCGATAAAGATGGCTGACATCTCAAGAACAGTGTAAGATAGATGAATAGAATTTTGACAGGATGTAACTAGTAAACCCCCCCCCCCCCCCTCCCCATTTTCATTCTACAGATTCTTCATATGAATGCATAGAAAGAGTTTTCAAAATTTTTTGAAATTTGACCCCTACGGGGGTGTAAAGTGGTTGTATACTGTTTCGCAAATTCTGCCATATGTCTCAGGTATGTTCAGATATCGAATATAATTTCACTTTCACGGGCTTGTTTAATAATCACCTATTTTGAAGTTTTTTTCCTTTTCAACACTTAGACCGCATCCCGGAATATGACTCAATTATGAGTAGTATGTAATTCATATGTTATTTGTGGCAGCGCCGTGAGTATTTTAGCGCGACTCTATTCTAACCGCTCTCCGAACTTTTTGTTAGGTTTTCAGTCTCATATGGTATAGTAACCTACAGCGCATTTCAGAATTGAACGCGTTCCGAACTTCTACGGAAAAAACAATAAACTCGCAAACTTGGCAGATTTTTTATTACAGGTAATATGTACGGAATGGAAGGTGTTTTTGCTATCCATGCAACGACTTATGCTAGAAGTTGAAAGTTGGTGAAGAAATGTAGATCTACTAGAAAAATAATTAAGGTAAACATAAATTTTGAATTATCCATTGGCATACGAAAGGTATGACAAAATTTTGTTTTGTGAAAACGGATGTTATATGTATTTTCACGAATTTTATCATATCACTTCTGTCATCTGAAAAATTGAATTAATTGAATAGGGAAAAAAAGTTTGGGGGTGTGGGTGTAGAGGGTGAGGGAGTTCCGATGCCTATATCTTAAGAATTTATAATGATAGAAAGCTGAAACTTGGAATTTAGATAGAACTATAGTAGTGGCATGGTGGAAAAATAAAAATTTTTTAAGGGGTAGTATGGTACGGTGGTGGGGGTGTTTTTCCTAACTTAAGAACGGCTTATGCTAAGAAGTTGAAACTACGTATATGTAAATTAACCAGAAAAGTAATTCTGATAAAAAAAAATTTGAATATTCATTGGCGTTCAGAAGGGGGGGGCAAAAAAAAATATCAGTTAATATAAAATGCATATATTTTCACGATTTTCGTCATATCTACTAGGTCTTTCGAAATATTGAATTCATTTTTATTCTACGGACTCTTCATATGAATACCTAGAATGTGTTTTCAAGATTTTTTGAAATTCGACCCCTAAGAGGGTGTAAACTGGTTGTATACTTTTTCATGAATTCCACCATGTTTCTCAGGTCTGATCAGATATCGAATATCTTTTCACTTCCTCAGGCTTGTTTAATAATCACCTATTTTTAAGTTTTGATTTTTTCAACCTCTAGACCGCATCCCGGAATATGACCCAATTATTTAATTCATATGTTACACCCTTTTCCAACCGCTTCCCGAACTTTTTGTTAGGTTTTCAGTCACATAGTCACATACACCGCATCCCCGAATTGAACGCGTTCTGAGCTTCTGCCTAAAAAATAATAAAGTTGCGCCCAGGCTGTTGGCAGATTTTTTTCCTTAGTTACATTTTATGTAAAAAAATCTATAAAATTTACCTTTCAATATCTAAAAACTTAGAAGCTCTGTTTCGTTAAATTAATGAATTAAATACCTCGAAAAATAATCAAATTTTGTTTAAAAAAAATTACTACAAAATTACCTTTTTTATGTTTTAAAGATCCAATTGTTGTTTTATCTACTTACCTTAATAGACATACAATTGCTGTTGTATCTACTTACCTTAATAAATCAGACAAAGACATCCCTTTAACGCATTTTCCATAATTACCTCAGCAGTTTCCATAGCAACAACATGACCAATCTACAAACTCTTCAAATTAAACACCATAAAGCGCATTATTAATTTCTTTCTCTCTTAGATTTATATTTTTCCTTCATTATATTTATATTTTATTTACAAATTTTGGATACATGGTGCACAAAATTTATGAATTATTACCAATTTTACGGTTTGTAGTAGTTTCCAGTTTAATTTCTTCTGTTCATTGTAGGTATGTATTTTCATTACTTACAGAAAAAAATCTGAGTATTGACAACAAGGAATTGAAAAAAAAACTATTTTTCAAAATATTGCAGTCTGCAAATGTTTCATACTAAATAAATGGAAAAAAATACATGTAAGTTATTTCTTTTTGTAAATTAGTTTTCGTTGTATTTTAATTTGCTATTTAGATAATATTGACAGGTGTTTTAAAATTAGGCAGTTCGGTACTTACTAGTCACCTCATTTTCAATTTACTGATCACAAATGAACAATTACCTGGACATCATATTATTTCAGTTCAAACCCTGTTCTTTTAATATTACTATTTTCATTTGAATTCTACCGGTAGTTTAACATTTAAGATAGATAACAAATAATTTCGTAAAAAAAAATTAGATTTTTAATGTGTACTTTATTATTTAATTTACATAATTGTTATTATTATTTTTTTCACCATACTTACAATTGAAAATAATTCAATTTATTTGTTTAGTAGTATCCTGCGTAGTATTTACATTATTTTACGTAAGTATATATAAGTTTTTTTCTTTAAAAAAAATTCATAATTTGTATTTACATAAATAACATTATTTTGTTGCAGTCGTAACGAATCACTTTCGCAATTTTGAATTAGATATTAATTTATTGGCTAATTTTCAAACGGAATTTTGTTAGTTAAACAATTATTATGTCGGATGAATTAACTGAATTAAGATTTGATTTTAATTTCGTTTTTTTTCTATATTTTTTTTTAATTCTGCTCGAGAATAATTTTCTATTTTTCATATATCACAAAAATATATATTTTTTTTTATTAATAAGTTTCATTTGTTTAAAATTAAATAAATATATTTGTCTAAAATAAAGTTCGATTTTAAATTTTCAACTATTCTTTTTATTTTTGTTATATTTAAAATGAATTAATAATAACAAATAAAATAATTTCGCATAGTTTATGATTGATAAAGGAAAATGATTGATCCGTTGCTTTTTGATTAGTCTCAAAGATAAATAAGATTTATTTTTTGTTTATATGTACTTAGTTATGTTTAATTTTTTTTAATTTTTTTCATAAAAAACTTTTCTTATTTAATTATTTTTGTTTTTATTAATAAGTTTTATGCTTAAAGTTTATGTAAAAATTTCATCATAGTTCTTGTCATAGTTTTTTTTGTTTTTTAATTAACTTTTCAACATTTTGTATATATATTTTGTTTCTTTATTTTTTCCTCAGTTTTGGCAGAATTACGATTTTTTTCCCATTGTATGCAATCTAAATTTATTCCTAAATATAAAAAAAAACTTACTTGATTTCAGTTTTTTCTCCTTAATTTTTGTTGTTTATATGAACAATGTACCAATGAAACTAAGGAGAAAAATTTATTCGATTGGTCGTACTATCGCAGACAGAAAATAGCCAAACGGCAAAAAGTTTCACCTTAACTTCACCTGTACGAAAATTGAATACAAACGCAAAGTACAAATTTCAAAACCCAACGGTTTTTGCAAATTTTAAAAAAAATTTCTTTATAACAGAAACAATTTATAGTGAATTTATTATTTTATTGTAAACTATATCACAGGGCCGTATCGCCGACCCCGTGCGGCTCCTATAGTCATACAGTACTTTCACGCTTCATCATAAGCGGGGTTTGAACGCTGACTTCATCGTCGCTAAGTCCGATACACACGCGTGGTCTTTGACTCGAACCTAAATGCTGTAGCGCTATTGTTGCTGGCGTTACAACAGTCATATCGGGAGGCGGTTGAGAGTGTTGTTGAGGTTGATGGCTTGGCTGTTGTGATTGATGCTGCTGAATTGTAGGCATTGCTTGCATGTGACGAACGCCGGCAATAGCTCCGCTATACGAGGGCCAAAGATGGTTTGGATGTCGCGGTAAGGTGCACGTTGTCATTGCGTTTGTATAAGGATGGCCCTGGGAATTCCAGAAGAAATATTTCAAGGTAAACATTTTCACGAAATACAACAAATTGGGGATCAGGCGCTTGACGGAACTCTAAAAAGATAAATCAGTATCACGCTTTCAAGGAAGACGTTGGACGAAACTTTTTTTTGCATCTCTTGAATGACTTATCCTTGAATGTTGACACCTGGTACTTGAGGTTTATCTAAAGGAGCATTGCTTCCCGTAACTGACAAATAATATTATCAAATATTTTGTTTCCAGCCTGTAAACATTTTGCCTGGTTTTTTTTATTGAGAGGCATTCACTTAACGATACTCATTAGTTTGCCCTCTTATGTTCTAAAAAACAATATAATCGAAAATAGCTGTCAAAATTGCGTTACACACGTAACAAAAATAGGACAAAGCGACGCAATTATAGCGATGCGATATCACTGTAACTGGTTTCACTCACTGTCATGCAATCGTATCGCAGCGCTTACCTTGGGTGCACCGCCTTCACTATAATACCGCGGATACAATGCTGGTATTGATATCATAATATCGTTAATACCAGCAGTGTATCACCCAAAACAAAGCATATATGAGATAAACGAACTTGTATATATCTGGCTAGTATTGAACCTGTTTCATGGTATTCAAAACTCGATAATTTTACCTAGAATACTATTCATTTTACTGCTAATTATGCCATTCCTAAAGTGTGTGGCGAATATCGCAACTAAATGTCTTTGTTTGCTTATACTGGATACTGTCAAATTTATGGTACGATTTGACTGTATCATGTGCAGCTAGTTTCAATACTATGATTTCAATACCATGGTTTGTACACTATCTGTGTATCCATGGTATAATTCCACATTGGTTGACCCCCAAACACCCCCCCCCCCCACTCCATGCTCACGGCCTGGCAGGAGCGTGTAGTGGTCGAGAACTTCTTATATTAAAAAATGCAGTTTATTTCTTTTGATTGGGGTTTACTGGCTCCAAGAATTCCAAAATATTTTGTCTAAAAAACTTTCACCATCCGGCGTCAATTGCTGATTGTTAGTTCAAAATAGCCTAGTAAAAGAGCGAACATTTTAAACAACTAATAAAATAATATTTAAAATATAGAGTAAGGTTCAGCGGAGTTGGAGTATCTGTACTGACTACAGATAAGACTTCTTCCTCAACTTAATAACCAAGTATACTATGGTATGCTCCTTCTGGTAGAGAAATTTTTATTGGGCTATGCCTTAATTTTTGAAATTTGAAACTTTATATTTACAGTAATTTCAAAGTTGGAGAATATTTTAATTTTGTCAGAAACGTATCCACCTGAAAGGCGCTTCATATAGATTAGAAATATTTGATTTAAATCAGTATAAAATTTTAGACGTTACGATATGTAAAAAGTGTAAAACGAATCCCCTGACGTCTGTGCAAACGGAAGGTAACTGAAGAACGGCTTGATTGGGTTGATGAAATTTGTAATTAAAATTTTGTGTTAAATTTGTAATGCTACGTTACGAGAAAAAATAGTCTTACACCAACACATCTTATCTTATCTTACACATATTTTGATTGATAGGCAATCAAATTGTTAGAGTATTAATAATTTGACTGCCAAACTTATTGCCAAAAATTTTGACAATGCTTTTAAAAGGGATACTAATTTTCGTTGGATGTTGAGCCGTGTCGTTGGCACTGAACGTGTTAAGCTACAATTTTTTAATTTTACATACGTTGATTTTCCAATAATCGTTATTAGCTAAATGTATAATATAAGTATGAAGAAATTCGTGTATCTTCATCCACATTTAACAACTCACAAGAAGTCAAAAAATCGTTTAGCCACGATTTGGAAATGTTGTGTATATTGCTTTTGAATTAAAAGAAAGTTCGGGTTTAGATAGATAAATTGGAAATAAGAGTTAGTATGGTTAGCCTCTGTCACTGAAACCACAGTTGGGCCTATTGTGACGTCCCTCCGGATTGACTATGATTTCTCTTCAATCTCTGCGCTTTCAATGAATCCTAGTATTTTGCGAAGAGGAATGGTCAGGAGTTCCGATGGTTCTATGAAATCCTGACCGAAGTGACAAAGTCTTTTGTGCGCTAAACCCTCACATTCACAGAGGATATGCTCTGGTGTTTCGTCATTGTCATTGCATATTCTGCAAAATCCTATTCAGATGCTTCCTCTGTGATCATGCTCAGATCTTCCACTAGGGTCGGGCAATTCCAAACAAGTTTCGAGTAGATTCGTATTTCCGCGTTCGGGCTTATTAGTGAGCAAAATTCCTCTACTTCTTTCAATAACTTAGTTCGTTCTTTCAGTTCACGGGTGTTCAGTGAAAGATCGTGTAGCAAAATGTGAATACTAGTTACGGAACTAGTTCGTTGCTTTAGTTCACAAGTTCGCAAAAGTGCAGTGAAAGTTTGTATAGGCAAATCTGATGACTTCCAAAAAAGTCATCTGTGTAATACCGCCGTCTAGTTCAGTCCTCACAAATGCATGAAGGTGCAACACTCACTGCCAACTTCTTTCTTCATTACATTTTCAATGTGATCACCTAAAAAAAAGAATTACGACCGGGACTCACTACGAACTACTTCCTTCATTTCATTGGAACTATGGAACTATACTATAACATTTCACTTATGGGAACGCTTTGCTGAACTAGTTTGTCCGCAAACTACATATTGACCGATAATTTCAGAATACTGCCAAAACTTTGAAATTTTGTTCAATTTGATATTGCAATGATTGCCGAGGAATTACTATGAAGAGAATCGAAGGACTCCTTGCTTTGTCTTCAAATAAAATATAAATCGAAGAGCAGTATTTAGGTCGTTTCCCAATACCCTTGCTTAGTCTACGCCTACGTCTTGTTATAAGAGTTATGACGTCAGACGTAGCAAAGCTGTGTCTAAATTCTTTTTCGGTTCGTGTCTTGACTATCAGTCAATCTAAGCAAACGTAAAATGGAATTTAATTAATGGAATTTAATTAGCCTATGCAATTTAATTAATTTTTGTATTTTGAAGTGTCAAATAAGCATCAGCTCATCCATTTTGACAGTTTAGCCGAGCTTTTTCTAAACTGTTATAATAGCAATGCTATGCTGTGACGTCAACATAGACGTAAACGAAGCAAGGAATTGGGAAACGACCTTATGGTAATATAGAGTATCATACGATTGCCTTGCTAGCTATCGAGATATAACTTGCTGCTAGCTTCGAAGGGAAACTCTGAAACCGGCACTAACCAAACATCTATTAATTTAATAACAACCGCAGTTATACTCCGACGTATAATAAAAAAGATCACGTTCATTAATTTCACACTACATCTAAAACCAATTCCAAACAGTCTGCATTGCAGGTAATTATTATGTCAACCCTCATTGAACATTTCTGAAAATAATCATCTACCCTTTGGTCCGAAACATCTAAATTCCTATCTAATGTCAGTTGCCTCGTGGCTGTATCCACTATCCGATAGAAACGACAATTTTTAGTTTTTCTCGACGTTATGGTTGCACTACAAATAGCAAGTCCTTTCGTTCTATGGTCTCATCTACCCCGGGGGCTAGAAGTTTGTGCGGCTGGATCTTAGGACAACACTTGATATTTATATTGTGCTAACCTAAAGAAGTTGAACTAATGCTGCACGGGATAGACCAACCGGGATAAACAGTCTTTCCGGGAAACGAACAAAATCCGCAACATGTTCTTTGTAATAAAGTTTCACTATTATTTTTAAGGGTAGTGCGAGCCGAACAAAAATTATTGTATTTATCTTGGATAAATGTTTGTTCCGTTCTCTTCCCGGATTACATTTTGCTGTACTCTAAACTGGCTTTTGAATTTCGCTACCATTAACAGGAGCACTCACCAAACCACACACATCCAGCTTAAGCAATGTGTAGTACACATTTCTTCCGGCCAGGCTGAATACCTACCCCCAAGAACATTTATTCATTGTGTGCCGCTTTAAAGCTTATCCCACCCTTACAATTCGGGACAAAAAAAAAAAAGAATACCGCCACCGTTCATATATGAAATGTGGAGTACATTTAAGGGTACAATAAAAAAAAAGCCCACCCCTGGAAGCATAGAGTACATGAACTAAGTACTTACCATGGGAAGGGTGCCAACCGAGGTTGGGGCCTGCGAACCATTTCTCAGAGTACAATAGCCCATCGTATTGTGCGATGCATGCAACGTCATCCCAGATGAATTGTACTTTTGTGGCGGAGGCGTGTTGGAGGATAATAAGCCCCTGGTCGGGCTGCTCGTATCTATTGTTGATATATGCTGGCGTCTCCGTATATAATCGATCTGTTTTTACGAGAGAGAGAGAGAGAGAGAGAGAGAAAAAAAAGGATTCACAATTAGATCTGAGTAATTAGTCCTGTGGAAAAATCCTTAGCGTACTTGATCGTCTGAGTCCATTGTGTCGGGAATAATATCGGGATTCTTTTCGTCGCTCTCGTTACCGTCCATCCCGTCCTTACTGCCTGTACTTTTATCACTTGGTCCTGGCGAACCATCACGCGATCCATTCTCGTTTGCCAGCTCCTTCCGATTACGTCGGGAACTCTTACACGGTATCCTTAAGGCTAAGATAACAGCAAAACCAGCTACCATAATAGCTGCCGTCAGACCAATCGTTAACGATAGTACGGGCGAAAACAGTAAGGCTTGATGCGGACTCTCTACATAACAAAAAAAAATCAGTTTGCGACGAATACTCCCCAAGACACTGCTCCCCCGTAATTACCTCTTTCCGATGTCAATTGCTTCTCCGGCATCCTTAACATGGCTGCATTCAGTGTAGACGGATCCGATCTACCTTTTGTATTAAAAGCGTACACTGACACCAGGTACACGCTGCCCGGTATGAGCCCTGATATGGCAAATCTTGGAACTGGTGATGTATAGTTTGACTTAATTTCCTACCGTGTCGAATATAAGAAAATTCCCAAAAACCATAAGAACTTGCTTCTTGAAATTGATGTTTTGTGTACTTACGTGTGAGCTGGTGTCTTTAACTTCGAGCATGAATGATTGCGGTAGACCACCATTAAAACCTTCAGTGCACTTGACGCCCAACGATGTCATGGAAATGTTGGTGAGAGTACAATTATGTACTTGGTCTGGTCGTCCTGGAAATTGTGGTGAATTGGATTAGTAGGACACGTGGATGGAATAATGGCAGAAGGAAGGTAGAAAAGCTTATTCTGTGAAATTTATCATTTGAAAAAAAAAGCTGTTGAGAAAGTTTTTCAGGTGGAAACAAAATGGAAATTCAAATACCGAGTTGTTTTATACATAATATCTTGGCGGCGTTTTGCGCTACAAATTTGTTCTAATAGTTTATTTTAATAATTCTAATAATAAAATTTGACCGTACGAAAATTTTAAAAAATATGTAGTCCTGATTTTAAGTATTTTCACACTTTAAAAGTGGAAACCCTTAAAAACAGTGTTATCCGTCTGTCCGCCGTTTGCGTTCAGTAGTTCTGTAACATATTTCTACGATAGTCCTTCAATGGGAAAACCAACTGCTTACACTATAGACTTGAATTTTAAAACTTATTTGTAGATATGCTGAAAGAGTACTACAAAAGCAAATAAATGTAGCAAGTTGTCGACAATTAAACTGATTCAACAGGCCTAGCCCTCAGTTGTCATTTTACTTTTATAATTTTATAAATATGGATGTCGACATTACCACCCTACATACTATACCATACCATATTATAACTTATCCAGGATGGATATACTAATAGATATAATCGAGTAGGTTAGACATGAGTTTCAATGGTGCCAGGAAGTAATGACCAAGAAATCTGAGTCTTCAATGTACGCGTTCTTCGTAGTAGCAAAGGACGTGCTCTGAAGTTCCCTCTTCTTATTCACAAAATCTGCAAATATCATCTGAAACCAATCCAATCGCATGTATATGCCTCTTAAATTTAACTATTGTAACTTATAATGATCAAGCGCTGAACCTGATTCCAGTTCATTTGGAGCAAATAAGAGATTTATTTCTTATAGTGATCTTCCAAGATTGGACTGTCTGTACCTGCCAATTTCATATGATTTAGCGGCAGCTCGTTCGTTTTCGGTATAGTACTTATAAATGGTAAAGTTGGACGATTGATATTGTGGATATAGTGGATGGAGGATGGGAGATGAAGGATGGGAGATGAAGGATGGAGAATGGTGGATTGGGAATGGGGGATGATGGATAGAAGATGGAGGGTGATGGATAGAGGCAGGAGAATATAGGATAGAGTAACGGGAGCAACGGAGCACCGGAGCATCGGAAGCAAAGGGAGAAATGGAAGTAACGGGAGAAATGGAAGCAATGGGAGAAATGGGAGCAACGGAAGAAATGGAAGCAATGGAAGCAATGGAACAAAGGAGCAAGGGAAGTAACAGGAGAAATTGAAGCAACGGGAGTAACTGGGGAAACGGAAGCCACTGGCTAAATGGGAGCAACGGGAACAGCGGAAGGAACGGGAAGAACGGAGTATCGGAAGCAACGAGAGAAATGGAAGCAACGGGAGAAATGGAAGCAATGTTAATAACGATAGTATAGCACCAAACAAACGTGAGCATATCCGCGTACTCGGCTAGTTGCTTATAACATCGCTGTATCCAAGAACTCATATCAATACAACGGTGTTTGTGTTCGCTAGCTTTTTGGGCTCTTATAAGCAATCCCACGTTAAATAGGATCTGAACCAAAATGCATGAAAATTAAGTAGTGCTGCTTTGCATTCAGAGAGAATTTAGATCTTATAATTCGTGTGTCCTCTTTTAATGATTTCTCTCATGCATAGTTCAATTGCATAGATCTCTCCTTGGAAGGCTCGAAGCTGGCATACATATATGTAAACCCTTGGTTTATGTTCATATATTCCCTCATTTGTCTTGGAGCCACCTGTAGTCCAGAAAAATACTCCCTTTTCAAATTCAGGCATATGTGTTTTCCAGTCCTTTCGGTGTGGGAACACTACTATGAATGGTATTTCAAAGTTGTACCTTGGCATGATGTTACCCGAAAGTGGAATTCTGAGAATAGAGCTGCTGTCAAGCTCTCTCGCAAGATCTGTGGTGGCTATTTACTTTGCTTCCTTACCCTTAGTAGTTACAAGTTGCCTGGCAACAACAATACTGAAATCTAGCACTTAAAAGGAATTCAACTCAAACTACAATACCAAACGTATATGCAATATCGAACCGGATTCTGCATGTTTCTAAAACTCAGCGTAAAAAATTCTTCATTTTGCTGGAGCTGCCGTTTAAGTTACGATGTGTGGTAGTACTCCAGTTAAACCTAACATCCTTTCAATGCCAATACACCATTACATTTAATTATTAGAATTGATTCGGTATTGAGCGAATTACTTCAGATCCAAAGTCCATCATTAATTGACCGGAAGCTTTAAAAGCTAATCGTAGTAATCAGATAGCTCCTAATCACATTTTGTTAGATTCGTCCGCATCAAGGGCACTGTTTCCGTTTCAAGTAGTATTCAGAACACTTTACCACTCAAGTCCTTCAGTTTATTCGTCAATTTTAAGGTGAATATGCTCTATCTAGCAACTTTAGCCAATTTAACTTTAAAACGTCTTATCTTAAAATTGCTCACTATAAGCAAAAACTTTCAAATATTTTGTCTCAACTAACCTGCTGCGATGATATGAAAAACACACGGTATCCTTTGCCGACCAATTTTATTAATTGCTACGCACAATAACGTTCCGTAGTCGAGTTCGGTAATTGGAGTGTACGTCACAGTGGAGGATGTACCTGAAAAATATACACAAAATGAAGGTGTTTCAGGTAAATAAAATACAAATTTTCATGAAGTTCAGAGTAGCCTCAATATCCACAGCCGGTTGAGCAAGGATATTGTTAGAAAAGCCAATTTACACGTTTCGGCAAATGGAACATAATAAAGCTACCGAATTTCGAATGTTATTACCTGTTTGGAGTGCACTAGGCCCACAACGTACCTGATCGAGTTATATGATTGGTTGCCACGTCTATGCTCTCAG
This sequence comes from Beris chalybata, assembly GCA_949128065.1. NCBI lineage: Eukaryota > Metazoa > Arthropoda > Insecta > Diptera > Stratiomyidae > Beris > Beris chalybata. Next base: position 96,382,349 of record OX421896.1, read on the forward strand.
CTGAATTGTTGAAGGTCCACTTGAATTCAACATCCGGAGGGTTTGCGTCTACGGTGCACTTAATTTTTGCATCCTCTTGTTTCGCTACACCGTAAATCCTTGGTTGATTTGGTAGACAAGTCGGAGCATCTGTCGAACAGAAGAAGATTGTGTTATGAAAAGCAAGCGATTTCAATACGCTTAATAAACACGCTTTGTCTAACTAGTAAACATTCGATGTTAGGAGGAATAAATCTGTGTCGATTCTCTTACAAAGCGAAACGTACTTATATTTACGTCAGGTATACTTACATAAAATATTGAGCTTGAAAGGTGGACTGATACCGTCGCCTTCTGCATTGTATCCGACACAAGAATAATTGCCAGCAGTAGAACGTGATACACCTTGTAGGACTAGTGAGTGGTTGCTTATGATAACACCCTGCGAGATATTGTGCGGTAAAGGTCGACCCTGTAATATGAGAACGGGGGTGGTATTGAAAAAGAAAAGTCGGTTTTTTCTTATTACGGAAATAATGAGAATACAGCGAATTTTAATGAGGACGCAAAGTATTCATTAAAAATAAATCGAAGAATAATTTGTTTAGATTGTATTTCTGGTTGTTATTTTTTTTTCCACAAAATTGATACTATATTATGATTTTTCTTTTGTGTGTTTTTTAAAACAAATTCGGAATTAAGCAGTTTGGTAAATTTCCAGTCAAAAGTAAATGACAAAAATATGTTGTGAAATATTGAATTTCGATAGCCTCAATGAAAAATATATGAAATAAATGAAGAGTTCTTAAAGTTACTTCAAATACCTACAGGTCACCAAAATTATTCAAAAACGATCTACCTATGATTCACTTTTGGTTCGCTTGCGAGTAAAAAATAATGGCACTTAGTGAATCGTTAGTGACTCGATTGCGATGGTTTGGATAATTATAATTCAAAATCATATTATAGATACGAAAACAAAAGTATTAGCGGTCCGTGTTACTGCATAACAAATCCTTTGATAGTTGTAAGATATTTCACTTTAGTTTAAAAATCTAGGCAAACACTTCCAATCAATTAGATACCGCAATTAGACTTTCATCTACACTCAAAGAAAAAAAATGATTGTAGCAACCATATTTTGGGAGAACCTTACTATGATTGAGGTTAGAGTTGCGACAACTATGTTACAACATGTAACATGTTTAGCTTAAACAAAATTATGGTTGTGGAAACCTTGGTATGTGATTCACGCAACCTTCTTTAATAATATAATGGTTGGGTCAATCATAAAATTTATGTGACATGGTTGCTTCAATCATAGTTCTAATTTTAGAACCTTGGTGTATGATATTGGTTGTATGGTTGGGTCAATCATACAATTTATGTGACATGGTTGCTTGAATCATAGTTCTGATTTCAGAACCTTGGTGTATGATTTACGCAACCTTATTTTATAATATGATGGTTAGGTCAATCATAAGATGCATGTGACGCTGAAAAATAATCCACAAAGAAAAGACTTTCGATCATAAATAAATGACTTGAACAACAATTAAACACTCTCGAACAAAGCATACATGAAATTGGAAGAAGCGAACTTACACCGCGAACGACCCTGTGCGGACTGTGAGAGGTATGGTTGCGGAAATTATTTTATCAAATTACATGGTTCCACTGATCATAGAATATGGTTGTCGTGATTATAATACACAATTACATCATGTAACGAGAATGATTGGTACAACCATATTAAATTTCAGTAGGGATATATGTTTAATGCAACCATATTATGTTTTTACGAATTATATGCTATGGCTTGTACCATCATGGCCATGATCACTGGAAACATGTCAGTTTTACTATAGTTAGAAGAACCTTAATATAGTCAATGCAACCTTGGAATAAACATAGTTTTTCTTTCAGTGTAGCATTTTTTCGGAATTAATCATATATTTTCTTTTTCCTAATCGAGAAAGAGTAGATCCGTTCAACTGGTATTCATGGAATATTAGCCGTGTTGTTTTGCACTTTTATCCAGTGCAGAGCAGGTTAGTCACATACAAAAGATAGCAATTGAAAATTTGATCAGTTTGAAATCCTACATGACAGAATATACTACACGCACTATATTGTACTGTACTTTAGAGAGACGTTAAGACAATAAGTTCAGCTGAACAAATGTACATAGATAAGCATCATAACCTCTAAAAAGTCTTAAAATTATTTTTTTGTTTAACCGAAGTAATAACACAGGGGAGTTGATGATAGAGAATTGGAAATTTTTTGATCTCAGTAATGATTTCTCTACATGTTTTAGTTCTAGAACAGAATAAGTAGAAGAAATATGTTTTTGGTAGCTAAGGTAGCTAAGGTAGTGTAGAGATTGATTTTTTTATATCTCAAGAATATTCAAGTACTACAAAACTACAAAAGAAATTAAAAAAATATACAGATTTGCATTTGGGACAACGTGAAAAATGATTTTAAGGGGTTACATCTGGTTGGCGGCCGAAAAAAGGCGTGTTCTTGTGAATTTTTTTTGAGAAAATGATTGGAGGTTTCGAACTGTTTTTTTTTCGTTAAAAAACTTGATAAAACGATAAAAAAAAACTTAATTTAGCTGGTTTTTTTATTTCAGATCATTGGTGTGGAAAGTACAGTGGTCACCGCAGAAGGCTTTTTTTGAACAGCGGTCCGGGAAATATATTATATCTGCTACATTTGTGAATTTTTTCCAATAAAAAAATTATGAAACATAGTCAATTATATATCCTTCATTATGAAAAACAAAACAGTTCGGAACCTGCAATCATTTTCCTAAATAAAATCACAAAAACACGCCTTTTTTTTGGCCGCCAACCGCCAACCCCTTAATACATTTTCATGACCTTCGTCATATCTTTTACGTCTGTCGAGCTACGTAATCACACTTCTATGAAATAGAAACCGTTTTCCAGATTTATTGATATTCAAACCCTAAAGGAGTGGGTCGCTACGTTTTCACGAATTCTGACATATATGTATCTTAAGTCTGATGAGATATCAAATTCATCTGGCATCTTGGGGCTTTATATACGTATATACAGTAGAATATAGTGAGTAGATATAGTGACCAGAACTGTGTAAAAAGTGCAGGCAAAAAGAACAGACCTATTGATTGCATGTGGGGATAAAGTATGATAAGGAGTACTGCTCGAAAGTAAAAGTACCTTTAGTGTTCAATTTTATATTTGGAACTTTATAAGTTACAATAATTCTAATTTGTCTTTCTCTATGACTTTTACATGGGAGATGCAGGAAGAACTTTATCATATTTATCCTTTAACTTGAAACCACTTGAAAATTAATGTGTGTAAAATTTCAAATTCATAGCTAGAAGCATTCAAAACTTATTGGAAATATTCTTAAATACTTGTCTTAAGAACTTTTGTATGGGTGCTATCCGAAGTAGTTGAAGGATTTCCCCGACAAGTAATCTCAGACTTTACAAAGTTACACAAAACTTGTACTTCGTGGCTAAAGGATTTCTTGAGTTATAGTGAGTTCCGTAAATTAAGTCAGGACATTTTTACAAAGTTTTTCTACGGCAGCTATGCGAAGGACTCATGGATTTTTTATATTTATACATTGACAATTATAACATCAATAAAAACAAAATTTCAAAACCGTTCTGAGACTATCATCCAATATTGGTAAACACTTGTTTTAAGGACTTTTAGATGAAAGCTATGAAGTTGACAGATATAACTTATTAATGAACTCACTCTCGCTTTTGACTTAAAAGTGATTCCTGTAACATTTTTACTTTCTGCTTTAACACGTTCTTGAGTTGTAGTCGATTCTGTAATTTATACACATTTTCGAAGGACTTTTATAGGCTACTGCACGAAGGACTCATTCAATTTGCACTATGTTAACAATTTTACAGGTTGTGATAAAATTTCAACTTCCTAGGTTAACACGTTTTTGAATTATTGTACCATGGACAGTCTTATAGTGCGCTTACACTCACCCTTGAGGCTCGCCTTGAGGTAAATGCACCATAACAGACAACTGGACGGACAGCCAGACTGACGGCCGGACGGATTTGGGGTTTTTGGCCACAACTGAACATAACATAATATTAAGCATTTTTTTTGTCCGAGACTTGGGTCTATGCGTTTCAAACATTTGGGAAAAGATTGGTCATATTCTACGATTTTATTTAGATATAAAAAAAACTGCCTGTGCGTAACTTAAAAGTAAGAAGGGCTTACAGCTACAAAAAAAATTGGAAAACGTTTTCATCTAATATTACTTCAGTAATATTAATAAAAAGGTTTGTTATTCACAACATCTTTACTTCCTTCAGTTTGGCCTTTTCGAGTTTATTATTTTATACTCGTAAAAATGTTTATATGTATCGAGTTTCAAATTTCCAGTATATGTAAGCCACTACTGAATTATAGAGACACAAGACACAATCAGTTTTCCACGTACTACCTCCGTGTTTCACTCGAGAAAATGGAAAATGTCTTCTATGGTAATCGATTCGGAAAATTATGAAGGATTTTCTAGAAGGGCTTTAGAGGAACATCATCCAAAAGTTTTGTATCTATTACTGAGATGTGATCATTTCTTTTGTAATTTTATTGTCCATTATTTAAAAAGTAATCTTAATTCCTTTAAACAAATTAAAATCTTAAGTTTGAGTAACAATATTTGACCGAAATAAGCGAATCTTCAATTCTATGATTTGAAGATTTAACCTTTAATCTAAAATTAATGCAAATACGAATTATCTATTGTTGATGGTACTGTTGTTGTGTAGTGAAGCTACCAACAGACCTACACGTAATACAGGACATACTTACATTATGCCTCCATTCGACCTTATAAACGGCTGGATGAGCAGTAACAAGACAATCGAAATATACATCGGTGCCCTCTCGTATCGCACTAGGGTCAAGGGATGTGCCAAGCCGTACAGTTGTTTCAGGAACATCTACAGATACAAGAGTAGATAATATTCAAATATAGCGTTCGAATTAGCATAGGTAGAATTCGAAATATTAACAGAATATTTGGTCATGTAGGAGGATGAGTAGGAGAAGTAGTACCAAGGTTATTACAAATATTTGTTATTGGCGAATAAAACATCAGTTCAAGCTACAGACGTTATACATGTTTGAATTTGGAATAGGCCTACGTATTGCGGGAAACTTCAATTAACTTACATTGTATATCTAATTTCCATCCGTCCTCCAAAGTATCTGATGGCACAGCTTGATTATATGCCCGACATGATAAATACTTCCCAGCATCGGATCTACTTAGTGTTATTGACAGGGTACTTGTTGTTTGATTTCCATCACTTGATGTCTGCTCGATAAAAACACAAATGTTCTATTAGTCGGGTTATAGTTAAGTTTAACGCCTTCTGGCTTTTACACTACCACGTAAGTACATTTCTCGATACGTGCACTCTTAAGACGCTTAGAAGATAATGTCTTTTCTCAATTCAAAGGCATGTTTATGTCATGCTTGCGTAGACCGAACATGCCAACGTTTTCAACCTACCTAATTCTTATAAGTGCACAAATCGATCTAATAACATAATATCAAGGAAAATAATACGAGGATAAGAAAGGCGAATTTATCTGAAAAGTCCATACCGTTTCTGTTGTAGTTTCCAGCCGCTGTCCATCTTGCCACCATGTTATTGCAGCGGACGGTCGAGACCCGGCACTTTGACACAAAAGATCGTATCTACGTCCTGCCGATAATGGCTGGTGTGCCCCCAGCAGTCTTATATTTAATGGTGCGACTGTAAGAAAAAAGGACGAAAAAATATGGAGTTCAGTGAATATATCCGGCATTTATTTAATATATATATTTTCTCTCTATTTTTTTTTTGTGTCCATGCTGCGAGATAAATACGAGAAAATTCAACACAAAATGAACACTTCATTGGAGACGGCACCGGATAAAGGACTCACACTAATACCATTGCAAATACAATGAACAGCTTCGCATACAAAATCATGATAATGTAATAGAGAGAAGTAATCAGGGTCAGATAGGACTACAACACCATCAGCAGATGACATGTTATACCGACTGCTGTCCGGAAGTTAACCTTTACTGTACACCGAACGGAACAGGCTATTTTCTTTTCTATTCTTTTGATATGCGAAAATATTTTCTAGGACTTTTTTTTTATGTCCTGTCGTCAGATTACGGGATCTGGATAATGTGGTTTTTAATAAAAAAAAAAGAAATGAAATCTGGGAAGAGTCGGCTGAAAAACGGGCAACGTATTTTGGAACAGAATTGCGGGAATAACTTATGTAATGATATTGTTACATGTTACCCAGAAAAACCCGTAGGATTCAATGACATCAGCTTCCAGTGAAAAAGGAACGCCTCCTTGTATCCAACTGGGATACGGTGAAACTTTATATACGTCTCTTCTTCACACTCATTTCTTGCTTGTTCTGTAGACCACTCGAACATATCAGACACTATCGAATATGCGAGAAAGCTTTGGACTCAATACAAGCAACATATAAGCATGTCTCAAAGCTTGTATAAAAATTCTACTATTGTGAAGCAAAATTACGGTAAGATCTTCGCGAAAGTTATCACAGACCGATTAGGATTGGAAGCAGCGACTCAGCAGTGATCAAATTGTATATAAGTCAGTAGTTTGATGACTAATGCGGTAATTGAATGAAAATTGTTATTTCTATTGATTTTTAACGAATTGTGCTTTACTTGAAATCAAAAAAACTGACGCTATGACCTTGCCTCCAGGGGGGCCTTATGGGACTGACTGCCTTCGCCTTCTTTGGAGCTGTTATTCCCCTAGTAGTCTATTCCAGACATATACATAAATACTGGATATGATAAGCACCGATTGAGTTGAAGGAGGACGTTGTCGCATTCACTTGCACGCAAAACAACAACAATTGACATAACGAACCTGTTTTGTCTCACTCACTCACTCCTCCATTTCAGGTGTCAAGTGATGGACATATGTTTCGTCCATGGTTATGAATCAATTCAAAACTTTTTGTCTTAATTGCTGTAAAACCTCGCCAAACACTCGATCGAAACATCCTCACGACTTTGTTTTGTTCCATTGTGAGCAAACGCAGTAGCCATTTTTCTAATATCCAAATTTTCAATCAATATGCGCCCGACAAAACTTTTTGCAATGCCTCGTTCTGGTTCACTTTGGGTCAACGGTCAACCAATACAATTTTGTGGATTTTCTTCATTTAGACGACCACTGTACTGTTCGTCTTGGCCCCTCGTACAGCCTCTGCCCATTAAAAGAAAAACCACCATCTCTACGTCAGATCGGGTACTTCTGGGACATCACTCGTATTGTACGACTCAACTTGAAAAACCCCTCTTTTGATTGACTTAAAACCGTGTATTCAACCCAGAACCAGGTAACACTTTTAAAGTTTCAGTTCCAAAGTCATTCATGCATGTTGCCGCAAACCCAAGTTTCATGCGACCTTCTTAACCATTTTGCTGTATTTTAAACATTTAAAAACTATTTCATTTAAAAGGCTCACACTGATCGAATAAATTATATAAAAAAATACAATTTTAACGAAATTTTCTCCGAAACTTTGTAATTTGGAAGAGCTGCCAAGAAAACTGTTTTAAGTGTTCAGCAAGAAAAAGACAAGACAGGCAAAAGGAAATTCTATTTTTTGTTGTTGTTAAAAGTCCCTGGAGAAAATAAAATTCGAATATAACTGAAAGCGGTCGTGTGACCTACGGCTTTACGCTCCGAAAAATATAAACTAAAACGCTCCAGTACTTACAGTTCATATCGATTTGTACGACAGACTCGAGTGCTGTTGCCCTGGGGTGATTGGTAGCTCTACATGTCAGTCTTGAGTTTAAATCCTCTCGTCCTAGTGGACCGAGCGTAATTTCGCTTTGCACGTAACGACCACCCGGGACATGATTTGTTTCCGAGATTATTGGAATCCCGTCCCGATGCCAACTCAGTACTGGCGTTGGTTTTCCTGTAATTTAAAAATAATGAAAAAAAGAAAAATGTTCAGGTTATAAATAAAAATCATTTTAATGTTATTTTAAAAATTGACGGCTCGGCTTGAAGCAAAAACGATATAATATCAGGATATTGGATATTGAGAGCGTTTTAGCTATGGCATTACATTGGACAAGGTATGGATAGTAGCTTACCGCCATAAACTTCACATCGAAGTGACATCACGTATTCTTCGCTGTAAGGACCAACCACCGCTGATCTTTCCACGCCCGAATCGTCTCGTATACTTATTCGTTCAGGTGGTGCTGTAATAAATGTTTTTATGTTAATGCAAGATGTACTTGGAATTGTTAAGGATGTGTGTATTTTGCATATAAAACGATGGTCCATAAAAGTGTGAAGCTACTTTTTAATTATAGTTACTACATTCTAAGCAAACAAGTGTTAGGTATTAGTAGAGTTTCCTGCGAACTTTAATCTTTCACAGAAAGTCTTAAGGAGATTAAACTTACTCTTCAGTCGGGCTTCAGGCCTAGCAGGCACCTTCAAAGTAGGAGACCCGAAGGACCCTTTTCAACAATCTTTTTTTTTTCTAAACCTTTATACAATGAAACTTGTATGGTCTAGATGAAATGAAAATTAATACGGACGACTAAAAGTTGTATATTATTAGCAGTGTCAAATCTGCCAAAACTGTCTCTCTGTCTAAAAACACAGCAACTTAAAAGAGCCTTAAGGCTCCATGTACAAGTAAAATGCAATTTTGTTGATATATGACTGATTTCTTGCCAATATTTCACGTTATTGGCAACAAAAAAACAAAATAAAACTACACCACTTTATTAGCTGGTATTTAAACTATGTCATCCATAGAGAAAAAATCCAAAACTGTACTGTACTGTGCTATTAGAACACCAACCCTTAAACATTTTTTAAAATCTGTAAATTTGAGTTTTTTAAACTCATGTTACCTATTTCTTGAATAATTAACATTTCATTTTCATTAATATAATGCTAGAAAAAAATCATAAGGAAGGTACTCCATTAATCAAATTTTAAAAACTTTGCATTTATATTAATAATATATGAAGACGATTTGAAGTAATTTTTCACGATTTTAATGGCAAGAATTACATAAGAAGACCGCATTTTATTAAAAAGTATCATAGATATTATAATTAATTGGTATTTCTAGAAAATAAATCACGGAAAAAAAATTTGGTTTTTAATAGTTTCAAATAATTTTTGTAAAAAAAAATTTTGTTAAATAAATTGTCTACTTGTATGTTCCCCCTCAAGGATTTTTTATATTAAACCATAAAACCTGCCAACAGCCTAAGCGCAATTTTATTATTTTTCTGGTAGAAGTTTTGAACGCGTTCAATTCTGAGATGCGGTGTGTGACTGAAAATGTAGCAAAAGGTTCGGGAAATGGTTAGAATAGGGTCACGCTAGAACTTACGCCGTTGCCATAAATAACAAATAAATTTTGGGATGCAGTCTAGGGGTTGAAAAGGAAAAACTTGAAAATAGGTGATTATTAACAAGCTCGTGGAAATGAAAAGATATTCAAATCTGGTCAGACCTGAGAGATATAGCAGAATTCATAAAAAAGTGTACAAACTCTTCACATCCTCTTAAGGGTCGAATTCCAAAAATCTTGAAAACACTTTCTAGGTATTCATATGAAGAATCCGTAGAATAAAAATTAATTCGATATTTGGAAAGACCTAATAGAAATGACGAAATAATAAAAATATGATTGTGGCAACCATATTTTGGGAGAACCTTACTATGATTGAGGTTATAGTTGCCACAACTATGTTACAACATGTAACATGTTTAGCTCAAACAAAATTATGATTGTGGAAACCTTGGTATGTGATTCACACAAACTTCTTTAATAATATAATGGTTGGGTCAATCATAAAATTTATGTGACATGGTTGCTTGACTCATAGTTCTGAATTCTGAACCTTGGTGTATGATTCACGCAACCTTCTTTAATAATATAATGGTTGGGTCAATCATAAAATTTATGTGACATGGTTGCTTAAATCATAGTTCTGAATTCAGAACCTTGGTGTATGATTCACGCAACTTTCTAAAATAATATAATGGTTGGGTCAATCATAAAGTTTATGTGACATGGTTGCTTGACTCATAGTTCTGAATTCTGAACCTTGGTGTATGATTCACGCAACCTTCATTAATAATATAATGGTTGGATCAATCATAAAATTTATGTGACATGGTTGCTTGAATTATAGTTCTGATTTCAGAACCTTGGTGTATTTAGCATGTGACGCTGGAAAATAATTCACAAAGAAAACACTTTCGATCATAAATAAATGACTTGAACACCAATTAAACACTCTCGAACAAAGCACACAAGAAATTGGAAAAGGCGAACTTACACCGCGAACGACCCTTTTCGTACTGTGAGAGGTATGGTTGTGGGAATTATTTTATCAAATTATATGATTCATAGAATATTGTTGTCGTGATTATAATACACAATTACATCATGAAACGAGAATGATTGGTACAACCATATTAAATTTCAGTAGGGATATATGTTTAATGCAACCATATTATGTTTTTGCGAATTATATGCTATGGCTCGTACCATCATAGCCATGATCACTGGAAATATGTCAGTTTTACTATAGTTAGAAGAACCTGAATATAGTCAATACAACCTTGAAATAAACATAGTTTTTCTTTCAGTGTATGCATTCTATTTTAACCGATTAATTTTTTTGCCACTCTTCCGAACGATAATAGTTATTCGATTTTTCTCAAATCAAAATTACTTTTCTAGTTGATGTATGCACATACATATACATACCGAGTTTCAACTTTCAACGCGCATACAATACTACCCAAAAAAGTTATATTTTTCCAACATGACACTATCTATAGCTCTGTCTAAATACCAGGTTTCTACTTAATATCGCGATAGATTCTAGAGATATGAATATCGTTAGTGATCTATTAGGCCTACTTTTTGCAAAAAATTTAAGCATCTATCTAACACTGTCCTTGAGATATGAAAAATTCTTATCCCCTCCACTTCCATGCACCACAGTTCCCTTAAAAAAAATTTAATTTTAAAAAACTTTATTCGATTTTTTTTCTAATGCAATTGGTATGTGAGATATCGTAATCTAAAGTTTATCAACTCCACCTCCGTACGCCACAGTTCCCTCTCAAAAGTCTGTTTTCGATGCATTCTCCTAATGTACCTAAGTTTTAATTTCGTGACATTAACAGTTTAGGAGTTATGGATTTTACAATCTCGGCTTTCGAGGGTTTTGGATACCCATTTCTTCATTTATTTATTTATTTAATAGGTCCACTACCGATGATTTACATAAATTCCAAGTTTTAGTCTCCTAGCCGAAGTGGTTGCTGAGATCTAGAAACCAAAATTTACCTCAGTCTACCATAAAAAAAAATTCAACTCTCAAAGAGTTTGAGAGCTATAAGCTTTCAAACATTTTGCGTACGGTGGTTTTTTTTCCTTTTTTGATATCTATAAGTCATGAAACGTAGAAAAAAACTTTTTAGGGTAGTACTTTTTTTTTTAAATCGAGATATACCTACTTTATTTTTAAATTAATAAATTAAAATCGGATAACAGTTGAAGTATGTATGTTTAAAAAATTTGGAGTTGCTCTTAGAGGGTAGCGGCCGCACCCTGCGGGCCCCTGTATCCATATTTATATTTTTATAGAACTTGGAGCCTTGAATCAAAATTGGATCGCAGTAATTTTAAATTTTTCATCGCATAGCACGTTCGAATGGAAATAAGAAACTTTTAAACGCTACAATTGGTCTTCGGGGCGCAATGAAAAATTAGGTCAAAACTTTTCTAGAAGAAAATAAATGAATTTTTACTGTAGATTTGCGTTTTTACCGGCACTAAGCAATTACTGGAACCGCATATACAAAGAAGCACTTAAAATTTGCAATGTTTCGCGCAAGACGGTAATATTTCCATTCTCATTAATTTAAAGTGTAAATTTCATAGAAATCTACCAGATGGAAATGTTTAATTCAGTACTAATTTTCACCGAAATTTTCGCATTCGCCCGAAATCTCTGTTGCTCCCCCGCAATTTAACTTCGTCACGCCACACGTTTCGCATAATATCTCTAATGTACACCTTAACACACGTGAATAATCCAAAAGTTCACATATGAATAATGTCGCTGTTTTCCCATATGATTGTCATCAGTAATTAAGGATATATCACATGTAACTCAAGAATGCGCTACGTGTAGCAATTACACTTTTGATAGATTGCCCCGATAAGCCGCTCTGCCGTTCGTACGAATAGGAAGAACTTTTTATCATTTTCATTTTCATACGTGTTCATGTTCACTGAGTGGATATCGTGTGCGTACCTCGGGTCACATACTACAGTTCCCGGTAGTCATGTTAAGGGTTTCTTTTCCATTTCGCTGTGTTTTTTGATTTTTTTTTTATTCACGCTAAACCAATTATACACCTAGTCCTGAATCGAGATCAAATCTCAAAGTTGACCCCGATTCCAAGCGCCATGCTTCACATATCGGGCGAGAATATTATGGGGTAAAAAAATAATAAAATTCTAATAAATAAATTAGAAGCCGGGGGAATTATAGAGGTGATAGTTTTTGGTTCAATCAAAATATCCGGAAAGGTTTTGAAAATACATATTTCAGGTAAATTGACCGATAAGCACGGAATGAATACATTGTGAGTTGCAGCGCCTATAAACTGTCAACGCAAATTAGATCTTCGTGTCGAAGGGATATAATAAACGCTTGTAAAAGGAACTATAATAGCGAGTTTTAATAAACCACCATCAGCAGCGTCACAAATCTAGGCCACTTTATTGCATGCGATCGAATCATAAATTGTTAAATTAAACCAAACAGAGGCTAATCTGCGTAATAAATAATTCTGCGCCACATTCCAAAGACAGAAACTACATTTAGGGTGAAAAATGCAAGGATCTAATTAACTATACTATTCGGAAATATCTGAAACAATTAACAATTCCAGCACGGAAGCGATTCTTTATGTGCTTCCCACTGAAACATTTATAATTTATTGTAAGGTAATTCAAATTCAGAGTTGGTTTTTATGATTATTCTCTATAACATTTGCATTTCAATGTACCTATTCGTATGGAAATTTATTTTCTTAGTATGAGCATGTGAAGTTAAAAGTATGATCTTAAAAATTGGGAGCAGGTTGAAACTTTGCTATTGCATTAAAGGATACTAGGAGCCTAGAAAAATGTTGAAGGACTCCCCCCTCTAACTTTAGGGTGGCAAAGAAATTCGGATATCTTCCGAACCAATTATACAAGGAAGAAACTGATGTCGAACCCTTGCTTTGATCTTGGTATATCCTAGCGATCAACCAAAAATTCCATCAAATTGGTTGAAAAATTGGGTGATCTTCAGTGCCACCTACCTTTAGTATAAGGCAATGACAAGAATTTTCGCTTAAATATAATTCTCTCTTCTCCTTTCTACATAGGCGCAAATGTAGCAAAACTGTAAATATTGCACCACCTAGGTCTAGTTCTTACTTTAAGTTCTAGATTAAGTTATGCTTTTATTTTTTATGTTATTTTTTCCATACAAGTTTTTTGCTTGTGTTAACTTTATTCTAACATACATATAATGTAAGTAGACTATTTATACTTCAATATAAATTTATACGAACTCCATGGATACCTAGGATTTATCCTGATCCCCAAATTATTTATTATAAGCGCATCCATATTGTTTTTATTAAAGGATTAAATAAAGAATTTGAATTTGAATTTGCATTTGAAATTGATTTCAACATCGCCTGTATATAATATTCCTAAGCGATACTGTAAAGCCGGCTACAGACTTATCGTTTCGCCTATTTTGCGTCTTCTCGTGAATAGTGTGTAGAGGTTTCTCGTCAATTTCTCGCGTTTTTTGTTCACGATTCGTGCGTTTTCTTTGCTGGAGGCTGGAGGTTTTTTCACGATATCAAAGGTTTTTTGCTTGACGAAAAAGTGACGAAAAATACGCGAGACGATTTTCGTGATTTTCTCGTGAGTTTTTGGTTTTTCGTGGTTACTGTCAAAAGTTTAGACTTGTAGAAGTTCAGAAATTGAAAATAAGTTTAACTTCACGAAATGTAGAGAAACCACGAAAACGCGAAACTTGCGAATTGTGTGTACAATACTTTCTCGTGTTCTTGCAAGTTTCATGTGTTTTATGAAATAAGACGAGAAACTCACGAAATACGAAAAACAAGAAATGCAGCAGAAGTTTGTAACCGGCTTAAGAGTATTTCGGATAGTAGGCATGATACACCCTCTGACGAGTCTATGCCATCCGATTACGAAACAACTCCTTTGGACGTCACACTCTTATAAACTGGCCTATCCAATGAAGGTTTTCCAATTGTCATGTCCTCAAAGACAGCGATCAATCAACATTCGAGGTTTTCGTGTTGAAGTTTCACTTCACTGACTTCGGAAAACAACAAACATTTAATCAAGGAAGAAATCATCTGTCAACAGTTTGGGCGAAGCTTTATTATTATTCTGAAAGTTCAAGTATAGTTAGTATACGTATGCTTACGCCAATGCCACAAAAGTACATGAATTGGGTCATACTCCGTGATGCATTGAAATCCGATTACATAAAAAGCAATTTGATATTGGGATAATGCAAGCAACCCCTTTACACCCATTTGGAAGTTGAATTTCAAAAAGGCCATTACTTAAAATACTCGTAATAACCAATTGGTTATTTCATCAGAACAAAATGGCGAAAATTATTAAAATCCCTTGGAGGTTGAATATCAAAAAATGAGTGTGTGATCGATTGTATAAGAGTCTGTGGAAGTGAGAACTCAATTCGATATCTCATCAGACCTAAAAACTATGTGAGAATTTGTTGAAATGTATGTAGTCCCTTTTAACCCCCTTGGGGGTTGGTCAGGAAATTGTAAAATTAATTCAGAACTTAAAGCCAATTTCATATATGTATCATAAAAGCTAAGAGTTCTGATGAAAATTATGAAAACGTATGCAACCTTTTACACCCACTTGGGGGGTTGAATATCCAAAAAACTCTGAAAGTACTTTTCAGATAAATATAAGGAAAATCCAAGAAAGTAAAAACAAATTTGATGTCTTATCAGTCCTAAGAGATATGACAGAATTCGTGAAACCGTGCTCAAAACTTTTATACCCTCTCAGGCTGGCCGCACACTGAAAGAGGAAAAACACTATTAGTCAAAAACATTTTTGACTAATAAAGAATATGTCGCTGTTTCAATAGCAATTCAATTGTCAGAGCACACTGATTAGTCGCGTCGGCGTCTAAGGACCGAGACTAATCAGTTTTTGACTAAATCTGTTGGCTGGACACACACTGAAAGAGCAAAAACAGTTTTAGTCAAAAACATTTTTGTTTTTGCTCTTTCAGTGTGCATCCAGCCAACAGATTTAGTCAAAAACTGATTAGTATCGTGCCTTGGAGGCACGCGACTAGTCTGTGTGCTCTGCCAATTGAATTGCTTTTGAAACAGTGACATATTCTTGATTAGTCAAAAATGTTTTTGACTAATACTGTTTTTGCTCTTTCAGTGTGCGGTCAACCTTAGGGGTTCAAAAGGGAAAAATCTTGATAACAAATTTCAGGCTATTAAAAAATAAGCCCACAGAAGTGAAAGGTTATTCGATATCTAATCAGACCTGATGGATATGACAGAATTCGTTAAAATGTATGAAACTTCTTTTCATCCCCTAAAAGTTCGAATTACGAAAAGTCCTGAAAATCTTTTCTATGCGTTTATGTGAAGAAAACATAGAGAAAAAAAAATTAAATCAATATTTAAGAAGACCTAAGAGATCGTCGTAATTCTTGAAAAAATATGCATTTCGTTTTAATTCTTTCTATTTTTGCCTGTCTTCATTCTGTACATTCCATCCAAAAATTGGAGTTACTGCCTTTTAAGTTAAACCGGTTAAACCGTAGGCTATTTGAAATAGTATTTTTTTAAGGTTGTCAGTTGTATAGTAACCTACACCGCATCTCAGCATTAAACGTGTTCCGAACTTCAATTCAAAAAATAATGACGTTGCGCCCAGACTGTCGGTAAATTTTTTCTAGATATTATTAAAAGCATTCATATCTCGATCTGAAAACTGATTACCTCATAATCTAAATTACCTACTATTGCTTAATAATTGTAAATTGCAAATCCCAGTAACTTGGGAAGAATCTTCAAAATATAGTGATACTTACTAATTATTGTTAAATTGACTATACTGTTCCTAGTTTGGGCTATTTTAAAGTCGACTCGGCACCGATAAACTCCCGCGTCCGATTCATTTGTACTTTGTACTGCCAGTTCACCAGGCTCCTTTTCGAATAAAAAATAAGCTCGATTACTGAAGACAGTCTCATCAGACCATCGCTTTGCGGCTTTTGTATCACGATCTCGAACGTCGACACTGAAATTTAAGAAAAGCGAAGTTAATATTTAAAGATTAAAGCGGAAATTTTAAAATTTGAATAACTTAATAGGAGAAAGACGCCTCATTTGAAATTTGGGTCCTACTTGAGCGTGTATCTGTTTTTTTAATATAATAAAGTAAGGCTCAAAATCTATTTATTAAAAGGATTAAATTTCAAGATTTTCTGGGGATAGAATGATGTCAAGAATGCAACAGGTCTAGTCTGGCTGGCTTAGTGGCTAGAGCACTTGTCTTCGGTGCACCCGGTAGCATTTCCGAATCTGCTTGGCAACAAGTAATTTTCGAGAATGTGATTAAATGCCGGA
Source organism: Beris chalybata (assembly GCA_949128065.1). Lineage (NCBI taxonomy): Eukaryota > Metazoa > Arthropoda > Insecta > Diptera > Stratiomyidae > Beris > Beris chalybata. The sequence continues at coordinate 96,399,186 of OX421896.1, forward strand.
CTACCAGTACACTCAGCTGTAAATGAGTACCTGAGTTGAAATCGGGGTAAAAATCACGGACGAACGTGTGGCTGCCCATTTCACCTGCAAGTGTTCCGTTGGTCTCGTAATGAAATAACTCTAGCATTACTTCAAGGCCTAGGCCCGATTTGGGCTGTTGCGCCATTGATTATTATTATTGCTAATGTAACAGATCTCATAGACTGATGGAGTAGTTCACTTCATTCCTGGATTTCTTAATGAAATAAAAATAATTGAAATGCAAATCCAAATGAAAAGCCTCCTTATAAAGGATTCTAAAATAATCTGACCAAAAATAATTGCTTAATTAAATTTTAAAAAAAAAATAAAGTTTATGTGCTCAAAATGTTGGGTTGAACTGAATACATTCACTTCAACCCAACATTTTGAGCATACGGAAGCATAAAGTGATATACCATAGCCGAAACAATTCAAAATTTCAGAGTGGGCATTCTTTCAAAAGGAAGTATTCACTTTCAAAACTGCAAAGTGGCATTTCCAGAAAAGGTTTTCCACCTCGCCCAGTCAGGAAATTCGTGTAGTAATTTGCTCAGACTGTTTTGCCACAGAAACAGAATCCACATCATTCGCAAGTTACTTCATATGGTAGCTACACACTCAATGGAAATTATTCAATTTTTGATTAAAATTTTTAACATATGTATGTTGTATGTTCACTTCTTGTGAAGGTTTCCTATCTGTTATGCCGCCAATGAATCGATAAATTGTTTTTATTTAAAAAAAAACGTTAACAAGTTTTAAAGTTCGTAACAATTTCAGAAAATGTACAACGTCTTTGAATACATTTCATTATTTTTTATTTAGGCTTTATCGAGGACCCGTTTCTGGTCGTGAAAATTTTCTTTTTAAACTTAAGCAGCAAAATATTGTCAAATTCACACACATTTTAGAACCTTTTATGCATCAAAATCATGTTCGTTACCTTGAAATTTCGTATCATTGTATTTAAATGGTGACTTTCACAAAATAGTTTTTGAATTGGGGAGTAATGAAAAAACATGTTTAACGAGTTATAACACTCTGTACATTTTGTTACATATCGATTTCGTCTCATTTTTATACCATTGATACACAGCTAATATACAAACCATGGTAGTAAAATCATAGTATTGAAACTAGCTGCACATGATACACTGCACTTAGTATGATTTGACAGTATCTGATATGAGCAAGCGCAGACATTTAGTTCCGATACTCGTCACATAATTAGGGAATGGCACTACAAGCAGATGAAAATGGATAGTATACTAGGTGAAATTACCGAATTTGTTTACCATGAAACGGCTTCAATACTAGTTATATACCAGTTTGTTTATCTCTTATATGCTTTGTATTGGGTGATACACTGTTGGTATTGACGATATTATGATATCAATATACTGTGTATCAATGGTATTACTCATTTTAAACTTAAAAAAAGTTTCTACCGAGTGAATAAATTTAATTAGATTACATGGTAATAGTTACGTAACATTTTCAACATGTAACATGTTGTTCCGTACAATACTTCATTCCACTTAACCGATAATAATTTTATATAAGCATCGATTACGTCTCATTTTACGCATTTGTAAATAAAACAATTTTCCAACGAGTGTCTAATAAAATTAAATTAAAATGCATGGTAACAGTTCGGTAACATTTTTCTAGTTTTGTTGTTGTTACGATTCGCGGATTCGTAACATGTCGTTCCGTACAGGATTTCATTTTAATTTTGATATGAATTGATCTATGGCACCACTTTATATCCATTTAAAAAAACTAAAAATTGTTTAGATAAGGCTACTACAGAAATACAATAAAAAAAAGTGATTTTTGATAGGGATTACAATAATTATTTCCATAATATTATTTAATTCATTTTTGTTTATTAGCAATTAATACAATAGTATATTTATTACTTGAAATATTTTTTAAAAAGCTTATAGCAACTGAAGCATCGGAAACACTAATTTTCGTCAGGAGTGATGAATGAATGACTACCAATCAACGATTATTAACTTCAATTGATGAATATTTTATTAATTTTTATTATGTTCACAAATTGCGTTTAAGCAGAATTAAATCGTCTATGTGTTCATAAGATCCATCAAGTGGAAAACCATTTACAAATTTTTTCACAAAGAATTTGATTATTGTAATCCAGATGATGTATTTTGCATCAAATTGATGAAATAAATTTGAAGAAAGGCGTTCATCAATATGGAGTATGATTTTTTTTTTTTTTTTCAGTGTAAAATATTCCAATTTGACGTATTAGATTTACAATTTATCATTTCGGCCTGTTTAACTAACGATCGTAGGGTTATTTAAATTCTAACTAGAACTTTAACTGGAAGTTTTGTATGAAAATATGTCAGTGAAAGTTCCAGTTAGAACGTAACTGAACATCGTAAGAACGAGCCTGAATCTAAAAAACTACGAGTAACTCTTACACATTTTTCAAGTTTTTGTAGTACATATACATATTAGTTTTTCAACACGTTTGTAATTTTACGCCATGTAAAGTTTTGCCATGCCACACCAGCAGTAAATTTATACATTTTTTGCGACTAATTTGCACACTTATGTATGAATTTCCCCATTAATAGTTTGATGTGTTTCAGCCAGGCCCGTGCGCAGGAAAGTATGATGGGGGGGGGGGGGGGGTTTTATCAAGTTCCCCAATACTAAATGTGATGACCTAAAAAAAAAAAAAGGTCCTCACTTCCCTATGAAAATAGGCCAATGGGGGGGGGGGGGGGGGGGGTTGAACCCTCAAAATCCCCCCTCCACCGTGCGCACGGGCCTGGTTTCAGCGTAAGTAGTGAATATCACAAGAGTCCGCAAAAAAATTTGGGTATAATGATTTAACTGTTTTCAGAGTAGGCCCTCAATTTTTATTGTGTACATACGTAGTTTGTAAAGCGTTCAATCTAACAAATCAAACAAATAAAAAATTGAGACAATATGCCATTATCGCAGACATTTCTTATTAATTTATGTAGATACATCGAATAAATAATTTTTTCAGTTAGTAACATTTTTATTATCCAAAAAATACTCGTCTCATATGTTAAATAAATACAAATTTCTCCTGAACCGAAATCTATGGTAATTTGTAAAAACAAAACCGAAATCTCCGGTAAACACACGAGGTTGGTTCCTTACGATCTTTTATGAAATTGGCCGTAAATCTTATAAATAAATATTGATTTAGCAGCTGAGCAACTCACTAGACCCAACCAAATATAACGAAATCCCCACCCGCGAAATTCCACCTAACTTATTTAAATTTATATATCGTATGCGTGGGCATTTGTTATATTCCAATATGAAGAAAACACAATTTCATTTTTTTTTTTCACTTACCTGTATATCGGTGTACCTTTATCTTCTCTATACCAAAGTATTAAGACAACATCATCGCCGACTTCGTGAGTGCTCACATTACACGGAAGATAAATTGTCTCGCCAGTTAGGGCCTCCATTTTGTAAATTGGAACTGTTTAGAAAAAAATAAATAAGAAAAAAAAAAGTCGAGAATGAAAAAATTTGATTATTAGCTAGGAAAATTGTTGAATGAACGAACGTCTTATTAAAATTTCAGAGAGAAGCGTATAATCAATTTTCTTTTGTATTCAGAATTTTGTAAAGGTTTTTTTTTTGTTTTTGTTTTTTTATTATTTATGGGCTTAGCTCCTTTGAGTGGCATACATGTTTCCATCAACGATATTTTGAAAGTAGCAGGAACTATGAACAAAGTACTCTTCGTTCAGTTAATAAATATTTTAAGTGTCTGGTTTCAATTATTAAAAAAAGGAACGCATTGTGAAAAAAGGAACGCGTTGTGAAAAAAGGAACGCGTTGTGAAGCAGAGAGTACCTACTGCTGCAAAAGATTATTAAAATTCTACATGTTTATATGTAAGATAAACACAGCATGTACTAAGCTATCGCGGTCTCCTCTTAAATATTTATAAACAGAATTCAACTCATTTTGAAGAGGTTATGTAAATATATAGCGCTCTTATGAATATAATAGTAAATATATACAGCAATCAACGACATCATTCCCAAAAATTCTAATTAGTTATCCGACTATCATTTGATTTTGTTTCAACATATTGAATACGAAGCTTTTCCTGCTGGAAAATAGAGGAAACCCGAGACTACAACCGCGGTCTTAGAATTGGAGTGTAGCACGACTGCTCAGTCACAGGAGAAGTTGGTGTTGTGGGTAGCGACTGTATGGACTTGTATTCTCAAAACAGGGACTGTGCAGTCGAAGTTGAGGTCCGTGTTGTTTAGGCCTTAAAGCTTTTTGGAAATTTAATTTTATCCTACACTGTTTTAAAAAAATTGACTTTTCAGTCCAGTTTTTACTCGAAATTTCCAGTATATTTCATTCTTTTAAAGTAAAAGTACTCATTTCAAGCACTTTTACACGAAATTACAAGTAAGAGCACTCATTTCAAGCACTTTTACTTTAAGTTACTTGTATTAGTAAATTATTCATGTACTTTTCAACTGAACCATACAATTTACTTGAAAAGTCTAGCAAAATTACATTCTATTTCATGTAAACCACGATTTGGTCGCTTTGATCTATTTGGTTGTTTACTGAGATGAAAATGCAATGCGTTCGGTGGTGCAGTGGTTACGCTCGCCAAACCTTCGCTCCAATACCAGAATTGATCGCGGGTCCGGGTTCCATTCCTATCTACTTCCAAGTGTTTTATTTCAGAGTAGGAAGTAAGTAAGTAAGAAATAATATTAGAAGTAACTCAATTTAAAGAGTTGCTAATAATTCTTTTTTTTTTAGAGAATATAGGCTAATTATATTATTTTTCAGAGAATATATATAGTGAATTTGCTGCTTTCAAAATTGTAATTCGCTGATTAAAAATTAAAATTTTTTGATTGCAAATTGAAATTTACTACCTCAAAAATGGAATATTACTTTCCAATGTAATTTTACTTAAAAAAGTTAGGCATATTTGCCTACTATCCAAAAGATGTAAAAGTCAATGGATTTTTTGAACTGTGTAAGAATTGATATATAAATATGAACATTTTTAGCTATATTTGAAAAGGCCGTGCAAATTACTTTAATATCGGTGTTATTTACTCTAAAAGTACGTAGAAAAAAAGACGATTTGTGAAAACGTGTATAAATAAGCCCATTACAACCAGTTGGGGGTTGAATTTCGAAAAATTGTCAGACAGGTTCTTAGCCGATTTCATAAGAAGGAACCGGTATCTTACCAGACTGTACGGATTTTAGAAATTGGTAAAAACCTAAACAACACCTTTCTTTGGATTTGAATTTCGAAAAATGGTGAATTTGCTTTCATACCAATACGTGAAATATCCGGCGAAGTAGTAACCAATTTTATATCTCATCTTTTCTCTCTCCCTTACGTCTAGGGATGGTGAAAATTGTGAAAGCGTATACAGCTTCCTCAAAATCCCTTGTATATCTAAAGCTCTTGAAATTCATTTATTTGGTAATTACGCAGAAGACCCAATGAAGTAAAAATCAATTCGATATTTCATCAGATCTAAGAGGATTGTTGGAATTCGGTAATATTATATGCAACCTCCCAAAAAGTTAGTTCTTAAAAAATAGTAAAATGGGCTTGTAGACTATTATATATGAAAGTCAGTGGAAATAAAAGCTAATCTGATATTATATCAATCCTAAGAAATATCACGAAAACCCTGGGCTGAATATCTAAAAAGCCGGAAAAGAATTGTGACTATTTGTGATTATATGTGAAGCCTAACGGAGTAAGAATCAATTCAGTATCTCATCAGATCTAAAAAAAATATGTAGGAATTTGTGAAAATGTATAAACACCTAGACTTTGACTGTGGGTTTGGATATCCGAAATCAGTTTGTATTCGATTGTATAACAACATAGGTTAAAGAAAAGTTGATACATATCTCAACAAACCTAAGAGATATATCGAAAAAAGTGAAAACCTATACAAACTGTGTACCTATTTGGGAGTTGAAAATAAAAAAATCCTAAACAGGGCTTAAGGATAAAACTTATCAAACCCCAAGTCAGAAAAAAAACATTTCGATGTCTTTGCACTCCTAAAAGATATGACGAAATTCGTGAAAACATGTTTTGCCCCTTAATTCTCTCTTTGGAATCAAAAAGTCGGGAAAAAAAAAATTGAAAACAAGTTTTAGTCTATTATAAAATCCCATGGAAGTAAAAAGTTTACCGATATTTAATATGATCTGAAATTTATAGTAGTATAGCTGCAATCATGGAATTATGTACAACCCGTTTAGGGGTCGAATTTTGAAAAATTCTTAAAGTATTTTCCAGCGATTTATATGAAAAGTTCGCAGATTAAAAATTTATTCAATATTTCGAAATACCTAAGATATATGACGAAATATGTAAAAATACATGCATTCCGTTTCCACTAATCATTTTTTACCTCTTCCATACGGCAATGGATATTTTTTAAGCAAGTTACATTTGTAGTAGATTCAATCATTCTCGAAATATAAAAATTGCATTTTGTTCATCTCCCTCAACCTTACCCCAGCACCCACAACCCCAACATTTTTTCACTGCTTGGAGTTTATTAAGAGCGGGGTAAGGTTTTTAAACTTTTTGTTTTTTTTTTTACTTATTTAAATGAATGCGTCAAAATTTCAAGTCGATCGGAGCAAAATTAACGGAGTTATGAGCAGTTTAGAGGTTTTTATTTTTAAGTTTTAAAAGTACTTTATTTGCCATAAGTTATTAATGCTAACAGGTTTACTATTTTAATCCTAAAGCTAAAATTAGTCAATATCTAAGCTGCTACCGTTCTTAATGACCTCAATGGGCACTCTAAGATATAAATTTTACGAAGGGGGGTGTTTTTGGGGGGATCAGAGTCTCTTTATTTAATACTTTTCTGAATGTATACTTATCATTCAAATAACCTATTGGGAAAATGCAGTTTATAGGTGTATGCAGTCTCGTATGTGACGCCTAGAGTGCAAAACTTTAAAGCGTTTTTCTAAAATTTGTCATTTTTGAAGTCGGTGTACGTTGTAACTCAAAATGACTCTTTTGAATTTTTTTTTACTGTTTCTACACATAAATCACCAGGTAATCACGTCGAGTTCTTTTTAAATTTTACAATTATCTTTTATTTCACAAATTTTTTTAGCAAAAATCGAGTTTTTGACTCCGAAATTCTACCGAAAATGAAAAAATCGGTTTAAAAAAAAAAGTACTCGACGTTATTACCTCGAGAAACTTCTGACCTAACAAACGCAATTAGATTTTATTGTTTCGTATGATCTAGTCACGAGTTGTATCGTATACCACAAAACAATAAATTTTTTGAAATGATTATTTTGGAAAATGTAGTTTAGATGTTGTATTATTATATAAAAATGAAATAAAACAAACCAGCATTACCTGTATCGTCTTAAAAAAATGCTTGAAAATATGTCTTATATTCACCGAATTAACCTTACCCCGCCCATAAGCCTAGTTACTTCCCGTAAAAATTAATAACAAAAATAATAAAGTATTAGCGTGTTTGGTTTGGGTAAGGAGCATATGTATATGCTAACCAAACGAGTGATGGTTCTTAAAGATTGAAAGACCTCAATTAGCGAAATGAAATGGCTGGTGACAAAAGCCTTGCTGAATTTCACTTAGCGTCTTTTCGATTTCGAATGGTAAAAGAAAAATTCACATCAATAAGAGTCCCAGGTGAACTTGACATGACATGAAGCCTGAATGGAGTATGTCTATAATCCATCGAATATGCTAGGTCGGAAGAGCCAACATAATGGCTTCCACTACTCATATGAGTGAGGTTTCAGATTGAAAATTTCAATTTAATATCCATATTTTAAATAGGTTCTCACTTTCCATACAGGGGACATTTTCAGAATAGAAACATGAAAGTGAAACCGCAATAAGAACAATTTCGAGAAAATGCCCCGGGCTAACCGAGAGTAATTTCAATTTTTCGGAAATATTCCGGTATAGCATACGCTTTGCTCGAAAGCTGACTAACCGGCTAAGGACTATTCGGTACAAACCCGCACAGAAGAAGCATTACACTTATTGCTGACGCTAGTAAGGGAACAAAAGGAAACCTTGTTTTGCGGGCATTTACGATGGGATATTTCTTAAGAACCAAATAAATGATTTTTTTTTGCGACTACTTCTTCGTGTGTGGATAGGATAGGATCGATTTAATCCTCAGATATAATCACCCTCTACCATATATAACACATACTCCACATAAAGATAGGTTTTTACTTCCATGGCCCCATTTCAGTTTACTTTACGACAAAAGTAAGTGCTTTTGCTGCTTTGATGTTGTGTTGTGTATTGAAACCGAAAGGATCCCACACTCCATGTTTGTGTGTTTCGGAATTATCAAGCAAAAAGAGATACGGATATATGTAATTATTTTTGGGGATGATACGCTACGTCAGTGGCAGGAGCAGAAACAACAACCACCAAAATAAGGCCATAAATTGTTTTAAGAGTGTTTTTGTGGGGGGAAGCAGGAAGCTGCATACGTAAAAGTATTTCATATTTGTTCCGGCAAATCGAAGTCTTTTTTTTAATTCATTTCGGGGAAAATCTGGAGTGAAGTTTCTATCGGAAACACGTGGATCACCGGGAATTATTATTTTTCTATTTTTATCTTGAGCTTTTTTGATTAGTTGTGAAAATACCTTGCTATTTTTTTGAATTATACGGAAAGAAAATGTAATTAAGTTTGATATTGCGGAAACGAATTGTATGGGCGTAAAAAACAAACATTGATTGAAAAATGTAGGATTAATAAAAACCACTTCCCAGGGCAACAACCTCATTCGGAGAAATATCAATAACATCATTGAACATGCTATAGTAAAAGGAAGAAGAAATTTTCTTTATAATTTAATGAATAAATCGAATGGTTTTAGCAAAAGGTAGTACATACTTTGAAACCCATCCTATCAGAAGACTAAAAATCACAAGGCAATTAGATGAAGTAGCTGAATTCACTTTTGAGTCTTCGGTGAAGCGTTTAGACTTCAGTTCCACCAGCCACAAGTGAATCATGTAGGTGGATCGTAAGGGATTCATTATTTCATATTTGAAGCACCTCGATGACTAAAATGTGTTTTATGAACATTCATAGATTATCATTATATTACGCAATGAAAGTTTGAACTAATTTTTAATTTTAATTCTCGTTAGTTCCTTAATATATTTTGCAACTTCGGAATTTTGTAAATAGACTGATTCGGAATTTAGCGAATAGACTGGTCAGACAATAAAAAGAAAACAAAATCTTGAATCATGTATGGAACAACAAGATGACGATTATGATTTCATTGAAGTTTTGATGGGTACACCTAAAAATATGATTATGGCCACCAGATTTTGGGAGAACCTTACCATGATGGCCACAGCCATGTTACAACATGTAACATATTAGAACTAACTGGATGTATGTTTGTAATAACTATAGTTCTATAGGAAAAATTTTACAATTAGCAAAATTATAGGTGCGGAGACCTATGTATTTGTATGATTCATGCAACCTTCTTATTTAATAGAACGGTTACGCCAATCATAAAAATCATGTGACATGGTTCCAAGAAATATATAGTGAAAGTATTTTTAAAAATTACTAGAGATATGAATTTTCAAAGAGGACTCGGACACCATTTTTGAGCAGACTTTAACATACTATAACCATAGATATGTTGGTAGAAATAAAAAATTGATTCTCAATTATTTTTTCACTGGTTGCTTAAGTACAAAAATGTGAAAAGAATCGGAGATGGTAAGGTGACAACTTTAGCGATTTTTGATGGAATGACCAAAATAAGAACTTCGTTGTACTCACCATATCTTAAAAAAAATTATAATGCCACACTGATCATATTCATGCTTATCACTATCATAGTATGGTTACGGCAAACATAATATGTCAATTAACATGATTGTACTGACCATATCTAATCAAATGATATAGTTGCACTGATCGTTCAAAGGTATGTCAATTATAGTATGCTTGTGACAATCACATCTAATATCTTACCATACATGATTGCATGCACTATATATGGTATGGTTGTGAGATTATTTTATCAAATTGCATAGTTCCACTGATAATAGGATATTGTTGTCGTGATTATAATATACTTTTATATCATGTAACGAGAATGATTGGTACAACAATATTAAATGTCAGTAAGGATATATGTTAAATGCAACCATACTATGTTTTTACGAACTAAATGCTATGACTAGGAGCACCATAACCATGATCATTGGAAACATATCTATTTTGCAATAGTTAGAAGAACTTTAATATAGTCAATGCAACAATGGAATAAACATAGTTTTTCTTTCAGTATTCATCTATAAAATTTCGCACCTTCCATTTTATTTTAAGCTTATATTAAACTGTATAATCATAATAATCAATGGCGCAACAGCCCAAATCAGGGGTCTAGGTCTTGCAGTAATGCTAGAGTTACTTCATTACGAGACAAACGGAACACTAGGAGGTGAAGTGGTCAGCCACACGCTCGTCCTTGATTATTACACCGATTTTAAACTCAGGTACTCATTTAGATCAGAGTGCACTGGTAGTCCGACACCCAATCCCATTTTCGAAAATTACTTGTCGTCTAGCAGATTTGAACCTGGTACCAGGTGCACGAAAGGCAAGTGCTGTAGGTACTAAGCCGTCCAGACTACTTTAAACTGTATGCGGTGTTGTAAAATATTTGACCAAAAAATATTACAATAACGAAAAGTTCTGTAAAAGTTTACCATAAAAAAAGGAGTTGTATTTCACAAATATAATAGTGTGACAAACAGAAATTTGATGATTACACTATCTGACTGTATTTACTGGCGGGACAAAGTATAGTTCGGCTTTTCTTATTCTTGAAGCCACTTTTAAATTTTGAAGAAATTGGTATTTGCACTCTATCGAGACAACTCCAAAATCCATTGACATTTATGAAGGCGAAAATCTATGTACTTAAAACGGAGATTTGGTGTAGTAATTAGCAAAATTCGTTTTCAAATTGATATCTCTCCTGTTTTGTGTAGCTATCATACAAGAGTCCTTAAAAAGGAGTTTCTGCATTTGTGGGAACTTACAATTGCTCGAAAATACGTTGTACTATATGATGTTAAGGCTATATGACTAATTTATTGAAAAAATTAACAAATGATAAACATGTTTGAGAACTTAACTTTTTAAACTTTGGACAACAGATTTTTGAACTTCCTAAGTTTTGACTTAAAACTGACTTCCAAATGTTTCATTTTAATCTTAAACTAAAAAAAGTTTTCCGTCAAATAAAGTTCATACCGTAGAAGATATTATTTAATATCTAAAAAAGTTATTGATTTATACGTTTGAAATATATGACCTACTTGGACTTTAGACTGCGAATGCGATGTTTGGCGTTTCACTCGAGTGAAACAGAATGGACAACGCTACTTAATCTGTTATTATGGAGCACCAGTATGCGACGTTAAGAGGCCCACAGACGGGCACGCATGCGTGTCACTCATGCATATCGCGATACATTTTGGCTCCGCCCACAGATATCAAAACATTTTTGATTTCCATAATGCCGCATGATGGCAGATCCACACATTTAAGTTTCAGACCCAGGCACTCATGGAAGATTACGTGTGCGTCTATGGGGCCCTTTACGTTCGTTCACGATTATCTGTTTAAGTGCCATGCAAGCCTGTGTTTTGGCTGAGAAAAATCAGAGAACCCGATTTGAATTCTAATGTGAAGTCGCTGTAATTAAATGTTCAATACTCGTATATTGTTAGTACACTCAACTCTGTTTTTACACGGGAGATGAAAGCGTAAAAAACATGCTACTTATAGTAAAATCGTAGTGTGTTCTACAATTTAAAAAAAAACGTGTAATTATCGTGTAAAAAATTGGCATTTGTTCTATTTCAAGGATTGTGTTATTTCAAAATCGAGTAAAAACAGATCGTGTAAAAAGAGAGTTGGGTCTATGCATAATCGCAGTTGTCATTTTGTTTCGCTAGAGCGGCAAAGTAGAACTTAGAAGTCGCAGTCTGAAGTTGAGATCGCTATTCTGTTTTATACTTTAGTCCTGTAAGATTCGTATGGAAATAAGAAAGCAATAAGTCGCAACATACTCCACTCATACCCCGAAGAGTGCTTCGAATCAGAATCCATAAAATTTATAAGAACGAAATCCAGTCAAACTAGGAAATATTTCCGACAAAAGAAACTTTTTCAGGAAATCAAATCATTAATTGGAGGCACAAACATTAAAGCGTCGACACTCGATATCTCGAAAATTAGCGGAAATATCAAAATTTTGTAGGTTCAATTTTTGGAGTCAAGATCCGAAACTTCATCCTCTTGTAGCCTGACTAGCAACAATAAAAATCACATCCACAGGTTAAAGTGAGTATGACATAATGATGCATTGTGTCACCTTCAGCCACCCCTAAAACATACTCAACATGACAATGTTTTCAGCAGGCTGATGCCTTCGAAACATTTATTTGCCACCTCTCGCCTCCATCCGTTTGGTTAATGTCGCTCTTTAGCCAGTTCATAAACTTTTGCCATAAAAGTAAGTTGTAAAATCTAATAAGCACTCCACACATAAAGCGAATGTACTGAGCGGAAAAATAAACAGAACTCGCTAGCGTCTCGTACTTACTAAGTACCTTCCATAGAATAATAACATTATTCTTTGATGTCTACATGTTGTGTAGCGATTGCTGGTAGTGTGTTCGTATTAAGTTATGTCGTTCGCAGGATCAGAACAGCCGGTAGAACAACAGCACCAGCAGTTCTAGCAACAATAACGCCTCATAAAATCGGGTCAACAAAATTTTGATATCAAATTGGAAATTGCCAACGAAAATATACAAATTATCGGGTGTTAGGAATCTCGACAGCTCGGCAAGGACCTCGACAAGAAATCGAAAGGAGAAAGTGTCGAAACTGCGAGCTTCCTTCAACTAGTTAGCCTTTCGACGGAGGAGCAGTGTTGTGCATGGGGGCGGTGATTCTGTTGGTTGCGCCCGTCCGTATGTATCTTCTGTTTCCGATACTTTCGATCCGAAATATCCTCTTAATGGTTTCGCATAAATTTCGTGCCGACAAACGTCTTTACGATCTCATCGGATTCCTCTACGGATTTCCCGGCATGTTATTTAGAGTCTCGAATCAGGGCTACTAATCGATTGGCACTGTATAGTTTCCGTGCTGAACGATGGGGACGATTCTCATTATTGCGGCGTTAATGGCGGATGGTGGGCAGCACTTTGTGCTGAATTTGCCAGACTAAATTAATGGTTTCGAGGACCTAGAGGGATTAAAATAATCGACGGTAGCATCAAACTATAATGGTATTTTTCAGTGGCTACTATAGAAATTGATGGACGATTATTTCGATATGGGTACCTTAATCAATGCGATAGTAAACTGATTTTCACTATGTGTACACATATTGGGATAGATGCAAACTTACTAACGATAGTAATGCATCTTTAAGGTGTTCGAATAGTGGAATGAAAAGGAGCTCCTTTAAGGAATATTTGAAATACGACATCATATCAATAAATCTTTCAAACGAGCCCAACCTTCGTACACAATTTTAAATACTTTATTATTAAAAAATAATAAAGTAAAATCACGAAGCTCTTCTTCGAGAAAAAAACAATTGAAAGTTCTACTGGAAGCGGTTCTGAAGGATTTATTTTCAGAACAACCTCAACAGATACTTACTTTCTCTGTAATACCGCATCAATGACGAACCTCTAAGCCCATTCATACAACCTGTACTTACGTAGTTCCTAAAATGTATACGTTTCCAGTTTACGCTTTTAATGCGGAATCGAAATTTGGTACATATATTATAGTGGAGTTAGACAATTAAAGTAATTTTGAATTTAATTTTTAGAGTTGAAGAAATTAAGTTGAATGTTTAACGAGAAGCAGTCATCCCAACAGTCTTCTAATGATACTTGACTTTGCTTCCAATACTTATCGGATATGTGGAGAAACAATTCAAATGCTGACTAAAATCAGATAAACTTTATTTTGTCAGTACTGGACACAGGTATAGTCTCAGAATTACGGATTGAGTACTGGATATATGCCGTTGTTTTTAAAGTTGAAATAAGTCCATTTTAAAAAAAAATTTTGACATATCGACATTGTAACGATGATTTATACAACACGAAGCAACTTTCTTAGAATCTATTGATGCAATTGTTTCTTCACACTTTTAACAAATACAAGTAAATTTTCTCGAAAGTTGGCATGAATATTTTTAACCATGTTAAAACACAAACCCTTAACCATGTCGATTTAAAAACGAAATGGACTTATTCCACTTTCAAAAGCAACGTCTCATATATACCGTAATAATAGTGAAATCCAATGGTATTTAATTAATTCTATTTTCTATAGCAGTTTTTTCTTGTCTGAATGTACGAGTATAAACCTAGAAATTGTTGTAATTTTTTTATGGTTTTGTTGCGGTACTGAAAAACAAAATTGGTTTCAGCGCTGTTTATTTAAATTAAATGTTATTTTCCGGCGTCAGTGAAGTGAAACCCCAACACGATATCCAAGACTGTTGATTAATCGCTGTCCTTGAAGACATGACAATTGGAAAACCTTCACTGGATAGGCCAGTTTATAAGGCTGTGTTGGACTAGGTCCGAAGGAGCTGTTTCGTCATCGGATGGCAGAGACTCTTCAGAGGGTGTTTATTTAGTTTAACGGTGTCGTTCTGTCGTTTTTCAAAACTTGATTAATGTACGAATAAATTTCAATACTTTAACGGCAGTAGTACCTAAAAATACTATTCCCGAATTATAAAATTTTTACCGTAGGAGCTCATTTTAGGTTAGCCATTTTTGCCGGAAGGCTTGAGAGGTTTTAAATGATACTTTCAAAGAATATTTCTAAAATAAAAATTTTTGACGACGGTAGGGGTGAATAGAAGTGGACATTTTTATAATGTAGATGAAGACAGAGTACAGAGTATCTTACTCCCGTGCTAAGAAAAGGGTCGTAAATGTCAAAACTACGAATTTCTGTTTAAAATACAACTGACTTCTTTAACATTTGCTAGTATGTCATTCTGCAACAATAGGCGACCATGAACAAACATCAATTAATAAATAAATATTGTAATCCCTATCAAAAATTTATTTTTTTAATCTTACCTCTATTATAGCCTTATCTAAACAATTTTCAGTTTTTTATTGTAAACTGTTCCTGATACATAGCAGCCAATTTTTTTGTTCAGAACCCATTTAATATCTGATTAGACCTAACAAAACTCAAGAATTCTAGAACTGATTTCTAGGCGATTAGAAAAAAGGTCCGTGTAAATTAAACGCAATTCGATACCTTACCATTTTTTTAAAAAACTGAATTTTCAATAGAACTTTTTGACCAAATTTCCAGAACATATTATTTTTTTTCAACAAAAAGTAACAATACAATCAGTTTTACACGGAACTAATGGTATTAGTAAATTATTCATGTACTTTTCAACAGAACCGTACAATTTACATGAAAAGGCTAACAAAATTATTCAACACTTGCCGCGTATCGCGGCTATGCTCACGTTTTTACATCGCCTCTGTTATTCCCGTTGAGCGGAGGCGCTACTCACGACAAATGCTAATCTTACGGAAAATTTAAGTGTTTATAACAAATATACGAGCCACATTTCAGGAATATAATTATGTTCTCGGCCTGCCTGCCACTCGAGAATATACATGCAAAACTTTGGGAGAGAACGGTTCACAGGTGTAGATTTCCATTCCACCCCAGAAAAAAACTATATTTACATGTGAATTGAAAATTACATTCTTTTTTGTGTAATTCTTCATTGAAGATTTGAACTTTACGACAAAAAACATGTAATATATGAAACCTCGAAATTGAACGCTTCATTCGTTTTTGTTTTTTTGAAATTTTGAAATATTGAAATCAAATTAGGGTAGCGCAAAGGCTACGTGCAAAACCAGAGCTGATCGTGGGTTGAATTTCTACCTACAGCCAAAGGTTTTATTAAGACTTAAAAGTAAGGAATAATATTAGAAGTAGAAATAGATATATCTTTAAGAGATGTCTTATATCTTATATACCACTTAGAGCGAGTAAATTCATATGCTTCCGAAGTTTAATTTACTGACCGAATATTAAATAGTTATTACATTTAAATTGACTATTACATCACAATGTAAATTTACTTGGAAAGGTGTGGCATATTTGCCTACTATACAATGGATTTTTATAACTATGATATGACAGAATTCGTGGAAACTTATATAGGTAAACCTTTCACATCATCTTCATCATCACCATCACATCCTCTTAGGGGTTCAAAAGCAAGAAATCAATTTTAAGCGATTATTTAGAAGACCGTGGAAGTAAATACTTATTTGATATTTCATCAGCTGTTAGAAATGTGACGGAATTCTTGAAAATGCATGCTAACTATTATACTTTACATCCCTTTAGATGTTATTCACCCGGAAAATTTTGAATACGTTATAAGAGATATTTGACATACAAATTTAGGAAAATTGAAGCTGTTTTTTGAACGCATTCGCCATATTCTAGAAATAAACAATTAAAAAGATACTTGAAGACAAATACACTGTTCACATTAACACGTAGTAACGACTTAAACTCATTTTTACTTTATTATTTTAATAATACAGTTCTTAAATAGGTACACAGAAAAACATGTATACTTTGTAAATTATTGAATTTAATTTAAAATGTTTATCCTGCAAAATAAACACGCGTGCTTTAAATTATGTAATAAATTCCAGGCTTTACATCTTACAGCCCATACTACTGCCATCCCCCGTTAAGTGTTCTTCTATAGCTGGTTTCATCAAATTTGTAAACACCATATGTGCTGCTAAAATAAAAATGAAGAAGAAAAAAAAAAAAACTTTTTATGCATGTCTCGGCACTCGACTTAATACTCCATGCCAAAAATCTCTTCCCATTTTCTCCCTTTTTTCCGCCCAAACTTAACGTGGAATTTATTTGGTACCTGTTCGCCTTTTGGAATTTAATTAAATATGCACGCTCCTACCTTCTATGTAATCCCGAAACATCTACACCACGTGGAAATTGAGAGTTGAATAAGCAACGCCAGAATACTAAACTCCTTAGCGTACGTACAGTAACAATTTTAAGAAACGGTTACGGTTCTTAGTACGTAATTTCTAAGGGGTTGTCACCGGGGCTTCGGCTAATTTGCCAGCATGACAATTTCATGGGATGAATTCCACCTTTATATCGTGCATTCCCCGATTCTATGCGAAGAGTCATACAACCCAGCTAAAATATGCTCGTTACAGGAGCTCCTCGTAATGGAACTAACGTAGAGGTACGACTTTAGAGTAAGCATAGAACGACTGCCGTTCAGCAAAAGTTAATTTGTGAAATTATGTAGCAAAACACGCTTATTAGGGACATTCGCCACCATTAAACAGAACCTCTCGAGTTACTTTCTCTGTTTTGCTCGAAAGTTCCTTTTGCGTAACAAATCGGTTACTAAGATCCTAGTAGCATTTTGTTTTGTAAGAATTCTTGTGTCTTTCTGGAAACTTTCAAGGCTCTGTGTAAGCTATACGACGGAATATGATCCTTTCGACAAATGGAAGCCGTGCATGATGCCGTGCTATTTATATAGGAAGGGTTCATACTAATTTATCTAAGACATACGAGATATCCGAGAGGATCCTATTTTGTTTGAATCCCTCCATGAATAGTTCCACACGGTATAATCCTTTTCGGGAAATATGACCCAGAGGTGAATGCTTTTAACATAGAGTTCAAAGACAGTTCGAGGTATTATTCAACGCTTAGAATGGGATAAATATTCGGAAAAAAATCAAATTGCTTCAGATAGAGGTCAGACGTCAGATAGAATGTCGTTCCGAAAAGTTAAACAAGATTGATGGCTTTCCTCAAGCAGTATTCGAAGGAATTTATCAATCAAACGATTTTCAATTTGTGCGTTTTTTCCCATTCTTTTTGAAGTACGGTTTGTTTTTGTTAAACGATATACGAATATTCTGTTGTCCTAACAAGGAAAAACTAACTAATGCAATTATCAAAGTATTGAACAATGATAATACTATGAAGTTATGAATAGCATTAGAACTTTAAAGGTGAAATTATAGTGCGCGTCGCGGCACTTTAAGTGAGGCAACGCGATGACTGCTGATTAGATCATATGATAGTGAGTGCAACGAATTATGGTAATATTCATCACTTACAATATACCATATCAGGTGCATACGGCGTATGATTCAACACATAGACTTGATTCCGAGCCAAAAATTGACGAACAATGAGTGAGGTGTAACTCGGTACATTATGGTGTTCACTGAATCCCGATATTTGGGTCGAATACGACGGATTTCATACACTTCAAGACTTCGAGATAAAACGCGCGAATATAATTGTTTAGCCAGTTGGAATAAATTTCCTATGGACAAATCCTTTTGATATCGAAGAATGTAATGAGCATTGTTTTGATTTTTGATGTAATTTTCAACATCGACAAAAAAGTTGTTTTGAAAGAACTGTCATAACTTTTCTATTTATCAATCGATTTAAATAAAATTGGTAATACTGGGAAGACGAGTGTCACAGCTTTCAAACGCCGGTCTGTACACATAGATGGGCCTACCAGTTACTCTGACATGGCTCGAGTCTCGGAACTTATTTGTCGCACTTTGTGTACGGAAAAATATATTAGAAGGTATTTAATAATATTATTTGCAGGTGCACAGTGCTATTCAGTTTGTTCACTTCAATTGTTGCGATGTGGCGCACGCGATGCGATTGGGTTATCGCTCGCGTCAATATCATTGTTCTCACTGTAATTCCACCCATAGTAACATTAGTGGATATAAAGTATGCCGTCAATCAACCATCTTTTTTTTGAATTCCAGAAGTTCTTCAGCATGCAGGATGAATCAAGAGTATTTTAGAAGTATGCTGATGTGGAATATAAGAAGGCGTTGTAATCTTGGATATTATGAGAATATTGGAAGTCGTGGCCTTATTACTGAAAACTGATCGTGTTGCGCGGGTTTCTAGGGTAGCAAGTAGCACTAGTATACTTGTTTGGAATTTCATCCAATGCCGAACCACAGTGGGACCTCTGACTGGGCATTCTCACACGAGGAAGCATCCCAATAGGATTAATTTTTCTGATACTAAAATTTGCAGAATATGCAATAAAGAAGACGAAATAATACCCGTGCATGTCCTCTGGGAATGTGAGGGTTTAGCTCACAAAACACTTCGTCACTTCGGTCAGGGTTTCATGGAACCATCGGAATTCCTGACCATTTCTCTTCGCAAAATACTAATAATAATAATCAATGGCGCAACAGCCCAGATCGAGCCTAGGCCTTAAAGTAATTCTAGAGTTACTTCATTGCGAGACCAACGGAACACTTGCAGGTGAAGTGGTCAGCTAACAGATACACGCTGGTCCGTGATTATTACCCCGATTTTAATTCAGGTACTCATTTCCAGCTGAGTGAACTGGTAGTCCGGCACCCAATCCCATTTTTGAAAATTACTTGTCGCCAAGCAGATTTGAACCTGGTACCCGGTGCACCGAAGGCAAGTTCTCTAGCCACTAAGCCAACCAGACTTCGCAAAATACTAAGCTTCATTGAAAGGGCAAGGATTGAGTAATCATAGTCAATCCGAGGGACTTCACAATAGGCCCAACTGTCATTTCAGTGACAGAGGTTAACCATACCAACCCCTATTTCCAATCTAATCTAATTCAACCAAGTGTAACAGGCCACTGCAGTCTGAACAAGCATCTATGGATCTTAAATGCATCTATAGAGTATGGAAATAGAAGGTTCTCCCTTATATGATCAATGTCGAGAACAGTAGAAGTCAGCAAAACCTTTTTGCCTAAATAACCAGCCTTCGCTTGAACACCACGGGTTACATGGGGTGCTAACTCCATAAGGAGCGAGAAGCTTGAAGATCTTAACCAATCCTTCGTATTAAATTTCATCAAAAAGTCGAAGCGAACTGAAAGGTGAAAGGACAACTTAAATAATAGTTTGAAGAAGGGAAACCACCTGCTTAGCATTTATGCTTGCCTTCTGTGCAGATGGGAACTAAGAACATGAACCAAGCAGAGTGAATTTCGTAGGAAATCGAACCGGCTTGAGAAGAAGCCCCCATATTGCAATTATTTTCAAATACTTCATGAGAAACGTGGGATTCGCAGACCTGGGCCTAGACAAGATGTATGTATGTAGGTACACTAAACACTAAGCGATTAAATCCTAGTGAAGAAGGAGGTCACAATAAGGACCCAGTCAGGATAAGAATTTCTGAATCTCGTAAGAAATCAAATCGGCCAGGCTTGAGTAGAATGTGCATGGACATCGTAAAGTTTCTTAAAACGATAGGGCCTCAATTTGCCACTTTAGTTGACTAACTACCGTTACGCTTGTGGTACCTTACATCATCATCGTCAGTATTTGCTTTGCTTCCGTCAACTGGGCTCTTTCCGCAGAACGATTTTTATCTTCCCAAAATTCCCTTTTATTCTCAAATCACTGCCATTTTTTTTTTTAAATACAAGGCCCAATGGTATCTGTTTCTGCTTGACAAAACTAGCGGCCGGAATACTATAGATCTATACTCAATACTATAGATCAGGTTGAGCAGTAGCACGACAAAGGTTCCGAATAGCGGCTTAAATTTTACCTTAGAGTTTTGACCGAATTTGATATCAAATATCGATTTGTAACGCTGCCTAATTGTGATGTTACACTATATGACACATACGACACTATCGCCATATTTTTGATTCATGTCAAACGGCTTCAGACTGCTACTCCGACCACCAAATTCTAGGAAGTGGATTCAACAACGTATTGGATTATAATGAGAAATGGTGTTGTTTTAATATTTGTCGATGTTAGTGCAGGTATTACAAATTAACAAAAAAATGCTATGCAGTAATTGCCATGTGATGGTATATTTACTGGAGGAAAGGCAGAAGTAGCTTAAATTAATTAACTATTTCACCGATCGCCACAAAAAATTAAATATTCACGAATGATACTTCCAATTTGACCCATATGTTGGAATAGATTTTACAAATTGCAAACGAATAAATGTGGTCAAATTGATTGGCAAATGTAGTTAGATTGATTGTCAAATGATGTCAGACGATCAATTAAAAAATTTTGTCAAACAGTATTTGACATAGAGATATATGTACTGGAGTGGAGTTGACGAGCAGCGTCTATTTTGAAGCCGGACGATTTCTCGCAAAGTAGGAGCTACAATTTACATTTGAATGCCACCTGACATCAAACGCTTCATACAAAAACGTTCAATTTTTCTCGTCTCCAGTATGTATGTCTCTATCTCATTTGACCATTACACTATCTGACAGCATTTGACAAGGAAAATGGTCAAATATTTGACCACGCAGCGTACAGTATAGTTCTAGCTTAAATTACTCTTTTCTTAAGACAATTTCTGGCGTGGATTAGGAGAAAACTGTAACCAAAAGACGCTCAACTGTTGGTTACTTTAGTGTACCAGATGCTAGTGTATAATTGAGAACTTTTGAATAAGGAATTTCTTTTTGAACTGGTTAACTCTCAAAATTAATGTTGACATGGGTCTGCAATTTTGAATTTATAAATCCCGTAATCGACTTCATAATCTCAATCCTCCCTTGACTTGGATCGTATGAAGTTTGAAAACTTGTCTACGCCTAATTTTATCCTTTTTCAGATGTAAGTTCGGAAAACAACTATAAATAAACCCATGATGGAATAAGGTGTCAGCTCATTTTTGAAAAATATAAAAAAAGGGCTTGACTTATCTGGCCTCTAACTGCTTTCGGAGGAAATTCAGCCCCTTATGGTTTAATATAATAATTTCAATAAAATCATTAACAAATACGGTATATAAGTTTTCACATCTACGATGTGTTCATCATTGTGTAGCTGAATAATTTTTCTTTACACTAGCGTCACAGATCACTATCCAAACTAAGTTTTTTTTTCAAAAATTCAGAAGAGTAAAATTATCCGGGTAGTTAGCTACAACCTTTACCAACAGTAAGAACCTATCCTTGAAATAATGGAGTTGGAGTCATCACGACGAGATTAAAGCAGAAGTGACTAGCATATCGCGTATAACGTAGACTAGGCCCTATATCATAATCATGAAATCGATTAGCTTGCCATGATCCTTTAAAATTTCGAAGCTCCTTAAGAGCACTCGATGTGTGTGCGAAATTTTTCCCGTCGAGAAATAACTTTTCTAACCTTATGGGAACATTTTCCATCATCCATTTTGAAAACTTTGCTAATATCAAGCGCTTGTCCTGGATACCATCTTTTCATTTTTTTTCGCTGACTCCTCAATATAGAACGCTACTTCTATAGATACTCCTAGGTAGCCACAAGATATACGTTCTTTCCAATCTTCATTTCGAAATGAGCTTTAAATGTCCTTTTTATCTCCTTTATTTCTGATGTGCTACTTCTGCTTTCTCGAGTTTAGCAGTGACTTCTCTTATTATTTCGATGTAGGCGTTGCTGTCCTTCTCCCGAAGTTATGAGTTAGATTTATATGTTTTGGATTTCGGTTTTTTTTTTGTGCGTAAAACTTTTCAAGTAAATCTTTAGACATATTTTCCGCTACAGAAAGCTGTCTTCTTTACATAATTAATGACCTTGTATCGAAACAAAATATAAATCAATTCCCATATAGCCTGAGCCATCAGAAATGGCCTCAACCGTTTTATGCGTAAACTGTCTTCAGACTAGCTAGAAGCTTAGGGAATACGAACAATTTTGATTAAATTTTCGTCGGGGAAAAAACCAAACAAAGAACACAGACAGAATATGCTAATGTTTGTTGTTAGTCGCCTCTCTCGATGATTAATTACATTTCTTATTCGTTAACAAGATCTCCATGAGCTACGTAAGTTTCGATTGACCTCGGCTTGGAGAAAGTCATATAGGGGGTATAATTATTGTAATTGAGTTTCGTAATTAATTCAGAAATATACAAATAGCGGTCTTACTTTTCTAAGGTATATTCTCTTAGATTTTCCTCCCGTTCAATTTGTATAATTGGATTCAAATTTTTTTGACACTATCGGAACGCGAAAAACTTCTCGACTAGTAAATGGAAAAAATGTTTACTACGTACATAAATTATTGGAATCTCTGCTTATGACAGCTGCAATTTGAATTTTTCCAATTGATTTTCTTAGAATAAACAATTTTTTAATTAGACACGGAAGTTCGGAATAGACTCTTTGAACAGAGTTTCGAAAGGAAAATAATCGTTTTATTCTGGTAAAAGTTTGAGATGAGGTTAAAGTCGGTTTGCAACGAAATTAGTTACATTAGTGGAGGTTACACTATTAGTAAGTAAATATCGATACCTAATTAAACTTAACAGATATGACGGAATTCGTGAAAACATACTCAACCGACTTTCAATTCATTGGCGCGAAAGCATGCAGTGCTTATATCACTTTTCTCCTTGGAGCAGCCCAGACTCCTTCTATATCATCCTTGGAACCTCTCGAACTTTGAACCCACATTCTACCTGTTGGATCAAAATCCTATAGAGGTTGGGGTTGGTTTTGTTTTCCTTTTTTTTCCGGAGGCTGAATAGAGCTATTGCGACTATCCTCAAAACTATCTTCTTCAATGCCGGCACTGCCAATGAAGCGTAGTATTTTTCGAAGAAGACTGGTCAGGAATTTCGATGGTTCCTTGACATACTGATCAAAGTGAGCAATCTCTCACATTCATGGAGGATGTGCCATTGCATTTCGTTTTCGTCACTGAAAATTCTGATGTTTCGCACTCACAGAGCAATCCCCTGTAGATTTTTCCTAATGTGGCAATGTCCAGCCAGAATCACAGTGGATGCGTCTTCTTATTTATTCAGTATGATCGACTCATTTCATTAGCGATTAAAAAGATTCGGTCATTTGAGTCATTTTGGTCACATCGGCCATGATTCGGTTGAAAGACCGAAATGTCGGGGAATCGGTCAAAATGTGGTGTTAACTTGTCTTATATCGTGCCTGAGGCTTGTCTTATATCGAGCACAATAATGCTATTGGAGCTTTAAGCCGGCTACACATTTCTCCTGCATTTCTTGTTTTTCGCATTTCGTGAGTTTCTCATCTCATTTCCAAAAACACATGAACCTTGCGAAAACACGAGAAAGAGTTGTACACACAATTCGCAAGTTTCGCGTTTTCGTGGTTTCTCTACATTTCGTGAAGTTCACTTATTTTCAATTTCTGAACTTATTTAAGACCAAACTTTTGACATTAACCACGAAAAACCAAAAACTCACGAAAAAGGCACGTTTCGCGTATTTTTCGTTACTTTCTCGTGAAGCAAAACCCTTTGATGTCGTAAAAAAACCGCCTACACACGAATCGCGAACAACGTAACGCGAGAAACTCACGAGAAACCTCTACAACTTATTCACGAGAAGGACGCGAAATAGGCGAAACGCGCTAATACATACTGCAACCGACTTTAGAGTCGGCTAGTCAAAGTCGGTAGGCTTTTATTGATGAATTATTACGGCGGTAAACTATAAAGGCTAAAACTGCCAATGTGAACTGCACGCTGTGAAATTTAACGGCGGTGAATTGTGTTCGTGGGAAATTTTCTGCGGTGACACACCCTGTTCATTCTGTGCATCTACTATACAAATGATTGGAACAAATTAGTGCTGGTACTCTCTCTAACTCAGGATTGATGGAAAGCGCATTTAGTTATGAGGCTGATTTAAGTAATTAAGTGATGGTGAGCAATAGTTTTATAGTTAAAGAATAGTTTTTAATATTCACACAATGAACGATTACCCATACAAAGAAGAATTCAAAAACCTAAATTTATTCATGGTTTTAAATATAAAATTTATCTATGTAGGTAAAGACAAAATAATTAAGTGATTCTATGAATTTTCTTGACATTCAATAAGTTTCTTGTGTTCCAGACTGACACGAAAATCCCGGCTGGTATCGATTTCTGCCCTGTTACTGCCAGAAACGAGTATAAGACTGCATTAGAGTAAGTCCGAAGAAGCATGA
Organism: Beris chalybata; assembly: GCA_949128065.1. Classification (NCBI taxonomy): domain Eukaryota; kingdom Metazoa; phylum Arthropoda; class Insecta; order Diptera; family Stratiomyidae; genus Beris; species Beris chalybata. Next base: position 96,424,425 of record OX421896.1, read on the forward strand.
GGTTTAATTATCAAGGGATGAATCAGGCAATTACCCGAAACACCTTAGAGCTTATTATTGCCAAGGATTCCTTCTTAAAGATTTATTAGTTTGTTAAAAGGAAAAAAGTTTTTATTAAATATTGCAGTAGAAAATAGAACATAACAAAAAACAATTCATTTTACTTTATTATTTTAATAATTAAGTATTTTGATTGATTTTTAAAAAAAAAAAATTTGCTACCCTCAACATTCTTATTTTCACGTTTCATAGCTAGTAGACGCGAAAAAAGCAATAAAAATTTTCAGTCCGTCTGTCCGCCGTACGCCGTACGCAAAATCGTTTGGAGGCTCGTAGCTCCCAAACACTTTGAGATATTAAATTGAATTTTTTTTACGGATAGAGGGGGTAGGCTCCTTGAAGTGACCAAATTTTTAGGGGTGGGGTGTGAGGGGGGAGGAGGGGAAAGTGTTTTAGACCGAAAATTTTGGTTTCTAGATCTCAGTAACCGCTTATGATAGAAAGCTGAAACTTGAAATTTCTATAGAGCTCTGATAGTAGACCCATTTGCATAAAAATTGTCAATATTGATCAAGGGTTATGGGAGTGGGGGGAAATATAATGCGTCCGAAACTCAAAAAAGGCGAGATAGACACATTCTGAAATCCATATCTCCAAAACGTTAATGGCACACTATTCAAACTTAAGAAATATTTGAAGTTATACTAGGAGAACAGATTGAAAAAAAAATTTTTGGTAGGGGAAGTTGTGTATGGGGGTGGGGGGTGAAAAACTTTAGATTACGATATCTCATGAACCAATTGCTCTAGAAAAATAAAATTCAAATGAAACACATTTCATATCTCAAGATCAGTGTAAGATAGATGCTTAGAATTTTTACCAGAAGTAGCGCTAATTAAACTCTAGTAGGGAAAAAAGTTTTGGGGTTGAGGATGTAGAGGGTGCGGGTGGGGGAGGGTGAAGAGGAAAAAGTTCCGATGCTTATATCTTAAGAACCTGTAATGATATAAACCTTAAACTTGGTATTTAGGTAGAGCTATAGTATGTTGGAAATTTATAATTTTTTTTAGGGGTAGTATGGTACGGGGGTAGGGGGTCTTTTTCCTAAGTATTAAACGGTTCATGCTAAAAAGTTGAAACTCAGTGTGTATATGTAAATCAACTAGAAAGGCTATTTTGATTAAAAAAAAATTCAAATATGTATTGGCGTTCAGAAGGGGGCAAAAAAAATTATCTGTGAATACAGAATGCATATTTTTCCACGATTTTCGTCATATCTACTAGCTCGTCCCACATATTGAATTTAATTTTATTCTACGGATTCTTCGTATGAATACCTAGAAAGTGTTTTCCAGGTTTTTTGAAATTCGACCCCTAAGGGTAGTGTGGTACGGGTGTGGGGGTTGTTTTTCCTTTGTAAATAGAACGGCTTAAGCTACAATGTTGAAACTTGGTGTGTGTATGTAAAATAACTAGAAAATAAATTTTGATTAAAAAATTTTAAATATGTATTGGCATTCAGAAGGGGGGCAAAAAAAAATATCTGTGAAAATAGAATGCATATTTTTCCACGATTTTCGTCATAAATACTAGCTCGTCACAAATATTGAATTTAATTTTATTATGCGGATTCTTCGTATGAATACCTAGAATTTGCGCCGGAAAAATTATAAAGTTACACCCAGATTGTTGGCAGATTTTTTATTAACAATTTCCATGAAATTATACATTTTCGTTAATTTTCGTTAATTTTTCTTAGGATTTACCATTTAGTAGTTTAAAGAATGTGCGAGGGTAATCCCAGAACTTTCTTGTTTTATGCCAAATGCGGTCGTTTTCCTGGATTTCACTATTCAAACGCTGTAATAAGGTCGCATAATACTCGTCGTTAATTGTTTTTCCTTTCTTAAAATAGTCAATGACAATTCTCCCATAAAATTTACGCCATGACCATGAGCCGATGCTCCCCTATTAGTCCACTGTTTTGAATGTTCCATCGCCTCAGGTGACCATTATTTTCGTTATGAATCGACTGTTCACGATGCCCATTTGTACCATTGTGAGTGAACTCACAACTTTCTCATCACGTCCAAAATTTTCAGTAATTAAGGGACATACAGGATCTTTTTGAAATGTCAAACATGTCAGCGAGCTCCTGCTCTTTTATTCGAAGGTCATCCAATACAGTTTCGTGGCTTGGAATTTCGTACGACCTAGTTTAAACTCTGCCACATTTGTTTGTTATAGGTGATGGAGCTGCATTCAGTAGAGCAGAATCTCGTTCGGCTTTGATATTGGTTGGACCTTTCAAATGAAACTATTGTATCTCATACGAAAAATAATTTCGCCTATCGCGACGAAATATTTCGCTCGTTTTGTAGTTATGTGTTCATGGACGCTATGAACATTTTCCGTAGTCACTAATAGATGGCGCTCGGCTCAGTTAATTTTTTTACCAAGGGTACGGTACCCTTGTATGGCAAGCCAAATATTTGACAATTCAAAATTTTTAATAGTTCGCTTTCAATTCAGTGCGTTTGTGCACGGGAAATTTTGTTTGAATTATATTTTGTTGTGCTTTAGTTTTAATTCCTTGCCAACATTTTAATTTCTTTCAAATATCACGCGCTTTTATTTGACGTCTAGTAGCGAATATTTCACTCTACTTCGAATGTACCTTTTTCGTTCGTTTTCGTTCGTTTTCGTTCGTTTTCGTTCGTTTTCGTTCGTTTTCGTTCGTTTTCGTTTTTCGTTTCGCCGAACAGAGTACAATACGTTAAATCGAATAAGGATTGAGCTTCTGACCATAGTATTTTTGAAAACAAAAACCGCCATCTATCCGTCAGGTTTGGTACTTCTAGGACTGCTCTCGATAAGATGAACAAAGTGAATAAAATGAGTTTTTGCTCAACATTTCATCGAGAGTATCATATTGATTCTCTAGAGTCACTTCATTCGAACTAACACAAACATCCATTATCTTGAGTACGGAATATGTGTGTTTCATTTGAAACCAGTAGATTTGAAATTTTTTTTGCAGTTGTCTCGATTTTTCATTTTAAGGATCTCCACTAAAGTGGATAAACGCTGTATTTAGTTGACATTTCATGAGACATATCTCGATTCCGTGAAACGTCAATCAAAATCCATCTGCTACACGTATATACACTAAAACTATGCCATTTAAGAAACCTGCGATTTTTTAAATTCGCAGGTTTTTAGTACTAAATATGTACCAAAAGTGATCATTGTCCGTACTCATGATAATGGATTTTTGTGTTAGTTCTTATACAGTGACTCTAGATTCATCTAATCGACTGTGACTGTTTTGAAATTAGATAAAGTGCTTTTTAGAACGCCAGACGGAAACTCTTAGATCTCAGCTCCCGGCAAAATATAAATTGGACGGAATCAAGCTGGTTTTGGTGGTGTTACTATCAAAAAAAGGAATTAAGTCCAAGAAACGATAACTCATGGCTAGTAACAAAAGCCTGACAGAAAAACGCATAAACTTCTTACATCATACAATGGAATTCTCTTGTAGTCGTATTATCTAAAAACGCTAAAGAATATTCTGTGATTTTTGGCGTGGCATAACTCCTAATAAGAGTACTCACGAGTATGACATATTTAGAGTACTGCTACGGCATTAAGCCAACTTTCTTTCTTTTTTGTTCCCACGTCGACGTATCCTTCCTGTCGTCCTTTCTTTTTGCTTGTTTGTTTTTCTGTATATATATTCCCGAGTGCACAAAATAAAATTGAATCACGTACGAAATTTCCTATTTTCTATATGACAACAGCATAATCCAACACGAAATGTTTCCAAATAAATCTCTACAGTGTATTTTTCTTGTACGCTGCATGAAATAAGAGAAGGACATGACCCAAGAATTCCGAATTCGGAAAAAAAAGAAAAACTGAAATTTCGAAATAGAAACGAATAAACGAAATGGGAAGAAAGGAACACAAAAAAAAAGGATCAAGAACAAAATACTAAGTATATAGTAATGGAGAAGTTCCCATTCCGTTCCTTTGGAATTGGACAAAGTGCTGTGCAAAGGTGATCCAAAGACATCCTCATATGGATACTATGCTCCTAGTGTGTATCCTTCCCAGTATCCCGATAGCAATTTACATAATTTATGTAAAGTTATAAAAATGGTAAGAGAAACGATTCTATTTAGGTTTATGGCATTCATATGGCAAATGTATAAGCGCTGGAACCGACACCTTTTCAGGGTTAAAGCTCCGGGTTCGAGGAGAATGTCCATATTTCAATTTCGAAGCAAACCAAAAAATGTATTGAGAAACGATTTGTTCGAAGGAAGCAATCTTGAGTGTAGTTCTTGCCTTGAATTCCATTGCGGTATCCTCTTGCTACGTGGGCATAATTATATTTATTGCATTTCTTTTGAAAACGAAACGTTGTACATATTTAAGGAATTGTATAAAATGTCGATTTTATTTCGAAGGAAGGATGTGGTACGTAGACTTGCTTCGTATATCCTTTTATATATCAGTGCAATTCTTGGACAAGGAGCTACAAAATTGAGCTTGATATTGGTATGATCGATATCATCAGTTAGTTCAATTTACTTTTTTTCGCCCATAGCCTTTCGAGTCATGCTCTAATAAACACCGTACGCCATATGACCATGTTTCCCAACGTGGGGCTAACGTGACGTATAGATGGCGGTTTTAGTGTGCAAAAAATACTGTGGTCGAAAGCACCATCCATATAAAGCTTAAGTTTGAGGTTTGGAGACGCGGCGTTATTCAGTCTTTATTTGGCAGCTGTTAACAGCGAACGTTATCAATGAATTTTTAAACATGGTTAAAATTGGTATTCGTATGTGATACAATACTTTTATTTAAAAGGTCTCTGTCCAACCAATAACAAAGCCGAACGAAAACCCGCTCCTACGCCAACAATAAAAAACTATTGTGTGACAGAGTTTAAACGAGACCGTACAATCTGCCAAGACAAAAAATTCAGTGGTCGCTCAAGTAAGAACCAGAAATGATGAAGAAAATCCACAAAATTGTTCTGAATGACAGATGTAAGCATTTCGAAGAGTTTTGAAAAGCAAGGCCGTAGCCAGGGTGGGGATACACAATCGTCACACCGGACTCATGGAGCCTTAAGTATTATAACATATATGTATATATTTATAAATATATATTTTCACGAATTTTGTAATATCTGTTAGGTTTTCTTAAATATTAAATTAATGTTTATTCTGCGGACTCCTCACATAAATGCTTAAAAAGTATTTTCAAGATTTTTAATATTTGTCCCTTAAGGGGGTGTAATGGGGTAGTATACATTTTCATTTTCTCGCGCTATCTTCATATTTATCTATTAGCTCCGTTCAGATTTTTTGGATACTCAAACTCCAAGTGGGTGTTAGGAGGTTACACATGTCTTCACAAATTCATACATGTTGCTTAGAATTGATAGAATGTCGACTTTAGTTTACTTGCTAAGGGTTCGAATATAATCGTCAAAAAGTAAATTTCAGAATTCTTAGTTATTCAACACTAACGGGTAACGGGTACGGGAGTTGTACCTATACTTTTCATATCTGCGACATTTTTTTTAGGTTTGAATGATATATTAGATTACTTTTCACTTCCACTGACTGTTAGTTGATGCCCACGAATACTTTTTAATATTTTCCCAGATTCCGTTTTTCATTTACAAAAGCTAAGGTTGATTCTAGTTTTTTCCACGGAACAAACCCCCCAAATTTTAATAGTTCAAATGATGGAAGAGGTTAAATGATGGCCGAGGTTAAAAAGTTCAAATGGTGGCTGAGGTTAAATAGTTCAAATGATGGCTGAGGTTAAATAGTTCAAATGATGACTGAGGTTAAATAGTTCAAATGATGGCTGAGGTTAAACAGCTCAAATGATGGCTGAGGTTAAAAAATTCAAATGATGGCTGAGGTTAAAAAATTCAAATGATGGCTGAGGTTAAAAAATTCAAATTATGGCTGAGGTTAAAAAATTCAAATGATGGCTGAGGTTAAAAAATTCAAATTATGGCTGAGGTTAAAAAATTCAAATGATGGCTGAGGTTAAAAAATTCAAATTATGGCTGAGGTTAAAAAATTCAAATGATGGCTGAGGTTAAAAAATTCAAATTATGGCTGAGGTTAAAAAATTCAAATGAGGACTGAGGTAAAAAAAATTCGTCTTGCTGAAAAGTACTGCAAATTTGGACATGTGAAAGGAAAGTGGTGTTTCGAAATAAAATTTTATTTTCTCAAATTTTCCTTAGATAGGTCGGGTACTTCTGGAAAAGCCCTAGTATCTGACACCTTGTTTGAAAATCGTGTAATATTTGAGTCGCATCAACTATGTAATTGCAGTATTCGATTGCTGAAATATGTACTGACGTGCTTCACCGTAATTCTTTCAATCACTCCAGCAAAACTTATCACTAACACGAATAATATATTTCTCAGTATGCCCACTCTCGGTTAATTAGCCCTACCGCTTTATTGATAGTATTCATGTTGTTCAGTCACATCCAACATTCGATGATAAGCCTAACTATCAATCAATCAACGCGTGCCTTATTTTACACATTCAATAGGTTCATGAAGTTGTATTGATTTCAGAGAATGCTCAAGTGCTCTACACTATAATGCAGAGTGTACCATGTCTGCTAAAAAGTAAATCAAATCATAGGTTAATTAACACGATTTCGTTGTAGACCGAGCCAAAACGAATGAAGATATAGATTCAATTATGTGCAGCAATATAGCGCCATACACAGGTATACGGCATTGCCAGGTATATTTCATGATAAATTAATTAGTAATTAAGTTCTCAGGAGAATATTGAAGCCAGAATTTTGAACTCGAGTTAATAAGTTCCGTTGTGTAATTAACAAAAGCGTATCGTACAAATCGTTCGAACAGACAACGGTGCAGTTATTATACATGTTGTACATATGTCATGTATATGTATTGTATTCTCCTGAATTTCCGTATTATGTATTTTGCATATCTCGCTAAAAATGGTAAGAACTAACCATTATAGAGAATTAGATTCTCTATCTTTTTTATCTGAACAACTTTTTTGTAAAATCATTATTTATTGCTAATTAAAATTGCTGACTTAAAATTCACAGAACCAGTGCCTTTCTGTGGAATGCCAGCAACTGCAGCAAAAGAAAGACTCTTAGACTGGATAAACATCCAAGCTGACCTCCACTGGGCAGGGACGGTGGGTTACAGACAGTCCAAACTATTCTGGGAAGGTCACTCCAAGAAACGAACTTCCGATTTGCTCAAATTAAGTCGGAATCAGGTGCGGCGCTTGATCGCGCTAATTACAGGACACTGTAAGCTTCAGAAGCATCTGCATACAATTGGACTGGTTTCAGACGATATTTGCAGATTGTATAAAGAAGACGAGGACACTGCAGATCACGTTCTATGCCATTGTGAAGAACTATTTCTATAGTGCATACCTTCAAGAAAAACACACCAAAATTTCAAGTGTGTATCTTAAATGGTTTTTGAGCTACAGCCTCCTGAAGGGTAGCCGATCATCAAAATGAAATCAATAATTTTATCTTTAAACGCGTTTTTCTCGTGATCGGCTACTCTTCAGTAGGCTGTAGCTCAAAAACCATTTAAGATACACACTTGAAATTTTGGTGTGTTATTCTTGAAGGTATACACTATTGAAAAAAAATCGATTTTTTTTCGAATTTTCAAACTGGTTGTGCGGTTAAACTAGTTGTGCCCCTTACCTCCTAGAAAGGGCCTTGGGGGCACGGGTTAATATTAAAATTAAGAGCGGATTTCACTTTTAAAAATCATTTTTTTATATTTCGAGTCAATTGAAGGGGTGAGAGAAAAAAATTTTTATAAGTGCTACCCTAATATACATACATATACAGTTTCAACTTTTTAGCATAAGCTGTACCTGAAAGAATATTAAGGAAATGAACCAGTACAGGGCTTTGTCTACGTGTCTAACTATAACAAAAATGATTAAGCAAATAAGATTTTCTTGGCAACCACCTTAACATCACCAGTTTTACTACCGCTGTTGAAATCAACGAGAGAGTAAGCCCAACCGCTTTTATTTGATCAAACAATATACAAAGGTAAAATGTTCTTGCCATTAACATTGCTAATATTTTTTCTTTGTGATTTTCATGCATGCAACTGCATTATTATATTGCCACTTTCACGTCTAAGACTTGTGCCTACAACCGTCAGTTATGTTCTAACTGCAACTTGAACTGACAGATTTTCATACAAAACTTTCAGTTAAAGTTCCGATTACAATTTAAATGACGTTCGTAGGAACGGCCCTAAATATTATAGTAAAAAGCTAACTATGCCTTTATCTAAAACATGTCTAATGCTTCATGCGCTCTATTTCTTTCCAAAAATTAGGAATTTATGAAGTACAGCCTGGGCGCGATTTTTTTTTTGTAGAAGTCCGGACAGAGTATAATGATTAAGACATATTTTTTTTTAAATTATATTTAAAGCCGTTAAAAGTGAAAAGGAGATCGATATTTATTTAGATCTAAGAAATATATCGGATGAATGAATACAACTGCTGTACACCGCTTTAGGACTTGTATATCTAAAAATTTGGAAAATTTGTTAGACGCTTTATAGCTTAGACCCGATAAAGATTATAAAGAACCGGCAGAACATTAAATTAATTTTGTAGCTCGACATGTCTAAAGGTACTCTTACACAAACGATTAAAACTGCTCAATTTGCAGCAATATTCGTCAATTTTGATGTCACAAAATGTAGCAACACACAGCACCAATAGCACCAGGCAATGTGGACAACTTTTTCATCAACTCCTTCCTGAACTGTGATGAGCGATACTGACCAATATCTAGCAATTTACTAATAAGGGTTTACACGAGCAATTCAGTCTTTGAACAACAGGAAAGCAAATTTGACGAACAAATGAAAAACTTAAAATACTGCATGGCAATATTTGAATTTCAAACACATTACAAAACTTGACAAATAAATACAAAATTTGAAAAAAAAACTTGACAATTGAATCACCGAACGAGGATAATTGCACGGAATTTTCCGAGTCAGTGGTAATGTAGCAGCCGAAGGGTGAACAATACCAGCAATCTGTGAAAACATTGCCACATTGCGGCAATATTGCCGCAACTAGCATGATATTGCGGAAATAGTCGTCAGGCAAATAATTGCTTGAAAAATTACTCGTGTACGTGCACCTTTATAAATTCAATTAAATGCAAGGATATAAAAAAAAACTGAGATTTTATAATTTCTAGCACGCCATTGCACTTTTAACTCTATTAAAAAGAATTGTTGTTATTATTATTATATGTTATTATAAAAATAAAAACAAATAGGTGTATTTCAATTTTCATCCGACCCCTACTGTTTACCTTTTTCGAAATACGTGTGAAAACCCTTTATCGCGGACATTTTTATTACGTTAAAATCTAAACTTTTTTTATTTAATTACTCACATTTACATATATGTAGGTACTAAGTTTCAACTTTCTAGAATTCTGGTATATGAAAATCCACCCAGGTACTTACACTGCTATCCCTATAAAAAAAATCATCAAACTTTAACTTTCTATTCTTATCTGTTTTAGTAAAATAAGTAGGTACATAACAGAAATTTTTCTTTTCAAGATTATAAAGTATCGTCAAATGTTGCGCAAACGTGAACTTGAATGAAAATCATTAAATATCAAAATTGAAACATTCTTCTATATTTTTTGAAACAGATTCTAAGCGAAATCGCTATCACGACAAATGTATTAGACGAAATTCGAAAGGAAACGTCTATTCCAACGATTAGACGAATGACTTTGAAATATATTGCTTTGAAATGACACTATTGCTAATTTCAATTTATGTAGCCTGATGTCTTTCCATCGCACTGATACACACACTCTATAGAAAACTTTGGCAGCCAACCACCCCGCTTCCTCCTTTCGAAAATCAATTGCCTTTCATAAAAATAACAACATGTCCTCTACGTCGGATATGCACCTTTCGAGATAAAGCAGGTTTCCAGGTGCTCATTAAATTGCCTACAACGGCAAACTTTAAGTATCATCAGGAGCAACTGAAAAGAGACCCGACATCTAAGTATGTCGGATCAATAAAAGATCCTTGTGCGGCAACATACTCAAAAGTACCGCAGAAATGATACGAAAACCTCCCTAAATTTTCATAGTTTATATATAAGTATAACTTATTATGTTTGTATGTGTTGTATCATCTTCATCAATCTGGGCATAACGATAGCTTAGAGTACTGAGCTCCAATGGCGTCAAGGAGAAGAAAATTGCAAAAGTTGTTCGCTACAATGTTGGCGTTATGTACAGCAAGCGGGATCCAATGGGGCTGTGTATACCTGTACGTAGCGCGCATCGAGTTGACACAAAAAAACAAAAACAACAAATCCATTAGTCGAGGCTATCAGGATATATGGAGCAGCTGATGCACACTAAAGTATTCGCTTAGATTAGAGCTTTCAGTACAATAATCTTATTTTACCTTTTCACGTACACTTTTTGTTCGTCTAATGCCTAAGTAGTTTATAATAAGGGGTATCTGCATATATAAAGTGATATTTAGCTTTAGAACCAGTGCTGTTTCCTATAAAGCCGGATTCATTAAGTTTTAAGTACAATATTCCGCCGGGTCGACTGATCCAACTCGACTAGCTTTTTATAACTCCACACTGTGCCCATCTCTAATCCGACACAAGCTCTCACCAGATTAGATACCGGACCCTTCAATTAGAGTCTGTAATTTTCTGTAGTCATTGCAATCGGATACAATTGTCTGGTAAGGGTGCCGTAAACTTTTCACTGGATTATCTAAGAACAACAAGTAAAAAGTTTAGTAATTGATGGGGATGAAATAAAATCAATACGTTCATATATTTGTACGCCATTGGGATAACAAATATTTACAACTTGGCAATTAGTTACCGACTTGTGATTTCGTTCAATGACGCCACATAATTCAAACTTTTTAATTTCAATAAAACAGTATTAAGAACTACTTAAAATAATGCTACCTAGATATTTTCACATTTTAGGTTCAGCCGATCTGAAAACTTTAAAACATAATTCAGTCTGAAATTCTACCCCTAAGGAGGTGTGAGTGGCTTGTATAATTTTTCACGAATTCTGCCATATCTCTCAGATCTGATAAGATATCGAACATCTCAACACTTTCACGGACTTGCGTAATAATAGCCTAAAACTATAAAAGAGTTGAATACGTTTTCACGAATTTCGTAATTTTTTTAGAAGTGATAAAAAATTGAATTTGTTTTAACTTTCTCGTGCTGTCTTCATATTTATCTTTTAACTCATTTTAGGATTTTTGGATATTCAACAGCCCAAATAGGTTGCATATTGCTTAGGTCTGATGATATATCGAATTCATTTTTACTTCCTAGTGTTTCCTATATATACGCCAATATTTCTAGATATTCAATCCTAAGGGGGTGTAAGGGGGTTGTATGCATTTCAAAGCTTCGATATATTTCTTAGGATTGAAGAGATATTAGATTGCTTTTCACTTCCACAGACTTTTTATTTAATCGCCTACAAACCCACTTCAAAGTTTTTCGATATTAAACTTCTAAGGGTTTGCATATACAATTTTTGCCATCCCTTAGCTCTGATAAGATATAAAATTGGTTATTTCTTTTTTAAATTTTTTTTATTTTAAGAACAAGTCATAATCTCAAAACAACTGATGAGATTCTCCGACTGTGACCGCTCCCGAATTTTTGACCCGAAAAATAATAATCTTTTGCCCAGACCAATGGCAGATTTTTTGTGTAATAATTTTAACTTTTCCTTTCAATCACATAAAAATATGAATATGAATACGAATCTTAAAAAAAAATTATTCTATTTTCTTTCATGTGAGGTTAACTTTATTGTTCAATTTTAAGTACTTTCAAAGTTATCCACCTTTAATCAAAAGAATTTTATCGCTAAGGCAATCCTTTATTTTTTGGAAGTGAAACTTAGAGAATGACAATTAAATTTTACTTTATTGACAACACATTTTTGCCGAAAGGCTCGTTGGAATTAAATAAAGTGAATAAATTAATCGCCAAAAAGCAGTTTTAAGATTTTTGGTTTTCAACCCCTATAAGGGTTCAAAAGATTTGTATACGTTTTCGCGGATTCTGTAATATCTCTTAAGTATGATAAGATACCAAATTATATTTCACTCTTCATGTACTTCTTCTGTAAACGTCTAAAATCTGATTTCAGTACCTTTTTATATAAAAAAAATCTCTCATTTCCAACCCTCCAAAATAAAGAAGTCCTTACTTGGAATACAATCTAACTGTGCACAAAACATTTTTTAAGTCAAATCTCAGTCAAATCAAAAATACTGTATATGGACAAAAAAAATCCCCGTCAAAATTTGATGTTGTATTTTCTGTGTTACTACCTTTCTGGTATCACTGATAATAAAGTGTTATTCTTATTATGATTCTTATAAGTCAATAATTATTCTCACAATCACCGCTCATCAAGGCGCAATTTAACTCGTATAAAGGCAGTGAAAGCTTTTGTCGTGCTCCCAAATTAATTTATTAACACTATCAAAGGTGATAGCTTATCTCAGTCTGAAAGATCAATTCAACTTGGTTTTAGTTGGGAAATTTACTCTTTCTATTATAAGGTTTCATAAACTACTCGTAGTATATGCTATGAGAGTATAGGATTATGAGAGTAATATTCAAATAAATGATAAATTATTACTTAAGACCATGGAGGGAACTGTTGAGAGAAAAATTTCAATTTGGGCAACAGGTACAACTAGAAAGGATATCCCCTTCTGCCGTCCAGACCCTGCTGTTGGTTAAATCTTCTCCAGTTCCATCATGACAAGTTCTGGAGAATAAGTCAGAAAATTGTGCACTCTTAGTTGATTAAAATAACATTTTTGTATCTCGACTATGGTTGATGAGAGCCCATAGAAAGATGTATTTCGCACCCAAGTACTCGATTAAACAACTTGATCCCCAACAGACAATCAATAATATTTTTGAATGAACTAATAGATTCTGAGTCGAATGAACACTTCAACATCATTCTCCAGCTTTTGTTAGAAGTCGACAAATTATTTTAGCTATTTCTAACTTCGCAGGAAAGGATGAGCTCATCGATCTGAGTTGTGCCAAGGTAGTGAAGTTCATTGTAGTTAATCTGTTTTAAAGTCCTTGCATGCTAATCACTTGGAAAGTAAAGAAGATTACTTCGTTAATCTAAAGTCAAAGTGAAAATTTCGAAAATAGAAAATAGAACGAAGTTTACGATTTGGTTTTAGAAAAGTTTTTAATTTCGTAAAGAAATACTCTATAGCTTTGGACCTTAAGGCCCAACACCACTGTAAAAATTTGGAAAAATCAAATTTTTTTCTATTTGCTTAAAAAAAATTTTGAACCTTGGAGAATATGGGGAAAAAATTTTAAATCATGAAAATGAATTTTATTCTGGAATTTGGAGCTCTTTAGGGAGCGCGTCAGGCTGCTTCGAAACGACTACCTGTGTCGCATCAGGTATCCATCTGAGAAGATACTGCCTAATGATTTACCTGTTGGTTTCTAACTTCTAAATAATACTAATAGATATCGCTAAAAAGGTTTTTTTGTTCCATTGGATGTATTTTCACACAGGATTTCGTTAGTATAGCGTCAGTTCATGTACAAAAAGGTAAAAATCCTATATGTAGCAACGGATATCGCTGTATGCAATTTTAATGATGGACTGACTAACATACCACGGATTACGAAGGATGTGGATATTGGCGTCCAATGCTACACTTTTTGTGTCAAGTCCGATGCTAAGCGAATCTCGAAACACGATTTTCGAAATTGGCCTGCAACTTAACTCGAACAATTATCATTCTTTTCATTTGATTTTTTTACCATATCTTCAAAATAACATTCCTAAGAGAATGACGTACGGAATTATTGATACTTTGATTTAAAAAATAGTTATTAGCAAATAACTGTCCTGTTTTTGGTCAAAAATTGAAAAAAATTATTCAAATACTCGCCAACCACACAAAACTCAATACTTCTAAATTCCCGTACGTCATTCTCTAGCTATATTCATGAAGATTCAGTGATTTTTTTTCGTTTTGCTAGATTCAAATTTACGCAAGCAAAACTGCAGGCCGCAGAGCGCCTAAAATTTAACATGCCTCGGGAGAATGGCTGTAGTGCCGCCATTTTGTAAATTTTTGAGCTAATTTTTTTTTATTATATATTTAAAAATATGGTTATTCAGTTCCCAAAATATTATTTATCTATTTCTTTTCCTTCCATTTAAAAAAAATTGTCGAAAAAGAGCATTTTTTTAGACTGTTACAGTGGTGTTGCCCCTTAAGTTGGGTAGCTACCGTAATGTTGGCATGAAATAGACAAAAAACGTGTTTAATACTGAGATGCGGTGTAGGTTCCTATTCATCTCTTAAACTAGAAAATAACGTTCCCAATAGACTCCTAATTACTCCTTAGGTTGTTAGTCGCATAGTACCATATACCGACTCACAGCATTATAACGTTTCAAACTTATACCCAAAAAATAAAAAATAAAATATAATAATAAGTTATACCCAGACTGGCCTATTTTTCTTTAGTTTCAATTACTCTAGTAGCATTAAGTTTCAAGTTTCTAGCATAAGCAGTTTCTGAGATATGAAAAACCTCCCTAGTGATGAAGTAACTCTAGCATTACTTCAAGGCCTAGGCCCGATTTGGGCTGTTGCGTAATTGATTATTATTTATTATTGTAGTGAAACTTAGGCAAACTTAAGACTAGGAATGCCTTACTATTGCAGTCGGTGCTGCAAGTGGCTGATTACAAACCAAGGAATATATCATGGGATGTGTTATTCCCACGTCAGAACAATATGTTGACTTTGACTCGTTACTTCAGCATCTACAAAGGGTTAAAAGACACTCTTAACTGCCAACAATGGCGATCAATCCTTGAAGTCAGGCCACTGTGAATCTTCATTAGAAATGAAGTAGAAATGTAAATTTCTTAAACAATTCAACGTAGCATAAAGAAAGTGATGACTAATTATTAATTTTCTCAGCAACAAAAGATATAAAACAATTGTCTTTAGCTCTTACTTTCATCTCAGATGTGACTTCTTCATTCCATCTAATAAGTTGTAAGAATTTCTAATTAATGTCTTCTTCATTAAAAAGATAAGCATCTCATTAAACGGTCTTCAGATAAAAAAATTTCAAATAAAATCGATATACAATAAAAACTTCTTATTGATTCCCATAACATTCGCATTCACCGAGTTCATTTATCATTTCAATTATTCATTAATGCAAGGCATAACTTTCGTACCGGGCGAAATAATTTGTCTAGGTACGTAGTACCTACGTATCTACAAACAAAGTACAAAACCGAATTCGAAACAAATCGCATATAAACTAATCGAACATGTTTACCGGCAACTTCATTAATTATTTATGTAGTCTCATCAATAATTAAATACGAGGCAAGATACTTCCATCGGATATGGCCTATCAATACTTTATTACTCTTATTCATATCCTTAGAGTAATTTTCTTTTTGCCCGGAAAATATTACGACCTGATAATAATGATTTTGCGAGCTGTTAATTTTGAACACTTTATAAATAAATAAATTTCCAATTTTTCGTATCGGAATTTATTGAAATCTTTCCTTTTATCGGTAATGAAATATTTAATTTTAATTATGACTAGTAGCTCTTAATTTATTTTGAATTAATTTGTCGGCAAGTACATGAATAGGAATGAGGAATTTCTCGTTCTTTTCGGGAAAGCATTACTGATGGCAACGAGCTGAAGTCGCCATAGTGTTCTTCATTGTTGACTCCTTGCAATAATTAAAATTTCTTACATACTAAAAGGGTAGAAAATCTTACATGACTACAGGTGTAAAGCAATTTGAATGGTATCGTTCGAAAAGTATTTGGTTCTATCCGTTCAGACCAAAGCTCTTATCAATAGTTTTAAAACTAATATAAAATCGGATGATGAAAATTCTAGGAAAATATGCCCCACACCTCCTTTTATCCCCATCTCAATCCCAATTACAGTACTTAGATTTTAATACCCCTGAACTAATTCCGAGTATTTAATAAAATTTGCTCTTCAGATTCTAGTATAGTTGTACGTAAAACCCGGCCATAAAACTCTTGAACCGGAGTAAAAGTTGAGTGGCAAATGGGTTTTTTACGACTTTGCAGCCAGGTACAACTTACCGGTAATTCGACGGTATAAAATCCGATGCCGCACCTTCGCCAACCTGGCGAAACGACTGAAAGGAATACAGTAGATAACACACTGATCTGCTAAAATCCAAATATAATCTGATGCTACTGTCGCATTTTCCCTATGGAATGTAATGATAGCGAAATATTATCTATGGGGCTATCTAGAAGTTTATGTATATAGCGAGAATCAAGACATGTAACTATACTAAAATGGAGAAATTTGTAATCAGTTTAAGCAAAATTTAGGACATAATTTAGATAGGAATCCTTTTTAATTAATATGTACTTAGCTGTTTTATGTGGGGCTTGTTGCTAGGCGAATTAAACGGATTAAATGAGTATTTGCTTTGTTTTGAAAGATGTTACTGCAAGCAAATGTAATTAGAGCAAATTGGAAAGGTGTTGGATTATACCATTAAAAACTGCGTGGCTTAGAACTTTTAAGAACCGAGTAAAGTATTAACTTGTCTTGTAGTAAAACCACACCCATCCCATCATTTGTAACTATTCAAATACTTTTGAACTCGTCATCTACTGCAGATATTTCATGCAGTAGTGCATTTACTCATCTTACTCTTCCATCATTTCAATTACTGCGTAATACTCGCCTAGCGGAATGAAACACTTTCTTACAAAGATCTTATGTTTCTGAATAGTTCATTTGAGTAGAGGAGCGAAGACAACCCTTTGAAAGAATCTATTGATACCATCCAGGCAAAGATAGAATCCAACAACCGTTTGAAGATGTAATCATTCCTTAGAATGGAAATTACTTGTGTTTTTTAGGATGGAGCCAAGATTGCCCTTTAAGATGGGTAAGGTACTTGCAATCAAAGGAGGTTCAACTCTTTTGCAATTTAGATTCAATTAATGGCTTTCATGTGGTCCCTTGTTCATATTTGGCCCGACGGATCTAAAATTGTTCGATTCTTTTCATATAAAGACGATCAATTTCTGTCATAAAACTATCGCAAGTTCTCAAGGCTCAAGTACCAGTGTAATTTGTATGCAATTATTCTGAAAAAATACAGTCCATCACGTATCGTGAATTTTAATTTAGTTGCAGTTGAATAGTAAAAGTAATTTCATTTCCAATGTTCTTACAATAGGCTTTCGTCTGTTAATGCTAGTATTACACTGTATGACCGCGGTGTATTGCAGTAGTTAAGCTTGTATTACACTGTTTGACCAAGTGGTCAAATTGCAGTAATATGCGATGCGAAGTAGGCGAATACAAATAATTACAAAGAAATCTGACTGTGAGATTTATTTGTATTCGCCTACTTCGCATTGCATATTACTGCAATTTGACAGCGTGGTCATACAGTGTAATACAAGCTTTAAGCTAGTATTACACTGTATGACCACTCTGTCAAATTGCAGTAGTAAGCAATGCAAAATAGTGAATTTGACCGAATGAATACTGTGAGATTGATTTGTATTCGCCTACTTCGCATTGCATATTACTACAATTTGACAAATTGGTATGAGCACGCTGTCAAATTGCAGTAATATGCAATCATGGATGTAGTAGTATAACTGGATCGGCAGTAAGCTAAATTTTGCCAAATAGGTTCTGGTTGTGTGAGTTGTCTATTTGCGTTAGTGTAAGTGTATTGGGGGGGGGGGCACAAAATAGAAAATACGTACTGTACCCGGGAAATTTTTTTGGTCCGACGCTGTGGTGAAAACAATTGTCAGAAATGATTGTCATAACCCGTACAAATTTTTTTTGAAAGATGGGAACAACTGTCAGAAACGAATTAGTCTCACATATAGGAATTTTATGCAATACAGCCGATCCAGTTATACTAATCCATGTATGCAATGCGAAGTAAGCGAATACAAATAAATCTCGTACTGAAATGCGAAGTAAGCGACAAATAAATCTCGTAGTGAGAATTATTTGTATTCGCCTACTTCGCATTGCATATTACTGAAATTTGACAGCGTGGTCATACCAAATGGTCAAATTGCAGTAATATGCAATGCGAAGTAGGCGAATAGAAATAAATCTCACAGTATTTATTCGGTCAAATTTACTATTTTGCATTGCTTTCTCACCACGAGATTTATTTGTATTCGCTTACTTCGCATTGCATATTACTGCAATTTGACAGCGTGGTCATATAGTGTAATACAAGCTTTACGAATAAATGAAAACAAATTTGTTAAATTGCAGAATTTTTTCATGTTTTCACGTTGGTACATGACCATAGTAAATTTCACCTTTTTGATTGTATAAAATGTATTTGATTGATTAATAGAGCGCGCAAGGTAAGCAATATGGTCCATTACTATTTCTTAGTGTTTGGAACGACTAACCTCTTTTTCATTTTCGTCAGACACTTTTAATTGAGGCAATTCTGTGATCTGGCGGCATTATTAATCACAATGTCTTTCTACAAACTAAAATATTTCTTTATGCTGTATTGTACTCTACGTGCTTTTCATGATTAGCGTATTGTTCCTTTTTTTTCAAGGATATTATCTTAACAATTATTAGTGGAATTTTTTAATGGTAAGCTACCATAGAAGCAAACTTGAAGAAATGTTTGTTGTTTTCCGGCGTCAGTGGAGTGAAACGCCAACACAAAATCCGAAATGACAAAGAAATATAAACATTTCATGAAATTTGCTTCTATGCTAGCTTACCATGAAAAAATTCAATTGTTAAAAAGTGGAAAAAAAATAAAATTGATGGTGGTGGTATTCGATTTCGCGCCCTTAGCGTTGAGCTTCATATACACTAGCGAACAACCAAAAATTCCAACAAATTGGTTGAAATATTGGGTGATCTTCAGTGCCAGCTACCTTTAGTACACGGATGCGATGGCAAAAGTTTTCACTTTAATATAATTCGAGATAATGAAATTCGTTTCAACATCGCCTATACAGAATATTCCTAAGGAATACCACCAAGGGTAAGGGTGTTTCGGATAGTATGCATGATACACCCTCTGACGAGTTTATGCCATCCGATGACAAAACAGCTCTTTCGGACCTAGTCCAACACAGTCTTATAAACTGGCCTATCCAGTGAAAGTTTTCCAATTGTCATGTCCTCAAGGACAGCGATTAATCAACAGTCGGGGATTCGTGTTGGGGTTTCACTCTATTCGCGCGGGAAAACAGCAAAAATTTCTTGAAATTTATAATTTTTACGAAAAACACTGAAATAAGAAAAAAATTTGATAAGTCACAGAAATTGTTTCTCGCAATATCTTATGTTTTGCTTGCTTTTCTTTCCTTCTAATACAACAAAGAAGAAGAAGAGTTTTATATAAAAAAAGTTTTACACAAAAATGGTAGGAACAACAATTTTGTCCTCGATGAAGAGCGATATAGAACGTAATGCTTCAGTGTTCTTGCAATCAATCTTGCAAGAATCCTTCTCTTGGCCTAAGTGGCTGCAAGCCAATCGTATGATACCTACTCTAGATGATATACTGAGCTTCCATTTATATTAAACTTGGGAAAAAAGATGAGATAAGAAGTGCACATGTTATTTGTCCTTGAATTTGGTTGCTACTCGAGACAAAGTGAATTCAATTCAATTCCATATCTGAAACTTTGAAAATCATCGATAGTACAATGTTGCTTCTTCAAAGACTTTCACATGGAAGATGTAGGAAGGACTGACTGAATTTAAAAGGATAGATATCTTTTACCTGGAACCATTTAAAAATTAATGTGTATTAAATTTGAAATTCCTAGATTGAAGCTCTTCAAAAGTTATTGAAAAATACTTGTCTTAAGGACAAGGGAGCTATGGGACTACCCGAAGGAGTAGCCTGGTTTCTCCGACAAGTAAACTCGAACTTTGTTTTCAGTGAAAATTGATTTGTACAAAATTTGAACTTCGTACCTAGACGATATCTTGAGTTATAGTATTACGTTTTGTAAATTAATTTAGGACATTTTTACAGGATTTTTATATTGCAGCTACATGAAGGACTTTCAAAATCGGAGCTTAAAGTGTTCTGAATTTATCATTCACTATTACAAAGCAAGTGTTTTAAGGACTTTTGTATGACAGCTTGTGAACTCCGTCTTGGTTATGACTAAACACCAATTCCTGGAAAAAAAATACTTCTTGCCGAAACGGGTTCTTGAGTTATAGTCGATTCTGTAGCTTGCGTACATTTTTGAAGGGCTTTTGTAGGTTCCTACAGTTTATTCATTGGGTTCGATTTCCACTATATTAAAAATTTTACAGGTTGTGAGAATATTTCAGCTTCCTAGGTCACCGCGTTCTTGAGTCATCGTGCAAACGAACGGACAGACGAACGGATAGCAAACGGATTCGGGGTTTTTGGCCACAAACTGAACATGAAATATTATTTAGCTTTTTTTCGTCCGATGCTCGTTTCTATGCGTTACTAACTTTTTTGGCTGGATCAAACTTATATGTCATGATTTCATATAGAGTATAAAAAGAAAATAAATATCCCGTCCGGGTCACCGCCTTAATATAAAACAATCAGTTTTATGGATTAAAGGAGCTACTAGTGGTGATACGACCTACCAGAAGAAAATTGCTTATAAGAAATCAACCATTGTTCTATTGTCTGGTAGCTCTAATGGGATTTGTAAACCTGACAAAACTGTAAGAAGATCCTATTAATCGGTCAGCCCTGTTTATGTATGAAACGCATCAGATGAAATGTTTTTAAGAGTAAGTACATTACCAGTTGAGTACCCCCGGGTCAACTGCTTTCTGGAGAAAGTATTATGTTTATAGGGATAAACTGCAAAAATCTTGACGAAGCCCATCAAGCTATCGGGCAATCAGTCGTTCCCGTAAAGGTGGCTACAATCGATTCTATACTAACCACGTACCTTTACTCCAGTTATACGTACAGTTTTGCATTTGTTTTCTCAAGAAAGGATAGAGGACTCTCAAGTTCATTATTCTAGATAATCTCTAAAATATCAGCCAATTCATGGAAGGAAAATTCTCCTCCTATGTAAGTAACGAGTTTACGAGTTTCATATCTTACATATGAACTACACAACTGAATATTTGTTAGAGCAATATAGTCCTGTAGTCAAAAAAGGGGTTAGTAATAGAGCACGGTGTAAAGATCAACATAAACAAGTTAAGAAAATAGAAAGGAAGAATAAATTAAATCATTATTTTGTAATATTATATTTTTCTCTCAACAGGATGCTAGTTTATGAGTGTATAGAAAAACTATTACTTTTTTTTCATGAAACCATATCCTGCACTGTTTAGAAAAAATTGAATTTTGAATCCAATTATTTTATTTTTAGGAGTAGTAAGCCCTATAACAGAAACAAAAAAATGCCCGTCTGTCCACCGTAGACGCCGGACTCCCGTACTCCTTACCCAAAACTGTTTGAAGGCGCGTAGCTCTCAAACCCCTTGAGATATTAAGCTGAAATTTTTATGATAGGTAGAATGGGTAAACCCCTATGACTGGTAAATTTTTTTTCGGAGTGATGGGGTGAGGGGTGAGAAGAGGGGAAGCGTTTTAGAAGACAAATTTTGGTTTCTAGATCTCAGGAACCGCTTATACTAGAAGGCTTAAAGTTGGAACTTATGTATTGCTATAATCGTGGACTCCTTTTTTACTTTAGAGTACACAATTCAGTCACAGTCACACACAAAATCGCGGGACCGATTCCTACCTACAGCCAAGGGCTTTATTCAGACTATGTAAGTACGAAATAATATTTGAAATAGAAATAGGTGTATCTTAAATAGCACTATATTTTTTCTTACAGTTTTTTACGGTGTAAATTCCAAAGAATATCCAGTAAATAAGCTGCTTTCGAAGTAGAAATTTCCTAATTGCAAATTAAAATTTACTGATCGGAAATTAAAAACTACAACCAAATTTACTATTACATCATAATGTAAATTGACTTGAAAATGTGTGACATATTTCTTTACTATCCGAAAATATGTCAAATTTAATGAATTGGTTTACTGTGTGTATGAACGTTTCAAGGAATCGAGCTATAATGGTGCTATATTGAGACCCTCCTACTATTTCCAAAGTAATTCCTTTTCCTGTGCCATGTCCATTTGTATGCGTATTTTGAATTTAAGTCCACATCCTCAAAAACAAAACCAGTAGGTTAACAAGCCATTTATATTTGATTTTAGAGTATCTAGTAGGTGTTCCAGACGCCTAAAATTTTCGACTTAGTTGTTAAAATATAATCAGATCTGACCTTGTTTATGTAGCACCCACATAAATTCTTCAAATTCATTGGGAATTGGACGAGGTTTATACAAGAAACTCTATAACAGACTGCCTTGAAAGTTCTTAAAATATTCAACGCCCAGACTTTCAATGGATGTTATAAATTTCTTATAAATTTAATTCATTCTTGCTATTTAAACCAAATGCTTGAGATCTTTGCAACAAGTCGAGAAGCGAAAAGATACTTGAATGGGATGGAAAATAGTAAGATTTATCGTAAGTCCTTGCCCTTGAAATAAACACTGACATTACATCGTTCGATTTAGTGAAGGTTTTCAGTTTACGGAAGTAGCTCCGCGTCAGGAAGAAGTAACACAACTCTTTCCGGGGAAACTATAATTTATATTAATTACTTGAATTCCTTTATTAATATTCTACTTAACAATTTTGGCCTAGCTGCATTATACACAGTGCGACAAATAAGTTCCGAGACTCGAACCATATCTGAGTAACTGGTATGACCATCTACGTATACTGACCAGCGATTGAAAGCTGTGACACTCCTCTTCTCGGTAAAACCAATTTTATTAAAATCGTTTGATATATAGCAAAAATTCCATCAAAAGACAAAACAATGCTCATTACATTCTTTGATAGCAAAGGAATTGTCCACAGGGAATTCATTTCAACTGGCTAAATGAACTAGAACATTCATTTGAATCAGTGTTGAATCGCTGCAACAAGTGTATTGAATCTGGAGGAGAATATTTTGAATAAAAAAATTTAAAATAATGCAGATATTTTCTTTTAATGAGGTCTTTCATGGCCAGTCTCGAAACTTGCTTGTCGCACTGTGTATGTCAACCTGGAAAACGGTAAAAACAATTTTCTTCTCTATTTTTGTGCGCCCGAAAAGATGAAGTATGTCAAATACCGCTACATCTGAATATGTTCTAAAACTTTTCTAGTTAGGGAGGACTATGACTGGAACGTAAAATCATTCCTAAATAGGCTAAAGCCCACCAAAATTCCTTAAAACACACAACAATACATAACATAACATAACACATAACAATCTAAAATTTTCCATCATTTGAGAAAATAGTAAAAATCTAGAGTTCTTCCAATTAAACTCTTGAACAATTTGGTATTGGCTTAATACCAAAAGAATGTTATTGAACATTTCCTTGAAATTTCAAACCTCTTGAAGTATTTTAAAAGAAAAAACTAATAGGTTTTTTAAGTAACTGGTTGCAACTATTGCTCAAAGAGTCGCTAAACTACAAATCTAAAATTTTAGTTCATTCATTTCATTCTACTCCGTTGAGTTGGTCCATATAAGAGTCCTTGAAAAATTTAATTAGCGTATTGTAGGTACGATGATTTTTTTAGTCTGGATTTGATGAGGACAGAATCTCTCTACTTCTTTGAATAGCTGCCATAGAAATATCCTTAAAAATGAATGACTTTCTTACAATTTATGATGTAAATTGTAGTTCTGTATTTCAACTGATGTCGTAGTGCCATCTAACTCCTTCGACTTGTGGCCATGCAGTTCAGGATGAGAAGCGGATGGGATTGGTTTGTTGGGCCTCCTGATTTCAGCCCCTGCGAAGCTATAGGATAAATCTTTAACGATTTCTCATGACTGGCTGAAAAATGAATGCCAATTCTTACACCCTACTAAGTTGGCGTGAAATTTTTGCTGTTCTGTCTACGGAAACGTGGTCGGAAATATGAACAACGTACGCTCCTAGATGTAGCTTAACCAACATGTGGGTGTTTACTAATTTCTCAACCATCCTTCGGGTATTTTGACTTTTTGAATTCGAAATCATCCATCCTAGACCTAGGCCAATCAAATGTAGGAAACTGTTGGGAAAAAAATTCTACTACGAATTAGGGAGTCTACAACGAGTCCCCAGCAGTTATTCCAGCTATTGGCGCAGGATTGAGGTGACTGCAGATAGTATTATATTCTGGAGGCTGGTCCATGCCGGCACTATTCTACACTCAGAGAAAAACATTGACAAGCATTGACAAAAATGCATGTCTCGACAGTTTGTTTTTGTCGAGGAATATATAAACTTTGTCAATACGATAAAGTATTTTGTTGGACAAAATTTTTGTTGAATTGACCTGCATTTTTGTCAATGCTACCAAG
This sequence comes from Beris chalybata, assembly GCA_949128065.1. NCBI lineage: Eukaryota > Metazoa > Arthropoda > Insecta > Diptera > Stratiomyidae > Beris > Beris chalybata. Next base: position 96,449,096 of record OX421896.1, read on the forward strand.
GTTTTTCCCTGAGCGATTTTTGTCGAATTGAACTGCATTTTTGTCGATGCTAAGGTTTTGTGTAGGTACAATATTACAATAATATTAATTTAATATAATATAATCTTATATAATATATGTAATTTAGAGAACTTTCACGAAAGGCCTCTATCACTTTTGAACAGTCAATCACGAATGATGCAATAGAACTAGAACTCTGCGAACTGCGATTCCCACTCCAATACGCGGTATGAGAGCATGTTTAACTTTCTCACAAAAATTTTTGTTGATTTGATAAATAGTTCTGTTAATATAACAAAATTTTGCAGTTTACTTTTGGTCAATCTGACAAAATTTTTGTCAGAAGTCGTTTCTTTCAATGCAACAAAAAATTTGTTGATTTGATAGAAATATTTATCAATATGAAAGAAAATTTTGTCATTTCGATACAACATGTTTTGTTAAAGGAGCGAACTGGAATTTCGCCGAATTTTTGTCAATTCGACAAAAATTTATCAAACTCAAAAATTTTTTTTTTGCTATGCTGACAAATTATTTATCATTACGAGAAATGTGCACTGTTGAAGTTCAACAAATACCTTTTGTCAATGTTACCAAAGATTTTTCTTTTAGTGTACACATTCCCTAAAAAATCGGCTGAGCGGTTTAGGAGTTCATAGGGAACATAGGCGCAAACATACATACATATGGTACATCATCTTTTGTATATAGTACACTGATAAAGATGAATGAAATCAATTGAAGCTGACAATGAGTAAGAACTAATCCCATGAAATTGCAACAATGTTTTCAAAAGCAGAAGCAAAGATGCTTGCCATATCTTCATGAAGAAGAAAAGAGTTTTAAGGGGTCGTGTTATGTGAAAATATTTTAAGCAAGGACCCTCGATAGTGTAGTGTAAGCGCGCTAGTCTATTAATTCTTTTTTTTTTTTTCAAAAATATTCATTTTCGAAATTTCCTTATCCATTCATCCCCAATCTTGGAAAGCTACATTAACAACTATGAAAAAACACCACTATAATTCGGTATTTCGAAATGAAATCTGAAAATATTTTCGGAGTATCCAAGGCAATTTGGGCTGACGCGGTTTGAAGAAAAATAAAGGGAATTAGAACTAAAAGTTAGTAAAACCAACACATCAGTTTTCTATAATAGATTCGGCGTCAATTAAGATAGGAATGTAATAACCCAAAAAAAATTACTAATGACGATCTAAACTTATACACTACCTTTACATAGATAGTCATTAAAGTAATACTCTGAAATGTTTGTTTTGATGTATTATTTGGAAGTCAAACCATGATCAACGCCCTTAACTTTATCTTAGACTTTTACCAAAACAGAATATTAAATTACTTCCTACTCCCGAGCAAAGCTTATAAGAACGTAGGATTTAAACTCACAACATCCTTTTCATCCGCATAGCGTATTTTGCAACTAGGCAACCGAGTTCAAGGATTACATTTTAGGTTTCATCATTAATTTCAAACGATATTAACACACCACATAGACAAGGATTTCATCCCTCGAAGCTCCATAAATCCGTCAACTTTATTCAAAAAAACAAAAAAAAAAACCACAACGGTTCCCATAAATTACTTCAACATCATTCGGAAGCCATCTAAACACCTATAAAAACTTCAGGTCTGAAATCAATTATGCTACCTATTTGAAATTCTCCGAAAAAATAGTATCCTAAAATAAAGTCCCAAAGTAATTTCCGGTGCGGCTCAACAAGGACGATGGATATTCGAAAAAATAAATTTAAAAAAAAAAATAAACATTGAACTCGATATATATACGAAGAACACAAATCCAACTGGTGTCAAATCCACACAACTCGCCATTTAAATAATAGGATACCCGGAAAAGGGTGGGTTCGAGGAGATGAAGGACTCATTTTGCACGCTATTCGAGCTTCGATTCACGGCATACCAGGACGAAAACATGTAGAGTGAATCTATACGCCGATATATCGAATTCAAGTGTACTTCATATGGGCACAGCTAAAGTAATTCATTTGGAAAGACCATATACCCGTGTGTCGAGTACGACAAATAAATCTCAAATAGGATCGAGTTTTAGCTATAGCAACTATAACATATTTGCGAATGGGTTAAAGGACTTTTTTATATTTTTTTTAATTTACGAAATTTATTTACACTATCTCGAATCCTATTTCCTGAACGATGTGCTAGTGAATGAAGGCATTTGGGTCGAATTGCAATCAATGAAATATTGTTGTATAGTCTATAGTATTGTATAGAAAAATCCTTGCAACCACCCCCCGATAGTTCTAGTTGGGATTTCATTAGAAAATCCTTTTATGACCTATTAAATTTAATAGCACTTCAACGGGGGGTGTACACAAGTGGGACCCTTCGAAAAGAACTGACTGCTAGAGTTGAAGAGATTTATGGATGGGCAACAAGATTGATTAGACGATCTAAATTAGTCCGAACAAAATCAGTTTCCCTTTTGATATCGTTCTCGTGATATATGTAATTGTTGGGCATTTATTAGGCATCAATCCATCTCCAGTTATAATACTTATCGTACACATGTTACATGTTAGTAAAATTGATGCGTTATGCAAAAGTTCTAGTTGGCAAATGGTTTGCTTACCGTCTTTAACACCTGCTGCGATATCCATCATAATGGCTAGGAACAAGGTAACCCATACTGGCAGCTCCATTTTACTCATTTATACATTGGCTCAATTTATTACGCTTTAAAGCTTCTGATTTTCCGGTTGAAAACTAGCCACACTTTTTGCACTAATTCTTCGCACTTTTCCGTACCGGATTCAAACGACCTAATGAATTTTCCTAATTTTCGATTTGATCAAAAACTTAATTCCGTTTTTCGTTTCCATCATTTCGGTTTAAAGGATTTTCGAAATTAAAAATTTTACTCGAGCTTAGCTTAACACTTCGAACTTCAAACTATTAGTCGAACACTATCCCGAACTAGACGAACAATGGCACAATAGATACAAATATTTCTCAAGGATTTCCCATTCAAATAGCTTAAAACATCCGAGATTTTAATCGCTTGGATTACAACCGAATTTAGTGTACGAAAACGGCGGGCACAAGGACATTCGAAAATGTTCGTAACTTACACATGATATCTGCGTGACTTGAGAAACACTTCGCGATAACCGAAAGATTGGGTACAGTAAGACTTTATCTAAGACTCGTGGCTTCGAAAATGCCGACTAAAAGACCGAAAGAGTCCTTTTTCGCTCCTTAGCATACGGCATTTCAAATTCGCGAACTAAAAATTAACAAAATTAACTTCACTCTCGTAGTCAACAGATAATAGTACGATTCATCCGGCGTATGATCAATCTATAGAACTTTTTTTTATATAATCCGACAGGTAGTAAAAACGTGGAAATTTTTAACTAGTACAGACCATCTGATTCATATTCTAGTCCGGGCTAAACTAAAGGAGATAACTGAAGGATACTGGACGAACCCCACCTGTAACAAAATGTAGGGTAGAAAAAAATCGTGTATATGTCCTGGCATCCAGTGGAATCTACAACTGCAGAGTGGTATTCTGCGATGAGTTTGCGCCCTTGTACAGTCGAAGCACAACCACGAAACGTTCAGTTTCGTTAAGCTTAAGTTCTTGGTACGTCTAGAGCGGATTTTTTCAGTTGTCGCGACTGCGTCTTACCGTCACAATCCACACTATCGTTTTGTCAGTGAATGTCAGTGCCAGCATCAAGTGCACTAGATTCGCTCGCCCAACAAACAGGACAACATCAGAAACTGAACAAGGATAACTTCCGAGCCGTGCAACGTAAACCTCACACGAAAACGAAAACTCATTCTTCCATGCCACCCTCAATAAAGGTGATGCAAGGATACAACTTAGGGAAAAAATAAGTTTACTCAGCCTGCAACTACTACCCAAGTCTTGGGGTGTTTTTTAAGTGATTTCAAAGTTTTCGCAAAAGTTTAGCTTATAGTCTCCTTGCTCTGCTTTACATCCTGATGGCGTGTATACGAAGTACATTTTCATCCCTAGGACAAAAGTTTTACTCAACAATCTTCTCATACAGTCCGACGTCTTTAGGTCGAGGAGAAAGTTGTAAACTTATCACATACACTCTTCCAAAAAATTTTATTTTCATTTCCACTTTTTTTCCGCTGCATCCTTGTAGCTTGTTTAAATAGAGTTTAGTGAAGGAAATAGCCTTTTTTTGTCTTATTTTGTACTACAATCCACATATCTACTTTTTATAGTCCGAAAGGATATAAATCTACTAGATACTGTTAGCACACACACATCCTAGACACATACCTACCTACATTCACAAGTACTCTAACATATTTTAAAGGAATCATCATTTTTCTTAATGCACGTACACAGTACTTTGGGATTATTTGCGCGATGCGGAGAAAACGGAAAGAGTTTTAATCCTTGTATTTTGTCCTTATTGCTTGTTGGCAAATTTAATCCTTACAATAAAGTTCCATGGTGGATCACATGAAGGTCTTAGAGATTTGTAGAACTGTACAGAAAATATTTAATACGGAAATGGAGAAGAAGAAGAATAACAGGGGATGTAGACTATAGGAATTTATTCTCGTACGTAATAAAGGCAATACTCTGAAATTAGGTTAATTACGGCGACTTGGTTTCTGCAGAGAGAAATTTTATCATTTTGGTACTGGAACAGTATTGTGTATTTCTAGTTTTGTTTATTCGTGACTTTGTGTAATAGATCCGAAATTTAATCAATTTTAGTTTATTATTTTAAGCTATATAATAAGACATTGTTCTGAATTTTTAAAATCAAAAATTTGTTCCTCTGGAAAATTGGTAGAATTTAAATTTCAGTCCGTCTGTCCGCCGTACGCAAAATAGTTTGAAGCCTCGTTGCTTCCAAGCGCTTTAAGAACCTATTAATTTCAAATTATGGGTCGTCTGGGTGGACCCCTTGAAGTGGCAACTTTTTGAGGAATCGTAGTGTGAGAGAATGGTAGTAGTGTAAGGGAGAGGTGGGGCTAGCGTTTTAGACGAAAAATCTAATCTCATAGATCTCAAGAACCACTTATGGTAGATAGCTGAAACTTGGAGCATGTTCGGAGCCATAATAGTGGACTTATTTGCAGAAAAAATGGCCGTTAGGGATTGTGGCTATGGGGTGAAAAACAATGTGTATGAAACGCTAGAAACCTGGAATCGACACATTTTAGAATCCATACTCCTAAAGGATAATAAACAGACGGTTAAAAGTTTGTGGTTATCTTAAGGAATACTATAAGTCTACACATGGACTAACATTTCTACAAGGGGAGGGGAAGTGTGAAAAAAATTCTGATTTTTTTTTTCGTAAGTCCCACGTGATGAAAAGGAGAGAATTGATGATTATGTATAGCTACAATAGAGGCATCCTAGAAGTATACAATTACTTTATTATTTTCTAATAATAAAGTATTTTTTTATATGGGTCTATTGGTTTAAGTGGAAGCCCTGCCCACAGACAGAGTGCAATTGGCTCAATGGCCGTTTTGGTACCACAAACTCGTATTACATAGGTATCGTGTTAGATATTATTGTGACTGAAACAGATGGATGCTCTATTAAAAATATGTAAGAAAATTTTTTTTAATTATAGCCACCCTGTACTATTAAGGAAGAATAACAGCTCTCCAATTTTTTTCCTCGAAATCTCCCTCAGATCATCGTAGACGGGTTTGCCAAGTGCTCATTATTGGGTTCTAGCTAATTTTATTTACTTATTTATTAACGGGCCGTGGCTCTTGAATATATAAAATAGAAGCAGAATAGAAAAAATGTTATAATAGTTTATTAGAAATGAAATGTTTATTCTTATTTTATTTTCGGCGCATTGTTTACTGGAGTCTTTATTCTGTTCATTTCGCTTTTCTAAATAAATAAATAATTACAATAAAATAATAAAAAATAAAATTAAAAATAGGCAAATATTAATAATTGTAACATTTAAAAATAATAATTACAAATGAAAACTATCAATAAAAAATAAATAAGAAGGAAAGAGAAGCATGTAATACAAAAATAAATAGAAGAAGTAAAATAAAGCATAATATAAAATATAAAAATAATCACAGTGACTTAATATGATGAACACTGGATATTCGCAAAGAAAATGAAGTAGTAACTCTTACTAGTTCATGTTCTGGCAACTGCAGCAGTGTACATTGAGCCCAATTTAGCTACATACATGGTCCTTAATTGGCCATAGACTTGTACTGATCCCCGTGATTCTGGAGATATCTGCCAAGACCAAGAGGGAGTTCATAAATTAGCGCTATCCGTTGACTCCTTCGGGTAGCTGTCATACAAAAGTCCTTAATAAACATGTTCACCAATATTGAACGATAACTTTCGAACGCTTTAAGTTACGACTTTGAAATATTATACACATTAATTTTATAATAGTCGCAGCTGAAACTTATAATATGAAAAATGTCCCATAAGTCCTTTTTTTTTCGTAAGTCCCACGTGATGAAAAGGAGAGAATTGATGATTATGTATAGCTACAATAGAGGCATCCTAGAAGTATACAATTACTTTATTATTTTCTAATAATAAAGTATTTTTTTATATGGGTCTATTGGTTTAAGTGGAAGCCCTGCCCACAGACAGAGTGCAATTGGCTCAATGGCCGTTTTGGTACCACAAACTCGTATTACATAGGTATCGTGTTAGATATTATTGTGACTGAAACAGATGGATGCTCTATTAAAAATATGTAAGAAAATTTTTTTTAATTATAGCCACCCTGTACTATTAAGGAAGAATAACAGCTCTCCAATTTTTTTCCTCGAAATCTCCCTCAGATCATCGTAGACGGGTTTGCCAAGTGCTCATTATTGGGTTCTAGCTAATTTTATTTACTTATTTATTAACGGGCCGTGGCTCTTGAATATATAAAATAGAAGCAGAATAGAAAAAATGTTATAATAGTTTATTAGAAATGAAATGTTTATTCTTATTTTATTTTCGGCGCATTGTTTACTGGAGTCTTTATTCTGTTCATTTCGCTTTTCTAAATAAATAAATAATTACAATAAAATAATAAAAAATAAAATTAAAAATAGGCAAATATTAATAATTGTAACATTTAAAAATAATAATTACAAATGAAAACTATCAATAAAAAATAAATAAGAAGGAAAGAGAAGCATGTAATACAAAAATAAATAGAAGAAGTAAAATAAAGCATAATATAAAATATAAAAATAATCACAGTGACTTAATATGATGAACACTGGATATTCGCAAAGAAAATGAAGTAGTAACTCTTACTAGTTCATGTTCTGGCAACTGCAGCAGTGTACATTGAGCCCAATTTAGCTACATACATGGTCCTTAATTGGCCATAGACTTGTACTGATCCCCGTGATTCTGGAGATATCTGCCAAGACCAAGAGGGAGTTCATAAATTAGCGCTATCCGTTGACTCCTTCGGGTAGCTGTCATACAAAAGTCCTTAATAAACATGTTCACCAATATTGAACGATAACTTTCGAACGCTTTAAGTTACGACTTTGAAATATTATACACATTAATTTTATAATAGTCGCAGCTGAAACTTATAATATGAAAAATGTCCCATAAGTCCTTTTTTTTTTCGTAAGTCCCACGTGATGAAAAGGAGAGAATTGATGATTATGTATAGCTACAATAGAGGCATCCTAGAAGTATACAATTACTTTATTATTTTCTAATAATAAAGTATTTTTTTATATGGGTCTATTGGTTTAAGTGGAAGCCCTGCCCACAGACAGAGTGCAATTGGCTCAATGGCCGTTTTGGTACCACAAACTCGTATTACATAGGTATCGTGTTAGATATTATTGTGACTGAAACAGATGGATGCTCTATTAAAAATATGTAAGAAAATTTTTTTTAATTATAGCCACCCTGTACTATTAAGGAAGAATAACAGCTCTCCAATTTTTTTCCTCGAAATCTCCCTCAGATCATCGTAGACGGGTTTGCCAAGTGCTCATTATTGGGTTCTAGCTAATTTTATTTACTTATTTATTAACGGGCCGTGGCTCTTGAATATATAAAATAGAAGCAGAATAGAAAAAATGTTATAATAGTTTATTAGAAATGAAATGTTTATTCTTATTTTATTTTCGGCGCATTGTTTACTGGAGTCTTTATTCTGTTCATTTCGCTTTTCTAAATAAATAAATAATTACAATAAAATAATAAAAAATAAAATTAAAAATAGGCAAATATTAATAATTGTAACATTTAAAAATAATAATTACAAATGAAAACTATCAATAAAAAATAAATAAGAAGGAAAGAGAAGCATGTAATACAAAAATAAATAGAAGAAGTAAAATAAAGCATAATATAAAATATAAAAATAATCACAGTGACTTAATATGATGAACACTGGATATTCGCAAAGAAAATGAAGTAGTAACTCTTACTAGTTCATGTTCTGGCAACTGCAGCAGTGTACATTGAGCCCAATTTAGCTACATACATGGTCCTTAATTGGCCATAGACTTGTACTGATCCCCGTGATTCTGGAGATATCTGCCAAGACCAAGAGGGAGTTCATAAATTAGCGCTATCCGTTGACTCCTTCGGGTAGCTGTCATACAAAAGTCCTTAATAAACATGTTCACCAATATTGAACGATAACTTTCGAACGCTTTAAGTTACGACTTTGAAATATTATACACATTAATTTTATAATAGTCGCAGCTGAAACTTATAATATGAAAAATGTCCCATAAGTCCTTGAAGTAGTCGCCATACAAAAATTCTGTAAAATGTCCTAACTTACTTTATGGAACTCACAATAAATCAAAAAATCGAGTAGCCACTACACAAAAGTTCCTACCTGTAAGTAAAAGGTCATGTAATAATTTCTTGTGCACTCCTCATTCTTTTGATATATTTCCAACTAAAATATACCTAAATCGGCGTTCAGTATTTCATTTAGAGTATCATACGATTGGCTTGCAGCCGATCGTGACTGCGTTATGTCTTATAATAAGTTTTCGAAAATTTGTCTTAAAACAAGTGGTAGAACTGACGAGCTTAATCGATAAGGCCCGTTCCTACGATCGTCAGTAACGTTCTAACTGAAACTTTAACTGACAGTTAAATTTTAACTGAAGGTCGTAATAACGGCCCTTAGGGCCGGTTTTACAGTCGAGGTTTAAACCAAAAATTTGATTTAAACTTAGAAATTTGTTCGTAAGATCCTAAGTTAAAACCAAATTTTTGATTTAAACATCAACTGTGAAACCGGCCCTTAGAGTCTTAATATCAGTATTTTTTTCGACATACTTTTATGAATATTACCTTTCGCGTTCTGAAAGAGATAATGAAATACTACACCTGAAATTTGTTCACCCTAAAAAAGGGTGAATAAACCATTAAAGCTGTACATCACTTGAATAAACTACGTGTGTAACACACGCACCGAAAATAGATAAATAGCACGTGTAATCCTTTTTGCGCTCGAAGTGAAAATATTATTTCGGGAGATATGCGAAGTATCTGAAATTACATCAGGTCTAGTCGGTATTAATACAAAGCTTAGTAAAATTCCTTTGTCACCTTTTCAAGACCGTAAGAATTTTCGGTATTTTGAGCAAACAAAGAGGTAAACTGAATTCCATTTAGGACGACGAGATTTTCATTTTTGTCGCTTGTCTACAGCAAAAGGGACGAACCTATAATAATCATGATGTAATGTGAGTTAATATAATAGCTCTCTAGCTGATAAATAATTTAACAGGAGCTCTCATCCGACAACAGTGTACAGAAGGAAATCTTCTGGGATTAGTAATAAGATGATTTGGTGGACGAATAGGGGCCAGGAAATGGATCCTTTTTTTTATGAAATCAATCTGAGAAAGTATTTTGTATTTTGAGCCCAAGTAGTGTTATCGATGACATTATCGATAAGGCCTGGGTAGGACGATTTTATCAATCTTAAGATTGCTTACATAGCATATAATTTTGTGAACTAATTTCTAAATTGATCTTTCATATAAATCAAAATCGGACTGCTCTAGAAGTTACATAAAACGTCCTTGAAGTCTATCTCCATAACATGCCCTTTTCAAAGGAGTTGGGTACAAAGAAATTTTATACGGAGCCTTATAAGACAAATTGCTGGCTATAGTTTAATCTTAGTAAGTTAATTTTGCACCTTAAAAATAAATAAATACAAGTACGTCCGAAACACTTGATATCTCACAGACTATCCCTCAGCATACAACCTTTTGCCTAAATGCCGGAAGCTTCATTTAAACCAGGAAATTGAAGCAAATTAGGTCCGTTTCCGACCTGATGAAGAAATCGGCATTTAATAGCAATATTAAGCTTATACAAGAAATGTTTAATATTCGCCATTACGTTGGAGCCCTTTGTATTCCGATCCTATAAAAATTAAAGATAAACTGCTAAGGACTAAGGACTTACGGTATTCGGATTGATAATTGGACTGATATTTAAGAGAATGGAAATTGGACCAGTCACAGAAATAGTGACAATGAATAAAACATAGCCAGAATGAACACTGAAGAACATGAAAGAAAGAAACAGCAAGCACTGGATCACATATAATTAACAATAAACGGAAGAAACATGGCTTAAGAATAAACGCAGAAAAAGAAGAAACACTGACAAAAGGAAGAACAGATGCCTTAAAAAAGAAGGTCGAGGAGAGCCATGGAAATATAGCTCGACTAACTGGACCTGTGTTTTGTTTCCGCCAAATCACAGAATCGAGGACGACGAAGTACTGGACAGACGGCCGTCAGTAAGCGGTCTCGATTCTACGCATGGCTTTGGATTTGTAATTCCACTTGAAGTATTTTGGAACTTCCAGGACGACAGTTGGTCTACACTGGGTTGTGGCTTTGTAGGTTCACCATAAAGGAGCTTGAGTTAGTCAGTTAGTGGGGCGAGATTCATCCGAAACGAGCGTAGCCACCAAGGCCGAGATGGAGCCATCTGAGACCAGCACAGCCAGCAGTGACGCCACATCTACGAACAAGCTGACCCACAACGTACCCAGTTTATTTGCTCATGGCAGGGTGCATTAGTCACCAAGGTACTCCCTAACGTCCACATTCAGTACTCGGCAGACTACATTGGTGACCGTCGTCAGCCATATGCCTCGTGGAAAGGTACTCGTATAATATTGATAGGTATAATTTTGTTGGCGTAAATACTTATTAATCTTTATTTCTGGAATACGATTGGTTCGAAATAAACTTGAGCTACAAAGTAATCTGTACGGAGTAGATTTTTAGATACTCCGGTTATCAGTTACAGATAAGTCGATACAGTAATGTAATCAAATGAAAGAAGATACATTTTATTACATCATCATAAAAGCAAAACTTTATCAAATTCCAACTATATTAAATACAGAACGCAATAGAAGGAACCATCCATTACAATTCACATACAGCACATATGTTCATTCTGTCATAAGAAGACGGAACTTTGTAGTTTAGAAATTGAAATGCAAGACTGACTCAATTGGTTATCAATCACTTTGTAAGAAATTGAATTTACAATATCCTGAAAATGCTTTCTGTATCCATTCAAAAATTGCTGCAAGGATCTCCGTAGCCATAGACGACTATTGAGTTCAGCTCTTCAGAGTGAAGTAGATTTCTAGTCGAGTTAAACCTGGTACCGGATATGGAATTCATATCGTTTTGAAACCGATGGTGCATTTTCTTTACTTCTCAATAGAACATCGCCACATTTGAAAAGTTTCCACTTCGGTTGTTCCGACAATACGAGAATATCCTATTTCATACAGTCCAGATCTCAAAGTAGTATTCCAGTCACAGATAAGGTTCATATTTAAATCTAAAACCATTAACAACATCACACAAAAGTACAGAGATATAAATTGAAGTTTTAAAGGACCGAGTTACCGAAGAAGAGTTTCAAACTCCTTAAAAAAATGAGTGTATAAAATAAACGGGTAATCTTAACAATTCAAAAGAGACAAGATGTTTGAATTTTCATTTTTCATTTAATCGTTTCCAATTCAAGTTCACCATAACATCGATATTACAGATCCGGCTCGACGGATCAAAGAGTATTCGATTCATTTAGAAAAAGGATGTTTCAATTAAATTATGTATATGGTACCATCAATTTCGAAAACAGCGTGTATTTATAGGCATTCAGGATTAGTAAAGCTACAAATATTTTTGGAAGAAAAAAATGTTGATGATTTAAGAACTGGTGACTCTTAAAATCAACAATAGTAGTTGAAATTTTTCAGCCAACAAAAGTTAGAGACGTTCTCTAATACCTATGTTAAGTTTTTTATCGGATGATATATTGATAATTGATTTCTTGATATTTGGGTTATTACCGCAAAAGTAGATTGATAGAGTGTATTGTTACATGTAAGCCAGGCAACTACGCAACTCGATCGGTTTCGAATAATGGAAACAGCAACAACAGAATAGCTAGTTGCAAAGTTTCCTAATAAAAAGCCTAGTTGAAGTATACAAGGGGCAGAACAAATCAAAGGGTAACACCTCCTATTGGATTATTCTCGCATGCACCGAAACAGCGTACGATCTTCTACGTAAAGGGTCGTGTACACTAGCAAGTAACTTGCGACATTTATTGCTAGAGAAATTTGGTGCGATGTTTACACTATCTATCAAATTGCAGCACTTTTACTCTAGCAAGTAGCTCTACAATAATCTTGCAAGTAAAACTTGCTCTTTCGTGTCCACTTCATCATCAAAGTTTCGTTGAACTGTCAAAACGAAAAATGAAAATACCACAACTCTGGATAAAGTTCCACATTGGTAATGAACAATAACGTGTCCTCGGACCTCCACTTGGATATTCCGTTCATATTTCGCATGTAAACTATAGAACTATCACACCTAAAACTGAACTTAAATTGACTTCCAATGCAACTGTACTGACTTGCTGAACAATTTCGGAACCGATCGGAACTTTCTTTTGAGATTTCAAGTCTCGAAAATTAGAAACTTGCTTGAAGAGGCAAAAACTTGGTCAAATGCGCTCTCGGAACCGTGTACACATGCAGCAATAAATATCTTAAGAGCAATAGCAAGTTTTGCTAGTGTACACGAGCCTTAAGGGAAACTCAATAATCTTGCAACTGAATGTATAGGTTCAACGAGAGCAGAGACTTCAACCGCGAACTGTTCAAGACAGTCTTTAAAACACACACGATTGTATGCCGATGCCCATAACAGTGATCCCAATACACAAAACAAAATCTCTCTTTCAAATTCATATTTAACAGTGGCTTCGTATTAAGCCAAATGACAAAAAGACTAAAACGAAGAAAGTGGAAGGAACCTAAGGAATCTAATCTAATTTAGTCAACGCACTATAAAAAGAACTGTGAACATGTCCTTCGAAACGATTAAATTGAAATCCGGAATAACTTGCGTAACCTTTATAACAAAGGAAGCGTCATAAGGGCTCCTTTTTTCCGAAAAAGTCATAATCAAACATTTATCATTTCATAAGACGAACACACTAAAACTGTCCGTATAGAAGAGCCTCTAAAAAATTCATTAACTTGTGGTTATATTTTTAGAGGAGCGGAAATAATAAGAGTCATTCCCGGAAAAAGAAATGGACCATCAAAAAACCATAGGACACACACGTGATCTTGGCTATTTTCCCAGCGCCCATACCGTCGCACCCGCATAATATTCATACCATCCCGCCGCCGCCCTCCGATACCATAAGCACATAACTTTCCCTCGTAAACACTTTTCCCAACTAACCCACTTCACCCGGATGACATGTCATTTGGAAGCCCAATGCGTAAATCCATCCTTCATCTGCGAATATCATAAAACAAATCCCCGGCTCAACTTTGCCATTTTATCTCCGCCGTGATCCCATCTGTGCTCTGCTTTCCTATTCCTCCCGTATCCTTGCGAACTTCGTGTTTGCTGAAGGCACTACGGAGAATCCGGTCACCATTTTTCATTTATTCCCGGTGACAAATTATGGTCAGGTATTGATAAATTCGGGGCCATGCATGGGCATCTACGCCACGGGATACTGTGGAAGCCGGGCGACGGATAAATGGCTGCAAGTCGGAATCCTGAAATTGCTTTTTCATAGCCACCACCTACACCACTAGACCGTCACCTCTTGTCGCCAGGTAGCGCCCAGCATCAAGGACGGCAGTAGGAACACATATATGTACCTAAGTCTGGAATTTGTCTCTACCAATTCGGAATAACTAGGCTAGGTGAGAAATTAAGGGATGTAGGGTTTGACGTTGAAGTAGACAAAGCTACTGGGTCATCAATGCGGTTAACTAATGAGCAGGTTTGGACGTAAGGCAACGGTCATTTCAACCAACTCGACATACCGGAACAGGTATGAAATACGAATTACCATAGTATTAAATTTAATTCGGAATTTAGATGTCACCCCTGAATATGTATGACACAAAACAAGCATGTAGTGCAGATTATGCCAACAGGATCAGTGAGAGCTGCTCACGGCAACCAAAGCTGCTAAGTTCCTCGTGACATTTTAAACGCCAACACACGTTGTTCAAAAGACCTAAAACCTAATTGTTTTTGGGTCTTATACGAATCGTTTGCTCATCTCCGTCTAAATGAATCCGTATGTGACGGCAAATATCCCAATTCCCAATCAGATTTTGGTCGTTGTCTTAGCTTAGTCTGTCTGGTTGAATAGTAGCTGCCAAAGTCAAAGAGAGAGTAGACTTAAGGGGTTATACCACTCTAAAGTTTTGGAGAAATCGATTTATTTTTATTATTTTAAATGGTTCCCTAGGACCTCAAAAATGCTGTCCGAAAAGATTATGCCCGGAAAGTCTCTAAGAACTCGGTTTTCGATTTTTAGTACAAAGCATATTGCAAAACTACTCATGATTTTCTACTACTCAAAACATCAAAACGGAAAAACCGAGACGTCATCGCAAAAACACTTTACAGCCGCCATTTTGAATTTAATCTCTTAAAAAAAATTACTGTACATAGTCAATAACATGTATTATAAATATCCATTTTTGCTATATCGATTTATTTTGAAGTTTGTCAGAAAAAAAATTCCGAAAAAGGCCTATTTTTCAGCCTCTAAAGTGACATTATTAATTCAATAAAGTGGCTAAATTATAATTTTATTGGTGCATATTTATCGTTGAACCTGTGAGATTTTCATTTAAACTTGAATGAAAGTTGCTAGCTATTATCAATTCTTGGAGTAGGTCGACTCTTCTTAATTTAAAAATTATTGACCTAGGAATTCGGGCCAGCTCGTGGTGTAAAACTTATATTTCCTGTGAACCTTCTTCCTATTTTAATCATTCTATCACTTATATTCATTTTTGGCGGGTCCTGTGAGAATATTTACGTTATTGACTTCCATACATGACAATGTTTAATCTACCACATTCTAAGGAATATGCATAACCCTTACTTAAAATTTAGCATCTGTGCGACATTTAATCTTCTAAGAAAGGGTACATACTATCTACTCAAAACAATCCTGAAGTTTTTTTGTTAAACTGCGAGGGTGGATCACTCTAATTCCAAATCTGGAAATAAAAGCACACACCATCACGTATCATTCACCCCTATAACAGCAACTACGTTAAAGGGGGTGAATGATACCGTGGGAATATTCAGTTCAAATTTTTCCGTGAGTAGAATTTCCCCCTATTCTTTTTGGGATGTGAATCAGGTGAAAGAGTGGTTTGGGGACCGTTTTCAATGAAAACTTTAAATAGTAGGAAGAATGCAGAATTCAAAATATTTAAGGAGGCGGTAGAGCACATAAGTGGAGAGATAGCCATTTTTCAAACATAATCGTACATGCATTTATGCTAAAACACTGAAACTTCAAGTGTGGTAAGTAAGTGTATGTATGTATATGTATAGAAAAGAAAATGTTAACAAAAATTTCAAATTCTCATTGGTGTACGGCAGTAAGCTTTTCACGAATTTCATCAGATCTCTTAATTTTGACGAAGTATTGAATTAAATTTACTTTTGCAAATTTTTCAATCAATCGCTCAAAAATTGCTATCTTTTTTTCAATATTCAATTCCTGAAAGGATGTAAGGCGGTTTTGCACGTTGTAACGAATTTTGACATATCTATTGGGTCTAATGAAGCTTTGTTTTGTTGTTTCAATAAATCTCGAGAAATCGAACTAATTTTACTTGCTGATTTTGCAATGGAGTGTATTAGAATTGCTATACAGTTTTTTCGATTTTCAACGCCAAAGATGTAAGGTGGTTGGGTATATTTTCACGAACTCCGATATTTCTCTTAAAAAATAAGTAGGAAACAGTAAAAACAATTCAATATCTCATTATAATGTGAGGAATTTTATAATTCGGTAGGAATCCCTTACACCCCCTTGGGGGCTTAATTTTTAAAAATTTTGAAATTAGTGTTCTATTATATAAAAAGTTTGATATCTAATCAAACCTAGGAAGTACAGGTAAGCCTCCTACAACGCGGTACTTTTCCAAAGCGATTTCGCTACAACGCGGTTCAGGTAATGCGGAAGTTTTTCTACAACGCGGTACTTTTCCAACGCGGTTTCACTACAACGCGGTTCAGATAATTTGCAAGTTTCCTTCAAAGCTTTTTTGTTCAGCTAACCTATCAAGGATAGCTGATGTTGCTAGACATTGTAATCTTAATGAATCTTCAATACAAACTATTAAGCTAGCTGAAGACTACATCACACGTTTCGTTGTATCCGCAGCGTCTGTACTTGCCAAAATTACTGTTCGTCCAAGACACAATGGAAAAAATGGAAGAAGCGCTTGCAGTTGCAGTGTAGGATATGACCACAAAACGGTTACTTTTAGGCACTTAAAATATTTAAATGGGTCAGTGTTCAACTGATGAAACCAGTCATCAATTCCTTGACAGCAATGGTTGTTACAAGGATGCTGCAGCAGCGAATGAATGTCCATCAAAGCTTACGAAAATAATCCATGAAGGGTTATTTCGCACAACAAAAATTTTACCCTAAGAGGTATTGAAAGAGGCTTAGATATGTATAGCGAAGTAGTTGAGAGTCCTTTTACGGAGAGAGTCAACATTTTTAAAAGAAATCTTCAACAACGCTTTAAAAACAAGCGTTTTATATATTTAATTTAATAAACAAAAAAAGAAAATTCATCTTTTAGAACCGAGCTCCGGTTCTTATATTTTCATATCTCCTACAACGCGATTTCTTACAACGCGGCATTTTCTTGGAACGTATCTACTGCATTGTAGGAGGCCTACCTGTATGTCGAAAATTTAGAAAAATCACACTTACATCACAATATGGTTGAATATCGTTTTTGGTAGTTATATTGCAACCTCTTTAACCTTGGGATTGATTATAAGAAAATCCTAAAATTGGTTTGTCGGTTTTTACTTGCGGAAATTAAAACCAATTTGATATCTAATCAAACCTTAGAGATATGGTGAAAATATCAAAAAACTTATTCAACTCCCTTATACCCACTTGGGGGTTGAATAGTTTTGGCATACTACATATCTCTATAAAGAAAGCCCGAGGTAGTGTAGTGTAATGTGTTATATGAAATGACGGAATTCGAGATAAAGTATTCAACCCTATTATATTACTTTTAGAGGTATAGTATAGTATATATATAATGACATTAGCCTCCATAGATATGATGACATTAGCCTCCTTCACTTAGACGTTAGAGTTCGTTCATTGTGCTCCTCGACGTTTCGGGAAAAAAAATATAAAAAGCACGTTTACAAGCCTAGTACGCTACCACTCGACTACACTCGGCCTATGAGATATGGAGATATGCATTTTAGAATGTGTCGATCTCGGCTTTTTTACGTTTCGAACACATTATTTCACCACCTATTCCCACACTCCTTCACTCATATTGTTAATTTTTGCAATTTGGTCCACTATCGAGGCTCTCTATAAATTCCAAGTTTCAGTCTCCTAGCATAAGCAGTAGCTGAGATCTAGAAACCAAATTTTTCAGTTAAAATGCTTCTTCCACCTCTCCCGCCACACCCTCAGCACTCTTAAAGAGGTCACTTCAAGGGGTCTACTCTGTCTACTCAGAAAAGAAAATCAATTTAATAGCTCATCCGATTTGGGAACTATAAGTCCTAAAACGATTTTCGTATGGCGGACAGACGGACTGATAATTTTTTTGCTTTTTTCGTTTTTATTAGTCATAAAACGTGTACAAATTTTTTTTTAAAAGAATCGATAACAATACTTTGATTATTAAAACAATAAATTAAAATAACTTAAGGCCTCATATCACCCTGAAAATCGATTTTATTTTTTTTACAAATTATTATGTCTTATACTTTCAAGAAAAAATTGAATTTAGAAAATTCCACTCCATTACAAAGTTATAGCACTAATACATCGGTTTAAAGCGGTTTCCTGGCTATTTGCCGCGCCACTATCAACAGCAGCGTTTAGCATATATTTTTTCCCAAAAGCCGAGTATTATAGAAAACAAGGTCATTCACAGGACCATTTGTGAAAAACACGAAGATAAAAGAAGAAGAAAGCGTACAGTACGAAGCTAGAATGGGAGACTAGCCGTAAGTTAACGTTTTACCTATCAAAAACTTTAAACGCATTTTTCTCGAAACTATGTCAGTTTTCAATATTTTTCAACTTTTTTTTTCAAATTTTGATAACTGTTTTCTCTATAGTCTGTCGAGAGCTTTTTTTAATTTTTTGCTGGGAACGTTTTTTATAAATTATTAAACGCAAATTTTTCTTAAAAAAACTGATTACTAAAGTTTGAAATACTGTAACTTACTTATTTTTGAAAAAAAAAAAAAAATCTCTCCGATAGGCTATAACTACTACATTCTTTTACAAAATTCTTTTTCATTTTTGCAAATTGAATTATTTTTAGTGAAGTTATAATGCCGACCAGCAGGCGTGGTGGTTTTCATAAGTAGTCCGTTTATACCAGTAAAAAACAATGTGAATATTAAAAAACAAAAACAAAATTTTTTTCTTTCTATAGTTGAATATATATTAAGAAATGTGAAGCCAACAATTAAATTTTTTTTTCACCAAATAACCTTCATAATAGTTTTTCAAATTTACTCGATTTTCAAGGCGTTGAGAGTTATATGAGCCCTTAATAGCTCAAGGAATTTGGGAGCTTCTATCCGTTAAACGATTTTAAATTCGGCGAACGACGTACTATACGGCGTACGGACGGGCTGATTTTTTTTTCTTTGGATCAGATAAAAGGCCATGTAATTTGCTTCTTCGTACACGAGTTAATCACTTCCTTCTCGTATTTTAATAAATTGTTTATTTTATGTATTTACACTGTGTCAAATATTTTTGAATTTATTTAAATCGCATACAATCTCTCCTCAACAGGTCTGAAGCGTTCAGTTTCGTATTTGCTTAATATCAATCCCATTTTCACTGAAGAAAATATTAAAGGAAGTCAAACGTAGAAGAAGTTTAATGTCATTTACATGAAACATTCAGCAATAATCAGCAAACTTGACGAAAGTTAAATAGTTCAAACAAAAATTTTAAATTATCCTTTCAACAGCTTTTAACCTAAAATCCTCGAGTTTGTAAAAGTACCTAATTAAGCTATCAAACAACTAAACAAACTCACTTTGTAAATAATTGTCGAAAATGATTCCGCTGAACAAATTTTCTGAAAAGCCGGGGCGACAAGGTCCTTTCGTAAATGTACAGAGGCATCCCATACCTACGCAAACAATTACATCCCCTCCTGAACAATCATCTTTAAAACTGCTTAAGTGATGGTATCCGATTATTTTGACTTTAAGCTTTTATCAGTACAAGGACGAAAAAAAACGCGACATTCTTTCTTTGCAGTTTTGCCCGCGAGGTTTTCAGGTCCTAACTACGAATTACGCGGAAAAAAACGTGTTTTATTTAATCTACCCTCGAACGGGGGGACTGCTAGCTACTTGTCGAAAAGGAGTCGAATGGTCTCGAACAATTACCGTAAAATCAAAGAAATAAAAAAAAAACAATTTCGCATTTCAATTCACTGAGCTATACGTAAAAATTTGTAGCGTTCAACGCTAGTAAAAGAAAAACAGGACAGAATACCGCGTACCAGACGAAAGTGTCTTTCTCTATCTCCCGGGAGGTGTTTATTGTTCTCGTGGGGGAAGTTGGCAAGGACGAAAAAATAATGGGCGCCGGAAGAAAGGGCGCCCGATGTAAAGCGACGGAACTCACTTCGTTGCTATTTGCTACCGCTGCGTTTTAGTTTTCCTCGCACCTGAAATCCTTGTCAGTCCCGCTCCTTCCCAGGTACCACCGGCTGCTACTACTACCGCTGACTTATTTAAGCCGGGAGCCCCTACCAGCTAGTCGCTACAATTTATGGAAGGACTAAGCAAAGTAATAAAAAGTTGCTTAAGTTTCATTTTCGTTGCTTTCGCCCCGTTTGAAACGGCGTGGGCTCCGCAAATGGAAGAGTACATTCTATTTTCTTTTCTTTTTTTGTTCACTTTCCTATTTCCTCTGCTTTACTTTCTTTTCACGGAAATCTTTTCTGCTAGATTTGCAAAGAAAGCCCGTCTACTGCCATCTTACATCGAGCAGAAGTTGCTAGTTGGTGGCGAGCACCCCCTGAACGGAAAAGAAAACAATAAAAGTAATAGAACAGAATGGTTAACATTGCTGTTTACTACAATTGTAGCTCGCTTTAGACGTCTGGTCACAGAATCCACAGGATGAAAACAGCGAAGGCATCGCAAGTTTTATTCATTCCAAGATGGTAAGAGCAAATCGAGATGAAAAGTGGTTGGGTAATTTCTTTTGCAAATATTACATTTCGATAGGAGCACTACTTAGCCAATTGATTTTTAATGTGTTCAATGAATTTTGATTTTTTTTTTATCGAAAGGGAAGGATTCATTTCGCGTTCAACTGTGTTTACTTGAGTCTGATAAGACTTTTATGGTTTTACATAACACGCACCTCAAAACGTGCTCTCACCGTAACTATATATTTTCGCTGCAAGCAAAACTTATAGTGGGTTTACACTCACCCATGAGGCTCGCCTCGAGGCGAGAAGCTACCCCCATCAGGCCATTGCAAACCGGTTCTCAATGTAAGACTCTTGCGACTGCACGAGCTATTTCATTGATTGATTTTTGGTGGGGATAGAGGCTCGTCGCAAACGCTGAGTGTAAATGCACCATTAGAGAAACATTGGCCTCGTATACACCGGTAGTAACATAGTTCGTATTAACAGTAAAGCCGTATTAAGAAGCGGTGTAAACGTGTGGTATTAAGTTATTCCAGTTCCGCCTGTGGATAAGAACTAGACTAAATTAGACTAGATTAGATCTAGACTAAATTAAACCGAGCACAGTTGAAAGGCATTATGGCAGCACTAAACTTTTACTATTTTTGCATTTTCATAGATGGCGCCCTGCGTTTAATTCAATTTGTAGCAGGTAATTGCACGCGAGTCACGCAATAGTCTAGAATAGTCGTGGGAAATCAAAAAAAAATTTACGAAAATTTAAATCTATGTGTAATACAGAGATAGTGTGTTCAAAATTAATTAAAAAGTCTTTATATTTCTGTGAATTTTCTATAGAGTTTCATCGCTAAATGCAATAATGGGCAACTACGCGTATACAGTTTATCCAAGGAATCTACCAACAGGATTAATAACCCTGCTTAACTCAATTAGAATATCTGTTCGACATGTGACATTTCACCTGCATGTCAACTTTACATATAACGTTTGAAGCAAAGTGAATTAACTTAGTACGCTCAGGCGGTATCAACGGCAATCGTATTATAACTTAATACCAAGAACAGTTTAATACGTCCTAACTATTGCGGTATTTACGAGGCCATTGTTGGCATTGAAGATTTTCACTGACTACCTAATTCATTAAGGACTCAACACAGTACGTACTCTCGTTTGTATAATACTATAGCAGAATTTGTACTACTATTGGATTTCATGTACTTGTTGCCTTTTCACCATCACGCGAACCTGTGCGAACTGAAACAACAAGCTCGTGCCAGTTCGTAACTGTTGCAGAGGTTGGCGTAACCTGATGGCAGTTTTTGAACGCGAACCAAAGGAGCTCGCACTGAACTCGAATACAGTGCTTACACAAAAAGAAATTCGTCTCAGAAAAGACACTACTCAACTGAACTGAACTCTTCTGACACAAGTACCAACTCACATTCGCGTTCGCGATGATATTCGCGTTCGCGATGATATTCGCGCCGATGGATTCGAAACTAAGGAATTCGTATGGAACACGAATGTAGTAGGTATTCATACACTCGCTCGTGCATGCGATTGTTATGCGAATGTTTACGGAAACGCAACAAATTACGTGAACAATGAAAACTTTCATATTCTGAACGACTTTTTTATGAAGAACACATGACTCAAAAAAAAGAATAAAGCCAAGTGCTTAAAGTTGAAGGTAAAATGTGACACCTTGGATGAATTATCTGAAGGTTCTCGCATCGAGAAGTCAACTATCAAGACTTTAAAATATGAGGAAATGTATTTAACTCATTTGTTGAACATAGAAAAGTGAAACCTTAGATTTAAAATTGGTAATGCAAATAAAATAATTTTTTATTGAAACATATCTTTTGATTTCTTTCAAAAATTCAATTCATTTTTAGTTTGAAGTAACTTCGAAAGATATCCCGGGCACAAATTAAGATTAGGCCACGGATAACCGGAATCTAAAGAAGGAAAGAGTTAGTAACATGGTTTATGCATGTATTAAGGCGAGAAGGAAAACAATGGGAGCACCAGCAGATTAGACAACATGAAAAATTAAATTCGAAATTTTAGGTGTGTTTCGAATTGAAAAATTATGAGATACCTACATAATTTGAATTTACCTACTGCAGTACGATACGAATTAGGGATGTTACGGAGCTTCGACTCCGACTCCGAAAGGTCGGAACTTCCGATTTATTTTAACCTCCGACTTCGACTTCGGCTCCGAAAATTTTGAATCGGAGTTTATAACGAAGATCAAAGATTTTGTCTACTGTTTTATGTATTTAAAAGAAGTTGAATGAAGAAAGGTGCGAACGTTTTTGGGAAGTAAGGACCTTTTGTTTTAGGTCATCACATTCAGTATGGTGGGAACTTGATAATTTATTATGAGACCCCCCCCCCCCCCTCTTCATACTATCCTGCGCACGGGCCTGCACTGATGAGATTGCGTGGCTGGAATAGAAACGAGTCTGGGCTGCCAAAAGGTTATTTTAGATAATAATCCTGATTTCCCAGAGGTGGTAGTACAGGTATCTGGTTTAGTTCACTTCACGCGGCCATTCCTCTTATAGAAAAAGGACCAATCAATAAAGTGTTATTTGCTTTGAGATGTGTTTCTTACTTGATGAGTTTGCATTGTAATGTCTTCTTGTTAAAAAAAAAACTGCCTTAAAGCTAACACTTAACACATCAAAATGTCTTCTACTCAGCCTTCGGCTCCGGCTCCGGCTTCGGCTCTGGCTCCGACAAACCAGATTTGAGAACTCCGGCTTCGGTTCCGGTATGCCCACCTCCGTAACATCCCAAGTACAAATATAATACCTTTGCTAATTGGTATGGCACCAAATTCAAAAATAACGTATTACATGCTCAACCGATATAAGTTTTACGGAAACTGATATTATCTCCATTAAGGATCCTGGAGGAATACTCGGCTGCCTGCATCGAGGACATGATTCCTATCTCTATGGCTATAGCGGTTAATGTATGATCCCAAAGGGGGTTGTCTCATGGGGCATGGCTTTCCAAACATAACATTTGAGATGCTATTGAAACATACCTAATGGGGTTTCAACCTTAGTTTAAGTTTAATTTTAGTTTAGTTTAGTTAGGTTAAGAATTCAGACAATAAACCATACGAGCGATTGGCAAAATACAAGTACTTGTCTAACACATTATTCACTCTCGGCAGAGGTTGGAATTTATATCTCTACGTTGTTGTTAAGAAAATAGATCGGTGTCGAGGTTATCACAGATTTTCTGACACTGAGTCTGAATCTGACAATTTGAATTGTCAGAACTGACAATTTAAATTGTCAAAGTTTTTATTTTCTTTATTTGCCCATGTTGTTCGAAATTCGAAATTTTAAGGAGGAGCGTGAGGGTACGATTTCTGAATCTGTCATATCGTATAGAGAACTGAACCGGTGGGGTAACCACATCTATATATCAGTGATGCTACCTTGGTAACCACAGCACTACCCAATGAAGAAGACGTGAACCATTCCAAATACACCACCGAATATGCGACGAAGCACTCGGCTCAACACGTGCAGTATATAAGCACAACAAAGTTTGCTGCCGAATACAGTTTTTATTATGGTGGAGCGAGATCACGATCAGTTTTTACGCGAAAACACTTGTAAAGCAATTTGGATTGGGAGCAGCGAGCAGTGACCAAGCGCTAGTGTGGTAGTAGTGTAGTCCAATTTTCATCTGGTTAAGAGAATGCATATCAGTCTAGAAACATGGCCAATAAAACTGTGATCTTTTTAATATCTTAGAACTCTGACAATGTTGATATGTTACCATACACGCCCCATTTTTGCATAATGCCATCAGGTATGTGGATGGGAGAGTAACATAGTGTACTCTTTCTACTTTTCATCCAACATGCGCCAAAAACTACAAAAAAGTGAACAATTTTACACTTAGAGAAATAGTATAGTACCCTAATAATAAACCTATTTGCACAGTTAAAACTACACAAAAAAACAACCTTGTCGTACTATTCGATATTATTTGCTGCAGCTGTGCATTATCCGTAAACTTGTTTATCTTTGACCAATAGAGCCGCAACATCGGAGCAATATGTATGTAACTTTGTTCCTTTCCTGACCCAACAAATTGTCTCTGAGATAAATAAAATTCGGTTTTGGATACGCTGAGAAGCGTTTGTCCTACACTACCCCAAACTATACTAAACATTGGATAGTCCCTCGCACATTCTACATAATTGTTCGATGTTGTTGCAGCGGAGGTTTCGTGCAGCGTTCCAATCCAAACTACTTTTATGTACAACCTGTACCTTTGATCAGTATTCTAATGTTCAATAGTGCTGCCAAGGTACCTATAAAAGCGCTACTGTAGGTCGCAAGTTACACGGTAGTGGTCAACGTTCAACGCCATGTTCGAGCATTACCTTCAATGGCCGACATTAAATTTCAAGTATCAAAGTTTCGAATCCTCAGCGGTGGCAAAATTACTTAGCTTTACATTATTTTCTGCTTTGGCTTGGTCGAATGGCGCGTCCACCCCCCGACTCCCGCACTTTAGAAATCTCGAAACGCGAACTTTTCCGCCCAGAATATAGAGCCATCGTTATGCACCAATTAATTCGTAATTTCAACCACCTGATGATTTCTCTGGGGCGTCCATTGAACAATTTTGCTCCTCCCCGGTAGAGTCTGGACCCTTCAAAGTGTTGAAAATATTAATGAAAGTGCGCTTCGCGATGAAAGTAATATTTTAAAGGATTTGGACACGTTTTAATTATTCCGAGTGGATAAATTGGATAGAAATGAAATGCTTCCTCCGTTCGTACAAATCTCATCATGGCTAAGGGAAAATTTATTAAAAAGGACCCTCCATGAAGCGGTGTGTTGGTATGGTGCCATCGCGAAACGATTTGAATAACTTTCGAAAACAGCTACGGAATGTCCTTATTTCGTTTTTACGAACCTTCCAACCCAATGACATAATGAGAGTTTTTAAGGTATCCGCGAGGAAGCTAGTCGTTCCCTACCTCGTTCCCGATTGGCGAAAGCCTACCGTGAAGTGAGTTTGATGGTGAAGCAGCCACCATGAATGACTTTGTTCTTAATTAATCTGGTCTCGCTTCAGTTGTTAATAACTAACGTACGGTTTGCTGGAAGATAGCTTCTCTTACAACGCGAATAAGATTCACGTTCCGCCGTCTTTTTGATGGAACGTAAGGACATAAAGTCAACTGTAACTTGTATAGCGTCGAATTGAACACGGAACATGGAAATGCTTTCAAGTAAATTGAGATTTTATACGATTTTCAGTCATGCCCTTTAAAATAACGTTTGACGCTCATTTTCGTAGTGTGTTACGATTTGAAACTGAACCACCCCATTTGGTTTGTTGTTTGTTTTTACGTATTTTTTTTGTACGTTTGTAGACGCGTGATTAAAGTTGTAGGACATACGCTTCAAGTCATTCAATTCAATTTGTTTGGATTTAAAGTCATTAAGGAAAATGAAGCAATTGCAGAATGTTTTTATGATTTACGGGGACACATTAATCCGGCAGAACTTTTTGTTATTAAAAAAAACAAGGTATATGATAGCTGCGGTTGTAGTAGGAGACTATATTTCGTAAGGACCCTTAAATGCTTGATTTGACTAGAAACAAAAACGTTTAGCACCATTAAACTGCAAATGAAATGATTTCTGTTAAGAATGCCACCATATTTGAATTCAGTTGCCTTCTGGAACCAAGAAGGGTCAAAAATCCTTTTGGCACCTTAAAAGCCATTCAATAGAAATTAAATTATATCACCAATGAGTATTTACCCTGAAGTAATTAAAAAACATGAATGTTTTTGGACAGTCAAGCTAATTACAATTTATTCGCTTCAAATTAACCAAGGGTAAGAAATATTATCGGCATTTGAACACAAAATTTTCTGAGAAATCCATAAATACCATATCTTTAAATGAACGTATAAATCCAAGTTCAAACAGTTTCGTATCTGCCTTGAATACATACTATAATCTTGGATCGCAGTGTACAAGAAAAAAACTTACAAGATTCGAAAATACCACACTCAAGTATAGGGAAAAAATATATGCGAAGTATTCCACTCTCGTGCCACGTGCCGCACTTATACCAAAAATAAACATAATTAGATTTTATTGAATTATTGGCAAAAAGTGTAATCCTTCGCTAGAATAGCTTTATGTGGTTGCATATTCCGATTTCGGATATCTGTTCTATTTCTGTACTTTTGTTTAAGTTAAATTGCTGTCTGTCTTTGATTGCAGCTAGACACAATATTAGCATGTCCCCTGCGGAAGAATCACACGCATAATCCTGAAGCATTTCACATTTTTTAAACCAAGTCTGTTTGAGAAAAGAGGTGGAGCATGGAGTTACCGTGAATTGCCAGGAATACCAGTGCGTCTCAGAAAGTAGGTATGTATGATATAGTTGGACTAGCAGCCTAGCTGGGAGAACTCGAGCATATTATATCCAGCTGAAAACTCCCACCCTTTACCTGCCAGGATTTAATAAAGAAGTAGGAACAGCCCTCCAAGCTAGGGCTTGAGCGATGTGATCATCGAGAAATCAACCTAGTTCCGAAACTTGGTCTACCGCCTCGGACTCCTAGTAAATCAGCACAGAAAAGAAAATCCAATGGAATTTACATCATTTGGATAGTAAAAACATATGTGTATGACACATTCAATTTACATTGGGATGTCATAGTCAATTTTAATGTAATTTTCAATTTTCAGTCAGTAAATATCAATTTGCAATCAGTAAATTTCAACTTCGAAAGCAGCAAATTCACTAGATACTTGAATTTACACTAGAGAAAACTCTCGGCTGTAGTTAGGAATCGAATTTGCATATGTTTGGCGCGAGTAGACACTGCGCCCCCAAAGATATTTCATTATACTCTAGATGAAATCATATAGACAGGTCTATTCAGCACAAAAGTCACGAGTCACAAAGTAGGTGGAAGGTCCAAAAAAATTAAAAAAATAGAAAAAACGGTAATTTGAAATATTTAAGGATAAAGGACAAAATCGTTATCCTTGACAAAAATTTTAAGGATTAATTTTATTTGTATTTTTCTTATTTTGCGACAACCTTCCCCTTTAAAATAAGTCTTAATTTATTATTCTATGATAAAAACTAACAGAGATATGAACTTTCAAAGAGGACTTGAACACCATTTTTGCGAAATCTTTAACATAGTATAACTAACAAAAAAAATGAGATAGAAAAAAAAAATTGAAATTATATTTTTTTTTTCACTAGTTCTTCAAGCGAAAAATTTTTCAAAAGAATCGGCGATGGTAAGGTCTCAAAATTGGCCTTTTGTTGCGATTTTTCATGGAATGACCCTATACTGGAAATTTCAAGTAAAAATTGAATTGAAAATTAATTTTATTTAAAAACAGTGTATATATACGAAATAAATTTCAGCTTTCTGGAAATAGTTGATGTTGCCATGCAAAAAAAACATTCTCCACTTCGTAACTTGCTGTGACTGTCAAAATTTTACCAGGTCTATGCTGTCCAAAGTTTTCCTCCTGAACACGATATCTCTCTCCTTAAGATTATTGTTCGACATTCCTATGAACCTTCATTTCCCAATCGGGAGATATTGATTTTAGACTCTCTCGATTCTAGGTTTCGAGCGTTTTAGACTAATTACTTTTACCCCCACTCTCCAACCCTGCGTCTTTGTTGTTGTAAATGGCTCTACTATCATCTCTCTATATAATTTCTAAGTTTAAACTTTCTAGTAAGGAGGGTACCGAAATTGTTGAACTAAAATACCCCAATCCCACAAAAGTTGACCACTTACAGGGTTCACCCCAATCTACCCACTGAAGTTCAATTTGAACTAAATTGAGCAAAGGGTTTAGGAGCGACGAGCTTTGAAACGAATTTGGGGACGGCGTAGTCACCGGACAGAATAACCCTGAAAATATAAATGTTGTGGGTAGAGAACTGTTGGAAATTTGATGGTCATAGCAATAGTTACTGAAGTGAAAATATTTTTGACGAAGTAACAGGGGAACTTTTAAGCACTGTCTATTTTGTATTGTTGACTGTATTGATACTTTGTAGTCACTATCAAAAATAAAATCCTATTTTAAGTTGTATAGTGCTGCTCATATGATTTCCATAAACGTCCGCAAATCCTATTTCATTATTAAACGGTTTTATTTCAAAACCGCCAGAAATTCAAACAATCGCATTATATCCATCACTGAGAAAGTATCTCTCGGTCTGCAGACAAGAAAAACATAAATAAATTTTCCGCTTATCCTGAAAAGGACACCACCGCACACAAAACATTTATTATTCTTGGGAACATTTCAAACGGCGGCACTCGGCCACAAAACATTGGAATCTGCTGTAGCAACATATCGAAAACCATAAATTTTATCGAAGACCTCCAGAAAGACGACAGCAGTAGCAGCAGGAGGCAGCAAAAGGACCTTGCGAGGGTTGAAACTTGTGACTGCGGCTTGGGACAGAAACGAGTGCGTTCTTCCATTTTTCTTCTTCTCAAAATACAAAAGTTCGAAATTTCGAACCCAACAAATAGTTTTATCGCCATTCCAGCGAGACTCATAGTTGTGAACCTTTTGCAGGTCCTATTCAATAGGCAAAAGTTCGGTGTTTGTGAAGTTGGATTGGGCCCAGGCTATCTTTTCTCTATAAATAGTTGAAATTTTTACGTCCCTAAGGATTTGTGTCCTTTTGGTCCCGGCTACATTCCAGCGTCCATAGCAATGCTTTCCGTCGATTCATAAGAATGCAAAGTCACTATGAATTATTCATGACTGAAAATATAATTATTTAGTGAACTCTTCGAGATGACGAAGTGCTCTGAGTTCAGAGTAGTAATAAGACTGTGCGACCAGGACGAAGATGAAGTGTAAGCACTTAATGTCACCAGATTAGCACCAAATTAGCGTAATTAGCTCTTAATCCTTTGACTGGATGAAAACAGTCTGCATCAGCGACCTGAGGCGCTAAAAACTTATCAGCTTTTTTGCAGATTGCACTCGTTGATCCGTCAGCAGTAAATGGATAAGCGAACTGAAATGAGTTTCTGAAATTGTTCCTTTTTTCTTAAATATAAATTAATAGTCGTTAGAACTAAATTAAAACCGGCTGTCCTTTGAGAATGTACTTAATTAAAAATAACAGATTGCAGTGGCTTGGACACAATATTAGGCGTTATTGTCGAGCTACTTGGTCACTGCTCTTTCTTACAAGAAATCACCAACTACTATTCTTTGGTCAACACCTCTGGAACATTCGGATTTGGCTCTACTACGGGCAACACTGAATAATGTTGATAACTTACCCCACAGCATTTCCCGTAACGTATTTCGTTCAATTCTGTAAGTGTCCGAGACTAGCTCTAACACATGCACATTCGGACTTAGTCTACCAAACCACTGATGCATAGATTAGGATTGGTCTTATAATGGCTGTATGTAATCAATATAGACTCCATGTTATTCCAAAAGTTTTCCTGCACTGCCAGAAAGTTAGAAAGTCCCACAAGAGAAGCTTGCTATCCAAGATTACTCCAAGATATTTAACTTTCTCCGATAGCTGAATGGTTTCAGCATTGGTAACACTATGCCTTCAGTTTTTCTTTTAAGTAAACAAAACTGGAGCGGTTTCAGGACTCACAGAAAGTCCGTGTCTTTCGCACTAGCCATCGATAACCCATAGGACTCAGCATTTTATTGCAAACATCCCTGAGCGATAGCCCGACAGCTAGTGCAGCTATGTCATCATCGTAAGCTTTAACGTGAATATTAAGATCCTGCAGTTCGAGAAGCATACTCAACAATAGTGGCGAAAGGACACCGCACTGATCACAGCCCGTACTGATCCCCGTTGTAGCATATTACCAATCCCTCGTCTCCGCGAATATCATTCTCTGTGTGAGCAAGGAGTGAATCCACTAAACTATATAAAATGCCATCGACTCCATGTCTATTGACAGCATCACACAATGATTTAAAAGGCGTACTATCAAAAGCAATACATAACAATGAATCTTGCCAGGAATCACGAGAGTACAAATGTTATTCGCTCAAAATTTAAAAATAAATGGAAGCTACTTGAACGATCATTGCCAAAAAATGCCGAGAAATAAGAGTGAAGCCGGCGAGTGGAGTAAGGTAACACGCTCGAGACCGCACTTAAGGTATTCGAACTATTTTTCAAGCAATTAATTTCCAAAACTAGTGGAGCAATACAGGGCAATATCATTCTAGTTGCGGCAATATTTCGGCAATGTGAAGGTACAATCTGGCTGGTACTCCCGACCGTCGCGGTCAGCAGCAACTGTCAACCTCAACTTTATTTTGCACCGACAACAGTCAACTGCTGCTGTCACAAACAGACATGACAGCTGGTTTTTACCTAAAGTAGTAGTCTACTGCCGGCAGTTATTGCTGCCCGCAACTGTAGGCAGTGCCAGCCAGATTGTACCTTGAATGAATAATAATGTTTACATACGCAGCTGCTAAAATTGCGTTTGCAGTCATGACTGATTTATTGCATGAACTGAATTGCCAAATTGCGGAGTATTGCTCCATATCACTAGCCACTACTGAGGAATGAGTTGACCACTAATTGGTCCATATCGTCAATTGCTGATGTTGCTGAATGTTTCTGTATGTTTCCGTGACGTCACAATTGTCTGGAATTGCTGCAAATTGAGTAATTTTAATCACTCGTGTAAGAGCACCTTTAAACTGCTCGAATCATTATGAATTTGTCTCACAATATTTTTGAGGTAGGTACATATGTATGTACTTTCAAAAATGTCAAAAAATTTTTCAAAGTAGCCCACGATAATTGAATTTTTCAGTTTTAGAAAGTTTTGGAAATCCAAACACGCTTCCACCGGTTGCGATGCAAATGTTCTAAACAATTTTGGATTGCTTCAATAAGATCTAATAATAATAATAATCAATGGAGCAACAGCCTAAATCGGGCCTAGGCCTTGAAGTAATGCCAGAGTTATTTTATTGCGAGACCAACGGAACAATAGGAGGTGAAGTGGTCAACTACACGCTCGTCCGTGATTATTACCCCGATTTTTTAACTCAGGTACTCATTTACAGCTGAGTGAATTGGTAGTCCGGCACCCAATCCCATTTTGGAAAATTACATGTCACCAAGCAGATTCGAACGTGGTACCAGGTGCACCGAAGGCAAGTGCTCTAGCCACTAAGCCACCCAGACAACAATTAGATCTAAACTCGCTATAACTAAGGAAAAGTTAAAACTTTTATATTATGAAGTATTTACCAATGACTTCAGGAAAGCGTGTTTCATTTTCTATTAGCAAAGTCTGACAAGATTACCGATCGATAACCCGATTGGAGGACAAAGTTACTAAGGGTCAATTTCAGATCGCACACACTTTGAAATTTTTGCCATTTCCACGTGAACAAGTTCTACCTGCTATGCTCTAAAGCCGGCTACAGACTTATCTCGTTTCGCCTATTTCACGTCTTTCCCGTGAATAGTGTGTAAAGGTTTTTCGTGGGTTTCTCTCGTTTCGTTATTAGCGTTTCGCGATTCTAAAGTTTTCTCTACTGGAGGCGTTTTTTTGTCGACATCAAATCATTTTGCTTGACTGAAAATTTGAGAAAGACTTGTTTTCGTGACTTACTCGCGAGTTGCATATGTTTCGTGAAACAAGACGAAAAACTCGCGAAATGTGAAAAACAAGAAAAGCAGCAGAAGTCTTTAGCCGGATATACGGTTGAAATAAAAGATTTAGTTTGTCTCTGGTTGTACTTGAGTTGTGGCTTCTATTTATATAATAAAACAATTGCAGTTGAATAGTTCACTCCGAATGAATTCGTGGAAATTCTCTGACCAGTTGATATAACAGGAAATACCTTGATGTTTTGTGTTTATTGGATGCGCTCAAAAACGACCCAAAGTTGTTAAAGGAAAATATAAGTAGTACTATATCCTTAGATACGTAATGGACATGTATCTATTATCGATTTTGGTTCCAGTTTTCAAACCTAGAGAAAGAAGCTAATTGACATTAAGACTCAAAACATAACTATTTATATTATTAATGACAACATTCACAAGCCGTACGACCGCACTAATTGTTGCATTCTTCATAGCTTTGCAAAGGAAAAACCCTAGCATAAGAAGCTAATTTCACCTTCTAAAGTATCCCGGCAAAAAGCATTTCTAAAGGCAAAATCCTTCCAATTACTCATACCGACTCGTTATATTATTTGAAACCCACTAGGCAACCAGAAAGCCACAGCGTCACGAGTCAACCATTACGCTTTATTCTTTGTTAATAGGCCCGGTGATAAGATGAGTCCTTCAACCAGACACAAAGAAATCCGTTTCCTATATGAAAAAAAAAATGTTTTCCGAACTTGCATTCGTGGCGGAAAGAAACCCAGTAGAGTTCTTAAGAAGCCCGAGACCTACTTCCTACCTAGCTTCCATACACATCTAACGTTGAAAAAGAAAGAAGTCCTTCTTCCAACAGTCCTATATCTCGACAATGTGTACAACAGGAAAGCGAACATTTCTTCTTCAAGCACAAAATGAAATTCTTACCGCCAAAAACTATTCGAATTGGAAGAAAGAATAATTGTGAAAAGGATTTGCATACAAACTCTATTAGAAAAGGAGTAGAAGAAAGTTGTTTGTATTCCAAGGGACTTTATGTTTCAATTCAAAGGTTGAATTGCAGTTAAATTGAAACGAAATGTTCGATATGAAAGTCTGTTTTAAATCAATTTGGATTTAAATTCGGTAAAGTTTGAAAATATCAAAGAGAGACTTCATTCGGGAATTTGTTGATTCTTCTTGGTAAACAATTGAGAAGAACTGACCTATTAAATTCGGGTACTAAGCTCCAAACTATGGATGCTTTCTTTATGAAGACGCTAACAAAGATTTGGATGTTATCTTTATGAAGACGATATCAAAGATGTTTGTTTCTCAGGAGCATCTTATGCTAAAAAGTTGAAACCTTAAAATAAAAATATTTAAAATAGACATAACCAATTTCTCTATCCCACCAGAACTAAGGTATGGCCAAAATTGTGAAAACATGCGCAAACCCTTAGAAGTTGAAATCCAAAAAAAAATTAAATTTGCCCGATCTAATCCCGTCAAAGTGAAGAGATATTCGATATCTTATCAAGTCTAGTGGATATCGCAGAATTCGAGAAAAAGCATACAACCCCCTTGCACCGCCTTAGGGGTAAGATTGCACCGCCTTAGGGGTAAGATTGCACCGCCTTAGGGGTAAGATTTAAAAAAAAAAAATCCGGAAAAACCTTTCTAAGTATCTATATGAAAAAGTCGTAAAATCATAATGAACTCAATATTTTGAAAGACCTAATAGATATGACGAAAATCGTGAAAAAATATTCCTTTCATTTTCACTGATAATTTTTATTCCACCCCTTTCCAAACACTACTGCAGATTTGAAAATTGTTATCTAAACTTCTTTTCTAGTTGATTTACATATTTATTTACATATTTACCAAGTTTCAGATTTGTAGCATAAGCCGTTCTACAGTTAGGAAGAAAAACCTCTCCTCTTCTATGTCACTTCTGTAGCTCTATCTAAAAAATGTTCTCCGATATATTTTCATAGTATGTATATCTAAAGATGTCTCTTAAGTTTGAACTTTGTGACATTAACCGTTTAGGAGATATGGATTTTAGATTGTCTCAATCTCGGCTTTTTTGCGTTTCGGACGCATTATTTCCCCTTTCCCCCACTCGTTCACTCCTTGACGCGATCGGTACCTACTCAAAAGATGTTCACTTAAAGGGTACACCCAGTCTACCCACGGAAAATAAATCATTTGGGTGCAACAAGCCTTCAAACAATTTTGCGTACAGCGGTCAATGTACGGTGTACGGCGGACTGACGGACTGAAATTTGTTTTGCCTTTTTCATGAAACGTAAAAAAAAATTTTAAGGATAGCAATTTTTTTTTTAAATCGATCACAATACTGTTTTATTGAAATAATAAACTAAATCGGTGTAAATCTGTGTTCGAAATTAAGACTATAAAAAATTTGCGTTAAGAGTAATTGTGTCATTTCTCATAACTTTCGTCACATCTGTTAAATCTGACATGTATGATATGTAACCACTAATGGTGTATAGTAGTCGTATATGTTTCCACGACTTAGTTCTAATAATATAACAAACACGCTTTTATGGTACTTCCAACGGTTGTAATAAAATGAACTAGTAACGGATAGAATTTTTTCATATTTAACCTCCAAGATGGTGCACGGTGTACATATGTTTTCACGAATTCCGTCAAATCTGTTAGGTCTTATGATAGTTTGAATCCGCTTTTCTCAATTGGCCTTCTATATAATTGCCTAAAAATGTAGATTAGAAGTCTGTGCTATTCAACAATTGTGGCAGTCTTTACCCGCACATAGCGATAGAGAACTAGAATTCGAAAAAGTATACCATCGGTTTGAAATTAAAACTATTTATAATTGCCTCCAAGGTTTGGGAAGGAAAAAATGTGTTATAAGGAGAACAAATCATATCTCGAGCACACTTTGATCAATTTTAACCTATACACTGAGGAGGACATCACCCCCATTTTGTGGGAGTGTCTGGCGGTTGCAAGAAGGCGACTGAAGTAAGTGGTGTGCAGTCTTCTCTTTGACAATTTGGCGGATAAAGCTTGACAAGCTATAGTCAAGTTCTTTGGGTTGTTTAGATGATGTTTAGTGACCTACGAAGCTCTGGAAGGATCAAAGCTCAACGCTGCACCCCCTCTTAAGACTAAAACTTGACCCACTTCGAATTTATCTGTTTTGCACCCTAGGGGAACCTCTTTTGAGTAAAAAGTTTTTAGTGGTGGGGGATTTAGGTGAATATGTAGTAAGGCAAAAAGTTCTATCTCTGGAATCGCTTACGATAAATTGAACAGCAATGAAATTTAAGACTAACAACATGCTTAAACTTATGTAGATATAAAACTGGATATTTTTATGGGGTGGTAGCGAATATTAGTGTTTCGGACTTGGTCTTATGATATAACGAGGTATTGCCTTTCATCGCCTTCTTTCGTCTTCCATCGCCTTCTATCGTCTTCTTTTCTATCTATAGTAAGCAATAGAAGGCGATGAAATTGATTCTTAATTTAGGACAAAAATTTTAAAACGAGACAATATATACATTGTTGTCAAGATATCCTTAACTTATAGACGGTTCAGATTGTTTGCTAGATTGATACCTACGAGTATACTATATTTTGTATAGGTATATTGGTAGGTAGGTAAGGTATATTGTATAAAAACATTCGAGAAATTCTAATATTTTGAATGCTTCCATCACAGGGTTTATTCTGTTATTTATTCTAACGTCGTTTTACATTTTCTATGCATTTTCCCTGAGCTGGGTGAACAGTTTATTTGCGTAAATTTAAGCAGTTGGAATATATCATAACCACAAAATGGAGAGAATATGTTAATCCGCTGCACGTAACAAGAGGAGCTCACGCTTTTTTTGTCGAGTTTTATCAGGGTTCCATAGTACTCTGGTAGCGATGTGTATTATCAGATAGGGTTGCTTCATATTGCAAAGCCCCGAGCATAAAAATGCCAAATAATTAGTTTTTAATTAAGACAACAGTTACCGCATCGTCAACCTCTACGCGAGTATCCTAATTAAAAATCCCTGCAAACTTCATAAATTTAACAAGGGCGCATCCCGTTTCCACAGCTTCACTTCTTCATTAACTACCTTGTTACTTCGTATACGTGTAAAAGTATTTTAGGACCAAATGCCGTACACTACAGCATCTTTATATTTTTTTCCCTGTCTAGACGGAAGCGTAAAACAATGTAATCCTTGGTTTATTATTCTTCGCCATAATACAACACTTTTACAACGCCGCATCGAGAATATTAAAAAAGGCTCCACATTTGCTCATATATGCATCTGCCATACACTGCACAACATCTCAAAAATGAATTTACAATCTTCACGTAGTTTTTCCGAGGTTTTTTACACCGTTGGATTCAGAACGAAAAGGAAAGCCGCACCCGACACGTAGTGTTTAAGTACTGAGTTACCTAGTGGAATTTTCTCAGGTATGGCATAGTGGAGATTATGCTGGGATTTGCATAGCGAATTAATGCTAAGGTGAAGTGGTCCTTTGTGGAAGGACTTGTATCAGCGTAGCGAGAAATAATGAAATCAAGTTAATAACTTCAAGGTTTCTACTTGGGGGAAAAAAAAAACCTAGTTTCAAAACTTTGCTGCAGCAATGGCCTTAATTTCCAGAACACGATTACACGATACACGGAGTTTTAAAACATGAACATGTGAATTTCTCAGCGAGTGAATTGAAGGCAAGTGTGAAAAATATCCTTGGACTATTGCAGTTTTGCATGTTAGTCCTGAGAACCTAATTTTACGTACATTTACTAACTTAATTAAAACGATTTAGATCAGATTAGATTGGATTACATATAACAAAGAGCATACGTTCTGAGGTACATATGTATGTAAGGCGATATAAAATAATCAAAACATTGAATTAACTTTACAACCTACTGGCTAATTTTTAAGAGTGTCAGCATGGCCACGACTACTCGTGATGCATTTCAGCTTACACCACAACCTGACTATAACTCAAAAACGAACGTCATGCCACAACTTATCCAGTAAAAAAAAAAAAAATTTAACAACAATTGGAAGATTTTTTCTTTATCTATTTTTTCAATTTCAATAAAAACGTTAAGGATATTTATTTATAATTCAATAAAAGGCATATAAATGTACACAACTATTATTTAAGGATAAAATGTCGACATAACCTTCTCGATGTTGAATACATAAAATTTTCAAATCAATTTTTAATCGATTATCCGCTTAAGTAAATAAAAAAATTACTTTATATCATTTCAGACCTAAGGAATAAACTGAAATTCGTGGAAACGTAGATTCACCTTACATGATCTTGTTAGTTGAATATCAAATAATCTCGAAAGTACTTGTAAGGTGAACATCGAAAAATGCATAGATTGGTTTCTTGGCGATTATATTTTGTAAGAACTGAAATTCAGGAATAAATTTTCACCAACAAAGCACCAGATCACACTGAACTAATGAATTGTAATAACATAGAACATAAGAATAACAAGGATTAAAAATACATAGGCTAGCACAATGGAGAACAAATTACAACGAAGAAAAGCAAATTATTTAAATAATAATAATTCGCAGATGACAAATGTTCTCGCAAACATATAATCTCCAGCGATCGACCAGAAGGCAGGCAGTGGGCAGCGACCAGTCTGTAGCGAAGGTAGTGGATTTCTAGCGAAGCAGCGGAGCAAGCCAAGCAGCGACCAATCAAGCAACAACAAGCCGGTGGATGAATCAAGCAGCGAAAGGTCAAACAGCGAATAACGACGCAACGTTGAGCCAGACAGCAACAATCTTAGCAGGGGAGCAAACCAAGCAGCGACAACTTACTTACTTACTTACTATGGCGCTACAGTCCAAATCGGCCTCCTGAATGTGCCGCCTCCAGCCTTCTCGGTTCAGTGACCGCGTCCTCTAGTTTAAGCGACCAGTACAGTGCAAACTACGAGATAACAACCAGGGACAGGGTCAAGTAGGGCAAGCAGAGTCAAGTCACGACGAACGACACCGAACTAAAAGAACCAGACAGCAAGCCAAGACGATCTGAGCAGATGCCAGACAGAAAGACGAAGACAGGGAATGACAAAGACAGGGAGTACCAAGACTACACAGAGAGATGAAGACAGGAAAGGATGAAGACAGGAAAGGATGAAAACAGGAACAGGCCACACAGAGAGTCGACGACAGGCAGGGAGCAGAGAGAGCCAAGGCATGCGTATCCTCAGTATCACAAAAATCTAATTACGTTGGGCCGGACCAGGTCAAGGCGAGTAGTGCAGACGAGTAAAGGCGACATAACGCGAGAAAACGGACATCGGAGTCGGACAAGCTGAGGCGAGATACTCCGAGTTTAGACAACAAGCCAAGGCAATGATTCGAGACGCCAGTGCAGAAGACAATATGAATTTGGAAGTGTGTAAGACAGGGCCGTCATTTCAGTCTTTTCCAGGGGAAGCAAGATGTTATGAATGTATGTATTTTTATATATAAATCTCCATTTGTTATGTATTATATATGAAAAACCAAATTCAGGGGGGGGCAAATGCCCCCCCTGTGGCCTCAAATGACGTCCCTGGTGTAAGATGAATATTGAATTTGAATATATTTTTAACTAAGTAGATAATAAAGGAAGGCAAACCTATAATAAATGTTTGTAACGAACCTGGCACCTGGTACGAAAATGAATCGTTACAATTTCAGGCTTTTAGAAGTAAATTATGGTATTATAGTACTATAAGTGATTAGACCTAAGAAATATGGCGGTATTCGTCAAAACACAAAGAAACACTTTACAACTTGGGAGTTGAAAATCAAATCCGTGCATTAACAACTGAAGGTCAGTTTCAACATTTAGTATAATTTAAAAAAATTATAATGAACCAAAAAAGTTATAATGGAGCTTTCTTAGGCCACTTCCCAAAAACCACAATAAAATTTTGTCTTAATAATTGGGGTTTTCCGAGAGCTATCACATCGATTAAAGAATTTTCATGTTCACAGTAGCAAAAATTTTTATTTCAAATCAAATTTCACGAGATTTAGTACAGCTACAATATAGTTTTGACGGTATACGTTTTTATGAAGGCGAAGGTACATGTCAGAAAGACTTCTCCGTACCACCCTGTATTTCCGCGGATATCGCGATCTGATCAACCACGTACAACTTTTTCTTTTCTCAAAATATAACAAGGTATCATCGCATTAACAATTTTCGATTCAGTGCCGGACATCATGTATAGTATGTATATAAAGTCAATAGAATTAAAACCCAATTCGATTTCTTTAAACCTAAATAATTTTCGAAATCCGTGAAAACTTGAAAAATGCCAAACACTTCCAGGGGGCCTAATATCAAAAAATTGTATAAATCGGTTTTTTCATTGATTATATTTAAATCGTTCAGAATTTAAAGTAAATTCGATTTTTCATTAGACATAAAAAATATACTGGAATTTGTGAAAACACCCCAAAGATGTCGAAAAAGTTGGAAAAACGTGTCTATGCGTTTATATTAAGAGCTCAAAGAAGTAATAACAGCCTAAAAGATATGACAATTTTCGTGAAAATTTGAAAAAACAAATATCACGACATTTATTAACTTCACTCATTGCCTGAACTATTTTATTTGCTTTAATTATTCCTGTAGTATAATTTTTTTTAGGGATACCGCACTAGAGTTAGGAGGTTAACCTTTAATACAATGTAGTGTACTGTCCAGTCACCTTAAAGATAGGAGGTGAGAATACGGGCCGGGTATGGCAGTTTACTAGTTGGTGTTAATATTTTTAGTGCTATTTGGCTGTGATATGACCTACCAGAACAGAAAAGTTGGCTATAAAAAATCAACTACTGTCTGGTAGCTTTGATGGTGTTTGTGAATCTAATTACATAAATGTACATACTTCAGTTTCAACTTTCTAGCACAAGGCGTTTCTGAGATATGATATGAGATATCATCACCCACCTACATACATATATCCCTATCAACATTTTTTTCTACCATTCCTCAATAGTAGCTCTGTATATTTCTCAATTTTAAGCTTTGTGTTATTCGTGAATTCGTAAATTTTGTTTTCTCATACATATATTTATATGTCTGTATATATAAAAATGGAAAAATGTTTGTCTGTCTGTTTGTCTGTCTGTTTGTTTGTTTGTATGTTTGTCCGGTAAAGCCTCCTAAACCACTCATACGATTGCGATGAAATTTTTGTGGTTTGTTGAGGGTACGCCTGCGATGGTTTAGGTGTTAGAAAAATCATTTAACAGTTGGTGGTTCGCGAGTTATTTCAACATTCGAGTCTTTTGCATATGATTTAGCAGCAGTATGTTCGTTTTCGGTGTATTAGTTACTATGGATGGTGGATAGAGGATATTGGATGAAGTATGGAGGATGGTGAATATATAATTCCGTATGATTTAGCGGCAGATTGTTCGTTTTCGGTGTATTAGTTACGCGTTCCTATACTAAATGGTAAAGTTGGACTATGGATGGTGAAAAGAGGATAGTAGGTGGAGGATGAAGGATGCTGGATAGAGAATGGTGGATGGAGGATGGTAGATTCGGATGGAGATTGTAGATGGAGGAAGTTAGATGACGGGGGATGGAAGTTGGTGGATGGTAGATACAGGTTGGTGGATACAGGATGGTGGGTAAAGAATGGAGGATGGTGGATGTAGGACGGAGATTGGGGGATGGGGATTGTAGATGGAGGGTGTTATGATGGAGGATGGAAGATGGAGGACGGTGGATGGTGGATAGAGGTTGGTGGATAGAAGATGGAGGTTGGTGGATAGAGAATGGAGAATGGGGGATGGGGATTGTAGATGGAGGATGTTAGATAATGGATAGAGGATGAAGGATGGGGGATGGTGGATAGAGGATGGAAAATGGAAGATTCATAATGGGGGATGGTGGATAG
Source organism: Beris chalybata (assembly GCA_949128065.1). Taxonomy (NCBI): domain Eukaryota; kingdom Metazoa; phylum Arthropoda; class Insecta; order Diptera; family Stratiomyidae; genus Beris; species Beris chalybata. The sequence continues at coordinate 96,490,556 of OX421896.1, forward strand.
AAGATGGAAAATGGAAGATAGGGGGATAGGGGATGGTGGATATAGGATAGAAGATTGAGGATGGGGGATAGAGGATGGAGAAACAGGACTAATGGATCACAGTAGAGACGGGAGTAACAGAGGCGATAGAACACCGTGAGCGTAGCGAGCGTAGTCGTGGTACGCGGCTAGTTATATATAAAATATTTATAAAAATATATACATTCATAACATTTTGCCCCCTCCCCTAGAAAAAACTGAAATGACGTCCCTATCTTACACCATTACTCTAAAAATATTCTGAAGAATTTAAAGTAAGTCGAAATTTTCATACAGCATGTAATACCTTGGATACGCTGCTTGTATACAAATTACTTTACTGAAATCATGATAGGCGATGCAAGTACGTTGACGTACTATAAGCACATTGTTGTGTGATACACTTGTAATATTGACTATTTTATGTAGTGTATCTATCCATGGTATAACGCTTACGAATGCAAGAGTACACGAAGAGTACTTACTGTCAGTGAACAATAGATTGCCCAATTGGATTGCAAGTAATTTAAGATCTTATAGTAGAACATAGTTTCTACTCTACGTCTAACAACTGAACAGGTCATGAATGTGAGATAGCCCCAAGGAATTTCTCCCAATCCAGGAAGAAAGGAAGGGCAAATTTCAAAGAATATCCCAACATGTGGTATTTCACTTTATTGACTACATCCGAATCAAATATTGAATTTTTTTCCTTATTAAAGGTATTCCCAGACTGTTGATAACAATTTGCAAACTTATCCATTACTGAGTACGCAAATATATGAAATCGAATGACTTTTGTTGCAGTTTGCAGTAAATCAACACAACTATTGAAAAGATTCTTAACTATACTCCTGTCAATATGACAGTTTTAAATGGATTTTCAATATCATTGTTTCCATACGACAATCCCGCAATTCTGCACATAGAACGCGAACGTAAATAATGGCTAAGTTATACGTTACCGTATCTTCGCATTCTCCTTTTTACTCCGACATGTCAGATAAAACAACCTTTGACATTGTTATCGGGGGAGTAGAAAAAAAAAACCTTATATCAATTGAGTCAAAGGTAAACCCAATATGTTTCGAAATTCAATCAGGATGGAGTTCGAGAGCAAAAACGAACGAAATGGAGAAGACGTGGCGAGAAAGCGCGTCGCAGTAGGAAGGACGTAAGGATTTAAATGGGAAAAATAAGCATCGGGCTATGAAAAGGTTTAACACTCGCAAACGATGTAGACGGAAGAAAAAGAGCCGATTTCAAATTGAGATAACTACCGGAGAAATCGATTTTATATGCGATGATCTGCCTTCGAGAAAACGACAAAGACGAAGAAGTATCCTTTAAACTTTTACGGCGCTGGGTAAGTGCTTAAGATATTTATTTATGAATCAATTCGTATCACACTTACAATCGAATTAATTGTCGATAAGAGCATAAGGAACTTTAGAAGATTTACATGATTAGGATTGGATCAAGTAGGTTAATCGATCTTAACACTTGACACCCGTAAAATGGAACCTTAGTTCAGTGATGTCCAGAATGGCGCAATCTGATCCTTTCCATAGACAATTTCGACATGCGTTAATACAGGAAGCCGGATCCTTTCAGCTTAATAAAATTTGTATCTACAATATTGTTACCCATCGGGGTAGTGGTAGCTCTAGAATACTTTTGCAATAGCACACCATAAAAATTTTATATTATTACATGCCACCCCGCTCATCTCGGATAGTTTCCTGTTTGAAAATCAAAAACCTCTTAACAACTAACTGCAAAAGCTGAGAGAAACATCCGTTTGGCTACATTGCATTGCATTATTATTGAAATTCAGTCAAACCCCTAGCTCCCAGCAGTATGAAGAAATTCACATACAAAAACAAAAGTTTTAACCTTCTGACATCAATTGTTCAGAAGATATCGGTTTTAGAATGTTTTAATCCCGGCTTTTATGCGGCTCAGACTCATTGTTTTCACCCCCCCCCCCCCTCCCTCAACCCCTATCAACCATATTTGCAAATGAGTCCACTATCACAGAACTGCATAAGCTCCAAGTTGTAGCCGCGTATAGCAAAAATGGTTCATGAGATCTAGAAACCAACACTTTTCGTCTATCATGCCCCCACTCCTCCCGCCTCATCCTTCCACCTCTCCAAACCAGTCCAAAGATACAAGTCGTAAGGGTTCACCTAATCTACGTACCATACAAATTGCGTGTTAATATCTCAACGGGTTTGGAAGCTACACGCCTTCAAAGGATTTGGCATACGGCGGACGCCGCGGCGTACGAACGGACATTTATTTTTTTCCTTTTTTTGGAGTTTAGTATTCCTAAAACATAAAATAAATTTTTTTTTGCAATTTCAGGTCGATAACAGTACTTTATTATTATAAAATAATAAAGTAACTTACTTTATTATTTTATAATAATAAAGTAAAATAATTAAAACAAAATTCAAACATCTTTTCGAACCAACTAAATCACCAAACTTTTCTGAAGTGTAAGTCGAGCTTGATAATGACTGAATTTCTTAAGTTTCCATTCAAAGATCATTCAACTACAATTCTGGTACTAACATGCACTTACCAGACAATCCGTAAAGTTGGGTAGAAGATGTAATCCTTTGTTGGTTTAGCACAATTCTCAGGAGTTGCCAGTACGCAGAACAGGTCCCATAGTCTTGGAGAAAGACGCATGTCGTCCTTATCCTGAAAGTTGGCAGACCCAGTGACACCACGATGTAGGACTTTACTCCTATCAGTCTATCATCCTTTCTGCTTAAAGTACTGCAAGGCTTATGGACAAGTATATTCGGGGAAGGATTCCGTCTGGTGCACAGTACTACTACCTTCGATATGAGTCTGTAGACACAGACCTACTACATAAGGTTGTGTGGGCTATAGAATCTAGAATGGATTGTGATTGTGATTCCTGAGTGTCGGCCAAGTATAAGGTCGGGATTTGAATTTAGTGAGTCTTTCGAATTTTGGAAAACGTTCAACGAGCGAGACAAGTCGGTGACGGCACGAAAAGTACAATTAAGAAGTAGTGTATCTCTACTAGAAGAAGTCTAACAACGCCGACGCAATGTCAGGGAATACGAGGGAACCTACATCAGCAGCGTCCTAATATTGCAGTTCGACAGTTTCAATATTTTTTAGTTTCTTTTAGGCTTCCTCAAATCTATGGTTCGGTCGGCGAAAGTACTAAGAACAGATCCCTTAAATTAAGAAACTACTGGTACCCACGACCTCTCTCTGGGTTTGCAGATAAAGTCCCGTTAGCTCCTCCCAGTGGGGAGAAAAGTAACACGTGTTGCCATCATCACATGGTCCTTACTTTACCTTTTATAAAAAAGTTCACATTTTATGTGCAGGTGCACTCGTCATTCACATGAACACTTCGTTATTTTCTGGCCTTTACTTAATTGAAAAAATTACAATTTTAACATAAACACAACCAAGTATTGTCCAAAAATTCTGATATCTTTCTCAATCTCTTTATCCTATCGTAACAGCTTCCAAATTAGCCGAATTCAAACCCCACGGGGGGGTTGAAATAAACTACGTGCAATTAAATTTAAATTTCGTATTCTAACGGAGCGAATGTAAATTGAGTGTGTATTCAGTGAACGCGATGTGATGAAATTTTGAAGGCGGATTGGATAGCGCCGGCACAAAGGCTTTAACGATCCCGAAAAAGGCTTCAACCTTTGCGATATGTATCTCTAAATAGCGTCCCGATGGGATAATGAGAATTCGAGTAAAGCATTGCCGGCAATAAACTCCTAATCCAACAATCTAAATTTTTATATACATCAAATTTTTTTGATGATCCCTTCCGTCACTTTGGGCTTGCACCTCAGACTCGTTCCAACTCCGCCTCGACGGGATTTATATCAGCAATGGGCGCACATAAACTCTTTAGAGTTGAAAATGAAACGGAAAAAATAATGATAGAGCCGTGAACGAAAGAACGCTAATGATAAAACACTTTAATGTCTTAATTATTTCCATTAAGTTGTCATTAATTAACAACCAGTGTACACAAAGGATCTTTATGCTTGCCTACGTATACAAAACGTGACTTTAATGTATAACTTCTATTTATTCATTTTTTTTCGTTCGTCCTTATTACGTATACTACGGACGCTTAAAGGGAAACCTTTGCATTTCGGATCGAGGACCTAGTGAGCCATACAACTCCTGCGAAAAGAAATGATGAGCGCTTTCTGTTGTGCCGGTTCTATTTAAAATAATTCTGAAACGATGGAGGCCAGTGTAGACCCATTTGTTTTAACATTTCTTTTAATCAAACTGACATTAATGATGGTCCTTTTCGTCCCTAATTAATTATGAAACATAAAGGCGGAATGAGACAATATTTTGTTCCATCGAATAGGTTTCCCTATTTTCGTCGATTGGTAGGGATGGGAAGGGGGGTGAATGTCGATGGGGTGCCTGGTTTAACCTTTCACTGTTTTACTAGCTGGGTGAGTGGGTGAGAAAGGTACACTGCCGTAATATCCAATTTGAAGTGATCCCACTATTCATAGAATTTGAAGGGATCCAAGGACAGAGCTCTTCACTGGGACAGTGTAATGCCCGGTCGGATTGTAAAGGAGGTCACTCAACAAAGACGATCCGATAATATAAAGTTCTCCACGTGTTTTCCTCTTCTTTTTTTTCGAGGACTCGAAGCTCCTTGTCTGTTTTTTTTACGGGAAAATCGAAATCTAAACCTTTATTTGAAGTGAGATACTCGTACAGTGAATCTGAAGGATGAAACGGTATGCCATTACCGTCGGTAAGCCTAACCCATACATTGACTAGTGTAAGGTTAAGTGGTGCGGTAACAAGTGTTTTTTTAAGGTCTTGATAAATGGAGGGTTTGTGACTCGTGGAAATTTATAAAGATTGGTTCCGTTGATTGTTGGACATTTATTTGTATCGGTGAAGCAGGGATTTTAAATACAGGTCTTATAAGTAAGATGAAATGTGCCCTTCTTTCTTTTTACGATCCACACATTTATAGTCCCGACGGAAATTAAGTTGGAAATTTTGTAGATGGAATAAAGATATCTTCAAATCTGGGAATGTTTAATTTAGAACAAATACCTGTAAATGCCAAATTAAGCCTAAGATTGCTAATGAATAAAATCCATCCATTAATTTCCTCCAGGAGTAGAAAAGGATTCATCAGAATTAGTTTGGTATGGTTTTGATTCCGTACAATGGTTTTATCTTTATTTCGCCTCAATCTGTTTAAATATGGCCTACATAAATACTTCATTATTTTCTCTCTAGCCTGTGTTAAGAAACTGTGCGGTTTTCACTTTGAATACGCAGTAGATTGCCAGCTTTTTAAGCTAGTTACGTATTATTCTAAAGCCCAGATAATGCGGAATGGATACATGACCTACTGTGCAGGCTATTACGGAACAGAGCAATTGAAAAATCGGGACTCGACAGCGAAACATACTCAGATAACGAGCCAAATCGTAAATTAATCGAAAGAAGACGACATCTTTAGGGTACACTTATGGTGCTTTTACACGAGCGATTAAAATTGCTCAATTTGCAGCAATTCCAGACAATTTTGACGTCACGAAAACATACAGCAACTTTTAGCAACATCGGCAATTGACAATATGGAGCAATTGTTGCTCAATTCGTTGCTCAGCAGTGACTAGCGATACGAAGCAATACTCAGCAATTTAGCAACGACACCATACACGGACAACTTTGTATATGAACAACACGAAAGTAAATTTGAAAAATAACTCTAAAACTTAAAATAAAACTTGAAATATTTGAATTCTAATCCGTTATCACACGAAACTTGACAAATAAAACCAAAACTTAAAACACAACATGACAACTGAATCATCGAACAAGAAAAATTACTCGGAATTTTCCAAATTAGTGGAAATACACCAACTCTAGGGCGAGGAATTGCAGCAAAATGTGAAAGCATTGCCAAATTGCTGCAATATTGTCGCAACTAGCACGATGTTGCCCAGTATTGCTGCATTAATTGCTCAACTAGTTTTGGCAACAGTCGCCGGGCAATTAATTGCTGGAAAAGTTGTTCGTGTACGGGCTCCATTACATACTTACTTTTGAAATTTATATCGCTAAATGCAAACGTTCTTAACTTTAAAATAAATATCAGAGATCAAATCAACTCTTCGAAAAAAGCGAATTCACCTAATGTTCGTATAACTGTTGTACCGGAGGATACCAGGCGTCCGATGAGCTATACGACAGATCGAGCTAGCGAGGGGGCAAGAAGAAGCGCAGGGATTGGAGGAAGAAAGCAGTCGACGACACAGCTTGGGACGAGCAAGTTGTGCGCGTCGTGCGTGGAATAACTGCGCAAGGGCAAGTAAGCGCGAAGTGCGTAGCATTGTATTGAGCGCATAGTGCATGGTTAATTGAGCTAGGGCAAGTTGTATTTAGCTAGGGCTAGAATGGTGCGAAAATAAAGGGCAAGTGCGCCCCGAATCGTCGTTTCATTTCGTATAGGTTTTCCTCGGCCCGTTTCCGTTTCCATCGTATACAAATTGGTCCGTCGAGCCGGATTCCACGATCTAATGATCGCGACAACATAGGATAATACGGACGGGACGGGGTACATAAAAAAGTGCTGTGAAGATTGTTAAAAATGTGCCGAGCAAGACAATTTATGTGGTAGAAAAGGCAATGTGCTAGATACCGGGTACTAAGTTTCAACTTTTAGCATAAGCCATTTCTGAGATATAAAAACACATCCCCAGCGCCGTACCATACTACCCCTCTTTTACTGGACCTCTATGGTGGCTCTTTATAGGCGCAAATTCACAGCTTTATATGGTATGTAGTTTTTGAGAAATCAAAAATTTGTTTGGCCTTTCCTCCCTCTCCCCCGCCACCACTCTTACAAGTTTTTTCCTACAATAGGTCAACTGAGTCTAACTCCTCTAAATTTCTTCAAATTTTATTAAATACTGTTCATGAGATATGAAAATCTAAACTTATTGTAAAAAGTGCAATCCTCCATTATTTGAATTCCACCTCCACTTTCAAAAATTTTACATTCAATAGGCCGCTTTTTTAATATTCACGATCCAAATTTGATCTTCCTGATTTAGTTGGTTCGAAAGATATTGTAATCAAAAGTTTTTACCATACACCCCCACACTCCACCTTCTTCCTTCACCGTTTAGGAGGTTTTGAGCGTTTAAGACGCATTGTTTTGCCCTCACATCAGAGTTCTACATAAGTTCGAGATTTCAACCTCCTAGCGTAAGCTGTTCCTAGGATCTAAGATCTAAAACGCTTCGTCTTCCTCCCCTCTCACACACTCACCCCTCCAAAACATTTCACTCGTAGAGGTTCATCCAATATATCCACGAAAAAATCTTTAACTCAACGGGCTTGTGGGGTAAGCACCTTCAAACTCCTTTACTGACGGCGTTTACAAACGGAGGACAAACGGATATTTTTTTGCTTTTCTATAACGTTTTCTAGTCCAGAAACGTATGAGTAGAAAATTTAATGGTACCAATTTTACTTAACTATTTTAATAATAAAGTATTATTAAAATAATAAAGTATTTTATTAAATTTTTAAAAAAAAGTTGAATTATAAAAAATTCTTTACTGAGCGAAATTTGGATTATCCTATTTTTGCCTAAGATCTGGGGATACCTTGATTGCACCAAAATTAACTCAATGAAATGAAGGAAGGAGTTGCTGAATTTGATCTATTTTAATTCTTACATGGAACCTAAAGCTAGTGTTATTTTCAATTTTCCATATTGATTTCAATATACATATTGCAATATGTCGGAAAGAACCATTTGCTTCATCAAATTTTTATTTTTCACAAACTAATTTCTAATTGTATATTACCTTTCAATCTTTAATTATTATTTTTATTAGTATCACCGTTTTCTATCCTTCTATGCTGTTGTGTAATTGGTTAAGTTTTACTCTGTACAATGGATTTTTAATTAAATAAATAAATAAATCATTAAAGAGGTTAAGGACTATCATAAAAAAAATCAAGTCTACAGATGTTAGTTATAGGTAAATTGTAGAGAGAAAATATCAAAATTCCGATTTATAAATTAAATGCTTAATATCGCATTTGTTGAAAAAACACATGGAATCGATTTTCAAGCTTCAAGCCACAACTTAACAAGGCTGTGCAAGAAGTCACCAAAAAAACTACACGCAATTAACAAAATGCACATTAAAACAATCTATTCGAATAAAAAAGCAATCAGCTACATAATTATTGATCAAAAATAGAATGTTAAATGAAATTGTTTCGTATTAAAGAAATTTATGTGTTATGTCGTTATTGATAATTAGAAATATTAAATTACGTTCGTACAAAGCACTTTGAACATACCAGAATCGAGCGTTCATGGACGTAGATAATAAATAGTTCGGAGCGTATTACCCCTTATCCCATTAGGGACATTCGTAATGACAATGTATGTACGGAATGAGCTATTACCGTGCAGTAATTAGAGTGATGTACGTGGATCAATGGCAAACTAATTTGATTTAAATGGAATGCATCCGCGTTGAAACATACAACTACATCATAATGATTGGCTTCTGTAGAAATCAAATTGGATGTAACGATTTTTGACTTATTGTAGTAGCATGAATAGTGTGTCGACATTCGTATTGGCTTAATATTTTGTGAAAATCATGCTGCCTGTTTTGGGACTCCAACAGTTTTAAGGAAGCAGTTTGATCCAGTGGAGTAGCCATTGTCAGGCAGTAATGGTGCATAGAACCTTCAAGGATATGGAGGCTAGAGTTCGATAGTCGCAAAGATTTCCAGCTTCTCATACTTTTTCATATCTTTCCTTAATATTTACATATCTTCCCTTTCTGAAAATTTTAAAGATCTGAGGTTGATCGGGCATGACAACCTGGTTGAATTTATTAGGGATCTAGGATTTTTTGGACGTGATTAGTTTGTTCCACGATATTTTCGAATGGATTGCTATGGGTCCTCTTTTAGTGCCTAGAGTGCTGTGCTGTTCCACATGGCAGTGTATCAGACTAGTGTACTAAAAACAAAGTAAGACAGATTACAGAGAAAATTCATTTTGTACTTTATTAATAATTATATAGTATTGTTATCGTTTTTTTAAAAAAAGTAATGTGTCAGAAACTTAATCAAATTTTTGAGTGGGAGCAGTGTCGTACGCGGGTGGGGGTCAAAAATATTAGGTTACGATATCTCACGAACCAATTGCACTAGAAACTTAATGAGTATCATGTAGATATGCTAGGAGAATAGATTATAATCAAATTTTTGAGTGGGAGCAGTGGCGTACGAGGGTGGACGTGAAAAATTTTAGGTTACGATATCTCACCAACCAATTACACTAGAAAATAAAATACAGTTTGTGAGTAAAGGTTGGCAAATGGAGTTTGCTGAAAAGCAGTTCCTAACTAAAGACCAGCTTATGCTTGAAAGTTGAAACTCGGTGTGTATATGTAAATCAACTAGAAAAATAATTCTGATTAAAAAAAAACTCGAATATGCATTAGTATGCGGAAGGGGGGGGGGGTGGCATAAAAACAATTACTGAAAATGGAATGCATGTATTTTCTCGATTTTCTTCATATTAACTAGGTGTTCCCAAATATTGAATTTGTTTTTATCTACGGCTTCTTCATATAAATACCCAGAAAGTGTTATCAAGATTTTTTAAAATACAACCCCTAAGGGGGTGTAAAGTGATTGTATACTTTTTCATTAATTCTGCCATATCGCTCAGGTCTGATCAGATATCGAATATCTTTTAACTTCCACGGGCTTGTTTAATAATCGCATATTTTCCAGTTTTTTTCCTTTTCAATCCTAAGACCACATTCCTGAATATGTCCCAATTATGTAATTCATATGTAGGTATGTTATTTATGGCAGCGGCGTAAGTATTCCATGCGTGACCCTATTCTAACCGCTTCCCGAACTTTTTGTAAGGTTCTCAGTCACATAGTAACATGGTGCTATCTAGGAATTGCTTCCAGACACATAATAACTCGCGAGAAGTACTCTCGAGAGCTGCTTTCCAGATGCTTTCATTCAAGCTATAAGCTCAGCTGTAATTCAAGCCGTGTTATCAAGAAATCCCTAAGTACCTGTCTTCACTGCGATAAAATTTATATCACCACTAAAATATGTGCTGAACTCATAGTCCATAGCAAGATGCAATCATTTATTCATCAGGAAGAAATTAATTCCCAACCAATTTTCAAAATTTATCTTGCTCACTTAATTATTTAACCAAAGCGATTAAAAGTCCTTAAACGACTTTAAAGCTTTTCATATTAAATAAACATTGCCGCCCATAATACCACTGTAATCGTTTTCAGTTTTCACTATTCTAGGTAGTACAGCACTAAGTCTTTTATAACATTTGACACGATCTCAGTGAATTCCATAGAGAGAAAGATGCCAGAATAAATCTTGCAATTTGCTCGACTGTAGCACATCGGAATCTCTTAATCAATAAAACTTGCAGTGCATAGTTGAACAATAAATTTCATTGGCCGTATCTTTCAGGACACTACCGCCACCACCACTGGCTCCATCTTCCACCTCAAGTTCCCATTATGCACGACAGTCCAAATTCTCAAAGTCCCGTCAACATACAAAATGTAGAACGTGCAAGTTTCACCGAACAAATGAGAACTTCGGGACGCAATTTGTTACAATTTCGGGGCCGAACAGGTTGAATGCCGGCCATGGAGTACTTGAAGGTAACGTACAGTTGAGAATGTAGGTGGCGAAAAAGATAGGTCTATATAGCGAGCATGCAGATGGCAAGATATGGATGCGCTAGATTCTCGGAACAATGCGGATAACTGGTATAATTGCTCCTTGATAAAGACCAGAGAAATGCGAAATAGCGTTGTGATTATCGTTTAGTTTATGTAAACTTTTGTGAAATTTACCAGCAACCGGCTTGCCGTAACTTTACGAGAAACTACGAACTATGCTAACATTATGGGAATTAAATTTACGTAGTGAAAACGGATTTTATTCGAGCATCACATCGTTTCGAATTCGATTACATAATCTGACTACTTTAAGTATTCGTATTAGATTGAGTATGGAGTACTGGATCAAAACGGCTAAAGCGATTTCAAATTTCTAAATTGAATTTACGAATTTGAAAGCTTTTGAATCATGGTCGAATTGCAGAGTGCATTTCTATTAGAATTTAATAATTCCTGCATCTACTCTACCCGCACATTCATACTTCCATCCTAACCGAGTTGATTCTTGGTTACCATTCACAAGACACGTCCTCGATTTCCGAAAAAAAAAGTTATCCGTCCGGTAAATCGGGTCGAGGTAAAACCAGTTGAACAATATCCGAGCGTAATCCCTTTTAAAATCCTCTTGAGTATCCATGGTGAACGCAAGAAATACGATAGGGATAGTGTAGATTTCACGTATGTGACGACCGGACTGAATGCATGGATATGCGGCTTCAGTCCGAATTGTATTTTACAAATACAAAAGCCGGAATGCAGACTGCATCCTTGCAGACAACCAACTATACAAATGAAGAGAATTTGATACTTTAACCGGGTCTACTCCGGCCATGTAGTCCGAACAACGGAACAAATTTTGCGGCACAGAAAACTAATTCCTGAAATTTGTTGTAAAGCTTCTGAATTAACTCCACGTCCTTCTCTGGTCCACTCCTCGCAAATCCTTGCACAATTGTCGGACTTGTGGTAGCCTGTAAAAAAAAATATCAAAAATACAGTAAAGAAAAACGGATGTTACACATATGTGTGCATTACGGATTAGTTGCTTTCATATCGGGAACACGGAAAGATATCGCCCTGCCGTATAGTGCAACCGTGAAGACTTTTGATGTTCGTTCCCTCTATATCACCGGGTTTTATACGGCCTTGTGCTATCCTAGCATCGTCTCATATAACGAATGGTATTTTTAATTAGGACTGTGTATTTACGCTATTTCGCTCGCATTCATCATGGTTCGCATAATTCCCATTATAAATCTTTGTCAGCCTCCTTTTGTCAGGTATTTCAACTGCATAGTAGCCGTATAATTACAAATTGTGCAGATATGCTCATTATGTTTACCGGTGACCATAATCCTGTCCTTTGCTATCACTCACTGTAATTACAGCAGTAGCTTTACAATGCTCTGTAAATTTAAAATTAAAAAAAAGAGCAATTTTTAGTCCATCATTTTCATCATAGTCAGTGGTCCTGTTCTTAAATCGATCGGGTCAAAGAGAAAGAATCGATTTCCAACCAACCAAAGAACCTGAACCTGGGCTTGAGTTTATTTCTTCTACCAGGACCTATTTTCATCTCAAATTTTCATATCGATTTTACTTTAGATTCATCGTGTTTCATGATGTTGCAGTCTACGGCAACATTGATTATGTTTTCCAAAAAAACCGAGTCAGCTGTTTGTGACCGATGTATTGCGAAAAAGATACTTGAAGCGAACCAGTGGAAATTTCGAATTGTGGTCAATCAGGCAACCTACAACAAAATAAGGATGCAATATTGATATAGTCCTTCAGTCCATTCTCATGAACCCTACTAAATATACATAGGTGTTGAATGTCAAAAAACTCGGATGCCGATATTTAGGTGACATGATATCAGACCTTGTTGTGAACATAGGCCATGGAGTGAATATTTCGACTTGAAACAGTCAAAATATTCGAAGGGAGTAAGGTACGAGAAACAGGGTCAAATTCCGCTTACGTCCGAATTTGTGGCTGACGTTCAAGCTAGAGCGACGTGCTTACTTGCGGCCGGAACTAGCTACGGCACTGTGGGGAGTTCTGGATCGAACTATCAGACCATAAACCGTAGGCCTGTACAACAGAAATGAATCACGTCGACTTATCCAGGGGGTTAAAATATGGGATAACTTTCCCAATAGGTCATGAGAGACCGAGAAGCGTTGGATGGCGCGACTACGTGTCTTGTCAGGACGCTCTGGTGCTGTAGCGACTTCAATGCTTCCTTGCTGATGAAGTTTTTGTCTAGCGCTTCCATCTTCGTTGGGCTCCTCATCTGCATTCTTGTAAATATAAGTTACTGCTTCTCTGCAGCTAAAGGTTCTTCTTCCCGGTCAAACATATCATCTTCCGTAGTTTCCGTTGACGCTCCTGGTAAGATTTGATTAACCCTTTTTTCTCCAGGTAGACCAAATTTTTGCTGCTGATGTCAACGCTGGTACTTTACAAATCATCCATGGTTGCACATGTCGTAGATCCGATAGTTGCGAAAGATGTTTTGATTACAACAATCACAACTTAACGCTATGAATTTGTTAAGGCTCGATAACTGGTTATCGGATTATTGTACCTTCAGATGAACTACTGAACTTCTTAATGGTATTTAACTGAAGGTTGCATTTAGAGTTTGTTTATGAATTGCACACTAGCAAATGTTGTGAGAAAGTTCAGCTATTAAGTGTTTCAAACTGACTATGCAATATGGAATCTTGCTGCGTCATGTGTATCCTTGGAGACATGTGGTTACACCCCATTGAAACCACATCATTTACAGTTTGCCAGAATCAAAATGTTGAAACTACGAATACACCAACACTTCGCTCCATGATTTTATTATTGTACAAATTGTCTACGATCTTGAAAAAGAAAGAACTAGGAAAATAAACAAAATGCCATAGAGCCCATATTTTACTCGAAAACTTGTGAAATTGGTATATCATGTGGCCGAGGTATGTGACAGCCGTTTCTTGTAGTCCAAAACTTAGTTAAAACTTTTGGGATATTAGCAGTCTTCTCCTGGAATTTCCCACAAAATTTTATGTATCAGTAGTGGAAATTTCCATAGCAAAGTGACATCAGTACTTTTCTCGGCGACATTATTGTTGAAGAAGTTCTGCATTATTTCGAAAATTTCCGAGATTATTATTAATGTTGGAATAAATAAAATTCCGTTTTCACTGCACTCTTGCTTTTTCGAGGGCTTCCTGAAAAGTATAATTTATGTTTGCAGTGATGTTTGCTCGAAGCTATGCGTTTTTGTCAGAACAAGGTTTGATGGCTATTTTAATAAAGCGGTTGTACAATTTGTGGCTGAAAAGTAGCTTACAGTATTCGAATAGAGGGCAAAAACTGAGTTTGCACATGTTCAGATAAAACTTTACAAATTCTTGTTGACCACCACCTCGAAATAAACAAACACAGTTTTCGCACTGTTTGTTCATTATACAAATCTCCCCGAGACCGATGTATTAAAATGGGAAAAGGTGTACGTATGTATCTTTTATAGCAAAAATTTTAATCTGAATCTCTAGTTCGGAAATTTGAGTTCAGGAGTATAGATAAAATTAAATTAAATATGTATGTACCTATGTTCAATCAAACTAATCAACAGAAATGTGAAATGTTTTTCTATATAACTTGAAACTATGTAAATCAAGTCACTATCACAGCCTGAAGTTACTTATGAATGGTTACCAACTAAACACTTAACTGGAATATGACAATATTATCAAGTTTCCTGTCACAAAGTACCTAAATACACACTAACAAGTACCAATTCTGTTTATTGTATCGGAGATGTACACGTGATTTCACTAACATTAGTTTATTATCTTTTAATAATAAAGTCTTTAGATCGACCTGAAATTTAAAATGGTATTCTGAAGTTTTGTATTTCTATGTTTTATGACGAGTAAACTCCAAAAAAGCAACAAAAAAATGTCCGTCTGTCTGCCATCCGCCGTACGCAAAAGCGTTTGAAGACGCTTAGCTCACAAACCGGTATAGATATTAAGTTAAAAAAAATTGTCGATAGCTTGTGTTTATCCCTACGACTGGTATCTATTAGGGGATGCGGCTATACGGTTCAGATGTAGGGGAAGTTTTAGAAAGAAAAAATGTTGGTATCTATGTAAATCAGCTCGGAACGGCTTATGCTAGGATGCTGAATCTTGGGGGGATCACATAAACGACTTATGCTAGATAGTTGAAACTTAGTACGTACTATTATGTAGATTCACCACTAGATTAATAAAATCAGAAAAAAAATACCTATCTGTTAATGTTTTCTTTGTTTTCCGGCGTCAGTAGAGTTTCAGGTGTGAATCCCCGACTGTTGATTAATCGCTGTCTCTGATGACATGATAGTTGGAAAGCCTTCACGTGATAGCGAAATTCTTTATATCTGTTGGACATGTCAGACTTATCAAATTAATTTTACTTCTATCGGCTCTTTATCTAAGTAATTCACAAATTTTTGAAATTTTTAGATCTTAATTTAATTTAAGTGCGGTTAAAGTGATACTGTGCTGTTCACGAAGTTCGATATATTTCTTAGATTGAATGAGATATCGAATTTACTTTCACTTCTAAAGGGCTTAGATATTATCTGGGGAAAAAACCGACTTTACCATTTACTTGATATAAAACTCTAAGGCATTGTTCATTGTTTCTAACACTCTATTATTATACTTCTTTTATATGTAATGATCTAAAAATAAATTTATTGATTTCGCGCTATTCTACCCTCAAGACATTATGTATGTATTCCGGCATATCACTTATGTCCAATAAATAGTAAGTTTATAATAACCTAAGAATCGTTTTTACAATATTTTTATGTACAACACTTAAAGAATTTTTTTTTATCTTTGTATACAAATTAATGAAAAAAAAAGATAGTTTATTGGAAAAAATACGTCCGGAATGCGTTTAATGCTAAGCTGAAGTTTATTTTACTATTACAAGCAACTACGACTCTTTTTGAATGGGCCATGCTATAACGTCCTCAGTTCAATTTTGATCGATATTGCGATTTCACTAGTTTTGAAGTCTTGGAGGTCCGGCACATCTTATCATTAATTTATAGTAGTAGTAGTAGTATCTATATATAGGTATTAAGTTTCAACTTTCTAGTATACGCCGTTTCTGAGTAATGAAAAACAACCCCTCACCCCAGTCTCTTGCTACCGTTATCATCAATTTGATTTTTAATAGTAGCTCTATGAAGATGCCCATTTTTAGCTTTCTATCTTTCGCGGCTTTCTCTCACCATGGTAGGTCGGTGCTAACTACTGTACGGTGCTAACTACTGCTAACCACTATACTTTTAAATCTGATGCGATTCTTGAGATATAAAATTAAGTTTTTTGAAAAATTGCTGTCCGCCCCTCCTTCCGCTCTTAACACCACTCTCAAAAAATACTTCCAGTAGACTCGACTTATGACTCTATACACAAACTAATTTAAATCTTCTTGGTATAATTGAGTTGAATTCAAGGCTTTTCACCCCCCCCCCCCCCCCCACCTTCACACCGCACCACCAGTTAAGTTTTTTCTAATCTCCTAGTATTTCTTAAGTTAATCACAAAATTTTAACCGTCTTACATAAGAAGATATGGATTTGAGAATGATGAGGAAACCTACCAAGTTATTCAGGCTAACTCGATCCATGCTAAAAGGGTCACAGTTCACGGGTTTCAAAAATTCGCCAAAATTCGCGCGGCATTGATAAATTTGTAAAATATAATTATATGCGTTATAAGTAACCTCTTTTATTAATTCGGTAGAGTATTGTTATGAATTTAACTTAACTGTTGTCTACAGGGCAAGACTTTGTGTGATTTAACAATAGGTATCTCCTCTTGCGCTCTAATGTACAACAAAGCAGAGACAGTTCAAAAAAATTGCACTGAGCATAGCTGAACGTTTTACGTCTCAAGTCTAGATGGCGCTGAGGCTTTAAAACTGCAATATACCTACTATTAACCCAATAGTAAAGACTTTTAAACGATTAGGCAATACGATCATATATCTATATAGTTTTAACTTGCTAAGAAGATATAAAAATCAAAATGTTGCGCCACCTTACTCCTCACAACCCAACAATGCAAAGAGTAGGTACTCAAAGTGTTTGAAAGATTCCGTCCCTCAAGCGCGTTTTCGTACGTCCTACGGCGGACAGACGGACTGTATTTTGTTTTAGTTTGAGCCCTACTAGTATTGAAACGTGAAAAAGAACCAGGGTTGTAATTGGTCACAATAGAGTTTTTTTAACTGAAAAAATAAATTGAATGTAATCTAAATATCAAGCACAAAACATTTTAATTTTAAAAAAGATATTTTTACACAGTGGTGCTTAAGTTTTCTACTCATAGACTCAAACAATGATATTAAAAACTCCCTAAATTTCAAATTGTTCTGCACCTTTCTTTCAAATCCTATTTCCTGTTCCGTAATTGGGTTGTCTAAAAGTTTTTACAACGGAACAATACTTTAAAAAAGACTGAAATTATCTTCCAAAAATTCGCAACCAGACTACCAACAAAACGATTTAAGGACTGAATCGTGTGACCATAATTTCGCCTCAGAAATTTGCCACCTCTGATGGCCTTTGTACACTTATTTCTTTGTATTTAAATTCCGAAACACGGCAATTCATCGCGGCATCCGAAAATGCTCCCAAAACTTGTACAGCCCCAAACAGATAAAGCATCCACACAATATACTCGTCCTTTAAGACAGGTGCTTTCCTATAGAGGCGTTACTTTACGCAATATCACGCATACTTTTCGGCATTCCTGCCCAAACTGTAATGTTCATTAAGCTTGCCTGCCATGTAGACCACCCCTTTAATTAATGCGAAAATAACAACATGAGTGATTACCTCGATTAATCAAAATCACCTGGAGCACAAGTGGGAAGCAGCGATCACGTGAAACATTACTTCGTTATATCTTCAAGATTATAGGTGGCAGTCTCAACTCTAGCGTATAGCGTAGACGGCCAATACATGTATACCTCATCGCGTAGAATACCTGTGTACCTGTATAGTTGCGGTAATTTTAGAATATTTTCATGTTAAGGAGTAATCAGAGCAGAGAAATCATTCTAGCGAAATGCAAGAATGGGATACGCTATTATAGCAGAGCAGACAATGAATGAAAAAGGACGAAAAACAGAGAAAATCCTGACATTTTTGAATCTCTTCTTATAGCCACTACGTTATATATAGAACGGAAAACTTTCATAACTCCTGGAATGGCACCGAATAGATATTCTACCTTGCCCTCGGATTTTCTGGAAATTTTCCAGCTAGAGTAAGGGATAAAGAAGCCCGTAAGGAAAATGGCTTAATGTCAGTTCATGCACTTGAACCCTGGATAACTGCCGAGTTGAATTATACAAAATGGCACACAGAACGATCCGGAATGGGAAGATCTCCAGGTACTCGACGAAATACAATGGCATTAGTTGGTAATACCTTGCTGCTTTTCGGAGTGCTCAAAAGAGTACTTCGATGTAAAAAGAACCTCTTAACCCATTCAGTGTGGCTAACAAGCCGTAGAAATATTCAACTTTTGTTTGTTGTTACCGTCTCTAATGTAATTAATCTTCAAGCTCCTTTTTCTTTACGTCCTTGACGAGCATTTGTTCTCAGATCCTTTCAGGTTAAATCGAAGAAACAGAAAGATTACTGCCGCTGTAAATTGCACATTTAATCTGGAAATGAATTTCGATCACAGTTCTTTTCGTCTCTTTAACAAATATGTCTAAGGACTTGATATCACAAAGGAGTAGAGTGCGGAAGTATATTTGTTGACTTAATTTAAAAAATGTAGTAAATTTTGAATATTTAAATAGGTTGAGCATGAACGTGCGAATAGTACGGTAGACATTTTCCCAAAAAAAAATGTATGTCTCAAGAACCGTACCAGATAACTTGAAATTTTATGTTATATAGAAATTAGGGGAAGGTGGGGCAAAGTGGGCCAGCAAGGTAAAGTAGTATTTCTAGTTTGCAATAGCGCACAATCTTCGCAAAAAAATTATTTGATAAAGCTTCCAGCATTGACTACAATGCACTATAAAAGAAATTCACTTTAATTACAGTTTTTCGAATTTTCTCATATTACGATTTTGGCACTATTTGATGTAAATATCAGTGTTTAATAATTAGATTAAAAAAACTTGTTAGCGACTGAGGATTTTTTGGAACAGTATGCTTGAGTCGGGGTACGGATTGTGAAACTCGCAAAGTAAGATTTGATGATTATTTAAAAAGTATATAAATTTTAGCAGATGCTTACTATTTAGTGTTCATTCGGAGTAAAGTGAGCCCCGGGCGAATTTTACCCCATACCAATATAATTTTATTTGATAATTAAAAAAAAAAACAATTTTAACATGGCTAGAACATACAACAAATGCAAATGCAACAACAGTGGACTCAAGTTGCGATGAAAAATGCAATAGATTCTGCTGCTGAAAAAAATTGACCTAAAGAAGGCCAGTAAATATTTTGGTGTTCTCCTCAAAGCAGTGCACGCTCTCAACACACTTAATTTTATTTCAATTTATTAAAATCATATTGTTTGTCTTAATTGATCCATTGCCATATTCCTTTGCTAAAGTTTTGGATGAAATTATACTATACCCCTTGGAAGTTTGTGTAGCAAGAAGTAGATAACTTTTTTATCAGCATCAATAATTTAATTTCACGACTACATGACTAAGCTAACATCCTAAGCTATCGAATTTGCATGAAAAGGATTTAATAACTATTAACCATTTCACAGAATCTCAAACCTTATGGGGCTCACTTTGCCCCACCTTCCCCTACTACCAGTATACTTCTAAGGAGGGAACAATGTATTTGAGGATGCGGGGAGCAAGTGGAAATTTATCCAACCCATACAAGTATGTAAAGTGGTTCTGAAAATTTTCACGAATTCCGATATATTTCTTGGTTATAATGAGATATTGAAATCATTTTCTCTTCTAAAAGCTATAAAACGGGAAAAAACAATTGAAGTATTTTTCCGATTTTAAATTCCCTGGGGGTGTTAGGTATTGTTCAATTTTTCACGAATTCCGACAAATCTTTTGGGTTTAATAAGAATCAATTGGCTTTAACTTCTAGTGAATCTTCTATTAAAAAAACAAATTCATAAATAAATTACAAGAAAAATCAGCCAACAGTCTGCAAGTTAGATACATTTTGGGTAGAAGATCTAGAAAACCGATGTTTAATTCTGAGATGACTGACTGACAACCTAAAGAATAAATAGCATACTATTTGAAACCTTTCGACGCACACCTCCATTCACACAAAAGCCGCCACTCGCATGAGTTCGCCCAATCTATTCACGAAAAGTTCAACTTCTTCGCTTTTCAGTGAAGCATTAACGGCGGATAAACGTACATTTTTTGGGAGCTTTTTTACCTTTTCTTTTCATTTCTTACCCTGCGTCTACACTGACAATTTATCTGGCAATTACAATGGCAATATTGCCATTGAGTTAAATGACAAATCGCAATGAGTGATCATTTGATTGACAAGAAATTTTCATTTGAACGAGTGAATTCGATGTGCCAAGTTCTGAATCAAGGCAATCATAACTTCAAAAATTATTGATTAATTCAATATTTCTTTCTTTAGTTCACTTACTTTCACTCATTTTGCAATCAAACCAAAAAAACATAAATCTACCTGTTGATAAGCGACGCTACCTTCAGTCAAACGATTCATTTTCTGGCAATATTATCCTCAAAATTGCCATGGCAATTGGACATATGTGTTTATATACATTATATACGCATTATTGCCATACACAGTATAGACGCCATATACAAATTGACAGTGTAGACGCATTTACACTGTCAATTTGTGTATGACGTCTACACTTTCAATTTGTGTATGGCAATAATACCGTTTTCATCGTCATTGCCAGATAAATTGTCATTTTAATTTTTTTTTTAATTTCAGGTCGATCCCAGTACTTTAACATTAAAAAATAATTAAGTAAAACAAGAAAAATAAGAAAAAACGCTTCAAAAAATGTTTTTTTTTCGATCTGGAAAGAATTAGTCCCGTCTTCTAAGGCAGCTGAATTAGAAATTATTAAATACCACACTATCAAAAAGACCAAGCGGCAGATATATAATATATATGAAAAATGAATTCAGGCACGATAAAAAAATTATTTGTACACTTTGATTTGTAAAAATAAATCATAAGAATAATTTTTAGGCCCGTTGCTACGATCGTCAGTAACGTTCTAACTAAAACTTTAACTAGCCGATGCTCATACGAAACTTACAGTCAAAGTTCTGGTTAAATTTTAACTGAAGGTCGTAATAACGGCCCTTAGTGAACTGAAAAAATTTATTAACCTCCGTTTTTCAAAAAGTTGACACTATACTAAAAGTTATTTAATACCTAAACGCCTAACATGTAATACGTACAGTCCGACTTATATTGAAGGAGCTAGATTTCAATGTAGTATGGCCAAAAATAAGATCTTCTTGTCTGTACGTTCCTTTTTGATAATTTCATTCAAATTATGTTGTTGTTAATTTGTGTATTTTTATCAACTAGTCATTCGATGCTTGCTTGCATTGCTGGACGTTTTCATCACTTAGTCCGATTATTTATTCTACATTTAATTTTTTTTTTCTTCAAAAATTAGCCCACAACATCTAAATGCTGACTTTATTAAATCGTAGACCATTCTGTAGTATAGTCCGAGAGGATCAGAAGGTAGACGCGAAATAAAGATACTTATTTTACAGGGTTGAAATATTTTCAATGAAGTTTTTCAACTATTTCAAAGTCTTTTTGGCAAATGGATTATTAACCCAGTATTTAAATTTGAACAAGTCTATGATTTCTGCTTGCTATTTGCATATTGGTGTACTACTAGAGCACGTGAAGCATTTCCTACATTTTCAATCAGTTCAACCCTAAAAATTTTACCCTTGCACTGTACTTGACGAAATTCAAATTTTTTAGTCGACTAACTGAGTTGAGTGCTGTTCAGTTTCATTCTAGTAGTTCTGAAGTTGTGTAAGCTTCTTTAAAATTTCGAAATTCAATTTGTCCATTAAAATAGCAGTCAAGCGTTTAAGACTATGTTCCAACAACATAATCATAACTTTATGATTTATGTCCTGCACTTGAATTTCCTCTTTCTAGCAGCATAAATAAAATTGAGAAACTTTTATATCAGGACAATTTAATTCCGAATTAAAATTCGAATAGCTGTTTAGTAAAATTACTTTATTATTTTTAATAATAAAGTTTTTACATGTCCCTTGAAAAGAAATCACCTGTCATATTTCCGGCAAATTTTCCGCTGTGTTGAAAACTACTTGATTTTTTTGATGAAGAACTGACGTAAAATTTTCGTCTGTGTCTCAGTACTAAAAACCTTAAAAAAAAAATTCTTACGAGTTTCTTTCCTGATAACAAGATGAATAATTTATCAAGTTAACACGAACGGGTTTCGAGAGTAATTCATAAATATCACTTTTTTACTGAACAATTCATCGATTTGTATCCGATTTTACGTATTTTTTACCCAAATAGCGATCTGACAAGACTTTCAATGTAAGTTCTTTGTTCTGACAGAACCTAAACCTGTCCAGATCTGGCAAACCCTGAGAAGGTTATATAAATCTCACTACTTTAGAGCAATTAGTGGCGCTCATTATTGTAGACTACTTTCGAATTACCGTTCGACTCCCTCCAAAACAATCTTCGAGTATCCTCAAGAGTGGAGTGTTTATTAGTTGCATTCGATTAATTCAGTCTCTGTTCGAAATGCGGCTCGACGGACCATAATACTAACATTAAAAAAATTTGATTTTTGGACTCTCCACTGAAGGTATTACCTGGTAATGATCAGGTCTATATCGTCGGAATGGGGTAGTGCTCGTTCCAACAAAATTACTATTAAAGGTACTCTACAAGGAGGGGTACTATCACCACTTTTGTTGATACTCACTCTGAATGGGGCACTGAAAAATCTTAACGATTTGGGAGTGGAAGTTGTAGCCTATGCCAATGATGTGGTGATACTAGCTTCAGGAAGGTACACAAGCACGCTATCGGAGCTTATGATGCGTGCTCTAAACAAGCTACTATACTGGTCAAGAAAAAAAGGGCTCAATGTTAACCTCTTCTGTAGGAGGTGGGGCTTAGAGTCAAAAAGCACTTACTAGATCTACACGACGGTAAGGCCAATCCTTATATACGGTCTGCTAATATTGTGGCCAGTACTCGACAAAGTAATTTTCAGGAAAAAGTGGGAAAAGGTATAGAGACAGGCTTGTCTGGAGATAATAGGCGCCCTTCGTATCGGGGTCGATTAACACTCATACTGACGGTTTAAAGATGGAAGACGGACTGGGCGCAACCGTGCACTCACTTAATCTTCCAAAAAACTTTTGCTACAGACTGCGCCGAATAATTGCAGTATTTTCCAAGCGGAGGTAACTACTAGCGATTCAGAAGTTGGCGGAGATAGCTTACAAATTTCGAAAAAGGGGTAAGGCACTGAGCTTAAATAAGAAGGGTTCTAGGTTCTAGGTTTTTTATGAAAAGAACTCACGAATGATCTTGCTAAAAAAGGTGAAACCTTGGGCAAGAAACCGCGGTTTCGATACCACCGACTCTGAACTTCATTCACAACTTCCTAAGAGATGCAGTATGATGGTGATAAGCCTGTCCTTAGCCAGCGGGTTGGGGCGCATGCGTGCAGAATGGGACTAATTGTTGGTCATATCTGCAGGAACTGTAAACTACCCGGGGAATCGCAAACGCCAGAATACCTCCTGTGCAACTACCTAGCACTTACTAGGAGTTGGATGAAGGCTCTTAGTGGGTCGACCTTCACAAATCTTAAAGATAGTCTCTTAAACCGTATGCAGAGCCTGCTAAACACAGATCGAAACGCAAGAGCAACTATCATGGGTATTCTGTGTCTCCCGATTTGTATGGTATCACTATGGACCTCGTGGGTCTATGTGAGGCTTTAGCCGCCACTGTAACCTAACATTGTAACCGTCAAGGACGTAGTATCATTCTTGGATCACAAAACTGGCTTATTACTTTTTATAGTTGTATTAAAAGTGGTTAATATTGAGGAAGACTTAGAGGTCGCCGGGCCAGCTCCGTGACACCAAATGTGTCCCGTTTTAGCTCCCCCAAGTGAACGAAAATGTTGAACGAATATCCTCAAGTTTTCGGTCGACCAAACTGAAAAAAACGATGCAAATTAAATCCGTTACAGGATACATATTGAAAAAGTGGAACTAATAGATCCTAGAAAATCAATCGACCGTCAAAGAGCCTCATTGTGGGGAAGATTCGAGGAGCTCATAAAACTGGACTCTGCCAAATTTTGCCTTTTTTACGCAATCGAAAGGTCTTGGAACGGAAGAGGAGTCCTTCAAACATTTAACGTTTGTTTGACATGATGAGATGGATACATACCAAGCGATTATAGGAATTTTTTGAAAGGTGATTGAGAGGTTTTTTCATTACAAATATAATAAACCTACTTATTCTCTACTTGACACTCCTTCTGGCAGACATATCCTTCTCGAATTTCGGTCAAAAGAAAAATTCGCTTGGTTTCCATCTCAAAACAAACAATTGCTCGTTTCCAAATTATAGCATCATCTCAGAAATGATGACACAAATTTCTTCTTGTAAAAGCGATCTAATCAAATAATTAGAAACCGTGAAAATAACCCGCAACAAATGAGCGTATTTCCAGGACTTTTTCTCTGAATTTCTGCAGCTGTATTGTTCATAGTCGAACAAAAACACCGCAAATTATAAAGAAAATAAATAGAATGAACTCGCTTTTCCGACATACAAACCAAACCCACTTCCTATATACCTGAAATGAATTTTAAGACTGATGTCCCAAATGTTTCAAGACATTGTTTGAGAACATTGTTTCACTTAAATCAAAACAATGGCATCAGATTGCAGAAAAGGGGACACCAAATGGGTGCCTGGGACAACTACAAAAACGAAATACCGACGAAAAAATAACTACAACGGAAAACCGAATTCCATTGAAGCTTCATTCACTATAGACTCCATCTTCCGCCTCCCACCTCCACGAACCGTCACCCAACATAAATAAAAGATGTGATTTTCCTCACATTTCCCCGAGTAATTACAGTGCACAACGACAGAAAAGGACTCACAAAGCGTGTGCATTGGTGAACTGTAGAGAGAAAACTAGTCTAGCGGAAAAAAGGAATAGCAACTTTGCTGCTATAAAGCAACCCGAGTCTGTTTTTTTCCCATCCGTGTATACTTTGTCCTCGTCTCGAACAGACTCCATAGTACCAGTGCCAAAATCTCATTTTCCTACAATCTGATGCGAAACCAACTTCAGGATGTCCGTACACTAGGGACTATTTATTGACCCAAATTACAACTTTTAGCGAGTAATTGTGCCGATTATTAACGATGCCATCAGATTTTGAAATATACAGTGGATGGTCGGTTGCCAGAAAGCGATAAGCACCATTTTTTCGCTGGGCATCGTGGAAATGGCAATGAAACGTGTAGAATTTAAAATGATGACAAAGATAAGAATCGTGAATCGTGATAGGCCCCAGAGAGATTGGATAGTGCCGAAGGATGGTTATTGTAGGCCACAGCCCCAGTGACCAATAGAAAAGTATTACAAGCCACAGCTAATACAACTGCGGTTCTCGTGTATTGTGGAGGCTATGTTAAATGGGTCCTGTAACTTCTTATAGAAATCGAACAGAAAGTTGTGAAAGCTTATTTTACTAAATGAAAAACCACAGCTACTTTTTCTTATTCTGGTACCGATAGAATCCACCAATATTCAACAGTTGTCCAAATCTGTGGAAATCAAAACCAATCTGATATCCAATCAAACTTAAAAAATATGACGAAAGCTATAAAAAAATTAGATCTCCTTAGGATTCATTGTTTAAAAAATCTGAAATCAACTTTTTGACGATTATATAGGAAGTCTTAAGGTAAGGTACACACAGCTAATTTTCCTGCGCAGTTTTTTGATTGATGCTGCAAAAGCTGCATGTCGTGTTCACTCACATACTAAAAGTAGCGTGCATCGAGTAGTTTTATGTGCTGCGGCTGTATAAAAAAGTTGCAGGTATTTAGAAAAGTTGCATGGCCACACCGCAGTTTTTATGCTGCCTCGGCAAAAGTAACTGTGTGTGACCCTGCATTTAGGAAGTTTGAATGAGTTAGGTATCTCCTTAGATGTAAGAAATATGTAGGAACTTGAGAAAATATAGGCAACCAACCCCTTAACCCACTTTCGGGTTTAATGTCAAAAAATCCTGAAAGAACTTTTTAGATAAATATAAAAGAAGCTCGAGGAAGTGAAAAGTAATTCGATGTATTATTACACCTAAGAGATATGATGGAATTCGTGAAACGTGTTTAACCCGATTATACCGTCTTAGTAGTATGGAAATAAAAAACCTTGAAAACGAGTTTAAGGCGATTATAAAACAAGCCCCTGGAATTGAAAAGTTATCCGATATCCGAACATACCTGAGAGATACGGCAGAATTCGTGAAAATATATTCAACTTTACACTATCTCAGAAGTCGAATTTCAAAAAATCCTAAAAACTACTTTCCACGAATTTTTAGCAAAAATCCGTGGAATTAAAATGAATTCATAGTTTCAGAAAACCTAAAACATATGACGAAATTCTTTAAAATATATGACTTCCATTTCCGTTGATCATTGTTTTGATCCCCTTCCATACGCCTATGGATATTTCAATTTTTTTTATATGATTTATAGTTTTAGTAAATCCAAATAATTCCACATGTTTCAACTTTCTACCATTAGCGGTTATACTGAAAGGAACCGCCACCCCACAACAATAAATATTTTTAAAAAAATTTTCAAAACGCCACCAACATTTCTATATTTTTTTTCCTCTTCGTGACAGAACCGTCTACGAGATATGGATTTTGAAATATATCTATCTCAGCTTCTGAGCATTTCGGACGCATTGCTTTTCTCGCATTCCCAACCCACTCCAACAACATCGAAATTTTTGACCAATTGGGATCACTATCGAAGCTCTATATAAACTCCAAGTTTCGGCCTCCAGGCTTAAGGGTCTGCTGAGATCTAGAAACAAAAAATGTTCCCTCTAAAATGCTCCCAGCTACACCTCTCTCATCCCACTCCTCAAAAGATGACCACAAAGTGGTTCACCCAATTCATCCATTAAAAAATTCCAAATCAATAGCTCAAAGGAGCTACGAGAGATATGGATTTTGGAATACATTGTACCCCGGGTTTCGAGCGTTTCGTACGCATTACTTCCCCAATTTCAAACCTCTACTCCCTGACCACCATTTTTACAAATGGGTTCACTACCATAGTTCTGTGTAAGCTCCAAATTTCAGCTTCCTAGCCTAAGAGGTTGCTGAAGTCTAGACCCACCATCATTTTTCGTATAAAACGCTGATCCTACCTCCGCACTCACACCCTAAACATTAAACACCTACCAATCGAAGGGGTTGGCCGCCCAAAACATTTAAACTTAATATACCCTCGTCTAACGCTCATGGGTACGATTTACAGTGGACAGACAGATATTTTTGAAAGAAATTATTCACGTCGATATCTCTACGGTCCCAGGCATAAATTTTACTTTATTATTTTTATACTCTAGATGAACATATAGAGTATTATAAGTTTAATCCAGCCCGAAAAGTTTGTAACGCATAGAACCGAGCCTCGGGCGAAAAAAAGTTATATATTATTTTGTTTTTATTTTTGGCCAAAACCTCCAAATCCGTAAAATCCGTCCGTCCGTCCGTCCGTCCGTCCGTCCGTCCGTCCGTTAGCACGATAACTCAAGAACGCGTTGACCTAGGAAGTTGAAATTTTGTCACAACTTGTAAAATGGAAAAAGTAAGGCTGAGTTCGTTAATGGGCGATATCCTTCCACTCCTTCGGGTACCTTCCATACAAGAGTTCTTGAAACACGTTTTCACAATTATTGCTCGAATGCTTCAAGTTAGGAACTTGAAATTTTGCATACTTAAGGTTTACAATGTTTGAATCGAAAGTTCCGAATATGATGCAAATCAAATGAGTCCTTCGTGTAGCAGCCTAGAAAAGTCCTTCAAAAATGTATGTATGTTACTGAATCCACTATAACTCCAGAACGAATTAAAGCAGGAGTTTAAAATTTTACAGGAATTAGTTTTATACCAAAACGAAGACGGAGTTCATTAATTAGCGCCATCTGTTGACTCCTTCGGGTAGCTGTCATACAAAAGTCCTTAATAAACATGTTCACCAATATTGAACGATAACTTAAGAACACTTTAAGTTACGACTTTGAAATGTAATACACATTAATTTTATAATAGTCGCAGCTGAAACTATTAATATGAAAAATATCCCATGAGTCCTTCATGTAGTTGCCATACAAAAATTCTGTAAAATGTCCTAACTTACTTTGTGGAACTCACTATAAATCAAAAAATCTACCACTATACAAAAGTTTCTATCTGTAAGTAAAAGGTCATGTAATAATTGCTTGTGCACTCCTCATTCTTTTGATATATTTGCAACTAAAATGTAAATCGGAGTTCAGTATTTCATCTAGAGTATCATACGATTGGCTTGCAGCCGATCGTGACTGCGTTATGTTTTAATAATAAAGTATTATACTGGAGATGACGAGCAGCGATTGAGCTGAAGGCAGACGTCGTTGCATTCACTTCCACGCAAAACAACAACAAATTGTCACAACGACCCTGTTTTGTCTCACTCACGCTAAAACAACAACAAGGACCCTGTTTTGTCTCACTCACTCTAAAACAACAACAAGGACCCTGTTTTGTCTCTTCTCACCGTGTTTTTAGCTTCAAAGCGCTCTATACAAAACCGGTAACTATAGTCGTCTCCTGTAGCTCTATGGTCACAGGAGAGTCACAACAACTCCGGATGTAATAGTTTTTGAATATTAAATCCAAAAAATCGGTAAGACTGAATCTATGTTGCCGAAAGACAAACACCACAGCTGGACTGAAAACAGAGGGAGTATTTTTAAGGTTATATTCCTGTGGATCGCTTGTCGGGCTTCGCAGTTAACCCTATTTCAAAACTTTCGGACCGAATAAATAATAAAGTTGCACCATTTGTTTTGTCCTCTGGAGACAAATAACAAATTACGTTCACAAATTTCTTAAAGTACATACACAATTTAATACCTAATAACTGATTTCATCTAAATTAAAACGAGCAATCTAGCAAAGCTAGATGAAGTACAGATGCATCTGAAACGAGAATTTGTGGTTTTTATTCTTCGCAAAGAAAACATGCTGAAAATAAGCGAACATTCACCAAATAAACATTTCTCTCAGACGGAAGGGAACATTATAGCTAGTTAGTACAAACCAGAGGCGGGTAAACGTAATCACTTTAAAACACAACAACAAACTTTGTGGGGTTTTGGTCCAACGACGACGACGAACAGTTTCCATAATTAAGTCGTGTACGAGACAGAGTTTACTGGCTACCAAAACTAAACAAAAGCGAACAAACATACTTTAGGTTGAGGCTACTATACTAATGGTAGGCACCTATACAATGCAGATTCAGTAAGTTATAGAGTTCGGTATATCCTCGGTATGTCCTTTGTATTCTGGCACAAATCGATGCTTAGGGTGAAATGTGCAACATCTTTCACCCTGTATCTCGGCATAGAAGCTGGTCAAAACAAACAGTTTGGACGTCTAAAACTACAGAAATCATTTCAGCAAAAGAACAGCTTTAGGAAAAGCTAAAGTGAGTCGGTATTTGTTAAACAGCATAGGTTTCATTTCGAATGATTTTTGGTTTGTGTTCACAACTGATGTTTTGATTTCGGAGTACCTTTTCAAGCTTTTAATAGGCACTATATTTAAGGCTTTATTAGAAGGGTTATGGTATCATATCCAAAAAAAACTTAACACTTCTTAAGATTAAGGGAATGAATAATTTTTTATACCAAAAAGATGTTTCGGAATTCGTGAAAAACACAAGGACCTTGCTCCTTTTGGGGGTTGAATAATGGAAAATTATTATATTAGGCAATTATAATTAAAGCCCTTAGAAATAAAAGCGAATGCGATATCTCATTAGATCTAGGAGTTAAATCAAAATTCGTGAAAACGTATACAAATAATTTATATCCCATAGAGGTTAAATCTTGACCGACTTATGCTAAAATGTTTATACTAGTAAAAAAGTTTAGGTATAAAAAGTGTATATGAAGGTTGGCAAATGGCAGTGAAAATGGGATGTTAAATTTCACGAATTTTGTCATATCTCTTTTTTGAAAAATTAAATGAATTTAAATTCTTTGGACTCTTCACATAAGTTCCAAGAAAATTTTTTCAGGCTTTTAATTATATTCACCCCTAAGGGGGTTAAAAGTGAATGCATACATTTTCATGAATACCTTAGGGTTGTTTAGATATCGAACTGCTTTTCCCAGTGACAGTCTTTCTTTTTTCTAGATCACCACATTTGTCTATACCATTCTTCACTGCACGTGAACCAATGAACTAAAAAAAAGGAACTAGTTTGTGACGGATTGGGAACCGCAACTCCTGCGAAGGATCACGTTTTAGGTCTACTCTGCGGAATATAAATTTGAAAATGGTTTGTGGTTTAGAGTTGTAGAATGTTCTAGACTTAATAGAAACTTCTTATGAGGAAGGTTTTAAGAACGGAAAGCATGCGTTCCGAAAATTTAACTACATATCTTTGGAAATAATATGACAAGAACTCACTATTTTAAGTTTAAGTATAGAAGCTACATATGTAAAATTATCCAGAGCTCTCTTACTTTTCTGTAGAATTTGCTTATTAATAGATACGTAATTTCACACTATTTCTAGGAATGCAACATAGGTAAATGATGGTTGTACTAGCATAACAAACTCTACGGGATCCCGACTTTAAATAAATTGTAAACTTTTGCCCGAAAAAATAGTAGTTTTGGCATCCATACTGCTGTAAGGCTCTTATAATATTTTCTAATATAACTGAATAGGAGTAATTCCGCTCACTAAGATTCATTGATGTTCTATTCTATCGGATAAAAAACAATCTGCGAACAGTCTGGGCGCAACTTTATTATTTTTCCGGTAGAAGTTCGAAACGCATTCAATTCTGAAGTGCGGTGTTACTATGTGACTAAAAACCTAACAAAAAGTTCGGAAAGCGGTTAGAATAGGATCGCACTAGAATACTTACGCCGCTGCTACAAATAACATACGCCACACATAATTAGGTCATAGGAGTTGAAAAAGGAAAGAACCTGAAAATAGGTGATTATTGCTACACCAGCTCTGTAAGTAGAACTACATACTAGGGATATAATGACTAAACTTAAGAGACTATCTGCGAGTTAATATTTAAGAATCTTTTAAAATTTTTAGGTCTAAGATATTTATTCTTTGTGCTGTTTTCTTGTTGAATTATTGAGTTGTAATATTAGTTTTAAGAGTAGAATTTAAGAATTTTTGTTTTTATATATTGTAAAATAGACTTTAATTGTTTACAAATGAATAAATAAAATAAAATAAATTAAGCAAGCCTGAGGAAGTGAAAAGATATTCGATATCTGATGACCTGAGAGATATGGCACAAATAATGGAAAAGTATGCAATGACTTTACACCCGCTTAGGGGTTGAATTTAAAAAAATCTTAAAAACACTTTCTAATTATATGAAAAATCTTAAGAATGTAAACGAATTCAATATTTGGGAAGACCTAGAAGATATGATGAAAATCGTGAACAGAAATATAAGCATTCCATTTTCACTGATCATTTTTTTTGGACTGAAAATTTTTATTACTTTTTTCGTGTCATCAAATTTTTTTTTTTTTTTTTTAAAACGATAACTATACTATATTATTAAAAACTATTAATAAAGAAAAATTAAACGGTTCCTTTACCACAACTTCAACTCCCAACAAAAAAAAAAAAAAATCTTGTGCAAAAAGGAATCCAATCTCCACACAATGGAATATCGTTTATATTTTAAGGCTCCTTGAAATTCTCGAGTGAGATGAAAATAACAACTGGCTCCCAACAAAACTACTCTAAACGTATGAAATTTTAATTTTCTATCATAGGCACTTAAGGCGTGTTTACACGTTACGAGTGGAATCGGAACGTGTGGACTCCGATAGTCACTCGAACGTTACTCGTATCGTGTACTCGTGTTATGATCCGATACGAGTATCGTATCATGTACTCGTGCTATGATCCGATACGAGTATAGTCGGACAGTGCTCAGCTTGTCCGAGTAATGTCCGAGTGACTATCGGAGTTCCGATTCCACTCGTAACGTGTCAACCCGGCTTCAAGAGAAGTTTTAGCCCCTCTTGCAAGCCAATTCGGATCAACAATTGTTGATTTGATCCTTCCCTGAAAGCACTTCCAAAATACCAGGTATTCCAAGTTCACCTACGGCATACGACAAGCAAACACTCTGTCAATTTTTTGGCACTTTTATAATAACACCCATAAAACGTATAAACACAAAATTTCAGGCGATCAATTTTTTTTTAAATCTCCGGTTTACCAGTTGAATTTTCGCATCTATGGCAGCTTTACCTAAAAAAAGTATATTCTTTACGCGAAGCACAGTGACTTCAGATTAAATTACTTTCACATCCGCGAAATTTAATTTAACAGAAAGAAACTTATGCCCATAAGCCGTACGAAAGCTCCTTTTGTCTTAAACCTATACTTTAAAATTCAATTATGAACAATGAACGTGTGGTAATCAAAGTCAAATATTAGGAGCTCCTGTTTCCATTATAAACCTATTTTCACTTACTAAGTGGATTCGTACCTATGTATATGTGTACCTTGTTACAAATAATCTACACCCAAGCTACTTGCCAGCTTCTGGGTACAACGATCGTTTCTATATCGTCGTTGTACCATCCGTGCGAAACTCTTATAAGGCGGAAAACTCAATTTGGCACCATTTAAAGTACCAATAATCTGCCGAATCGTATACGCTATCAAAGCAAATGAAGACGTTAGATGCTTACACGCCTTACTTAGCACCTCTTAAATTTTACGGCGAACACATCGACGTTATACCGCATTCGCACGAAAATATATTATAACAAAATTGAATATTGTACTGCGAGAATGGCAGAAATAGCAGCTTCCGAGAAGGGCATATCCTGAGCATATCGCTATGTGAAATTGAAGGTAAGTAGGTTTCATACGCATATGTTTTGCGGAGAGTAACATACCTAATGAATATACGGTTTAAATTTTGTCGACAATTCAAAGGGTTAATGCAAGCTGGAGGCTATGTGAATAGGATCAATATAGTTGGTTGCTGAATGTTAAGGCACTATTTAGAACTATGAAATTGACAAGGAAACTTCAGTAGCAAGTACGAAACATGTTTTCAATCAGCTTTCACCGACATTTCAGTTTCGTTTTTAAATAGTGTAGTTACAAAGATATTCCGTATGAAACTTTTGTGAATCTTCTCTACTGAGAACAAAAGCTGTTAATCGGATGCTATATGTGATATAAATACACCATTTTTGAAAAAAAATTATAAAACAATATTTATAGAGAATTCAATTTCCTATAAAACCTTTAAATGACTTTTTGCCAAAACTACATATTTCGTGAGATATTTCCACGAGATATTTTCACGAAACCATATTTCTGTCATGTTATTACAAGCAAATTTTTTTTAAAGGTGGTGGAATAAAATTTAATTTTTAACGACCTAACCTATCATATATATTTTGAATGTTATATATAAAACTCATTGTTCATATAATTTATATTTATATATTTTTATAGAAGCAATATTATTACTTTACACATTTAAATATTTGACAAAAAGTGCGTAATTACCGTACAACTATTTATTTCCATACAATAGTCCGTACAAGTACCGACACCGAGTAAACAAAAGTCATGAAATGGTTTAGAAAATTCATGACTTTTAAAATGTTTTTTTGCCCATTATATTTAAAGTGTTTTCAAGTAAATGTGAATTGGATATCTCATTAAATCGAAAAAATATATCGGAATTCATGAATCATTCACTTTACAGCTCCTCCATTGTAGGAAATGAAATTGGGAACGTGGTTTCCAGATGCCTGTATAACGCTCGTAGAAGCAAAATAAGTGTGATAACTCGGCATACTTAAAGTAGGTACATAACAAAATTCGAGGAAATTCGTAAAAATCATTTTCACTGACCTTTTTTTTTACTTCACCTTTGAAAATTTGATCTTCTTTTGCTTTAATAAATCCTTTTTACATCTACATAAACGTACTAAGTTTCAACATTCTAGCATATGCCGTTTCTCAGATACAAAAAACCACCCCGATTACCGTACATTGCAACCCTAACAAACATCTTATTTTTCTAAGATGCGCCTACACAAAGTGGTTTTCAGGGAAAAAAATTTAAATTTTTTTTTCTTTCCACACCCTCTACCACTCTCGACATCAGGTTCACTAAAAAAAAATTCTCTGCCAGAGGTTTACTGGGCCTAACTTGTTTAAAATTTTTATGATCATGTTTTGGTATGGTTGACAAATAAAAATAATATTTTTTTTTTCAAAAATGGCTACTCCTCACTTATCACCTCTTCTCCACATCTCCACTCAAAAATCTTACATTCGATATACTCAGTATCTTATTCTCAAATTTTGTAAAATTGGTTCAAAAGATATTGAAATCAAACCATTATTTTTTTTTCTAATATCAACTTAATACCTCATCGAGTTTTTGAGTTATGCGGCTTCACACGCTTTTACCACGTACGGCGTCTACGGTGGACGGACGGACATTTTTTAACAAATTTTTTTGAACAAACTATAACAGCTATTAAGTTCATATTTTGTGTGGGTAGTCACATAAAGGATGATTGCGGTATGAGGGGGGAAGTGGCGGGATATACATACGGGGAGCATAGCTCGAAATAATTTTTGGGGGGTCAACAACGGGAAGTTAAGGGTTAAGAGCTTAAAACTGAGTGTGTTTGGAGGGCGAGGGCGAAAAAAAAATCTATTTTAGAATTAGTGATGGCAAACATGAAATTTAATTAGAGCTGTAATATAACACACTACAAAATGATTTTAATAGCCCCCCCGTAACATAGGGTGAGGAGGGTTTCTACTAACGTCTAATGCCAAAAAACTTAGATTGTGTAGGTAAAGTAATTTAAGTAAATAAAAACATTTATCCTTCGGAAGTCAAACCAAATAGGTCAGTGAAAACAGAAAGAAATTATTTCCACGAATTTCTTCTTATCTCTTAGGTCTTCTGAAGTATTAAACTAATCTTACATACTTCTACAAGTCCTTTAGATTCAACCAATTTATTCAACCAAATGTATTCAACCTCTTAAACATCATTAACGTGTTATAGTTCAAATGTATTCAACCTCCTTAACACGTCAATGATGTTAAAGAGGTTGAATACATTTTCACGAATTCCGCCATATTTCTTAGCCTGATTAGATATCGAATAAGTTTTTTTATGGCATTTCTTTGTAATCACTTTCAATCTCTAAAAGAGCCAACCTACTTTTTATATAACCGCTTCAAAACCAAGCTAATAAATTTTTGTTTAATACTCAAGTACTAGGGTGTGTAGGAGTTGCATAATTTCCGCTATATCTCGTTGGTCTTATGATATATCCAATTGGTTCAATATATACACAATATTTACACCGCATTTTCTTAAATCTTAAGAATACCTTTCAGGATTGCTCAATTCACTCCCACCCCTTTTTTCCTTCAAGAGTCTCGATGAGGTTACGAAAATCAAACGCCTCATTATAAGCTCTAAATGGGTTAATCAATGGGACCGGATTTGATAATCCTATGGTAACACAACGGATCTCTTTAGAGCTACGTTTATCCGTGTTTTCACAGGCAGTGACGCATATCTACCAACCTACCTACCTACCATCCTGGGGAATTTTGTAATAACTCGATTAGATGACATATTGAATTGCGTTTATATTCACTTAGTCTTCCTTAAGACGCGTAGAAATCTATTTTTCGGTGTCTTACCTCTGAAAGTTAAATAAGTTTTTACGAACGCCAAATTAGAAAGGTTTATATAATAAATATATTATAAATATATGACGCAAGTTATTTAAAATACCTTCATTTTCCTAGTCTTCTAAAGGCCCTACATTAGGAGTAATGTACCTAACAGCAATCAATTCTATTTAGAATAGGTCTTGATAGGATCGTATTTTTCCCCTAAACAACACTAGGTACTGTAAAGCAATTCCATGAATACAAAGTTTTTCTAATTTCACTGTGACAGGACTCGTCTAGATAAAATTTCCCGATAAAACCAAAAGATTGCTAATCTTTATAATTTCCCTTAAAAATAAGATCCAAGCTGAACATTTATAAAGTACCGAGTAGGCTGGGCTCTATTATGCCCACTTACTTAGCAATCCTCTTGATTTTTGAAGCAAAAGAAAACTGGACCTAGGCTAGAGCACACACGTCCATAAATCCATGCGTAAAAACTCATCTGACATATGGTAATTGGATCAAGTTGTAAATAAGGAGATAATGTCAAGAAAAAGAAAATTACTGAAGAAAAACAAAGAAATTTTCTCGGCTTACTAGTATTATGTGATGTTGTCGCTGTTGTCAGTGAAATACGTTTTTCTTTTAAACGTCGGTTGGTTTTCCTTTTTCTGTTGTTCTATGTAAGCGTAAAGCTCTCCATACACACATATTCTCGGTAGGTACACGACTTTTCTTCAAGAATGGTGGCGACTTTCCTTTCAAAAAGGAGCAAAGAGAAGAAAAAAAAAAATGTCCTGTTTGTTTGTTAGATCTACATAGGTCGAGTGTGGCACTTGGATGTATGCAACGTCTTGGCAGGAAATGCTTTATAGCAGGAGCATGACTCTTATCTGATGTTCTTCCTGTTTGTTTGGTAAACAGGTATCGCCCCTAGATTAATGATAAACACCGAAAAGAAACGTAACAACATACACGATAGGACCCAAGTCTATCGTGAGATAGTGTAAATGAAAGGCCGGGTGCTTTTTTTTCACGGAAACTGAAAGAGTGAATAGAAGAAAGGTGTGGGAAGTTATCGTACATAGGTATCACTCAGTGCTACCAGGCGTATGATTTTCATCGTACATGTACGATTTTTCAGCCTTATGTACGATGTACGATGAGAACCCTTCATCGTACGCAAAATGTACGATTTTCCAACCATATGTCGAAATAAAAAATTATAATGAAACATTTTTGCCAAACTATCCTAAAAGAGGTAATATAGCTCAAAAATGTTGTAAGAAAGGATATTACCAAGGGAATGAATTCACAGATATATGCGAGGGGAATACAAGTGACGGTGTGAGTGAGTTAGAAGTTGAAGGTTTCATATATGCGCCTGGAATCGATGATTCGGTAAGTCACTAAAACTAATACGATAGTTTTCTCATATTAAAACTTTAAACGCGATTATCTCAAAACTAGATCTTCAAAAATTACTTCTATTGTAGCTCAAAAAGTTATGGATCGATTTGATTAATTGGGAGCTTTCTGTCTATATAAATATCGGAAGGATATACCTAAAATTTTGAGGATATCGCGTAAATAAATCACTTTTTTGGGGTAAAAACTGTAACAAAAATTAACATTTGAGAGAAAAGCCTAATATCTTTTTTATTTTATTTTATTTAGCTTAGGTATATCCTTTCAATTCATCTGTTAGTATTCCAAAAATATTTTAGTTTTCAGTTTTCGATGTCACACAAAAGTCCTATCCTATAAAAACGCCATTTTATTTTTAAAAAAAACAACAGTTGAAAGTTGTAATAATATCATGTCAAAATCTTAAAATGATGCGATTATTTTATCACCATAAAAAAATGCATGAAAAATTACTCATTTCTGGTCGTCTAAACAGTTTGCTCCCCTTAAATATGTAGTGTCGAGGACTCAATTGACGCAGACTGCAAATCGCTTCTTAGATACACAAATTGGAGGACGCGGGC
Source organism: Beris chalybata (assembly GCA_949128065.1). Lineage (NCBI taxonomy): Eukaryota > Metazoa > Arthropoda > Insecta > Diptera > Stratiomyidae > Beris > Beris chalybata. The sequence goes on from OX421896.1 coordinate 96,528,501, forward strand.
GCTGAATTGAGATGACTTCAGACAATGTATCCTGCAGGCCCTGACCCGATTTGGGCTGTCGCGCCATTGATGATGAAATATGTAGTGTGTATAGAACACTTCCATGTTTGACTGATAAAATTTAACATTAAAGTGAATTGTACGATGAAATCTCCCTCGGTACGATTTTTTTTATGGTATGGTACGATTTTTTAGGTTTGCAAATCTGGCAGCCCTGTATCACTATAGTTACACGAATATACTTTCTTAAATGGTTAACGAAAAAAAAATCATAAGAGATACAATATCGACATAGCCCTTTAAGGGTTTACTATTAAGAAAACCCTGAAAAAAATTCTTAAGTGATTACATACCATATATAGAAAGCACTTTAAATTAAAAATAATTCGATACCTCATCAGAACTAAGTAATATGTCGGAATTCGTAAAAATGTTCACAATTATTTTTCACCTCTTAATGGTTAAATATCGCAAAATACTGAAATTTGTTTTAAGTTAATTACACCTATATAAAACCCATAAAAACGATTTGGAGCTCATTAGACCTAAGAGAATTGTCGGAATTCGTAAAAAATTCAACCATACCTAACACCGCCATGAAGGTTAACATTGAGAAATGCTTCAATCGAATTTTTCCCCGATTATATTGAAAGCCTTTAGAAGTTAAAGTAAGTTCGATATCTCATTAGACCTAAAGAATATATCGGAATTCGTGAAAATTTATGAAACACAACCACTTTATACACCTTCACGGGTTGGACATCAAGCAATTTAGAAAACCGTTTCAAGGAGCTTATACGAGTACAAGAGCTCGCGGAAGTAAATGAATTTGCCCAAATGACGAAATTCGTGAAAATATTGGAAAAGAAAACGTTTTCAAGGATATTTTCTTTTACTACATCTTTGCTTTCCAATGAAAATCTGACTTTCTTAACTCTTATACGTTTCAGTGGTTATTTAGGGACATGACAATTTCTTAATGTTATTATTATATGGGATACCCAGGGTAGCTACTTAAAAACGAAATTAATATATTTCATAATATTCTTGACCCTGACTAGCACTGTATGTATTAATATACATACCTACACATCTTTGTACAGTACTCATACATACTTTTAGTCTTACAACGACGTATCTTCAAATTAAAGTAATTAATTTTGCTGTCGAAAAGTGGAGCTTTAACGCTGGCATGTACACAATTTTCTGAATTAAAAAATTTGTTTATTTTCAGCAAATTCCAGTCAATTTGATTTTTTTCTGCTTAAATTGATGTTCTTTAAAAATAAATTTATGATAAATTATGTGGTGTTTATACCCGAAATCAGCCATCTTTGAACTTCTAATTTCTTGGAAGGTCTTTACACTTGAGTCGTGTTCTTGTACAAAAAATAACAAGCCACAGCCTTTTTAATTTGAAGTCAAATAATTTTATATTAAAACCTACAAGAATGTCGTCGCTTGAAAAGTTTCTAAGGCAAAAAGTCGCTAGAGATAGGGAGATAGAACTCCTTTCAACATTACTAAAATGTTATCTAAAAATTTCTGACAGCTTATTAGGATTGAATTTTTAATGATAATAATGCGGGCAGCTACTGGAAGTTGTAATATGGTCTTTATCATAAATTGTACATTCTAAAGATATACAAAGAAATACAGCTGTAAGATATGTTGCAACATTGTTTTTTTTGCATTTCATGACTATTAGACACGACAAAAGCAAACAAAATTATCAGGCCGTCTGTCCGCCGTCTGTCCGTCGTCTGTCCGCCTTCTGCCCCTCGTACGCCACACGTCTGCTTGCAGGCTCGTAGCACCCAAACCCCTTGAGCTATTTAGTTGAATTTCTTTTCGTGAGTAGAGTGGGTATACCCCTTTAAGCCGTCACTTTTTGTGGGGTGGGGTGTGAAGGGGGAAGTGGTGGAGGTGGGGGATGCGTTTTAGATGGAACATTTTGGTTTGTAGATCTCAACAACCACTTAAGCTAGAAAACTGTAACTTCGAATTTATATAGAGCTTTAACAGTAAATTCATTTACAATTGCTGTTATGGTTGAAGGGGTAAAGGAGTAAAGAAGTGGGAGGGGGGAAATAATGCTTCCGAAACGCAAAAAAGACGAGATTGAAACATTCTAAAATCCATAACTACTAAAATGTTAATGTCATGAAGCTGAAACTTAAAGAACATCTGAAGGTATACTAGGTGAACAGATTGGAAAGCAATTTTTTAGTGGAACCGTGACGTCTGGGAAGGTGGGTGAAAAACTTTAGATTACGATACACGAACTAATTGCTCTAGAAAAATAAAATTCGGTTTGTATATAAAGATTGACAAATAAAGTCTGCCGAAAGTAAAAATGTTTATTGGGGCGGTAGTGGTAGTGGAGGGGATGAGCATTTTTTTAAGAATTCAAGGTTCACATCTCAAGCATAGGGTAAGATAGATACTTCAAATTTTTAGCCGGAGTATGCTTAATATTGTAGATCCTTAGTAGAAAAAAATGTTGAGAGTGTAGAGTGTGAGGGTAGGGGAGGGTGAAAATGAAAAGGTTCTGATTTCTATATCACGAGACCCATAATGCTAAAAAACTAAAATATTGATATTTAGCTCTAGTAGTGGCATGCTGTAATTTTTTATAGTATGGGTACGGGGTGTTTTTCCTAACTATCGAAAAGCTTACGATACAAAGTTGAAGTTAGTAAATATATATAAATCAACTAGAAAAGTAATTTAGATGAACAAAATGAAAATAGCTATTAGTGTATGGGAGGGGGTCGAAAAGAATGATCAGTGAAAATGAAATGCATATATTTTCACAATATTCGTCATATCTACTAGGTCTTCCCTAATATTGAATTCCTTTTCATTCTACAGCTTTTTCATATAAATACCTAGAAAATTTTTTCAGAATTTTTTGAAATTGTACCCCTTTTTTTGAAATTTTACCCCTCTTGCGCTTTCAGCTGCATTCAAAAGCCTGATAAGATAGCGAAAATCTCTTCACTTTCATGCACTTGCGTAATAATTGTCTAGAATTTGTTTTTATTTATTTTTTCCTGTTTTAACCCCTCAGAGGGCACAAACGAACTGTACACGTTTTCACGTTTTCACGAATTCCGTAATTTCTTTTAGAAGTGATAAGAAGTTTAATTGGTTTTTATTTTCGCTTTTCGAGTGGTGTTTTAATATTTATATATGTATTAGCTCCTTTCAGGATTTTTGGATATTCAATCCCCATATGGGTGCTTAAGGAGGCTGCAATTGTTTTCATAAATTCCTACATATTGCTTAGGTCTGATGAAATATCGAAATCATTTTTACTTTTTAAGGTTTCCTATATAAGCGCCAAAAGGTCAATTTGAGTATTTTTCCTAAGAATCCTAAGGGGTTTAAGGGGGTTGTATGCCTTTCAAAGCTTCGATAGATTTCTTAGGTTTGATGAGATTTTAGATCGCTTTTCACTTCCACAAACCTCTTGTATAATCACCTACAAACCCATTTCTCAATTCTTGGATATACTTCCAAGGATTTACATAAGTTTTCATTACTTTCGCCATCCCTTAGTTCTGATGAGTTAAAAAATCAGTTGTTTCTATTTGAAATATTTTTATTTTAAGAACTAAATTAACTTTTCAAGAAAAGTCATAATCTCGAATTATATGATGATAGGTATAGGTAGGTACTCCGATCTTGACCGCTCCCGAAATTTGACCCGAAGAATAATGAAGTTTCGATGAACAGTTTTAACTTAATTTTACATCAATATATTTTAGTTACGCAATATTTTGCGTAAAAATACGTCGCATGTTATAATAATGAATCGTGTAGCTGTAGAAAAACAAAAGCGCAGCAATTAAGAATTAGAATCGTTCCTGTTCATTTCGTGTTTGAAATTGATGCCGGTGGGTCGTCTCTAAGTTGTGCTGTGTTTAATTTCTTTGCGATTTTTTTTTTCTTTTCTTTTTTTTCTTTTCTTTGTGATTTATTTATTTCATTTTATTTTTTATTTATTTATTTGTAGACAAATAAAGTCTATTAACAAAAACAAAAATTCTTAAATTCTACTCTTAAAACTATTATTGCAACTCAATAATACAGCACAAAGAATAAATATCTTAGACCTAATAATTTTCAAAGTTTCTTAAATATTAACTCGCAGATAGTGTCTTAAATTTAGTCATTATTTTGCCCTTGTATGTAGTTTTACTTACAGAGCTGGTGTAGCAATCTGAATGCTGGTTAAAGTGTCTAATAGCACAAGCAATAGGATCATTCATCAAGAAGTTCGAGGAATGATTCTCCATTTTCAGGATTCTGCCGTTTCGAAGATTAAACCTGTGCTCAAGTTTCACAATTATTATTAAATTACATCGTTTTCCTTCGGATATATGTTTTTAATTTCTGTGACAATTGCCTCAAAGTCTGAAGGTTTCAATTGAATATTTTTAAGGTTGACTTCTTCTAAAACGATTCCTATTTAACGGGAGTAAATGATTACTACAAAAATGTAATAAATGTACGTCATATTTTGAGCAAAGTTGCATCATGTAGCATGTAACATTACCACAGAAAGAAGTAAAATCGCATTAATATATATGTATGTTTACATTATGTAGATCAATTCTACACCCAACTGGATGCGAAAATAGCAACTACATATAGTAACTTTACTTAAGTTCTTATTTAAAAATACTACACTTGCGGTGTAAAGAATAACATAAATAATGTAGTAAAATTAAACAGGTTTAATATTACATGAACTATAGTAGGAATTTAATTTCCTGTTATTTTAGTAGTAAATTTACTAAACAAAATTTTAAAAGTGTAGTAGAGCGCCGACGTGCCCTGTGATTAATCAACCGACAGTTTATCTCTTCGATTATTATTCAAAATTTTAATAAAGTTGTAATGATTTTGAATAAATATTCCAACCTTACACACATACACCTATGTCACATTATAAATTTGCATAGTCGTTTACGTCTTAATTTATCTTCAAATTTACTTTTGCGACTTCGATGACTCGATTTATATATTTAAATTTTTAAAAGTGCGTTTAGTGAGATCCACACGGCTTGTACATTATGAAATTCCATATCTCGTAAATTTTGTAGGATTTTGCATAAAATTCTTGCTTTAATTTCGACGATAAATTCGTGTCGATTTCATTCTAAATTCGCAAAAGCAAAATTCAAATATCCTGGATAGATCCACCCTATAGAGCAAAGCAGTCGTGTTCGTGTGGTTATAATTGAAAGACTCTAATTGCATTATTCACGTTCAACACTAGCTCAATAATTTTAGATATGACAGCGATTTTCTATGGCATGTTCATATATGTATGTACATATATATTTCGCCAAAATATCAGCCAAAAACCGGCACCCTCATAGTGTTCAAGTTAAACACTCTTCGTATAAGCTGCACTATTTTTTATGCAATTTTGTGAACACTTTCAGTATAACGACCGTATGAATATGAGAACGCTTCGAACATTCATTCATATGAGTGACACCATGGGATGAAGTTTACATTCTTTTAATGAACGTATGTTACGGACAGGTCGACGGTCTATAGCAGCTAAATTCACCACCGAATATTTACATTTTGATAGCACATCTATGTATGAATGAAAACTATTATTTGATAAAAATTGAATTTAAAAAAAAGATATCGTTTCATTTTAAAAACTCTGTGCATTCCTGGTCGAAGGTTTCACTCAATTCGGTCACCATTTTATTTAAAGAAAAATTTATTAAATCTTATTTTCATTATGCTGCACTTGATCAGAAATTTGAAACAGATTTATGAAATTTTATGAAATGATATTCAACTAAATGCCTTAATTTTAATTTCGATCCTATCAATAAACCAATTAAAATGAAGTACCTAAGCCAGGAAAGTTTCACAAATTTAACTAGAATTTTATAATAAATTATTCAAAGGAACATTGATCTCATTAACATGCATTTTAAGTAGTTCCATTCGCGTCGCGACGCTTAACGCGCTTCACATCAACTATAATTCCAACTTAACCTCTGACGAAAAGCAAAATCTTTCTTTTGCTTTTCATATAATTGGCGGTGTTAAAGGGTAGTATGCATTTTCGCGAATTCCGCCATATATCTTAGTCCTAACACAGATTAGATTCCTATAGGCTTGGTGTTTAATCGTCTAGAGATTGATTTCAAAATTCAGCCGCTATACGTATTTACGAATTCCGCCATATCTGTTAAGCATGATATTGAATTTAGTACATTCACTTTAGGTTTTCAACCCTAAAAATACAAAGTATCACGATTGTTATTTTTTTAAATTCGTTCAATACTTTATTATTACAACAACAAAAAAATTGTCTTTTCGCAAGCTAATTAACATTTGGGTAAAGATCCAAGACGTCTTTAAAACTAAGATGCAGTCAAGTAACTATCCCCTAAAAATACAGCAATTAGTTCAAATTTTTGATATCTTTTTGAATTATACTTACTTACCTACAATGGCGCTACAGTCCAAATCGGGCGTTGGCCTCTTTTATGTGCCTCCAGCCTTCCCGGTACAGTGACCGCGTCCTCCAGTTTGGGAATCTTAGCATTAGCATTACCCTTTTAAAATTTTATATTTAAATTGAAATAATTTAAAAACAAAACGTATTTCTTTTTAATCGAAAAATATCAACAGAAACAATTTTGAATATTGGGTTTAAAAATTATTTGAATTACAGAAAATTCATTTCCCAATATTATTTGAAAGTCCTATTTACTTCCGAAATGAGAAACTGCTTCAAATTTGAAATGAACGATTCACCTACTAACATATTAACTTTATGTCCTTTTGCTACAGCTTCTATCATCCCCTCAAGGGATGATAGGGTCCTTATACAAATACCTAAAACGAAATCATGTACCTTAACATAACTTTTACATGTTATTGTTCAAACAAGAAAAACTAACTTTAATTAAAACATAATTTCATAAATAAGCACATAAAAATAACACACACCCGTTTGTACACTACACATGTATGACTCCGAACTGAATTTCGTTCCTTAAAATTGCGATGATTAGGGACACTTACATCATAAAATAATGTCCATAACTGCTGTATATGTTTGCGTGAGATATACACGTTGTATTTTCAACAATATTTTAATGTCACTTTTGTAGTTTTTATCCAACACACTAACTAACACTAGAACACATTTGCTAAAGGAGTAACTTTAATGCTTTGGGGATACTTTGGGTAATATCATTATCCTTAATTACATGGCTCTAAATTCTCAACATACAACATGACACACATAATAGAACTTAAATGAGAGTAGGCTTAGTCCGCTTTCTACGCAACTCTATAATACGGCAACATCATTTCTGGTCTAAGATGATAAGAAATTATTACATAACCTATTCAAATACAAATATGTATGTATAATACATGTAATACACTCTGAAAATTAAGATTTTTTATTTAAAAAAAAAGTTTGGTCATTTATGTTTACTTTCTATTCCGGGGATTATTAATTAACCCAGAAGAAGAAGAAAATTAAAGCGAGTAATGTTGATATAAAGTTACAACCGTATAAATCGATATAGAAAGGCATCCTTGCACTAATAAAATAAATACTTAACGAAATTAAAGCCATAGTATTTTATTTTAAATTGGAAGGAAACGAATGGATGGACAAATTCTACCAGACGGCATACAATAATCCACATGAAAAAGACGTTGTTTTCTTTTACGTATAATGTATTATATGATATGATATGATATTTATAATGTTCGTTTAGATATCAAATTAAACTATCTTCTCCGTGCTCTGCATATAAGCGTCTAGAACAGATAACGTTTTTCCAATTCTTAGCTCGCAAGAAAGTGTAAAACTTTTGTGTGCGTTGTTACTAATTCTGACATATTTTCTACATTTTCATGAATTCCGACAAATCTTTCAAAATCCTACCTATCTATGAGCTTTATTAATATATTATCGTCTAAAATTCAAATTTTAGGATTTCGAAAAATTACTCCCATTTTGTCGGGTAAAATGATTACGATTTTCTTACGAATACCGATATATCTCTTAAGTATAATGAAATAATGAAATGTTAATTGCAAAAAAAAAGTATCAGAATTTTTTTTAATATTAAACCCCTAAAACGTACCTCCGGTCGGATCGATATGGACATATGTGTTTTAAAAATTAGTCAAGACAATATTTGGACAGTTAATAGATTTGCGTGCCAGTATCGACACAACCTTCACCGTGATCAAGACAACTGTGTATTGTTTACGTCTGGCAGTGACATAAGAGCTTGATCATACCCGCGAAAAATAATAAAGTTGTACCCACACTTTTGAACGATTTTTTGTATAGGATAAGAAAAGAATATCTCAGGAAGACTTTAATGCAGCACGAGCACCTACTCCAAACAAAGTTCTTTTTGGATTCCACGAACTTGAAAAGATAATTTTTTTGTATTGATTTGTATTGTCCTGAAACAGCAAACACTATAAAATTTTGTTCGAAAATTTGGGTATAATAATAATTATTCAAATATTCGTTATTAGAGGAGTATTTTTGTTTGTTGAGTCTAAGTAAGAGCTATAAAATTAATAAATCCTTCTTGTAATGGCGTTATGATGAGAGAGAAAGTTCGAAAGCAAAGCGTCTGCTTCTTATATAACTTTTAAGCTAGAAAATTTATAGTATGTGGAGCTATACCTCCCCCATGACCCTTATAATCTTCAGAGAAACATTTCTAGTAGATACTAAATTCTTCAAAACGTTATAAACGGAGATGTATCCTTTAGTATTACGAGTTCAGTACTGAATGAATATAGTCAAATTTTGTAGTAAAAACAATCTTTAAAGGCGAAATTTCAAAAAATCTTGGAAAACTTTCTAGGTATTTATATGAAGAATCCGCAGAATACATAATATTCTGGAAGACCCAGTAGATATGAAAAAAATTGTAAAAAAAAAATCCATTCAATTTTCACTGATAATTTTTCTTGCCCTTTTCCAAACGCCAAACTTTTTTCAAACTTATTTTTATGTTGACTTACATATACATACCGAGTTTAGACTGTCTAGCGTACGCCGTTCTATAGTTATAACAAGCATCCCACCCCGTACCATACTATCACTAACAAAATTATATTTTTCCAACATGCCACTACTATAGCTTTATCTAGATATCAAGTTTCAACTTTATACCGTTACATATTTTTAAGATACAAACATCGAAACTTTCTCCTTTGCGACCAGTCGTCTTGCAATGTTTCGTGTATAATAAATGAGGATATGGATATATTATTAAGAATATAATCAACCGGTCTTATTATTCTAAAGTGTTCCCAATCCAGCTATTATGTTTTGCATGACTCAACGGGTGAACATTATATTTGAAAATTATTTTTTTAGTCCTCTACAAGTCCTTTTTTCTGCTTTCCTTTGCACTTCAGCTCAACCTTAAGCTTTCTTGATAGTCAGATTTAATTTATGTCTTACCCCCCACTTAGGTTCTTGTTTGCAATTACACCAAACACTTAATACGAACATCGATTATGCACACAAAAATTAAGCAATAGAGCGCTTAGCATTTTATGCAGTAATCAGAATAGGGAGCAAAAGACATTGAGATCATCTCTAAAAGGAAAACGTTCTATAAAATTTATGAGCCGGTAGTAAATAAGTAGGGACATCCCATAACTGGCAAGTTAATGGGCCGTTCAATAGTGCCTTGCTCTGGAAAGTGAGTTATGTTTTCTGTGCTTTTGAGAAGTAAGAAGTCGAAAAATAATTCTCATACCGTTTTTCTCTAGTTCACAGAGCTAACCATCGTCATGGCAAAATGCCTTTTATGTCCTTTTGTAGGAAGCGCGTTGTTGAACTGCATAATTCTTGCTATTTTTAGTGATGTGAGCACTACTGTGTCGTGAAATATAGTGGAAGTCATATGCAGATTGTAGACCATAGACATTTTTTTTAAGTCCAAGAAAAAATTGTGAGTCCGGTTTTTATGCAAAATTGAGCTTTCGAGCTCATCGATAATATTTCCAATCGTAGCTTAGCCCAAAATTCACAGCAAGGATTTCATCTTCATCGCCAAATTTCCAAAATTTTATTTTGCTCAATAATACATTTAACGTTTTTTGTTTGTCATATGGTCAATCATATAAAGTTTTAGCTATATTTGAGCAATTTGAGAAGTGCAATCGATGGAATTTTGTATGATAGCTACCATTGGAAGTGGTTTTTCCTCACCAGCGATGTTGCTCTTGTAGAACTATAGTAAGGTCTACTCTACTGGACGACATAGTGACTAGTGTTTGGTGGAACTAGGAATATCTAAATGGCGTCATTCAGCATCACTCTTGTGTCAACGGAGAATTTTTTAATGACATGTTCCAGTTCAAATTTAAAAAGTCCAGCCAATTACGATAAACTTTTATGTTTGTGGCTGAACGATATCTTGATCTAAACTATATCACAGTAAATGGATCAACAAATATTTTAAGGACTTTTGTATGGAGACCAAATTTTTGGATTAGCTTTGTTCATTTTGTTCAACTAATTCCATCGTTGAAGTCTATACACCTAGGAAACATTATATTTGTGGGTCACACGAAAATGCTACAATTTGTAGTATGCCATTAAATTCTTTACATGATTTTTCGAAAGTCTTTCCAAAGAACAAAAACAGCCTTCAAATCGTTAGCATACAGCTAAACTGAACTGAGTATACACACGTCGAATGAAACAATGGAAACGGGAAGGAAACATTTTCATTATAGTTTCATGAAATTGCCGTACACTCGTCAATAATTCAATTGGATATTGTATACGTACTCGAAAACACAAGTGCCTCCCTCCAGTTCAAGGCTGAATTGACGCAGTGAACCAACACTGGACCCATTCTAATAGCTCCTTTATTGGAATATATTTAAAATTCCGAAGTTGACTGTGTTTTCCGGCGCCACTTTAACGCTGTGTCACGCTTTCATGCAATAAAATGCCGGAAAATCAAGAAAATATGCCGCTTTTCTCCAACATTTTTATTACACCCGAAAGCTTAGGATGTATGAAATGTACTTTAGGCGCACACTCAACGAAAGCTTTCAATTTCAATGATGGGTGAAAATTTATATAAATTTCCATCCTTTGAAATGTTTTTTGATTAAAATTTAACTTTTTGTTGTGGGATGGAGCCAAAATTCAAAATTAATAAAAATGCTATCCATTGCAGTTGAATACTGCGAACCAAAGGCTCTACTTTAATATTTTTGACTAATTGAAAAATTTTAATTTTAATAAAAATTTATTTATCATCTAAAATAGGAACATTTAACCCTTTTTTGATTATCATTCGAAAAAACATAAAATCTCTCCACAATTTTTCGACTTCCAAATATAATTAGACTCAAGTCATCCTGCAAGAAAAGAAGAGAATTGTTTAGTAAACAGAAGAAAATTATTGCATTTATGAGTAGATTAGGATTTTATTTTATCATTTAGTTAGTATTCGAACTAAAGATTACCAGCTGGAATAAACAAAGTGATAGCTCACCGATCAAATCATGCACGGTTACTCCATCCTGCCAAACGAGTTACTCCATCCTGCTTCATTTCGAAAATTTACTAATTTGCCATTTAATTCGGAATTCATAGCTAAATGATTACTTGAGTTTCGTGAAATGTATGAAGATATTTTAACAGGATATTTGTATGGCAGCCACTCGAAGGACTAATTGGATTTTCTTCATAATAATACATTAACCTCCAAATATTGGATAATTAACACATACAAAATTTCAAAGTCGTAGCTTAAACCCTTATGAAGTTATCGGCCAATATTCTTGAATACGTGTTTTAAGGACATTTTGTATAGCAGCTACCCGAAGGAGTGTGACGATTTTTCCCGTTAACGAACTTAGCCTTACAAATTCAACCAAACACTCAGATTCAATTTCAAGATCCTAGGTCAAGGCGTTCTTGAGTTATCGTGCTAACGGGCGGATGGACGTCAAGCGGATTTGAAGTTTTTGGCCACAAATAAACAAAAAATAATACATAACTTTTTTTTATCCGGGGCTTGGTTCTATGCGTTACATATTTTTCGGCTGGATCAAACTTATAATACTCTATATGATTTCATCTAGAGTATAATTATTAGTGAAATAAAATGGAATAAAAGTGGGTTTTAAACCATGGACACTGAAAGTAATTACGAGTATTAAACTTATAATAGATCGTGTCAGTTTTTGTAATACTCCTTAATCGCTATGCGTGTTCTCCATTTATTACTTTGTCATGCAACTTATACCGAGTCGGTGCAAAGTAAAAATGTAAGGAATATATTTTAATTTACAACTTTCTTTTACGAAATGGAACTTGTAAAAAGTTGCTAGTAAAGTTTGAAAAAGATTCGTTCTCGTTCAACTACGTAAACGTAAGTTTGATCGAAGTGAACCAAAAAAGAGCCAGCTATGATTTCTTTTAACTAAGCGAAAAAACTTAACAAACAAATCGATTCCTTACAAAACGACACTATCCACCGTGCACTTTACAAACTTTTCCATTTTCCTTTCCGGAGAAGAAAGGATGCGAAATCCTTTTTCCAAACTCCACTATCTTAATAAAATAATGAAATGCTCAACGTGAACATATACCTTTCGTGTGAAAAGGGATGTTTCCTTACAGCAGGAAAGAAAAAAATCTATAGTAGTTGTTCCCAGCTTCTCTCTACTATATCGCCACAATACTCGACAGTAGTTTCGTACGGTGGTGGAGTGCTGCACGTAAGAATTGAAACACTAGAAAAACATTCAACCTTTAACCTCTATTCTCTGTTCTGGTGTATTACGGAAAGATTTTCAAACCGACGAGAAAAACCGCTTTCGTAACAACAAAAAAAAATATAGTGAAATGGTAAAAATGGTATTGAGCGAAACCAGTGGAATGCCATTATGTGAAGCCCTCTCGTTCGCAAGGATATTGTGGCCGCGTCCTAGTCCCCATGCTATGCAACATTCGTTATTTCAATTGCAAAGGTATACTATAGACACATACGTAAGAGCTAGTTGAACTACACAGGATCGAGTGAGCTAAGCTGGTTGCGATGGAAACACAAATGGAATAAAAATACGACTTTATGTTTATAAAGGAATCTAGAATAGGTAATAATATCGGTTTCCGGGATAACCTTCTACAAAAACGCTAAGGATCACAAGAACAACTTCATTAGACACCCAACCTCCACGCTGAGTTTATCGTAAACTCAAGGCAAATAACCAGTTGCGCTCTTTTCATAGAACAAAATCCCTTTTTAAGTGGAAATAGTGGGGAAAAAACACACCACCAATTCCGCGATTTAACAAACAATGTTGAGACAAATATTCGCTAGTAAAAGGACTCCTAAAAATGTAATTCCACTTTGCTGAAATTAACTTTTAACTCCACTTGTATATCACAGCACTTGAATTCGGCTTGAAAGGATTATTATTAAAGTGTTCGTTACGTAAATACGTCGAAATAACACGAATTATTTGCTTAATTTAGGCGTATGTGAAGTGTTTGTTCTGGGAATCATTTGCTACTATACAACCGTAATTCGGCAACTAACTCAATTTATTTTCAATAAATTAATTACATGAACTGTGCAAGAGTATGTTAATTAAACGTTTATGCTCGAGACAAAATTGCATAAAGTATATACTATTGATTCAATCGAACCTCATACGATCAGCCTCGAACGGAAAATATTAGAGATATCCTTCAATAATATCGAATGATTCCTTAATAACTTAAGCTAGTATTACAATGTATGCCACGCTGTCAAATATTTGACGAAAAATTCTGTCAAATATAAAATTAGACAAATAAATTGAGGTGGCAAAGAAAAATTTGACGATTACTCTATCTGATAGCATTACTCAGGTTAATAGTCAAATATTTGACAGCATGGCATACAGTGTAATACTTACTTCACAAACGCTTTCGAATTTCACCTCCACTGCTCTATTGTTAAGTCCAAACACTTCATTGCTTAACGAAAGTACAACCTTCCCTTTTTTAAGGCTTTAACCTAAAAATGTTTTGGTATAGGTTAATTTCTCGTTTCAGCGAGGTATCTAAATAAATCAAGAGCCTTTCTTGCAGCGTTCATACAAAAGTCCTTAAGGAATTTGTTTAAGAAATTATTCTGTTCTGCAGCCTACTCTTGACTAGAGTCACTTGATACGAACTAACACAAACAAACATTATCTTGAGTACGGAATATGTGTGTTTCATTTGAAACCAGTACATTTGAATTTTTTTTTACAGTTTTTTCGATATTTTATTTTAAGGATTTCCACTAAAGTGGATAAACGCTGTATTTAGTTGACATTTCATGAGACATATCTCGATTCCGTGAAACGTCAATCAAAATCCATCTGCTACACGTATACACACTAAAACTATGCCATTTAAGAAACCTGCGATTTTTCAAATTCGCAGGTTTTTAGACTACTAAATATGTACCAAAAGTGGTCATTGTCCGTACTCATGTTAATGGATGTTTGTGTTAGTTCTTATACAGTGACTCTACTCTTGACTTATAAAAATGTTTGCTGAAGTTCAAGTTCATGCAGATAAACTTCAAGTAGATGTGTCGATGCCTCGCATAGCGAAAATCTACCCGCAACCTCACCCAAGAACTGCTTTCGTAGATCCGTCTATAATCACTGAAATTTTGTATTTTCACGTTTTAGGACTAGTAAGCCCCAAGAAAACCCAAAAAAAATGTCTGTCTGTACGCCGTACGCAAAATTGTTTTAAAGCGCGTAGCTTCCAAGCCCGTTGTAGAATAATCATGAAATTTTCATGGTGGTTAGATTGGGTAAATCTCTACGACTGGTATCTTTTAAAGGAATGAGGGTGTTAAAGGGGAAGAATAGAAGAAGGGGAGGAGAAGGGGAGGAGAAGAATAGAAGAAGGGGAGGAGAAGAGGTGGAGAAGGGGAGCAGAAGATCTCAGCAACCGCTTACGTTAGGAGGCTGAAACTTGGAATTGCTCTATAGAAATTCCAAGTTTCAGCCTCTAAACATAAGCGGTTGCTGAAATCTAGAAACCAAAATTTTTCGTCTAAAACGCCCCCACCCCTCACACCCTTACCCCTCAAAAAAAATTCACTTCAAGGGGTCCACCAAGACTATTCAGAAAAAAAAATTCAATTTAATAGCTCATAGGGCTTGGCAACTATAATTCCTCAAACGATTTTGCGGACGGCGGCGTACGGCGCACACGGACTGAAATTTTTTTTTTTGCTTTTTCGGCGTTTATTAGTCATAAAACGTGTAAAAAAAATGCAGCAAATTCTTTTTTTTGTTAAAATCGGTAGCAATACTTTATTATTAAAATAATAAAGTAAAATGGACTAGAAAAATCAAATTCGGTTTGAGTATAAATTGTGACAAGTAAAGATTGCTCTAAGCGAAATCTTTTAAGGGGACAGAGGAGCATAGAAGTGTAGGCGATAAGAATTTTTTAAGAAAAATCACGTTTCATATCTCAAGAACAGTGTAAGATAGATGCTTAAAATTTTTACAAGAAGTAGGCCCAATTCCAAGTACTTATTTCACAGCTGAGTAAACTGGTAATCCGGCACCCTATTCCATTCCCGAAAATTACTTGTCGCCAAACAGATTCGAACCAAGTATCAGTAGCACCGAAAGTGACAATATGTGTTACTATATTATTTTATTAAAAAGATTTTTTTTTTGTAAATGTAATATCATGAAATATGAACGAGATATGTTGTCTAAAAGCTGTTGCTATTTAGAACACAATTTCTTATTCTTAATACCGGTCAACAAAATCCAAATTTGGGAAATCATCAGTAATGTCGTTGCTTTAAGGCTCCCACACACTGATGCGATTTATTCGCTGACGCTGCGATTATTTGAGATTATTTTGCAGCGGTGCGGTCATTCTCATTAGTTACTATGTAAATAAATGAAGGCGAATGTACCGCTGCAAAATAATCGCAGCGTCAGCGAATAAATCGCGTCAGTGTGTGGGAACCTTTACTCTTCATTACATATTATTTTTCGTTCAATTCAAATTTTTTCGGTCAACTCTATTTCTTAATTAACAACCATGTTTTTTTCCAAACTATTTTTTTTATTTTCAATTTTTTGATCCTTGCACGCCAGTACTCTCCCAAAGAGGTTCAGTTTTAGTATATCTGCTTTGCCAATAGTATGTCTGCAAAGAATGTGGCTTAATTCTGTGGCACAAGCTGTTAAGGTGCTATGAATTTAACTATTTCTTAATTCCAGCTTTCAACATCTCTACTGTAGCCTGCAGCTCATATCGAAATTCACTATGATATCTCTATGTAATGACCAAGTTTCAACTACATAGTTGAAGATATTTTGAATTATATGTTCTAAAAATGTTTTTTTTAATATCATTAATCCCTAAAATAATTTTTAAAAAAAAAGTGAAAAGTGAAGGCAAGGAATAATCTAATATATAAAAATACAAGCATTTAATGCTTGGGGAGGATGGAAATCTATGAACCTGTGACCTGTGAACCGGTCCCCTTCCAAATTTTGAATATACATTCTCGAGACTACCTACCTGTCCGGTAACACAATTATATTCCCGAAATTTGGTTCGTATATTTGTTATAAATAAAATAAATTTAACTAATAAGTTGAACCAGGTAGTCGTGGCCGAGCGAGTAAGGCGTCTGACTAGAAATCAGATGTTTCCCTCTGGGAGCGTAGGCTCGAATCCTACCGAATGCGAATTTTTTTTTTTAAATTTATTTGTTACATACAGTTTAATTTTTAATTAGCATTGGAGTGAGTAGCGGCGCCGCTCAAAGGGAGAGACGAAAGTAAAAGGGGCGATGGAAGAACGTAAGCGTTGCAGCGGTACGCGGCTAGTTCTTTATGGATATGTTGATTAAAAAAAATTTTTGGTTCACATTTTGAATCTTCCAGCACAACAGATATGTGAGCGACAGATATGTAAATCAGGATTCTCGTCAACAAGAGAAGACGAATGAAAAAATTTTGAGGAAAAAAGAACTGGATTTATACTGCCATTGTTATAAGATAACGCCCGTCAATGTCGAATTATTCCCTAGAATAAAATCGGCGAAAAGAAAACCTATCTTTCGAGATCTTAAATCACTTTCAACTCGAAGACGACGAAAAGAAAATAAAATAAATGCGAAAAGGTGCTTTGTATTAGAAAGTGTAGAGAGATAATGCACTCATATGTATCTTTTTAGGATACGATTATGTTAAGTTCCTTAAAACTCAATCTACTTTCTCCATATACCAAAGACAACTATAATGATACTAAGTGATGCTGAGTCCCTTTAAAGGCGACTAAGTGAAAAATGGCTACAAAGGCTTCCTCCATTGTGTCCCCCCTAATACACTACACTTTCGTTCTGGTAAAATATGTGTTGCAAATATACTGCACACAGAGAAAATCGAGAAAGCGAGGCAAAATGAATTCATTATTCGCACTGCATCGTGTTTTATTTTCTACACAAACCTCATACACAAGGAAAATGTGAAACTCTTTTTCGCCGGAAGCACTGACAGTTTTCCTACATTTTTTCTTTGTGATTTTCCTTTTTTTACACCAGGTAAAAATTTTCATCACAGAGAAATCTCATAGATTTCACTTCAGGTGCTTAAGAATGCTTCCTGGAACTATGTGTATATATGGCTGTATTTTATACACCTATATCCGCATTTTCCTTTATACACCTGTATATCCTTTTTACATTTTATTTTACCGTGTTTTTTCCTATGGAAGACTGTACATTTGCTCTGTGTTCATCGAGTTTTATGCTTACGGCAAACTTCACTCAAGTTAATGTCATAAAGTTATCTTAGAAAGTTATCAGGTTGCTCAGACGGAAGTTAAATAAAATTGATTCGGTTTAAGTAGGTTTTGCTACGGAAAAATAAATTTTATGTAATAAATTATTGAGAAGAAAAGGCAACACTTTTGAGTGAAAGGGTGAAGAGAAATACGTAATATCCGGTATTCAAAAAGGGATACTAGTCAAGGTAATTGCTTGCTTTAAAAGTTACAATTATAAATTAAAATTGGAAGCTAACCTTTTTTTTTCTCTTAAAAATTTTCAGTTTCCGGAAGTGAATATTTAAACATTTAATTTTCATTTTCTGATCCCTTTTACAGATTTTTTAATGTCCGTAACGGTAATATCAGAAATTCTACGAAATATATATTGAAATTGTTTAAAAAAGAAGCTTTTTAATGATATCTTAGTATAGCAATATTAGTACTTCCTTCCTTCCTTTATGGAGAACTACTCTCCTCATAAGGCAGAGCAATATTTGGAATCAGTAGTCTAGAGCCCGGTTTTAAACGAGGGGACCGCAATGGATTCGCAATGATCTCTCATGATGGACTGTGGCACAATGCTTCAGTCCACCCTTCTCAACCTAACCTAACCTAAGTTTCAACTTTTTAACATAAGAATATATTAAAAGTAGTAAGTTCGATCAGTCATGGATTGCCAATCAATTACGGTAGTACTGCTCGAAAAATTTGGCACACATCTCTAAAATATGTAAACACAAATGCCTTCTTACCCTTCACCACATACTCTTTAAGTCATATAGTGCGACAACCCAAATTAAGAAGTCAATGCTTGGATGATTTTTTTCTTCGATTAAAGAATTTTCATCCCTTTCTCTGATTCGATATTTTTCTCGAAGCTGCACACCATTGTGTTCTTTTTTCGGGAATAGATGTTAGTACATTGTCAAGCCTGTAGGATAATTTGTGTCAAGTAAGGAAAACTAAAAACGATACAAACACTTCTCGTCCACGAGTTGGATTCAAGCTCGCACAACTTCTGGAATGCTTGGTATTACTTTATGTCTACCATAAGCTACCAAGAACACTTTCTTGACTCTGCATTATTCTGAAATAACTCAAAGAAAAACAAAAGCTTGTCGATATATCGGATATTCTAAGCTCTACAAAATTCTTACTTTAATTTCTTTCCGTGTCACGTACATTACTCTCCATTGACTCTTAACGCCTATAGAATATCCTTTGTCGACACAAAATGTTCGGGGTACATACCCTTAACCTTTCTTAAAAGAAAAAGCTCAAAACGAAACGTGTGTCCGCACACTTGATCTCATCGAATGTGTAACGAGAATTACATCGGAATTACATCTACAAAGGAAGATTGGTTAAGTATCAAAAGTTGCTAAACCAACCAAATAAAATGCTGTAAACCTCAGCAAAGGAAAAACCCGGATCCAGGAGAGAGCGCAATGTATATGATGCCTTGTGCCACCCCGTGCAAGTCATGCAGAAAATGTCATGCTCCGAGTAACATATTCATTGAACCGATATCCACTCTCAATATTCTGGAAGCGAGCATTTTATAAAGGGGGTGATCTCGGGGATCCTATCGATTCGAAAAAACAATGCAGGAAACAATGTTTTATGCACACCCACATATTTTTGCTGTTTTGAGCAAAGATATTCCATAAGAAAGATGTTGTTTTTTTTTTTTGTCTTCGGTGTCTGTAAGGTAAGTATCCACGTGGCAGAAACTTGTTCCAAGATATTCAATTTCTTCCCTGGCTTTTCTGGTCGTCGTTACGTTAACGTGTTTTGTTTGAAGACACAGAGATATTTAGATTCCCCTTTGTTTATGGAGAAAAATAAGAAAAACCTCATGATAGGGCCCAAGCTCTAGTCAAGTTAATGCCGAATTTGAAAATTGATGTAAAGGGTGTTTAATGCTTGAATGATTCAACCCTGCGTCCTTGGCATGTTGCCATTGTCTTGCGAATCATGACGAATTTTTGTGGCTTGAAGCCTGAACCGTATCGGGATACAGCAAGAGTGTGTTACGAGATTTAAAACAACAAAACTATAGATTTAAGGAAATCTTGAATCATGTCTTAGTCTAAATTCTCTAGCCACTGAAGGGTGAAATTCCCTGCAAATACTTATAAAGCATGTCTAAATCTACTTGGGACTTAGCCATGATATTTTAGGGGAACAAAATTGAGTTGTTATAATAAATCCAATTGAAATGTCGCATAAACATAGTTACTTGGACTTGGACACCAATAAAGCATCACGATAATAGTAATATCCCAACTAAGAAACTACATACATACATACCTTGCAAGAAACCTTATCACGAGGCAAGGAAATAGAATCGGTAAGACCTTTTGGAAGGTAGTTTACTAGCTGGTATGATCGGCCTGTACTGACTGATACGCCTCCAATAGATTGACCCGATCTATACACTGTAAAACATTTAGTTTCTTATACGTGCTTAGAACCCTTCTTGAGACGAGTCTTTGAAATAAATTAAAGTCTATGCATGATAATGATAATTCCACACTTGCATTATAAAGGGTTATTCCATAGGTATAAGATGAAACTTGGTATATGTAGGTATATAATCAGATGTATTAGAAAAGCAATTTAACAAATTTTTACTTTATCCTTTCTTAATAGTAAAGTATTGTGCTCGAGCTGAAATTTCAAAAAAATTTGCTACCCTGAAATTTGGTATTTTCATAGAGCTTCGATAGCTTCGATAGTGGATCCATTTGCAAAAAAAAATTGCTGATATGGGTGAAGGGGTGTGTAAGTAGGGGAAAAAATAATGCGTCCGAAACGCAAGACAGCCGAAATCGACAAATTCTAAAATACATATGTATCTTCTAAACCGTTAATGGCAAGCAATTAAAACTTAACAATAACATATCTAACATAATATCTGTAGTTATAATAGGACAGTAGATTGGAATTTTTGAGTGTGGCACTGCCGTACGTACGGGTGTGGGGGGTGAAAAACTTCAAATTACGATATCTCACAAACAAATTGCACTAGAAAAATAAAATTCGTTTTGAGTGTAAAGCTTGACAAATAAAAATTGCTCAAACTAAAATCTTTTAAGGGAGCAGGGGAGCATAGAAGTGGAGGGGATAAGAAAAGGGGGTAAAGTGTATACTTGTATACTTTTTCATGAATTCTGCCCCATATCTCTCAGGTCTGATCAGATATCGAATATCTTTTCACTGCCGCAGGTTTCTTTAATAAAAACCTATTTTTAAGTTTTTTCTTTTATCAACCCCCAGACCGTATCCCGGAGTATGACCCAATTATGGTATTCATATATAACGCCCTATTCTCACCGCATCCCGAACTTTTTGTTAGGTTTTCAGTCACATAGTAACCGCTTCTTAGAATTGAACGCGTTCCGAACTTCTGCCGGAAAAATTATAAATTTGCACCCAGACTGTTGGCAGATTTTTTGATTTGCATTAGTGTATGTAGGTTTGCAAAGAAGGTCTGTGAAAACCAATGTTGTAGAGGTTTTTCAGACCTTAAGATCGGTTAATAGAAAAAAAACGACTTTATATGTTTAAATTGGGCAAAGTTTTATATTTCACAGCAATATTAATGAACACGTGTATTAAGAACTTTTAAGTAGGTACCTACATAGATGTGAGGGACTACCCTAAAGTACTTTTAACCCTTGAGTGCCCGCGCAGAGGCACTCCGTGCCGCAAATTTACTAAACATGAATTTTCTTGTCTGTTATTAATAATCAATGACTGAGCGCTCTAGTATCTTTCAAGGACATGTCTAGGAACCACCACAAAAGATTTTAGATTTATCTTACATCTTATCAGTTTACATCAGGGAGTCGAACTGAACTGGTCTTATATATTTTCCATAGAAGTGTTGAAATTCAATTATCTGGTTGGATAATTAACTGAAAGAATGTTTGGAGTATATACTTTGCCTGCCTAAAATGTCCGAAACGCTAGATATTTTACAATTTTAGATTTCATTAATTAATTAATTACCATATTCATAATCAGTATAATAACCAACTGAAGGTCTAGGACCCGGAAATCAGTCGATTTATAGTAGAAATATAGTTGCGGCACTGAGTGCCGCGCGCGTGTACTGGCGTAACATTCCGCTGCGCGTGTACTCAAGGGTTAAAGATGTCTTTTCGGGGTGTTTGAAATCATATTTGAAGGCAGCACAATATACAAAATGAAAAAACTTTAAATTGGCAGATGGACAATCTCAAATTTCTCATTAATCAGTGCCAATTATTTTCTGGAAAATCTTAAAAAACGCGGATTAAAACTATGAAATTTTCCGAGAAAATGAATGAATTGAAAACAATCGCAGTTCACTTTTCTGCCGGTGGGTTCCAGAATAAGGGTGATTATCTTGCATAAGTCAAATGTGTTAAGTATTTCGAAATAATTGAAAACGCCGAGTTTAATGGATTTGAATTGGTCTGTTTCCGAGAGTTGTCTGATGTTTTTGTTTGAACAAAAGGGGCAATTAAAAGGTAGAGCAATGATTTCTGTTTTCAATATCGAAGCCTTCATACCTAGAGGCCAACGCCCGATGAGTACTTCAGATTCAATTGAATCAACAACAGCCTTAATTCGAAATTGAAGTTGCGGGCGATTAACGTTCGTTCATCGTATAAATTGGCTTCGAAACTCTACGCAGCCGAACATCCCAAGCCGGAATAACGTAAATCACGTTGCGCTACTCGAATTTCCGACAGTGTAGACTATGCATGTACTTTACCCGTTTATCTCGCTTTTGCCCTAATAAATAGTTTCGGTATAGACTCACTCGTACGGAGCTTAATTTCTGCTAGATTCCCGGTTTATTAATTTAAGAGACGTTGATTCCGCGTCGGTTGCAATAACAGATTAGTCTACTTGTACCTGTGTGATGATGTTGTTTTTACCTCATATAAGATATCCGACAGTTGGTTTTAATTAAAATTTGTTGAAGATTGATTGAAGATAATGCGACATGGAACGAATATTTCCCTGTCGTATTCAATAAACATTGCCGAACAAGGCTCGAAACAAAGCACAATCGCAATAACTCGTTCTAAGCGACAATTTCTCACATAAAAAGGAAATAATTGCAACCTACACTACATTTTAGGTTTAAATACACTCCACCTAGACTGTGTTTCTATTTTCGAAAATCGATAAAATGTAGGTTGTCTGTATAAGGAACCCGTAAATGTAAAGAATTCGTGACTAACCCCATTACATTTTAGAGTAAAATATTAAAAAATATTGAAATCGATAGGTTAATACATAGAAAGCCCGTAAGAGTAAGATATAAGCCGTAATTCGTATAAACGTATACAAGTAACAAGTAACATTATTTCTTTAATATCGCACAGTCTTGAAATTAATTTTTAGGCAATTATGTATAAAACTCTAGATAGATAGACCTAAAAGATTTGTCGGAACTCGTGAACTTATCCATACAAGCTCGAATCAGTTTTTAGGCTATTATATGTGAAACCCATAGATTTATAAGTTAATTCAATATCTCATAAGTTATAAGAATTATGTCGGAATTCGTGAAAAAGATTTATAAAGATTTTAAATTTGTATCCAAAGGATGTTAAAATGCATTTTTAGGAGGACGGGATAAGTGTGAAGATAAGCATTTTTTGGATAGATTACGTCTTATGTTTCAAGACCTCTTTGAAGTCTTGAAATTTAAACTGACATATATATTTAAAGTTTTGTTTTTTAAATAAAAATACTCAGATTTTTATACAAGAGAGCCGCTAGCGATATATGGCTAACTTGTTTTTCGGTTATAGTCGATGCCATCCTTAAAAATCAACTAGGAGGATATTTGTGTTGTTTTTTGTATGTAAATACATTTACACGAATTTTGCCATATCTCTAAGCTCTAGATTTTTACTTGAGATGGCCGATATCGAGAGTCGTTTTTCGGATATTTTTATATTTCAGGGCTGCATTCGTCAATATTTTTGCCATACTACTTAGTTCTTAGTAAATGTTGAAAAACTTTTTACTGACACGGACTTTTCAACAAAATTTTTTTTACGAATTTCGCCATATCTCTTAGTGTCTGATGAAACATGATGGCTTCCTCGAGGTTTCTATCTAATGTTTAAAAATGTTTTTTTTTAGTATTATCTGGTATTGAGGAGAATTTTCTTATTCTTGAAGGTTCTTTCATTTAATATGTAACATAATGTTACAAAATTAATAAAAATATTTTTTTATTATATAAATCACAACACATTAAATTTTAATTTAACATTCTTGATTAAATATTCTTGATTAAATATTATAGCAAATTATTCTTTACTAATCATCTTAAACAGATTAGATTATTAATTATTATTAATTTTTAAATCGGTGAACAAATATCTTCTTATACTAAATAATTCAATAAAAGTTATTATTAGCTTAATTATTTTTTTTTGGATTGAAAAGATAAATATAAATTAATATATTATTTAATTTATTAGTTGTTTATGCATTTAAGATTCTTGAAAAGACTGACTCTAAAAATATATTTTTTTTTTTTTAAATCTCGAATACTTGGATAAAAAATATCCTTTATCCAAGTATATGAAATTCCCCATTGCATTATCAGTTATTTCAAAGTATCGAAAACATAAAAAAATATTCTTCAATACAGTAGAAATTGAATATTTTAAATAATTCAGAATAATAACAATGTTGGCAGCTATACTCAACACCGCCACATACTCCCCTTCTAGAGAAAGATTATCTTTCTTGATACATAATTTATCTAATTATTTATTTAAATTGAACTGTTGTCAATCAATCAATTTTTTTAAAAGCACTGGAGGTTCAATCGACTGAGTAAAACATGGTTTCAATCTATCGATGGAAATTTGACGCTGCTTGTTATTTATCAACAAAGTGTATAAAAACATAAAAAAATATTCTTCAATACAGTAGAAATTAAATTTTTTATTTTAAATAATCCAGGATAATAGCAATGTCGACAGCTATACTCAACGCCACCACAGTATTGGACTCAGAGTTAGGTGGTTGCTCTTTTCACGAATTTCGCCATATCTCTTAAGTCTAATCATAGATTGGATTGAATTTTTCCAAAGCGTTCGTCTTATTTTTCAATTTTTATATGAAGAACCATTGATCAATGGTGGAATTTGTATGTACAAGTGACTTGGCAAGTGAGTGGGCCTAGTATTAGAAATTGTTAACACTTTCATTGAATAGAAGCATATGTATGTCGTACAGAGCCTACTTTCTACACAAGTATGTATGTACATATATCCCTATATACATATCTCCACGAAATATAGAGATGTAGTTGAATACTTTCCTCAAGACCTCCTAATAAACTAACGAAGAAAATAATTTACGAAATCTGCTTCATTTATTTTACGCACAAATCACCTCAAATAGAAATGTAATTAATTTACACATACATGTGTAATAAATTACTTCCTTCTTAAGCGTTCTCATTAGATCACTTCCGGCAAATCATCACGACGACCTCATTCATAACCGCCACGCAAAAGATATACATTACATTAAAGTAAGATAGAAAATATAGTTAACAGAGAAAAGAGAACCACATATACATAGTATGTACCTATTCGAATTCTGGCCCTGTAACATACTCCCAGTTCTGGGATAGACAGACGTATTCACTGAGCACTGTGGTCCTTGATGAAAAATAACGTGAATTGAAATGAAGACACACCGTTCGAGTTACCAATGCCACACCATTGAAAATTCACGTAGGTACCTACGTTAAAAGTTACAGAAAACGGTTACGTCGTGCATGTAAGAGTTTTCTGGAAGATGAAATCATTTGTATCCTGTCATCCGGGCGGAATCACATCTTATTTTATTTTATCAAAATCAATTAATCTTCTTTTCTAACGACGGGACATGTGAGTATGGTTTTTACCCCTGACACTGAAAAACTGCAGTGATAAAATCGAGCTAAAAGCCTGTATGGCATACGAGTTTATCGAAGGACGTGCCATTCTTTCACTCTCTCTCTCTTCGAAATCAATTGAATTAAAATTCCGATATCGTAAGAAACGTGCACATAGACATCTCGCCGAAAACATACATATTCCGAGGTAATGAACCATCGAAATAGGACATAAAGTCAAAGAAAGCCACATTTGTTCACATATGATACAAATATGTTAGCTGAAAGGATCATAGTCCGTGTGTGCATGGATTGAACAAGACTTTGTACTTGGGACAATTAATGGCTAGTTAATATCCTAGAAGGGTCACTACAGATGAGACCGAACTTGAGCTCTCGCATTTGGTTCAGTTGTTCATATCACGTAAAATAAGACATGACCCTTTGACATATCACTCGAATACAATATGTGTACCCATGTATCCTTGCTTGCTTGCACGCTTCATTGTAAAGCAAATTCCCAGGCCATTATATCAATAGGATGTTTGAAATGTTGGCTTTATTCTGTCGTGCAAGTTAATATGCCTCCATTTTACTTTATTTTTTATTATTGCAGATGTATTCAGTATGAAAAGTTGCTTCGTTTAATGAAAATAAGGAAATTCGGTTATTTTTTTTATCATACTCTAGCATAGAATATTACTCAGGGTAAGTGTTTTGTACTTGATTTATTCTGAACAAATACAAAGTTGTTTCAAGTTTATAGTGCACCTAAAACTTTAAGGAAGCGATTGGTAGAAGTTTGTTCAATGATTTTTGAAATTATCGTACAAAATCCTGTCCCAATCCACTAGCCAATTTGCAAATTTCTGCAGAAATACAGGGTGCTAAAGAAAAATCTTTTCAACATGTACCGTCACTCCTGTGAACTGTTATACAATTAAATTATTAAATTAATAATCTGAATTCAACATGTTTTATGATGCTTTTTTGGGAATCAAATCTTCAAAAATCACTTTCGCGATTGTTTGTAAAAAACGCTCCGTACTGATCCTTGTTTGAAATAACCAAAAATGTTTAATGGCTCAATAGGAAAATGAACTGCACATTTTGCTATTTAAATTTAAAACACGGTTATAATTCTGTGGTCGCACACAGGGAAATGGGAATAACTAGGTTAGTCGAAAGGAAATTCTTTCACTGGTAGACCTCCACTTGAAAATAAAAATGACAGCGTGAAATTTATATCACACTCCAGTTGGGTATTACTACTATAATAGTAGCGAACCCATTTCCAACTTTTAAAATAGTAAATTTTTCTTAGAGTATAGGCAATTTAGTGCTTACTCAGAGAGCAGTAAAATTACTATTGTCAAATTTCTTTTCGCACTCTTTTGATTTTTACTATATTAATGTGGAAATTCACACAAAGTGTGAAATCAATCGCTTAAAATGTGTAAATACTGTGTTAATAATATATGAAGTCAAACTGAAGTAATTTTGCACGATTTTCATGGGAGAAATTACATAAGAAACCGCATTTTATTGCAAAGCATCATAGATAGTATAATTAATTGATATATCTAGAAGATAAATCAATAAAAAAATTATTGATTTTTAATAGTTATGCGTTTCAAATAATTTGAAAACCCATAACACTATTTATTTTGTAAATTCAAAATTAGTTCTCTGATAGACAGCGAACGATGCAGACGAATTGTCCACGCCAAATAACACGTACGAAAAACAATTTAAAATGACTTTTCCCCTCTCAAGAAAGAAAAAATCATAATGGAAAAAAAAAATTGATGCACCGGACTCATGGGGCCTTAAACATATCTCAAGCTGAGTCAGAAAAATGCTAAGGTTGTGTTCAAGAAATTAGGAGTTATAATTGTGATAAGAAACGCTACTATTGCATGAAAAGACTGTTCAGAATATCTATTGGCATACTTGGTACGTATGTACCACTTAAAGTCACCCTTGTTGCCTTGTTAGCCCAATTCCGTAATTTAAAATACTTCTAACTCACTAGAAATTCTACAGGACAGCTCCTACTTTAGTTTCGTCCTCACTTTTATTGTGTGAAACAACTTCCTGACCATAAGTACCACATTCTTTCTTCATCTCTTCAGTTTTCCGGAAGTTTCAAGAATTACCCCCAGCTTCTCTAATCCATGTCCTATTCCCACCCCAAAAAAAAGGCAAAACCATAGTATAGCAGATGGCGTGTAGTATATCATAAATATGTGAACCTCTGACCTATCCGAAAGTGTTTTAATAATTTATGAGGTTATAGGACAAGTAGGATGTGGAGGGTGTGGAGGGTGTTACGAAAGAACAGAAATGTGTCCTGTGCAGATCTTTCGTAAAATGAAAAATTACCTGTCACCGATAAACCGATTAAATTGTAATGCTCTTGTAATTACGTTATGTTGCTATATAATTTACGTAGACCATATGTACAGAGGATATTTGCGAGGCACGCATGTTTTAAAATAAAGGACTTGATTAGGTAAGTTTAAAAGGGTAATTAAGAATCCAGCGGAGATTTTAAGCAAGAAATTTTGTATAGCTGTGAAAGTGATTTGTTCTATTTATTCAACGGGCGTGAATTCGTGTCAGCAGGAAGCTTAAAGGCAGGATTAAATTTCCTGGTTTTGATGAAAAGGAACTGTTCCTGAAATTGACAATTGGTTTACTCTATGAAGATCAAAGACATTCAAGTTCGAAAATAAATTATGTGGTGTGTTTTTTCACCTTTCATTACTTTTGATTACATACATACATACATACATACCACCTTGATCAAAAAGTTCCCGGAATTTACTGAGAAAATTAAAAATACAAGTTTATTCATCTAAATCTATATTGTCCCCTTCAAAGTAATCCCCATCGACTGCAACACACTTATGCCAGCGCCTGATCCAAACCTCGAAACATTTTTTATATTCGGTTTCCGGTATGACCATCCGTGCATCCTGCGATTTTTCCATTACTAAACGCTATTCGAACCTCTCTCTACCCCTAAAAAGTCATCACTTAATGAAATCTACCCACACTGTTTTAAAAAAATTGACTTTTCAGTCCAATTTTTACTTGAAATTTCCAGTATATTTCTTTTTTTCAAGTAAAAGTACTCATTTTAAGCACTTTTACACGAAATTACAAGTAAGAGCACTCATTTCAAGCACTTTTTACTTGAAATTACTTGCATTAGTAAATTATTCATGTACTTTTCAACTGAATTTGAAAAGTCAAGCAAAATTACATTCTTTTTCAAGTAAACCACGATTTGGTCGCTTTGATCGATTTGGTTGTCTACTGAGATGAAAATACAATGCGTTCGGTGGCGCAGTGGCTACGCGCGCCAAACCTTCGCTCCAATACCAGAATTGATCGCGGGTCCGGGTTCATTTCCTATCTACATCCATATGTTTTATTTCAGAGTTAGAAGTAAGTTAGTAAGAAATAATATTAGAAGTAACTTAATTCAAAGAGTTGCTAATGAATTTTTTTTTTTTTTTTTGTTTTTTAGAGAATAAAGAGTGCTAATTATACTATTTTTCAATATATATAGTGAATTTGCTGCTTTCAAAATTGTAATTAGATGATTACAAAATAAAATTTTTTGATTGCAAATTGAAATTTACTACCCAAAAAATTGACTATTACTTTCCAATGTAATTTTGCTTAAGAAAGTTAGGCATATTTGCCAACTATCCAAGAGATGTAAAAGTCAATGGATTTTTTTTACTGTGCAGTTAACATACTAGAAAAATTTGAATTAAAGATTTCGTGAGATACTAATCTTCAACAACGTTTGTGTACGATTGACAGACAGACTGCAGCTTACTACATTTTTTTCAATACTTATATATTGAAATCTAGTCCAAAATTTTTAACTATATACAGTATTATGATCGATTTTTAAAACAAAAATTTCACCAGCCTGAACATTTTTGTTTCATGTTTCATGACACATCGCCGAAGCAATGTTTACAAGACCTAGTACCTACACTACCACTGGACTACACCCGGCCAAAATTAAATTCAAATTGACTATTACATCCTAATGTAAATTTACATGGAAAAGTGTGGCATATTTGCCTGAAATACAAAAGCTGTAAAATTCAATGGATTTTTTTTACTCCGTACTCCAATATGATTGATTGTTGCGTGCGATGCTCTAACGCAGGATTGCGACGACAATGGCAATCCACCTGCATACTCTCAACGGAAAACCAATTCTAAGCCTACTTAGGATATTTTTAAAGCACTATGGTTTATAGACTAGTGATACACACGTTTGGCTATTAGAAATTTAATTTAGTTACGCATAGCAACTGAAAGTCGGGAGAAAATTGGAGGAAAAATTATCTTTGGTGTTAGTCAACAGAGGGAACCCAAAACATGGTTTTGTGCCCGCCATCTTTACCATGACCGACATTCTCCAGCCTACCCTACTTCTGTCACCACCCAACCAGTAAGAATGCTTAAGATTAAAGATGCTAAACAACCTCAATAAAGGCAACAAAATCTGCCGTAAATCTAATTTCATCCAGATACAAACTAATCAAAATGGATCCAACTGCTTCCCATCCAATCTTCCCTCTGGCATTAAGGACTTCAAGCAGAACATCTACATCTAATTCGCTCCAAGTTCGTCACAGTTCTTAATCACACGAAACCGATAACGATGCAAATTACGAAATCTTTAATAATTTCAAAATAATTAAGTAACCACGCAGAGATTGAGTCTGAACGCGAAGCAACAAAGCCCATGAAAACGGGGCCCATTAGTCGACTTAGATTAAAAACGAATCAAATTTCGCGGCAACTGTTCGCTATGTTCCTGAACGTTCTCCCCTATACAGACAACTGTCTAACGAACTGTGTACACCACAGCTTGTATGTTCGTTTATTGATTTTTAATTAGCCGTGGCGTGTAATTGCTACACACAAAAACGAACATAACGAGGCAAACTTCAAAGTGAGCCGGCATCGGACCAATAAAAGGCAAAAGTTTCTCCCCACCACTTCCCCGAGTAATTTGACTCACCTAAAACCAGTACGAATGCCGCGCCAGGACTAAATGCGGGCTGAAAATTCGCACAAAACCATCCGCAATACTCTTTGCATTTCAACCCTGTCGGATGGCATACGAATCCCGAATCCGTATACATATATCCTTTTTACTACTTCCATGTCGGGGGTTTCAGTGTCATGAAGATTCTCCCTGATAGGGACATTAATCCGAGTTTGACAGGGCCCAGATTGCGCTCTGCTGGACCATGAATAGCAAAAATGCCTTCAACTGACATTGAGGGATATTTTTCGGTCTGCCGATGGCAATTGGTTTACAGCTGTACGGTCTCCTCTTGGCAAATAATTAGATCACATCAAAGGAAGGATGCCGCCGCCGCCATAATAATGAATTAAAAAAGTTATGTTTTAAAAGTTTATACGGTGAGCTTGGCGAGTGAAGGCGGAGCCCAGCCATATTTCGCGCGGTAGTGGCTTTTTTGTAAATAATTTTATGGATTCCTGTATGAAAATGCAAAAAGGATGATTTTAATTAAAAGTTCATCGTGGTAAAAAAAAAACACGTCCTGCGGTGACAGCTTACAAAATATTGCTGAACGATATTATGTAATATTCGTATGGACTTAACATCTACTAGGAGAGATCGGAATTTACACAAATTTTAAATGATTTTCGCTCAATTATCGATTTACTAGCCAGCGAAAATCCGATGGTAAGTAGATGCATCTGTTTCTTGCATATCGGTGCCGGTATGCCTCAGGGCTCGCGTTTGTCACTAGTGCTTTTAGTTTAGTCAAATACGAGCTCCACTTGGTGAAGGACGGCAGAAATTCGAAACTCCTTTTCCAGTTTTACTTTATTATTAATAATAAAGTATTGTTATCGACTTTTTAAAAAAAAAAAATTTGCTACCCTCAAAATTTTTTTTTCCACGTTTCATGACTAGTAGACACGAAAAAAGCAATAAAAATTTTCACTCCGTCTGTACGCCGTACGCCGTACGTCGACCGCCCCACGCCCCAAGCAAAATCCTTGGAAGGCTCGTACCAGTGGAAGGCTCAAACCAGTGGAGCTATTAAATTAAATTTTTTTCTAAGAGTAGACTGGGTAGACCTCATGAATTGACATTATTTTCAGGGGAGGGGGTGTGAGGGGGAAGCGTTTTAGACGAAAAATTTTGGTTTCTAGATCTCAGCAACCGCTTATGTTAGGAGGCTGAAACTTGGAATTTCTATAGAGCTTTGATAATGGACCCATTTGCAAGAAAATTACTGATATGGGTGAAGGGGTGTGGGAGTGGAGGGGGAAATAATGCGTCCGAAACGCAAAAATGCCGAGATCGACACATTCTAAAATCCATATCTCCTAAGCCGTTAATGGCAAGCAATTAAAACTTAACAAATATCTGTAGTTATACTAGGAGAGTAGATTGAAACAAAATTTTTGCGTGGGGGTTGTAGCGTATGGGGGTGGGGGGCGAAAATCTTTAGACTATGATATCTTACAAACTAATGGCACCAGAAAAACCAAAATTCGGTTTGAGTATAAATATTGATAAATAAAGATTGCTCAAAGTAAAATATTTGAAGGGGGCGGGGGAGCACGGGAGTGGAGGGGATAAGAATTTTTCAAAAATAACACGATTCATATCTCAATAACGGTGTAAGGTAGATGCTTCAAGTTTTTACCAAAAGTGGGCGTAATAGAATCCTAGTAGGGGAAGAAAATTTGGGGTTGTGGGTGTTGAGGGTGAGGGTGGGGAAGGGTGAGAAAGAAAAAGTTCCGATGCTTATATCTAAAGAACCTATAATGATAGAAAGCTGAAACTTGACAATTAGATAGAGCTATAGTATTGGCATGGTGGAAAAATATTTTTTTTTTAAGGGATAGTATGGTACGGGGGTGGGAGGTGTTTTTCCTAACTTTAAAACGGCTTATGCTAGAAAGTTGAAACTCGGTACGTATATTTAAATCAACTAGAAAAGTAACTCCGATAAAAAAAAATGCAAATATCCATTGGCGTTCGGAATGAGGGGTTAAAAAAATGGTATGTGAAAATAAAATGCCTACATTTTCACGATTTTCGTCATTTCTACTAGGTCTTTCCAAATATGGAATTCATT
This sequence comes from Beris chalybata, assembly GCA_949128065.1. Taxonomy (NCBI): domain Eukaryota; kingdom Metazoa; phylum Arthropoda; class Insecta; order Diptera; family Stratiomyidae; genus Beris; species Beris chalybata. Next base: position 96,561,460 of record OX421896.1, read on the forward strand.
TTTATTTTACGGATTCTTCATATGAATACCTAGAATGTGTTTTCAAGATTTTTCGAAATTCGATCTCTAAGGGGGTGTTAATTGGTTGTATACTTTTTTATGAATTCCGGAATATCTCTCAGGTCTGATCAGATATCGAATATCTTTTCACTTCCACAGGGTTGTTTAATAATCACCTAAGTTAAGGTTTTTTCTTTTTCAACCTCTAGACCGCATCCCGGAATATGACCCAATTATATAATTCATATGTTACACCCTATTCTAACCGCTTCCCGAACTTTTTTTTAGGTTTTCAGTCACATAGTAGCCTACGCCGCATCCCCGGATTGAACGCGTTCTGAACTTCTACCGGAAAAATAATAAAGTTGCGCCCAGACTGTTGGCAGATTTTTTCTTTATAACATGCGAAAAAAAATCCCTTTAGAATAAGTAACCATATCATACCATATGTGTGCAGAAAATAGTGGGTTTTGAAGGAATCAGCAGGGGCATAACGGTTAGGGTGGTGAGATCACGGTGGGACTCAAAGAGACGCACCTGGCGCAACTTTTGCGCGGGTATTGATAGCCTACAAGAAGCTGACAGAATGCATAAGATACTCTGTTGAGTTGACAATAACGGTATTGGACTCTTGTAAAAAGAAGATGGAAGTAACACCGTTAATATCGAGAAAACTGGACAAGTTTTCATGCAAGCACATTCTTCAGACTCAGACGAGATAGGGTGTCATACGGATGAAATAGGGCTCTATTGAACTAGAGCAATGAATAGAACTAGGACTTTAACTGGCAAAATCTTTGGTCTCAATATAACAGAATGGTCGTTAATGTCATTTCTTCCATTTAAATCCCCAGGAGCTGATGGCAGCTTTCCTGCTTTACTGCAACAAGGATTCGATGTACTCAGGTCAAATTATGTAGAACCAGTTTTGAATACGCTTATACGTGCGACTGGTATGGAGAGAAGTAAATGTGACTATTATTTCAAAACTGGGGGAAAGTCGCAAAGTCATATCGCCCAATTAGTCTAACCTTTTTCTTACTTAAATCTATGGAAAAGGTATCAGAATGATACATATATAACGAGCTGAGCTGCTTTCAGCCTGCTCAACAAGTACCGATTCGCATATCAATCCGGTAGATCGACTGTTAGCGCTCTTCGCAATTTAGTACAAAAAAATGAGAAGACGTTGACAGCCAAGGAAATACCGTTGTGCTCTTTTTTTGACATTGAAGGTGCTTTTGACAACCCTTCCTATAAAATAAAATATATTGTATAACTTACTCGTAAAGGAGTAGAAGAAACGGTAACGAGATGGATAGTAGCGATGCTTGACTCTCGCAGAATTTTGGATCAGATCGGAGGTAAAGGTCTCACTGTACGAGTGATGAGGGGATGACCTCAGTACCACACTACTGTAGTGCATTGGTGTAGTTGAACTCCTTGAGGACCTGAGCTGATAACCTGGCGATCACTGAATGAGATAAATATGACTGTACCATCTCATACCGCATGCAAAACGTCCTACAGAGATAGTAGTTCAGTGGTACGTCCAACGGGGATTGAGTATAAGTCCAAGTAAAACAATCGTAGTTCCATTCATCATCACAAGCCCAAAGGTAGACTTAAGGCCCCCGATTGTGAGAGAAACTACAATTGAATTCTGGGAATACTGGGGAACTATCTTGGACAAGTGTCTGACTTAGAACTTACCATCTTAAAAATATCTCCACATGAGTAACATTGTCTTTTATGGCATGTCGAAGGCTCTGTAGTACCACTTGGGTCTCAGAGGACCTACAAGTCTAATATAATATCAATGATTTCATATGCCGCTATGGTTTGGTGGCCAAAGGTTGAACAAATCACAGGACAGAAGGCCCTGCAAAAAAAATTTTAGCATTACTACTTACTAACTTACGATGGCGCTACAGTCCTAATCGGACCTTGGTCTCCTGAATGTACCGCATCCAGCCTTCTCGGTTCAGTGACCGTGTCCTCCAGTTTCTGCATCTTAGAAGTGAGTTGCTGTCTGCGTCAATAGAGTCTGCCCAGCGTTTTCGTGGTTTTCCTACTGGTGTTTGTCCATAAAATGTTCCCTTCAATATGCGTTTGGGGATTCTTCCGTCATCCATCCGTTCCACATGCCGAGCTTTTTGAATTTTATAAATTTTAGTATTACTGCGGGACTTAAATCATATCCCACCGCTGCAATGGAAGCCATGATAGACTTGGCTCCATTATACTAAGAGATACAAAAGGAGGCTATGAGAGAGGCCATATGGCTACAGTAGCACAATAAATTCAAGGCAGTAGACCTTGTCGGTCACCTTAAAATTCTACAGGAATTTCATCAGAAGGACCTAACCGACTCAGTTAACAATAGCAAGCCAAAGGTATATGATTTTTTGACACCAGATGCTTCAGTCTGGTACACGGACCTGTAATAGAGCTGGAGCGGGCGTATTTGGACTCAATTGTAAAATATGGAAGGCAATGGGACAAATAGCTGTGTTTCAGGCAGAGTTACATGCCATACAGCTGTGCGCAGGTAAACTTCTACTAAATAAACCAAAAGGCGCTACAGTTATTATCTTATCTGACAGCATAGCGGCACTGCTAGCGCTGAAATCTTATTGTTTCCTCTCTAGTCTTGCGGGACAGTCATACTCTTCAGCATAATAGTCTAACCCTGATGTACATAGGTGCCAGGTCATGAGGGTATTCCGGACAACAAATCGGCTGACCAGGCAGCTAAGCGAGGAGCCAACTCATCAATTATTGGCCCGAAACCATTCTGTGGAGGAGTACAGGGTAAAGGGTGGCATTATAAAATGGGAAAAATCTTTAGGTGGAAGATTAATGGAACTCATTTTCTGGACTTAGACAGTCAACGAAATTACTGACTTTCGCAAGTATGAGAGCGTTGGAATTCCTTCAAATAAAAAATTATGAGGGCACTAGTGAAGGGAGTGAATGTGGGAGGAGGTGCAGAAGAAAAATGATTTTATAAAGGCACTGTAGATTCAAGGAAAAAATATGTTTGATAAGGCGTAGTAGTTTCTTGTACCTCAGCAACGGCTTATGCTAGAAACTTGAAACATAATTGAAACTTAGCATTAATGCCAGTCGCATAATAGCCTTCATCTGCGCATTTCAGATTCCAAATTTTTTGCTACATTTTCGGAGTTTTTATTTCTTTGTCATTTTCGCACAAACTTTTGACGATGGACGTGTTCCATCTTTTTGCTTTTTCGACTGAAACTTGCTTGAAATTTCGACTTTGTTTCCCGGCAATCTTTCGCACTTATTTTGCAAGGACTTTTCTATGGAAACTACACGAAGAACTCGTTCTATTTGTGTTCTATGCATTCGTTCTCATTAAATTACGTTTTAAGTTTAAGGAGGCTCCTTTTTCAAATAAAATACTTACCTATCCGGTATACTCGTATATGTACATATAGTATATGCTTACCATCGTTTGTGCCTTATTACATGAAATAACGGATTAAATTTTTCCGCTTATACAATCCTGGACCTAGCAAGTACGTGTACATACATAAGAGTACCCAAATGTACATACCTATGAACTAAAAACTTCTTGTTGCGAGAAAATCATACAAGCATATGAGGTGTAATAATGTTAGAAGTAAGTATAGGTACTACTGTATTCATATCACCTCGGAATTTCCTTTTAGGGCTTTAATTCAAATCATTTCTCTAACTGCATTCTTAAAATGCTTTTATTCCTCGGTTCATATGAAGGTTGAACACAGGGACGTCATTTGTCGGGGTAGGGAGGATATTTGCCTCCCCCCCTGAATTTGGTATTTTCGTATATTTATATAACAAAAGTATATTTATATATAAAAATATGTATATACATTCATAACATCTTCCCCCCCCCCCCCCCCCAGAAAAAGCTGAAATGACGGCCCTGGTAGAACGTGTATTCAGTGCGGTGGAATGCAGCAGTTTTAAACCAAAACAAATGTACGAGTAGGTGCATTTTCTTCTTGAACTTTTTATATACAAATATTCTACCCAAAATGAAATATTATAGAATAAACAATTTATAAGTTAGTGAGAAAATTTTTACGAAATAAAAATTCTTTGTTTACTAAAATAATAGAGTAAAATAATAGAGTAAAATAATAGAGTAATATAATAGAGTAAGATAATAGAGTAAAATAATAGAGTAAAATAATACTGTACAATTTGAATCAATTTTTTTACCCGCAGTGAACAATATATGTAACTATGTAAATATTTTATACTAGATTGACTGATGCTGTTGAAAACATCATTCTCCACGTGTCAACATTTAGACTGGTAAGACTGTTGTTAGTATTTAATAAAATAAACGCAGCGAATCAAATGCGAGCTCTACACGATAATTTGACGTAATTAATGCAAAAGTTGTTCACATCAATTTAAAAATTAAATTTAAATTTATTTCCACAATATATGTACTTAAAACTAGACATAGCTGGTAAATTGGTTGATTAGGTGGTCAGTTAGCACCACCTAATCAAGTTGTTCACATCTCTGTTGACATTGTCGACATTATTTACGATATTTTCTACGTCAAAGAGTAGAAAATTATTTCGGGCCCGTTCCTGGAATATAAGACAGTAGAACCGGTATTTTTATGCACTGCTATTGCTTTCTGAATACCTTATTGAATTTCTTAGACCATTTGCCATGTGTTATGAATAGGTGTAATTCGAGATCACACCTTGCGATTTAGTAGAAAGAAAGTAAACTCAAAAGGCAATGTGTCTATAGGATTCAATCTAAATATACTCCTACGAAACGACTACGTTATTCCAGAATTAGATTTCAGTAGGAAATTTTCTCTTAAAATCCCACACAGAAACGACTGGAATGTAGAGGACAACCAAGACAACAGAACCACAATGGTATTCACCCACGCTTCGAAGATGATTCGGGGTGTTCTCACATGAACTCGATATTTACGAGTCCTTCAGGGTTCAGACTACCGGATCATGCCAGTGTATTTCAAACGAAACTCTTTGCAAAGTTATTGAAGCAAAGGTAAATGCTTCAAAAAACATCACTATTTGCATTGACAGCCAAGCAGCCATTGGAGACCTTAGCTCGAACACTATACGATCAAAACTAGTTAGACAAGAGGTCTGTTCTTTTTTCCTGCACTTCTTACACTTTTTTGCACTAACTTTTCTAAAAAACATTTGCCTTCACAGCAATGACACAAACTCATACTCAGACAGTATTCTTGTCCCTGCCCCCATTCACCCTTTACACTTTTCTTCACTCGCTCGAGAGCTAGTGTAAAAAAGGGTAAAAAGGGCAGGCAATAAGAACAGACCTAATGCCGTGATATTCTTAATACTATCTGCACACGGCACAAAATTACCCTTTGCTGAGTGTCAGGCCATTGTGGAATCCAGGAGAATGATCAAGCTGATGAACTCGCTCGAGCAGGCCGCAGCCTCAGCTCACTAGCGGTGGACCGGCACATTGCTATTCCCTTCGGATCCATAAATCAGTCTATCGACTCAGCAGGCAGGTCAGACCAAACTATTGAACATGCTTAATATCAAGAACCCTTTGGCCAGAACATGATTACGGGAAAAGCAAATATATCCTGAATCCTGAGCAGGAAGGATGCAAGCACATTAATCGGAATGCTCACAGGGCACTGCTTGATCGGTAGACATGCTAGACGACTTGTAGCCGAGGCAAATGATCTCTGTCGTAGCTGCAGTGACCCAGAAGTGGAGGAGTGATGCTGGGTTTCCATATACGACAATTTTCTGTGACAAGTTGTGTGGCAGATCACAAAATTCAGTTCAAAGGTTTCTCGAAAATTTCAGTTCAACGTCTTTAACCTTCTGTCATTAGTTCGAAATATCTTCGATACCCAGCACTTCTAATTTTCTCTTATTTTCACTAACACATAGAAGCCATTTTAACAATTTTTTTTTATTATTTTTTTGGCTGTTTTATTATTTTTCCAGCAATTTAACTTTTTTTTACAACTGACATAACCAATTTACGCAAAGGTGTGACACAAGTAATATCACAAATGAAAACTCTAGACTGAAGAGTGTGACACATTTTTGTCGTGACAAGCACAATGGACGAACAAACGTCTGAGAGAAGGATGATGATGGCATCACTAACCTATACACCATACCATACCATACTCTTTTAAAAACTAAAACCGTAACTCATTGAACTCGAAGTGTTGAAAACACAATATAAAGTAACACCACTCTTTTTCAATTCTCTCTTTTCCAATTAAAAAACATCGTAATAGCATTATTACACTAATTTCAAAATGTTCATTATCACTTCTCCACCTCTCGATCCCATCCTTTTATTTTATAAATTTTAATTCGTAATACATTAATATTTTAAAGTCTGACGCTATTGCCCAGGGTATAGGAGATGGTCTTTGAATTGTCATAAAATTGCAGCAATGTACTGTGTAAGGGTAGGTGGTAAATCTCTCTCAAAGGTTGGACAATAAATCGCTCCGGGATACTACGGTGTCAAGCGCATCCACAGCGTTATTTAAAGTTCAAAAGTTGAATATCTACAGGGCAGGAACAGAGAAAAAAAACGGAGCAAAACTGAACAGAATATCGTGCCATCCGTGCCTGTTAGTTGAAACGAACAGACAAGGAGCCCCAGGCTTTTTAAGGAACTCAATGGGGTATCATTTTTTTTTTCTTCTCCAAAGTAAAAATTATATATTAAGCACACTAACAAAATGTTCGCTTTTCTCCCGATTACGGCAAAGAGACATTTTGCATTAAATTATTCAAGTTTTTAATATTAATTTCTTTGGTTGTACTCCCGGTACTTTACCTGTAGGATGACGAAAAGACAGGAAAGGATGTTTCCTAAGACACTATATCAAAGTTGGGACATACTTTGAAGATAAAACTGATATCTTTAACTCTTGGTAGCATAACAACTAAACATTTACTTTTACTTTATTATTTAAATAATACAATACTGTAAACATTTAAAAAAAAAATTTCTACTCGTTTCACAACTACTAGATACGAAAAAAGCAATAAAAAATTTCAGTCCGTCTGTCCGCCGTACGTCTACCGGTGTACGCAAAATTGTTTGAAGGCTCGTAGCTTCCAAGCCCTTTAAGCTATTAAATTCGAATTTTTTTTATGAAGTGACCATATTTTGAAGGGTGGTGGTGTTAAGGGGAAGTGGGGCAAGCGTTTTAGACGGAAAATTTTGGTTTCTAGATCTCAGCAACCGCTAATGCTAGGAGCCTGAAATTTTGAATTTGTATAGAACTTTGATAGTGGACTCATTTTCCAAAAATTTGTCAATATGGGTGAAGGGGTGTGAGAGTAGGGGGAAAAATAATGGGATGGATTCATTTTAGAATCCATATCTCCTTAACAGCTTATGTCAGAAAATTTAAACTTAATGAGTATTTGTAGGTATACTAGGAGAATAGATCGGAATCAAATTTTTGAGTGGGAGCAGTGACGTACAGGGGTGGAGAGTGAACAAGGGGGCGGTGGTGCATGAAAATGGAGGGAATAAGAATTTCAAAAGCTAGTATTACACTGTATACCAGGCAGTCAAATATTTGACCATAAAAATTTGACCGAATTTGATGTCAAATATCCATTTGGCACGCAGCCCGATTGCGATATTACACTATTTGACACATTTGGCAAAATTGTAAAATTTTCTCTTCGTGTCAAATGGTCAAACGCCATCAGGTCGGAACGAAATTCTGACAGATTGTTCCGATCTAAGTCGACGTGTTGCCAGACATCGCGCATTCAAAAAAACCAACCTCAAATACATGAAATAATTAATTATATAATTATTGCTATTTGTTTAACTGATTGTCACAAGAAATTTCACGAGTGACATTTCCTATTTGACCCATTTGACACAATTGTTTTTCCAGAAATCGCAAACGGTCAAATGTGGTCAGATTGATTGTCAAATGGTCAAATGGAACATTTTGTCAAATAGCATTTGACCATTACACTACCTGGCACCATCTGACAACATTTGACAGAGAAAATGGTCAAATATTTGACCGCCTGGCATACAGTGTAATACTAGCTTAAGATAAATTTTTAAAGTTTTTACCAAACGTAGGGCAAATAGACCCCTATCAGAAACAAAAATTTTGAGGGTGAGGGTGTGAAGGATGAGTGTGGGGGAGGGAGGAACGGAAAAGGGTTCTGATTTTTAAATCTCGAGAACCTACAACGACATAAAGCTGAGACTTAGTATTTAGATTGAGCTATGGTAGTGGCATGCTGGAAAAATATAGTTTTGTATAGGGGTTGAATGATACGGAGGTGGGGTGTTTTTCCTAACTAACGGCTTATGTTAGAAAGTTGAAACTCGGTGTGTATATGCATGAATATCCATTGGCGTTCGGAAGGGGGGGCAAAAAATTATCAGTGAAAATTGAATGAATATATTTTCACGATTTTCGTAATATCTCCAAGATCTTCCAAAATATTGAATAAATTTTTATTCTACGGATTCTTCATATGAATACCTACAAAGTTTTTTCAAGATTTCATGAAATTCGACCCCTAAGAGGGTGTAAAGTGATTGTGTACTTTTTTATGAACTCTGCCATATCTCTCAGGTCTGATCAGAAATCGCAGATATCCAATATCTTTTCACTTCCACGGGCCGGTTTAATAATCACAAATTTTCAAGTTTTTTTCTTTTTCAACCCGTAGACCGCATCCCAGAATATGACACAATTATATAATTCGCATGTTATTTGTAACAGTGGCGTAATTATTCTAGCGCGGTCCTATTCTAACCGCTTGCCGAACTTTTTGTTAGGTTTTCAGTCGCATATAGTAGGTATAGCCTACACCGCATCTCAGAATGAACGCATTCCGAACTTCTCCCAGAAAAATAATAAGGTTGAGCCCAGACTGCTGGCAGATTTTCATATTTTAACATCATGGTGTTAAATGTGAGCAAAACATTATGGTGGGTCCTTCAGAGTGATCTTTGCTTCTAGAATGCTACTAAGCTCAATAGCCTGTAATGCTTAACCATTTTCGGGGTAACATGCCGACATCTAATTAAAAAGCCAAGACATTTTATGGTTTGTAAAATCCTCGAAAAATGTTCGGACGTTGTGCTACATCATCAGCACAATTTACAGACCATTGGAGACGTTCGAGTCATTTTATAAGAAAGAATTAAAAATGATTTTATCGGAACATGACGGGAAGCTAATAAAAGTCTTTATGTTAGCATCTAGTGAGCGAAATGATTATAATGAAAAGTCTGTTGAAAATTAATCTCATTTCTTTTATTAGCAATAAACAGCACAAAAAAGGATTTTTTGAAATGTTGAAATACCGAGACAAATGATCCGTAACGAATTTCAGAGTTCAATTAAAATTTAAATCTCCCTAGTGCCAGTCGTATTTAATTCCATAAATTTTTTTTATGAAAATGAGCACGACAGAAAAATTTTAATTGGAAATTAATCGTCGCGGGGAGACATCTTGTCATTAATAAATTTTTTACCTGCCCTAGTTGCTATACCACCTGATTCTCATTAGTAGTATGAGACTTCAAGATATGAGCCGTTGATTTTGAAAGTGGAATAAGTCCATTTCGTTTTTAAATCGACATGCTTATCGGTTTACGTTTTAACATGTTTAAAAATATTTATGCCATTTTTCAGAAAAATTTACTTGTATTTGTTAAAAGTGTGATGAAACAATTGCATCAATAGATTCTCAGAAAATTACTTCGTGTTGTATAGAATAATGTTACAATGTCACAAAAAATATTTTTTTCAAAATGGACTTATTCCACTTTCAAATACAACGGCTCATATCACAATTAGCAATTTTCGGTTGCTACAAATTTCAATTAAATGTATTTGCATTAGGGGTTCAAATAAAGTTTTAAAAAAAAATGTGATTCGTAAGGGCTTGTTTTATGTGATGTGATTTAAAAGTAACTTATACAGTGCTGGTTGGGACCTTCCAAGATTAAGCTGCTCTACAGGCCTCGCGTATCACACCTGAAACACGGATTCAATTAAATAATTCAATATAATGAAAAACAGTGCTATTATTTTCCGATTCATTATAATACAGATTCAGCTAGCTGCAACTCAAAAGAAGTTTAAAACAATGCAACCATCATATAGTATGCATTTTTTAATGGAGATTTGTTATAAATAAAATCAATTTGTGCCATGTTTTTCAATATAGTTTTTGAGGGAATCAATATGAAGTACTGAGTATTGTGATTCTTGCTCGCTCCCACATAATGGCATATTTCTAGCACATTCTACCACAATATTTATATTCGGGGAGGTAGTTAAATGAAATATTCCGTTTCTATCAGATCAAATTTCATATGGAAATAAATATTTTAACTTTTGAGTACACAGAAGCTAGGAATCCACATTAATAGAGCACATTCCGGAATATAAATAAAATTGTGTTTTTATGAAATTAAATAAAAATAAAGAATTTAAAAAATTTGGAACAGTCTGCGTTGAAAATACATGAAATGGTTTTGCAAGCTGTTATATAAAATTCCATGAATGTAAAACAAAATTTGATTTTTCATTAAACTTTTAAATTTATGGCAACCTCCATACACCCCCTTGATGTTGAATATCGAATCGACTTTTAGGCGATTTCACAGGAAGCCTATAGAAGTAAAAATCGGGTCTATACCAGTTTAAATAAAATAAGAAATGTGTTATAGTTCGTGAAAAACAGTGGAACCTCTTTGGACCACCTGGGAATTTCAATATGCATCAGGAAATTCTGAATAAGTGAGTTGTCTATTTGCGTTAGTGTAAGTATATTGGGGGGGGAGGGGCTACAAAATAGGCAAATACGTACTGTACCCCGGAAATTTTTTTGGTCCGACGCTGTGGTGAAAACAACTGTCAGAAATGATTGTCATTAACCCGTACAAATTTTTTTTGAAAGATTGAAACAACTGTCAGAAACGAATTAGTCTCACATATTGGATTTTTATGCAATACAGCCGATCCAGTTATAATAATACATCCATGGTTCCCATAAGTGAAATGATCGAACTAGTTCGCAGGGAGTCCTACAAATCCTAGTTTGTTTATACTAATGCATTGCCGTATGGGTACAAATTGAGGAAGTTTTTTTTAAGTCATTGTAACTGCTTTGGAAAGGAACTATAGTTCGCAGTCAGTCCCGCCTCTAGTTCGTTTCTGTTCATGGATTGCTGCATACTTTCACACTGAGGACCTATTTTTAACAACCTTTTTTTTTAGGTCATCACATTTTCCTCCACGATTTTACACTGAACTCACGCAAACTAGTGAACTAAAGAAAGGAAGTAGTTTACGACGAATCGGGAACTGAAAATAATCGGTCACTGTAGTGAACTAAAGTGCGCAAACCTAGTTTGTAGGCGATTATATAAAAACTAAGAAAAAGCCAATTGAATATCTGTAATGGAATTAAATTGTTTTGTAATAGATTTGGGACCAATAGTCAAAAATTATACCAAATAGGTTAAGTGAGAAAACAGACCACTCTCGCAAAGAAGAGTGCTCGTGTTTTTGAGTTATTAGGAAAAAACCCAAGGAATCTGTGCATAGCAATATCTTTACGACATATATAGCCAAAATTTTTAAAACATATGCAACCCTCTTGCACCAACTTGGACTTTCAATATTAAACAAATTTAAAATTAATTTTTAGATAATTGTGGAAAAAATCTTGTAGAAGTAAGAACCAATTCAATGTCTTATCACCCCTATGACGGAATTTGTGTACAAAGAAATCCTGAAAACTTTCTTTATGCGATTAAATTTAAATGGAGCCAGTGTAAGTAAAAACATTTTCAACATCTAATCTGATCAGAAGAATATGGCGTAATTCGTGAAACAACCCCTTAGGGGTTGAATTAAAAAAAAATGTGAAAACTGTTTATACATATTTACCTGAATAAGCGGAAGACATAAATTTAATTCAATATTTCAGAAAACCTTAGAAATATGACGAAATCTGTGAAAATATATGCACCTTCCTGATAAGTTTCTTTGCTCCCTCCGCTCCGCAGGCCAATGAATATTACATCTACATATAACTAACCAAGTTTCAAGTTTCTAGCATAAGCCGTTCCAGAGATGGAAAAAATACCATGTACCATACTACCCATATTGAAATTTTATATTCTTAAAACGTCAAACTATCATAGCTTGGTCCTACATACCAAGCTTTAACTATCTATCAACAGCAGTTTTTGAGATATAGAATCGAAGCTATTCTTGTACCGCGATAAAGCTTCGATAAGGGGTTAACGAACTAATTTTGCGCATATTTCCCCATGTTTCATCACCCAAGGGCCAAAGTTGGTATAAGGCCTTATCGAAACTGTTCCATACGGTTCCATAAGTTCACATTGCTTACACGAGAAATAATATTCACAATTTCTCTTCTTTGGTTTTCTTTCAAATATGAACGTATTTACCTGGAAATTATTATTATTTGTTTGAAAAATGTGAATTGATTTTATGTACACCTTGCACATTTCTCACGATCTCCTCACACATTTGTCCGCTACGATAGGCCAATCTGAAACATTGTCGTAATAGGGTTGAAGCCGAATCAGTCCATAAACCTTCATAAAACCGTTGGTATTTACTTCTATAAGGCCTTTAAAGGCTTTTATCGAAGCTATAGCTTTTACCTTATCAGTCTTACGGAAGCTTTATCAATGTCAAGAGTCCACAAGCCTTTATAAGACTGTGGACATTTACTTCCATAACACCAGGGGATATTACCGAAGCTATCGCTTCTGAAAGTTCAGCCTCCACTCGCAAGTATTATGGAAGCTTTATCGAAGTTACAAGTTCCGAACCATCACTCAACAGTCTTACCGAAGCCTTATCGAAATTATAGCCTACGGAAATCAAAATACGAAGTTTGTTTGCTGGTGGTGGTTGGTTGGTTAACGTGGCAGCCCTGTCTCCATGACCGAGCTCAATTAGCCCAGAGGCCGTTTTGAAACCAGAAACTCATGTTAAATGCGGCTGATAAGGGCTGTTATGACAGGGAACTTTAGAGAGTGAAAGTTGGAAAAATGGTATATATATCGCTATAACCTCATGCTGTTCGGGAATAGTAACTACTCTCCAATTTTCTTCCCCGCGATCTCCGTCAGGTCCCCGTAGAAGGGTCTGCCTAGCGCTCGCTCTCGTACTCTAGCTAAAGCCGGGCATTTGCAAAGGAAATGAACGAGCGACTCTCGCTCATTAGTGTCTTAGCAGCTGCGACAGTGTACATTGAATGGAATGTCCAATTTGGCTGCATGATCCCCAATTGGCCCGTGACCTGTACTGATCGCCGTGATTCTGGAGACATCTGACCGGGTCTTGAATAGAAGTTCGTCTGACTTGACTCGGTTGTAATATGACCGCATCATCCCAGATATTGCGCAGATGGTAGTTTGTTTGCTAGTTGTGACCTATCGTACAATTTCTAAACTTTTCTTTTAAACAGTTCTTGGGGTTCGAGGGACAATTTTTAGAAAAATTCGTATCACCTCCCACATCCATGCTTCCCTTCCCTCTTACATAATTCACGAATTCCATTAGTCCACCTACAGCAACAACAAAAAAAATTCAATTTTTCTGACGTAGTTCGTTTGTGAGATATCGTATCCAAAAGATTTTCAAATTCGGGAGCAGCGATCCCTCAAACAGTTTTGGTTTACAGACGGACTTTTTGTTTTTTTCAGTATCGAATAGTCATGGAACGCGAGTAAAATATGTTTAGGATTTTAAATAGATCACAATACTTTCTTATATTAAAATAATTAAGTGAAGTGAAGCCGAGATGTCATTGTTAAAACAAAACTTTTTAAGTTTCTAAAAAATCGACGATGGTAAGGTTACAAATTTTGTGACAACTATAGTTTCATACGACTATATTTTAAGATATTTTTTGCCTGCGAATCTTTAGTTGCTATATGATCTGTTATCAGGCAGTAACAGCACTCTTCTGAGACACTGGTACTGCTTCAAATAATTTTTTTTAAGACCACTTGGCTAGGTTGCATTCGAACCCATAACCTTAGGGTTTGTAGACAAGTAGGAGAAGCCACTGCGCCATGTTTTCATGTTCAATAGTTTGAGAACTACAACCAAGAACAACCCTTGCCGTATAAAATTTGACTTATAGAAAAAACCGTTTTTTAGAGTAACAAATGCTGTAGAAGAATCTAGCAACCTATTAACTAATTTATTTATTTTTTTCTGAATATCCACACTCCAACCGCCGTATACGCTCCATAAGCTATCATAGTTGTTTGTTTGACTTCAAATATGGCATATCTGAATATAGGCTCTATGAAATTTGCACATAGTACGTATTTCACCAAAAAAAAAAATAGGTCAATGCACAAAAAATACCTTTTTAATATAAACAAATAATTTCCTTGAATATGAATTATCATATTTCCCTTTTTTTTATGTTCAAACAGAGAAAAGAACAACAGAAACGGATATCCATTCTGTTATTAGTAGGAATGATGCTCACGCTTCACATTACTATAATGTATTTCCTATGGATGCCACCCGCCCTACTTTCAGTACCGCCAGACACATATGCCATAATCTGCCCTTCGCAGTATAAGCGTGTAAATATTGTGTGGAGTGCGGTAACATACAATTTGCATATAAATTGAAATAATGAAAAATGTCAGACTATGTCAATCTGTCAGTTTTATGACAAAAATCGAATATGATTTATGTATTCGCCTTTGAACAGTTTCCGATATTTTATTCCAACCTACCATAAACGATTTGTATTATGTATTTAACGCAAATCGAAGTTTTTGTAATTTGCGTTTTAAATTTCATAAGGCAAAAAAAAAATTTAAAAAATCCTAAATCATTTTTTAAATATAGATCTATTTTCGAAAAAAAATTTAATATCATAAATAATTCTCACAGAACCGATTGAATACAACTACTATTATTGTTGTACGGTAGTATTTGCTGAATGCAAGTTCTAGCTGGAAGAGGTTATAGGGGTAGTCAACCAAAGATATGGCGCCCAACGTGGGGTTTAGGTGAATTTGTAGGTGGCTGCCCACATTCTCACTAAACCGATTGATTAGAACTACTATTATCGTTTTATGATAGTACTTGCTGAAGGCAAGATATGGCGTCCATCGAGTTTGTTAGGTAACTAGCTAGGTAGGTACTCGTGGCTGCCCGTGAGAAAGCGGACACAGTTGGACCTAAAAAGATCCGTTGTGCTACCACAATTTAGAGCATGGAATGTAGCGTTGGATTCTCGTGACCTCCGTTGCGGCAATATCACTAAGCCTGTTGAAGAAGTAAGCACCAAGATGAGCCTTTCTCCTAGTGGATAGAGCTGGGCAGGTACAAAGAAGATGAAGGACTGTCTCTCCTTCCTCATCCAGGCAGCTTCTGCAGAAGTTGTTAGAAAAGATGACAACCAAAAAGACATTGTCCCATCAGGATACCGACTATGGTGCTGATATTTGCCATTTTGAGCAATCAAATCTTTGATGAAAATCATTATCACTCTTCATTTACATATTTTTGTTCAAATTTATTTAACCATTGCCAAGTAAAAGGATTACTTAAGAGTTTTGTGGTTGTTTTTCAGCGTCAGTCAGTGGCGGTCATATTGCTCTTCCAAGGGGGGGGCCATTGAAGTTCAGTGGCTACTGTATAGAAAATTGGTGCAGTATCCCTTATCAGCGTGGATGGAAAATGTGCAAATCCTATGGTAGCTTTGGCTGGTACCTACTGCTTAAAAATATCAACTTCTCATTTTCGCATCTAAATCGCAAGATTTCGGCAACCGAATTCAGAATATTAAAAAGCATTAACATAGCTCTGAAGGCATTTCTTGAAAATCGTTCAATTTATTAGCTGATTGTATAGTATGATATTAAAAATTTAAACCTGTTTTTTATGATTAAAAGTCTTTAAGTAATAGGAAATTGAATAGCAGGAACTAGAAAATAATATTAATTGATTCCAAAGCTTAGTGAAAATAATTTTTGATTTTAGTAGAAGTCGATGCCGGTCTTGATTTCTACAAAATTTAGAAGCCCAAACAGACAGAGATCTCTCATACTGTATGAAAAATCTAGTAGATTTTAAGAGTTTTCATAAAAATTTCGAGATTTCGCCAAATCCTATTTGAAATCTTTGGATGTAAATTAGCTGTTTTTTGAGACCATCAGAAAAGTAGTATACTTAATTTTTATTAGTTCTACTATCATACATATTTGGTAAAACTGAATATTGCGCATTATGATCCGAACTCTACATCTCATAATAATTTATTAGGTATGTATAGGGGAAGGTGGAGCAAAGTGAGCCCCCTAAGGTTTGTACCGAGATTCTGTGAAATGGGTAATAGTTATAAAATCCTTTTCGTGCAAACTCGATAGCTTAGGATGTTAGCTTAGTCATGTATTCGTGAAATTAAATTGTTGATGCTGATAAGAAAGTTATATACTTCTTGCTATACAAACTTCAAAGGGCCCACTTTGCCCCACTACTGGGGCAAAGTCTACTGTTCTAGCCATGTTAAAATCGTTATTTTAAATATCAAATAAAATTATATTGGCATGCGGTAAAATTTGCCCGGGGTTCACTTTACCCCGAATGAACACTAAATAGTAAGCATCTGCTGAAATTTATATACTTTTTAAATAATCATCAAATCTTACTTTGCAAGTTTCACAATCCGTACCCCGATCTCAAGGATACTGTTCCAAAAAAATCCTCAATCGCTAACAAGTTTTTTTAATCCAATTATTGAACACTGATATTTACATGAAATAGTGCCAAAATCGTAATATGAGAAAATTCGGGGAACTGTAATTAAAGTGGATTTCTTTTATAGTGCATTGTAATCAATGCTTGAAGCTTTATCAAATAATTTTTTTCCGAAGATTTTGCGCTATTGCAAACTAGAAATTTCAAGGGGGCCCACTTTGCCTTGCTGGCCCACTTTGCCCCACCTTCCGCTACATATTCACATAGTCTCCTTACTGATTAGATCTATAGTTTAAATGACTACCACCATAACCCAACCTAACCTACTCTCCTAATTTAATAATTTTAAAAAGTTAGAAATTCTCTAAAACTATTTTCAATTATTATAACTACATAATAGCAGTATCTTATACCTGTAGCTCAGTTCTGTAACTTATGAGTGAGAAATTTCTAACCAAAAATTCAAAATGAGGACGAATTAATGCAGTTTTCTCTCTGTATTCTCACCAAATGAGAAATGAAAAATTGCGAAATGCGTAGTCCGTATTTCGGTGCGGTCCGTAGTACGGTGCATTCTCATTTGGTGAGAATACATAGAGAAAACTGCATTAATTCGTCCTCATTTTGACTTTTTTGTGAAAAATTTCTCACTCATAAGTTACAGAACTGAGCTACTGATTTCAATCGCATAATTTTGGCAAGTAGATTTTGAAATCTCGAAAAGAGTTTACAACAAAATTACTAATTTATTTTGTAAGAGTTAACTTTTGCAAACTAGGACATTTAAATTGAATGAACAGGAGTCGAAAGCTTGCATTATCATGCCATTTGAAATTTTGTAATATTTTATACAGGTAGTTGTGGTGACAGATAATTTTAGAACTGTTTAGTGACTATTATTTGTATTGAAATTAACCTCTTATTATGGTTCTAATTAATGTAAAAAATGTATGTTTTAAGTTTCACCCCGAACAGAAAAAATAAAAATAAAAATTTGGGATTCCGAAAAATTAGCCCCGATTTATTGATAAAACGGGGATAAATCTTGATAAATCTGGGGATGATTGTAATTTCAAACACTCGTATATGGGTTATGTACCATCGGAAATACCATCTAATGGTCGTAATGAGAAAGTGAAGTTTTTCATATTCAATCGGTTTCGACTGTATTTTGATAATGGTTAATAATACGAAGCTAGTATAGTGGACAAAAATATCTGTTTTCTAATACTCAATATTATGTTATAGAAAGAAAAAATGGTTCAGAAAGTCCTTCACTAAGTACTACATAAAAGCTATAATGGATTAGTGATTAAATGTTAAAAATCATCGTTTTCTACCTTGCTGAAGGACTTTTTTTCACAACATTGAGCACCTACTTATGTCACTAACTTCGTGTCGTTTACCGTTACAAAGTTACGCTCAAAAATTTATTTTTTAAGAAAAACTTCAATTTCTGAATTTAAGCATAGATGGCATTTTCGATAGTATACCAACAACCTATATATTTAGAGTTATATCATCCACAGAATGATACTATATAGGCTCTATGTCGCTATCTTGTGAGTTTACGGAGTCTTACACATATGTATACAATTTTGGTTCTTTAAGGTTCTTGAGGCACGTAATACCCATTGTGGAGATGAAACTTCAAACGAGTTTTTGTTTTTGATGGGTACTGTGAAAAAATTAAAAAATTTTAAATGGAGTTATTAGCTTTAACTAGGATTTGAAATATCCTTTTTCCCTGAGAAGATTTCAAATTCATCCAGATATGGGAAAATTAATAGAATACCTAATGAAAACTGTCCTAGAATAATCCAAATCCAAAATTTTTCAAAATTAGTTTGAAACAGTACATAAATACTTTATTATTAAAAAATAATAAAGTAAAACTCAATCCTTAACATAACCATAAGATTGATTACATATTTATATTCGAAATTTTATTACTTTCTTTTCAATCAGGAGACGAAAGACAAAAGAAGATTCAAGAAAGACATAAGAGAAAATCAGATTTAATAGCATCATATGTTACTTTATTAAGTGTATCCTTTAATCTAATAGTCTCATATAATTTTTCTTTAAAGAAGACGTGATAAAATAATCATGTGTGACGGATGTGTAGGGGGGGGGGGCCATGGCCCCCATGGCCCCCCCCCCCCGTATGACCGCCACTGGCGTCAGTAGAGTTTCTGGTGCGGAATACCAAGAGGAAAGTCTGACCGGGATCAATCACTGTCTTGGCTTCTGAAGCTTGTAAAAAACTTCACTGGAGAGCTAGTTTTAAAAGTGTGTTGGACTAGGTTCGACTAGGACTAGGACGAGGTTCGTTATCCAATTGGGTATAAGGTTGACCCATCACAGGGTGCATCATGCCTACTTTCCGAAACAACTCTAACCCTATAGCTGCTGGTATTTTCAGACACTTGCGTAATTGTCCACGTTTCACTGCCATAGCATAGTACAGATCTTATAATCGTTTTATTAGTTACGGTTTGGTTTTCTAGTGCACGTTTTTACTTTTAATTGTTTGGAGTACCGTGTTATTTGCCATTATTATTCTTCTTTTAATTTCGATTAGTTCGCCCCCATCATTGGATATGTTTGCCCTTATTAATACAAAGCTGTCTCCGTTTTCTAGGTTTAAGTCACGTACAGTAATATTTCGTTTGATTGGCGTATTTTTCCTAGTTTGTGTCATAATCTTTGTTTTGTTTTCGGTGACATGGTTCTCTAATGTTTGGATAATTGAGGCTATACGGCGTCAACGTAGCGCTCTCCAGTCTTCGTTCAATGCGTTAAAATGTCGTTAGCTCGAATTAAACTTGTAAATACACAAGCGACTAATCCACAGTGGACGCATCTCATCTTTACATCAAACGAAACGATAACAAGTCCACTTCATCTAAACGTCTTCAAATCGTTAAGACGTGGACACTTACTCTCAACGTCCTAAATAAGGTGATTTTCTCATCTTTCGTTGCTCTCGCTTATTTTCAGAAATGTGAATCTGGTTGGCTGGATAATCACGTGTAACATTCGCACAACACAAAAGGAGTATAAAATACACTACGAAGTAAAAGAAGTATCACACAACATATTCATGGGCAGCATAAAACGTGTCAGAAATTCAAAGGCAGAGCTTGTTTTATGACAGCGACATGACAGGAGTTTGAGAACATTTTCACTAGTGGATACTGGATGCTACTGGTGTTGGGGGCGTTATTCCATTTCTTTATGCCACAGTGTCACGTCTTTTCGTTTCCTTCTTCACTGCCACTTGTTTATTGTAAAATCTTGTACGTATTTTAAATTCAAATAAGCCTCTGTAGTTCCTTTCTTTTTCTTCGTACAGAAGAGGGATGGGGGTGAAAAACTGAAGGAAAATGCTATTATGTAAACAGAAGGGAAGAAGAAGGGGATGATAGGTGGCCATGGGGATAGCTATCACTGAAATGTCATCAGTGACACATTCTAGGAAAAGTATGCTCAGAGAAGTAAAACCGGGGAAAAAATCACTTTTTTTGATGGCGTACTTTTTATGGATCTTTATTTAAGCAATAAAGATAACCTAATTTGTATAAATATCTACTTCGGACGCTTTTTTAAGGTAAAGCGTGCCTTGGTACCCTAATAGCTGACTTAAAAGCGGCAATATTCATAATCTTTAAGAAAAAAGAGAAGAAGAAGAAGTTTGAACATGGCTGACGGATTGTGTGACAGATGGTATTTTGCGGAGAAGTTAATGAAATTATTTATTTTATTTATTTCAGCTGCGTAGCACTTTAGCGTTGATATGTCGAGGTGAATTTAAATTACACTTCATAATGTTTTGTGTCTTTATAATACAGTAATTTTTATAGAAGGTTTATTAAGCCTTGGTTTTTTTATTAATCATGGTGTAGAGTATTACAAAAATAATATTGCAAGAACTAAGGACTATGTCTTTAGAACACTTTAAGGAAAAATATGCTCCTTCTCAAACCAACCCTCTGAAATTGCCTGAATCTAGTAAGGATCTGACAGATGGATGTAGGGTTGGAAGCATCAATGTCCTAGAAAGTTGAATACTTATTCATTTAATTGTACTAAACAAGATTTATGAAAGAATCTTTTAATTTTTCAATGGTAAAGCTACCATAGAAACTATGTAATTTTAAAAAAATTTAATTTTTTTTCCGGCGTCAGTGGAGTTTTTGGTGTGAAACCCCAACACGAAATCGACTGAAGATTAATCACTGTCCTCGCTACTGCCATTGAGGACATGACAGTTGGAACACTCTCACTGAAGAAGCCAGTTCCTAAGACTGTGTTAGAATCGGTCCGAATAAGCTGCCTTGTCATGGTATGCTATAGACTCGTCAGAGGGTGTATCATGCCTACTATCCGAAACAGCTAGTGCTATTGTAGAGGATACATATCTATATGCGATATAGAACCGAGATTCATATCTACGAACTATAATCTTACTAAATTTTGCCATAGCGATTCTTCTGCTTTATGGTAGGTGGCACTGCAAATCATCTAATACTACAACCAAGCTTTGTTTAAGGCACCAGGAGTCCGGTACGACCAATTTTGATGATTTATGACTGTTTTCTTACGAATATTTCACGTTAATGGCAACAAAAAAACAAAATAAAATTACACCACTTTATTAGCTGATATGTAAACTAGTACATGTATAAAAAAAATAATTCAAAACTGCATTTGGAAAAAATGCTATTAGAACAACAACCTTTGAACATTTTTTAAGATGCGTAAATTTGAATTTTTTGAACTGATATTTCCTATTTCTTGAATAAATAACATGTTATTTTCTTTAATATAATGCTAGAAAAAACCTTAAAGAAGGACTTGTATAAAAAAAATTTTAAGATATTTTCATTTCTGTTAATAATATATGAAGTCAAACTGAAGCAATTTTTAACGATTTTCATGGCAAGAATTACATAAGAAGTCCGCATTTCATTGAAAAGTATCATAGATAGTATTATTAATTGGTATTTCTAGAAGATAAATCAATGAAAATATTATTGATTTTTAATAGTTATGCCTTTGAAATAATTTGAAAACCCATAACACTATTTTTTTCTGTAAAATCAAAATTAAAAGGGGGGGGGGGAAATATTGCGCCCGAAACGCAAAAATGCCGAGATCGACACATTCTAAAATCCATATCTCCTAAACCGTTAATGGCAAGCAATTAAAACTTAACAAATATCTGTAGTTATGCTAGGAGAGTAGATTGAAACAAAATTTTTGGGTTGGGGTAGTGGCGTACGGGGGTGGGGGTGAGAAACTTTAGATTACGATATCTTACAAACCAATTGGACCAGAAAAACAAAATTCGGTTTGAGTATAAAGCTTGATAAATAAAGATTGCTCAAAGTAAAATCTTTGAAGGGGGTGGAGGAGCACGGAAGTGGAGGGGATTAGAATTTTTCATAAATAACACGTTTCATATCTCAATAATAGTGTAAGATAGATGATTCAAATTTTTACCAGAAGTAGGCCTATTAGAACCCTAGTAGAGAAAAAAATTTTGGGGGTGTTGGTGTAGAGGGTGAGGGTGGGGAAGGGTGAAAAGGAAAAAGTTCCGATGTTTATATCTAAAGAACCTATAATGATAAAGAGCTGAAACTTGAAAATTAGATAGACCTATAGTAGTGGCATGTTGGAAAAATAATTTTTTTTAGTGGTAGTATGGTACGGGGGTGGGAGGTGTTTTTCTTAACTTTAAAACGGCTTGTCCTAGGAAGTTGAAACTCGGTACGTATATGTAAATCAACTAGAAATGTAATTCTAATAAAAAAAAATCGAATATTCATTGGCGTTCAGAAGGGGGGGGGGGGGCAAAAAAAATTATCAGTAAATATAAAATGCATATATTTTCACGATTTTCGTCATATCTACTAGGTCTTTCCAAATATTGAATTCATTTTTATTCTACGGATTCTTCATATGAATACCTAGAAAGTCTTTTCAAGATTTTTTGAAATTCGACCCCTAAAAGGGTGTAAAGTGGTTGTATACTTTTCATGAATTCCACCATGTTTCTCAGGTCTGATCAGATATCGAATATCTTTTCACTTCCCCAGGTTTGTTTAACAATCACCTACATATTTTTAAGTTTTGTCTTTTTCAACCTCTAGACCGCATCCCGGAATATGACCCAATTATTTAACTCATATGTTACACTCCGCTTCCCGAACTTTTTGTTAGGTTTTCAGTCACATGATACAATACACCACATCCCCAAATTGAGCGCGTTCCGAACTTCTGCCGGAAAAAATAATAAAGTTGCGCCCAGACTGTTGGCAGATTTTTTCACTAGGTTAGGTATATTAAATCACACAGTACGTGCACGACATCGTATCCCGCCAACAGTAATATCATTTTTTCTTAATATTAATGAGAATGAAATTTTTTCATGGTGAAGCTATCATAGAAGCTAATTTTAAGAAGTTTTTGCTGTGCTTGAAGCTCAAATGAATTTACAATAACTTTGAGAACTAGAAAGTAAAACAGATAAGTGAACAAGCTTTCTGAAGCCGCGAGAAATTTTTTAAGATTGTAAATTTCAGTGAATAAACAAAATATTTTGGAATTATATTTTTTAATTAAATAACTGGCTTTAAGATCAATTATTCAACTGTCACACAATATTGTTGTATGCGTACCCTGGCAACCCAAACCACTTATTGAAGTTCCAGTGAAAACGTCTACTATAAAGCTTTTCACACTTCTCACATGCTCGACACACTTACTGCATGTACAGCACGCACCGTCGAATATGCTGGATATCTACGAACTAAACACATGCAGTATATTAGTGAAGCAGGGTTTGTACAATGGATTACTTTTTCTACTCTGAGAGTGAGACGATGGTCAGTTTTACTAGATAGAAAGTCAAAAACAGATTTTCATTGGTTACAGTAAAAAAGTCGGACAGAGTTGCCAATAAAATTGAGATCATTTCTGAATAGAGCAGCAAAAATACTACCATAATTCATTTCTTTTGGAAAATGGAAGATGGGAGTATTGCTGTGCACCGCCTCATGTATAAAACTGCATTTCATAATTTTTGTGTACACAATTTCTTTCTATTTAATATTGTGCTGTCGAAATGAATGTAAATTTCAACTCTGTATTTCAGATTCTAAACTCTTAACTTTACTATTAACTCACCCAGTAAATCGCATAAAGCAAATAATATGAGTTGAAAAGTAGACCTAAAGAGGTTCTGATACAGTACTGAAAGAGTACCGCATCGATATAATGTGGAGAGATGTTTAGCGGCCAAACAACTAAGATTGAAAACACTTCTCGCAAATTGGACACATATCCAAGGACTCTGGCTTTCACTTGAATAGGACGAAAATTGGAAGTCATTTGCTATGTCTCTTGTAAATTATTATTATTATTATATTTTAATGATAGGTAAATAAATATACACAATTATTCTTAAGCTCTAACAACAAACACCATCAGCTTTATCTTGTAAACATAAATACAAATACCTCGAAAAATTCAATTTCTTCTTTAACTGAAGTTTTATTACTTCTATTACTTAATACTAGTCCCTATTTATAAATATTTTATTGTTCTAGCAAGTTTTAACAGAACTCGAATTTTAAATTCCGCATTACTTATCCTCAATGAATTCTGGAAATTTTAACAAATAATATTACAATGCGAAATCCGTGTTAAGTTCTTATTCTTAGTACTGATTTCCTAGACACATGACAGCTACTGTTTTAATTCTGATTCAGTTCTAGTTTGCAGTACTGCATCTCAGAACATATTTATATTGCACTAGTGCTCTTTGGCCGATATATTTTCAAAAGTCAGTGCAAAGAAAATACGGCATAGAACACATACATAAACACCAACTAGAGCAACCACTTTTTTTTTTTATTTAATTAAGTGTATGAACTTCGTTCTATATCTTTGGAAGGATTTGTGACTACTCTTAGAAAATTCACTGTAGGTACAACAAATGCTTGAAGGTTGTTACTTGACACTAATTTCGAGTTGTACTTGACAAGCATTCTAAGAATATCCAGACAAGTTTGATTGTGTAGAAATTCTTTTAATTTTGATGGTGTTAGTAGTTTGACAAGTTTTTCGCACACTTTTGGGGAGCTGACTTTCTAGCTTATACCATGGATTCTCTGCTGGTATTGACATCATAATAGCGTCAATACCATCAGTGTATCACCCAATATCTACTTATGTACTTAATATGTACGGGATAAACGAACTGGTGTACCTTATATCTATTTAGTATTGAACCTGTTTGATGGTATATAAATTCGACAATTTACCCTAATATGCTATGCATCTTACTGCTAGTAGTGCCATTCACACATTGTGTGGCGAGTATCGCAACTAAATGTTGTTACTTACTTATATCAGATACTTTTAAGTCATACCATATGTCTATCATAAGCAGCTAGTTTCAATACTACGATTTTAATACCATTGTTTTTACATATTGCAGGAAGAGTTAGTAATGGAACATATGTGTTAACATTAAGGACTTTGTCAAATCCTTGTAATCAGCCACATTCCGCAAATTGTCATAAACTTTATGCTGAATGAAAACAGGAACAATAAAATTCTGAAATTGTTCAGTGGCTTTTATCTCGCTAGTATTCCCTGTCGGCTGATTGCTTACGATTTAAAAACTTTCCAGTCATAAATTGAAACTTTCCCTATTAATATTCCATACATGATTTTTATTTCGCGTAATAAACAGATTTAAGGGCAAGTTATCGTCGGGCTAGGCCAGTTCATTGCATTGAGCTGCGACAGCGAAAAACATATTGCTCTGTGATTTTATTTAATAGCTGGAAAAGTTATCATCGAGCAGAAACAAGTACCGAGCGGAAGCAGTACTAGCCGACAATTCTATCCGGGGAGATTGTGGAAAAATAGAAAATAAAAATTAAATCCCTGGGGCATAAGAAAGAGCAACGAGTTTAGAATTTCTGATCAGCTTAACAATTTCTTCCGGTCTTCATTGTTTCTCTCCAATGTGGGCGGAGTGAGAAGTCGGTGAAGCTACCACGTAATCATAACTTACGACTTCGAGCCATTACAGAACGTGCGAAAGGACATAATCACATTCCTTCACGGTCATTTCCGTCTTTTTTTCTACTTCTTATTCAGCCCTAAGCCTTCGCAATTCCCTAGTACTTGTGATAGTACAAGTGGAAAGATTACAGGCAGTTCAAGTCAAAGTAGCTGGAATGACTTTTATGGAAAGGGAAAAGGATTTGTACGACAGGACTGTCCTTGTTTTTAATAAATCAAATAGGGCTTTTCTCAAGATTAATGAGGGTCGATTCATAAGTATTTTTAAAGATGGTGGGTACTTGATTTTTAAGCTTTCATTTTATTGGTTAAGGGTTCAAGGATGATTTTTGCTTTTCAACAGGCTCGTAATACATAAAGCTACAAAAGTAAAAATTTTATTATACCTATATCAACTTTCCGCGAATATTTCGGATCCAGTTCTTATAATACTTGAAGAAGGTCTACCGATTTGAAGGACTTAGGAGGAATTATATAAGTTCTTTTACTTTATTATTTTTATAATAACGAATTTATTCAAGGACCTACTTTTCAAAACATTATATGTAATTGTTTTCTTTAATACTTAGATTAGAATAAACTGCAGTACCGAGGGAGTTATAATTGAAATATGAAGAAATCAGTTGGTTTTTACATCTCCCGCACTCCACTTAGAAAGTTGAAACTCGGAACTCACTCGGTGGAGCCTTGCTGCGATTCCACTATCAAGCAAAAAAGTGCAAACTAGTCCGAATATGGAAACAGAAACAGCAAATTTGCGTTAGTTCGAACCTCTAATCGGAATCCGCGTAACTTTCCGTAATTGTCGGTTTTTGTCGCATATCAAAAAAATTGGTATTGAACACGAATCCTTCGAAGCAATTGAACCAATTTGGGGACAAACAAATTTTGAAGATGGTAGGAGAGGGTGGAAGTGAATTCAAATTTTTATTTCTCGAAAACTGCTAACTATAGAAAGCTAGAAAATTTCTAGCTGCATGAACATATATAATATTTTTGATAGAGGAAGAAAGGAACGGGTGTTGGATGTAGTTTTTCATATCTCAGACACGGCTGAAGTTATGGAGTTGTGCTACTAGAATTATGAAAGCAGATAAAAGTTCAGATTTTCATTGGAGTACAAAGGTGGAGTAAGCAAAATGTCAGTGAAAAGGGTTGTTTCACCTTTGCATGAATTTCGTTAAATCTTTAAGATATACCGAGCTATCAAATTAATTTTACTTCTGCAAATCTTTATATAAGGAAATCCTAAAAATTAGATCATATCAAACCTCTAAGGGGATGTAAAGTGATTGTGTACATATTCACGGATTCTGAGATATTTCATAGGTCTAATGAGATAGTGAATTCACTTTCACTTCTAAAATCTTTATTATTAATCAGGGAAAACAATTTAAATATTTGTACGATATTTAACCCCCTGGTGGTGTAATACTCGTATATTGTTCGAGTTTCCACGAATTCCGAAATTCGTTTAGGTTTAATGAGATGGAATTCGCAAATAAAATAAAATTAGATATGCTTGGTGCTTGATAAACTTGAGGTGGCACAACATCCCAAATTGGGCCTTGAAGTAATGCAATAGTTACTTCATTACTAGACCAACGGAACACTAGGAGGTGAAGTTGTCAGCCACACGCTCGTCCGTGATTATTACCCCGATCTTAACTCAGGTACTCATTTACAGCTGAGTGAACTGGAGGCCCGGCTCACAATCCCATTCTCGAAAATTACTTGTCGTTATCCTTGATAAAAAAAATTCACACAAATTTTTATACTTTTTTTTTATATTGTGACAATTTTAAAATAAGCCCTATTTTATTATTCTAGGATAAAAAATTTCAAATACTACCCGTTTTTCGATTTAAATTTTTAATATACTATAACTAACAAGAAAAACTAAAAAGAAATAAAAAATTGAAGAATTATTTGTTTTTTCACTAGTTCTTCAAGTACAGAAATTTTCGAAAGAATTGGCGATGGTGAGGTCACAACTTTGACGATTCTTGATGGGATGACCCTAAAAAAGCCTATAAAGACATTGTTTGAAAGACCGCCAAACATACATATGTCCATGAAAAAAAGGTACATCATCACTTTTAACTCTTATATAAATGAATTGAATTATATGAAATTAAAGAAGATCATAACCTCCATCGTTTCTTTAGACACCTTCATACTTCCCGCTTGTATTTGCCTGCAATAAGCAATGTTTTTATTATAGTTGAGTGGCACCGAGTTTGATTCTATAAGCTTAATATGTTTAACTTTCCGATAAGGACCAGAAAAAAAATATTTTTTTTTTAGCAAATTAAATTGATTGTCGAAAATTGTAAATTGCAGTCTAAGTGTTGCTGAATTACAAAAAGCCACCTACTCTAAATTTACTCATGCAAAGTGAAATTATTTATTATTGGCCGTAACTTTGAATAATTGATTTAAATTGAAGAATTTGGCGCCCAGTGTGAGGTCTGCTCAATGCAAAAACCGAAACTGACTATTCTGTCAAAATAGATAACTTTCTGATTTTTAGATAACTTCTTATTTTTGTCTCTTAGTGTATACTTCCCTTCTTAGAATACTCCTAAAGTGTTTAAATTCGTGCGTGTGCCCTGAAGGAGCTTGTGATCTGATCTTGTTGGTTTTAGAATCTATAGTAAGTTGAGGAACAAATTAGTATAGTTTGCATTTCATAAATGTATCATCTTCCGTACTATGTTCTAGAATTGATTAAAGATTAATTATTAATTGCTCTCATGATAAGAATTGTTTATTTCGTCACGAAGAAGCCTTCCTAAAAAATGTCAAAAAGAGCATTTCCGAAATAGTAAATTTCCAATTTAAATAAAATATGCAGACTGAACAGCAGCAACAAATTATAATTGTCTTAGATAAGATAAATTGGCAGTAAAGTAGGTACCTAGTCATAATTATTCATCATCAAGTAGATATGTGTACGATTATATTTTTGAATTGCAAATACACACGTGACGTACTCATAAGCTTACAGAAGTTCTTCCAGCCCCATTAAATTTTCCTAAGACCGGTAAGTGTAATAATGTATTCATCTTGGGATAAACAGCTCAAATCGAATACAGGGTAGAATTCTCCGGAATTATGATAATTAAAATTATGGAGAAATTTGCGGTTTCTTGGAAACTTATGTAATCTAATAATTTAATTAATGCCATAATTCGCACGTGGAAGATTGAACTATTCGAAAATTATTAGTGACATGATTGTTTTAATTTCTTTATTTCTGGTAATGTGGACTATTATTTCTGACCTGTAGTCCGCAATTAAGAAAGAATGTGTTTTGTACGTAGATTTACAATATCAGAGCCATTCCTATTATAATAATCGGAAGGCACTATTGGCACCTAACGTGGCGTCCAAACAGTGCAAGCTCTGTAGGTAATGTATTTCAATAGGACAATAATAGCTCGGCCAATTTCATTATTGTTTGTGGTCAAAATTGAGAAAAAAAATCTGGGCGCAGCCTTATTATTTTTTGTATAAGTCCGGAATGCGTTTAATGCTGAGATGTCGTGTACGTTACTATGCAACTCTCTTACAACTCGTTAGAATTGAATATTTCCAAATCATGAAAATAACCCTCTGGCAATTATACAAGAAGACCTAGTAAATAAAAATCAATTCAATATCTCATTAATCTAAGAAATATGTAGGAATTTGTGAAAATGGATACAATTCGTTTGCAATAACTTGGGGGTAGGATATCCAAAAATCCTATTATATAAAAAATCTGTAGAACGTAAACTCAATTTAATACCTCATTAAACCTAAAGAATTATTTTTACAAAGTAACCAACCCCCTTCTATCCACGTAGGGAAATTTCCAAAAATACTGAAATTAGTGTTAAGATAAATAAAAAAAAAAGTCTGAGGAACTAAAAACCAATATAATGTAGGTCGAAATTCATAAAAACGTGTGCAACCCTTTTATACACTCTCAGGGGTTGAAAAGGGAAAAACTTGGAAAAACTGATTTTACGCGAAGTAAAAAGTTATTAGATATTCAATCACACTTGAAGGGCAAGGGCGAATTCGTGAAAAACACTTTCTAGCCATTTATGTTGAGAATTTAAATAATACAAATTAATTCAATATCTTAAAAGACCTAATAGATATGACGAAATTCGTGAAAATATATATATGCCTTTAATTTTTACTGATTATTCTTTTTATCCCCCTTCCATACGCCATTGGAAAATTGAAATTTGTTTTTATCTAAATTACTTTTCTAGCATATCTACATACACAAACCAATTTTCACCTCTCCTCTTCTCACTAACCACCTCACTTTTGATATAACTCCTGCGGTACAAGTGATATGAAAACAAAATATCTTGATTACTGCATTCTAGTGTTTACTACTATGTATGCCAAGTTTCAAGCCCATAGAATAAGCGGTGACTGATATAGAAGAACCAACATTTGTCGTGTGAATCCTCCTGCATATCAATACCTTAAAAATTACAAATGACTCCATACTGGGATTACCAGACTTTTAAGGGTTCTCGATGTATGTTACGGCGTACAACGTACGACGTACCTTCACGGCGAACAGATAGAATAATCAATTTGTTTCTCATAAAAATACATATATTTATGACAATAACCCATCCATTTATTATTATGTTAATAGTAACGTTAAAAGGCCTCGATTCTGAACTAAGTTCCAGTGAATCTTTAGCAACTTATTCCTAGTTAGTGCGATCTTACCATAGTTTATAGCCAACCACTAGTTTAGTTTCCCATTGGATATTAATTACACCGCCAAATATCCCTAATCTCTACAAATCCAAATACTAATCTGGTGTTCAATTAACTAGCTAACTTTAATGGTTTAGGAATTCATCATATTTCGGTCATTTGTATGATGAAGATGAAGATATCTAATATTAGATCATACCAACTTTCCGGTTAGTTAGTGATAAGGTTAGATTATAGATGAAACCGCACCGAAACCAAAGTCAAAAGTTTTACCGTGATGTCTTCTTGCTTAACGTCTTATACTACGAGGCTTCTTGACTTCTCCATATATGGGATTGCCCTTAAACTTATAGATATATAATTTCGGTATGTCTCAAAACCTTGCAGTTATGTGACTAGAATATGATTAGTACGAATTATATGCCAGGAGTTGATTTTAGTTAGAGCATTTGTCTGTACGTATGTGTGCGGTTAAAGTCATTTCTTCCCAGATTACACATGAAATTAGTAAACTATTGACTGTTGAGAAACGTGTTCGGTATAACGGATGAGATATTTATCTTGCCTGCTAATTTCTGGCTTTCTCTACAAGCCGTATATCATCTTGAAGAATTTCAGTTTTAGTATTATCCCGGCATAGAGATTTATTTCTCCTTTCCGATCGTCATCTCAGCAATATGGCAAATAGGTTATACAGTGGTTGCGTAAAATTGCAGATATTGTATTACGAACGTGTGGCCAAATTAGAGATAGGATGAAAGTAATATGTTATGAGCAGACGGTCCTATTATAGCTAGATGTTACTGAAACTTATAGCGGTGGTAAATGCGATATGTTTACCATGTAACTCTCCTAAAACTGGTTTTGTCTTAAGTAATTGCCTAATCTACTAATCCGAAGGTAAAGTAATTGACTCTCGTTTAGGACATGGTCTGGCTACAACTGTATAAAGAAAATTGTGTGGAAATTGCTATGCCGAAGATCACATCAAAAAAAAGGAAATCAAGCGGCAAACATCGTGAAGCAGGAGAAATCTCAAGAATCCTTTAGTCTTGAAATCTGAGAGTGTTATAAGTTTGAAAATACTCTGCATGAAACTGGGAAATATTGTTACATGTGCCCTGGCGACCCGAAGGGCTCATCTATCGATGTCATCGAAATCTCCAAAGAAATCGTTGAACCTACCATATACAGTAGAGTAGAGAAGAGGGTGGGGAGGGAGGAGTGGGGAACAATATGTAGGGTGAGGGGTAGAATAATAAGGGTACACAGAAGGGGGTATACAGTGGAAGGGTGAAGGGTTGAAGTTAGAAGAAAGGGGTGTAAGAAGAAAAGTTAGGGGTGAGAGAGGGGTGAGGGAAATCAGTTGTTAAAAAAGGGACAGGTGAAGAAGGGGAAGAGATAGGAGTAGTATTTCAAATTCTATGGGTGTAGTCAGAAGGGAATACCACTCTCTCGCAGTATCGCTTTTTTTTTTAAATGCCAAGAACGCGCGGTATTTCCAAGCGGTCCTCCATCTAAGTACTAACCGCGCCCAAGGCTGCTTGACTTCGGTGATCGGACGAGAACCGGTAGGTCCCCAGCATGGTATGGTAGTTTTGTCTCTACATAATATCTTTCTTCTCTATCGTGTAACGAAATGTGCTAAAACGTGACGCGTCCTTGAAATTTCACCGCCGCTAAAGAAGTTTTACTTCAAAAAATCCATAGAAATTGAGAATAACATAACGAAGAAAGGGAAATTCTTCTAATAATAACAATTCGCGGACGACAGGTGCTCTCGCGAATATATAGTCTCCAGCGAACGACTAGAAGGCAGGCAGTCGGCAGCGATTAGCCAGTAGCAAAGCTTGTAAATTTCTACAATTCCGCCAAGGCAAAAACTGAAAACTGGGACATCAAGTCGACCTATGTCCGTTGTGCTGTGAATTTCTATATCTTTCAAAATTGGTTTTTTGAAACCCTGAAAGAGTGAAAGAAGGGCTTAATGAAATTGGTCTTATTTTTGACAATTAATGAGAGGGTTGAAATCAATATAATAATTAATGCTATTATTTTGAATTGGCATCTGTGTAATGTATGTAATCGATCCTTCAGTAATAATAAGGAAATGCACCACTGATAATGAAAGCGAAAACTATCCCTCTACTTGAATTTAATCGAAATCCAATAATACAGAAGGACCGGAAACTCCAAATACATAAGTTTATCAAAATACAACTTGATATTCTTCTTAAAGAATTTCATTCTATGTATTTGATATCTCCAAGGTCCGGTTGTTAGCCTTTTTGCGAGCAGAAAAAAATAAATTAAATAGGATGATCAAAGCGAACTTGCACGTAGTGGTATTTCAATATTGCCATTACCAACTGACACAGAAAACATCGTATCTCGAGAGAAAAAAAATAGAAAACTGAAAATACATTTTTCCTTTCAATTCACCCTCAAACTGAAATACGGTCCGGTTATATGCAATCCCTGTACGAAATAAAGAAAATCGACAATTCATCCATGTAGGAATCCGCCGACCTTTTCAATGAAACAACGCTGAAATTGACTTTGCAAACGACAACGAATATTGGGTTAGGTGGATGTCTTGCGTTCCAAACTGAATCGAATCGGGGTCTTGAACCACCCGTCCCTTAATGGCTTTGTGAAAGGGATCCTAAGTATTTTCCCTTAAATTAACCCAAACAAATCCACCCATTCGGGACTATTGTAGTCATCTAAATACGTTTTCGTTCTTTTTAGTCTGCAAGCGAGTAAAATTTCAGTTATTTTCGCCGGTTGGTTTTTGCCCTCAAACTAGCTCCCGAGTCGACCTTGCTTTGCGTTCGAACTGAGAACAAATTTAATCATATGGTCTGGCATTTTTAGTTGAGGTCTTTAAGTAGAAATAAATTGTGTCAAAATATGACAAGGGTATAAAAACGGATAAATTGAGTTTATTTCTTTTATGAAAATGGGATAAACGCTATTGTATACACGTTTGGTGAATGAAGGGCATTGCTAAATTTTGGAACGACATATCCGAATACGATTTTCATTGGATAAGCAGAGTGACACATCAGACAAATGTATCACTCGAATCAATTTCAAAATGCTAAAATAAGACTGGTGAATTAATTTCTTTTGGATTTCCATTTTGCAAATCGATAAAGAGGACATCAATTTAATTATAATGTCATAGTTTTGACGAAGGAGATGAAAGTAGTGTGATATTGGCTATATTTTTCTGTGTTCAATATAAATTAGATCCCTACTTGAGAGTCAGAAGTTATCAGAATTGACTTTAAATCCGTGTGAAGATTTATACGATTTGTTTTGTTAGTCGAATAAAATCCAAGCTTCACATAAATATCGGAAAGCTTACGAAAGCTTACGAAAGCTCTATTATAAACTCAATCCTTTCAGATATACGATCAATGTTGTACGAAATTAAAGCGCAGGGCACTGTACAAGCAATACAATAGTATGATCAGTAAAACAATAATAGTCATGTTTTTTTCAACTGGATCAAAATCAAGATCATTCATTTTACATTGAAAACAACAACAATGAGATGATCCAAAATCAAAATGGGATCATCCATGTATCAATTTTGTGTTTTTATAGCTTATTTAAATGTTAACTATTTTAGCATTTTCAGAGATGGCGAAAAGTCTTTGTTTATATGACCTTTGTACAGTGTCGTTTCGTCGTATAGTATGCGAAACTTTACCGCCAAGGCAGCTCACAGTTTATCCGAGGCACTTACAAACAGGATTGTTAACCCTGCTAAGTTAGCTTTTGGGATGATCCACATCGTTTTTAATTTGATCTGATCCAGTTGAAAAAAACGCAGTATTAGGCGTATTTTTCGCGACTTCTACAGCAGAGTAGGAGTTTTGAGCTTTGAACTTTTCAGGAGCTAGAATAGCTCCACCACTGTTTGAGGTGGTGTAGTTGCTCTGCTCTTTTTGCGCTTTGCTGCTGTTTTCGCGTGTCGCTAGCCTGCTCTGTACTGGATAAAGGAGCAAAAAAACATGCCTATTATTAAAAGATCAATTTTTTTTTAACGCAAAATTACACGATCTTGACTCTTCGTTGAGAATATGGGAACCAAGGTTACAGATAAAAAGACGGTGATTGCAAACTTTGCTAGAAACAATAACATTTGGACATTTGTATGGTCAGAAGTTTGTTAAGTCTGTCCCAATACTTTCAGTGGCACAGCCTTCGCTTAAACCTAATTTTAGAAATGAAGAGTCGCGCTTATTGCAGTCTGGGAACATTCGGCCACGACATAAATTACAAAAAAAGGACAAACGAATCTCTTAGCCGCAGTAAAGCATCGTAACAGCACCCTAGTCTTCCATTACTGAAGTTGTTTGAATCTTAGCTAATCACTAGCTCCTTTATATATTAACAATCCTTGCATTAACGTTAGAATTATGAACCTACTAAAAGGCGCCCAACGTAGGGTGAATACACTTAGCTTGCCGAACTATAGACATTGATGTAGCGAATGTAGCCCGTAAATCTTATCGAGATCAGGAAGAATTAAGAAGAGTTGCTCAGTAACGTAGCTGTAAATAGGCTTAGGCTGAACGATTTTGATCTGACGGTTCAGAACCCTAATTTTTGAAATGTAGACTGAGGATATGTAGCAGTCTGAGGCAATTCAGCAGTGATGGATATTATAAAAGAATTATTAGGACGAAAATGAACTGGACTCAGTATCGCGACCTTGGTAACTCTCTATCTACGAAGATTAAGATAATGTGAGTACAAAGTAGCGCCCAACGTAGGGTGAAAGCTAGTGGAACCAAGCTATGTCAGAGCTGTCTAGGCTGGGTGAATTGAATGTATAGACTAAAAATTTCACTAGAACAAAGAAAAGCAGACTGGGAATTACGACTATACCATGGATACACAGCTAGTATACAAACACCATAGTATTGAAATCATAATAAAGAAACTAGCTGCACATGATACACTGTGCATATGGTATGATTTGACAGTATCTGGTATAAGCAAACAAAGATGTTTAGTTGCGATACTCGCCACACAATTGGTGAATGGCACAAGTAGCAGTAAAATGCATAGTATACTAGGTAAAATTGTATACAAACAATGAAACAGGTTCAATACTAGAATATACCAGTTCATCTCGTATGTGGTTAGTATTGGATGATACACTGCTGGTATTAATGATATTATGATATCAGTGTATCCATGGTGTAACACTCAATTACTACAATTTCTTATTTGTTTCTCGCGAGTTAATTATATTATAAATAGAGAATTGCACTTAATTGACACTCTCAGTTTCCTTCTACCAATTTTGTAAAATAAATAGTTAATAGTTAGTTAATAGGGAATAAAAACCAAGGTCAGGACGAATTTCAGCTGGAGTTCCATTTATAAATGTGCCTTCATTTCACGTTAAAATAAGCCATTCTCATCACTATATGCCAACATATGTCAACCTTGTCACATGTAATATAAATATACATACACACATTTTTATAACCAACAATAATTTATTTTTCATGAAATTTTATCTTGATTATCTAATGATTGGCTAGAGTATGAATACTCTTAAAGTGGATTCAAATTATTTAAATTACGAGTATACTAAGAAATTGCCCATGGCGACTTGTTAATATATATTGCGGTACATACGACATACAGAGATTCTCTTTGACTTCTTGGAATCGTTTTATAACTTCAGAAGATATTAACTTGTTAGAGAAAACAAGACTCTACCTAAAAATATGTACGTTGATTTATTCGAGTTATCATTTCATTAAGAACAAGGCCAACAATCATATAATATGACTATGTTTTTAAGTGTCCATTTTCCAGGAATTTGGCGAATTGTTGTCAAAGCTGTTGAAAACGGACATGTACAGCCTTTTCAAAGATATATGCGAGCGAAAAGGATATTTGCCAAATTCAAGAAAACTGGTAAAAATTTGAATGTAGTTTATGGTTGCACGGAATTGGACAAAGGATGCTGAAGGGAATACATTTCTACACTATCCCCTTGAAGATTCACGTTACGGGCCTGTCTTTTCAACCGTCTTATCCTTAAATTAAGGGGTTTGAACACTACTATGTATTGAAGGCTGAGCCCTTACGTTCAGCTCGGAACTGTCAAATCAGGTCAGTTACAATAATGAAATTTCGGTCGATATGTACGTGTGAACATAAGCGTTTGTACTAACAATTGCTAATACTTGTTGATTGGAAATTCTACCTAGCAACGTAACTTTTTCATGCGACTATCAATCGGATACCATCAATAAATATTTTAATTATTTCTTATCTAACGCTTTTCGTAACTTGTGTTAAATTTACGTTCTAATTGGCAATTATAGACTTGGAAGCAGCCTGAACTCTTTGAACTCACTCGTATGGCTTTCTTTCAAGTATTCACGTTCAAAGGATCTTATGCTACTTTTAAATAAACATTACAATTTTCTTAATATATTTTATAGTGAAACATACATATGTAAATGTTTCTGTACTCGTTTCTGTAACGGTTAGACATCGTATCCCGTACCTTATATCATTTAATTCCTTCATACAATCCATTTTACAATTAATTTGCAGGTATAAAATACGGGTAGGGCACAAATGTAAACAACGAAATATTTTCTTAATTAAAAACATTTCCAACACAAATAACTTATTGGGAAAAATTACCTGTCCCATCTTATGTTTTTCATTTTGGCTAGCAAAAAGTACTTAATGAGGAAGAGTACTTGCCGAACTGTTAATGTTTGCTTAGGTAAGTTAAGTAGGGTTATCTTACTGATATGCTTCTTCCGGACTGCATATGTGGGTGGAAAATCGTATAACGGATGGCTAAACACTCGACAGAAAGTTCAAGCTTTTTGGGGTTTTATAGTCCCTTAGGTTCGACAGTAATTCGCTATTCGCTTCTCGTTACCTGAAAAGTAGGGCTTCAGACAGAGGAATCCAGTATGTTACTCGTATGTTACTCGTATGTTACGTTATAACAGGACTTATAATAAAGGTTGTAGGAGAGA
Source organism: Beris chalybata (assembly GCA_949128065.1). NCBI lineage: Eukaryota > Metazoa > Arthropoda > Insecta > Diptera > Stratiomyidae > Beris > Beris chalybata. Next base: position 96,599,152 of record OX421896.1, read on the forward strand.
AACTCCGAGAACCTACATGTGCCTGATTTGTGAATGTATATTTTGTGATATAAATTAATGAAATAAACAAACATATAGTAGGTTCATAATATTTACGAAACGACAAGTATTTTCTAGCAGTGAAATTGTTTACGGAAGGAGGTAAGCTCTTTGATTAAGGATTTAATAAGAACACATTGCCAATGTATTCAGTGCCCCTATTGGTTTGTGATGTTGTTGACACGTACATCTTTTGTAGAAAGATAAGGTTTACATTAGTTCATAATATCAAAAGAGTTTTATTTGATTCTTGTACTTCAATAAGGAAACATATTTCTAAAATATCAATCGTTCTCTGATGCTTTTCTGATAAAACTCGACTTTTCCTAGTTTGCCATCTAAATGAGCGGCAATACTCTAATCCGCACTCTCTGAGAAGTGTAAAGGTCAGTGAAAATAAAATGCATATATTTTCACGATTCTCGTCATATCTACTAGGTCTTCCCAAATATTGAATTCATTTTTATTCAACGGTTTTTCATATAAATACCTAGGAAGTGTTTTCAGGATTTTTTGAAATTAAACTCCTAAGGAGGTGCAAGGGGGTTGTATACTTTTTCACGAATTCTGCCATATCCCTGGCCTGACTAGATATCGAATCTCTACACTTTAATGTGCTTGTGTAATAATCGCCTAAAACTTCTTTTTAAGTTATTTCCTTTTCAGCCCCTAAGAGGGTATAAAAGGGTTAAACACGTTTTCACGAATTCCGAAATTTCTTTTAGAAGTGATAGAAGAAATTGAATTGGTTTTAATTTTCTCGTATCTTCATATTTATCTATTAACTCTTTTCAGGATTTTCGGAGGTTCAATCACCAAGAGAGTGTAAAGATGTTGCATATGTTTTCACAGATTCCTACAGATTGCTTGGGTCTGATGATCTGTCGAAATCATTTTTACTTCGTAAGGTTTCCTATATATAAGCGCCAAAAAGTCAATTTCAGTATTTTTATAGATATTCAATCTTAAGGGGCTGTATGTATTTCAAAGCTTCGACTTATTTTTTTGGACTGACGAGATATTATATCGCTTTTCACTTCTACATACTTTTTATATAACATCCAAGGGTTTGCATATGTTTTCACAATTTTTTCCAACTCTTAGTTCTGATGTGATATAAAATTGATTATTTCTATTTCCAATATTTTTATTTTAAGAACAAGTCATAATCTCGAAACAACTGATGATATACTTCGACCAGGCCCGTGCGCAGGAAAGTATGATAGGGGGGGGGGGGGGGGGTATCAAGTTCCCTTATACTAACTGTGATGACCTAAAAAAAAAAAAAAAAATAGGTCCTCACTTCCCTATGAAAATAGGCCAATGGGGGGGGGGGGGGGGGGTGTTGGGTTTAAGTCCGGAATAGGTCTTACGTTGGGATTCAGTGTAGGTTACAATGCAACTGAGAGCCTAAGTAAGAACCCCTATGCTATTTGGAACAGTTTTTGATTGGTTAAGACGATAGTTGCTGATAGAGACATGCGATTGGTTTAACGATTGAAAGCGATACCTTACTGCACCGTGTAATAGAACCGCGAAAGTTGCAGAAGTATTAAAATACTGGAAGTCCTATTGATCGCTGCTATCGTACGCTTCTTTTCATAAATTTGATACACGTCGGTGTTGAACTCCCAAGTCCACTGCCTGATACTGACATCGTAAGAGTACATGCTATAGAACTAATAACACCGAGTCAAATTTCCATAATTATCTACTTTTTCGATACATTTCTTAAACTATATCTCAAAGTTGTTTCTTTTCAACTTACAAAAGTTTTTTTTACTATAGAGCATACCAAAAATAAACTTTTCTCTTCGTATTTTCTCACTTCCTGTCTGTCTATTTACCATACAACTTTCCGGTGCAATATTAAATTCCAATAAACTTTCTAAATACCTATCTGAAAAGATGCAGAAGATGCTTGTTTTTACTTAAGATACCTCTTCAAAAAAAAAAACGGCTCCTGGGCAAAAATTACTCACACTTATCCTAGTTTCCGTGCATTTTCCTTACCGTTGAAAAGAACACTAGAAATTATTAACTACTATTTTTTCTCGCTTGCAAATGCGGACCAAAAAAGCCCGGGGGAGTTCGGAAAACTGAATAATAAATAATTTTCCTTCGTCTAGATAAGATAACAACAAATTTAAATTCGCTTGGAAAGATTGCATGACGCTGCATAGAGTTTAGTTTACTCCACTCAGGACGAGTTTAATGACTTGGAAAATGGGTATAAATTTCCACTTAGGCAAATAGAAAAAGTTTTCGTTGCCGTGGATTTTCCTCCGATGTTTTAGTTTTCCTCTTTTTTTTAAATTTGCAGTTTTTCTCCGGGTTGAATTTGATGAGTACTTTTGAAGCTGTCTAGTTTGAAATCAAAATCAACAATTCAGTAATTGGGATTAGTTTAAAGTAGTAGATTAATTAAAAAAATATGGCTACTTGCTTTGTGATATTTGTCGTATGCTGACGTAAAATTAAAGTTGAAAATTTAGGTACTTAGTTGGTACTTTAGCTGTACTGGCTGGAATAAGTAAAGTGTATGGCACCAATGCATTTTGTTTGGAAGAAGTTTACAAACTTATAACAAATTCCGAGTTGAGGACTAGTGAAGTGTGATTAATGATATTTTCACGTCTTAGGACAAGTAAACATCGAAAATTTCAGTCTGTCTTTCAGAAATAGGGGTATTTCACATTTTCACTAATATCGTCATACCTTTAGGTCTTTCAATGTCTTTCATTAATTTTACTTCTATCTTCTTTTTATACAAACTCCTAGAATCTGTATCTAATCTGTAATCTGGATCATTTTTCGATTTTTAGCACCTAAGCGGGTGTAAAGTTGTGTACGATTTCACGAATTCCGACATACTTCTTAGGTCTAGTTAGTGAAATATGAAATCGTTTCTAAAGACTTTAAATATAATCGGGAGAAAACCACTTTATGATAATTTTTTTTTTCCAGTTCTACCCAGCAGAAGATGAAAAATGATTTTCATGAATTCCGACAAACCTTTTAGGTCTAATGAGATATCAAAATCATCTAAAAACCAGTTTTAGGATTTTACTATATTCAACCTCTAAGAGGGTGTAAATAATTGTGTACGTTTTACGAATTCCGACACATCTCCTAGGTTTGAATGATTTTTACGTTAAAGGGCTTTCTACATAATTGGCAACAAATCGATTTCAGAATTTTTGTTGATATTCAACCCTTAAAGGGTTTGATCGATATTTTATCCCCTATGTTTTCTAGAAGTCAAAAAAAAATCTGTCAACAGTCTGGGTACAACCTTACTATTTTTTTAAGGTAGAACTCTGGAACTCGTTTTATGCTGAGATATGATGTAAATTATTATGCCACTGACTACCTAAATATTAACGCAAAGGCTTTTTAGAACGCAATATTTTTAGTTATCATTGAATCGTTTTGATCTTCTACATATATCCATAAAAAAAAAACAAAGTTATGTTCAGACTGTTGCATGGTTTATAAATATTCGGAAACGTCTAGATTAAGTTGTTTCTCCTTTTCATTTGTGATTAACTTTTCAATACATCTTAAATATTTAAACTCTTTTAAATTCTTGTTTAAACTTCTTTTGTATCAATACCTAAACTGAATTTGATGGCATCAGTGGCCTCGTATATACCTCAATCGTTAATACGGTTTAAACTGTTCTCGGTATTGAGTTAGTATGATTGTCTGAGCGTACTAAGTTAATCTACTTGCCTTAAACGTCATATGTGAAGTTGACATGCAGGTAAATGTCTCGGATACGCGTAGTTTCCCTTCATTGCATGTAGCGATGAAACTCTATGGGAAATGCACAGAAATACCAAGGCTGTTTCAATGATTTTGAACATGATGTATATTACACATAGGCTTAAATTTCCGTAAAAAAATATATTGATTCTCTGGCTATTGGGTGCAAATACCTGCTACAAATTGAAGGGCGCCATCTGTGAACATGGAAGCTCGATATTGCCATAATGCCATTTCATATGTGCTCGGTTCTAGTCCACATGCGGAACTGGACTAACTTAATACCGCACGTTTACACCGCTTGTTAATACGGCTTTACTCTTAATACTTACTCTTAATATTAACTTAGTCCATGTTAAAAAAAAAAAATTACAAAACCAAATGGCGTCGTTATAGGCTATTGCTTTTTAGACGTCTTTTGCGTGACATCGAAAATTGCTCCTTTTGTCATATTTGTTCTATTGATTTTAAACTGAAAACTAAAATATTTTTGGAGTACTAACAGATGAATGAAAAGGATATACCTAAAAAATTATAAAAAAAATATAAAACAAAAAAGAAATGAGACTTTTCAATCAAATGTTAATTTTTCGACTATTTTTTTGACAGTTTTTAACCAAAAACAGTGGTTTATTTATGCGATATCCTCAAAATTTTAGGTATATCCTTCCGATATTTATATAGACAGAAAGCTCCCAAAAAATCAGACAAATAGATCCATAACTTTTTGAGCTACTATTTACAATAGGAGGAATTTTTTTCAAGATGCAGTTTCGAGATAATCGCGTTTAAAGTTTCAACACGAGAACATTATTAGTTTTAGTGACTTACCGAATCAGCGATTCCAGGCGCATATAAGAAACCTTCAACTTCTAACTCACTCACACCGTCACTTGTATTCACCTCACATACATCTGTGAATTAATTCCCTTGAATAATGTTAAGAAAATCGAGTGCGTTTTACTTGTAGTCCGCCATACAAAAAAAGCTGAGCCAAAGGGTTCAATTTAACACAAAAGTAAGGTTGAGTTCAGTTGTAAGATCGGTAGCTCCCTCCAGTTCAAGCAACGAAATGGAATATTGTTATAAATTACCACTGTACAATTTTTTTCTTTCGCTCTTCATCTTCTACAAAAAGGACGACTCGTACTTCTTTGTTCTCCACATTTACAGTATAAATTAGAGTTTAGTATTTCATCTAGAATATCATACGATTTGCAACGTCCTATCAAAATCGCTTTATGTTGTTTTTCATTACCAGTAAACACCTGGGTAGAGGATTCGAATCGAACGCAGAACTTTAAGATTCTTAAATTAAAGATTACCGAAGGATAGATTTTATTATTATTTTTATATACATACATATATTAATTAAGAAACTTATTTTCACGTACGATTGTTTTATTGACCAAAGTATTATTCAATAAAACAACCCCATTCGACAAAACTCAGTTTCATCTTTGATTATGCTGCATTAGTGACACTAAATTGTTATTGTCATAACCAGCAGGACGAAAAATTTATTAATTAGAAACTCTCATACCAACTTCCAAGGACTTGAATTTCTCTGTTTGCGAATCGAATAGGCCCGGGTCACCAATATAATGGGGCCCTTATAGTTTCGGACCACCATATCAAACCCTCACGTAAATTTCTCATTTTCTATTAATCAGAAAATGGCGCCCGTTTCGATTTTCCGCTTCTAGCCATTTTCTTTCCAGTCGCAATCGCATTTCCATTTATTGCCCGGGTAGTTATTCATTTGGTCCGGTTTCGGTCCGTAGAATGAGCCATTTTTATGTGATTGGCCAGCCACCATATAACCGAAATGGTTTGCCGAAAAAAATGTAAGTAAAGCGCCCATAATCGGCCTGTTATTTATGGACATTATTCCGAAATTGTTGCCCTCGCAATAATTTATGGAAGTTGTTGATATTTTTGCCGACCCTAAGCGGAAGAATAAAACGGCCGTTAGGGTTGTTATAACTGCTAACATTTACCGACCGAGGTAAAGTTATAATCAATAATAAGCACTATACGTAAATAGGGTGAGAAAAGGTGATGATAATAGGCAAATTGTATTATTTGTATCTCGATATTCAATTTATTCGAGTTTAAGTGATATTTTATACCGCAAATTTCGATTCAATGAATAGCAATGACGCAATCCTCAACATCAGTGGTTCAAAAAGGGTAGAAATAAACAGTTCCTAATAGAGAAAACCAATTTTACTTTATTAGTAATAATACAGTAATGTTATTAATTTTCAAAAAAAAAAAATTTGCTGCCCTCAAAATTTTTTTGTCCACGTTTCATGACTAGTAGACACGAAAAAAGCAATAAAAATTTTCACTCCGTCTGTCCGCCGTACGCCGTACGTCGACCGCCAAAATCCTTTGAAGGCTCGTAGCTCTCAAACCAGTGGAGCTATTAAATTAAAATTTTTTCTAGGAATAGACTGGGTAGACCCCTTGAATTGACATTATTTTCAGGGGTGGGGTGTGAGGGGGAAGGTGGGGGAAGCGTTTTAGACCAAAAATTTTGGTTTCTAGATCTCAGCAACCACTTATGTTAGGAGACTGAAACTTGGAATTTCTATAAAGCTTTGATAGTGGATCCATTTGCAAAAAAATTGATGATATGGGTGAAGAGGTGTGGGAGTGGAGGGGGAAGCAATGCGTCCGAAACGCAAAAAAGTCGAGATCGACACATTCTAAAATCCATATCTCCTAAACCGTTAATGGCAAGCAATTAAAACTTAACAAATATCTGTAGTTATACTAGGAGAGTAGATTGAAACAAAATTTTTGGGTGGGGGTAGTGGCGTACGGGGGTGGGGGGTGAAAAACTTTAGATTACGATATCTCACAAACTAATTGGACCAGAAAAACAAAATTCTGTTTTATTATAAAGATTAATAAATAAAGATTGCTCAAAGTAAAATATTTGAAGGAGGTGGAGGAGCAAGGAAGTGGGAGGGATTAGAATTTTTCAAAAATAATACGTTTCATATCTCAATAACAGTGTAAGATGGATGTTTCAAATTTTTACCAGAAGTAGGCCTAATAGAACCTAAGTAGGGAAAAAAAGGTTGAGGGTGTGGGTGTAGAGGGTGAGGGTGGGGAAGGGTGAGAAAGAAAAAGTTCCGATGCTTATATCTTAAGAATCTATAATGTTAGGAAGCTGAAACTTGGTATTTAGATAGAGCTATAGTAGTGGCATGGTGGAAAAATAAAATTTTTTTAAGGGTAGTATGGTACAGTGGTGGGGGGTGTTTTTCCTAACTTTAGAACGGCTTATGCTAGGAAGTTGAAACTCGGTACGTATATGTAAATTAACTAGAAAAGTAATTCTGATAAAAACAAATTCGAATATGCATTGGCGTTCAGAAGGGGGGGGGGCAAAAAAAATATCAGTTAATATAAAATGCATATATTTTCACGATTTTCGTCATATCTACTAGGTCTTTCGAAATGTTGAATTCAGTTTTATTCTACGGATTCTTCATATGAATACCTAGAAAGTCTTTTCAAGATTTTTTGAAATTCGACCCCTAAGAGGGTGTAAACTGGTTGTATACTTTTTCATGAATTCCACCATGTTTCTCAGGTCTGATCAGATATCGAATATCTTTTCACTTCCCCAGGCTTGTTTAATAATCACCTATTTTTAATTTTCGTTTTTTTCAACCTCTTGACCGCATCCCGGAATATGACCCAATTATATAATTGATATATTACACTCTATTCTAACCGTTTCCCGTTTTTGTTAAGTTTTCAGTCACATAGTAACATACACCGCATCCCCGAATTAAACACGTTCCGAACTTCTGCCAGAAAAATAATAAAGTTACGCCTAGACTGTTGGCAGATTTTTTTGTTTTAGGCCCACCTCCACGCTTTGGCTCCAATCTACCCTCGTTTTCAGCTCGATTTAAGATATTATAGATTGTTTTCCGTGTTACAGGAAACATTTCCGACAGCTCCTGTACACTTTTGCCCAAGAGGTGATTGTAGTAATATACCAGCTGAACCACCTCAAACGATAACCTCTTACCAAGCATTTTTAAAACACAATTCTTTATATATATGATGCGTACAAATCAAAAATTGATCATCAACTAACAAACAAATTTATACAAATTTACAATCCGGAGCAAAGATTTGGAGAAATGCACCGCTCATCGTTGAATTGTGAATTGGTGTAAAAAACTGGAAAATTTGTGAAAAGAGTTACTTGACAGTTGACATTAAAAAAATTTGGTAACAATTGTTTTTGTTGTACTTTTCGTTTCCCTTTTTACGCAAATTTTTCAAATATTGTGAATAACTATAATTAATAAAAAAAAATTATGTACATAAATAAAAAGTAATATTTTGTGATTAGAAAGTTCAAAAATTTAATTTATTTTCCATGTGTAAACTAGGGATGTTCCGAATAACCGTATTCGAATTCGTTTAAGCAAATATTCGCCAAATTTTAGGTATTCGTATTCGAAACCGTATTCGACAAATTTAACCCAAATACTCGAATACTGAACAAGGTAAAAAATAAATAAAAACTGGTTGTTGATGGTAAAAAAATTAAATGCATTCTTTGCTTAATGTTGTTTCTTCTCTTATCTTTTTTCTTCAAATTACAAATTTTTCTCTGGTGAAATCAAATCACGAGATAATCATTTTAAAAAGAAATTATACACCTTCACCTAATCAAAATTTAACCAATTTGAATTTAATAAATAGCAATTTTCTTGCTTTTTCGCCGTGCAGTCTTGTTATACCCTGTACAGACTTAAACGCGTTTAAGTAGGCAAAATACACGTGTTAAAAAACTAGTATTCAGACTGGGCAATGCGTTTTATTTTGATACATGATTAAATAGTTTCATCCAATGTTTACTTTGATTTCGCTTTGTCGCAGTACATGTTTTCGGTCAAACGCATTGTAGCTAAGTGTTTTCGTAAACGAGTTCGGGACGTGTTTTCAACGAGTTTAACTCGACTTAAACGCATTAATCTCGTAGTCTGTACATAGTATAAGGGATCGTAGATAACTCCGTTCCTAAAAAAATTTCCGTTTGCAACTGAAGTAAAGAGAGCTGATAGATATTTGCTAGCTTCTTGATAATCTTTTGGTCATTTTAGATACAATACACAAACTATGAATACAACTCTATATGTGAAATTATTTAAAATAACTAGCACAAAAAACAAAACGTTTCTGCTGAATGTATGTAGGATGACGAAATGAATCAAATGCAAATGCAAATGCACGCTCAACTGATACAAATTTAATCAATTTATCTTACTTAACCGTGTAACTCCAGACTGCCAAGAGTCAAGTGTATGCTATTCGTATTCGTATTCGTATTTGTGAATACAATGAATGATTATTCGTTTAATTTAGGTATTCGGAACATCCCTAGTGTAAACTCATTCTTGACAAACTGTATGTCTTAGGTCTGATGAGATATGAAATTGGTTATTACTTTCACGGTCGTTTTGTTTTAACTTGTTATTGAATTTAAGGTTTATGTTATGCAAGAGAACTACAGGAAAACCTCGAAGACTCCAAAACTAAAAAGTCGGGTAGATTACTGAAAATTTTGCTCACTGACACGGAAAATACTTCCGTGTAATAGCGATCGCCAATAAAAGCCATATCGAATTTGATTTGTTCATAATATTAACCAGTATCGTAGCAGACACATCAAAAATGACTCAACTAGAACGACCTTATTAGAGACAGGCGAATTATAGGGAATTCCGTGCAGAAGACGTTTCGAAACGAATATTGACGTTTCCTCCATCTCATCGAACCTGTACTGTGTATAATGTCATCGCCAGCTCGTACCTTGTGCACGTGATGGCAAAAAATAAGGAAGAAAGTTCGGAGACGTTCAATCAAGGAGAGGACAAGCTTAACGGTATCAAATCAAGAGGAAAATTAAAATCGCGATCATGTCTAAAAATAGGTATTTCCGTTGAGCCGAAAATCAGCTGTATATACACACACACACTTCCACTGCACACAAATCGCAACAGATCCAAATACAAATACAGTCTGGCCGAAAAAAAAACACGAGAAAGTTACGTGAAACGGAAGAATCAAATTCGGAATCCTTTCAAGCGGAAATTTTCCTTCAATGTTTTTTTTTTTTTGTAAGACGGATTTGAACGATGTCGATGAACAACTAATGCCAGGACCCAGGACGTATCCAAAGGAGAGCGGAAAACAGACTTGATATAAAGAAAGGATAAAAAAAATAAAAGCAAATTGTTTTGACATTTTTGGATCGAATTTTTTTTTTTACAGCACTCTCCCCTATTGGCGATAGCCGGTCGACTTGTCATAAATTGGTGAAGCTTTAAAGCAGTCGAAACCAACAACGAACCTTCGATTGAGGAGCGGAATACCTTCTTCCTGTATCCCGTTTCTCGTATGCTCGTAAGTATTGTATATTCAGGGGAGGTTTCTGCCTGTGCTAACAAAGAAAAAGGAATTCCCTGTTTGTATTTGATATCGATTACTTTTACAGTATGAGACAAGTCAGTCAGTCAGAGTCGAGTTAAATCTTCTGTGGTAATCGCTTGCTGGCTCAATCATCTGGAATCATGTCAGATAACGAGCGTTCTAATGCTATCAACCAGTTGTTTCGCATTTTGCTCAATTAGGTTCTGCCCCCTCCGTTCCGGCTCCAATTATCGTTGTCTTACTGCGATACTGTTCACTGGTTACAGGTTTCTGCGAATTTTAAATTGCTCGAGGAGTCCTTTAACTCAAACGACCATAATCAAAAGGAAAAGAATTTAATTTGTTGTAAAATTTGCCAGTGATAGCTACTACTTAGCTTGAATAGCCCAACAGAAAAACAGATTAACCAAGCGTTTGATTAGAAGTAAGAAGATATTTATGGTCAAATATGCGGAAAACCCGAAATTCGTTAGTTTGTTTGTATGAAGAAGTGGTGGTTTCGACACATTAAAAATAATGATTTTGGGGTTAAAGATAAAGAACACTCTGGCGCATTGAAAAAGTTTGAAGACGGAGAATTGGAAGCATAACTCAATGAAAACCTATGCTACCTATATCTTGGATTTACAACTTGCATACAAATCCTAATGTCGTGAATATCACCAGTGTATCACTCAATAATAGGTGCGTTTTTTTCAACTGGATCAGATCAAATTGAAAAAAACGCAATGGATCATCCCAAAAGCTACTTTAACAGGGTTAACAATGCTGTTTGTAAATGCCTCGGATAAACTGTCAGCTGCCCTGGCGGCAAAGTTTCGCATACTATACGACGAAACGGCACTGTACAAAAGTCGTACAAACAAAGGCTTTTTCAATAATTTTCTACATTCTTTCTCTATCTTACACATGGACATGCATTTCCCTACAAAATGTATTGAATTGTAGCGACTTTTCGATGAGCATATTCTGCCTGTTGGGTGCTGCTACAAATTGAATTTAGTGCTAAATTGCATGGCGCCATCTGTGACATTGCTAATATAGTTGCCATTTAAATAAGCTTTTTAAAGCAAAAAATTGATCCATCAATGATCCCATTTTGATTTTGGATCATCTCTTTGTTGTTTTCAATGTAAAACGAATGATCTTGATCTTGATCCAGTTGAAAAAAAACGCACCTAATGTGCATATATGTACATAGTACCTACGTCAACGAGCTGATATAAACCTAATATCGAACCTGTTTCATTGTATATAAATTTGATGATTTTAGCTGATGCAGCCTTCTATTAACTGCCATGAGCGCCATCTGTTACTAAAATCAACTGAAATTTGAATGAATGACAGTTTATGTGTGTGATGTGATGGTCCAGTTTATCGACTGATAGCGATCTCCAATGACGGTTTCGTTGTGTTTGAGGAACTCATAATACACTACACCGAGCTGATCCTACCAAATACAGAGCATTAGTTTGGAACGATGGATATTCGGCTTTGCTCTCCATGTGGTCGCATGGCCATGCTTATTTTCACAATTTTCTACGCTTCGGGTTATCGTATAGTGTATCCCCTTTTCATCCCCAGTCATGACATGATACGATGCAAAAAACCATTTCTTTTCGCCCGTTGTATTAGGTGTTGTAACGACTCGAATTGCTGGGGTAGGCTCATCGGGCGCCAGGGTTCGTTACAAACATTTCTTGTTTTGACTTCAACTATTTTATTATATTAAAGGTTATAATTCATTATGTAATTCGGTAAATTCAAATAAGTATTGTGTATTAATTGTCTAATACGCTTCGGTTTCCTCGGTCCTATAACGTCTCTGACTTCGTTATCCTCTCGTTGCTGCTCGGCTCGGTACTTCTCGGGTGCTTTGCGTTGTTTCGTGCGTTTCTTGTGGCATCTGCTACGCCGCATTGCACTGACTGGCGTCGTTCCGTTTGTCTATGGTTCATCACAAGTTCGATGTTGCTCGCTTGACTCGGCATCCTCCCGCTTTGCTTCTTGTTCCTCTGTGTTGCCTCGACCCCTCCTGTCTACGTCCCTTGGTGTCGCCTGGCGCTTCTTGTTCCTCTGTGTTGCCTCGACCCCTCCTGTCTACGTCCCTTGGTGTCGCCTGGCGCTTCTTGTGCTCAATGTCTTCCTGTTATCCTTTGCTCCGTTGTTCCTGGCGCATTGCGGTGCTTGCCTTCTTCTTGCGATTGTTTCCCGTAGTTCTGGCGTTGTTCGTCGTACTGTCCGTGGCTGATTGTAGCTCGGCTCTTGGCACGCCTCTGCTTGCCTTCCTTCGGTCTCTGTGCGTCATCTCATGCTTGTGTCCTTTTACGTTACGTCCTTTCCGGTCCAACTTGTGTTGTGTTGCGTTGTTCTGCGTGTCGTTGGTCTGCGCGTTGCGTTGCTCTGTTGCCCTACGTGTTTTGTTGCTCTATACGTGCGTAGCTTCCTTCGTTGTCTTGATCTGTGCGTTCCGTCACTCTGTGCGTTGCTGCGTTGCGTTGCTCTGCGTGCTATGTTACTCTGTACGTGCGTAGCTTCGCTCGTTGCCCTGCTCTGTGCGTACCGTTGCTCTGGATGTTGCGCGGCTCTGTGCGCGTTTTGCTCTGTGTGTTGCTTCTGTTGTGTCGTTCTGCGTTGTTCTGCGTGTCGTCGCTCCGTGAGTGTCGTTGCTCTCTGTGTCGTTGCTCGGTGTGTCGCGTTGTGCTGCGTGTCGTCGCTCCGGGCGTGTCGTTGCTCTCTGTGTCGTTGCTCGGTGTGTCGCGTTTCGTGTGCCGTCGTTGCGTTGCTCTGTGCGTGGCGTTGCGTTGTCCTGTGCGCGGCGCTGCTCATGGCGTAGCGTTACTCTGCTGCCCTGCGCTTCGTTGTGCGTCGTCGTGGCGTTGCGCTGCTCTTGGCCCTGAGCGCTGTGCTGCGTTGTGCGTCGTCGTGCCGTTGCGTTGCTCCATGCGTTGCGTAGCGGTGCTTCCTCCGGACCTCGGTTACGCGGGCCTTCTTCGTCGCTGCCTCGTTGTTGCGTCGTCAGGGTCCCGCTGCGTCGTCTGCGTTGTCCTCGGTGCCGCTCGTCTGGAGCTCACTGTGTCGCTGCTTTGCCTGGACCTCCGTCGCTTGCGCTGGCTGAGTTTGGCTCCGTGTGTGTATATTCACGGTAACCGGTTGGCCGTTCTATATTTTAGGCGAACTCACAAGAGCCACAGACCCTAAATAGATTGGCATGGCCGGGGCAAGCCGTACTCTACCGTCGAGACTTTCGAGACTATGTTTGGCGAACTCACAAGAGCCACAGACCCAAGCCATAGGTCGATTTCTCGGGCATGGCGTTAGTTTTCACTTTGGGAGGAGTTTTTAGGCTCGACCCGTGGCTACTAACTACGCCGCCAACTAGACAATTTGTGTTCGATCGTTTTGGACTATATATTGGCCAGAACATGCACTGGCTGCGAATTATATCGGTTATATAAAAATACATGATGTTTTTTATATTATAGCTCTCTTTCGGTATTTTGGTTCTACAGCACTGTCGTTGTTGTAAGCGGAAATTTACCGTAAGATTTCCGTCCTTACAGTGTTCACACGTGAAAAAACGCAGTTGGGATTATCTAGGCCTGAGTCCGTACGGCACCCAATTTCCTTGCTTTTGAATCATTTCTGATGCTTTTAAGCATTAGAATAAACTCTTAATGAAACTGAAAGTCCATTTTGTGTCTAATACCATAGATAAACTGCTTGTATACAAATTACTTTATTGAAATCATGGTATGCCCATACATGTTATCAGCCTAAACATTTAGCAAAGGAAAAATGTCAAGTATCTAGCAATTGTAGCTTCAACAGCTATCCCTTCGTGCCTATGATGTTCCGGGAAAAAGCAATTATAGTCACAATTGATGCGTTTGGCACAATAAAAAGGAAAAACGTCCCACTTGCTGGATTCATCAGACATTACTCCTTTTGATAACCTCTTGTTTCGATCGATGATTCATGATCTGGCTGAGCAATTCCTTTTTTTTCGAAGATGTCAAAAAAATTACTTCCTTCATTCATGGATAACCTCAAAAGATGAGTCGTTCTTTTAAGACTGTATTCATATACTGCTAAAAAGATAGGAGAAAGTACTTACTGGCAATGGACAATACTTTTAATGATATGTTCTTCCCAAGTATAGCACGGTTCTTGTTCACAACCTATAGTCCGGTGAACGTTCTCCCAACTAATTTTTAGTTGTGGTTTGTTTGTATTTAATACTAGCCGCGTACCACGGCTACACTCGCTACGCTGTCGTTGTTCTATCGCCCCTGTTACTCAAGTCTTTCCCGTTGATCCCGTTTTTCCGGTTGATCCATTGGTCCTGTTTCTCCCGTTGCTCCCATTTCTCTCGCTGATACATTGGTCCTGATTCTCCCATTGCTCCTATTTCTCCCGATGCTCCTGTTACTCCCGTTGCTCTCATTTCTCCCATTGCTTCCGTTACTCTATCTTCCATCCACAATCCTCTATCCACCACCCTCCATCCTTCATCCTCCATCACCCATTTTCTATCCGCCATCCTCCATCCACCACCCTCCATCCTTCATTCTTCATCTCCCATCCTCTATCTGCCAGCCTTCATCCACCATCTTCCATCTTCCATCCTCCATCCTTTATACACCATCCTTCATCCTCCATCTTCCATCCTCCATCCTCCAGCCTCTATCCACCATCCTTAATCCATTCCCCATCCACCATCCATCATCCCCCATCTACCATCCTCCATCTACCATCCTCCATTCTCTATCCACCATCTTCCATCCTTCCATACTCCATCCTTTATCATCTATCTATCATCTACCATCCTATATCTATCATCCACCATCCCCTTTACACTAACATCCACCAACATCCACCATCCTTCATCATCCATCCACCATCCTCCATCCTCCGTCTGAAATCCTCTATCCAGCATCCTCCATCCATCCATCATCCATCCACCATTAACCATCCTCTATCCAAAATCCACCATCTTCCATTTAAAATCCTCTTTTCATCCTCTACTAACCATCCACCATCCTCCATATTCCATCCTCTACCCACCATCCCCCATCCTTCATCTATCCATCCTCCATCCTTCATCTACCATCCTATATATACCATCCTCTATCCACCATCCTCCATCCACCATCTTCAATCTTCTATTCTCCATCCTCTATCTACCATCCCCCACCCTTCATCCACCATGGCGCTCTATCCACCATCCTTCACCCACCATCCACCAACCTCCATCCTCAATCCAGCATCCTTCATCTTCCTCCTCTATCCACCATCCATATCCAACTTAACCATTTAGTAATAGGAATGAAACTAATGCACCGAAAACGAACGAATTGCCGCTAAATCATTTGAAATACTCTTAAATGTTGAAATAACTCTCGTACCACCAATTGTAAAATACTTTTGTTAACGCAGAAACCTTCGCGGGCGTGTGCTCAATATATCAGCGAAGTTTCATCGTAATCGGATGAATAGTGTAGAAAAACGCAAGCAAACCATTAGAGCACCAGGGTATTAAAATCGTGAAAAAAAATTAAAAATGTTAAAAATAACTTTTGTTTTTTATTCGATCTGGACCAAACTTCACAGGAACCATCCCGGGACTACTCTACATATTCCCTGAAAATTTCATCAAAATCGGTTCAGCGGATTAGAAGTCTATAGGGAACATACATACAGACATCCTCTTTTATATGGTATATATAGATAGATAGATAGATAGATAGATAGATAGATTGTTGTCACTTACAACTATTTTTAGTTGTGAACTTCAAACAACGTATTATCAGTACTATATGTATATAGTCGTACGCCCACTTAGTTCGATTAAGTCTTTGATAATGTATCTAAGGATTGGACCCCAGCTGTAAAAGCATGAAAAAAAATCTGCCAAAAGTCTGGGCGCAACTTTATTATTATTCCGGCAGAAGTTTGGAACGCGCTCAATTCTAAGATGCGGTGTAGGTTACTATGTGACTGAAAACTTCGGAAGCGGTTAGAATAGGGCGTAATATATGAATACCATGATTGGGTCATACTCCGGATGGGGTCTAGGGGTTAAAAAAGGAAAAAAACTTCAGAATAGGTGGTTATTAAACAAGTCCGTGGAAGTGAAATGATGTTCGATATCTGATCATACCTGAGAGTAATTTATGAAAAAGTATACAATCACTTTACACCTTACTTTAGGGTCAATTTTCAAAAAATCTTGAAATCACTTTCTAGGTATTCATATAAAGAATCCGTAGAATAAAAGTGAATTCAATATTTTGGAAGACCTGGTAGATATGATGAAAATCGTGCAAATATATCCATTCTATTTTGGCGAGAATTTTTTTTGCCCCCCCCCCCCTTTCCAAACTCCAATGGATATTTGAATCTTTTTTTATCGAAATTACTTTTCTAGTTGATTTAAATTAGTGACTCTAATTTACATATACACACCGAGTTTCAACTTTCTAGCATATGCCGTTCCATAGTTAGGAAAAACACCCCAACCCCCGTACCACACTCCCCCTAAAAAAAATATTTTTTTTCCAACATGCCACTACTATAGCTCTATCTAAATACCAAGTTTCAGTTTTTAATTATTATAGGTTCTTAAGATATAAATATCGGAACCTTTTCCTTTTTACCCTCCCCCACCCTCCCCCTTTATTTTCTTACCAATATATAATTAATTAACTTTTTCAAGGTAAGCTACCATAGAAGCAATAATGATTAAATGTTAGTTGTTTTTCAGTGTCAATTAACATTTAATAATAATTGCTTCTATGCTTACCACCAGCTTAACGAAAACAATACCTTACATCCCCAGAGGGTCTCATTTGACCTATGAAATACTTCAGAACTCGTGAAAATGTCTCTTAGGGGGTTTACAGAAATCAAATTGTATCTCTCTGGTACTATTCGATCGGAAGATATTGTAACGACATAGTAAATGGATGATTAGCTACACCCAATCGTAATTTAGTTGAAAAGCAAGATAGATTTAGGTCCATCACTAGTTCATATCCCGTTTTTATAATTCGATAAATGTATCTATTTTTAAATCCCCATTATTTTTACGTTATATTCCAAACCGGAAGCCACTATCCATTCATCTTTATCCAAAAATATCGCTCAGTTTGCAAAAAACTGAAAAGGGGCAATGAACAAAAAACAACAAATGTATTTTCCAGTCTACACATAAAACATATCGGAATAAAATTGACATACAAATCAATAACTCGCATACAAAACAAACTGTCGAAACAATTTTATTTGGATGTTCTGCCAAAAATACTTCTTCTCTGTCCGTATAGCGTGTATCGAGCTTACGATTGGTAATAAATCAGTCAAACTCTCTCAGCTTGGAACAATTCGAATACGATTTCTTTCTTTCAGTGGTAATATCGTCAATCCTTCGTCCTTTTTTCCCTTAGCCTTTTCCGTTCGACTAATTTACAAAAATTTTATCGACAGCCAAGACTAATACAATATTTTTGTTTGACTCGATTTAAAGTAAAGGACGTAACGTCTCTTTCCTTTTTCCGTTCTAGTTTCCGGTCGGCATTTTAAAATTTGAAATCTGTTTGCTTATCAATTTCCTCTAAGGATACACGATTTTATTTACAGTTTCCGGGTAAATAGAATATAGGCAAAGCAAACAAAAGGACCCTCTCGAATAACATACATTTCGAATAGTCTTTGGCACTCGATACAAGCCAATAATTTGATCTCGATAGAGAATTTATCAATTTGTGGGCTGGTGGAGTTCATTTTTTCATTCTTGGCCATTTTAAGTTATAATAAAGTGAAGAAAGACGCCAAATAGGACAAACTGTTGGATTTCTTGTGGTTAGATTTTGTAATACGGTTCAAGTCACGTTAATAATAATAATAATAATAATCAATGGCGCAACAGCCCAAATCGGGCCTAGGCCTTGAAGTAATGCTAGAGTTACTTCATTTCGAGACCAACGGAACACTAGGAGGTGAAGTGGTCAGCTACACGCTCGTCCGTGATTATTACCCCGATTTTAACTCAGGTACTCATTTACAGCTGAGTGAACTGGTAGTCCGGCACCCAATACCATTTTCGAAAATTACTTGCCGCCAAGCAGATTCGAACCTGGTACCAGGTGCTCCGAAGGCTCCGAAGGATTTTATTATTTAGCCACTAAGCCACCCAGACTACTCAAGTCACGTTACGACTTATTTAATTTATTAATTTAACAATTTTATTAATTAATTTGATTTTGTAAGATTTTATTATTTTCAGTAATGGAAAAAATATACTTCACATTCTTTGTAGTTTTGAACTAAAGATACATTGAAGTGAAAAACTTCAACTTTTCAGGAAATTGAAAGCACCAGTTTGGGTGAAATTTCGATCACTTCTAGAGGTCGGACGAATGTTCAAATTTTCGTATTCCGTGCAAAATACGAGTATACGAGAACTCTACACAGAAAAGTATTTTCTGAAAATAACTGCCCTTAAAGCAGTAAAATACTCCGCACTGGTGTAGTGAATTTACGAATTTCCATTCAATATAACAAAATTATGAGTACCTAATTCTTAAGGCAAGGTATCAGTTCTCGACGAAAAATAAATAATTTTTTTTATTTTTAATTTTTATCCGTAAAATATTGAGAATACGTGAACAAAAGTATATTTCGATATCAAATGTATTTCACGAGATACAGACCGAATTGTGAAACAGCCGATATTCAATACATTTTTTTGTGTAACGTCAAACTTTAAACGCGTTTTTCTCGAAACCCAACATCGATTTTTTTTTCCTTTTTTTCTAAATCCCCGACTGTTGATAATTCGCTGTCCTAGAATACAAGACAAAAAAAAAATCACAATTTTTCTTCACTTGTACCTCTATATAATCCATTAATAGTTTTTTCCATATTATATTTATTTTATGGTATATCCAAAAAAATCCAGAAATTAAGGCATTTTTCGGGCCTTTTAACTGATACCTTGATTAAAAACATTGTATTTTTACACATTAAATACATAAATTTACTAATTGCCAAGTAATATTGCAATACCGCATACAATTTTCCACATTTAATGTGTAAAATTTATCATTGTGTATAAAATTACACATTTCGCATGTTGTGATCGACCTGAAATTTCAAAAAAAAATTGCTACCCTGAAATTTTGTATTTTCACGTTTTAGGACTAGTAAACCCCAAAAAATCAAAAAAATGTCCGTCTATACGACGCGTCGTACGCAAAATCGTTTGAAGGCGCGTAGCTTCCAAACCCGTTGGGGTATTTTCATGAAATTTTTATGGTGGGTAGATTGGGTTAACCTCTTTGATTGGTATCTTTTATAGAGCGGGATATCAGGGTAGAGGAGAGGGAAGCGTTTTAGACGAAAAATTTTGGTTTCTAGATCTCAGCAAACGCTTATGTTAGGAGGCTGAAAGTTGAAATTTCTGTATAGAGCTTCGATAGTGGACCCATTTACAAAAAAATTGATGATATGGGTGAAGGAGTGTGGGAGTGGGAGGGAGAATAATGCGTCCGAAACGCAAAAAAGTCTATATCTCTTAAACCGTTAATAGCAAGCAATTAAAACTTAACAAATATCTGTAGTTATGCTAGGAGAGTAGATTGAAATTAATGAGAATTTATGAGGGAGGCAGTGGTGTACGGGGGTGGGGGGGGGGGGTGTAAGACTTTAGATTACGATATCTTACAAACCATTGCACTAGAAAAATAAAATTTGGTTTGAGTGTCAAGCTTGACAAATAAAGATTGCTCAAAAAAATCGTTTAAGGGAGCAGGGAGCAGGGAGCATAGAAGTCGAGGGAATAAGAATTATCCAAAAAAAACACGTGCCATATCTCAAGAACAGTGTAAGATAGATGTTCATATTTTTTACCAGAAGTAGGCCCAATAGAACCCTAGAAGTGAAAAATTTTGGGGGTGTGGGTGTAGAGGATGGGGAGAGTGAAAAGGAAAATGTCCCAGTGATTATATATTAAGAACCTATATTGATATACAGCTGAATCTTGGTATTTAGATAGATTTATAGTAGTGGCATGTTGGAAAAATATTTTTTAGGGGTAGAATGGTACTGGGGTGATTTTCTTAACTATGGAATGGATTATGCTAGTAAGTTGAAATTTGGTGTGTATATGTAAATCAACTAGAAAAGTAATTTTGAAAAAAAAAATCCGAATATCCATTAGCGTTCGGAAGGAGAGAAAAAAAATTATCAGTGAAAATAGAATGGTTATATTTTTACGATTTTCGTCATATCTACTAGGCCTTCCCAAATACTGAATTCGTTTTTATTCTACGGATTCTTCATATGAATGCCTAGAAAGTGTTTTCAAGATTTTTTGAAATTCGAACCCAAAGGGGTGTAGAGTGACCGTATACTTTTTATGAATTCTGCCATATTTCTCAGATCTGGTCAGATATCGAATATCTTTTCATTTCCACGGGCTTGTTTAATAATACCCTAACTTCAAGTTTTTCCATTTTTCAAGTTTCAACCCCTAACCCAATCCCACGTATTTATATTTTATTTGTGACTGTGGCGTAAGTACGGTATTTTAGCACGACCCTATTCTAACCGCTTCCCGAACTTTTTGTCAGGTTTTCAGTTTACACCGCATCTCAGAATTGAACGCGTTTCGAACTTCAGCCAGAAAAATAATAAAGTTACGCCCAGACTGTTGGCAGATTTTTTTTTTAAGTGTACTAGCCCTAAAACGTGAAAGTATAATACGAAATTTCATGGTAGCAGCTTTTTTGAAATTTCACGTCAATCAAAATACTTTATTATTAAAAAATTATAAAGTAAAATTAATAGGTAATAAGAAATTCAATTACTAAGATCTCTTTTTTTTTTTGTTAGTCTAATCTGCGTTAAAACATTGTTCTGTTTTCCGATATCAAGTTGTTAGCCCACAGCCCTCTAACATGAGCGCTATGTGGCTACGTATGATAAATGTAAAAAATTAGAGACATTGAGCGGATTGGCCCCGAGTTCTGAATCCTGCCCCTATATAAAAACTTATCCTTACTTGACTATTAAAGAGTTCTTAACCTCGATTTGAACTTTACCTGATAATCCGTTTTATGTATTCAAATAGATAAAGCCACGATCTTAATGGGTCCCATAACTTCTTAGGAATGTACACTTACAATACCATACTGTCAGGATAATGTTAAATTTTATAAATTTATCTATCCGGGCCACATCAACTATGCAGTAACCAGTAAAATCGACTCGTTTTAACATTAAACAGGGTGTCGTATTATTCTCAAGAACCTATAAATCTTATCGTTGAATTTCGACTCGACAAAGACTTAAAAACTCGACCAAAAAAAAAAAATGGCAAACACATGCGAATCTTATCACGCAAATTTGAAAATTTATGTTACGGAAGATACTTGTATGAACATAAAAAAAAAACTCTTATGATATGGATATCATAGTATTAAAAGATACCCTCACTCTTCGTCGCACCCCCAACCACTCGATCCATTTATGAAAATTCTTTTCAGCAATGGCTAGCAGTTCGGGTAAGAAAATATTTTGCATATAAGAGATAACAACAACAAAGAAACTTGAATTTCATGCAAGAAAATATCATAATAATGCAGCCGGGGTGCATTTTATGATATTTCGGCGCCCTTCAGTGCAGTAAAATTTTCAAATTATAATTTTACGACTTTATTCTGGTAGTAGCTACATTTATGTCTTGCAGAAATTATACCTAATCTCGATTTGTTGCTAATTTCATTTTAATGTTCACGATTCCGGTAGGAGGTTAAGTAAACGAAGAACTAGTAGAAGCAGTAGTGTTAATTTAAAATGGAATTGATAATATCGGGCTACAATTTCTAAGTTATTATCTGTTTTCTACCATCAACCCTCCTGTACTGGTCACGGACTAGGCAACAAGGACACACAATTTATTTCAGTTTTTCGGATAATTTTCGTTTATGCACTAAACTCTGGAAATCTATTTAAATTTTATATGAATTGTTTTTTCGTACTATTCAGCTAGGTACTGCAATGTAAAGCTGCCTCTGCCAGTACTGTTTTGGAATTAAATCTAATATATAAAAAAAGTCGCATAAATGGTTGGGCGGGTTGGAAATCTACACCTGTGAACCGTTCCCTCCCAAATTTTGCATGGACATTCTCGAGACTACCGGACAGGTCGAGAACATAATTATATATTCCCGAAATTGGTGGTTCGCGAGTTATTTCAACATTTAAATGTTTTTCATATGATTTAGCGGCAGTTTGTTCGTTTTCGGTATATTAAGTATTAGTTACGCGTTCCTATTACTAAATGGTAAAGATGGACTATGGATGGTGGATAGAGAATAGTGGATGAAGTATTGAGGATGGTGGATGGAGAATGGAGGATGGTGGACGGGGGATGGAGAAAATGAAAAATAAAAAATAAAAAATGAAAAATGACATAAATGTCATTAAACAGAACAACGTGAACGTAGCAAGCGTAGCCGCGGTACGCGGCTAGTAATGTATAAAAGAGACGAGTCACATATTTTTTGATAGCTCGATCCGGATTTATACCAGCTAAGTAAACATAAATTTATTTCAATTTTTAACGAAGAATTCGTACAATTTCAGTGATCTGATTTTATGTCTTTGCAACTGTAGTTGCAATTCAGATTTTTACTAAAATTAGTTCTTTTCTATTATCTTAATTTGAAATCCAAGAAAAATATTTATGAGTTAGGAGAGGGGGAAGTAGGGTCAGCGTTTTAGACGAAAAATTTCTAGTTTCTAGATCCCAGCAACCACTTATGCTAGGAAGCTGAAACTTGGAATTTATAAAGAGCTTCAATAGTAGACACATTTGCAAAAAAAAGAGGGAAAAATAATGCGTCAAAAACGCAAAAAGCCAACATTGAGACATTCTAAAATCCATATCTCCTAAACAGTTAATGTCACGAAATTAAAACTTAGTGAACAATGTAAGTACACTAGGAAAATAGACCGGAAACTAATGTTTGAATAGGAGTAGTAGCGTGCTGGGTAGAGGGGGTGACTTTAGATTACGATATCTCACGAACGAATTGCACTATGAAAATAAAATTCAGTTTCAGTATAAAGGTTGACAAATAAAGTTTGCTGTTAGTAAAATTTTTTAAGAGCGTATTGGAACATAAAAGTGGATGGGAAAAAAGTTTTTAAAAACAACTCACGTTTCATTTCTCAAGAACAGTGTAAGATAGATGCTTAGAATTTTACCAGAAGTAGAACTAATATGGTAGACCCCTATCAGAAAAAAAGGGTGAGGGTGTAAAAGGTGAGGGTAGGGGAGGATGAAAATGAAAAAGTTGTGATTTTTATATCACGAGAACTTATAATCATATAAAGCTGAAACTTAGTATGTATTTGGATAGACAAGTAGTAGTAGCATGTTGGAAAAGAAAATGTTTGAGTGATTGCAGTGGCGTAAAAAACTTAAGATTACGATATCTCACAAAGCAATTGCACTAGAAAAAAAATTCGGCTTTTGAATAAAGTATGAGGTTGGAGGGGGGGGGGGGGGGGTGGGGAGGATAATCATTTTTCTAAAAAGATCAATTTACACACTTCAAGAACAGTGGAAGATAGATGCTTACAATTTTTAACAAAAGTAGACCTGATAGACCCCTAACAGGAAAAAAAAATGTTGGGGTGAGCGTGGGGAGGCTGAAAAGGAAAAAGTTCCGATGATTATATCTCAAGAACCTGTAATAATATAAAGCTTAAACTTGGTATTTAGATAGAGCTATAATAGTGTCATGTTGGAAAAATATAATTTTTGTAGGGGGAGTATGGTGCGGGGGTGGTTGGTGTTTTTCCTAAAAATAGAACGGCTCATGCTTGAAAGTTGAAACTTGGGTTATATATGTAAATCCACTAGAAAACTAATTCTAATTTTAAAATAACTCGAATATCCATTGGCGCTGAAAAGGGAGGCAAAAAAATGATCAGTGAAAATATAAAGCATATATTTTTTACGGTTTTCCTCATATCTACTAGGTCTTCCCAAATATTGAATTCATTTTTATTCTACGGATTCTTCATATCAATAACTAGAACGTGTTTTAAAGATTTTTTTAAATTCGGCTCCTAAGGGGTGTAAGCTGTAAGGTGGGTGTATACTTTTTCATAAATCTGCTATATCTCTCAGGTCTGATCAGTAGCTCAGTTTTGTAACTTATGAGTGAGAAATTTCTCTCCAAAAAGTCAAAATGAGGACGAATGCAGCAAATCGAACAGGATGTTATGTTTTATATCAGTCGAAACGGCACGGTTTCAACAAAGTAAATGTCTATTCTTTTGTATGTTTTAATTTAGGTCTGAATATAAAAAAAAAATCAGGAGCCACTTCATTAACGAGAGAAATATTAATTCTCTGGACGATTCACCAACATATAAAAAAGTGGAATATTACAAGACCTATAAAAAAATACCAACCTTCTTACACGTGGACGCTATCACCAGAATACAATCGGTAAAGAGTGCACACTTCCTTTGTTATACTACAGCTCCAATCATCGCTATACTCTGAAAAACTGAAAATACATCAAAGTCCATCGAGTACCTGGACCAGAGGTAGACAAGTTCTCGCACTCAACATTAAATAGTCATGTCTTCACGAAAACAACTCGCCGTAACACTAAGCCCGGTTATTATAGAAATTGAGAAATGTAGTTCCGTTAAAAGCAGTTAACGAAGGAACCCAAGGGTTTTAAAAAACTTCAAGCAATTGTATGCCATACAATAGCTGGATAACGCGGTACAACTTTCCACCTGTATTCTGAAACATTTCCCCGATGTGCCGACTAGCGGACATAAAAATTATAGTACAGATGGAAACATTAAAATTTTCAAAGGAGAAATACACTCTAGATGACACCGAAGATACGAATATTAAAATGTGTCCACGTTGGTTAAAAAATAGTTGAAAAGACCTCTAAAATTTCTACCACCGGGTGCTGTTCACTATTATTTTGATGTTCAACAATTACATCGGTATTTAAAAATTCGCCATGAGCGCGAGCTGCCTATGAGACTCCAGAAGGAAGTGGTACTCGAATCAATTTAATCCGAGGTCACTAACATATAAATTACTCAGTCCTGATCACATTGTGTGAAAAGCTCGATTCAAGCTATTCCCCAGTTGTTATTAATTTACACTGGTCTCAACTGACTGTTGAATGTGAGACGGACTATGGCTGTCCTACATACCAACCTTGGTACAAAGAACGCGTTCCAATTACCGTTTACGATTTACAAATTGCAATAATATCCTGATAAGATAGAGGAACTTAAGATAAAAAATATTTTTATTTTTAAAGTTTAAAAAATTTAAGATATAATTCAGTACGAGTATATATCTACATGAATACTTAAAAAATACAGTAATGAAAAATTAGATAAATGAATTCATGCAATAAGAATTGGGCCATTAAACGCGTTCATAAAAAGTGACTCCCATTCCTCGGCGTTAACATCGAATTTCTCAATACCTTTGTCATGAGCGTGATACATGTTACCATCAACTGATGCAATACAACCGCTTTTACTGAAAATTTCACATAAACTTTAATAAAACAACACAATTCTAAACCTGAAAATACATACCCTTCTTTTACTGGATATGAATTTAACGAACGGGGATCAAAATGAACCATTTTACCGGAGTCCTGTTCCATCACATAAATTGAATCGGCCACCAAAGCCGATGTACACGACGTTTCTAAAGTAATCGATCCAGCTTGGGACCAAGTACCTTCGCGCGGATCATAACGTTCCACAATCGATGAATCTTCGTAATCGGATATACATCCGCCCAGTGCATAAATCGAAGAATCTTTGAAGAGAAAAATATTTATAGAAAAACTAATCAACAAAAAAAATAAATAAAAATTCTTACTGAATACTGCAACAGCAGGTGACCATCTCGGACACTCCATTTCCGGTATTTTTCGAAGAACACCAGTTTCGAAATCATAATTCGAACATGATTTCTGTCCGAAATCCATCCAGCCACCGACTAAAAACATCTTATCGTCTAAAGTACAAACTCCACATCGTGTTTTACCAACATTCAAATTAAATTCGGTCCATTGTTTGCTCTTCGTGTCGTATTTGAGCGCTAAATCTGATGGAGTATCGTTTTTTTGACCGCCTACAGCATAGATCGAATCATTGTATTTAATCATTGCTAAAGCGTCCAACATCGGTCGTTGTCCAAGCTGACTGAGTGATTTGCCTTCAACTTCAAATGCATAGCCCCAATATTCGCCAGATTCGCGAAACAAATACAAAAATGATTTCTTATATCCGAAAAATTGTTCAAGGACCCATTGCGAACCGCCCGGGGCGTTCATAAGGAACGGATCTTTCAGAATATATTCGGGTACATGTCGAACGGTTAGTTCTTCCTTTAGATTTTCTACAGCTACGAATTTCGATAGAAGACTTTGCAAATGGGCCTTTCGATTCGTTTCATCGTGCTTGATCCATGACGTAATCGCTTTGTACGTATTATCCGGCCAAAAATCCTTCACCATTGTCATTATCGATTCGAACTGAAAATAGCAATAGACAGTTAAATTCAATTCGTAGAAAATCAGATTAATTTACAATTACCTGGGTTTTAGTCAGCTGCTTTAAATCAAGAGAACAGCATATTTCCGGGAAATGTTTTTTAACCTGAGTTCCCGACTCTTCTCGTAAACCGGCCAATGAAAGATCATCTGACGAAGGCATTTATTGATTATGAAAATTATTTGATGGAAATTGGATGATATATGACGGACATTCACGAAAATTCAACAGAAATAACAACGTAGCACGTAAAGAGCCTGTGCCTTCAGTTTGACTTAAGGTAATATTAACAAAAATGAAATTTTTTTTAAAATTTTACTATGGAGGACCTTCTTTAAGATTTTTTCTAGCATTATATTAATGAGAATGACATGTAAATTATTCGAATTTACGCATTTTAAAAAATGCTCAAGGGTTGTTTTTCTAAAAGCATTTTTTCCAAATAGTACAGTTTTGAGTTTTTTCTCTATGGACGACCTAGTTTACATACCAGCTAATAAAGTGGTATAATTTTATTTTGTTTTTTTTGTTGCCATTAACGTGAAATATTGGCAAGAAAACAGTCATAAATCATAAAAATCGCATTTAACGTGCACATAGAGCCTTAAGAACTATAGACTGAAGTCCTCAATCACACTGATCCACAATTACGATGTACACAACTTCACAAGAAGTACAGATTTTATTAGACAACTACATTGTCCTAGGACTGACCGACTCAGAAAAGATCCTGTATTTGGGGCAATTTGTGAATATAACTCTTTACCTTCAACAATACAAATGGCAAGGAATGTCTTTCAGCTAAAGCAACTTGCAAAGAAGCATCTTCTTGGTCGAAGCTAGGAATGAAAATTTTGAATTGTTGCAATATTTTTTCTGATAAATTCACGTTTTAGTTTAATTTTTTTTTTCTTATCTAATAAATAAAATAAAGTCAGTTTTTATGGAAAGTAGTCTGGGTGGCTTAGTGGCTAGAGCACTTGCCTTCGGTGCACCTGGTACCAGGTTCGAATCTGCTTGGCGACAAGTAATTTTCGAAAATGGGATTGGGTGCCGGACTACCAGTTTACTCAGCTGTAAATTAGTACCTGAGTTAAAATCGGGGTAATAATCACGGACGAGCGTGTAGCTGACCACTTCACCTCCTAGTGTTCCGTTGGTCTCGCAATGAAATAACTCTAGCATTACTTCAAGGCCTAGGCCCGATTTGGGCTGTTGCGCCATTGATTATTATTTTATGGAAATTACGATGGAAATCTACACCTGTGAACCGTTCCTTCCCAAATTTTGCATGGACATTCTCGAGACTATCGGGCAGGTACCGAACATAATTTTATGTTTCCGAAATTAGCTGTTCGCGAGTTATTTCAACATTTGAGCTTTTAAGTAAGTTAAATCAGATGAAGTAGACACAAAAATGAGAATTTACAACTGCAGTCGTAGCCGAGCGGGGTAAGGCGTCTGACTAGAAATCTGGGAGCGTAGGTTCGAATCCAGCCAACCCCGAACATATCTGATTTTTTTTTTTTTTTTAATTATGTGTTTCGATTTTACTACCGGCTGCGAACACGTGACGTGAGTAACAGGGGCGATGAAACATAATTATATATTACAGAAATTGGTGGTTTGCGAGCTATTTCAACATTTGAGTGGATGAAGTATGAAGGATGGTGGATAGAGATTGGAGGACGAATGGAGGATGGTGGATGGAGAAAATTAAAAAGTGAAAAATGAAAGGCAGTCAGTTAAGGCAGTCATCCCGTGTGACGGTTTCCAAAAATGGATTTTTTTGTTTTTGCATAAATTACATCCAAATATAGTGTAGAATATGTGGGGGGGAGTGATATTCCGATATTCGAAGCCGTTCGGACGTTACAGGCCGTTATATTCTCTAAACTCCTTTGTTGCTTCGAATAAAATCAAAAGTTTAGTCGCGTTTATCTCAAAACAGTAGTTTTGAAATCGGTAGACACGATATCTCGAAATGTATCGAACACATTTCTTTGAAATTTGGTAAACTTATTCAGTACTTATATATACAGTCTCCGAACTAGGATAATTGTGATTCATCAATCCGGTTTTTTTTTGGCGACCTGAAGAAGTCGTAAAAACACACCAAAATTGACGATAAAAAGTTCAACAAGCTGTCAAAAGCTGTCAATATTTTTTGATAGTCCTAGTTTCAAGACTAGTTCAAACTTCATAGATTAAAATGCCGTTTGTATTTTTTAATTTGAGATAAGCAGAACGCTCGCAATTTTGTCTACCGAAAACAAGGTTTTTTGAAGATGGGTGGCTAAGTTGGCGTATACCTGAGCAATGAGCGACAATTTGGGGCTGAAAAAATTCTTAAGTGTGCTCAACATGTTCATAAATATGTAATAAAAATTTCACAGTTGTATCATTATTAAGTTCGCCAAAACAAATCGCCAAAAATGGCGTAAAAAAGGAGCCTGCACACGGGATGACCTTCTTAAGATAACTAACTAACATTAGAACTTTCGAAAAATCGGAAAAAAAAATTATTTAATTTTACAACGTGTTACAGGGTCGAGAATCGCCTCCTAAAAATTTGTGACGAAATTCGCAATAGAAAAAAAAGTTATAGCGGTGTTTGTAGGGACAGGTCGGAGTGCGCGCTATATCGAGTCAGTACTTTAAACGAGTTTTTCTCGAAATCACTTTTTTCAACTGACGGACAAAAAATCTCCGCAACCGCTCGATCGATTTTGATGAAACTTTGTACGATTTTTTATTAAGGTATTTTGTGTGGTAGTGTACCACAAAATTGGAAAAAAATGTATAATTTAAAAATTTACAACGCGAAAACGGTGCAAAAATAGGTCGATTTTCGCACAGTGTTTTACAAATAGCCGCCACTTTTTTTCCTACTATCGATTTTCGGCAAACGGTGGTAAATTACCACGTGGCAAACCTTCCTATTTAAAATGTCGTTTCCTATTTTTGTTTCAGACGTGCAAATCCGAAGATTCGCACAAAGAACGCTGGACGAAGGAAACAATTTCTTTTTCTATTCTATAACAAAAACATTATATCCTTGAAAAAGTTTTATTGTGATATCTAATAAAGGAGCTGAGAAAAACGTTTTTGAAAATAAGCTATGTTTTTCGCTCTCTAATGTAGTTCCCTACCTTAAGGGGGTCATCCCGTGTGCAGGCTGTTATTTTACGCCATTTTTGGGAGTTTGTTCTGGCGAACTTAATAATGATACAACTGGGAAATGTTTACCATATATGTATGCACATGTTGAGCACACTTTAGAATTTTTTCAGCCCCAAATTGCCGAACATTGCTGAGGTATATGGCAACTTAGCCACCCATTTTCAAAAAAACTTGTTTTCGGTTCAACGATTGCGGACGTTTTGCTTATCTCAAATAAAAAAATTAAACGGCTAAAGTTATCGTTCAATATTGCTGAGCACGTGTTTTAAGGACTTTTGTATGACAGCTATCCGAAGGAGTCGATAGAAGGGCTTAATAATGAACTCAGTCTTGCTTTTGATATACAAATTATATAAATATTTCCTGTATGATTTTGAATCCCTGCTTTAATTCGTACCAAAGTTATAGTGGGTTCTGTAACTTGGATAAATTTTTGAAGGACTTTTGTAGGCTGATACACGAAGGACTCATTTGATTTGCACTATATTCGGAACTTTCGCTTCAAACACTGTAAACTTAAAGTCTGCAAAATGTCAAGTTCCTTACGTGAAGCATTCGAGCAATAATTGTGAATACGTGTTTTAAGGACTCTTGTATGGGAGGTACTCGAAGGAGTGGAAGGATATCGCTCATTAACGAACTTAGCCGTACTTTTTCCATTTTACAAGCGGTGACCAAATATCAACTTCATAGGCCAACGTGTTCTTGAGTTATCGTGCAAACGGATTTGGGGTTTTTGTCCACAACTAAACACAAAATAATATATGACTTTTTATCGTCTAAAGGCTTGGTTCTATGCGTTACAAACTTTTCGGGCGGGATTAAACTTATAATACTCTATATGATTTCATCTAGAGAATAACAAACAGGGTCTTTCATTTAAAGTGTACGACCGGACAACATTATTGTATGAAGCGCTTTGAAACCAAGTGAGATCCAACTAGTGGCCTAGAGTCAAATTGTTGTTTAGTCACTATACTTAGAAACTAGATTTACTTACCCGATAGAATGAGTAAATCCAAGCAGTTGTCTTTATTTACATCGGCTAGTAAAACTTTCTCGCATTCCGCCTTCGCAACTTCCATATAAAAATAATCGAAATTCCTTAAGAGCAAGCCGACTTCCTCCAGGGCAATTGACAATTTTCCCGAGTACATGTAGTCGAGAATCGACGACATGACAACGAAACTGGTCTCGTGTAACAGGTCCACGCTGTCCTTCTTGCTTTCGAGGAAGGCATCTGGAAAAGCGAAAAATACTGTCAAATTCGAGTTTTGTTTGGATTTTTGGTAACTTACCGTCGAACATCTTGTTGAAGAACAGACTGTTAGCGGACAGAACGATTTTATGAGCAAACAGCTCCTGATCTTCCACCTTTAGTTTTATGTCGATAAACTGAAAATTTTAGGAGGAAATGAATTGTCAGGATAGTGCCAAGTTAGAAATATAGTTCTGCAGCAGCTACTTACCCGGTTCTCCTCCCTTAACTTAGCCAACGACGAGAACAACTTGTGGCTGTATTGCGAGTCGACCACGGTAAAAATTTTAGATGCAATCGCCATCGTGTTTTACCGGTACGAAACTTTGTAGGCTGATAACTTGTACTTGAACTTTGTATACTTAAAATGAGATTTTTAAAATTTGTTTTCTAAACACAATCAGATTTGACGCACTACGGAGAAAAACGAGTGTTGGCTCTACGACATTCCGCTAAACACAAAACGATTATCTTTGTTGTTTCTTATCTTTTCGGTATGGCGGCCACTCGAGTTGCCAGATTCGAGTTGCCAGACTCTAGGCCGGACGTCATTTTCATGCCGAAATTTGGATGTGGATGTGTGTGTGAACTGTTTTGGTCATGGAAGTATATGGAATGGCTCCCAGTTGGTCGCTTGTCTCTTAAGAGACATAACCCAGTTGCTCGCGTCTGCGAGAATCTCGCAGATATCTCGAAGACTATGGCGGCCTGTCTGCGAGATTCTTCGAGACGTCTTATGGGAAAAATACACGGTATCGAGACAAATGCTCCCCGAATCTCGAAAACATGTCTGCGAATGTCTCGATAGAAAAATGGCTTTGGCAATAGCGCCATCTGTTTGATGATAGCGTTTTGTGATAAAAGCTCGTACTCGTGTGAATATTTCGCGGAGATTGCCATTGGCTGGAAATAAGAAAGGGGGTTATGAAATGAAACGTGCAGGCAGGGGCAAAGTTACCTTACTGCAATATAATAAATATAAAAAACTAATAACGTAGTGACACATTTCCAATCACTTCACATCGCACTTGTGTCGTTTTATTGTAACCGCACTTGAACCGTAACTTTTCGCGTATTTAATTTTTATCGTGTAAGTCGCGGATGACATTTGCTGCGCTCGGAGTGATGCGGCTGTTTTTTGCCTTACAAATAGATCGTGGTGGGAGCACGTGTTTATATTGCTATTTCTTTCTATCTAGTGATGAAGAAAGATAAGCAATATGATTCCTAGGCTCAAACCATCGAGATTATGTCTCTTAAGAGACAAGCGACCAACTGGGTATAAAGTGAGTACTGTCAAAAAGTAGCCGCTTAAATAGCCAGTGCCATAACAGCATAAGCACCGTAAGCGTAATTCGGACCGCGGCCTCAGTCAAACAAGTGCTAGAAAAATACTGGGAGTACGTGCACCAGATCATCGTGTGCTTCCAACAGGCATACGATAGTATAGATCGTAGTGTACTTTATAAAATAACTAGCCGCGTACCGCGACTACGCTCGCTACGCTCACGTTGGTCCATCGCCCCTGTTACTCTCGTCTTTCCCGTTGATCCCGTTTCTCCGATTGATCCTGTTTTTTCCGTTTCTCCCGTATATCCATTGGTCCTGATTATCCCGTTGCTCTTGTTTCTTCCATTTCTCCCGTTGCTACTGTTACTCTACCCTCTATTCACAATCCTCTATCCACTCTCTCCATCCTTCATCCTCCATCTTACATCCTCTATCCACCATTCACCATCCCCCATCCTCTATCTTCTATCCTCCATTCACCATCCCACATCAACCATTCTACATCCACCATCCCAGATCCACCATCCCACATCCACCATCCTCTATACACCATCATCCATGTTCCATCCTTTATCCATTACCCTTCATCCTCCATCTTCCATCCTCTATCCATTATCCTCCATCCATTCCGCATCCCCCATCCTACATCTGCCATTCTCTATCCTCAATCCACCATCCTCAATTCATTCATTATCATCTATCCATCATCTACCATCCTATATATACCATCCAGCATCCTCTAACAACCATTCTCCACCCACCATTCATCATTTTCCATGCTCCATCTTCTATCCTGCATTCACCAACCTCCATCATCCATCTCCATCCATCATCTGTCCACCATCCTCCATCCTCTATCCATCTTCTACCATTCTATATCTACCATCCCCAATCCCCTATCTAGGATCCTCTATCAATCATCCTACTTTTTCGATCTTCCATTCCCTATCCACCATCCCCCACAGGAACGCGTACCTAATACACCGAAAACGAACAAACTGTCGCTAAATCATATGAAAAAGACTCAAATGTTGAAATAACTCGCAAACCACCAACTGTTAAATGATTTTTCTAACTCACGAACCATCGCGGGCGTATCCTCAACAAACCACCAAAATTTCATCGCAATCATATGAGTGGTTTAGGAGGCTATACCGGACAAACAAACAGACAAACATCCATTTTTATATATATAGATAGATAGATGATTGACTTTGGAATCCCATCAAAACTCGTCCGTGGACTCTCACCCAAGGTCTGAAAAATCAATATACTATATACGCTTTTGAACGACGAATTCTTCGAAGATTTTTGGGACCAGTAAGAGAAGGCACGAAATGGCGTATCCGGTCAGCCGCATCGACTCATAAGATTTCGTAAGCTACAATGAGCAGGTCATGTGGAGCGAATGGACAACGGAAGAATTCCGAAATGCATACTGAAAAACAAAGCTCATGGCAAACGATCGGTGGGAAAACAGCGAAAAAGATACCAGGACTCAGTTGGCGCAGATTGCAGACCGCTTTTTAGATGCAGAAATTGGAGGAGGCGGACGCTGAGCAGAGAAGACTTTAGACAATGTATCCTGAAACCCGATTTAGGCTGTCGCGCCATTGATGATGACTAGCATAACACTTTAGGAATGAGAGCTAGAGAGTTTTCTCAAAAGTCGAACGCTACGCCTCTCCTTCTCCTGATCACTAATTGCATCAACTGACCCGCGTCCTGTGATCATGACTTCTTAATTTCTTCACGATCCTCACCCAGCCCCATGGAAAAACTTTTACCAAACCAGAGCGAACGAAAAGTGTCAGCTACAAGTCCGAAACATCTTAGTGTGGGATCCACCATCCATCCCCCACTAAAAACACCTCCCTTTATGTATTAAACTAGTCTGAGGACTAACCATTAATTTTCGTCTGAATTCTTAACACTATTCAAGTTAGTAGGTCATCCATTGATGCTCTACATATAAATGAGACATGAAATACAATACAATACCTCATTCTATTATAAATACACCGAATCAAGAGGTTCGGTTCTATTCAGCCTTCTTATTTGATTATGAGTATCAAGAAGTCTGATTGCCTCAATTTTGACGTGATGCTGTCAGGCGCGAACGCAGGGGGTGGTTTTGGGGGTTATAACCCCCCCCCCTCCTCCCGAAATGATGTAGTTACATACGCAAAACTAAATGTAACTTGCACTCAACGAGTAAATTTGTATGAAACAATCATCTTTGCGATATTTTAAGGAGAAACCTACGCATTTTAGGTTCCGAAAAATAAATATTATATGAAAACTCTTTAGCCGGATGTACATAATCAAAAATTTCCCCTTCACCCATTTTTATCTCTAGAAAGATATCGCAGCGAATGGACATTTTGCACTTTATCGTATCGCAATCGATCAGACAAAGATATCTCACACGATAGATGATAACTTCTACAGATATCTTTTTAATATCATTCCGAACCTTTTTGTTTGCTAGGAAGGTACTATTTATGTCGACTCGTGGAGGGTTTCTTATGTTTTTATTTGTGAAGTTTACGTGTATAGATTTTGATTCGTTGAGTTTAATTTTCCATTTCCTTATCTTATCAGTCGCTTGTTGTAGCTTGTCCATAGTTTCGTTAATATTTGTTCCTACTGCCTGTAAGGTAGTGTCGTCCGCAAATGTAGCAATGGATACATTTTCTAGCTCCGGTATGTCGCTTGTATATAGAACGTATAAGATAGGACGCAACATACTTCCTTGCGGTACTCCTGCTTTAACTTCTTTAAGTTCAGAATACGCATCCTCCTGCTTAACTCTGAATATTCTGTCCGACAAATACGATGTCAGCAATTCTACGTATTGTTTTGGAAACATACGCTACAAGGTGTTTAAAACAACGAACTTTTTTTTTGGAAATAATATTTTATCCACGTTTCAAGGATTTCCTTAAATTATTTTACAAATTAGAGTAGCGCTCGAAGCGTTCAATCCTACACGTTCGGCGCATCTCCAGCTCATTCTCATTCGGAAATATATAATATAAAATTCGGCAACGAGAAGAGGGGGGGAGTTCAATTTAGAAATGAAAATAGAGCGAGAGAACAAGCCGATCACGAAAACGAAAGATCATTCGGACTTGTCCTCCGGTTCGTTGTCAGCAACATTTGAATTGTTATTAGCGTTCTTTTCATCGTAGTCGTCGGTGAGGAGCTGGGTTGTGTCCATGTCCAGCTTTAAATCGACATCAGTTAAGCTTCCTAGCGTTGTGTCTGAAAAGAGTAGAGAGAGAGAGAGGACTTAGGTTAGGTTAGGTTGAAAAGGATGGACTGAAGCATTGTGCAACAGCCCATCACGAGAGATCCCTTGTGGTCCCATCGTATAAACCGGAACGAAAGGTCTTAGAAGCGGAAGTGAGCTGTACTTACCGTTGAATTTTGTCTCCGTGTCTTTATGATGTCGATCCTTGTGGTCTTTGTGATGCTTGTTCTGTTCCTGATCGGATGATCCTTTCGATTGCGGCGGCACGATTTGTTCGTCGTCCGTTTGTCCGCCGTACATGCTGTCGTCGTCATCCTCGTTATCGTCGTTCCGTCGATCGTGCTTTGTTGCGGCCACAGTTGCTCCCGCCTCGTCGTCCGGCACCTTATCCTCGACATCGTTGTTGCCGCGATCCTCGCGCATTTTAAACTTACTCTCGATGATTTGAATCTCGTCGTTCATTTTGGCGCGACGTGAATCGTCGTCGCGATCGAAATCCGCCTGAGAATCGGTCAATCGTCGCTCCAATCGATCGTTCATCATCTTCGGCCGGAAGTAGATGTGTGGCTTTGCTTTTGTCCGAATGAAATTCCGGAGATCCTTGCGCGATTTTTCGCACGCTTCAAATTCGCGCAAGTGAATCATTTTCAATTCGAGCTTGCGAATTTCGTTCTGCTGACGCTTGCGATCGGTAAAGAGAGTCTGGCGTTCACGTTTCATGTCGGCACGTTCCTGGAGCTGCTGTTCTTCGAGCTTACGTTCGATCTGGGCCTTCATGTCTTCCTTTTGTTTCAGTCGCGACTCTTCCTGGCAGAATTTCTGCAGGGTGCCGAGCAGACAGCCGAACATTCGGCGGTTACGAGCGCGCGATTGTTCATCTGTGCCTTGGGCGGCAACGATTTCCTGGCGTGTTGGTAGCTCGCGAATTACACGCGAATGAATTTTTGGTTTGGAGTCTTCTTCGCGCGGTGGCGGACCCGACAGGCGGCTAAAAACCGATTTGGCTTCCTGAGGACGGCGCTTGGTCGGAACCGGACTGGGATCGCGATGTCGTTGTTGCCGTTCCTGGTGTGTGTTGTTGAAGTCGTTTCGACGATTATCGGGAAAATTCCGCTTACGGTCTCCTCTTTAAAAGTTTACGGGATCGAATTAGGACGGAAAAAGATGAGGAAAATAAACACAAACTAACCTCAAATGGGCGTCCTGCGGACCTACTATACGCCGGATATTATCGTTCAGTCCCTTCAGATGGCTTTTTGCCTTTTCGAGCTCCTGCTGCAGGGAGTCGTAGGATTTTAGAACATCCGTTCCCATTGCTGCTGGTACTGTGAGTTAAAAATGAAATTCTAAAAGCCAAACTACCATGGAAGAATGTCAAAAATCTACACAAATTTGGTTGACAGCTGGACGAAACGAGTATCGAAAATAAAAGTCGAAGTTGAGTTCTTGATTTCAGTTCAGTGGATTGTTTTGTTTTGAAGTTTTAGTAAAATAACCAATATACGTCTGAGTTTTATTAAATAAACACTTTCATAAATTTAATAACACCAGTTTTAACTTAATAAATCGCAAATTTACACTAAAATTCCTTCGACTCCACTCACAGGAGAAAGCTCACAAACTGTCAAACTGACAATTCTCGCACGTGTCACTTGTACGTTTACGTTGACAAAACTCGGACTCGTTCTCGATCGAATCCATTGCGTATTTTTCTTCAGTATTTTCCTCGCCGATATTTTGACTTAAAAGCATGTCAGACGGCGAAAAAGTGGTCGAAGGAGTTGAGGCGTTGACTCTGACCGGCGATCAGTCGCAACAGGAGGACATAGTGGACCCGTGGAACGTCGAAAGTAGATCCGGCGAAGGCATCGACTACGATAAACTCATCAGTGAGTTTCGTTTGCCTTTCACTTTGCTCCCGCGATGACTAACTCGATTTTCCATTGCAGAGCGTTTCGGATCGTCAAAAATCGATCAGGAGCTTGTCCAGAGGTTCGTGGAGATTACGGGAAAGCCACCGCATCACTTGATACGACGCGGGATATTTTTCTCGCATCGCGACTTGCACAGCATTCTCACGTTGAAGCAACAAGGGAAACCGTTTTACCTGTACACGGGCCGGGGGCCATCGTCCGGATCACTTCATTTGGGACATTTGATTCCGTTTTTACTTACCAAGTGCGTGGAAGAGATGGCGATTGTTTTGGATGTTTGGTTTTCATGAGTTTTGGGGTTTTTTGCAGGTGGCTGCAGGACGTTTTCGATGTTCCGCTCGTTGTTCAGCTGACCGATGACGAGAAGGTCATGTGGAAAGACTTGAAAATCGAGACTGCCATGCAGTTGGCAAGGGACAATGCCAAGGATATTATCGCACTTGGATTCGACGTGAAGAAAACTTTCATTTTCTCGAATTTGGATTACATGGGGTAAGTGTAATTTCTAAATTGGAAACACTACGAGACAGCGAACCTGAACCTGTTCAGTTTAGAAACGGAGGTCTCGACGAAGGTTCCTATGTTACTGCGATATTTGTAGATTAAAAAAAAGCCTTCGACACTGTAAACCATAAAATTTTACTTGAAGTATTAAAGGAAATGGAAATTCGAGGAAAAAGCGATGACATATAAATCAACTTTTTAGTTGGACGGCAGAACATCGCAAAAAATCTCGACATACTAAGCTCAACTAAGACAGCGAATGAATGTAGTAGCAGTTCCACAAGGTTCAATCCTAAGACCTACATTGTATTCTCTATATATACACAATCCACAGTCCACAGGACTCAAATCCAAATATATAACTTAAGCCGATGACACATTACTTCTTTACAAAGGTGAAAATCCAGAACAACTAGAGATGTTGATCCACGCTGACCTGAAAATTTTCAAAAACTGGGCTTAGGCAATATGCTAACATTAAATACTTCGAAAACAAACTATATATGCTCTTTAGACAAACTAACAAATTAGACACTGAATCGAAACTAGAAATAGAAGGAATGCAACTAACAAGAGTACAGGAAACAAAATACTTCGGGCTG
Source organism: Beris chalybata (assembly GCA_949128065.1). Taxonomy (NCBI): domain Eukaryota; kingdom Metazoa; phylum Arthropoda; class Insecta; order Diptera; family Stratiomyidae; genus Beris; species Beris chalybata. The sequence continues at coordinate 96,638,092 of OX421896.1, forward strand.
ACAATTGACAACAAACTCATTTGGACTCCTCACATAGCAAAACTGAGAAATAAAATTGCCCCGATTATTGGAGTAATAAAACTGAACGAAAGAACCTTAAAGTCCCAATAAAGAATATGGTACATATACATATAATGCTTTCATCCTATCCAACATAAGTTACGGCCTTCTTGTATGGAGCCAGACCTCGAAGAAAAACTTGGATAAAATCGGGAGACTGATGAATAGAGGCAATGAGGGGAGCAATCCCTTTAGACGCCCGAAAATAAGTCATTTTTCATGAATTTTTTTATGGTGATAAAATAATTGCATCATTTTAAATTTTTGACATGATGTTTTTAGAACTTTCAAGTGTTGGCAAAAAGTTTTATTTTTTTGTCACAAAACAAAATGGCGGCGTTATAGGGTATTCCTTTAGGCGTCTTTTGCGCGACATCGAAAACTACTCCATTTGTCATATTTTTTTTATTGATCTTAAACTGAAAACTAAAATATTTTTGAAATACTAACCGATGACGGGGAAGGATATACCTAAAAAATTATAAAAAAAAAAACATAAAACAAAAAAAGAGATGAGGCTTTTCATTCAAATGTTCATTTTTCGACTATTTTTTTGATAGTTTTTACCCCCAAAATAGTGGTTTTACGCGATATCCTCTAAATTTTAGGTATATCCTTCCGATGTATATATAGGCAGAAAGCTCCAAAAATAACCAGCCAAATCGACCCATAACTTTTTGAGCTAGAATAGGAGCAGCTTTTGAAGATGCAGTTTCGAGATAATCGCGTTTAAAGTTTCGATACGAAAAAACTATTAGTTTTAATGACTTACCGAATCAGCGATTCCAGACGCATATAAGAAACCTTCAACTTTTAACTCACTCAAACCGTCACTTGTATTCACCTCACATATATCTGTGAATTAATTCCCTTGATATATCCTTTTTTAGAACCTTTTCGAGCTATATTAAATCGCGTTTCTTTAAGATAGGTTGGTATTTTAGTTTCGAAATTCAACTGCACAAGACATACTTTCGAGCCAAACTGATTCTATTTCATACACAACGTTCGTTACGCTTTATTCTTTCGAAAGATGTGAAAAAAAAATTGTTTAAATTATAAAACTGTAAAGGGATTGCTCCCCTTATGGCCGTCTACAGTTTACCTCATCTGACACCATCGATGGAACTTTACCCTACCTATGGGAAACTAACCATACACCAGCACATAAGCCTAGAACGAATAAAGCTAATTCATAATATAAAAAACAAAAAACTTAAATCCTCCATCAAATTGATTGACAACCAAGAAATACACAACATTAACACAAGAAGTGCGAAATCTATTAAACAGCAACATGTTTCGAGAACAGATTGACTTAGGAAGGATCCTGTCTTTGCGGCAATACGAGAATATAATGCTTTACCGACAAATATACAAATTGCAAAGAAAGTGTTTCAGTTGAAACGACTTGCAAAAAAGCATCTTCTATGTCGAAACTAGAAACGGTATTAAGAATTTTATTTATTTATTTATTTAAGTCGGCTGGATGCCGGTTCAGAAACCCGGCCCCATTAGATTTTCGGCCAGGCCCAGAGGGCATATGGCACTTCGATTCAAATTCATACATTATTCCATATTGTTTAGTTAATAATTAATGCAAGATCTAGTCAAAACGTAAGTGATAAATAAAGCAATATTAGGATGAGGTAAAAGTAGAATATGTAAGGTAGTTCAATTAACGTTAAAATGTGAAGTTAATTCTAATGCAAATATGGATGAAAATAAAATAATAAAAGTAAAGTTATATAATTCAAATAAAGTGTTAATATGAGGTTGTGGAGCTCATGGTTTGGTTTGGTTGGGGTGATGATGTGCAGGATTGGAGGGGAGTTTATACTCTGTGTAGGAGGTGTAGGTGATTTAGGAGTTGTAGGAGAGGGTCTGGGTCGGTAGTGGATAGGAGGTCGTTTAATGGGGGAATGGAAAGGTTGAAGAACTGCCTGGTTAGCCTACATTCCGTTAGGATGTGTGTGATGGTCAGCGGTCTTTGACAGGTAATGCATCCTGGTTGTGGTGTTCGGAACATGTGATGCTGATGGGTCATCCTGGTGTGCCCTATTCTGACTCTGGTCAGAACAACCGAGTCTCTCCCTTCCTGGTTCTGGAGATATAATGGTGGATTTGTTCTTGTCCAATGTTGGGCCAGAAAGGTGGCATTGTTTGCCCAGTCTACCTCTCGTTGATGTATTATGGCTTTTCTGGCCGTGCGGCGTGGGAAGCTTATGAAAGGTGGGACAATTTCTTCTTCATGAGCGGATATAAGTCAACTTGCTAACCGGTCCGCCATTTCGTTTCCAGGAATACCGACGTGGCCTGGCACCCAGAATAGTGTAGTTTTAGTCGGGTTTGCTAAGATGAAGTCTTTCGTTAGCTTTATAATTGGTTCTGTGGGGCTGTGGTTCAGCACCGCATTTACCGCCGACTTGGAGTCCGAGAAAATTAGCGTTGGCACTGCTGCCATCCAGGCGGCTTCAGCGGCCGTTATTAAGAAATATTATATTCAGGCGGATTCTCGAAGACTGTAAGGAATGGTTGGTGATTGTGTTGCATGTATATTCGTTTTTTTTTTTTGTTTTTCTATATTAAAATACTTGAAAACTATGGCCGCTATCCACAGTATGTAAAACGGTATTAATTCAGCGGATTGTTAAAGATGCACGTCTGGGGAGGTGGGGTTGGCAAATAACATTTTGTACATTTTTATAGATAATTTGAATGTTGGCAAAATATGTATAGAAGGCTTAATTACCATCTGTCCAAAGGTGGTTTATTACAGAAGCCATTCATCCTGATTTGGCCAAGACTTTCCGGTTTAAAGCACAATTCCGTCTGGGTTTACTGTACTGACTGTACGTTTTTTCTTAATTCGGATGTAAACGATCGATTTTAAAAAAACTAAAAAAAAAGCTTTATGGTCATGCCTCGCGAAATGTTTAAATTTTTCCGTAAGTAGCTCAACTATTCCAACATATTCCAGAAATGATGAACCAGTTCGAAATGATTTCGCGGTTGCTGGAAAAGAAATGCACCTTTGCATTTCACACGGTAATGCACCATTTGATATTTAACGTCCGCAGTTTTGAACGCTAGAAGCAAATGCCAAGGGATTAGTGTAAGGCGGTCATCCCGTGTGATGACTTTTTTGAAAATTTGTTTTGGAGAAATAAATAAATATACAACCGTGAAATTTTTACCACATATTCATGCATATTTTGAGCAAACTTTACAATTTTTTCACACTGAAATTGTCGCTCATTGCTATTTTCGGTAGACACGTTCGCGGGCGTTCTGCTTATCTCAAATAAAAAAAAAATCAAACGGCATTTTAATTTGTGAAGTTTGAACTAGTTTTGGAACTATCAAAAAATATTGAACAGTAAATTTTTGGCAACTTGTTGAACTTTTTATCGTCAATTTTGGTGTTTCTTTACGACTTCTTCAGGTTGACAATTAAAATCGGCTTAATGAATCACAGTTATTCTAGTCTGCAAAGTGTCTACATTAGTCTGGGTAGCTTAGTGGCTAGAGCACTTACCTGTTACCTGGTTCGAATCTGCTTGGCGACAAGTAATTTTCGAGAATGAGATTGGGTGCCGGACTACCAGTTCACTCAGCTGTAAATGAGTACCTGAGCTAAAATCGGGGTAATAATCACGGACGAGCGTGTAGCTGACCACCTCATCTCCTAGTGTTTCGTTGGTTTCGTAATGAAGTAACTCTTAACATTACTTCAATGCCTAGGCCCGATTGGGGCTGTTTGCGCCATTGATTATTATTAAAGTGTCTACACGAGTAATGAATAAGTTCACCAAAATTCAAAGAAATGGGTTCAAAACATTTCGAGATAATACAGTGCCAAACGGAATGACCCCTTTTAAATATTCTTGGACCACTGTCGCTAGACGAGTTTCCTGAACAGAAACCTCTAAAATATTAACCAACCGCCTAATTTCAACAATATGCCACCACAATATTAATAAAAAGGTAGCTATAATTCATGGCAAGAATAACAACACTAGTTTTAAAGGAGTCAAAAGGAGAGGGGAAGTAACGTGTAAAGCGCACACAAAAAACAATTGGGGATTGAATGCATTCCAGTTATAGCTCACACCAGTGTTCTAATCGCTTTTGGCACTCCAAACTATACTTGGCACTCCACACTCCAAGGTACAGTGTGTTTACATTATTTGCTGGCGTCTTGACTTGCTGCGGCTGTGGGGCGTACGTGGTTCGAATATCAGTCCATGAACTCTAGGCCTGTACGACAAAAATAATTCGCGTTGACTTACTCCGGGTGCAAAAATTTGCGATTTCTTACTCCATAAGTCGTTAGAGACCTAATATCATTGAGCTCCTTCTGTGTAAAAAGTTGTGACTCTAAAGTCAAGGTCTTGTTGCCGATTGTATACCTGGATATGAAATTTTGTATTTGTTTTTCGAGTTGAATTCACTAATATTAATGCTACAAAAGTAACAATAATCGATATAGTTACTTGGTTTCCTCCATAGCACGGTAATGACAACAGATAAACATTTGATTTGACCATGAGTCCAACGTCTGTGCTGTCTACGTCCACTTGGGTGTTTGGTGGAGCCCATCATTTGTCTCGATTACCAATTTTCATTTTGAAGAAGACACCGTAAGCGTTTTTGTCAAAATATTTTTATATCGAGCTGCTTGCCAACTGTAGAAGATGTAGCAAAATAAATCAGGTCTCTACTTGCAGCTTCCTGAACACATTTTTTGTTAGATCCATTGGATTTCAGTGAAACCGACTTAAATTCATTATATAAAATAGATCTAGCTCCGCACAGGTGGTAAACGATTTATCAATAACAATAATGTGATATGTTTAATTTCACAAAAAATCTTTTCAAAAATCGGTCGAAAATAAATTAAAAAGGTAAAAAATTTAATGATAGTCTATTACTTAACATTTGCGGAGATCTGGGTGATAGTTAAATTCATAAGAGCAAGTATAGGGAAGTAGAAGAATTGTTTTCACTAAAAGCTAAAGTAGAACCAACCTGAAATTTTTTTTATCAGCGCTATGAACGCCTTTGCAACTAAAACAGTACATTCTCACCTCTTCTAATTCCAGAAAGTGCCCGAGCATGTACCAGAACATAATCAGGATCCAGAAATGTGTGACCTTCAATCAAGTAAAAGGAATTTTCGGTTTTGGTGATTCCGATCCAATCGGAAAAATCGCCTTTCCTGCAGCACAAGCTGCACCCGCTTTATCCAGTACATTTCCGTTTATTTTCGGAACGGCAAAAATTCCCGTTTTGATTCCTTGCGCAATCGATCAAGATCCATACTTCCGGATGACACGAGATGTTGCTCCACGTTTAGGTTTTCCGAAGCCAGCTCTAATCCATTCGACATTTTTCCCTGCACTGCAAGGCGCCAAAACGAAAATGTCCGCTAGTGAAAATAATTCGGCTGTATTTTTGACCGATACGCCGAAACAAATTAAGACTAAGGTGAGTTGGGGCCACAGGGGAACGAGTAAATGAAAGCGTGGTATAATTGACTTCTTACTTTACAGATTAATAGTAAGGCATTTTCGGGAGGTCGAGCGACACTTGAAGAGCATCGTGCTCTCGGCGGTGACCCCGATATTGATGTTCCGTTTCAATTGTTGCGGTTTTTCTTGGAGGATGACGAGAAGCTGGAGGCGACCCGAGTGGCCTATAAAAAGGGTGAAATGTTAACGGGTGAAATAAAAAAATTGGCTATCGAGGTAACTATTTCTGCATAATGTTTAAATTGGGTACACAATTTAACTGGAAAAAAATGTTGTCTTTCAGACTATTACACCAATTGTAGAAGAGCATCAAAGACAACGCAAACTAGTTACCGATGAAATTTTAGATCAATTTATGGCTTTGCGTAAACTAGAATTTTCATCATAAGGTTTTTGTTTTAAAGGACAACGAGCTTTGTGATAAGACTTTTATTTAAACGGAACTGTCGGACTTATTCCTTTTTTTTAATTTATAACTTAAATAAAACACGCGCACGCTTCAAACTGACGAAAACAACTCGCTTTTACTTCATTGAAGAAACCCTGTTTATTCCTAATTCAAAAATCCAACATGCAAGATAAATCACATACTAACAAATTTCGTGCAACGTCTGAAAATGGTAAGAAACTTTGCAATTATCCTTTTATCATTCGATTCAACAACAAGCACTGATTTAATTAAACATGTACAATAACTTTATTGATAACCATACAATCATTACGGTAAGTAGTAACAATTGATTGCTGCAGGCTGTGGTAATATTGCCACCGGCCAAGCGGGCGGAGGATTCGGTTCAATGTTGTAACTATTTGACTGATGTCCTATATTTTCACTGTAGCAAAGTTGCGGTGGATATTCAAGCATTGTTTGCAGATGTCGAATGTAACTGATTGCGATTCTATGTGGAGAGTGGAAAAAGTTTTTCTTAATCTTATTTCAAATGTAGAAAGAATCTTACCTTAAGCATTCAATTTTCGAATATTTCTTTCCCGACGGCTTAGAAACTGGCAGTTTTGCTCGTAACATGTCGAACGCTTTGTTCATATCACGCATTCTAGTCCGTTCCCTATCGCAAGCTGACTTTTTATAATCTGGTGATAAATCTTTTAAATTAGTCATTAACTTGTTAGGATTTCATAATAAATTAGTGCAATGTTTTTAAATGCAAATAAATGAAAAGTTAGCTCCCTCTAACTCAGTTCTTTATGATGTCGATGCTTTAAAGTTAAATTGTAGTCCCGTTTCAGGACATATTATCGCTTTGATGAGTTTCAATTAGTTGGTAAGAAGAATCCGTCGACCGTATTTCTAGGTATTAGAGAGTAAAATGAAAAAAAAAGTATCAACGATTTTCGCATGCCATAAAAGACGCAACAAGCAAAAATATAAAACTTCATCACGTACAAAAGGCAGGTGAGTATCATTTGATTTTTTTTTTTTAATCAAATCGCGATAAGCTTTTAATGGCTACTAGAGCCACATTAAAGCTGGTAGTACAGATTAGAGATGGGCAAAGCAGTTCCTTTCTCACTTTAAGGAACGAGTTCAGTGAAGTAGTTCTATCGAACTGTTCATTCTCTCGTTGTCCTTGGAAGTCTTTGATCAGAGTGATGAGTACCAGAAAATAAGAACAAAGGTCAACAGATCTGGTAGAAGATAAGCAAAAAAACGTCGGTAGATCTGGTAGAAATTGAGCAAAAAAAAGGTCAGTAGATCTGGTACTAGATGATGAGCAAAAATAAGGTCAGTACTATACATCACATGTCCAATAGAAGTGCAGTTCAACAAAAGGAGAAGTTACTTCACTCGCTCACTTCAATGAAGTATTATTTTCGAACAGTTCACTCGTGAACGACCCATCTCTAGTACAGATACAGATACAACGTAACGCCTTTAATATAAAAGTACTGTGAATAGATTGCGGAATTAACGAAATTATAATCGAAGTTTATCGCGAAGACCACAGCTAATGAAATTCGGCTTAAAATAATTGTTAGTGTATTTGTTGTTTGTTTGTTTGTGTCCTCCAGTTCTTATTTGAACGGTTGTGAGCATAGAGCTATATGTATAATGGAGAAAGCGTGCAGCGACTGCTTTGAAGCCAGAGGTTTTCTCGCAAAAGACCGGCGATATTCACTATGCTACTATCAGCATCTGACTGACATGTATGTTATACTGCGGTATTGAAAAGAAAAAAAGCCAAACCTTTAAATACTACGCGTCTATTTGCATTTCACTGCCACCGGGCATGAAACGCTCCATACAAAAATGTTCAATTTTGCATCAAAATACTTCAAAGTGCTTTACACAGAAACGGAGTCTTGCGATCTCCGTTAGTTATAGCTCTATGGTTGTGAGGTACAGGGTATTAACAGCACTCATTTCCAAGTCACTACTGCAGCTTCTAATATTATTGTTTTTACACCGGGTAATAAACCCAAGTGGCAGGTGTGATTTGAACCCACAGTCTTATTATCAGACTAAAAAAATTACACACTTGGCTATCGAGCCTTCGTAATTTGCAATGAGTTCCATGTTTGGAAACTTGTTTAAAGCCAGCTTTAAATTTTATCTGGTTAAAAAACAATATTTAAAACTATAAAACTGGCAATAGGGTAATGAAAAGAACAGAGGCTAGCTAAGTGAGCAACTTGTGCATCGTAGTTTCTTTTACTTTATTATTTTAATAACATAGTATTGTGATCGATTTTTTTAAAAAAAACCGTCAACATTTTTTTTTACGTTTCATGACTAGTAGACACGGAAAAAGCAAAAAAAAATTAAAGTCCGTCTGTCCGCCGTACGCCGATCGGTTTACTTCAAAATTGTTTGAGAGCTCGTAGCACCCAAACCCTTTGAGCTATTTAGTTGAATTTTTTTTCCTGAGTAAACTGGGTATACCCCTTTAAGTGGACACCTTTTGTGGGGTAGAGGTCTGAAGGGGGAGGTAACGGAAGCGTTTTAGACGGAAAATGTTGGTTTCTAGTCTTTTGGTAACCGCTTAGGCTAGAAGACTGAAACTTGGAATTTATATAGAGCTTCAATAATAAACCCATCGTTAAAATTGCCGATATGGGTCAAGGGGTAAGGGATGGGGGGAGAAGCAAAGAGTCTGAAACGCAAAAAAGCCGAGATTGAAAAATTATAAAATCCATATCTCCTAAACGGTTAATGTCACGAAGTTAAAACTTAAGAAACATCTTTAGATATAATAGGAGAGTAGATCGGAAACAAATTTTTTAGTGGGGGCAGTGGCGTACGGAGGTGGAGTGTGAAACATTTAAGATTACGATATCTCACGAACCAATTGCACTAGACAAATAAAATTCGGTTTTTGTATAAGGGTTGACGGATAAAGTTTGCTGAAAGTAAAATTTTTTAAGGGGGCGGTGGAACATGATAGTGGAGAGGATAAGAGTTTTCCTTAAAAATTCACGTCTCATATTTCAAGAACAGTTTAAGATAGATGCTTAAAATTTTGATCAGAAATAGTCCAAACAAACCCCTAGCAGAAAATGAAATTTTAAGGATGAAGGGGGGGGGGGAGGGAGGTTTTTTTTTCCTGAGTAAACTGGGTATACCCCTTTAAGTGGACACCTTTTGTGGGGTAGAGGTCTGAAGGGGGAGGTAACGGAAGCGTTTTAGACGGAAAATGTTGGTTTCTAGTCTTTTGGTAACCGCTTAGGCTAGAAGACTGAAACTTGGAATTTATATAGAGCTTCAATAATAAACCCATCGTTAAAATTGCCGATATGGGTCAAGGGGTAAGGGATGGGGGGAGAAGCAAAGAGTCTGAAACGCAAAAAAGCCGAGATTGAAAAATTATAAAATCCATATCTCCTAAACGGTTAATGTCACGAAGTTAAAACTTAAGAAACATCTTTAGATATAATAGGAGAGTAGATCGGAAACAAATTTTTTAGTGGGGGCAGTGGCGTACGGAGGTGGAGTGTGAAACATTTAAGATTACGATATCTCACGAACCAATTGCACTAGACAAATAAAATTCGGTTTTTGTATAAGGGTTGACGGATAAAGTTTGCTGAAAGTAAAATTTTTTAAGGGGGCGGTGGAACATGATAGTGGAGAGGATAAGAGTTTTCCTTAAAAATTCACGTCTCATATTTCAAGAACAGTTTAAGATAGATGCTTAAAATTTTGATCAGAAATAGTCCAAACAAACCCCTAGCAGAAAATGAAATTTTAAGGATGAAGGGGGGGGGGAGGGAGGTGGAAAAGGTTCTGATTTTTATTATTACTTATTATATTTCGAGAACCTACAATGATAAAAATATGAAATATTGATTTTTAGATAGAGCTACAGTAGTGGCATTTTCCATAGTTTATAATTTAGATAAGAACAATTTTCAAATATCCATTAGTGTTTGGAAGGGGGGTCCAAAAAAATGATCAGTGAAAATGGAATGAATATATTTTCACGATTTTCGTCATATCTATTAAGTCTTTCCCATAGGCGTGCAGTGGCCTGAAATCTGGCAGGGGCTAGAGGCCGAATGGCTCAGAACATCCGAATTCTTTTGAAAGGCACACATAATTTTCATAAAAGTTTGTCGTTTTTGTGTACATATTGGGTGCTCGTATAACGAATGATTAGTCTTAGTCTACGACTTTGAAATGTTTTAAACGTTGTTCTTCCAATAGCTGCAGTTACAGGAAAGAATTTGAAAAAAATTCAAATGTGTTCTCCTTCGGAGTAGCTACCATACAAAGATCTTGTAAAAATATTTTCACTCAATTTAGGGAACTGACTGTCTTTTAGTTTCGAGTAGCAACCAAAAGAGAGTCCTTAAAACTGAATTCAATGTTTATGATTGGAAGATTCGAGAATCAATCTTGAGTAGTAGCAGCGATGTTAGATTTGAAGCAGTGGCGACTCGCCGCGAAAAGCTAGTTGGACTGTACTGTAAGCTGTTCACTGTACACTGTTCGCTTTTTTCCCAGTTTTTTGCATATATTTTCGTGAAATGTATGGCGAGCTTGTAGAAAGCTCTCATTGATCATACACTCATACAGTGCAACACAAGCTTAAAGCACAACCCCACTAGCTTTTTGCGGCGAGTCGCCACTGATTTGAAGATTTTTTTCTGTTTGAAGATTTTTAGCGTTACCGAAGATTCGAAACTTCCAATGGCTTAGTAGAAGATTTTGTTGTATTCGTAAGATAATTTCTTCAATTCCGATAACAAAAAAAAATTAATTTATAAATTCCTAGCTTATTTTCTATTATTGTCGCCATTATCACTCAACAGCTTCGTGTTCGTTTATATTTTTTATCATTCACCCGTATTGCGAATGTCGCGGTCACGTCACTTCGATGCCAATGCGAAGTGTCACGTCGATCGAAAAAAGCGATTAACTCCATCGACGTGACTCAATGGCATTGCCATATTTCTTTAATGTGTGTCGATCTACACCGCTTTTAATGACGATTACTTGTTGCAAATCCATCAAAATAAGGAAAGAAACATCTTTTTTGTCAAATCTATACTTGCATTTTTGCATCGACGTTAATTTTCTTCAGGCGTCACGGACTCGGAATGTCATTGACGAAAAATGACGATCAAAGTGACAACGGTCGATGCCAATCGACATACACAATCGCTTTTTCATGCGTCGATCTCAAATCGGCATCGTAGTGACGCGGCGTGACATTCGCAATACGGCCACATATTCATGATCTGATTACCGAAAATCGATCTTCGATCGCGTATCATTTGTTCTTTATCAGAACACAAAATTGAAAATATAAACAGTATTTTATCCGGAAAGCTAGTTTCGCTAAACTAAGTGAATCTTTTAATTTGAAAAGATTTTTACGAGGTACAATGAACAAGTATTTTGATTTTAAGAAGGTTTTTTTTAAATTTGCAAGACATTCTTCTGATATTAAAAAGCTTTTAAAATGTTTCTTGTAATTTTTTCGCGTCGCTTTTCGTTTGCATTTTCTACAGTGTGAATTGAATGACTTCAGTAACAAAAAATTGTTCAAAACTATATACTAAAAGATCCAATTGTACGAATCCAAGATTGTATTTCATAAAAATACTCTCTATATTCAAAAACAAATTCCATTTAAAAATAATTATCTTTATTAGAATCTCATAGAATCAAAAAATATTTGATGCAAATTTCGTTATGTTTAAAACACATTTCTACTTTAATTTGTAAAATTGAAAACATCTTCTTTGGCGTCATGAGTCTGGTGCGACATTTTTTTTATCCCATTTTGATTTTTCTTTCTTGAGAGGATTCTAATCAATTGAAATCGTTTTTCGTTCGCGTAATTTGGCGTAAACAAGACGTCTGCATCGTTCGCTGTCTATCAGCGAACTAATTTTGAATTTACAGAAAAAAATAGTGTTATAGGTTTCTCAATGAAATGCGGTCTTCTAATGTAATTCCTGCCATGAAAATCGTGAAAAATTGCTTCAGTTTGACTTCATATATTATTAACAAAAATGAAAATTTTTTAAAATTTGATCTATGGAGGACCTTCTTTAAGATTTTTTCTAGCATTAAATTAATAAAAATGACATCTTAATTATTCAAGAAATAGGTAATATGCGTTTAAAAACTCGAATTTACGCATTTTAAAAAATGTTAAAGGGTTGTTGTTCTCATAGCAATTTTTCCAACTACAGTTTTGAATTTTTTCTCTATGGACGACCTAGTTTACATACCAGCTAATAAAGTGGTGTAATTTTATTTTGTTTTTTTGTTACCATTGACGTGAAAAATTGGCATGAAAACAGTCATAAATCAACAAAATCGCATTTAATGTGCTTAAGTTCTCGTAAAACTCAAAACTATTCTCAAAAAAATCTGGTAACATTCAAAACAAATCTTCTTTAGTTTAAAAACTTGAAGAAAATCTTGTTACAATTTCGTAAAACTCCATAATATTTTATGCGAATTGGATTCATTTTCATTAAACAAAGTGTTGTTTGTCATCAAACTATGAATATTATGTTTTGTTTGCAATAGGAGTCAGTACTTTTTTTTACTTCAGGGATTTTTACCTTTCTCCTAAAGCGCATCAGCCAGTATCACGATATTTGGTTTATGATTTGAACAAGGAACGCAGTCATATCCTGCAAACTTGATGCTTCAGCTAGTTCCACAACCATTTGTTTGCCAAATGTATTTCTCTTGCCAGTTTTTGGCTTGATATAACATTTATTTGTTCCTTGGCATGGGCTTGGGTTCAGTTGTTGTACGCTTCGCATAAAACTGGCCAATAAGTTGTAAACGTGCCATGCAAGTACAGTGCAACTCGCTTATAAAGTGCACTTTTATAACGTACTTTCGGTTATAACGTACCTGTTTTCCATTCACAAATGTGAAAGGTTCTTATATCGGTTATAACGTTCCATTTTTGTGCTCCCCTCAAGGTACGTTATAACCGGGTTGCACTGTATACCAAAACGTAACAGGCACCCATTTCCCTTTGAACTAGAAGTCCTAGTCGTATACGGGATAGTTGAAGTAGTCAAGCTAAGAGGCTCGTGTGGACGGTTCAGAAGGCTTTTTATCTAACACTCGGGCGTGAAATAACATGGTCTGAATGAGAACGATCGACTTTATTGGCGATCACAAGAGGAGCCCTTTATTCCTGTTTCTTAGAGCAGTTAAGTTATACTACCAACTTTTCTTGTCCACGCTTAAATCAAAACACTTTAATGATCCTTTCCTCTTCCCGAAACTTTCAACTATTTCATCTCACCTCTTTCGATCTGCAACGCTCGTTCCTTCCACGATAAATTCGGAACACGAATGATCTTATGCTCCTTGAGATCCGGATAGACAGGATTAAAAGCTGGCGGTGCAATATCGAGTTGTGGCCAACGAATCTGAGGTCGCGGATGAATATAAAACGTATTAGTCGGTCTCGTACCGATCTCTAAAATAATTTTCCGATCGTCCTCGTCCTGATGTGGATTATGCAGTTCCCGTTCACGATCCGTACAATCCGTACTATTCACAACACTCAACTCGAAGTTCATAGTCCGGCGGGCGTTACTTTTCGAATGAAATCCAATCTCCACCTATTTTTTTCAAGAACCTATCCGAGGAGTGATGACGAGATCTTATTCGCTCTAAATACTGTCGTGCGATGGATTATCACTCGGAAATATTATGAAGAAATTAAAACAAATATTGGATTAGGTATATAAGCGGATGAAAAACGGTAGCCCGAGTGTTTTACCTGTCGAACGAACTGAATAATACCGAAACGAATATGAAAATTGCTTTTCGTACCCTATACGAACGGTTGTGTGAGTACATGCCACCTCCACCAGTTCTGCCTTTAGTAATATTTTTGAGAAAATAACTGAAAAAAAGAAGAAATATTGGAATGAAAACAAACCGTGAAATAATTAAATCGAACATACAATCAATTGCAAACACAAGTGTCTCGCAGACTTTTCTTGGACGACGTCGTCTCATTCGATTATAAGATCCTAAGAACATTTTTATTATTTGTTTGTGTTCTATGGAAAGACTTTACGGGGACTGGGACTGGGACTGGGTACGGATACCGTTGAACTACTGGGGCGGCTATCGTTTCAGTTATGTGGAAAACACCTGAAATGGGACCATCGTAAAACTCTTATTTTGTAAACATCCCACCTTTCTATTGTGCATGATTTCCCGGCACACTGCACATATTTACCGATATTTGTCACTCGTACGGCTCGATCATCTGTGCCAGCTCCGTATCCAATACACAGCGTGTGTGTGTTCCTGAAGGGTTCTCATATCGGACCGTACTTCTTTCCTTTGATAGAATGTTCGCACGACATGGGGTGCCGCACGGGCCATCATAGACGTGCGTACACTTGAGAAAGTGCCACCGGATACCTTTGTTTGCCTTTCTTCGCTTCCTAATTATCGAGAGTTAATTGTTACATAAGTTGTTTGGTAATTTAATATGAATGTGTATACACGGCAGTACTTAGGAGGCTTATGGTTTTGTTCTTGGATCGCTGGAATCATGTTGTCTGCAAGAGTTTTGATGAAAGATAATAAAAAAGGGTTTCGGTTCCGATGCGAAAAATGAGAGGGTTGGGTTGTCGAAACGTGGTCTGTGGAACACTATATCGCTTGGAGTTTCGAAAAGGATACTGCGGGATGGTATCGGTCGTCTGATATTCGTGTGGCACATTTTCGGGCTTATCATAGGTATGTGATGAGTTTCACTGCTCAAGTCGAAAAATTTCCCAAGTTTATTCAAGCAAATATACTCACCGGCTTTGACTACTATAGAGTTCTGACGAAATTTGGCGATAAATACGATATATTTGTAATGGTGGCAATATTGATAGCTCTAAAACAATGAAGAGATCCATACAGCACCACCCTATTTCATTTTCACGTAGAAGATACCCTTCCGAATTGGCATAAAACTACATTTTCTGCAATCAGTAGTAGTAAAGTATCTACATACATAGTATGTATTATATGTACGAATTAAAATCCAGCATAAAGCCATCTTGGAGCTTATTTGAACGATGTTTTCGTGGACAGAAGAGCCAAGCAACCGAACCGAGTCTCAAATAAAAAATGTTTAATGTTTGTTACCACTTACCAAAATGCTAGACTGAGTTTTCCATGAGAGGAAGCTTGATAAGCAAATTGAATCGTCCTGCTTGATGGATCGCAAGAACGTACTAGCAAAAAAGGATTAATTTAACAGACAAGATTTTGATGCAATTGTTGCAAATATAACTGCCATTTACGGAGCCAGGAGGACTCTGCAATTTTTAGTACCACGTTGGGGAGACCATCCGGGCCGTACGACTTTTTGCTATTGAGAGTTCGAAGACTATCTTCTGGACGAATTGGATGATCTCTCTAGAGCCCCGATCACAATGCATCCGTTCCGTTCCGTCACGTTCAGCTGTCAAAGTAGACCTTATGGGCTGGCCATGTAAATGCACACAAAGGTCGTAACGGAACGGAGCGGACGAGTTCACCTTAAAGCCCCGATCACAATGCATCCGTTCCGTTCCGTCACGAAAAGTGAGGTTATGTGATCCGTAAAAGTTGAATTGAAGCCCGAAACACAATGCACACGTTCCGTTCCGTTACGTCACGAAAAGTGAGGTTATGTGATCCGTAAAAGTTGAATTTAGGTGAATTCGTCCGCTCCGTTCCGTTACGACCTTTGTGTAAATGCACATGGCCAGCCCATAAGGTCTACTTTGACAGCTGAACGTGACGGAACGGAACGGATGCATTGTGATTGGGGCTTTAATTCAACTTTTACGGATCACATAACCTCACTTTTCGTGACGGAACGGAACGGATCGTGAGCATTGTGTTTCGGGCCTTAAGCTGTTCGGAAAATTTCTTACAAGCAAGTATTTTATCTTCAAATGTGAATTACGTTTAATTTGAGTCATTTTAGATGCTAATTTGGTGGGAGTGTCAGCCCGAGAGCTTATCTGTTTCAATCACCCGGTTTCAAGGCTCTCAGCCTATTTTAATAATTAAGTGTTGTGATTGATTTTTAAAAAAAAAAATTTGCTACCCTCAAAATTTTTTTTTTCACGTTTCATAACTAGTAGACGCGAAAAAAGCAATAAAAATTTTCAGTCCGTCTGTCCACCGTACACCGTCCGCCGTCGTTTGGAGGCTCGTAGCTCCCAAACGCTTTGAGATATTAAATTGAAATTTTTTTTACGAATAGACGGAGTAGGCTCCTTAAAGTGAACAAATTTTTAGAGGTGGTGTTGCAAGGGGGAAGGAGGGGGAAGTGTTTTAGACCGAAAATTTTGGTTTCTAGATCTCAGTAACCGCTTATGATAGGAAGCTCAAACTTGGAATTTCTATAGAGCTCTGATAGTAGACCCCTTTGCATAAAAACAATTGTCAATATTGATCAAGGCGTGTGGGAGTGGGGGGAAATATAATGCGTGCGAAGCCCAAAAAAGGCGAGAAAGACACATTCTAAAATCCATATCTCCTAAACCGTTAATTGCACACTATTCAAACTTACGAAATATTTGGAGTTATACTAGGAGTACAGATTGAAAATTTTGGGTGGGGGAAGTTGTGTATTGGGGTAGGGGGGGGGGGGGGGGGTTAAAAACTTTAGATTACGATATCTCATGAACCAATTGCTCTAGAAAAATAAAATTCGGTTTGGGTATAAAGGTCGACAGATAAAGATTGATCAAAGTAAAATTTTTTAAGTGGGCGGTGGAGCGTAGAAGTGGAGGGGATAAGAATTTTTCAAATAAAACACATTTCATATCTCAAGAACAGTGTAAGATAGATGCTTAGAATTTTTACTAGAAGTAGCGCTAATTAAACCCTAGTAGGGAAAAAAGTTTTAGGGTTGAGGGTGTAGAGAGTGAGGGTGGGGGAGGGTGAAGTGGAAAAAGTTCCGATGCTTATATCTTAAGAACCTGTAATGATATAAACCTTAAACTTGGTATTTAGATAGAGCTATAGTAGCGGCATGTTGGAAAAATATAATTTTTTTTAGGGGTAGTATGGTACGGGGGTAGGGGGTGTTTTTTTTCTAACTATTAAACGGTTCATGCTAGAAAGTTGAAACTCGGTGTGTATATGTAAATCAACTGGAAAAGCAATTTTGAATAAAAAAATATTCAAATATGTATTGGCGCTCAGAAGGGAGGCAAAAAAAATTATCTGTGAAAATAGAATGCATATTTTTCCACGATTTTCGTCATAAATACTAGCTCGTCCCAAATATTGAATTTAATTTTATTCTACGGATTCTTCATATGAATACCTAGAAAGTGTTTTCAAGGTTTTTTGAAATTCGACTCCTAAGGGTAGTATGGTACGGGTGTGGGGCGTGTTTTTCCTATATATACCATACATAGAACGGCTTAAGCTACAATGTTGAAACTTGGTGTGTATATGTAAAATAACTGGAAAAGCAATTTTGATTAAAAAAAAAATTCAAATATGTATTGGCGTTCAGAAGGGAGGCAAAAAAAATTATCTGTGAAAATAGAATGCATATTTTTCCACGATTTTCGTCATAAATACTAGCTCGTCACAAATATTGAATTTTATTTTATTATGAGGATTCTTCGTATGAATACCTAGAACTTGTGCCGGAATGGAGTTTCTGATGATAACGGATTAGTAAGGCAGTTAATAAGTGATCTGTACGCCTGGTTAATCTGATTGTAGGCTTATGAAGATTCGCCTGAGACATTGAAGCAGTTTCTTCTTTATATTTATAAGATAATGCGTGTCAGTATTGATAAAAGGCTTTCCGAAGGGAGCGTGAATATTTAAACACCAACAAGGAATTCTTTTTTACTGATATTCTATTGTTCTAATAAAGTTATTAAAAATAAGGGGCACAGTACGAAGTACTAACCAAATCTCAAACAAACGAATCATAAGTTCAATGTAATCTTGTAGTTGCAAATGTTTTGTTATCACAGAATTAGGGTTTAATCATGAATATGCCCCCTATTCAGGACCAAGTCACAAGTCACAAAGTAGGCCGAGAGTCTCAATTTTGTATGAATTTCGAATTAATTGAGACTTTTTTGATATGAGACTCTGATCCTGAATAGGGGGGAAAGTTTCAGTTTTTTGTTTGCATTTGAGCAAACGCAATTTTTTTTTAAAATCTTTGCACCAAATACACTTTGTGCAATGAAATGAATTAGTCTGGGTGGTTTAGTGGCTAGAGCACTTGCCTTCCAGGTTCGAATCTGCTTGGCGACAAGTAATTTTCGAAAATGGGATTGGGTGCCGGACTACCGGCATTCAGCTACCACTGAGCTACCACTGAGCTACCACTCAGCTACCACTCAGCTACCACTCAGCTACCACTTAGCTACCACTCAGCTACCACTCAGCTGTAAATGAGTACCTGAGTTAAAATCGGGGTAATAATCACGGACGAGCGTGTAGCTGACCACTTCACCTCCTAGTGTTCCGTTGGTCTCGCAATGAAAGTAACTCTAGCATTACTTCATGGCCTAGACCCGATTTGCGGTGTTGCGCCATGGATTATTATTATTATTATTATTATTATTATTATTATTATTAATAAAATGAATTAAAATCAAGATTTTTGAATTATTATTTCCAAAAAAAATTAAACATTAACAACTGATACTAGTGCAGTTGCAAACGTTTTGTTTGCAACTGTAAGTTCCAACATTCAACCTTCTAGCTAGAATAAGCGGTTCTTAAGATCTAGAAACTAAAGTTGTTCATTTATCTGCCCCTCCCATCCCCTTACACCTCCCCCCCCCCTTCAAAAGATACCACTCGAAAGGATTCAAATATTCTACCAGTCATAAGAATTTCAACGTAATATCTCAAGAGGTTTGTGAGCTATACACCTTTAAACGGTTCTGCGTACGGAAGACTGCGTCTACGGCGGACGGACCGAAATTTTTTTTTTTGCTTTTTTGGGGTCTATTAGTTCTAAGATGTGAAACTACAAAATTTCAGCGTAGCAAATTTTTTTGAAATTTCAGTTCGATCACAATACCTTATTATTAAAAAATAATGAACTTCATCAAACTACAATGCAGCACACGATCATTTTAATGTTCAAAAATGTTTACACTACACCAAAATGGAGCAAAATAACTCCAATTCGCACCATCAGTCTTCACATTTCCATATTCAAATTTGATTGGCGCCATGAACCGAACGAAACACTCCCGAATTCCAATCAGGAGAAAACGTTCGAGTCTCGAAACTCTGCACAATACACCCAGTATCAACTAAAAAAACCAAACGAATCTGTCAGTTGTCAAACGGGGCTGTCTTATGTCTTGTTTCGGTAGTTTCGTCGGTGTTTCAGTTCGGTTGGATTTTCAACAAGCAGAAAAGCGCATCCGTGGTACGCAACGCGAGTTCTTGGCATTTTTGTCGGCATAGAATTTGGGAGAAAAACGGGAGTCGTCGGTCGCTAGCTCGCGCTCTCTATCTCTCGGTCGAACGAGTGGAAAAGCTGCGACGAAAAGTGGGAAAAGTCCTCGCTGTGAAATTTTTCATTCACAGATTTTTCGTATTTCGCCGTGCGACGAGCGATTTTCCAGCCCTTCCGGGAGTTGTTTTTTTTTTTCGGTCGGTCACACATTCTTATCGGGCGTTTTCTAATACGCTCGGAACGGCCAAACGACGACGACGACGACACACAGTTAAATTGGTCGGGGATAAATAAAAAGAAAAGCCGAGACAACGGTAAAGTGCAGTCCGACTTTCAGTGATTATTCGCAGTTTCGAGTTGTTTGGAAGAAAGACAGCCGTGCCTGTTTCCTTTCGCTGCGAGATTCTTTGTCCAGGCGCGCGTTTTGTTTTCCTCGTTTTTTTTTTCGATTTTTCCCATCGACAGTCGGAAAATATGTGACGGAAAAAGGAATTTAGAATCGCGCAAAGTTTCCGAACAGTGAGAAAATCGGTTCCATGTGCTACGAGTGTCCGGGGGCGCGCTCACTGCAAACGGAACGAAAGAAAAATCTGTCGAAGGGCGGTGGCGCCCAAACCGACCGACCTAAAAAATAACAATAATAAAAAGAAAATGTTTTGAAAGTGCCACACCGCATCGTTTTGTTTGTTGTTTTTTTTTTTTTTTTGTGTACGGAATAAAGTGCGCGACGCGTTTCGCGTAGTTAATTCACAGCTTGAAATCAATTCCGTAAAGCGGCCGCTAACCCGGAAATAAGTCTGTGTTCCGAAATAAAACCCACCACCCCCCGAACAGAAAAGGAGTTTTCATTTGATCGCAATCGAACCGTTCTGGGAAAATGGAAAAGTCAACAAAAATGGATAAGAATTCGGGCATCAAACCGGTGCCCATGAAATTGTTTGCTGCCTGGGAAGTGGATCGGACGCCGCCAAACTGCATACCAAGGTAAAGGTCATTTGTTTGTTTGTTGGCTGCCCTACTGTTCGCTTTTATAATCGAATTCTGTAGCAGGTCCGTCGCGCTGCAAGTCCACAAGTTTTGGTCTATTTTTAGTCGTGCCGCCGATCCCCGAAATGCATGAAATACTTTTCGCTAGAAATGCGTAGATCCCTGCCGTAACACCTAACCGAGACGAAAATACAATTGGGCCTTGCATCTGCGCTTGAGGAAGGTGTCGTCGTCGTCGTTCGCGACCACGGCACCAATTTTTACCCAAGTAGCTGGCCCTGTTCTTATGTTGTCTGCGGGTCGGTACTTCTCTCGAGATTGTTACCAGCAGCCCCCGTGTTGGCGGTATTCGGACGTCAACGCTTAGCGGGAAGCCGTTGTCACCAAGGTGACGAAAAAACTAGAGAAAGTCTTGACTGAGGTGTTCTTTTTCTCTCTGTACTTTCTTTCACGGGCTCGTTGCGCGCAGTAATGTGCGACACACCACTCCTCCCGAATTGCTCTCGAAATCGTCTACTTCACTGCTAATGAACGAGCGAGTCCGTCCTCCAGCCCATCCAAGACTGGGGTCCGGTCAAATTCATTTAATCAACGTACTTCCATGGCCTTGTGCTCGAAATGGGCAGCCCGACTTCCGTGTACAAGGTGTGAGCCGCCAGTACAGATGAGTCACGGCTCACTTGAGGCGAACTGTTCTGTACAGTCGCCAAAGTGCAAAATTCGATGTGATTCGTTTTTTCCTATTGTGGTAGGTCTGGTAGCGTCGTAAAACGTAAGATGGTCGCGTTCGTGACTGCTTGTATGCCTCGACTATATTCAATCATTGGCAATTTATGATAACGTCTTCGTTTACGAGTACAAACAGGCCCAAGCCATTTTCACAATGAACGTCCCGCTTGCTCCAAATGCAACCGAAGCAAGAGTTTACCATTCCATAAATTTTTAATGACCTCGACGTGCTGAATTACGCGAGAGATTCTAACGCAATCTGGACGTCGGTTTGCTTCCTGTTTTGGGGTATACTGAATGCATGTGTGATTCAGACGGAAGTAAATAGAATAGACAAAGAAAGGCGGCGCGGCGATAATGTTATCGGCGAAGTTTAGATAAAATATTTGGCTCCAGTGAATAATGGGGAAATTTGAATAATTAGAAGTTTTTTGACCAATCGGAGTCGATTACTGGCTTTCGTTTTATTATTTTCGACTTAAAATGGTCATGACCAAATAACTCAACTAAACACAACTGTTGTATGGACCTTCATTTAATCTATGTACGTCCAGGCTCCACTTCATATATTCCTTCTAAAGAATCCCCTAGAAAGATTCCTAAGATTTTTATCATTTCCAGCATTTAGTTTTAGGAAGTGGCGTCACACTGAGCCGCAGGGCACAATAGGCACCAAAAAAGGTCACATAACGATCACTTAGGAAATAACGTGGAACTAATTATTCACCCCCGAAACATCCTAAACCCCTAATACATTTGGCCATCTTGTGATGCCCTATCAACCTCAGATCTTCCAAATTGTCGAAGAAAAGACTGTCCAACCACTTTAGGCATCTCCTTGCAGCCGCCTGACATTCATACAAAATGTGGGTAATGTCTTCCTCAGCATATACCACCTTGATCAAAAAGTTCCCGGAATCTATTGAGAAAATTAAAAATACAAGTTTATTCATCTAAATCTATATTGTCCCCTTCAAAGTAGTCCCCATCGACTGCAACACACTTATGCCAGTGCCTGATCCAATCCTCGAAACATTTTTTATATTCGGTTTTCGGTATGACCTTCAGTGCTCCCTGCGATTTTTCCATTACTTCCTCTCGGCTGCTAAAATGCGTTCCTCGTAGTGGTTTTTTTTTTAACTCGGTTGAACAGAAAGAAGTCACAGGGAGCCAAATCAGGTGAATTCGGTGGCTGTTGGACGGTATTTGTTGCTTTTTTCGTCCAAAAATTACGAATAATGATGGCACTGTGCGACGGTGCGTTATCATGGTGCAAAATCCACGAGTTTTCTGTTCACAATTCTGGTCTCTTTCGGCGAATTGCTTCACGCAAACGTCTCATAACGCCCAAATAATACTCTTTGTTTACTGTCTGGCCTTCTGGCAAAAATTCATGATGCACTACACCGTTGTAATCCTCGAAAACCGTGAGCATTGCCTTCTTTTTTGAATTTTTGAACCGCTCGTGCCACTGGTAAACGACCGTTTTCTTTAGAGAATCGTTGCCGAAACACTTTTTCAACATTTCCAACGTTCGCGCACCATTAAATCGTTTTTTACGCAAAATTTAATACAAGTTCGTTGTTGCAAATTTAAATCCATTTCTAAAATTGTAAAAAATCGCCAACACACACAGAGATAGATGTACTCTTGGCTACGTAACTTTTGCAAATGTCAAGCTATGACGCTAAGATTAAGAGGGAATGTCAATTACAGATGTACCAACTTAACAAAAAAAAAAACAGAACTCAAATCGAAACAATAAAAGCGCCACACGGTGGTTATTCCGAACTTTTTGATCAAGGTGTATGTAGGTCAAGGCAGTACCTGGTTGGTTGATTGATTTACGTGGCGGTCCGTCTGCCGAAAACAGGTCCCAATTAGCACAGGAAGCGCCGTTTTGATACCACAACTCGTTTAACCTGGTCGTTGGGGGTTGATGAAGTGGATAGAGGGTTTAACTCAGACCTGGTACTCCAATCTATCATCATATTCATCCGGAGCTGTTCTGGACGGTGATCAGTTCTTCAAACTTGTTCTTCGAGAGCTCGTCAAGGTTATTAAAGAAAATGTTACCTAGTACGCGAAGTCTGGCTCTAGCTCGGGCTGAACACTTGCAAAGAAGAGGGTTTCCATCTTATTTACCTCCCCACAGCGGCTGCAATTGACGTTAATCCCAGACTGGATTAGCGTGGTCGCCGATCGGCCACTAACCCGTACTGACTGCCATCTGTTCTTCTCCAACAGTACTGATGGCCATATCTTCCTAGATATGAAGCAATTGGTCAATCCTCTCCATTTGGAGTTCGCGTTTGTTAGAAAGTAAGTGGATATTTGGCGCTTAACAGTCTCTAGTGGGACCTGAACGGATTCTACGAGAGAGCCATGAAGAGCAGAGCTGTGCCTAGCTAATTCGTCTGCCCGCTCGTTACCCTCTATCTGGCTGTGAGGCAGCACCTACACACGCCAGACTATCCCCTCCACAAACGTCAGGCTATCCCCTCCCGATCCGCATAGCATGCTTCCCTAGCAAACAGTGCCCCGTCAGTATTCCCATGAGTAACCGCAATCTTTCCCTGTTCTATGTCAAAATTTCCCTAGACTTTAGTCTGTCCAGCCTTGGCCAGAGTGCCCTAGAGATCCTTCAGTTCGTCAGCTAATTTCCAGCATTTGGTTTAATGATAGAAGTTGCGGCGTGAGTGGGCAACCGCTTTGGGTTTTAAATGTTAGGTGGCACTGGCACTGCTGCTTTTGTCGTAACTAGGAGCCTAGCAAAGAATTTTTTTCGAAAATGATTCGAAGCCAAATCACCAAATCAAAAATTGCGATTTCCCTCATCTTCGCAAAACTGATTAATATATGGTTCACTTGAGTGAACGTTAACCGAATCATTTTTAAGAATAGAAAAAGAATTGAAAAACGTACCTCAGCGGAGAAAACAATTTTGAGGGTGTGGGTTTAGCGAGTGATGGTGGTAGGGGGTGGAAATGAAAAAATTCTGGTTGTAATTTCTTGGAAGCTGCAAAGGATAGAAGTCTAAAAATTTAAAACTGTAAAGAGCTACTCTAGAAACAACCTAGAAAAATAAATTTTTGATAGGAGTAGCAAAGTAGGTGGATGGGGGAGGGGTTGTGATTTTTCATATATCAAAAACGGCTTATGCTAGAAAGTTGAAACTCATTGCCTATATATTAGCATATCTATCTAAAGTAATGAAAACTAAAACAAAAAAATCTGCCAACAGTCTGGGCGCAACTTTATTATTTTATGGGTAGAAAGAAGTCTGAAGCTGAGAAGCTGTATACGCTACTATGCGACTGACAACCTAGGAAAAAAACAAACCATATAGCCTCCTGGTTATTCCTAAGGTTGTCTGTTGCATAGTACTCTACGCCGCATCTCAGCATTATTTAAAATTAAAACATGTTTGCGAGTTCTACTAATAAAATAATAAAGTTGCGCCCAGACTTGTAACCGATTTTTCGTCTTGCTATTAAGACTCTGGGCCGAGAAAACAATATAAAGGCTTTTTAAAAATGCTGGCTCGGTCTCGATTTTGGGAGTTACTTTTCCGGGTAGGTTGCTCAGTTCGTAGCTGGGCAGACTGCAGTCAAATACATCGAAATTAAGAAGGCGAAATTGCAGAAAAGACAAAGAAGGTAAAAAGATTGCAGACAAAAAATTAAAAGCCTTTGAAACTAAGAAAAGCAGCCTGAATAAAATCAAATAGGAAAGCTAATATTATTAAGGGGTTATACGCAGTCACAACATTCTCATAAAAAATTTTTTTTTCCCCATTTTCGTAATTTACATATATTTAAGTATATTCACAGAAACTTTCATGTCAATCCGACAACTATTCTCGAATTTACACTCACATTTGTAAAAACGTCTAGGAGCGTTTGAAAAAGTTTTTGAAACTGCGTATAACCCCTTAAGCTTCCCATTTTATTTTATCTTGGTATGGGCGTGTTAATTAAATTAATCGGTAGCTAACCGTTTCCTTTTTTAGACAGTTACCCGTTTTTTTATCACAAATAACCGATAACTTGACAAAAGGTTTTGTGATTTGCCATTCCTTGATCTTAGAAATTTGACCAAAGTGGCAAAGTTCGGGTTTGGGAGCTGTCGCCCCATAATCCACTGCGTAGTGAGAAGCCTGATAGATAGATTGATTAGCAAAAGGGCTTGGTATGCTTAACCTTAACCGTTGGGCCTATTGTGACGTTCCTTCGGATTGACTATGATTTTTCTTCAATCCCTGCGCTTTCAATGAAGCTTAGTATTTTGCGAAAAAGAATGGTCTGGAATTCCAATGGTTCCATGAAACCTTCACTGAAGTGACGAAGTCACATTCACAGAGGATATGCTCTGGTGTTTCGTCTTTGTTATTGCATATTCTGCATATTTTAGTCTCGGGAAGACCAATTCTATTGAGATGCTTCCTCATGTGACAATGTCAAGCTCGCACTAGGGTTCGGGTCTGATATCTGCTTAATTTTAGACAATCAACTGTTTTTTTCCCGAATGTTTTGGCATTAAGTTCCTGTTGCCCGGTGCCATGGAGCTATATATAACGGAGATGGCAACACTCCGTTTCTGTATAAAGCACTGTGAAGTATTTTGAAGTTTAAGCGACTGTTTTTGTATGGAGCGTTTCATGCCCGGTGGCAGTGAAATGCAAATATTAGCCTAGTATTTAAAGGTTGGGCTTTTTTTCTTTTCAATACCGAGGTTTAACATATATGTGAGTAAGATGCTGATAGTAGCATAGTGAATATCGCCGGTCCTTTGCGAGAAAATCTCTGGCTTCAAAATAGTCGCTGCACGCCATCTCCATTATACATATAGCTCTATGCCCGGTGCCAAGTCCCAGTGAATGGCACTTTGCGATTTTTGCCACATTCGGATTTTCATTCTGGCTGTGCTTAATGGCAGAAGCCTGATAAAGGAACAGCTTGAATTAAATTGTCTATCATTTTCCACGTCAAGTCCTGACCCACTGAGAAAGTTGTAGATCATCTCCTTCCACAATTCAGAAAGTCTTCAATTATCAAAATTTACAAATTATTTGTTGAAATTCTCAGACTTCTTTCTAACAAATTTTTCTTCTGATGGATGTTTTTCTGATATTTGCTACCATGTCTTCTTTATTTCGAAAAAGATGCAGTGTATCTTTTTTATTAGTTCCTTCTTTACAATTGGCTTGTCTCTTCGCAGCTTTAATACTGCCTTCCCTTTGCCCACCTACTTAGCCAGCCTTTTTTGCAATTTTTTCCCGCAGCTCATCTTGTCAGTTTTTACATCCTTTTCAATTTATAGCTTTTTAAGCGGAAGCATCTAAAATAATTGCCAATAAGGTAAAAAGTAATTTCCGTGGGTATGTGGTAATTCCTCTGGATTAACCATCATTCTCCTGGTACTCAATTGTACAAAAGAACTACGAATTTACGCAATAGAAATGAACTAGTTTTTACTTGTAGCTATAGTTTTTTATTAAATTCACACCCCACCCTACACCCCAGTCCTACCCAACGCACCAGAAATTTTGAAGATTGTGAATTCCTGTGAAATTTGTGGAACGGAAAAATCATCTTCTTGAATCACAGATTTTCTCCATTTTAACGTTTAGCGAGGAAATTAATTATTCATTAAAAGTTCCTGATTAATGAACTCTTTGTACGGACAAGCCAGGGTAATTACATTTTAACGTTACCATGGCTAAAATTGCTAGCACTTCTACTCAGTTGGCATAGTGACTAGAATATTGCATAGCCAAATATGGTCCTCTTTCGATGGCCAAAAATTGTTTTAATTTTGAGAAACAGTTTCCAGTATAACTAAATCTTTAAAGACACGCCATGACTTAAAATTTATTTATCCTTTTTCTTGTGCACTCAGGACGAATATGTGTGACCTCCACAGCTTCCACTCCGCCAGAGGAACGAAAATTATCGGTTATTCGTCCTTGCTTTGTCCAAATCCAACTATTAATTGCTCTAGTTTAGGAGCCAACATACTTAGCCTCATGGCGAACAATTACAGAAATTTGCATCTTGAATCGAATTCAAGTGGGGTTTTTTATTGCACATCTCAAAACTATATCATTCCTACAGTTGAATATCATGTATGCAAAACTTTGTTCGAGTCGTCCGGAGAACATTAGTTTTGCGCGAAAAAAAAAGAAAACAGAAAAACTGACCCCGATTGTGATATGTTGGCATCAAATGCATTTAAAAAAGAACGCCCTGGGATGAAAATCCCACAAATAATCATCGCGCAATGCCAAACAAAGTGACTCACGATGAATAATGAACAATGCACTAATGTCCGGAATGTTCATAACTCTTTTGTGCCCCCGGACTCTACTCGAGTCTCGGCAGCTAAGTTTCATCTTTCTTTTAAGGCAAAAATTTTTTTCCTCATTTTACGAACATAAAAATGCCATTTTTGCTCGCTTTATCGTATTAAAATCGGCCGGTGAGTCAGCGATTGACCGTGCACCTATCTCTAAATGAGAAAAAAAAAAATTTAATAGCTACACATTCAAGGAAATTAATTACCTGGTCACACCTTAGCAGTCTATAGGCTTCTTAAGTACCGTGTACATTTTGCACTGAATTTACAGGTTTTTCTTATCAGTGACAAAATTGATTTGTTCTCACCGATTGAAATAAGTCGGGAGTGTGAAATGTGTACACAAAAATTTCTAATCCCCTGGGAGTTCCCAGATTTTAAAAGAATTTAATAAATTTCTTTTTATACAATTCCTTTCATTTTTCAAAAAAAAAAAAATTTTAACTGCCAACGCCTAAGGAAATATTTTCTGTTATTGTGACTTTTGGCCGTGTGCCAAAGTCAAGTTCATGCACCATTTAGTGGAAGTACGGGGACAGCTGGGCTATAAATTTCATGAAAATAACTTATGGTGTTGGTTTCGTAAGAAAAGGGATTTGGCTTGTGCATCTTATGTAAATCAAAGAGAACATTGAAAGTTACTTGCACGGAAAATGACGACGTTCGTTGGTTAAGAATTGTCTAATTTCGAAAGGAACTTATTCGAGTTTCATATGGGACATGGCCTACATTGGATGGAGTGCTTCTCGTCGTACTTCAGAAGGGTCTGGAAGAACTGCTTCCTAGCTTCTGGAAATCTTCCGAGGAAGTTTTGCTCTGGCGTACATCCCAAGTGTATGTAAATATGCCAGGGTGGTTTTCACCCATCTGCCTAACATATTTTCTCTTGAAAACTATAGAACAGATACTAGACCACTGCCTGAGACATGCAAACGCTTAGCAAGAAACCACTACATAGTAATCAATTTGCCTATCAATCTTGCAAATCGACTGAGTCAGCACTTCTCCTATTTACAACGGAAATAGAAAAGGTAATATAAGACAAAGAATTTGCTCTGGATTTCTGGATGTGGAAGGCGTATTCGACAACACTTCTCATGGCTGTATAAAGAAGGAAATTACCGATAGATGTTATGACTCCACCAACGCAAAGTCGATCGACCAAATACTTGAGAGAGATTAGCACATCCTTGGAAACTGCTGTATCAAAGATCAAAGTAAGCAAAGGATGTTGTTATGATAGACGACTTACTAAGCCTGCTTACTGTTCAAGGATATGCTGTAGACTTAGTAATCATTATTAAAGAAAAATTTGAGGAAATCCTGACGCAGCAAGCATTCAACAAAACACAGACTTGGTTCCCCAAGAAAGGGCTTCCGAGAAAACCGTACGATTGTCTAATTTGCACGAAAAAGAGACCTGAGCGGAATTCGATCGATCCTAATGAGCGAGACGGGATCACCTCTCGACATAAGTAAGATACCTGGAAATGATTCCGGATCAAAACTTCTTATAAAACAAAACCTTGAGACATTTTCCGAGAAAGTCCCTACTACTCCACTGACAAAGCCTGGGGCTTGAAACCCAAAATAGCCTTATAGACCTACAACATATTGGACTGTAATACATATGATAGCATATGGAGCGTCAGATGGTGCCAAAGAATCGAACAAGGCTCCATGTGCACGTTAAATGCGATTTTGATGATTTAAGACTCTTTTCTTACCAATATTTCACGTTAATGGCAACAAAAAAACAAAATAAAATTACACTTCTTTATTAGCTGGTATGTAAACTAGGTCATCCATAGAGAAAAAATTCAAAACTGTATTTGTAAAAAATTCTATTAGAAAAACAACCCTTGAACATTTTTTAAAATGCGTAAAATCGAGTTTTTTAAACGCATATTACCTATTTCTTGAATAATTAACATGTAATTTTTATTAATATAATGTTAGAAAAAATCTTAAAGAAGGTCTTCTATAAATCAAATTTTTAAAATTTTTAATTTTTGCTAATAATATATGAAGTCAAACTCAAGCAATTTTCCATGATTTTCATGGCAAGAATTACATAAGAAGACCGCATTTCATTGAAAAGTATCACAGATAGTATAATTATTTGGTATATCTAGAAGATAAATCAATGAAAAAATTATTGATTACAACATACAACACTATTTTTTTCTTTAAAATCAAAATTAGTTCGCTGATAGACAGCGAACAATGCAGTCTTATTGTCCACGCCAAATTACACGAACGAAAAACGATTTCAAACGATTAAAATCCTCTCAAGAAAGAAAAATCAAAAAGAAACAGAAAATTGTCGTACCGGACTCATGGGGCCTTAAGCGCCTGAAACAAAATAAATAAGCACCAAAGTTTGGCATGAATCAGAGGCATCTTGCATATCTACATATATTAAACCGGAGGCGAAATTTTTCGAGATGTGAGACTAATGAAAGGGTCACCTAAGCAAAGCAAAATAAGTTATCAAGAGATGCCGCTTTGATATAGCTTTTATCTCCACAGTCTGAAGATAGAAGACAAGGGACCAACCATAGTTCGGATTGGATAGCATCGTATGATAGGTAAACCGATGGATCTAAGGCGACTACCATAATAACGAAATTCCTAGCTGAATCTCCACCGTTTCTCAGACTAAGGTTTATGCCAGTCGCAACTCAGCGCCCCAAGTTTCTCGCAGAACACTTTGTGGACCATAATACCATTGTAAAAATAGACCTACACAAACTAGCTAAATGCCTAAGAGAAATTGAGCTGAGGACCTCTAGGTTGAAACTTGTGAAAGATCTATGAGATATAGTTCTATAGACCACTGGTCGCGGTGCTTGGAGGCATCTATCCACCACCGATTAAATCTAATCTCAGGTTTATTCCATGTTCACGTTCTCAATGAAAAAGATAACCGTTCTTGCAGGGATTCATGCATCAATAAAAGTCGTGACTGTAGGCTTGTCTAGTTCGCGAACGAACTAGTTCGGAAGAGTTTTCCCATAAGTGAAATGAACGAACTAGTTCGCAGTGAGTTCCACTCCTAGTTCGTTTGTTTTCATGCATTGGGGTATAGTTCCAAGTGAACTGAAGGAAGTAGTTCACAGTGAGTTCCAGTCGTAGTTCGTTTGTATTCATATTTGCCATCTTTCACTGCACTCTGGCGAACTACGGACTACGGAACTAAACACCAACTAACTAGTTCGCAACGGATCGGGAACCGCAACTGGTCTTCACAGTTTCCTTCACAATCTTTCACTGAACTCTCGCGAACTAGTGAACTAAAAGAACGAACTAGTTCGCGACGCATAGAGCGCAATAAAATAGCATGCCAATTACAAAAGAAAGATCCGCTGTTCACCTGACTGGATTAGAGCCTGTCTATGGAATCTCAACCTGCTGGTTATGGAAGGAACAAACGAATTGCTAAAAATGGGGCTAAGCTGATCGGACCCCGACAGGCACAGAAAGTCATACCGAGCTACTCCACTAAAAGAAGCATAGCAGCTTCTTCAGTTGGTTAGAAAGAAAGTGCTGCTACTTGCTGACGGACCATTCGCGCTTGAAGGATCATTTTAAAAGAACCTGATGAACGGAGGCAAAAAACCTCTGGTAAGACAATTGCAATTCAGTGCTACAGATGTCTTGGAGACCACTTTTTGGATACAAGTGGCATTCGATAAACAGAAATAAAGTTGGACTAGGATCGTCAAGTTGAAACTGAGAGAAAGGTCCTCTGAACGCATTTCTTGAAGGAATCTCTCCAACTCCGAAGAAAATGTGATTATGAGAAGTCTGCAAAGACAAATTCACTTTGTATAGTTACTTTTCGTTTTTTTTCCATGTTTTAGTAGTGGAGCCATCATACGTCCTCTATTAAAGAACCTTTGAAGATGTTGCTCAAGGTATATTTTTCTTCGAATCTCAACTCCTATCTCTGACTGTCTCGTTGTCCTTCAAAGATCATCGTTGGAGTTTATGTTTGACCATAATATCCTCAAGATGCCTGGATAGTCCTTTTCGGCAAGCTTAACGAGTCCCTGATGACATTTTGATATTAAATTGATTATTACCTCCAGACCGTAACTTTAATATGTGCTAGCAGACATTGTCATTGACCCTATCATTACATTTCATAATTTTCATAAAAAACATCATTTCTTCTTCGTCACGTAATGAAAAGTGAAACTTATTTCCATCTACCCGAAACCCATTACAATTTACTGCACGCCATTGTATCCAACATTTGCCATTCGGAAAAGTCACCGACTCAAAAGCATAGTAGCGTAGTTCAACGAACGACTAAAACTGAACCAGCTACTAAAACCGGCCTGGAACAATGGTCGCAATGATGGACAATGATGACATAGGTCTTAACCGAAAACGTCAAGACTAAAACAATCATCGCGCGTCACATAAATCACTGTGCGAATGTCCAAGACCCTCGTCATAGCGCCATTATTATGTTGCACGGCTGGGTACTGGCTCTTGACTCGTTCAGATACGCCATGTCATCATAATGGCAAATTAATAGTAAGGTTGATCGGGGAGAGAATTTCTAAGATTTCTCGTTTGTTGTACGCGAAGCATTTACGGAGTCAATGAAGAAGCTACGAACGGACGGGTGTCCTAAGAAAGTCAGAACCGAAATCAACAAGTATTTATCGATTGTTCTCATTAAAAATAATGTCACACGCAGATTGGCACTTGGGCGGAAATTCTTGTCGTGTTTTTACAGTAGAAACAGGTTTCTTCAATGAACTCTTTTTTTTCTTCTTCCATCCAAATTCAATCTTGATGTAGTCTCTGTGATTGGAATAAAACATGTTTCCATCGATCCCAGAGTTTTCTACTTCATCAAATGGCTCTCAATGGGAAGCCATCAATAACATTCTTGTCGTGGTTGTTGTTGTTGTTGTTGCTGCTACTGGTGCTGCTGCTATACTCCACAATCGTTGTTTGATTTGACCCGATTTTGCACTATCAGCACGGCACAGATTAAGGCTCATCAACATTGTTGACAACGAAACTTTGATACCATTATGTGCTTAACTGCGGAATCATTTTATGCAAGTGATTTAATCGAGTCCGATCAAATGGAAAAGCTAAAAGGGTTTACATTGAACTGAACGGAACGTTCGAATTTCGTTCGCGTTTAGCTTTAGAATTGAGTTCCTGTCATTCAGTTGTTATGATAAGCCGTTTGATATCCTAGATGAAATACCTGACTGCAATTTATGTTATAGTCGATAGTCGATAGCGCTACAAAACTTCTGTGAGTGCTTTTATTTTTATTAATGAAATAACAACAAGATATATCTTTTATCTTGTAAGACTAGTAGTTCAGAAGGCTCAGCTGAACTAACTAGTCAACGGTTGTTTAGCGAAGCCAACCCGCAAAAATCAGCACAATTGAACGACTGACTGACTAGTGAGTGACTTCTAAACGGCTGGATATAGAAGAGAATAGAGTAAGTGAACAGTTATATTGAAGGTGTAGTGACTAGTGACTATTGAACGGCAGGTAAGAGTAGAAAAAAGATAAAATGAACAATTTATTTGAAGTACTTCACTAAACTTACTCTTCAGCGAAGCCTATCCACGCAAATCAGAACAATTGACTGACTAGTGAGTGACTACTGAACCTCTTGTTATAGCAGAGAATAGAGTAAGTGAAGTTCTGAAGGTGTAGTGACTAGTAACTACTGAACATTTTTCAAAAATAACTCACCGCGAGTAAAACGTGTATAAAATAAAACAAAATTGGTACTACATTAGTAACCCATTGTAGTAGCTAACGTTGTCCTCCAAACTCGATAAGCATACTGAATGCCATTCATAGAGAGGAAGCATCCCAATGCCACGGTTAGTCCGAACTACGTGCCTTGGCATTAATGCATCTCAAATCCCCTGGCAAACTACACGTGTATATTGTCGTTTATGTATTGTTCAATTGTCAATAGAATCTACTATAATACACCTGTACATTTCCTCTTTTACCTAATATCTGATGGGTACAGGTAGTTGAGGATATGAAGTGAAATTTTGGGCTTTGGAACATTTATGCACGGGCACAATGTAGCCTTGTGTTCTTTCATTTTTTAAAAACACAGTTGCAGTACGTGAACGCAATGTTGTATTGGATTACGTTGTTCTATGCCGGATAGTGTCGTCACTACCTCCATAACAATCCTATCTGGAATGAAAAAGTATCTCTTTACTTTTTTTCCATCGGATATTCAAATTTCAGAATAAATTGCCAAAGAGAGAACATTCTAAATATTTCGGTAACCGAAAAAATACTCCAGACTTTTTACCATTTAGACTTTATAAATGTTTCGCCTTTTTCAGGATTTTATTGTTGGAATAAAATTCCGATTCTGCACCATGCATTTACAATCTCAATGAAGCGGGGGCTCTAGGCACTAAGTTTTTTGGCCCCTAGGTGGTTTTGACTAGAGATGGGCAAATCAGTTCTTTTCAGTGAACTACTTTAGTTCGACTCACTCACATCAAAGAACGAGTTCACTGAACTAGTTCCGAAACTGTGTATTCCCTCTTTCAGGAGAGATGTACTGAGTACTTTAAAAAGGAAAACGTCAGCAGAGTTCCGTGAACTAGTTCCGGAACTGTTCATTCCATCGTGCCGATCTAGAACAGAAGGTCCTTAAAAAAAAGGTCTAAACAGTTCCTTCGTTTCGTCAGTATTTTTTTTTGTCACAAGTCCAATGGAACTGAAGTTCTCCAAAAGGAGTGAGTTACTTCACTCACTCACTTCAATGAAGTGTTCTTTTGGAACAGTTCACTCCTGAACGACCCAACTCTATTTAGACATTTGTATTTACCATTCTAAAATGACAGTAATACAAATTTAAGCTTCATTTAGCTAGATCTTCTTACTTCTTAAGCTTATAGGACATGTGTCAAAATCAAAAATGTTCAAATTCCACTATTTTTCCGCCCAATTTTTCGGTAGATTAACTTATCGTGGTTAAAAGTATCTCAAATACCAACAGTATACCAAATCTGGAACATACACATACAACACTCTTGGTTTTTGCATTTATTTTATTTTAATTTTATTGTAAACTGTATTATGCCACACTGTCAAATTTTGACAAAAATCCTGTAAAAATTTTTAAAAATTGTTGTTATTAAAATTTTAGTTTGTTAAAATTCGAGAAAGTTGCATGAAGCTTAAAGCTTGAATTTGATATTAGGAATCAAATTTTACAAATAAAACAAAATTTGACAAAAACAAATTTCCGATTAGACTAGTAGAGTCAGCCTGCGTTCGGCATCAAATCTAAGAGTTGTCTAATACACGCTCAATGCAATCCAATTGATTTATTATCAAATGATTTTATTTGACAAGAGCTGTGTTACCTGAAAAATTTTACTGATTTGTATGTCAAATTTTGGCAGTCAAATTTTTGGCAGCGTTGATTTCAATTTTTTTTTACCATAGTATCAAGAATACGCAAAGTGTGAGCTATAGGTAAATTCACAGGTTGCAGAATGATTAGTAGAATGTGCTATTACTGTTATTGGACTAGTTCCAGATGTCATCACTTTTTTTTTTAAATGATTAAAAGTCATAAAACCCTGAAAAATTTCCATTAAAGTTCTAATAAACCAAGTTGAAATTACATTCTGTTAAATTGCCTGTCTAATGAAAAACTGGCAACAAGACTACCTGTCCATTTATCGAGCTTCCGTGTTAAATGGCAAAGCACTAACCGATTTTAGCTACCTTTGATGCATGGCGTTCGCTATGAATCGGAACTGTGTATGAGCAGGTACATGACATTGTTGGCGATGGTTTTTTGGAAATTTGCCAATGAAATTTTGCACACTAAATTCTTCTTGTTGCTCCATTTCGATATTACGATGGCAAGGATATGTGTGTATAGTAAATTCTACAACTAGAATCTAGTGGTGGCGAAATAGTGTAAGGTCATGGGGTTTCATTTTTGCCGCATTAAACCAAAATCCAAAAAAAGGTTTCCAACAAAGTGGTTGGTTGCATTACATCCCGGCGGCCAAATGGACATGGCCTTTTGTTTTTGCGGTACATGTACACACGTGCGATTTACCAAGCCGGGATATATAAAAAAAATCAATTGCCACAATTTGGCGACACTCGACTCAGTTGCACATTAATTCTTAAAGGCCAAGGTAAAATGGATTTTCCCGACCGGATTTGGCGCCAGGAAAGTATTTTCCTTTTTCGTTTCATTAAGGAAAAGTTCTAGAAAGTGTTTCAAGTTACTTACCTTGAAATAAAGGAATATAAAGTTTAAAGATTTGACCGAGTTTTATGGTAAATTCTCGGGAAAATTATGAAAAGTTGTTGGTGGAGAAAAAAGCTTTTCTACGTGGCAATTGCAGCTAAGCACGGAATTAAAAGAGAATAAAATTTTAATAAGATTTTAAACTATTTTTAAGTTCGAGGCCAAATAAATTAAATTGTATCAAACTAGACTGGTTACTTAAATATTTGCCAATTTTCGCTAGTAAGTACAGTTGCTTGCCAAATTGTTTTAAGCTATTGTGTATGGTGTCAAATATTTGACGAAAAATCTGTCAAACTTTTTTCTATCAAAATATTTCTTGTTCAGGGAAACAGAACCGAAGTACAGCACGCATTACTTAAAGAGAAAAAATATTCGTAATCTTTGTTTTGCCTGCCAAACTTTTTGTCAAAATTTTTGACAATGCTACTTAATGAGGATTTTGCGATTTCTTCATATTTCTACAAACGACTAATCTCAAGTATCACTTGTTGTATCATTTGTAGTACTGGCACACTATCAAACTTTTGTTTTGTCAAAAAGTTTTGACAATTATATCTCAAGAGCTTAAAATCCTTTTGAACAGCGAAAGTGTAAGAAACGGGACCGCAAATCTTTCAAATAAGCCAAAAGTCGTAAACAGTTGAATATTGTGGTGGATTTTAGAATTAACCATCACCAATGGGGCGACAGCCCAAAATGGGTCTCCTGCAGATTTCTGGACAGTGGTCTTTTTTCCAGTGATGCGTTGTCGGCGCCTCGCCCAACACCCTACTACTTGGAGGCGCAGTCCAACTATTCATACTCTTTGCTTACTTCCTGAGACGCACAGGTGTTACTGGCCATTCAGGTTAACTCCATGTTCACTCCTCCTTTCTCAACCTTGGTTTGGGACCGGCTATGGCAGAGTTATAAAGTGCACATCAAAAGAATTTTCAACCTGTCCACATGCGTCCGGTGCGACAATTTTGAATCCCATTTTGATATTTCTTTTTTGAATCGTTTTTCGTTGGTGTAGTTTGGCATGGACAATACGTCTACATCGTTCGCTGCCTATCACCGAACTAATTTTGAATTTACAGAATAAATAGTGTTATAGGTTTTCGAATTATTTGAAACGTATAACTATTAAAAATCAATTTTTTTTTCATTGATTTATCTTCTAGAAATACCAATTAATTATACTATCTATGATACTTTGCAATAAAGTGCTGTTTTCTTATGTAATTTCTCCCATGAAAATCGTGAAAAATTACTTCACTTTGACTTCATATATTATTGACAAAAATTAAAATTTTTTGTAATTTGTTTTATGGAAGATATGCTTTAAGATTTTTTCTACCATTATATTAATGAAAATGACATGCTAACCATTCAAGAAATAGGTAATAAATGCACACAAAGAACACGGATTTACACATTTTAAAAAAATGTTCAAGGGTTGTTCCTCTAATAGCTATTTTTTCAAATACAATTTTGAATTTTTCCTTAATGGGCGACCTAGTTTACAAACCAGCTAATAAAGTAATGTTATTTTATTTTGCTTTTTTGTTGCTATTAAAGTGGAAAATTCACATGAAAACTGCCATAAATCAACAAAATTGCATTTAACGTGCACATGGGGCATTCAGCTTAATTTGGGGAGATTAAGTATTTGGGCCATCTGGTATACCCGATTTTTGCCCAGATACTTCATTTTGGCACATGAACGACCAATTGTGGCACTCATTACTGGAGGTGGCGTTTGGGGACCCAATTTTCAAATATGCAAGACAATTGGATATGAAGCCACCGCCCTTGGAGCTACGATACAACTACACCACTATAAACAAAATAATATTCTTGGTGACTTACTTCAACCTGTCGAAGACTCCCCTGTGTAAAATTATTTCCTTCCTTAAGGGAGTAGAAATTGCTTCGGGAGTGGCTGAAAGTTGGGCAACGAATAATTCAGGTCCGAGAAAATTTGAGGTCTTGTAAAGAAAGGTTCAAATTCATCAAATATTGGCAGTAAACCTGCAGGTTATTTACCAATTTCATCAAATAGATAACTTTCTGCCGATTCGATTTTACTATCTCCAAGCGTTTTGTAAAAAAAAAAATTGTTTGCTAAGCTTTCCGGTTTTTTCTTCAATTATTTCGACAAAGTTTTCTCAGATAAAGAATTTATTTTTATCATAAGTTTAATGCTTTCCTATGGAATTAAGGTCATCCGGATTTACCTGGTCAAAGGACGTTCTTGTTTTTTTTTTGTAGATTTAACATTTTCCGGCAAGTACAGCACAACAACCTCGCAAGGATAACGATGTCCAGAAGCTCTCTACCCCTAGGTCGTATTAAATATTTGGTTGTATGTTGTTTTGTCCGTACTATGAGGAGAGAATATGACGACATGGCAACATCCTACAACTTCAATATATGAATGGTATAAAAAAGTCTTGCTAAGGACTTATTTTTATAACTTGAAATGTGTAACCCCGACTATAAAAAGGAGAGAAAAAACGAGATCAATTGCTTAATGCCATATGACGTTATGGCTTTTAGCTTTGCAAAATAGGCTAATCTTGTCAGGAGCTACGTTTTTCGTTGGTTTTTTTTTTCTCTAAAAATTGTTTAGTTATGGGATGAATAATATACGGGTGTGGAAACTATCAAGATTACCCTAAAAAGTGATGGATAATGAGTTTTTTTGCAACTAGGTCAACTTACATAATCTGCATAAATTTTTTTCTTCTGTAATTGATCCATCTTTTTTTTCCGAGCTATGGTTCTTGTTTCAAGCATTCAAACTTCTACACGTTCTTATTTAGACTGGACGAAATTTTTTACAGTTTCATAAGTTTGAGTCAACCCGAAAAATGTGTATCAATTATGGTACTCTTTCGAGTAACTACCAAATATTTGTCCTTGCAAAAAATATGTATACCTTTGTCAAAACTGTTGACAATTCGAGATCTGTGTAGCTAAAATTATATAGGTATGATCAACTTAACAGTACAAAAGTATTAATTGTCCTTACAGCAGCTGACCAATCTTTGACTTTTCCATCTGGCCACAACCTTTATCTATTCGCTTCATCATCAGACAAATCAAATAGCTTCTTTACATTATAATAAATTCAGGCTACTGTAAATTTTGATACGTAAAAAATTGTTTTTCACTGTGAGAACAATTTATTATCAGTAGCACAAGTACATATGTATTTATAAATTGTGATCGACTGAAAATAGTTTGGTTTTTCTAGAAGTTCCAGAAGAAGTATGATAAGTAAGTAAATGACAACCTTCAAGTACTCAATATTCCTATGTTTTTCCTGCTCCCCACAAACAATTAATTCTTTCTTCAATAGCATCAAATTCTTCATATAAAGGGATGTTAAATAGCTATGTACATACTTAAGAATTTTTGTATTTAACTCAAACGCACCATCAATTTTTTTCCCGGTCTGTCAATGTCAAAACATCAGTCAAGGTTTACTTTTTTATCATAGTGAAGTTCACGAACGAGAAACGTTTGAAAATTATCTCAATTATTCAGTGTTTTATTCAAATATAAAATTGTTATGTCCCTATTGAATGGCCCTATTAAAACACGCAAGTTCTTTTTATTGAAAAATTTTCTTTAGGTTTTAACCACTTTCATCGATGTGGATAAAATCAGCACTAATTGCTTCATCACTCAATCTTGTACTTGTATTTACATATAGAATAAACTCTAAAATTGTAGACCTTTATTTTACAAACCAGACGACGGAATTCGCTCTTTCGGGTCACGCCTTTTTTTTAGCTGACCTGACAGTTTTTCATCTTTGTTATTATACTCAATTGCTTAAAATCTCATCGATATTAGTCCAGTTGCGATAAACACTAAAGAGCTTCGTCTTTCTCAAAACTAAATTAAAAATTTAAGCGTATGTACTAGTGTAACAGGATCTGCAGTATTGTGTAAATTTTCTATTCCTATATGTGAGACTAAATCATTTCTGACGTCGGAGCAAAAAAATTTATGGGGTACAGTACATATTTGTCTATTTTGTACGTCGCCACTACAACCTTACACTAACGCAAATAGGCAACTAACAAAACCAGAGCATATAAGGCAAAATTTCGCTTACTACCGATACAGTTATACTAATACATCCATGACCTCAACACTCACTAGGATGGCTTGATCGATTTTCGATCAAGTGATGATCAAAATCTAATATTTTGAACTTAGTTGTTTCTTTATTTTATTTATTATTTTTTACTTATTTCTATTTTGTTTATTTTTTTTTCTATTTATTTTCTATTTTTCTTATTTTTTTTCTATTTTGTTAATTTTTCTGTTTTGTTTATTTTTTTAACTTTTTTTATTTTGTTTATTTTTTTAAAATTTGTTTTTATTTTGTTTATTTTCTAAAATATGTTTTTTTTTTATTTTATTTTATAATTTTTATTTTTTTTATGTTTTATTTTGTTTATGTTTTATTTTGTTTATGTTGTTTTATTTTGTTTATGTTTTTTTATTTTGTTTATGTTGTTTTATTTTGCTTATGTTGTTTTATTTTGTTTATGTTTTTATATTTTGTTTTGTTTTGTTTTTTTTATGTTGTTTTGTTTTTTTGTTTTGTTTATTTTTTTTCATGTTATTTATTACATTCTATTAATTTTTTATATTTGTTTTTATTTTATAAATTTTTTAATAATAGGATCACGAAAAAAAACGAATAATTAACGCGACTTAAATATTGCGATCATGAAAATATACGTATGACCCAACTTACGCCTTATGGTCAGTCAAGACTAATCTGCTAATTCCAGATATTCCACACAACAACCCATCTCAAACTTTTTCACACATATACCTCCATACCATGCCTCCACTCCTCTAACTCTCTGTGTCTGTAAATGTTTTGGTTAATTAGTTACACATGATACCTACTACAGCATGCACTAACAGCCATTCATACATCCATGCAATGCTATTTAGGCATGCTAACCCGTGCGAGCAAAAAGACCGTATACGATATTTAGTAAACTCTCCCAGCAAGGATTTCGCTGATCATAACATTAAGTATATTTGTTTTTATTTTAATAATTTTTGTTATGTTTGTTTTTAATTAATTAATTGTTTTTTATTATTCTTTTTTATTTTTGTGTTTTTTGTTACTATTTTTTATTTTTGTGTTTTTTATTATTATTTTTTATTCATTTATTATTTCGATTTTTTTTTGTATTTTGATTCTTTTATTTCAATTTGTTGTATTTAGGTTTTTTTATTTTTATCTACTTATGTTTTTCTTTTATTGCTTTATTTTTTTATTTTATTTTAATGTTTTATTTTTTTATTCTTATTTTAAAATCTTCACTTAGGGAGGAGTTAGGGAAGGTCGTCCAGGTTCAAAGTGGAAATGTTTCCGAGTGTGGGTCGTAATCCAATGCACGAGATGCGACTCACACCTGGAAATACGTTTCATCCTTCTTATTGATAATTCCTATAAAAACCGATATTTATACTTTGAGTTGAAGGGCCTCTTTTTTATGTCTTCTAGGTATTCGAGGCTTATATTCAAGATAAGAACAAATTAAATATTAAGTGGAACGCCCTATGCCTTAATTTATTTACGGAAAAAAATTTGTATTCCTTGTCGACAAAAATAAAGCACTCATAGCATCGGTCCAATATACTCTTCCAAAATAGCCTCGATTTACGTCAGAGAGAAATACCTTTCGATCAGAAACTGTTTCTTTCCTTTCGAAAGATTGAATCGTGTCGATAAGACTCCCCCCGACTGTACGCCTTTTTCTCGTACTTAAATATCGAATATCGAAAGGTGCTTGAGTCAATGACACTCCTTATTGGTGTTTGTATTCAATTGGAATGGTTTGATGGATCGGGGGTGGGTGGACGACAGGCTCGAAGAACACACAATAGCTTCAAAATGTTTCCTTTTGCCGCCCGTAACCGAAACGAAATGTTTCGACCACTCGCTGTGTTTATAATATGCAAACCGAAACGATAGGTATGGAGTAGGCACTTATAGAACACGATAATGTTTCCAAGTCGGTAACCCTACAATTGAATATATTCGTATATGTACGATACCGGGTTTCGGGGAGTAGCTAATCGATATAGCGGGACAGGAGATTTTGTCAGGGGGAGTAGAAGCACCGTATAAAAAGTTGGCTTCCATAAAGTACCAACAATATGCCGCCTATAGGGTGAATATATTTAGTCACTCTTCAAATTTATCTGTTTACAACAGTCATTTTCCACTTAAAAGGGATGTTTCTGGTCTTTTATTATGGTTTTCGGTTATATCCTGTCATTTGGGTTTATTTTGGTGGATAATACAAAATTAAACAGCCACAACGTAATCATAATATTACTTTTATTAAATAGCTTTTCTCTAAAAACACAATTTCACAACATAAGCGTTCTATTCCGGTATCACCGCAAACACAAATAAAAACCGTTTACTCAAAATTTAAAAAGTTTCGGCATCACTCCGAAGTAAACGATTCTTGAAATTTCAAAATCTACTTACCTCTTCTAATAACCTGTGCAGACTAGGCGTTTTAAACACGTTTAAGACGGCAAAATGAACGTGTTAAAAAAGTAGTGTTCATACTAGGCAACTCGTTTTATTTTGATACATTATAGCTTGATGTGATTTGTGTTGACAAGTAGATGCTTTAGCAAATTTATGCTTTTTAAATTATATGAAACAAAAACGTTTGTATAGTAGTACAAAATTGAGTTTCTACAGGATTAAATAGTGTCTTGTAAAGTTTACTTCGATTTCCGCCAGGGTGGCAGTACATGTTTTCGGTTAAATGCGTTTTAGTTATGTACGTGATTTAGTAAACGCGTTCGGGAAGCATTTTCAACGCATTTAACTCGATTTAAACTCGTTAATCTCGTAGTTTG
This sequence comes from Beris chalybata, assembly GCA_949128065.1. Taxonomy (NCBI): domain Eukaryota; kingdom Metazoa; phylum Arthropoda; class Insecta; order Diptera; family Stratiomyidae; genus Beris; species Beris chalybata. Next base: position 96,680,890 of record OX421896.1, read on the forward strand.
AACATAGTATAACGATTTAATTCAAGTATTAAAATATTAATAAAACAAAATTTGAATTAGCTAAGTTAAGGATTGTCAAATCTGGGATTGAACAATACCCAATTGCGAAAGTCATCTTTTAATAGGGTTTAATCTTGAGATATAGCAGTTTTCTAATTTCGATCAAAAGTTTCTAATTCTAATGTGGCCTAATATGTTATATAACATATGTAACCTGTTCAATCTCTGATCAAGCATTGTTATTTTAAGATTAGCCCAATTTAATATGAATCTCATTCTTTACCCAAAACTTGACTTCTTTATTGGTTTTACTGATATGTACGAGTACCTACTTATGTGTCAAGTGTTGGTCAAGTGATCTAAATTTCTGCAGACTTCTCCTCGATATTGGCATTATTTTAACATCAGACCAAAGTTTGAGCCCGACTCTAAATGACAATGTCCCCTAAGGCTTATATTCCAGCGAAATGGTACAAAGGTCATATTTTGTCCGGAAATAAAATAATTTTGGCACTATCTTTAGTTTCTTTTATAGATTTCTGCATTTTCAAAATGTTGTTCGCTTGTTATCGGCATGTTAAGTCCAATATTTTGTCTGATAGGTGTTGTGCTAAATACTTTTTAACACACTAATTTGATTACAGATTAGGCTCTGAGTATTACAATTGAAATTTTGATATTGTCATATCTTTAACTTCATTTAATCTCGAAAACAGAAAGTTTATGGCTTATAAGATTATAGCGATAATTCCTTTTATTATACACACGGTGTTTCCCAATACAATCTACAAAAAAAAAGAGGATATTGTGGGGTTTCGTGTAGCCAAAAATGTTATTCCTTGCTGGCCTCGCTCTGTTAATGGCTTCAGCCGTAGGACCGTATTTCTAGAACCACTCATCGCTAAGTAATAATTTAATTTATTTTAAAGGATTTGAGTTCCTCCTTTGATATTGACAACTTTGTCTAAAAACCATGTTTCTCTGAAGAATTAAAAAAAAAATGCAATTGAAAAAGGCATTCTTTTTTTCAAAAATGTAATTTTTAATAATATTGTGAAAAACCCAGAAATTTAGCTTAAAGTTTGTTATAGTTAATTAATTAATTTATTATTTAAGTATTTATTAATTTATTTTATTATAATAATTTATTTATTCTATTTATTTCATTTATTTTATTTATTCTATTTATTTCATTTATCTTATTTATTTATTCTATTTATTTTATTTATTTATTTTATTTTATTTTATTTTATTTATTTTATTTATTTTATTTATTTTATTTATTTTATTTATTTTATTTATTTTATTTATTTTATTTATTTTATTTATTTTATTTATTTTATTTATTTTATTTATTTTATTTATTTTATTTATTTTATTTATTTTATTTATTTTATTTATTTTATTTATTTTATTTATTTTATTTATTTTATTTATTTTATTTATTTTATTTATTTTATTTATTTTATTTTTATTTTATTATACTGGTTTTTTCGAGACAATGCGATTATTTCAAAATTTAATTATGTTAAAAAAAATAGCTTTTTGTAAGATACGACTTTCCAAATTCATCATTGCTTCTATGTACATTCAAATAAATTGAGTCTAAACTTATTCAATATCTAATCAGACCTAAGACATATACCTATATGACAGAATTCGTGAACACACTTTATACCGTTTAGGATAAAAAATTCAGTAATATATTTTAGATCTAATGAGTTATCAAATAGAGTTTTATACTTACACGGGCTTTTTATAAACGCATAAAAACCATGTGGAAGTAAAACAGAGAGAGAGATACCTAAGATACCTATTTAGCGGAATTCATAACATACCATATGTGAAGAATAAGTTACTGCAGAAGAGGAGACAGTGTAACGTATTAAGCGTATATAAAAATATATGGCGTCTCGACTTATTAATCATTTCTTGTCGATAGCAGGAAAACAACAAAAATTAAATATAGAAATTCTGTTATCTCCAAATGGGGGAAAAAAATTGCAAATATATTAACAAACAAGTAATGTTAGTATAATTACGTATTAATGTCTTTAGATGCGTAATAAAGAAATCATTTGTGCACTTATTTGTCCAAGTGTGTCGCTCATTAAAAAAATAACAATTTCTTGTGAATTTAATTCAGTACTTATTTTTCTCTATTTGTTATAATTTTTCAAATTGGCATTGCTGTTTACATATGGTTCTTCGATTCAAATTAATTTTTCCTCTTCGTACGTTAATAAAACGCCGCATTTTACGACAAATATGCGTTCTATTGGCAATTTACTGGTTTTGTCGTCAAGAAAAATATGCTATAAAATTGAAATGGTTCTGATGAAGTTGAAGGTCGTTCTTTTCCTTTTTTCGCCATTTTACTGGAAGTTTACAGAAGACTTCTTATCGGAATTATGTTCATGTCACCCATTCCAAAGTCGTATGTCAAAAGGTTGGTGTCCTTACGACTACGTCGCTTCAAATTTCACTCTTAATATTTATACGACCGTTTTTACTTGGTTCTTTTTTTTTTAAATTGGTTTTTTTTTTTTGGCTTATCTGAAATTGCTCTTTGATCCACGCAGATAACCGTATCGCTTCGGGTGACATTTATCAATTTTAATGATAATAAATAACAATTTTATTTGAGACGTTTGGTACTTGGGGTATACTGCCGCCTTCGATGCAATAAGATACTTTGGTTCAGTTTGAGTTTAGGGCTGTGAGAAAAGTTAAAGATAGGTAAGGCTGTTTTATTTTTCTGTTGCTCTGAGATATCCTCTGAGGGTATGTGGTAGCGTTAGACCTCTTGACGAGGTCAATGTCTTCATCGTAATTATTTTCAAACTTCAACTCGAAATCATAACGTCTGGATTGGTAGACAATTGCGTTTCTAGGCGATTAGAAAGAAAGTAAAAAACTATTGGATAGCTCATCGGACACTGATATATCAAATTTGATCTGATAAAAGCTAAAAGATTTGACGGAATTCGTGAAAACTTGAACCTTACTGTGCATCACCTAGGGGATTCAATATATAGATATGGGCAACACAGTTCATTTGAGTGAAGTACTTCACAACTAATCATTCACTCTAAAGAATTTGTTCAGTTTTCAGCATTTTAGTTTAGGGACCGCGCAGTCCCTGTCTTTTAGAATAGACAGGATTATATCGTGATGCCCACAACACCGACTTCGCCTGTGACTGCGGCAAGGTAGGTCAATCGCCTACGGCTGCCGCAAGGTAGGCAAATCGAGGTCTTCGAACTAGTTCGTTCGTTATGGGAACGCTCTTCCGAACTAGTTTGGCCGCAAACTACACAAACATTCTGTGAAGTACCTACTTCAATTGAACTATTAATGAACAGTTCAATTGAAGTACTTAATTTTATCTTTTCTCTTCTCAGCCGTTCTGTACTCACCCAGTCAATGAGTCGTTTAGTTGTGATGGGGTGTGTGGGTAAGCTTCTCTAAACAGCGGTTCACTAGTCAGTCAGTTCAGTTCTGCTTGTGGGCTTTCAAATAGAATGTCATATTCTTTTTCAACCAATTTCAATTAAGTTTTGTCTTCGCTGTTTGTTTCGGAAAGACGCGGAGTCGGACGAGAAGATTAATTTGTTTGCTGTCTTACTTCTCACCATGTTCGCACAGTTCACTTTGATAGTCTTCGTTATCAATTCATTCGTTTTAAATGTTTTTATTCACCTTTCGAATTGTACTACTGAGTTACTTCACTTACTCATTTCAATGAAATATTTTTTTAGACTAAGGCGAAGTAGTAGTTTAGTACTCGTGAACGACCCATCTCTAATTCGATATGTTTAAAGCCTTTGGAGGTGAAATCGATAACTGATTAGCCCTAAGAAATATATCGGAATTCGTGAAAATTTACATCACCACCTCACACCCCCGTTAGAGGTTGAATATCTAAACAATAGGTACATAACAATTTTGTATTTTGAAATTTTTTTGCTGGTCTGTCAAAACACCAGTCAAGGTTTACATGTTTATCATGGTAAAGTTCACGAACGAGGAACTTTTGGAAATGATCTCAATTATAAGTATAATACAAGGCGGAGAGTAATACCATGGATACATAGCTAATATATGTACAAACCATGGTATTGAAATCATAGTATTGAAACTAGCTACTAGTATCTGATATAAGCAAGCAACGACATTCAGTTGCGATACTCGCCACACAAGTGGGGAATGGCACTACTAGCTGTAAAAAGTATAGTATGGTATACTAGGTGAAATTATCGAATTTGTATACCATGAAACGGCTTCAATACTATAGATGTTTCGTTTATCTCGTATATGCTTAGTATTGGGTGATACACTGCTGGTATTGACGATATTATTTATTTATTAATTTATTTACGGAATAAATCCTTACAATAATAATATAATATATATATATATATATATATATATATATATATATATATATATATATATATAAAATAATGTTATTACAAAAAGGAAAACATAAATAAAAAAAAAAAAATTAACAACTAATACAGCTATGTGACTTGGAAGAGTGACATTAATGTCACGAGATTAATATTAAATAAATCAATACAATGACTATATTTATTGCCTTGACAGACTATCTACATGTCTTGACAGACTATCTTGACCATATTGGGTCTGGTGCATTGGCACGAACATTGGAAACACGAAAATTACCAGACTCAAGAAGACACGGACAATCAATTATATAATTTATAATTTTAAAGAGAAAAATGAGTTCAGATTGCTCTCGACGATCGACTTATGATATCAATACTAGCAGTGTATCTATGGTATAAGGGTAGCTTTATGAAATTGTCTAGTAAACTTAGTAATGAAGCTACAACGACGTGAACGGTCTAAGTGAGTCGATCCATAGTTTGGATGACTGCCATAGTTGCAGTAACCTAACCGACAACGTAGGTCGACATCAAGTTGGAGAGGAACTCAAGTCGAATCAAATCCAACAATTTTATGTAAACAATTTCAAATTATTCACAATCATTGCCAATAATCATCATAAAATGTATACATACACTTAAATTTGGCACGAATAACCTGTTTGACTTGATTATTTACAATATTTTTTTTATTTATATTTTTAATTTAGTATATTATACAACATTTTATTTGTCTTTCCCAAGATCCAAATGCGGTTCTTTACAATTGTATAATTTAAAACAAAGCAAACCTGTCTGATACCACTAAATCATTTTCGCCAAAAATGTAAAATTGATGTAAATAAAATCGCCGACAAAAATAGATAGAGGTACTAAAAATAAGCGTTTTTAAATCTGTGTAGTATCCCATTAAAATTGAACACAATTATACAATTTTTACGATTTAAAATTTAATATGAAATGTTATTATCAACTTTTTTTGATTTATAGCGTAGCTGTAGGATGATCCCACCGGTTCCAGTACTGAATGGTACAAAATTAATTTTTTTTTTGTTCATTTCTTATAATTACAATTCATGGCGCACCTGTAGCGAAATTATTCTACCTTTCTATAAAATTTGATTGTGAGTAAAATGTAGAAAAGTTCAAGTGTGTGTGTGTGTAGCATTTATTATTCGGCTGACTTTTCTGTTCCATGTACAGAAAATTCATTCAACTGTAAAAATTAGTTCGTTAAGGTGGGCTGCATTTGAAGTGCAATTAGTTCAAGCACAAGTTCTTGTATTACATACCTTGCCTACCTTGTCGGTATGAACGCTAAATTGGATTTATGGTTGGCTCTAATTCAAAAAGCAGTGCATCATAGTCTTCGTTTTTTCTCTCTCGCTGTTTTGTTTACTCTGTCACTTTTTCTGCACGACGTATATTACATATTGTATACATATGTATGTTGACGCCGTATGGGGATTATGATAGGCGATAGTTTAACAAGAAAAGTGAGGGCAACTGGTTCTTATGTGACGTTATTGTTGCGCTCTGTTATGCTCTAAAAATAGATCTTAATTTTGCCCTGATTTATTCATTGTTGACGGTTATGCAATTTTAGTTTACCGAGTCGATAAAGGATGAATAGAGTTCGAGTGGGATGATGGTGTTTCCTTGAACTAAAACGTAAACAATTGTAGAAATTGGTTAGGTCTTTTTGTGTTCATAATGTCACTGATATTTGACCTATTTTTCGTTTAGTTCAAATGAACTGCATATGCATACTATGTTGGACATTGTTAGAGTTTGTGTGATATAATTTGCACTGTTGAGCACCTTAAGGGTAAACAGACATGACCCCCATGCAATAAAATTTGTATAGTAAACTTGAAAATTGTTTCTTGTGTTTGCCAATTGAAGACATTTATTTCTAAAGCTATGCAGTCCGCTGTCAAATATTTTACCATTTTCCCTGCTGGATGCTGTGTCAGACAGTGTAATCTTCAAGTTTTTGTTTGTCACCTTAGGTCTGTTCTTTTTGCATACAATGTGTACACTAAGTTACACTTTCTGCCCCAGCCCCAATCATGTTCTTTGTGTCGGTGTAACGTCAGAGGTGGCTGTTCTTTTTGTCGAGTGTAGTGTACTCAGTGTCCACTTATGTAGTAATAAAATCTCGATAAAAACCTATAAAAAATAACATAGTACAGAAATAATTCATTGCGAATACAATTTTAAATCATATTTATCTTTTTATATATAGACATTTTTTGCAACATTATCTTTAGCCTGAGATAATCATTTTTCTTAATTTTCCATGCGGTCTAAGCCTGTCATCATTTCCGTTCAATTTTTCACACTGTAGTCTCGCTATGTTTAGAGTTCGTTCAATAGAATCAGTTTCATCTTATGTTTTTATATACAATTTTTCTGTAGGATATACTTAATGCATTAAAAAAGTTGAAATATTTTAAAAATTTAACAATATTTCGTACGAGCTTTTGAATCAAATATTTTGGATCCATCGATGAGATCACTGATGGATCAACTGATGTTTGAACTAAATGATTACTAATTTCAATGTCTTTCTTTTTGCTTAATGCTCGCCATATCCGCAGTTCTCTTAGAACCCCAATCATACGCTGATTACCTAATAATACTTTGCGTGCCACACTTTTTGTCAAAAATTTTGACAATGCTATGTAAAGGGTTAAAATTTCAGTGCCGGTCACCGGTGACCCCCATGGCATTTGACGTGTTAATTAAAATTTGTTGTTTTTTTTTTTAGATATTTCATTACATTAATATTAATGAAGAATCAAGCTTCACTAAAGCTAGTATTACTCTGTATACCATGCTGTCAAATATTTAAATATTTTAAAAAAATTTGACGAAAAGTTCTATCAAAAAAATTTGACGAAGAGCTCTATCAAATTTTGTCCGTCAAATAAACTTTTCGTAGAGTAATTCAAATAATTTGGCAAATAAAAATTTGACGATTACACTATCTGACATGACTTGTCAGGGAAAATGGTCAAATACTGGACGTAGTGGCATACAAGAGAATAACAAAATAAATACATGATTACAACCCTTCTTAAAAATGTTTAAAAATAATAATAAAGTGCGTGTTGCTATCTAGTTCAGTGCGCTATTACAGTACAAACAACTAACATTTAGCGTTTGATTTATTTATAGTCATTTAAAAACAACTACTTGTTATAAAGTTTTATGTCGTCACTCCTCGAGAAGTGTGCATATGAAACTATTAGAAGACACGCAAAGCTTTTGTCTAAATAAAAGATTATTAAAATTAATTTTTTATGTATACACCCGGACTCCCTATTGTATACATATTTCATTTTTTCTACTGTCAATTTGTCTATTTTAATTTGTTACGCTTTTTTTCTCAATTCATTACTCATGGGTAAATTTGTGGCGCAATATGGTGAATATGACGCCAGTTCTTATTAAACATTTTTCAATAAGAACAAATACGGTGAGAACAGACCCGACTATTCCTTAAGCGATGAATCGATTATCTCATCAACACTTTGACTCATTTTTTACTGATTCAATATTTTCTTCGGAAATGTTATTGTTCTTCTAAGTGCTAATTGCGCGTATTGAAAATTCCGTTAAATTAAAAATTATTAATTGTAAATCGATTCTTGTAAATTTTTACGTGGGTTGATGAATGCTTTCGCAGTATATTTTGAAATTGGAAAAAAAAGGGAAAATACTGTTTTTATTTTTATTTTCGGACTCAATAGATTTTTTTATCTATCAAATTTTTAATATGTCAAAATTAAGTGTCTGCGCCAAAAAAAAGTTGACAATAATTTTGATTATTTTGATTATTTTCCAAACAAATTTGAAACAGCTTTGTTTAGTTATTGGTCCAAATTTAGTGGTATATTGTCATAAGTGTCAGATTAAACCTTCAAATGACAAATGTCATATTAATAATCATTCATCATTATCATTTGTATCAAATAATTGACAACTGACCCATGTAATTATAACTGATGAACCAACAGCATCAAATAATTAATTTTTGTTATACCTACTGGTGGCTTTTCAGTTACAAAGAATTTGAACAACAGTGTGATTACAAGATGATGTGATGAAAATATACGATGATTCCGCAGAGGAAGTGAACTGCAGCAGTTTTGGTTCCGTTTGACATATCTTGGTCTTTATTGTCAATATATGTAATTAAAAAAAAAAACCTCTGTCGTCCTTCTTAGGCCAATAAGTTCTAGAAACTCCATCTGGACCAACCCTCAATAACAAAATGTTGTGTGTCTGTAGAACATCAAGAATTTAGACATCCGATAGCTTAAGCGTCTCTCTAAGATTCAGGACTAGCGCATACTGGAGACTAAACAGTGGGCAACTGTTCCATTGAGCTGCGCACACTTTTATCTGCCCGACTAAACTGTTAAGTCGGTGTTTATGCGCACATTACTCAAACAAGCGGTCGAAAGTTACAGATCACCATTACAGACAGAGTATTAGGGTTCTAATCTGCAACACACTAGACAGATCTATTTAAATGTTATACACAAGATACAGAGAGAAAATTAGTTCTATAAAATTTTCAATTTGATGAGTGTGCGCATCTAGATAATCCGTTGTGAATATGCGATTGTTTAGTCGCACATCGATCGGAAGGAATTTGTCTTTCATATGCAACTATTTAGTTTGGACGAATCGAAACGATCGGTGTGCGCACTTCCATATAGCTGCATAGATATGAGCCATTCAACTAAACTATCGCCCGACAAAATATCTCAGATCTGCGGGCACTCTCAAGTGCACGTTGTCGATTTTATACCACTAGTCTCAATGGCCATTGCCTGGGTTCGGATCCCCGAGAAAAAGAAACACCTACTGACTTACCCTATGTCCTTGAGCAGGTGTTCTTTCCTTTTTTCAGCTGTGACAACGTTAAAAATCGATCAATTAGTAATAAATTGTCGAGAGATGAAGGATTGCTGATAAGGATATGTTTTAGGAGATTAGTTGATCATTAGCGACTTGTGGCACAGTTGAAGCGAAAGTGGCGTTACGTTCAATTTAACCGAAAATGTAGCAACTAAGAACTTCGTCATATACCATATTCATTCCCGATGGCTTTATTGATAAACGAAATCTAAGCAATAAAGTTTAACTCATAAAAATCGACAAATTGGTTTTATGATTTACGATCCTATCTATGTTTGTTAAGCTTGTAAATGGGAGTCGTCCTAGGTTTAGCGACAAATCCCATTTATTTGAACTTGTTTTCACCTAATACAATACTTAATCCGAATTAGTTCGTTATGTCGAATTGTTCTAATCAATAGTTCTGCATTTATGCCTATTACAACTTTATGCTTACCATTTCATAGTATGAATTGGATTAAAAACAGATTTAATCAAGCTTCTACTTCTGTTGTAGCTGCCCTACAATTTTCCGTATAAATTGGTTACGAATATTTGCTTGAATCTAGTATGGTAACAACGTTGCTTCATATCTTAACTTCATAGCTAGATGGATTAATAAAAAAATTGAATGCAGCTACTATTTCCGTAGCTACCAGCTGGCATTAAAAAGTTATGGAAAAATAAGACCATGCTTTCGCTTGACTCGCTATATTTCGGAAGAAAAATTCGACCATACTATGGAAGAATACTAAAACTGTATAACAATTAAGAATTTTGTGACATAAACCGGTTGAAATAATCTATGAATTCAGTAGCTGCCATACAAATGTTCTGAAGAATATTGTGCCTGCGCTCATTTGATTTGCGATATTTTTAGAACCATATTTCTCCATACTAAAACATATTCCGTATTCCATATAAGAGTATTTGGATGGAATCAGGTTCCATTAAGCTAATACTTCTGTAGCTAGCATAGAGATGTCCTTAAAAACTTAGTGCTACATTTTAATTCGCGTGCAATATTCCTCTATTAGTTGGGGTAGCTATTACACGTGAACACGCTAATATTGTACAGTTCCGAAGTGAGTTGAATATATAGGAGTTTAGAGGTTTATATAGGTAAGTACTAGAGTTTTTCATTAAAAAGTGCGGGGATAAAAATAGGTAAAATCAAGATACTCTTTCGAGTAGCTACCATACAAAAATTTTTAAAAATTGGGTACATACTCACATTGTCTCCATTCAGCTTTAATTTTAAAATTTAAATGTGATAGCTTTGTTTTTGCGTGGAGTTCAATATGTGAGTAGGTCTCGGCTGTGCCTGTAGAAATTGTATACGAATTCCAAGAAAACTCCTCCACTTTATTGCAAACAAAGCTCCTAGAATGGAATTTATATTTACATTGAAAAGTCCATCACATGTTCTACATATGTATCTATATTTTAAAGTAGGTACTTAAATTCCATAGGGTTTTAAATTCATGTAGGGGTTCAATACACATTGTCATAGTGAGCTGCTTTCTAGAAAGTGTTCTGCCAAGGTCGATTTTATCGCCCGTATACTATTAATTCAAATCCAACTATGCCATACGCTAACTTAATTGCACTCAGATAAATTTTTGTGTCTTTTGAATGGTATTTGACATTGACTACTTCTTAAGAAGCTTTTAATAACGAGGATTTTTATGCTTTATATGATATTACCACACCCTTCGAGCATCTATGACAAATTTTGTCTAAGCGTGAAATTATATGGCATATGAATGGAAACATTGAACAGAAAAACAACAGTATCCGCACCAGTATATGAATGGAAACATTGAACAGAAAAACAACAGTATCCGCACGATAATTAACTTTTAAATAGTGATGAGATGAAAACGGGTTCGAATTTGTTTCGATGGAAAGGTAAATTCAGTCTTGTTTCTTTGGTAGTTTCCATGCAAATGTGCTTAGAAAATGCACTCGTAATTATTTGACGGAATACAATGTAATTTATTGTTTTAATCGTTTGGCTCACATACAAATAACCTTATCGCATGAAAACTCGAGAACGCATTTTGTTACCGACAGATAAATGATATTGCTGTCATTCAGCTCTTAACACATTGATAGCCAGTAATGTTTCCGTATGAGCTTTGGATATGATAAATAATAATCACGTAATGATCACATGACAGACACTTAAGAACAAATCCTATAGTAGTTTAAATGCTTGGCCCTCTGTAATGTATTAAGGCCGGTTTACATGGTGACTGTAAATAATTTTTACTGAGATTGTGAGAGAGAAGGAAAATCTCTTATGAGAAATTGATCAGGAGTGAAACGAACAGATATTATATTCAGAAAAACATATTGACGATATTTCTGTGAATCTCATTTTTTGCATTAATATGAAAAAAAGTTTACCTGCTGGGAAATATTAGCATAAAATATGCTTGACAATCAATGTGTTAAAACAAAATTAATTAAAGACCTTAATCTTTTCATCTATAGTATGTCGATAGTAAGCATTCAAAAATGCTCTTCAATCTTTTAATTTACCACTCGCACGATAACTTTAGAATACGTATTTCTACAAATCTTATAAGTAAGGGCAGTGCATCAGATAAAGGGCTTTTACAGCACTATGTCTCAGAAGAATTCATTTGAATGTTAAACTATGTTTTTAGGAGGGTCATTCCACCAAGAATCGCCAAAAATGACCTTACCATCGCGAATATTTTTAAAACTTTGTTTACTTGAGAATTAGTAAAAAAAATAATATTATGTATTATAATTTTGTTTTCTATGTAATTTTTTTTCAATTATAGTTTATTAAAGATTTCGTGAAAATATTATCCGAGTATCTTTGAAGATGCATATCTTCCTTAATTTCTGTCATAAAATAGAATCAGGGTATTTAAAGGGAAGAAGGTTGGCACAAGATAAGAAAAATAGAATAAAAGTATTCTGGAAAATTTTTGTCATTTATTCTGGAATGTATCAAAAAACATTTCTTTAATATATTTTAGATTTTCATATATTCTATTTTATTGTTTTACTTTATTATTTTATTTTAAAACATGTCAAAATTTAAAATTTTTTTTTAAATTGTTTAATAAATTCATTATTTTGTATTTGAGATCTCAAATCGACAAATATCAGTAGTTCTCAATTATTTATTTACTCGTAAGACACAGGTCCGGGAAAAGTTATATGAATAAAATGTGCGGCGATGATTTAGCTAACAGAATTATTTGTACACTTTAAAATTATTAGGCATACAAAATTTAATTTGAAGTTTTTCGGTATTCGAGCATAACTTAATTAGGTATTCTGAGTGATTCTTAGTGATTACAGTGAGTATTGTGAAGCTAAATCAATTATTTAATAAAGAAACCACCCCTGAGAGCAACAGAACATATTTTATTGCAAAGATGTCGTGCGGAAAGTTATTTCCCTGTCAGTTTAGCTTGAAGCGGGTCCACGTTACGTTATTGAATGGACCGATTCAAATATACATACATACATACATTTTGTTGGAAGTTGAAGTTTTACCAAACTAAGTTGAAATGTTTTGGGTTCTGGATGATGACTGGCAATACCTTTATAATCTACTATCAAAATTTTGTTGTAGATCTTCAGTTAAGGACCGTCTTCAAAAAATTATTCCCTGAATTGGGAACCAGGGATCTTATGTTTTATCACAATCAATATAAATATTTGATCAAAGTGATTGGGTATCAAACACTTAGTCAAGTACGTAGGTGTGGAGGTAACTAAGAAACTAAATTTTCCTTCTATCCTTCTTTCTCCACCTCCCCCAGTCACTCTATCCCTTTCAATTTTTCAATTTCATTACACCACTGGTTGAAGAAATATGTCTTCCTAAAAACTTTCGTCTCAATAGTTTCCCAATGTGCCTTTTTTTGTAAACAATTAGTCATTTTCGCTATCAATCGGTTAGTTATCTGTTAGTTATATCGGTTAGTTATATGTTTCAAATACCGGTTAACTTCTTAGGATAAAAACCCTGTATTTTCTGCTTTGCTTTCAAATTCGACAACTATACTTATAACTGATATAGTTTTGAAATTGAATCACCCCAAACGGAACGTTTATTATTGCATCGCAAAAAAAAATGATGCTGTTAATTTCGAGAAACTCCACTCATAAGCATTTTCAATTATACGATTCTTGGGACTGCACATCTCGAATCTTTTAAGTCAATTAGAACATAATAAAAATCGTGTGTATCTACGCATTATGGCTCTCGATATGATACATGGTGTCTGGATGTCATCAACTAATAGATCACGTCAATGTTAACCAATTGAATCATACTGTCAAGTGGTTACATTTTATTTGATGACGCTTCCCCTTCTAAGGCATTGACCATACTATCGCTGTTATTTCTTCTGCGAGCAACTTGCTAATTGAGTTCTATAACACTTTGAAAATAAAACAACACTCTTGAAAAATCATCGGCACCATTGATTAATAATGTGAGAAACATATGCACTGACTCATTCACTTTAATAGCTTTATATTGTTTAAACAGTATTTTTTTTTTGATTATCAAAAATTAGAAAAAACATTAAACATAGAATTGGACAGAAGTCTTTTAAAAGATACTTTAGATGAAAACCTTATTTGAATTGATTTCTTGAAATGTTTAAGAGTGTGGAGCGAAGGGGTCATGCAGAAGTTTAAAGAGTCTAGTTATTATGAAATTGTTGTTTTTCCGTATTTTAAATTGGAGATTTTAGAGAAGAAAACCACAAACACCAGCACAACTGAACTTTTGACTGACTAGCATGTGGCTACTGAACTTCTAGTTAGAGAAGAGAATACAGGTTAGTGAACAGTTCAATTGAAGTACTTCACGACTTATGACTGCTGAAAGCTGAAGGGCAAAACGGGATCAATGATGAGAACAGTTCAACTGAAGTACTTCACGACTAGTGACTGATGAAGCACGAAAAGGGATCAGATGATGAGAACAGTTCAATTGAAGTACTTCGCGACTAGTGACTCATGAACGGTAAGAAGAGAGGAGATGAAAAGAGCAGTTCCATTGAAGTACTTCGCGACTAGTGTCTCATGAACGGCGAGAACAGAAGAGATGAAAAGAACTGTTCAATTGAAGTACTTTTCTTTGAAAATGAATGATTAGTTCTGAACTACTTCATTGAAATGAACTTTTTTGCATAGCTCTACTATCTAAACACATTTACGGACACAAAACTTACGAAAAGGAATAACCGATGTTTCTGCTTAGTTCAGAATGGGTTCATTGAACGGCGAGAAGAGAAGAAATGAAAAGAACAGTTCAATCAACCTACTTCACTGATCTAACTCTTTGAAAATGAATGACTATAGTTGGGAACTATTTCATTGAAATGAACTTCTCATCCCATCTCTATTTAAACACAGTTACTGACGCGAAATTTACGTAAAGAAATAACCGATGTTTCTACTTTGTTCAGAATGGGTTCATAAAAACTTCCAATTATCGAAAATTAAAATTGTAATGAAGTTTTTTTTTCAACTCTTCGTTCTATTCATTACAAATTGATTGCTTCGGATTAACCCAATAATAGTCGAATCGGTTTCATCTAAACCCTAGAGAGCTTAGAAATTTCAATTATTTTCAGTTTCAAGGAAAAAAGACTGTAAATCGTCTTATCAATAATTCGAATAAAAGTTAACGCCACAAATTAAATGGGAGCACCAGAAAACTTGATATACTTAACCGAATTTTCGGTCATGCTTTGTAAATATTGCTAATGATGATTCAATTGCAAATTGTAGAAATGAAAAAAAAAAGTTGTTAAGTGATAAGAGGAGAAAATGTGACTGTGGTCATGTGATATTTGAAATATTTGATGAATTGAAGAAAGCTTAATTGTTTAGAAGAAACGGAGACCAACAATTTTTGGTTCTCTTTAGGTTAAAATATTGCTCAGGTTACGGCAGAAATTTAATTCCGCCATATGTAGTAGCCAAAACACACCTCTTTTAAGCGACCATGTTTCATGTGTACACAAAAATAATAAATTTCTTGGTTAGAAAGTATCTATTCGAGTTGGAGTTCAACTTTTTAGCTTAAACCAATCGGAAATTCGCTTCATTATCAGCTGCAGTAGCCGGCTATACAGTTTCTTCGAGGAGTAACATTATTGTAAATAAAAACAATCTATAAGTAACGCACGTACGCAATAACATCTTTAAATTACCGCATTGTGTCTTCAGCTCGCTATTTCGAAAGTCTGAGGTGTTTTATATTGACATGATTTAGATTTCTAACATCAACTTGATACAACAACATATTCACACATATGAATATGATTGCTATCACAATCTTATGCAATAATTTTAATCTGAATAATGTGTAATAATAATAAAATATATTATGCACGTTGTTATTGACTTGTGTGTGTGTACTGTACGTGTTAACAATAAGCTTAAGATGATAATTTGTTAAGAACACTATTTTCAGAATTGTGTAGTTGATCTTTGAGATTATTTTACTAATCGGAATAAGACTGTGTGGTAAGATCTCATATTTTGCGTTGTTGTGATGTGATATTACCGCAATGGAATCTATTACTCTACAAGTGAGCTTATCCGATCGAATGTCGTTTTAAGTTGAGAATTTCTATTCATTCAATATTTATGGTCTGTCGATTTTAATACGGTTTTGATTGTAGAAATAAGTGTAGAAATGGATGAAATTTATTCGTTATATTGAAAGGAAAAGAACAAACCGTAATTTGGGCTGCAACTGCATGAACGCCACTGCAATATTCATAGAAATATTATATTTATTCCATTCTCAATTAGAAAACCAAAAAAGTAAAAATATTTATTGTCGAATTGATTCTTGATTATCAAAAACTATAATATAAATATAATATAAACTATAATATAGTCAAAAACGTTATTTTTTTTTGTAAACATTTTGTTTTTATAAATAGTGATTTTATGAGGGAGTAAACTATACCAAACACCTTGGCAGAAAAGATGTCGAATAATGAGATATTGCCACATCTTAAATTAAAAGTTAAAAAAAAAAAAAAAAAAAAAATTTAAATTTAAATTTGATATTTCAAAAAATATAGGCTCAAAATTTCAAAATCAGTGCAGTTTTTATTCATTTATTTATTATATGCATTTTATTATTATTTTATTATTTTTATAATTATTTGACTATTTTTATTATTATTTTATTACTAAATTTGATTAAAAGTTTTTGAAACGTATAATTTTTTTTATAATATATGTATCTAATAATTATAAAAATAGCGGATAAAGAATAGTGGATGGAGGATGGAGAATGGAAGATGGAAGATGGAGGGTAGTGGATGATGGATAGAAGATGAATGCTGGAGTATGATGGATAGAGGATGAAGAATAGAGGTTGGAGTAACGGGAGCAACGGGAGTAACGGAAGTAATGAAAGTAACGAGAGAAATGGAAGTAGCTGGAGAAATGGAAGCAACGGGAGAAATCAGAGCAACGGTATCAACGGGAGAAATGAAAGCAACGGGTGAAATGGATGCAACGGGATTAACGGAAGCAACGGTAGCAACGGTAGAAATGAGAGCAACGGAGTAATAGAAGTAACGGCAGAAATGGAAGCAACGGGATCAATGGGAGAAATGGAAGCAACGGGAGTAACGATAGTATAGTACCAAACAAAGTGAGCGTATCCGTGGTACGCGGCTAGTAACATATAAATCATAAGCTTATCTATTCCAAGGAATCGATTTGTATATTACTCAATTTTTTACATGTCCTTTTTTAATTTCGATAACATTTTTGTATGTTCTAGTTGCCCAAAAAATTTACATTTTTTTTTCAATTGCTTTTCGTCCTACAGCGCTGCAAGCGATATGGGTATAAATTATGTCATAATGTTCATGCAATTTCAAATGATATCTTCTTATTGAAAAGCATTTTAATTTATAAAATAAAACATTTTATTCGTTGATATGCACATATGTACCATAATATCGCATAGAACTATCTCATATAGATTACGCCAAAAAAAATTAAATTATTTAAAGGTATATTACACTCATTAGCTTTAATTATAATTTTTACCGTGACTCATTTCCGTTCCAAGGCATCCATCAGAAGAACGTAGAAAATTGCTAGGGTGAATAATAGTTAATTAGACAAACAATAATAATAATGTTGAAAATGTAGATAATTAAAGAGCAAGCAAAAAGATATGTATGTATGTCGAAGTCACATAAATAACGAAACTCAGTGGCGGCTTGCCACCTGAGCCTGGTGACAATGCGCCGAAATTGTATTTCTTATAGTAATTGATATCATTCTTATCAAATATTAACAGCGCTAAGGTATTTTTAATTCGTTACTTTGAACAGAAAAATTTATAATATATCGTTCCTTATTACAAAAATTAATTTCCATTTTGCCTCATTTTTTTCGAAAGTATGTCCCCTCAAATCAGATCTCCATTCAACTTCTTAAGAAACCACAAATACTTCTAGGTCTAATGACTAATGGGACTAATTATGGTGTACTCGCCCAACTAGTGAATGTCTCGTGATTAATCCTAGAGTACTTTTCAGGGAGGTTAGAAGACCTCGTTTTCTGTTCCTTCACCCATAACAGCAATTTTTTTTGCAAGTGGTTGCACCGTGCACTATCAAAGCTCTATAAAAATTTCAGCCTCAACGTAAGCTGTTGATAAGATTTAGAAACCAAAATTTTTCCTCTAAAAAACTTGCCCCACGTTCCCCCTCATACCACTTCAAGGGGACCCTTTTGAAAAATGGCCTTTTTTACCAGCTTGAGAGCCTTTTCGAATATTCGGAGGAATTCGATGAAGAGCGAGAAGTAGGGGAGCGATCAGTATTCATATATTGGGATTTGGGATATTGTGGATATTGGATATTGGGAGGCGTGACTTTCCTCCTGGAATCTGAATCAGGGTAGCATGTAACAATATGTTCCGCTCCTAACTTTATAACATGTTATTTTCATATTGTTGCCAGTTGTGTGTATTCTTTTAATCCTATCCGGTTTACATATCCCTTATTCGAGTTCATTAATAGGCTTAATATGGTTTAAATATAAGTAGACTAGACCGTTTTAGATTAGCACTTCACATAAATACAATTTACACTTCGCTATGCCCTCAAGACCTTACGGCTATTTAGTTGAAAACATAATGGGCTTATCCAATTTCACTTAATTCTGAAGGAGAACGAAATTTTAGAATCGTATGGAAAGGGGCTATTGTATCTTAAAGGATATGTGACTTAAAAACTTTTACTTTGTACAAAAAACTGATTTTTGTCTATTGATTTAAAATCTACAATTTCCCTGAATTGAAAATTATTCTGACCAATCGGTTCCAATGAAATGTCTCTCTATTAGAAAACATCGCTTCATTTATATTTCATGGATGTGGTAGTTGTCCGGATTAGCTCTACAGCTCCTTCTATGGCTTGAATTTAAGTAGTAATCCTTTTAATGGCTAATCGATTCTTTTCTTTCGGTTCGTTCAATCATTTAGGGTGAAATAACAAATAATGAGGGTTCGTTTTCGAGAAAAACAACTCAGTTTATTCTCACACAACCTTGTACAACAGTTCAATGAACGGATCATACGTTTCCTTTCTCATATTTATACTAAACGAATTCGTTCATTAGACCATAAAATTAAAAGAAATTATTTTATTTACTCATAATCTTTGGATTATCACAAATAATAACATTTTTTCTTTTAAAAAAATATTCAATAAAGGATGAAAAATGGTTCTACATTTTTTTTATTTTTATATCAAACCTGAAAATGACAGAAAGATTGTTTTAGCTATATATCGTATATTCCGCGTTTTGTTTCTTTATTGCATAATGCTTGAAATTCTCAGTCCTTTCGAACAATAGAAAATCTATAACCCAATCAATGATTAATGGGTTTATTTTACATTATAACAAAAAAAAAAAAATATGACACGCAAAAAAGGGATATACATACTTTGAAAAGTGAGTTTTCGAATTTTCCATTAATCTTTATTTGACAGAAAATCAATTTCATCTACAGGAACAATGACCGCATATTTTGTATTGAAAACAGCTTTTTATTCTACTTCTAAATTATTTTGTTAATAATTAATGACTTTTTTTTAGTTTCATTGGCAAGTGTAGTCAATATTTTGATTTGTATTTACACTGTATCCCACTTTATTTTTATTTATAAGTACTATATTTTCGATGTCAAATGCAGTAAGATATTTATTTCGGCCAATTTTGAACATTTCAAAAGTGGTCAAATTTGTGTAGTCAAATATTTGACAGCATTCGAAACTGCTATATAACCTATAGACAAAATTTGAAAAATAGATATTACTTCTTGTTGTTTTGAAGCCCTGAAATTCTGTTCGACCAGACTCTACACATCTAGTAAAAATGGTGAAAAATGTCAAATAGTTTTAAAATGCAGTCAAATGTACAACGTCTAAAAATACATTTCGAGCTCTAATGCATTCTTTAAATCAAAGCAGGTTAATAATATACGAAACAACAATAAATACTTTGCATGTGACTTTAGGATTGCACCTGTTTTAATTGTCAAAATGTATAAGTGCAGAGAATGATCCTTGTAAGTTTTAGTAATCGAATTCAAAGTTCGGTTCGGTTCTTTCTACATCTGTATAACGTAAATGTTTTGCTTTCAACATGTTTATTAAAAACATTGTATGAATCATGATTTTTGGCAAATATAAATTGACCCCTTTATTTTTTTTACTCGTTGAATTTATACACTTTTATTTATAGTTAAATTGCATTTAATTCCGCAACAACCGATTAATTTTCAGCACAATACTAAACACTTTGAGTTCGACATTCGCCACTTCCTCACATCCTAAACAATTGTTCCTTTAAATAGCTTGAAGGAAATACAAACAATCCTCAATTTAAGTTTCCGATTTATTCGTTTAATTGAATATTGTTTTTCCTTCTTGTTATTTTTTTTTTATTAGACAGGATCGACATGAAGCAGCTGTATAAAATTTTGACAATTTGCCAAAATTTATTTGACGTATTTGTTTACACTACAATTGAAATCACCACACGCCAAAAGCGTTCAGTCTTAAATTAAATTAAAACTTATATTTAAGTGTAATATTGTTTATAAGAATGTTCAGGACAGTCGAGAATTTGATACTGGACAGGTTTTCTTCGGGCGATTTTATATTAATTGTTTACGTGAAATCTTAATGGCTTATACTAAAAACAAAAAAAAAACCCTCAAAATTAATTTGTATATACAAAATATGCTTGAGCATGTAGCGTTCCATTCACTTAGCGTTTTCTTTAAATAGAGAGATTTGATGAAAAGTATACACCACATAAAATTGAAAATTTTATTACTCTTCGTGATATTCTAACCAAAATTTGGTTGCAATTGATTATTTTTGTTTTTATTCTCTGTTGGATTTTGAATTTGTTTTGATTATTTTACGAGCTATTTCTCAACCGAATCGGCTACTGCATGCTATTATGCATCGTACTGAAAAGGGCAAGTGGTTTAAATTTAGACCTAGTCAAGGGATTTCGCCGTTTTCAATTGGATCCGCATCTCATACTAGCATAAATAAACTAAATGTATGTTTTCAGCTGGCTAGTGTCTGCAAAGCATATGTTGCTACAGTATGACACTTCTAGATTTTGATATGACAAACTAATGGCTTTGCTATTTGAAGTTATTTCATATTCGGATTCATAGTCAGTCGAATTAATAAATGGAATGGATTTATTTTTTCCTTCGTCTTTCTTTCTTCTCTTTCGTCTTTCCGTCTATTTCTATCACTTCTTCGTGTTTCTCTTTACTCTTCACTTTGTTTCACCGTTTCCATCCAATGTTTTTTTTTGTCTTTTATTTTCCATTGTTCTCTCTGTTTATTTGTTACCTCCGACTTTCTCTTTTCTTTTTTCTTTGTGTCACTATTTCGATCACTCTCTTGTTTCTTTCGCTTTCCCAACTTTGTTCTTTTCTCCGTCCTTCTCTTTACTCTTTTTCGTACCATCGTTTCCTTTTTCTTTCACTTTTATACCTTCTACTTGATTCTCTACGACTTTCTCTTTAGCTCTTTCTCTCGTCTCTTTTGATTTCTTCTTCTTACTTCTCTCTTTTCCCTCTCTTTTACCTTTCGGCTTTATTCTCTCTACGGCTTTCTCTTTGCCTCTTTCTTTGTTACACGCTTCATTCTGTATTTATTTTTCTCTCACACTCTACTCTCTCTTTTGCTCTCCTTTTTTCTTTTTCCCTTCTTTGTTCTCTCGGAATTTATGTTTGCTTCTTTCTTTTGGTGTTTCTTTTTTTCACCTTTATACTCTTTACCTGTTTTCTTTACGCTTTCTCTTTACTTCTGTCTCTCGTCTCTTTGATTCTTCTTATTTTCTTTTGCCTTTTGGTCTCTCTCTGGCTTTCTCTTTGCCTTTTTCTGTGTTACACATTGCTGTATTTATTTCTCTTTTACGATCTCCTCCTTCTTCCGCTCTCCTTTATCTTTCTCCCTTCTTCGTTCTTCTCTCCGAATTTATGTTTCCTTCTTTCTTCTTATCATCGTTATCTTCGTTATTTTCTGCCTTTCTATAAATTCCTTTCTCTATTTTTTCTCTCTCTTTACGAATCCCTTTTTTATCTTTTTGATATTTTTTTTTTAAGTTTCAGTTTAAGATCCAACATTTTAACCGTTTTCCGAAGGACTGTGGATAGAAAAGACATTGAACGTTCAGAGCAGAAACACCAAAAGTAAGAAGAGTATAGGCACTTACAATTATTTTGTCCGTTGTCCATCGAACACCTTCATAGTCTGTTTTCACACCAAGCACTTCACAAACACGCCGCACTCTTAACACTAATCCATTAATAAGAATTTGTACGCTTATTGTCAGGACTTTAATAATAATTTATAAGGATTAAATTAAACCGATTCCGTGTGTGGAATGTGACATTGTGCGATTAATTAAATTCACCAAGAGGTCCGTAGATTCTAATACCTGCCAGTTGTGGCTTCCATATGTGAATTAATCAAAATGTCGATGCATATTATGTTTCAAGCACTTTGTTTGTTGGTATTTTGTTCTTTACAAAATTTTTAAATTTAGTCTGGAATAGTCGTGGGAAATCGTTACATTTTGTACGAAAATTTAAGTCTGTGTGTAATGTAGAGACAGCATGTTCAAAATTATCGATACATCTTGGTGTTTCTGTGCATTTTTTTTAGAGTTTCATCGCTATATGCAATAAAGGGAAACTACACGTAGCTCTGCCCATACAGTTTATCCAAGGCATTTACCAATAGGGTTGTTAACCCTGCTAAACTAGCTTTTGTGTTGATCAATTGTGTTTTTGAATTGCGATCTGATCCAGTTGAAAAAAAAAACACACCTGGTGTAACATACAAAAATGATAAAAAAAATTTTGGTTGAAACTGAGAATAAGGCTTCTAGTTTGTGATTTTGCAAGAAGTTGATATGCGAAATTTTAATTTTTTGCAACGTTTGTGCGTTGTTATATTCGACATGTAAGTATTATACTAATTAGAGTGAAACTTTTTTTTTAAATTGACCAAGTATGTATCTCTAATACAATACCGTTGTATCTATTTCTTATTCTTCAATTACGCAGAGAAACTAGTACGATTCGTATCCAAGTAATTTGGATCGAACAATTCAATTTCAATAAAAATTTTACTATTCAACTATGCGTGACTTTTTTATTGCGATGTTCAGCTACGAAACTTATTGAATAATTTATTTTGATTTTAGACAGGGAGCTTACGTGTTCGATTATTTTATCTTATTTGGATCAAAATCGAGTTCATACATTTGTTCAATTCTCGTTAAAAACATAAGTGTGTAATTACGTTCGAGGTTTTTTTTTCAAAAATACCTGCCATCGTTTTCCCCCACAGGGAACGTATTTTACTCGATTTTATTATTTGCATTGTATACGTACGAAGGTACTACGTCAATAGGTTATTAAATATGCTCGTCCCAATTTATGTCTAGTGTAATTTTCTTTAATATTGTAACTACGCATTTGGCTTTTTTTCGGGTATATTTTCTATCGCTGCTAGTGGCCATATAAACGAACATCAAGTGGCAATTTTTTTTAATCTGCTGCGGATTAATAATGAAAATATCTAGGAGTAATTTCAGTGTCGGTGTACCGGTCAACATGTGCGCTGCCATCACTAATATTTGGGGTTGTCGTAAAATAATTAACAACTTGAATTTGTTTTTTTTTCAGCTATTTTTAGAAGGCTAAATGATTAGCGCGCCGTGTATCGTTCAGCAGTAATTTGTCGTTATAATAAATTTATGTTCACTGAAATGTGTATTTAGTGGACTATCTACTAAATTCGTGAAGAAAAATTACTAATCCGTGATCGAAACTGGTCTAGTTAACTGCTTCTAATTTATTTCAACATTTCACACTTGTAAAAAGGGTAAGCCCCTACCACTACCTACCCCAAGTTTAAGTCGAGTTTATAGTATGACACTGTATGCCATGAACATGATGTCAAAAATTTGACTAATACAATTTGACGAAAAAAATTTGAGCAAAAACTTGCAATTTGATGAAAAAGTTCTGTCAAACTTTATCCATCAAAGTAGATCTTGTGTAGCACAAAAAAAATATTGTGGCAAACAAAAATTTCAAGAATACCATATTTTAGAGCATTTGCTAGGGCAATAGTCAAATGTTTAATAACGTGGCATACAGTGTACAGCTAGTATTACACTGTTTGATCAAGTGGTCAAATTGCCGTAATAAGCAATGCGAAGTAGGCGAATACAAATTAATCTCACAGTATTGGCTCGGTCGCATTGCTAATTACTGTAATTTGACCGTTTTGTCAAACAGTGTTAAGCTATTATTACACTGTATGACCAATTGGTCAAATTGCAGTAATATGCAAGGCGAATACAAATACATCTCACAGTGAGATTTATTTGTATTCGCCTACTTCGCATTGCATATTACTGCAATTTGACCACTTGGTCAAACAGTGTAATACAAGCTTAATACCAGCTTCATACTAGCCGCTAGCGTTAGCGACTAGCTAGTATTATACTGTATAGTATGTCATGTCAAATTATTCACTTACTTTGAAGTTGTGTTGTCGTTGCAGGACTTCAACATCTTTTATTATCCTTTTATCCTTACTGCAAAATAATTTTAAATAGCTGTTGGGCAGTTTTTTTTTTAAAATGCAAAAAAAAAAAAAAAACCAAAAAAAAAATTAAGTGTTGAAAGAATGTCAACTAATCGAAATTGAAGATACTTGAAGAAATTTAATTTATTTATTTATTTATTATATTTTACATGTATATTTCTACAATTTACATGGGTATTTCTACATGTTACATGTATATTTCTACTTTTTACATGCACATTTCCACATTTTATATTAGGATTTGATAGAAGCCATGCTTTATCGAGTGCAATAATTCGGAGATTAAATGGATTTCTACACTTTATATGTATATTTCTACATATTCCATGTATATTTCTACACATGACATGTGTATTTCTGCACTTTACATGTGTAGTTCTACACTTTACATTCTATGTCAGGAATTGATGAAAGCCATGCCTTATCGTATATAAAATATATTTCTATACTTTACATGTATCTTCCTACACTTTATATGCATATTTCTATACTTTACATGTATATTTCTACACTTTACATGTATCTTTCTACACTTTACACGTATATTTCTTCATTTTCTAACAGGTTTTGATTAAAAAGCTATGTCTTAATGACAGGAAATCACAGAAACAATTGTTTTTTAATATGACATACTTATCTCTAGTTGTGTAAAAACTTTATTGATAATCTGTCCAGCCATTTTCATGGACTTGATGTACGAACCGACAATCCGTCACAGATTTAACACATTCAAATTTATTAACAACACAAATAATGAAGTTTTCCATGTATAGAATAATATCATTAGTAATATGCAATTATGTTATTACGTTTATAAAAAAGAAGAAGCGACCTGAACGCGCAAATATTTGCAGTGAAACAAACCATAGCCACAAATGTAGGTTCACTTACAATACGAAAGCGTAATCAATTCCGGACAACGTACGAATATGTAATAAATTGAATAAATTGCTCGCATTAAATCAAGAACAAAATTGTTGTTAGATGATTATGTCAACAGTATTATTCGAAAAAATTTACGAGCACAATTTGTCGGTATCATTTTGATGAAGATTTAAATTATTAGGGGGCGGCCAAGACAGTTTTTTTCATCTTTCGAACTTATCTGAACAACTATAGAAGCTAGCGATTTCGATATAATTTCGATTTGATTAATTGGGCTAATTGGTTTTGAATGTGAAGAAATACATCAATGATTTGATTTCCGTTTTTGCAATATGTATTCGAATCATTCATCACAGGTGGAAATTTCAATTATTGTGCAGATCGAATTTTGTTTGGATTGAAACTTGTCGAGAAAAATATTTGGTCAAAATTAGAATGGAATTAAAAGTATGTCCATATTATCAAAATACGCATAGATTGAAGGCTCTATGGAGCATGATGTACATATTTTTTAAATATTACAAAAAAGGTAGTGCGGATCTATGAGGTATAGCACAATAGAGACTGGTCGAAGTACTTGGAGGAATCCCTCCGTCTCCGATGAAATCTAATCTAAGGTAATGCGGATACTATGAACGAAAAGATGATGAATAAAAATAAACATCAGGCTAGTGTAAAAATGATTAAATTTGACTCGATGTAATCGTTCATCACTATGATGAACAATTGTTCATTAATTTCGTGATTTCTTTCGCCTACCGGAGTATTGTCAGATATTTAACATTATTTCTAAAATTCTGATCTTATACCGCAAATCTTTGAAACAATCGTTGTATTTGTACTAATAAGTATAAACAAAATTAATAATTTTCTTGTGGTCAAATATTTGACAGACTGGGCATATAGTCTAAAACGAATTGTTTCCAGAAATTTTTGTTTGTTCTTACTAACCCTTGACAAAGCTTGTTATACCTGAAATGTTTTACTAATTTGTTACTTAATGTTTTACAGTCAAATATTTGACAACGGTGAATGCTTCCCAAAATGGGTGCTTAGAGTATTTTCAAATCAATTATTGGATCATGGAACAAGCAAATCGTATGAGCGGTGTCTTTTACCTAAACAATTTTAATAAATTTTATACCATTTTTTTTTGTTGTCAAATATTTGAAAGTTTGGCATATAGTGTAAAACCAATTGTATCATTAAATTGCTTGTTTTCACTAACCGTTGGCAAAGCCTAACTGGATTGACGGCACTGGTGTCAAATATTTGACAAAGGTGATATGCAGATTCCCTACTACTAAACGCTGAACAAAATGTGTGTTTAAATTATTTCTAATTAATCATTGGATTATGAAACATGAAAATTGTATAACATAAATGTTGATGTCATCGATAAGGCTTTTTTAACTAAAAATATGGAATGATTTATGATATTATCAAATATTTGGCAGCCTTGCATTGAAACTAAAATTTTTGTTTGTCAACAAATTGTTTTTACTTACAGTTAGCTTACTGGTACTTATACCTGAAAACTTTGACAAAAATGTTTGTGAGTTTGTCGCAGTGAAATAATTGACATCGGTGACAAACACTGTAACTACTGAAAGCAACAAAGTGGCGCTTGCAGAATTTCTAAATTAATTATTGGATAATGGAAAATACAAATCGTATATGAAAGCATGGCAGCTGCATACAGCATTTCATTGATTGTATCATGTGTTGAAATGTGTGTTCATTTAAAATCTCTAGTTTATTAATATTAACGAATTCAAAATATGTGTACCTAGTTATTCACCCGTTTTATTGTCCGTGTTTTCTCATACTAATATATGGTACCCTTTTTGCGTGTGACCCAAATGTGGCCAATTTCGTTTTATAATCAATGCCATCTATGAATGATCATACGAACAACACTGCCATCTGTGTTATGAATGCGAAATTTCTACGCAGGGAATACTGAAGATGGAATGATAATTATATAATTAAGTCTGAATTATGCATGTGCTGTAGTGAGAACTAATTGATTCAAATTGCGATTTGAAGCGAAGAATTAGCATACTTTGAATTGTTTAATTTAATGTACGTTTTGTAGGCATTCTGCATTCTAGTATGATCCTTTAATACAAAAAATGTTTGCATGCATTGCTACACATACGCGGAATTATCACGTCTAATGTGAATGATACATTTATCAACGTAGTTAGACCAGGAATGTCTCTCCAGTATATCTTGAGGTTTTCTGTTTATCTTTCAAGGTCGACTGGATTAGTCTAAGTTTTGAGTGAAGCTTGTATTTTACACTGTATGTCCTAGTCTGTCTTGTGCAAATGCAGTCTAATAATGTAATCGTCAAACTTTTATTTGCCACATTAATTTTTTGCTCTATTTTGACAGAAAAAAATTGACTGAACTTTTTATCAAATTTTTTAAGTAAAATATTTGAAAGCGCAGGACCATGTCACAAGTGAGGTTTGAACTCACCACCTCTGGGTTGACAGGCTAGAGTTGAGTTAGCGTTTTCACATTTTTTAATAACGTAAAATAGTATTAATCTTTTAGAATCCATAGAATCCCAGGTTGCAAAGCACTGAGGTGCTGAAGCCTAAAGGTACTTTGTAGTCAGAATAGAGAACAGCTATGACAGGGTATAGTGATATACCAGGGAACGAACTGGCCGATGACCTGGTGGAGGGCCTGGCGAGATTTGGATCGGCGTCAGCCGGAATATCAGAAGAGGAGTTAAATGTTATCAAATTGCGTATCAGATATCGTGTAACGGATGCAGCGAACTCAAGCTGACGAACTATAGGACCTCTATGGCATTCCGGACAAGGCTGGACAGACGGAAGTTTTGCCAAATATTGGCATGATATAGGGAAATTTTTCGGTTAATCTTCAGAATACTGACAGAGCCCCATTCGCTAGGGAAGCATGCCATCCTAATTCTGACGTGTTCAGGTGCTGCCTCGAACTATACGCTGAGGAGGATAAAAATAGTCAATGGCGCAACAGCCCAAATTAGGCCTAGTTAGGCCTTGAAGTAATGCTAGAGTTACTTCATTACCAATGGAACACTAGGAGATGAGGTGGTGCTACACGCTTGTTCGTGATTATTATCCCGATCTTAGCTCAGGTACTCATTTACTGAGCTGAGTAAACTGGTAAATAGTCCAGCACCCAAATCCCATTCTCGAAAATTACTTGTCAACAAGAAGATTCGAACCTGGTACCAGGTGCATCGAAGGCAAGTACTCGAGCCACTAAGCCACCCAGAATACGCTATTACGCTGAGGAGGATATAACCCACATATTGTGTGAATACAAGGCAGTTGCAAGGAGGCGTTTGAGATGGGCTGTGAATCAATTTGGAGGATCTGAGGTCGACAGGTCATGACAAACTGGAATCTGGATCTAAGTTGTTTTGGGGATGATTAGTGAACTACGAGATACCTAGTGTGTACGGTGGCTCAGCGCTGCGTCCCTTCTTAAAACTAAAACTACAGTCTATATCTAAATTGCGCTCAAATTCTTACCACAATACTCCGCTTCTATTCGCTATAAAAAAAGAAACCAAGAAATTAATATGAATGACGTATATTTGACACATTTAATAACTCCTTGAGCATAATTCTTCACCTATATTGCCGCATATAAGAACTATGAAGAAAAAAAAAACACGGAAACTATAAAAATAGCACAAATGTACGAAAATAGCACAAAAAGTCATAATTAGACTCGTAGTACACGTCTTAGGTTGAGTATTCAAGCATAGTCGACTGTTATAATCAGTAATAGTACGTACACCGGTTTCCTTCAATGAGCTTCTTACATGCATTCCAGATTATGACGATGATGTTGATTACTTGTAATGGCGACGACATTGTATGATGTTCTTAAAGGTCGACCCCGAAATATGACGGATACTGAAAATATTTTACCACCCGAGCAATAAAAACCTAATTCCAATTTAGCATAGGGTTGACAAATTAGTGCTGTGTAGACATTGGCACAATCGCGTGATCCAAGCAATTGGAATTGAAATATGTTGAGGCTTCTTGAAGACGTGAGTAGATTTCATGAATCTTTGGGATGCGAATGAACAAAGATATGTACATACGATAAAAGGTCGAGTTATTAGTGAAATAATATTCTCGTATAATATGGAAAATAGCCCATAAAAATGTGATTTCGGGAGTTCTAGTACGTTCGATTATTATCAGTGGGCTGATGATAATTTTATGGATTTGCTGCTGAGCCCTGTAATTATGGGGAGTTTTCGCTGGTTGTTAACGTTATCAGCAAATCGCAAAGATTGTAACCGTCAGAAAGAGTAGCTCCCCAAATACCGATATCTGTACACCTTTGGAATTCACTTCAAATACTCTCAAGGACTACTTTCGAGGTGTTCTTTTTTAATCACTGCGGAACACATTATCTTCGCTTTTCATTGAATAGTTTTTCATTGCTTTATACAAACATCGTGTACACATGGTATTCTTTTTCCAAGTAGATAGTTGTAGCTATCACTTTCAAGATACCGACCGTGATTAAAGCTATTTATGGAATATAAAATGCGAACTAAATACCTGAGCATATGTTCGGTTGCTTTATGATAGTTAACTTATATCCTTCATTGTTTAATTTGATGTACTTACAACTATACAATGTTTGAGATTATCTTGAATACCACATGGAATCAATGGACTTCTGTAGAAGGGAAAATCCCTGTTTTTATCAGCCATCTGAACTCGGAATTTATTTGGGTAAATGTTTCTACAGATGGCCAAATCGCATGAAAACGAATAATCGAGAGGCATTTTCAGGAGTTTTCAAGTCCTGGCAGAAGATACAACACAGGATGGGATCTTCCCTATGTCGTCCGGTCGGTCACAGAGGAACTGAATACGGTAGGCTATCGATAGCGTCTTATCAAGCTTTTTCTGCAAAGGGTTTGAGACTTAACCCGAGGGCAGTGTACAGGATAAACAGAGTATGTTGAGAATGTAATAAAATAAATAAATAAATTGCAGAGCTCCAAAAAAATTACAACATCCATATGCCCGTTTTTTGATGTATATATCGTTTTATTAGCAGTTTAAGCCACTCCTTCTAAACCAGTAATGGTATAGGAAAAAAAACCCTGCCGTTTTTTATAACTGAGGAAACGATATTTTTTCACGATCAATTGATTGGAAAACGAGAGATGGTTGACCTATTTTTTCTCCCTAATATTTTGTAATTCTATTTTTTTACCTTCCATACGAGTCTAAATGTATTGTTCTATCTCAAGAACTTTCGAATTAATTCACCTTTAATCTAAACCAATATCGAAAGTTAGCTATTATCTTTTATGTTGAAGTGTAGCTAAGTAAAAAGAGCCATGACCAGCAAAACGTTCCATTCATATTTTAATAAGATTCTTCTGGTACTTAGATCACTTCCCTTTCAAATTTGGTGTCTCTGGAAACATCATTTTTTCCTGAAGAAATGAATTGGCAAAAAAAATAAATAGTGCGAGCAGATGAGAAGCTCCTCTAAAGAAACCATTGGTAGCATAGGCCCCAAATAGGCTCCACATTTTCTAGATTTCTCCATAAGATGAAATCCTCGTTCTCAAATTATACATACATATTATTCCTAGTTCGTCTTCCACTCAAAAAATCAACTTACCCAAGTTTTACTTGATTATTTCAATAAAACAGTATTGTGATCGATTTTTAAAAAAACGAGAGTGGGGGTTGATTTTCCAAACCATAGAACGGCTTAAGCTACAAACTTGAATTTCGGTATGTATATGTAATATGTTAATCAACTAGAAAAGTAATTTAGATTCAAGAAATTCAAATATCTATTGGCGTACAGAAGGAGTGCCAAAAAATGTATCGAGTGAAATGGAATGCATATATTTTCATGATTTTCGTCATATATATTGGGTCTTTCCAAATATCGCATTAATTTTTTTTCTAAGGGTTTTTTGTATAAATACCTTGAAAATGTTTTTAGAATTTTTTGGAATTCTACCCTAAGAGGGTAGTGCAAGGAGTTTTATATCTTTTCACGAATTCTGCCATATTCCCCAGTCCAGATCAGATATCGAATATCTCTCCACTTTCACGGGCTCGCGTTATAGTCTAAAACTTGAAGTTTTTTTCTTAGTCAGCGCCTAAGTCTGGCCGCAGACTGAATTTTTGACTAAACATGAATATGTCGCTGTTTCAATAACAATTCAATAATAATCAGTCTGCGGGCAGCCTTAGAGGGTTGAACACGTTTTCACGAATTCCGTCATTTCTTTTAGAATTGATAAGAAATTGAATTAGTTTTTACATTTTCGTGCTGTTTATATTTATTTATTAACTCCTTTCAGGATATTGGGATATTCAACCCGAAGGTTGTATATGTTCTCATAGGGTCCTACATATTGCTTAGCTCTGATGATTTATCGAATTCATTTTTACTTCCAAAGGTTTCCTATATAAGCGCCATTTCAGTATTTTTAGATATTCAATCCTGGTGTAAGGTGGTTGTATGTATTTCAAAGCTTCGTTATATATCTTAGGATTGATGAGATGTTAGATCGCTTTTCACTTCCACAGACCTTTTATATAATCGCCCACAAACACATTTCTCAATTTTTCGATATTCAACTTCCAAGTGTTTGCAAATGTTTTTATAATATTTGCCATCCCTTAATTTCGATGAGATATAAAGTTGGTTAATTCTATTTTAAATATTTTTATTTTAATAACAAAATTACCTTTCCAAGAAAAGTCATAATCTTGAAAAAACTGATTTTATACTCCGACTTTCACTGCTCTCAAACTTTGTCCCGAAAAATAATAAAGTTTCGCCCATACCATTGGCAGACTTTTTTATTTTTTTTTTCCGAGTATGTAAGCTTCAATTGCTATAAATTTTTTCCGCAGTGAATGGACCACTTTAATTTGTAACATGATGTTTTTACTTCTTATGCGTTTCTCTAATTAAGTAGCTTGTAAAAAGTAAAGCGAATTTGTAAAAAGTTGTTGAACCCCTTCTCACAACCACAACCTCACAACCTATCGAAAAATACTGAAATTACTTTTGAGACGTTCATATTATTAAAATCAACTCAACATCTCATTGATCCTTAGAGAAATTGAACAATAAAAAAAATATTATAAATATGAATGAGGTTAAGAATGTGTTTTTTAAATTCGACCCCAAATCACCCTCTTTGGGGTTGAATTTAAAATAAAACACTTCATAACCCATTCCTTATGTGTTTAGGTTCATATTCGCGTTGTTACATGGTGAACTGAAGTTCATATGTTAAGAAGTTTTAATTTCTATAATTCTTTCTCTACACCCTTACCCTGCGTCTTCACTGTCAATTTATCTAGCAATGGCACTGGCATTATTGCCATACACAAATTGACAGTGTAGACGCACCAAACGTATATGGCAATATTGCTCTCAGCATTGCTATGGCAATCATTGCCATGGCAATTTTGAAGCTAATATTTCCAGGAAACGAATCGTTTGAAAGAATTTAGCGTCGCTTGTCAACAGGTAAGTATTTTGGTTTGATCGCAAAATGACTAAAAATAAGTGGACTAAACAAAAAAAAACTATTGAATTAATTAATAGTTTTCGAAGTTATGATTGCTTGCAATCAAATGCCCACTCATTGCGATTTGACATTTAACTCAATGGCAATATTGCCATTGTCATCGCCAGATATATTGTCAGTGAAGACGCAGGGCTACCAAGTGTACTTTTTGTTTATTCTTTTCAAATTCGAAAAGCCCCGTATGTTTTGTCCACCCTTCGCATGAGAAAATTATCCGAAAACAACCAAATTGATCAGATTTATTTCCGAGTAAATTCAACTGAAAATAACTCTGATCAATTTCCCGATGAGTAAAAGTATTTCTCTTTCTCTCAAAATACAACAATTTTTCAAATGAATCATAACACCTATATATTTATTACACAATCCTTTCGTAAAATTTATAAAGCGGCCGGCAAGCTGAATCACATCTTTTTCATTGAAATGTTTTGATTGCTAACTGCCAACTTCTTCTATTCGGGGCAGCAATTATCTTCGTTTAAAACGAACATTTTTTGTACACATTTTGGAGCCTCTCAAACGAATTATTTATATTTAAATTTAGCTTAAGTGATTAATTTCGATACGTGTGTAAAATTATCACGATAAAATTTTAATCGTGTCTAAAACATTCGAAAAATGTGCTCCTCGATATCAAAATTCCTTACTCTATTTTGAATTCTTATTTTTCTTCTTCTCTAATTGATGTAAGAGTTTGTTGAGCTTGTTTAAGATTTTCGGTTTATTTTGTTTTCATTGATTGCTCGGCTATAAAAGTGGATAGCCGGGAGAAATTAAGAAATTAATTTAGGTTGATACGAGTAGTATTTGGGTCGCACAATGTTAATCGTCTTTTCGGACCAAATTGCTCAATTTCGAGTCATATTCCTTCTGCCTAGTTGAGTAATGTATGAAAGATTTTCAGCGATTCATCAAAGTCTTCTCGTTGCATAAGCCTAGTAATTTGTTCCCGACTTTCACTTTCATTTCGATTTATTTTCGCTTATGGGTGAAATTGGTTTTCTGCTCTCTCTACTTCTTTCTTAAGGTTTAATTACATGCTGAGTGATTGATTTTCTTTCGGTTGATAAAGAAAAAGATAATTCGAATTGGTTGGTCTATTCTGTAAGGTTGTATGCCCTTATTATGTAATCATTAGAAAAATAGATGCGGTTTTTACCTGTCCAGCTCTATTTGAGCATTGCATCCGGTAACATAGAATAATAACTTAACACCTAGTTTAGCAGTACCATATCCTGCCCCACTTGATAATAAGTTTCTGTGTGACACCCATATGCAAATGCGATACTGAAATTCAGTTGTAATTTGCACACGCTTGTTGACAACAACCCAGATGCTGTTTAAAGTTGTTTTCCTCCAGTTTTTTTAAGATACGACCGATCTATTGTCAATCAGAGGGTTATGTACTTAGATCACATCGGGGTCACCATTTATACCCTGAAGCAACCACTTCGATCGCAAATACTAATAGTTGAGTACATTTTGACTAAATGGCGAACCAGATTCGCCGCCTTCATGCTAATTTCTTAAGAATTGCCAGCTCACAAATTAGGACTCAGTTAAGGTGTAGGTTTTGGGAAAAAATATATGAGCGCCTTAAGGTGCTTTTAGACGAGCGATTAAAATTGCTCAATTTGTAGCAATTTCAGACAATTTTGACGTCACAAAAACATACAGCAACATCAGCAATTGGCGATATAGATCAATTGGTTGTCAACTCATTGATCAACAGTGACTAGTGGTATGGAGCAATACTCAACAATTTGGCAATGACATCATACACGGACAATTCAGTCTATGATCAACACGAAAGCAAATTTGAAAAATAAATCTAAAACTTAAAAAAAAACTTGACTTATTTGAATTCCAAGCCAACTTGGCACATAAATCCAAAACTCAAAACAAAACTTGAGAACTGAATCATCGAACGAGGATAATTGCTCGGAATTTGCCAAGCTAGTGGAAATGCAGCAACTATAGGGCGATCAATACCAGAAATCTGTGAAAACATTGCCCAATTGCCGAAATATTGCCACAACCAGCATGATATTGCCCGATATTGCTCTATTAATTACTTCAGTTTTCCAATACCTAGTCGCTGGGCATTAATTGCTTGAAAAATTGTACGTGTACAAGCTACGAGGTTCTTATTTTTAAAGAAATTTACAATGGTACAATGGCCATCTTCCTTACCCTCGAGCGCCAATGGTAGCTTATTTTCATTAATTCAATTTATTGCATCAATATATTTGTTTTATTGTACTATTTCCGATATTTGATGTCATTCATATGTCAATAACTGATCCATAACATTACGATATTAGACTTGTCTATTAGGAAGACATAGTCATCGAATATCCCCAATATGTGTTGATGATATTAGACATTGCTTCGCGAAAGTTTGCAATGTTTACCACAAATTTGTAGCATGACAAAACACTATGAAATTGTTTGCACCAATATTTGCTAATGACATGAGTATCTCATTATCGTCAATTAAAGACTATGTTGAACATTCAAGTTGCGTTCGAGCCAGAGACCCGATCTCGCGGAATTTCTGTATAATGTGTCCGTTCCGTGAAAAGATCCTACTTCTGTTCAGTATGGGTTGTTAGACTATTGTTGAAGCAACTAGCCTATAGATGTGCATTAGTTTGTCGATTCAGCTTCAGTACATTTTCCGTCTCAGGTAGATTGGGTACTTGATATGGAACTTTTTCGCTCTATTTTCATGTTATTCCGTGCTGCTATTTCAATTTGGGTATTCCCCGATTGCATATTAGCATATTTATGTTGAGCCGCCTGGCTATGCTATTGGAAATATAAGGAAAAACGCGGAAACATCGTGTGATACGTACAACCTATACAGCAGTCTATCAGGGCTACCTGTAGCAATAAGCAAAGAACAATTCAGTCTTTATGGGGATGGGAAACTAAATCAAATTCCTACTCTATGGAACACTTATAATAGAAAAAAATTCTTTGTAATTGTAAATAGTACGCCATCATGCATGAATTGGGTTCCCTTTTGAAAAGAGATTCAAATTAAGTCTGAGCACAAACAAATCAAAAGGATAAAAAAATACAATTTCTTTGTAACGATTTTTCTTGTTTCACGAACAAACAAAATGTCCTGTATTTGATTTCGAAACGAATAAATGTACGTCTTCGACTTACTTCTGTATACGCGCTCACCACATCATCTTGATTTATTCAAGCAATTTTTTGATTGACAGACATTTTTAGATTGCTGTTGATTTTTCTTTTCTTTTTTTTTCATTTCGTTACATTTGTTTCGGCAATAGTACGGAGAGTCGAGTCGGCACAACAGGATGTCTATCATGTCATCATGATGAGTTAATTAAAATGAATCGATTTCATTCATCAGTCATTCGTGCCATGGTTCCTCCATCCTAGAAAAAAGATTTCGCTGCTGTGAAAAGAGCACTTTGAGTATTTGCAATTATATGCTTGTTTGTTGTTTTCGGGAATTGACAGAGTTTAGATTATGGTTTTCATTAGAAATAATCGCGGGATCACGTAGTGATGATAATCGGTCTTACGAGATGGAGTCGTATTCATTATTCATTTATAACACCTAATAGCACGCTGCCATACCCAGCCCGATTGTAACCTCCCTATCCCTAGACTGTACACTATCGTGTATGACTGTACACTACCGTGTATGACTGTACACTACATTCAGGGCTAACATCCAAGTCCAGTTGTATCCTTTTCGATTAATTGTCTTGAATATATCGCGCTAAAAAATGTTTACTCACGACTTATTTAAATTTTTGTTATTTTATTACAGACTATGCTCATTGACAATAACTCGTCTATCACTTCAAATGCCATTACCGCCAGACTTAACATCATTATCGTTAGCTGTTAAAATGCAAAGTTCAAAGCGCACGCTTAGATCGCACGAAATCCCAGTTATGGCCATACAGCAAGGCAATGTGCCATCGCAAGGAAACTTCATCAGTGCCACAATACTAGGGGGAACCCAGATAGGTCTTTCAGGATCTGGATCGAATTCAACATCAGGCGGTGGCTTCCTATCGAGCAATTCAATTGCAAATAATGCTTCACTCCTGGAAACCGAACTCGATCTACATTTCAGTCTACAGTATCCGCATTTTATTAAGCGCGATGGGAACAGGTACGCATATTCAATAATACTGTTTAAAGACGTTTTAAAATACATTTTTTTTTCTTTTAGGTTAATGATATTGCTGCAACGACGTAAAAAGTATAAATCCAGAACAATATTGGGTTATAAAACGCTTGCAGAAGGAATTATCCGTATGGATGCAGTTTTACAAAAATCCATGGACATGACCGTTGAACTTGTAGCGTCCAGTAAAAATGGACGACCGGGAACAACAGTTGCTACTCTACGTGCTGAACGTGTTTCATCCATTCCAGTCGATCATGACAATAAAAATAATAATAGCGTTCTTTTAACAGGTAAGGACTTTCCTTTTTATACCTATAGTCGTGGTAATGAGTTAGTTGTTGACCACTGAACCAAATTAAATTCATTGTAGACGGATATTATGTCGTGTTGTATTAATTGAAATTGTATTTTTGGTATAGAGCCGTGACGGTCAATTTATTTATAGTATACTATAAAATAACAAAACTCGATTCTATGAAAAAAGAAATGTGATGAAGGTCGGTATCATCTTTTCACATGCAAGGCTTAAATGACCTGAATTTAAGAAATATTGCCGTTTTTATTAATAACTCAAGTTTACAACCGATCTGTATTTTGCGTTTACAAGGCAACAAATCTGTTCTACTTTCCCATCTGGATCCATCCATAAAACATAAAACTTTAATAATTTGTGTGTGAAAATATTCCTTTAAAAATATAAGCAACATCACAATATTACGTCATACGAAACAATTTGGGATTTAAAATAGATAAACAAGATTTAAGGAAAAACATTAGTAATCCGACTTAGACTCCTGATGTGATAAATTGACAATAAACCTGCAAACTAAGAGGTAAACCATAGGTTCTGAAAAAGGGCTTAAAAATTTAAAGAGATCAGAATTTGGTTTAAGCCGAAAACGTACTTCATTTTATGGTTGTATTCACGGGTTGATTAAATCGAGTGCAATACTCGTCCGTGGTTATCCAACGAAGGTTTCAGCTTTTACTAAAATATTTGTTTAGCATTCATAAGAGTGAATGTGAGCCAACTCATTATCCCAGGTTTAATATCGCAATTCTAAGCCAAAAGCGAAGTTATGTCGGCTTGGACACAATGTGATTCCCCACTTCAATATCCTCAGAGGATACAAACGATCGTCACTTAGCTGTAAATGAGTACCTGAGTTAAATCGGGGTAATATTCACGGACGAGCGTGTAGCTGAGTACTTCACCTCCTTGTGTTCCGTTGGTCTCGTGATAAAGTAACTCTAGCATTACTTTGAGGGCTAGGCCAGATTTGGGCGGTTGCGCCATTGATTATTATACAAACACCTTCCATGGGTTCGTTTTTACTCAGTTCCGCCTTTATGGCAGTCTGTGTTTGAAACTCAAACATAATTATCCTTTAAATCGGTTGGTTACTTTACGTTACTTTTACCGTCAGATCTCAACCATTAAGAATTCAAGAATTCACCTTGCGGAACATAGAATTTCCGCATAAGGCAGCTGGAAATATCGAAACCAATCCAAACCTCTCTGTAACCGTATGCTCCTTTAAATTCCAAACAAGTGTGCGCACCGTTTTAAAATTTTTAGTGACCCGTGATTATTGCAGTTGAGCTCGGAAACGCAATGATTTAAAACCAAATCAGTCTAGAGTGGCTTTCATCGTTTGGTCCAACCAATTTTGAGGCCACCATTCCACTTTGGCGATATTTTACCAAATATCATCGACACATCAATATCCGTGCGAAAACAGTTTCAAGTTTTGACTCAATTGGCTGTAAAGTGCTACTATTCTCGCAGGATGTCAATTGCGAATTATTGCCGACTATTTGCCGGAATCGGTACGTTAAATGACACTACTGGAGTGGCACGCAAAGTTTTATTTATAGGCAAGCACTAATGAACTCCAGTCCTCTTCAGTGATTTGTGTAGTCGCCTAAGTTCCAAATATAGAAAATAATTTTTTTCGCTTGTACTTTTGCTAAGACAAAGAAATTGGCATGCGAACTTCTATAGCTTTCAGGAAGAACACATTCTTTGCAAAATAATAAATAAACTGTGCAGAGTAAACAGAAACAAACATCGAAGGGAGGTATAGAAGATGGTAGAGTTATGAATCACTCTTGTTTGTTGTCTTTGTCAAAAAAACAAAGGAAATGCTCTACAATAAAATCGATAAAGAACGTTTTACGTTTGGATGAGATTGAAATTTCTTTTGATGATTTAGACCAGAAGGTACAGTCTTAACGAATTGATATTTCTATTCGTAAAAAAACTCAAAACTTTTGAACATTTCATGAGAATAATTGAGACGGTGTATTTGACTCTCAGGGCTATTCAGCGCCAGAGTCACAAGTCACAAAGTAGGTGGAGAGTCACAATTTTGAATTAATTGTGACGTGGACGATATGTGGTTCCAACAGGATGGTGCCACTTGCCACACAGCCGTCGAAACAATCACTCTGCTACGCCAAAAGTTCGTTGGTCGGACTATCTTTCGAAACGGTGACGGTTGGCCGGCCAGATCTTGTGATTTGACACCGTAAAACTTCGTTCTGTGGGGAAATTTGAAAACGAAGGTGTACGCCAATAAACCATCAACGATTTCAGGACGAAATTGAGCCCCAATTATGCCAGAATGTCATCCAAAAGAATAGAGATCTACTGCAATTCACTCATAATTATAAAGCTGCTTTTACTCGTACATGAGCCACTAAAATTGCTCAATTTGCAGCAATTTCAGACAATTTTGACGTCACGAAAACATACAGTAACATCAGCAATTGACGATATGGATTAATTGGTTGCCAACTCGTTGATCAACAGTGACTAGCGATATGGAGCAATACTCAGCAATTTAGCAATTATTATAATTATTAGTTATCACACGAAACTTGACCAATAAAACCAAAACTTAAAACAAAACTTGACAACAGAATCATCGAACGATGACAATGGCTCGAAAATGCAGCAGCCATAGGGCGAGCAATACCAGCAGTCTGTGAAAACATTGCCAAATTGCCGAAATGTTGCCGCAACTAGCTTGATATTGCCCGGTATTGCTCCACTAGTTTTGGCAGTAGTCGCCGGGCAACTAATTGCTTGAAACATTGCTCGTATACAAGCTCCTTAAGAGACTACTGATTTAAAAAAAAAAAAAAAATTAAATTACTTTAGCGGAGTTTGCTTTATTAAAATTTCGCATGATGAAATTTCAATTGGATACTTGAATGTACGACATTTTAACGTCTATAATAAATCGCTATGCAAATCTCTGCCTGCGGTCGACAATGAAAGATCGGTCTTGGAAAAATTAGAATTGTACTCAAATCGAGGCCTGATTTTGGACGAGATTTTTGCAAGATCACAAATTTAGCATTAAATTTTCCAAACACACAGCAAAAGTTTTTCGAAATGGCTTCGTTTCCTGATATTTCCTTTCCTGGTGTCGGAGCTCATATACGCATTGCAAAAACCCTGAATAGATTCTGATTCCTGAAAAGAAAATCCTGATGCGAATTTGTTGGCATCAACGCTCGTTTCAGCGATACTGCACATGGTGATACTTACATTTGGCAGCGGTCCAACCCAAGAATTTTTTTTTTAAGAAAAATATGCCGGAGGGAAACGTTTTTTTTTGGCAACTGGGTGATAGTGGATACACCTTGCTATCATGGTCATCATGACACCAATATTAAACCAAAACGATTGGACGTCAACAAAGGTATTATGCGGCACATAAAAAAACTTAGATGCATCAAACGACGGTGCATTCGATTTTTAAAAAGTAGATTTTGTTGTCTTTTAAATTTCGTGGCTGAGGTTGGATAGGCAGACAGGGTTAGGTTAGCTGAGTAGCTGGTAGAGATAGCTAGCGCATAGACCTCTAGATGGGTCCTTTGTGATCCCACTGCACCATGACATACGGCTACAGGCAATTGAACACCGGTAGCAACGTTTTCAAGAAGTAGTACACTACCACAGGACTGCACCCGAGGCAGACAAGGTGCTACAACGTATCCCTTCACACCAGAGCTCCCAATTCAGTTGTTGGTGTAATTGGCCCGCTGTTTTCTCATACCTTATCTTTCCACTCCAAGGTCTCCGTTCATTAACATCAAAGGAAAGAACCATGTGTTATACGTCTTCAAAGGCGCAAATGATCATCAACTCTTGTGCGATGTTACATAACATGTTAATGAAACGTTCCACTGTCTGAACAAATTGATCTGGAAGAACACGACCTTTTATATTTTAGTTCTACATTAGAACATAGCTGCGGTCGCTGTGGTCTTCTCTATAGAGCATTATGTGATGCTAATGTTGTTGGGCGCGGCGTATTGACAGTTACAGGAGCTGATAGATTGTAGTTATCTTCTTCGAAGAT
The DNA here is from genome assembly GCA_949128065.1 of Beris chalybata. Lineage (NCBI taxonomy): Eukaryota > Metazoa > Arthropoda > Insecta > Diptera > Stratiomyidae > Beris > Beris chalybata. The sequence goes on from OX421896.1 coordinate 96,722,499, forward strand.
CTTTGGATCTTCAATCTGCGCAATAGAAGAGATTGACATCTTGAAAGATTAAAAAAAGAAAAAGATAATAATGATTACTTACATTCACAATATCACCATCAACTGCCACCGTTGTTATCAACACCAAAACTCTTCTCAAAATCGGTCAATAGCCCAATCACATTCGTGCCATTGTTTCGCTTCTATTGATAGCCTCGACAATTTGGGTGTTTCGCTTTTCACGTCTTGTCTGAAAAATGGGTTTCATACTTTAAAAAACCCTAGAAAAAGTAATAAAGTACATTTTTACCTTTGGTCCACCCAATATTGCCTCGACCCACCCTTGTGCGCTCCTCCTAGAGTGTTCATCTCCTTGCCTTAATACGTGTCCTTACGGAGATAATGCCTAGCGACAACAGTCCCAAAATGCTTCGAAGACATTGGTATGGTCACCATAGTAAATTTTATATACCCGCCACATTCATTCAATCAAATCTTCCAGTCGGCAGTCGTTTATAAAAATTTCGTCACGTTTTCTTATCATGTTTTTCGTTATCATTGTAAAGTAGGTGTGCAAATCCGGTGATAAGATGCATTGAGACTAAACGTTCTTCACATCATTTATCTACGTTCCAAGCATTAATCCAAGGGCGATGATTTTTTCTCAGTATTCACGAAAGTCTCAGTACGTTTTCTCGTGTTTTTTGTCCTATTACTTGGGATGGCCGTTTATTAAATTAGGTACTTAAACTAAACTTCTAATACCGCTACGATTTCTCTATTTATTAAAATTAAAAATACTGCTGTACTAACTCGATTTTCTTTTTCAGATCGTGTGACTGAATATTCAGACGACGACGAAGAAGGTGAATTCAGTTCTGCCGAGGATAACGACGATGGAACTGATGTTGGTCTTTCGAGCTACGATGCAAAACGTGGATACGCAACAAAACATGAAATGAGAAAATACCGAAAATTGGAACGTTCAGAGAACGACGGTGAAGACGTAACGCTCGGACCAAATCCTGTAGACAGTGATAGTGAATTTGAAATCAAAGAGAAAGGCTCACGTACGAAAATCAGCAGGGTAAGTACAATCAAAATCGAAATGAACGAAACTACTCGTGCACCGAACGAATCAATAATTTTGTGAGTTTTTGATCTAGAAAATTTTCTTACAGCAACGAAATTTTAAGCAAAAGATTGTTGCGCTGTTGAAACGTTTCAAAGTCTCGGAAGAGCTTGATGGCGGCGTTACACGAGGATCCGGTACGTTACGCGGTGAGCGCGAATTAGATGCATTATTTCAGGAGCTAGAATCACTATCATGTGGCGAAGGCGATGATTCTGGCCCAGATTTGGACAGTTTGTCTGTGGGATCGACCCCGAAACCCTCATTGAGACCTTTTTTCACGAACTCCAGAAGCATGTTGCACGATAATATCACGGGTGCGTAATCAAATTTCAATTGTTTTTTTTTTTAAATCAAACCAAATAACTTTCATTATTAAACTAGACAATATTTATATTATTATATTTTTTATATAATCGTATCAACGAACAAAAAAGTAATGTAACAAAAAATGCATTTAGTAATGTTAACAATCATCGTAACAAAAATATTTATAATGGTTAAATTATGTCATAAAATTCTTATCATCATTTCATCGATTATTAACTAATACCGAAAACAGAAACAAGGCGAAGAATTGTAAAAGATTTCGCGACATTGTAAGCAGAGTGAATGCATGAACGATTAATTTTTATGATTATTATAAAGTATAAAAAAAAACAGTTGGTTAATTATTACAATAGGCGCGTTAAAACAAATTTATTTCAAATGCTTATTTAGCAGCGCAGTTTTTTTAATTATAATATAAATCGTAATTTTGGTCGTAGTTTTGCTATATTCATTTTTAATGATTTTTTTTTCTTTTTCATTTAAATGAAAGAAGAATTATATATTATATTTATTTTTTATTTATTGATTTAAAATTGATTTTTCGTTATTAAAGATTTGTGAGAGTTTTTTGTGCATGGCTTGATGATTTCTTTTTCAGGAAACGAAAGACGACGTGCATCTGATAAGGGTGAAACAACTCATGATAAGAAAATCATTACAGCTACTACACCAGGTCTGTTATTATTTGCGAGCTTCGTTTCCTATTAGCTACTACCTCTCTATGTAATACTTTATCTTTATATTTGCCTGTTTATTTCTATTTTATTTTACTAGCTAATTTGTTCTTTCTTTTCATTTAATTTACCTTTTTTCGGAATATGTAGTGAAAATTGTTTAGTCTGCTAGTAGTAGATAATTTATTTTTATATATAGATATATATATTTTTTTTAAGATTATTTTAAAAAACGTGACGAGTTTAAAGTTAATTTGGCATATTGACTTTGATAACAGAGTGGCTTATGGTAAAAACGGAATATGTACATAATCTTTTGGTAAGATATGGGAAGAATGATTCGTAATGTTCGAACAATGTTATGATATTGTAATTCGCAGATTTTTTTCCAGAGTCAGATTGGAATTGAACACAGTTCTAGTTAGTTATAAGAATTTTTTGGTTATCTCAGTCACACGAAATCATCCACTTACTACAATATAAGATTTGTCTCAAAGTTTTTTGTTGATTTTACGATAATAGATATAAAAGAATATGCACGATGGGCACCCAGCCGATGATGAGATACTATGTAGATGAAATACTGAACTCCAATTTATATTATTGAAATTGGAGGTCAGAAAGTGCGCGAATATCGTGTTCTTTTTTAAATCACTTTCACTGCGAATTTTCAGAGTGAAGTGTACCCCAGAAGCGACAATAGTTTTTTTTTTTCAAAACATCTTTGGTTTGGTGGCAGAATTAAATTTTTAGCTACAATTGATGTGTATACAGGAAGTGTGCACGTATGGCTCCAAGTAGATATTATGGCCAGTAGATATTGAAACTTTTACGTGTATTACTGTTCGTGGTTGTGATACGATCTTCCAGAACAGCAATGTTGCCCGATTAAAGAACAACATTGCATCATACTGTTTCATAAAGAACCTTAAAGGCTCTCATGCACTTTAAGATTTTCTTACAAAATACACACTCGGACTGGTTTTTGATTTGTGAGATCCTCCGTGTTCAAAACTAAGCATAAATAGCTTCTCTTACTTTTAGCGAACTAGTTCAACCTTTTGGTGTAGTTTACGCTTTTGCTATATCCAAGTCGCTGAGCCTTCTTTGAAGTAAACGCGAAGTAACTGCAAGGCAGATTACCTCCTTCCTCAAACAATCGATTTTCTTCGTATTTCACACTTTGATTTGGTTCACAGTCATAATTTCTACCTTCTCAGCAGGCAAACATATTTGCTTGTCGGGTGCGTCCCCTTTCTCAAAATCGTTTAGTATTTAACGAGTTCTTTCAACTTCGCCGAGCCGGTTCAACTTCTCGATGAAGTTTAACATGTTGGCTGTATCAAGATCTATGAGCTCCTCATTCTTGATGAAATAAGCATCCAATATGGCCAGTTACATTCGAGCAAAATAAGGTGATTACTTACAGAAATAGTATTGCTCCGGCTTATCCTTATCAAAGTATTGATAAGACAAAAGAGAGTTTGAGATAAAATACAATGGTCTGTATTTTAGCAAGATCCCTTCGTTTAAGTTCTAGAAGACATTTGGTTTTTATAGAATGCTCAGGGACATTTTTATTTTCTGCAGTAGTCAAGATTGTTCTAACGACTTTCGATCAATCGATGAGCTTTCTGTATATTTTATGCCTTTGGTATGACCTGCAGTAGCGTTATATTAATGAAAATGACATGTTAATTATTCAGGAAATAGAAAATATGCGTTTAAAAAACTCGAATTTACGCATTTTAAAAAATGTTCAAGGGTAGTTGTTCTAATACCATACAAATACAGTTTTGAACTTTTTCTCTATAAACGACCTCGTTTAAATACCAGCTAATTAAGTGGTGTAATTTTATTTTGTTTTTTTATTCCTATTAATGTGGAAAATTCACATGAAAACAGCCATAAATTCAGCCACAGCTTAGTTGAACTTCAAATTTCTATGCCAGCGATTGATTCACTTTCTAACGATTTCTTTTCCAACCTTATTATTTAAAGTGGCCGGCAAGTAATTTCAGTCGATTTCCTTGTCATTACCTTCTAATTACTTTTTTTTGTACTATTAATGCTTTTCTTTCATCATTAATAATTGATTGGCTGGTATCAAATGTTTTGATTGGTTGCACTGCATCGAGAATTTAAGTGGTCAGAGTATTGATTCTTTATAAATTTCGGAACAAGAAGTGGCATGATATATGCTCAAGTTTGTACTACTACTATACTATTTTTAGCAATCCTTGAAACTTCAATCAACTGGCGCAGACAAGCATTGTCCGTTAAGTTAAAAATTGGCTTACTTGTCTAAATTGAAAAGGATACTGCTAATGAATTCGTGGGGTTAGATAAGAACACTGCCATATGCCTGTGCAGGTGCAGTAACAAAATCACTGGAATTGGTGATGGTTTCCAAGGGTGCTAAACCTCAGTTCACCAAGGTACGCAACTGCTCAAACTACAACAAGCAACAAGAGGTCCTAAATATGGGACAGTATACACATTTTTAAAGTTCCATTTTAGTCGGTATTAATAGCTTATTGGTTCTTTTCCGGTCTTTCACTATTCGCTGTTAGCATATGCTGTTTATGAGTTGATGTTCTGGCTTATCAAAAAAAATTCGAAACGTATGGAAACGACTCAGTACTTTTCTAACGAGTCCGTTATTCTATTAGCTTATAGTATTTCTGTTCCGACTTAAGAATTTGAACAAACAAAAGTCTTTAAATTCGGTTTATGCAGATTTCTTTTACTTTTCGGCATTGATTCAGTCTTGTCTTCGGTGAAGCGGCAAATACCGTGAAAAGGGTTCTACTTTCAAAAATTTAAGAGGAATTTTCACCGCCCCTTTTCTAGATGTGAAAAGAATATCCGGTAAAGTTCGTAAGTGGGTATTGTTATGCTAGTGATATTTATGCTTTGTCAATCAGAATAGTGTGCTGAGTAAAATGCAATTGAATTGCAATCGATTGAATACCATCTTGCTGTAGGATAAGTTGTATACATTTTTTCCTATCAAAGAACCTTTTATAGTTCTATTAAAAAGGAGTCCTCGTAATAATTTTACCTATTTTGATTAGAAAGTGATTAAATCTGTTTTATTTTACGAATGGATGTCCCTTGTTCATTAGTTAGATAGATTGTGATCCTGCATGGAATGGAGATTTGCACTCATACCTTATATAAAAACTTCTAACTTCCTTAAGAACCGTCGTTGTTTGTGAGTCAATATTCCCTATAAATGGACAGCCAAAAAAGACTGATTCACTGCTACAACTTTTCTGCAGTCTTCGTGTTACGTTATCTCCTAAATTATATTAAAGAATCTCTAACTTTAAGCTTTAAGGTGTATTGATCTTTTAAATCAAATGCTAAAATAAATCAGTGAAAGTAATTCTGAATGATCGTCTAAAAATAACTGAACATAAATTTTCTGGCTTCTACTAACTCGAAAAAATTAAAAAAAAAGTCTACATCTTATGTACGCATGAAACTCTCCATCCTCTGCACAATATCTGTATAACGCTTGACATCCAAATAATAAACACTCTTTTTTTGTGTTTTAGTTTAACTGAAATAACAATTTCAAAGCTCTGTAACTTCCAAACTTCCACCCTTTTAGATTTTACATCTCGTTGAAATCGTCAGTTTCACTTTACAATCGAATTTTCTTGTTGAACAGATCGAAGCGGTCCGGACTGGCGTAACGATAGCTCAGGAAACGAAGGCAATGCCGGCAACACAGATCCCGAAGGTCAAAATTCTGATCCACAAAATGCTGGAAGCCCACCGCGGGAAAAGGATATCACGACAGTGACAACGGTTGCGTCGACCGAGAAGCGAAGTCGACTGTTCCGGACGTCGAGCAATACTCCCAACAGCAAAAAGAAGCAATCGTTGAGCTTATCGTCCGAACCAAAATCAGTATTAGAGACATGTCTGTCGCCGACAAATGTCGAACCGCGGAAATCTTTGCTGGATCAATTGTCGCGTGTGTTTTGTATGGAAGAGGCAATTCTTCCCGATGTTGTGACAATAATTAGTCCACCCGAAGCGTACGGTAGTGTTATATTACCGCGACTTAATACAATTTTGAGTACATCGTTTCGACCGGCGTTTCTTCCGCAGAATACGGCCGAAGTGAAGGCTGTGTTACAAGCGTTGATGACAAAAATTCAGAAATAGTAAGTATCCCATAAGTTATGCTGATCTCAACTATTTCATCGATCTTTTATTTCCAGCTGCAACTCGACTGCAAAACCACCAGCTACAGTGAAAGTTTTGCTGCTGGGAGGCGATTGGTTACAAGGTGCCTGTTTAAGGCATTATGTCGATCTTTTGGGTGCTCGTCCACCAGATTGGGTCAATCATATACGTTTCTATATTGTCCCGATCGGGTCGAGCTCCATATCACGACATTTAAGCGCTGTGGATCAATCGTATTGTGCCATGTTCGGTACAGACAATTGGCAACAATTATGTGATCGTGCTACCAACTTGGATAGCACTACAGCCAAGGCTGATATTATGGAATTGACGAGTCGCGTACAACGATATCTGCATACTGCTGGTCCTTGTACACAAATTCCCATTGCTGAAGCGATGGTCAACTACAAAGACGAGGATTCTTGTCAAATATTTGTTCCATTTGTCAGTGTAAGTAGTTGGGAATTAAGTTCGTTCAATTCAATTTATTTATTTTTCTTTTTTTTTCAAAATGAACAGGACGTAAGAATTGGTTTTCCCGAAGGACCACAATTATCACTTGATCTGGAAGAAACTTCAACATCATTGCTCTCACAACAAATGAATTCTGCTGGCTCAGTGCTGTCCAGTTCGCCGCCACTAAGCGGACGACTTTCTCCACCGATGCCAACAACTCCTGCACAACCGCAACAAGGTCAGGAATCTGTCGAGCTACAAATCGATTATTGGCCGATTGTACGAATCGGTGATACCAAAGAGAAATTGATGACGAAAAGTGGCGATCAAGGAAAAAATAGTATTAAGAGTACGTTCAGGAATTTACAAGTATGGCGACTTCAACACAATTTTCAATTGGGCGAAATTCCAAATGGTTTAACTGTTTGTTTTGCAACCAAAGAAAAGAAACAGAAAAGTAAGCGAATCGATTTCTCGTGGTTTTTTTTTAAATTTTTAAATTTTTATTGTATTTTTCAAGTAATGAGACTGGGAAAGAAAAAGGAGAAGGATCGAGATCAAGAAAAGGAACAGTGTGTTGAAGGTGTAGCGAGGTTGATATGCTCACCGAAACAATCTCATCCAGTACCGTTGAGAGGTAAGTCGCAAGTCTAGAAACTATTTTCATGTAGTGTTTTCTGAGAAATTCAAGTAGGACTAAATTTAGATATTTTGGGGTTCTACAACGGGCTACGGTAACAGCCACGCTAAACTAGCACTTATTGGGCATAGACTGGCTGATAAGTTAGCGAGACTCGAATCGGCGGCAGCCGAGGAGATGGTTAGCCTACTGTTACACCATACTTTAGGCGGCCGGACAAATGCTGTCGAAGTGGGTGCGAGCGGACGGGGGAGCGACAATTGAAACGAGATCTCTCCTGATTTGGGTGCCAGGTATTTTTTCCTTCGGGGTAAATACAAAACCAATAGCTGGCCTCCTAAAGTACACGCCCGGAGTGGAAGAGGATTTGGGGATAATAAAACGGACGGATCTGGGGATAGTAAGAAAAAGAAACACCAAAGCAACCAAGAACCACACATTGAACAATTAAATATGTCGTGTATTTCGTCGTTAAAAGGAGACGCAATTCGGACTGTACGTTATTGTACAAAAGTGTTATTCAACAAGGAAAGAAAAAAAAGAAACGATGCTGACGGCCGGTGTTGGCGATGTTGGTGGTTCTTCGGCGGTCCAGACTCGAGGGAGATCGGGTTATATCAATTTCCTTGGCTGTTTCCTGGTACAGCATATTCTTTCCAGGTCTTGCGACTTCATTGATCCTGGATGAATGTCACCCTCGGAAGCCTGGAAGCTCGCGCGTGCCGCACTCTTGGGTCCGATCGTTTTGTTGCAGTTATTCACCGTCGCTGGTCGCATGTTGGTGGGCTGTAAAACCACAAACTTATCGTGGTTTCTTTCATAAAGTGGCGGTGCGTTTCTTGTTCATGTGTATTCGTCGGATATGTTGGTGAGTTGTCTGACGCCGGCATCTGCTATTCGGTGTTGGCTTTAATAGGAAATGCGTGATTCGGTTCCGGTCGACCGTAGTTCCATTTCGATGCCGCTTGGCCTTGGCTGATTCAACTAACCACCTACCTTAAGTCTTCGTTCTTTCCTTTACTTGATCCAGCGGAACAAATGTAAATGCAAAAAGAAATTAATTATAAAACAAAATCGTAGCGTGAAAACCAAAAGGGCTTCGAGGTGGCGCAATTGTTGGTTGTTCAATGTTGTTTCTTTCATCCTCCCTCCATTCTAAGTGCCTACGCCAGTGGTAACTTTTGTCTTTTTGGCCCAATTGTGGCCTAAACTCGGAACAATTCCGGACCGACTGCTCCCTTGCCCAGATGCTCCTTGCCGGCAACAGATGTCGCTTAGTCCGGGGCGTGAAGGACTCCTGGTTGCCGATCAGTGCCTCCCCGAAACACCTTCGCTCTCTTTCCGCAAGTAACACGGTATGAAAGCGCTTATCAGGAAACGTGCTAAGGTTTCAGAGGACTCAAGGTGAAACAGCCGATAGCATCTCTAGGGTATTGTGACCAAGATTGAACAGACGGATACAGGGAAATACCTAGTATTAAATAAGGAAAGATTGGGGATACTCGTTTGAATACTGTTGGGTAGGGAAGCACGCTATCCGTTTTCGGAATGGTTGCTCGAATGCATGTAAGTACTTCCTCGACATGTATGCTGAGAAATACATTAATCAATAGTGCAACAGCCCAAATTGGACCGAGGCCTTGAAGTAATACTTCATTATGAATACTGGGAGGTGAAGTGGCCTGCTACCGTCCGTGATTATTACTCTGATTTTAACTCAGGTACTCATTTACAGCTAAGTGAACTGGTAGTCCGGCATCCAATCCCATTCTCGAAGGCAAGTGCTCTAGCCACTAAGCCACGCAGACTGAGAAATACATTACCATAATTTTATTTGAATGCCAGGAGGTGTCTAGGAGGCAAGTAGAGCGTTGCAGTTTTTTCTTTGACAAATTAGGGGATCGAGGATTGAAGCTGGTCTCCGATCTTGGGTCGTTTTGGGGTGTTTAACATCACACAAGGTTCCAAAGGAATCGCCATGGGCGAGCCAAGTGTGCGCGGTAGCATAGAGCTGCGTCAGCACTCCATATTTAATCAAATGCTTCCTTAATGTCTACGACGTAAAATCGATGGCGCAACGAATAATACCTCTTCGTTCCTACTTCGATTTTTGTTCTCCCTAAATAAAATTTTTAATATTTTCCCTTTTTCTATTTCAGTTTACATTGACGGAACGGAATGGACCGGCGTGAAATTCTTTCAATTATCATCACAGTGGCAAACGCACGTTAAAAATTTCCCAGTGGCATTAATCGGTGCCACAATATCATGCTCCGATTTATCCTAGTCATTTTCATCGAACTTTCATGTCTACTACGAGTACTTTTAACTCGAATCAGCGAGTTGTAAAAAAACAAGCAAATAAAAAACACAAAATATCTTAATATCATTAAAAAAAAATACACTTTAAACTAATTAATCATGAAAATCTTACCTAGCTAATACAAGAATTCAGAATTCTCTTTAATCGTCGATATCATCATGAAATGCAGTCTTTCTTTCATTATTTCCGTTGTTTGACCGCAACAGACGCATGCGTGTATCTTATTCACAATCTTTCATTTTTGTATATCGCGCGATTTAATAAAATCAAAACATACATTAATTATTTAATATAAATATTTTTTTTTTTATATTATACAAGAAAATAAATCAACAAGAAAATTGTAAATTTAAATTTTATATGTAATTGTATGTATAAAAATCATTTAGATTTTTTTTTTTCGTTTTTCTCGTTGTGGAAGGCAATACACAAAAAAAAAAGAATAAAATGAACGAACTTTTCAATTGTCCAAGTCAAACTTGAAACGTTCTAGTCCCTGCAATATTTTATAAATTTTTGTATTCCACTTTTTTATTTTTCGTTGTAAGGCTATCGTTAAATGAAATTATTAAAAAAATAAATATATATTTATGTCAAACATAAGAATCAATAGGAAAATAAGAAATTCGTGCGTGAAAAAAATATCACATACTAACGGGCATATATTTAAAAAATGTAAAAAGAGAAGAAAAACAAAAACCGTAAAAATATTTGACTGACAAAATTTAAGATGTGAAAGATTTAACATGAAGCAAATTAACCTGTATCCAAAGTGAGTTTATGTAAACTTTTGGATAGAGACCATGAACACAGTTCTCAACTACTTTCTTTTTATAAATGTTTGTAAAGTTGTTTACCAAGGATCATTATTCGAATTTTTACAATATCATCTAAATAACTTCGTGTTTCTTGTACTGCTGTTGCATAGATTTTGCCTTCAGTCGCTGAACAATATGACTGATCCTATTGCTACTTAAACTGAAATAGTATCCAATCGCTTCTTCATCTTTTCTTCTCGTTATGATTTTATGAATGCAGACCTATACAAGTACCAATTAAACGAAATGGGGATAGTTGGCATCGGTGACGCTAATGTTTAGGAAAGAAATTTCTATACGCATTGTGTGAGAGAAATGAGTTAAAAACAACTCTTACGTTTTGAAGACTTGAAAACCCGAATTTAGTACAAAATTAAATAATTAGCCAGACTGTGGTAGTAAATGCGGAAAGGAGGAAGAACTAGAACTCGTGTGTAAGATGAATAATGAAAACTGAGTGCAATCAAATAAACATACAAACATCTACAGGTTGGTATACGTTTTATACTGACCCGATTTTAACTCCGTTTTGGTAGAGATTTGCAAAGCAGTTCCTTTTAATGAAGTACTTCACTCCGAGTCATTCACTTTAAGGAACGAGTTCGGTGAAATACTTCCATTGAACTCTTCGCTCCATCGTTCAGTAGTCATTAGTCCCATTGAGTGAAGTTTTCACTCACTCAATAGAACTCTTCGTTCCGGAGTGACTAGTCACTTCAATTGAAGTGTTCTAACAACCGTTTAATAGCCACCGGTGGGCTAGTGTGTTTGAATTTATTTCTATAAACGGCCGCTTACTTAGGCCCGTTCCTACGGTCGTCAGTTCCGTTCTAACTGGAACTTTAACTGACATATTTTCATAGAAAGTTCCGGTTAGAATTTAACTGAGGATCGTAGGAATGGGCCTTAATCACACACTAGTCAGACAGAAGTTCGTAGGGCTGGTGTGTGGATTTCTTCAGTCGGAATCAGGCAGACAGTAGTTGTGCTTGGGAGTTGGGAAATATGAAGAAGAGCGGTACATGAACATTTACTCTTTCTTTGTTCTTGCGATGGAAAATAGAATGTCGTGGTATTTTTCTCGCACCGTGTCGCGTATGCCACACATAATTACATCGTAGACAACAGCACTGTTTATAATTTATAAGCGTGATGCCAATTTAGTGGTTTCAGCGTTAAATGTGTTGCTCAGCGGATAAAAATTAGTTTTACCACTTAAGCATTATTTGCATATTCGTGCGATTGCTATCGTTTTTAATTTTTTGTCACGAGTCGAATGGAACTGCAGTTCACTCACTAACTTCAATGAAGTGTTCTTTTGGAACAGTACACTCGTGAACGACCCATCTCTACCTTATGGGCTTCATCACCTCCTTTGAAAGACTAACAATTCAAACCAGTTGTTGTTGTGGACGAAGGCTTTGGCTATTTCGATTTGAAAAAGTTAAAATAGCCGAATGAAAGTTTAAGGTGAAAAAAACAATTGGACAATTTTGCCTCCTTTCAAATTGGTGACTGACTAAGGAGCGACATGCTGCAGGATTCTGTGTTACACTGCGTCTGTGGGGAGGGTTTACTTCGCTCGATAATCCAATTATAAGCCCAATAATAACTTTTTTGCGTTCACTTGGGTGTACAAATTTGTGATTTATCTCCTAATAGGTCAAGAGAGGCCGAAAAGGTTTCACGACTTGTCAGAACTCTTTGGTGGTGGTTACGGCTCGGCTTAACATTTCCATAACTCAAAGAAAAACCGCCAAAGTCGTTGGCGTTTTTTATTTCCTTCGTTCCTTTCGGAGATCATCTCTTGACCGTGTTTAGCTCGAGCTCGTAAAATTAAATGTTGATACATCGACTTCAACACAGTACTGCAAATAATTGCAACTGGTTATTAAAATTTAGTTGACTTACAGTTTTTGGGTTCTTACGATGTATAAATTAGAAAGCATTTAATGCGGAAGAAAATTTATTTTAATGAATAATTCTCCAATAGTGTGGGTGCAACTTTATCATTTTCAAACAAAGCATGATATGTCATTAAAGGGCTCACCCGACGAACTCGCTTAGCGCGCCATTACTACTTTAAATTATGCCGGAATATCGGAGTCTGGGTATACTTCTTTCTACATGTAAGCTGCTACTTGAATTGGATGCAAACTGCGAAACAAATCTGGCCCAGTAGGATCTGAATCGCTATAGTAGATTGACTTCGGGTGAATATCATCACCACAGATAATAACCCTGTCTTAAAGGCCGACATACTGAAAAACTCTGATTTCTTTTCAAACGACTTCTTTAAAATCTGCTCGGATGAGGAGAAGGAGAAGACAGTTTTCCATCTTTTCTGCACCTGTTCAACTCTATCCGCTAACAGGTCAGCTTTTAGCTAGAAGTCCGCTTCTTGAACAGTCTCATTAACCCGCAATGGTGCTTACGAGAATCCAACGCTTCATTGAAGATTAAATTGTTAGTGAGTAAAATCGGATTCGGTGATTCTGTGGTAACACACTAGACCTCTATGAAAATCTGATCCAGGTCAGACGATAGATGTCAAGTCTTTATCAAGTTCTCAGAGTGGCGGAGATTTGAAGATTTTTCACCACGTGTCGGTCCTCAAGTTGCCAATATTGGGTAGCGTCTTTCCTTGTGCTGATGGACCTTATTTTTCTTAAGCATTCCGTAGGGTTTTTCGATTTGCTTCCTTTTGCCTCTGTGCTAGTCCCCATCACGTGTAAGAAAAATGCATGCCACTAGTGCTCACTCGTTACCGTCGACCAATAAAATATATTCGAAGAGTTTATGTCTTTCCGGTGCGAAACTATGGTGATGATCGATGTTAGTCTTGGCTGCCACAGGGTAACTCGTCAAAAGATTTTTAATAAATTTATTAATTGTGGTTTTTGACTACAATTTTATTGTTTCTTATTTTTTCACTTATACAAATGAATAAATATGCAAGTATACAATTTCGTGCATACATTATACAATAACGTAGACAATTTCGGTTGCGCTGACGGCAGAGTTCAAGTCCCGAAAATTAGCATTTCCTATCTTCAGTAAAATAATAAAAACAATTTATTTTGGTTCGAATAGGCGCTCTATACCACCTACTACTAAAAACCATAAACAAATATATGCAAATAATATTCGAGCCAATTTTTCAACGGCATAGTATTAACTAAAAAAAAGTAATGATCCTTAATCGATAATAATTAGGCTTAATAAAAATATAAATGCATAAATAAATAAATGTACTTGCTAACAATATTTCTCATTCATCAGAAGAAAAAATAATAATAATTTAAATGTAGGCAAAACTAAAATCTAACAGTAGTGCTTCAGTTTTCGTATTACAAAAACTACTAACAATAATAATAATTAAAAAAGAAAAATAATCAAACTTAATTAACTTAAATCCGTGCGCATCACATGAAGAAAGAATTTTTACTTTCTTTCTTTTGCAAAACATATTTAAAAAACCTAATAGTAAATTTATCATCGATGTCACTTCAAGAAAGAAAATTTCACGCATAGTATAAAATAATAATAATCAGTAGCTATATTTGGTTGTGATATACATAAATGTATTTCGTGTGAGACTGTTTATGACTTGATGCATGTTGATTATATATGAAACTTTACGTAAGGTACGTACACACCTAAACAATATCAATTATTGCGAATAAGAAGTATTTACTGTCGTAAAGAAAAATTTCTTTAACATATAAAGTTAATTATTGTATGTAAAGTAGGGAAAAAAAAATATATAGTTTTCTTTTGCATATGCTGGGCATAGTTGTATTTTACATATTTTACATTAGTTTCTCAAAAGCAATATGTCATAATAAGAAAATGTATTTGGAACGTTAAATGCGTACGTATTATGTTCATATATCAGTCGTTGTGATGATGTTGCATGCGTTTGTCATCGTAAATGTTATTAAATTCTGTGTTATTTTTAAGGCGAGGATAGTTTGTCGAGCAAGCTGTTAACCCCCCCCCCCCCCCCCCCCTCTTCCATACACTACAACCTGTTCGTTCAGAGGTTAATAAACCAGTGTGTTAGGCGTTCCAAGTTATGCGTCCACACGAACGGAAGTTCGATTTGAAAGTTTAGTCACAGTTTACACAATCGTCAAATGATATTGAAATCGATATTTGCCTTTCGAAAATCCCATCAATTAGTAAGTTCTATCACCGAGACTCCATTCTCTTTAGTTCTACGTGACGACCAAGTGCAGTCGCTATTTTGGAATAGAAACGCTTTGTGCAGTCGCTATTTTGGAATAGGGACGCTTTCTGGTGGTTATCAATTAAAGTCGCAATGTTAGGGATACTTCTTGCGCTTTGTGATTGATTATAGTTTTGGTAAAAGGACAATCTTACCGATGATTATCTCGTCAGTTCTGTACAACTAGAAATACGGTTGGTCGTCTGTAACAATATAAGCACACTCCTTCATCACCATATCATTTGTCGAGATGGCGCCCTGTGTTACCATCTATCCAGTTCTTGAGCCACAACCCAACCGACAGAAGAGGCCCGTCGGAAAGTTGTAAAAGTTCTACTCATTTCCTACGGACATTTAATTCCATGTGTGAGATAAAGACAGCACCAAAAATTTCCTGAATAAATATAAACAAATTGCGATGTATTTTCTACACTGAAACATCGCTATCCCTGTAAGCCGAAACCACGAAAAATACATAGCTTATGTACAGACTACTATCATGTTAGCACGAGCGCTTGTGGTCATAGCGATATTGATGGTTAAATCAAAAAGTAAATATTTCCCCAACTTTTTCTCAATAATGTTAAACATGCCGACCTCTTTCACCATTAGTGAGTGAAAAAGATTAAAGTATGATCGCCGAATGCTTATACATCCGATCATCAAGTGCGTATCTACTGAACCTGCAAATGCCAGAACAAACTTAGACGCTCAACTGTTCAGTTCGTGAAACTCTACACGATCACACTGATCACGGAACTCATAACTCTGCCGGCTAGTGCAATGAAAATCGAGCTCCGATTGCACTTGTCGACGAGCAACAAGATTGCATTCGCCGCCATGACCATGACGCCGAGGATTGATGCAGTGTCGACTAGGCTTGCGCATTTTAGTTCATCAAAGCGAGCGATCGTTTCCGCTTCCCGATCCGTCGTGAACTAGTTCGTTCTTTTAGTTCACTAGTTTGCTTGAGTTCAGTGATGAGAAAGGCGGTGAAGCTTGCAACAATTCGTAGTCGTCATTGCGGTACAATGTGATGAGAAAAGAAAAGATGGGTAGTTTGGTAGAATGTGATGAGCGGAAAAAAAAACAAGTTCCTCAGTCTACCAGTAAAAAAAGTCGTCTGGTACAGTGTGACGACCTAAAAAAAAGGCCGTGAGTGAACAAGACAAATTGATATTTGGCAATGAACTAGGAGCGGGACTGACTGCGAACTAGTTCGTTCATTTCAGTTGTGGGACGATATTCCGAACTAGTTCGTTCGCAAACTACACAAGCCTAGTATGGACCGGCAAAGAATAACGGGAAGGTGCCACGTGCCACAGAGTTCTTATGCAATTTCATCACTCCATTATTCGATGAGCGGTACAATTCATATGTAAATCCATTCTACCGATCCACGATGATCGTTCAGTTGACCTTCGTATGCAATTCAGACTCACTCCTTATCGATCACCAATAGGCTCTACTTCATACTGACTTCAAACTCACTTTTCATTGAATGCTATCTCGTTCTTGCTCATTCTAACTGCTCAGTAGTGGACGGTTGTGATTGCAAAGGTTGGCTGTTATTGCTTACGTTCGATCCGAATTGTTGCTACGCTCATGTCGCTTTCAATTCGGGTCGATCGTGAGTTGAACTTCGTATGCAATTCAGTGTATTCACAGTGCCTATCTTCGAAACCGTGAGCAGTGTAAGCGCTAGAGAATTACCCTTCCATGCAAATTGTATGCGCTGTGAGCACAATGCGGAACGAGTGTAAGAGCGCTAAAAAAATGCAGAAAGCTTAATTCGGCCCGCGGATCTGAGATTGACTATGCATCTTTTACTCCGCCCCTTTCGCACATCGCCAATTTTTTTTTCCCCAGGTGACAGTGAGTCATCGTTTCTGTCAACGAGATTCGATGACTAACTAGTTCCTCAAGATAGAAATGAACAAAGCAGTTCCTCTCAGTTAAGTACTTCACTCCGAGTCACTCACTTTCAAGAACAAGTTCAGTGAAGTAGTTCCGGAACTTTTCGTTCCACCGTTTCTTCTTTTTCGTTCGCTCGCGAACTAGTTCGTTCTTTTAGTTTATTCATAGTTAAACTTGAGGAGAAAAGATGATGAGCAAAAAAAAAAAAAAGGTCATTAGATCTAAAAGATGATACCCAAAAACGAAAAGGTCGGTTAAGTTTTTTGTCATGTGTCCAATGGAACTGCAATTCACCAAAAAGAGTGATTTACTTCACTTACTCACTTCAATGAGGTGTTCTTTTGGAACAGTTCACTCATGAACGACCCGTCTCTAGCTCAAGAAGTTCGGAAGAGGTTTAAGATTAAAGTCTTTGTGATTCCAAATTGACTCCTTGAGTAACGTCGCTAAATACTGAAACCGGCTCTGATAGTGTGCCATTAAAGCATACAGTTAGGCCCATTCCTACGATGTCAGTAACGTTATAGCTGGAACATTAACTGATAGATGTTCATATAAAATTGCAGTTTAAGTTCCGGTTAGAGTTGAAGATCGTAATAACGGTCTTTAGAGACGGTTCTTTACGGAAATTATAAATATTCCTTAAAAATCAAACCGTTAGCCAAACTATCGAAAACCTTTTTAATATCCACGCTGCGAGCTTGGAGGAGTGAATCTTCCTCATAAGCCCGAATTGATAAAGTGAACATTTTTCACCACAGAAGCTATCGTTTCTGTCGGCTATGACCTTTTCAAAAAGCTTGTAGACAGCGTGCTGTAAAACGATAGACCGGTTAATTATACACATCTATAATCAATTCGTTGAATGCTTCCTAGACTAGAATTTTCAATACTCTCGTTGTTATAGTAGTTTAACGATAATTGTATCAACATATCTTCATAATACTAGACAAATAAGGTTATTGAAAAAATTGTTTATAAAAAAAATATAAAGAAAAAACATTATTTAGAAAAATACGAAAGCTTAGATTTTAACGTTAATTAATAAGTTGAAAGGATTATTTTCGTTTCTTTGCATAGATAAATAATTTATTGTACGCCCCCCATATGCTTGACTATAATAAGTGTTTGCTGTGATTATTGAGTACATTATATAACTACTGTTAAATGATAATAATTAATTATATATAAATTTATGTATTTAAATAAATATGATAATTATATTGAAAAGAACGTTCACATAATTACATTTGAACTGTTTGGTCTTTGTAGTCTAAAGTGTTCCCTTTTTAAATTCTTCTGTCTTCTGTCGCGTGTCCTAAAAATTTAAGTAATAGCTGCAACAAATTATAGAACGGATTTAATGACAGCAACTTTAGATTAATCTAAAATAATAGTGGAGGATTTTTAGACCAGATGTTAACTCCAATAACGAGGACAAATGGACATGGACAAAATTGGCAATCAATCAGTTACACCTTTAAGAAATCGATATCTCCAAACCGACTGATTTTCACAGTTCAAGTGGTTGGTTGTCTTCGAAAAACATAGTCGAATAATCAAGAAAAAACTTGCGAGGAATGAATAAGTTATAAAGAATGAATCCCAGATTTGTATCTGTTCTTGCTCTATGCCAATTTCAACGGACACACAAGAACTGACTCCTAACTTCCATTAAAACACAATCCATTAAAAAAATAAAACTGATATTTATGTATTTAACCTTTCGCTCTTAAAAACTACTAACAACTTAGTTTTATATAAATTAATTATTGATAGAGAAATAAATAAAAAGTCTCTGTAAATATTCAAAAAAACTTCTCTATAAAAACTGCGCAAAAGTTGACAAAAAGTCGTGAAATTTTCGCTATGAATCACAAGTATCGCAAGACACTCTTTTAAAAATCAAACAAAAAGAACATTGCTAAACAACTACCACCTCAGGAGTTGAGATGCCTTCGACAATTATTGAGCGATCTCTTAGTCCCAACTCACCACCTATACCGCCTTCTGGTACCAGAAAATTCGTATCCGGATAGCCTTTAGGTTGTGCGAATTGCACCAGATTTGAATTGCTCGCACTAAGCATTTTCAATGACCAGACTGCAATGTTTTTCGTTTTTCCGTGACGCGCGAGAACATAGAACTGAAATTAAAAAAAAAAAAATTGGAATAAGTAAAGTTTAATTATTCCTTTGCTATTCTTACCTCGTTGTCGTTGTCAATCAAATAGCCAATTATTAAAGCCCAATGCGCTTTATGGCCTAGTTTTAGACATGGTCCGTGATTAAAGTCTGGATCGTATCTTTATGACACATAGTTAAGGAAATAACGGCTTAAATTTGCAGAAAGTGAAAGCAAAACGTTAGAAGCTTGGAATGCATGTAAACAACCCGAGAGATTAAAGTAGCATATTATGAAAATAAAAATCGTGGAACCGCTTGCTCTTCTCGGGCAAAACAGTACAACCAGGACTCTTATTACTGAATACGATACGATCAAAATCAATCGTAAATACCTAAATTTGCCATACTGAAGATATGGAAGAATTTATGAAAAAGTACACAATCACTTTAAACCCCCTTAGGGGTCAATTTTCAAAAAATCTTGAAAACACTTTCTAGGTATTCATATGAAGAATCCGTAGAATAAAAGTGAATTCAATATTTTGAAAGACCTAGTAGATATCACGAAAATCGTGAAAATATTTGCATTCTATTTTGACTGAACATTTTTTTTACCCCCACTTCCGAACGCCAATGGATATTCGAATTTTTTTTTAATCCAAATTACTTTTCTAGATGATTTACATATACACACCGAGTTTCAAATTTCTAGCAGAAACCGTTCCATAGTTAGGCAAAACACCCCCACCATACTACCACTAATAAAAAATTATATTTTTCCAACATGCCGGGTTCACTATATCATTATAGGTTCTTAAGATATAAACATCGGGACCTTTTCCTTTTCCTTTTCACCCTCACCCTCTCACCCACATCCCCAAAATTTTTTTTCGCTGCTAGGGTTCTATTGGGCCTACGTCTGGTAAAATATAGGAGCATCTATCTTATACAGGGTCCGGTACTCGAAGTGTAACCAGCTTCAAAACCTCACGCAGCTGACGCACGGACATCATCTGTCTGTAAGTTGGCTAAATGACAGTTTAGAGTATTGTTTACAAGCGCACGAAAGCATTTTGCCGAGAGTGAACGCGAAAAAAAGAAATCAGACTTGAGAGAGCGAAGGAGTTCGCTTGGCTGAAAGTGGTCAATTTTCGAACATTGTGTTTTCTGACGAGAAAATTTTTACAATTGAACAATTCGTAAACAGTCAAAACGATAGGGTTTACTTGACGGACCGTTCATACGAGAATTTGAATCATCGATTGGCCACCAGGAGGCAGCACCCGCCACAGATAATGGTTTGGGCCGCTGTAACCGCAGATGGGCGCTCTCCAATCGTTTTCATCGAGCCTGGCGTCAAGATAAATGCGCAATATTATCGGGAAAGTATTCTGGAGGTTGCTTTGAAGCCGTGGGCAGACAAACATTTCGGTGGCAGACCATGGACGTTTCAAAAGGACTCGGCACCGTCTCATAAAGCTCGAGTGAATCAAGAATGGCTGAAAAACAACGTTCCGAACTTCATAACGTCCACACAAAGGCTCTCGAATTCACCAGACGCGAATCCGATGGATTATTCTCTTTGGGCCATTTTGGAGAGCAAGGTCCAAACTAAAAGATACACCAGTCTCGAGGCGCTGAAAAAAGCCGTTGTCCGCGAGTGGGCCAAAATACCTGCAAGTCACATTTACGTTTTTGGACCGTCTCAAGGCCATAGTTAAGGCAAAAGGTGGTCATATCGAGCAAAAGTGAATTGTTTCTGAATTTTGTATTATTTTTTCACATTTTGTTCTTTGAATTGAGTAAAAGTAATTTTCCAAACTGAATTTATGGCCTTTTTAATTGGTTACACTTCGAGTGCCGGACTCTGTACTGCTCTTGAGATACGTGATTTTTTTGAAAATTTCTTATCCCCCTCCCACTTCCATGTTCCACCACTCCCTTAAAAAAATTTTACTTTGAGCAATCGTTATTAGTCGACCTTTCTACTCAAACCGAATTTCATTTTTCTAGAGCAATTAGTTCGTGAGATATCGTAATCTAAAGTTTTTCACCCCCCCACCCCTGTACGCCACTACCACCTATCAACAATTTATTTTCAATCTTCTCCTAGATATTTGTTATGCCGCAAGTACACACTCGCCTTCACTCGCATTGACCGATGCGAGTTAGCGCGAGGGCGTGAGAAATGCCGCATGTACACACTCGCATTGACCGATGCGAGGTAGCGCTCGTACATTTGTCTCTCTGGCACTGTTTGGACGCGCTTCAAAGGGATTTGCTTACAGTCTCGCTTGTAGCACTCGTGCGTAACCTTTACACATGCGCCTAGACGTTCGCAACGGGCAATGCGAGTGAAGGCGAGTGTGTACTTGCGGCATTAAGTTTGAATTTCGTGCCATCAACGGTTTAGGAGATATGAATTTTAGAATGTGTCGATCTCGGCATTTTTGCGTTTCGGACAAATTATTTCCTGCGTATGGCGTACAGACAGACATTTTTTTTATTGCTTTTTTGAGGTCTACTAGTCCTAGGTTAGGTTAGGTACGCGTGGCTGTCCGTGAGAACACGGACACACTTAGACCTAAAAGGTCCGTTGTGATACCACAGGATCATCGAATCCGGTCCTACTCGTCAAACCATTTAGAGCTTGCAATGAAGCGTTGGATTCTCGCGACCTCCATTGTGGCAAGATCACCAAGACAGTTGAAGAAGTAAGCTCCGAGATGAGCTTTCCTTCTGGCTAACAGAGCTGGACAAGTACAGAGAAAGTGAAGAACTGTCTCCTCCTCATCCAGGCAGCTTCTACAGAAGTCGTTTGAGAAAAGTCCGAGCCTTTCAGCATGTCGACCTATAAGACACCTATAAGACGTACGGCGGATATATGGACATTTATTATTTGATTTTTTTTGGGTCTACTAGTCCTAAAACGTGAAAATACAAATTTTCAGTGTAGCAAATTTTTTTGGAAATTTCAGGTCGATCACAATACTTTATTATCAAAAACAATAAAGTAAAATTAATTTCCACTTGACCTCCATTTCGCAAGAGTATTCTAGTACTTCTAGGGGAGCTCAAGACGATGGGACTAATTCCAGAGTGCTCGCCCAACTAGTAAACTAGAACTTCAGAAAGGTACGGACAGCTCGTTTCTCCTCAATTTGATCTGCTTTTTGCAAAAGCATGTCCGCATAAAACGAGGTCTCTCGCACTTCTTTAGAGATGCTAGAACCCTCGCTTTGATCTTATTTTCTCGTCCTTTTTGTCGTTGCAAGCTAGTGTAGTGGAATTATTTAAAAAAAAAAAAAAATTGCCAAATGATTGTGTTTGACGATTGTGTGAAGCACTAGGAAGTAAAAATCAATTCGATATCTCATTAGAACAGAAACATGTAGGAGTTTTTGGAAACATATGCAACTACCCTGCACTCACTGTGTGGTTTAATATCCAAAAATCGTGAAATGAGTTTTTAAATATATACCATATATAAAGAAGGCCCGAAGAATTGAAAACATATCCAATCAGTCCTAAAAGATATGACGGAATTCGTGAAAATGTACAGGGTGGGCCAAATGCAACTTTCTTTTTAAAAATGCAATAAAATTAACAAAATTAATTTTTTTTCCGAGTATTATGGCTTTATTAGTAAGAGTAAACATTCCGATTAATGATGGAACACAACTTCGTTCAAGTGGCTGCCTCGGCTGGCTTCGCAGTAGCGCATTCTGTCACTCTGCCTCGGCTGGTTTCGCAGTAGCGCATTCTGTCACTCCAATTTTCCAAGACCTTGTTGATAACACAACTTTCGGTTTCGGTCTGTAGCTCACGGATTGCTTGGATGATATTGGCCTTAAGTACTTGAATCATTTCTGGATTGTTGGCATTACATCGGTCCTTAACGGTTCCCCACAAAAAAAAGTCCAAAGGAGTCAAATCGGAGCTCCGAGGCGGCCAATTGACATCGCCAAGACGGCTGAAAACACGATTTGGGAATTTGGTGCGTAAAAGATCGATTGTGGCATGGCGCGCCATCCTGCATGAACCAGAGGTCGTTCAAATCCATGTCTTCAATTTCAGTAAAAAAAAAGTCGGATAACATGGCTCTGTAACGTTCACCGTTGACCGAAACGTTGTTCCCAACCTCATTTTCGAAGAAATGATGCCACCACTCCCCGGTCAGCAGCAAACTGTCACTCTCTGAGGATGCATTGGCTTCTCGACAATAACGTGCGGCGGGTTTTCCGAGCCCCAGATGCGGCAATTTTTATTGTTAACGTAGCCGC
Organism: Beris chalybata; assembly: GCA_949128065.1. Classification (NCBI taxonomy): domain Eukaryota; kingdom Metazoa; phylum Arthropoda; class Insecta; order Diptera; family Stratiomyidae; genus Beris; species Beris chalybata. The sequence continues at coordinate 96,745,611 of OX421896.1, forward strand.
CGAGATGAAAATGCGCCTCGTCAGAAAAGATGATTTTTTGCTCAAAATCGTTGTCCAATTCAAGCTGCTCTAAGGCCCAAATTGCGAAGCGACAACGAAGCGGATGGTCGTGCGCCTTAAATTGCTGAGTCAATTGCAATGCAGAATTCTCTTCAGGCTAGCGCGTGAAATGTTGAGCTGTTGAGATCGACGGTGAGTTGATGTTCGTGGAGTGAGTCTCACACTCTCGGCTACAGCAGCCAGATTCTCGTCTGTGCGCACCGTAGGACGACGGGGGCAATGAGTGTTGTCCACTAGCAAGCCAGTCTCACGAACTTTTTGCAAAAACTTGCGTAGAGAAGGCGCGGTGGGTGCTTCATTTCGGCCCAAACTTCTTTTAAAAAAAAACGCACTGTTTGGGCTACACAGCACTTACTTTGGAAATAAGTTTTCAATATTTCCCAACGTTGTTCAAGCGTAAAACGACTCATTTCGTTTCGCGGAGGTATGATACTGACTTTTTATCAAGATTTCGAGCGGAAAACAGCTTTCAGTGTCAAAATAACTTACGATTTAAAAAGAAACCACTAGATGGCCCACCCTTTATACAACCCCTTTAAACCTTTACGAATTTTTAAAAATCCTGAAAACATCTCGTCTATCAATCAACGACTCAATCGGCAGGAGGTTAAGACGCTCATGGTAAGGAGGCAGATGCAGTAGATCTTGCCAAGGAAGACCTTCAAGTGCGAATCGCAAGAATCTTCTCTGAACCGACTCAATTCTATTTATGTGAACTTCATAGTGAGGAGCCCATACCGGGCAGGCATACTCCATAATAGAACGGACGAAAGTGCAGTACCACATTGTTGTAATATGCGGATCATTGAAGTCCTTGCACCATCTTCGCACAAAGCCCCAGACGGAGTTAGCCTTACCGACAATATAATCAAAACGGTCATTAAAAGTAACATCGTTATTAAAATATACACCTAAATCGTTCACTTTGTCAGTTCTATATAATGGGTTTCCTTCTAAGCTATAATCAAATGTAACTGGAGTTTTCTTTCTAGAGAATGATACAGTGATACATTTACTAATATTCAAAGGCATACAATTAAGTGTACACCAGTCATAAAACAGTTGCAAGTCACTCTGAAGAAGAGAGCAATCAGCCGCATTGGTTACATTACGAAAAATCTTTACATCGTCAGCATACATTAAAATTTTAGAGTGGGAGAGAACCGAACTCACGTCATTTATGAACAGGATAAATAAAAGCGGACCCAAATGGTTCCCCTGAGGTACTCCAGACGTATTATGTATATCAGATGAAAGAGCTGCACGAAAACACGGATCCAATTAATAAACGTCACTGGGAAACCAAGTAATTGTAGCTTATAAGTCAGGATGGAATGACTCATTTTGTAGGTCTTTCAGTTAATAAGTTTCGCTACCAAGTTTGACGAATAAAACGGGGCCCTCCTGACTAAAAAGAATGGAATTTGTTCGAAAATTATATTTTCTTAAAAGTACAGTTACATTAAAATCTGGGGACCGGATTAACCCACTCGCATGGGTGGCGATACCAAGATAACGCCGTCGCCTCGAACAAAAAGCATGGGAATGGTGCGCTTCGTCGTCTTGTAGACTTCTTCGTAGGTCTCCTCGTCGATTTCTACGGTGGTGACTGTCTCCTCGGCGTCACCCAGGACCATGTTCAAGTGCTGATCGAAAGCCTGAAAAGATTTTGGGCTGATTAACACCGCTCAGATGCAGACAGTATTTCGTTTTACGTGCAAGCGGCCGCGTAGTTCGCGCTCGTTGCGCATTTTCACGTAAATCTTCTCGTCCAGACTGAGCCGGATAAGATCGAGCGGTTCCTTTACCGGAATGATCTGGATCTGGAAGAAAACATCGCCCGTTCGATTACGTTTGCTTAGTTGGTGCCGAATTCAACGCACCTGCTCTTCTTCTGCCATTTTTTCTTCAAAAAACTTCTAAACCGGAATTAAAAAATTCACTGTTCCACCAAAACACAATCGAACTTTTTACTTTTTTATAACCTTAAAATGGGAAACGTCAAAACGTTTCGTTTGGGGTTGCCAACGTAACGCGACATTACGAAGGAAGTGACGATTTCGTCGCGTTTTCTTAAAAACGAAATTTTACACAAAAAAATGAAACGAACAATTGTTGAAAAGGATACGGAACAAAAATACATGCTCCTTGCTGCAACAGCTGTCTGACCTTGGCACAATTCAGCCGACCTTGATGCAATTGGCACCGACCGGCGAAAGGCAACCGACGCGACACAATTTCGACAACCAGTTCGAAGAAATTCGAAGCACTGAACATTTCGCCGATGTTCGTAAATCGTCGTGACCGCGCTAAATTTAGAATTTCCGCGGGTGACGGTTGCGCGTCGAGCAACATGCTGAGCGCCGTCAGTCCACAGGTGGGACCGCTCTGAAGGATGGACGACACGGCCTTGTAGCGGCAGCACTTTGGCGGCGCGGCAATGCAAATGCGCCCCAGGTAGCAGGCTTGTTGCACTTCCGGGTGTTGGACGGCCCAGGTGCATTCTTGTAAGGCAATTGATTGTCTTGGCGGCGCACACGTGACGCTCGACTTGGCGTTCGAATTAAACGCGGGACACGGCGGCGGAGCTTTATTTAACGGCACATTCAGTGACATGTTACGCGCGAACGACAGTATTGATATTGAAAAACCGAGCGGAAATAGATTTTGACAGCACGTTCACCTGACATCGGAGATTGCGTCCCACGCACTAGCAACGCCAGGCCCGAGACCGAGGGAAAAAAATTCTTGGCAGATAAACAATAACATGGGTTATAGTGTTGGACGCGTGGTGTCGCGTTAGTACAGGTTTGAGTACTGGCTATATCGAAATAAGATGGTTTTAAAAAACGGAAGTGGCAGTTATGAAATACAACGACATTTTGATGCCGAAAAAACACATCGTCTTTCAACAAGGACGTTCAATTTTGAAATGTGCATAAAACAAGTTGCTTGTGATATATCCACACAATTCTTTTTTATTTGAAAGAATGTTTGGTAAAAGGGTACATCCACTCCTAAGGCCCCATTTTGATTTTTCTTTCTTGAGAGGATTTTAATCGATTGAAATCGTTTTTCGTTCGTGTAATTTGGCGTGGACAATACGTCTGCATCGTTCGCTGTCTATCAGCGAACTAATTTTAATTTTACAGAGAAAAAAGTGTGATAGGTTTTTAAATTTTTTGAAACGTATAACTATTAAAACTCAATGGCTATTCACAGTCGTCATAAAGTTGGCTTTAAGCTAAAGCTGACTTTAGTGTCGTATTATTAATAAGGTTACACTTCTGGCGATTCTTGATGGAATGACCCTTTTTCTATAAAGTAAATCGAGAAGCACTACTACTACCCCCATCCCATTGCGATCCCAAGTTGATTTTTTGAAATGTTTTGAAGAACAATAATAATACACAAAATATAAAAAAATATAAAAAGCGGTATTTTGAGATATTCAAGGATAAGGCGCTGTGCGCATTGCACACGACCGAACGAATATCGTGTCGTAATTTCGTGTGCTCCGACACATTACTTACGGTACGTAATCGTTGACAAAAGACGTTACGTTGTTTGTTTATGTTTCGAAGTAATTTACAAAAATGAGTAAAGCGAATGGAAAAAAGAAAAAACTGGCTTGCATAGCTTTATACTGGTGTCCTTTGCGTAGGAAAACTTATTGAAAGTATTGGATTCATCCAATAAACCGACATGGAGAATATTTTACACGGCGTCTAATGTCGATTTGACGGCTAAAGCGTAGTCAACTTTAATCGCGATGATTTAATTTTTCGTTCCGAATATGGCTGCGTTCGTTACACGATGAAAAAATTCGTTCACCGTCAGAAATTTTTTCTGTCGTACCGAAAATCAGGAAATTGAGTTTTATTCGCACAATTTTGCAAAATACGTTAAAGGGACATGATGATGATTCTTAGGCGTTTATATAAAGCTAAAAAAAAAGAACGAAAATTCGATATATCTTAAGATCTATGAGGTATATCGGAATTCGTGAAAATGTATGGAAGGCTGTAGTAGTTGAACATAAAAGTAATCTGAAATTAAGTTTTAGGCGATTATATAAAGCTCACGTTGCAGTAAAAATCAATTCGATGTCTCATAAGACCTAAGAGATATGACAAAAATCGTGAGACACTGGTACAATATTTTAGGGCTTGAATTAAAATTCAATTCAATATCTTAGAAGACCTAAGAGATATGACAAAATTCGTGAAACATTGTTACACCGTTTTAGGGGTTGAGCAGAACAAATCATGAAAACGACCGATTTAAGTCGATATCGAAATCTAGCCATGTTAAGAGATCTTAAAATCACCCAAATGTATCTACGGAAAAGTAGATTAGTAGTAGATTTCGGGAAATCTCCTTCGAAAATTTGCGGAAAATATGGCGTAAAAAATGGGTTCGTGAAAATTAGTATAACGTATTTGCGCCTCTTAAGATGCTCTTACACGAGCAATTTTTTAAGCAATTGATTGCCCGACGTTTGTTGCCAAAACTAGTAGAGCAATACAGTGCTAATTGCGGCAATGTTTCGGCAATTTGGCAGTGTTTTCACAGATTGCTGGTATTGTTCGCCCTATAGTTGCTGCATTTCCCCTAGCTTTGAAAATTCCGACCAATTGTCTTCGTTCGTCTACGTCTATGTTGACGTCACAGCATAGCATTGCGTTTATATGTAAAAATTATATATGTAAAAATACAAAATGAACTATTAGTCGTCTATTTTTTTCGTAATAACATTTTATGTTAAACATATTTGGCAAAATTCGTTTGGTCGTGTGCAATGTGTACAGCGCCTTAAGGACAAAATCGTTATCCTTGAAAAAAAAATTTAACGATAAATTTGATTTGTATTTTTCTTATTTTGCGAAAACCTTCCCCTTTAAAATAAGTCCTATTTTATTATTCTATGATAAAAACTAACAGAGATATGAATTTTCAAAGAGGACTTGGACACCATTTTTGCGAAATCTTTAACATACTATAACTAACAAAAAAAATGAGATAGAAAAAAAAAATTGCCCCCTGAATTTTGTTTTCTCATATATTATAGGTATATAACATATATATGTATATAAAAATATATAAATTCATAACATCTTGCCCCCCCCCCCCCCTAGAAAAAAAGAAATGACGTCCCTGGATACATATGTACATCCCTTCAGTTTTTCATGAGCATTTTCAAAATATTAAAACTCACAATGGTTAAAGCGTCAAATAATAAAAATTGACTACTTTTTAAAAATAAATGTAAATGATTTCTTTCATTAAAATTTTTGTTTTCAATAAAACTAGTATAGTTTTTTCTTTTTTTAAGGTCCATTCCTACGATGTTCAGTTACGTCGTAACTGGAATATTAATTGACCGATTTTCATACAAAACTTCCAGCTAAAGTTCCGGATAGAGTTTAGCTGAAGACCGTAATAATAGCCCTAAGTCATTTATAGTTCGTTCAGTTAATTTTGAAAATGACCTAAGTCAATTCCACCCTTAAAAACAACAAATTGGTATGAGATTCATACAAAATTTAATTTTCATAATAAATTTTCAGTAGTCTCTAGACTAATAAAATACTAAATTAAAATATTGCATAATATAGAAATATTTTTTAATTTATTCAAATGCAAACCTTTAAATATCTCGAAATCAGAAATATATGACTTAGACCACTTTCATAATTTTGGGCACATACTATATAGCAATTTGTAGAAATGTGAAATTTGCTCACCATTTCGCCACATTGAACTTATGGTTAGTTTGGTTGAGTTTTGTTTAGTACTTCGTATTGTACCTCTTATTTTTAGTAACTTCCGCACATCTTCAAGGCTTCGATTCTATTAATCTTGCTATTGTCCTTGTTGGTATCCTTTTCCACCTCCTTTTAATGGGTCGGTATAACACCTTCCTCTTACGATTAATATTTGGTCAGTTTTTTGATTGTATTTTGAGCAAATGGAATTTTTTTGAAATCTTTTTTCTAAATACACTTTGTCCTGGAAACAGATAATAATTCTGATGGCTTCACTCGCTTATGAATGACTTGGCTTTACGACAAACGGATTCGAATTGACAGGGAATGATTATAGTAACATATGTGTTCATATTGCACGTATAATGTATTATTTTCTTGGAAAACCGTAGACGGGGTACGCAAAAGTATTTGAATGCGAGTAGCTCACAAACCTTGGGGTTAAGGCATAAAGTTGACATTTTTTTATTGGGTAGATTGTCTAGTGATACCTTTTGAAGAGAGACGAAACTTTACTAGTCATCAACGGGGAAAATACAACATTTCAGGATATCCAATTTATTTGAAATTTCTTACCGATCACAATACATAACACACAATTCTTAAAATATATTTACGGTTCTCTTTTGCCAGCTATTTATATTAAGTAGCAGACAGAAGAGAAAATCAATTCGATGTCTCACTGCATAGAGACCCCGAAAAACGGGTAACGAAAAAAAAAAAAAAATTCTAATTTAATTATTAGTTTCCCAATTTTTTTTTTAATATTTAGTATAATTTCTTCTGTTAAGCAGTCCGATAAAAAAAGGATTCTTTAGATTTGTACTTAACGTAATGTTTCTTCGGATAGTAGTTCAATAAGCGCAGAACGGTAACCCCAACCTTTGTTATACCCAGGGACGTCATTTCAGTTTAATCTAGGCGGAGGGCAACATGTTATGAATGTATATATTTTTATATACATACATAGGTATGTTATAAATAATATATAAGAAAACAAAATTCAGGGGGGGGGCAATTCCCTCCCTGCCCCCACAAATGACGTCCCTGGTTACACCCCAGATACACACAGCCACCTAAATGGGCAATTATAAAGAACGGTCCTTCCTTTTCTGATCAAGGAGTTAATTTGATTTTTAAAGGCAATGAAAAGAGAAATTTATGAAATGTTTTCTTGCCATATTTCCAGTTGAGATTTGTTTTTCATGCTCATATCGTTTTGGTAGCATAATTTAAAACTACTGACGTTTCAATTATCTGTTCGGTATGTCTTCTTCTTTACAGTACCTACGCGTTAAAACTGTTCGTAAAATGTGAACTCCACTCCAGCACATTTTTTTTGCCATTCAAAATTGAACATTTAGATGAAACCATTATGAATGTTTTTCACATGACACACAGTATCCAATTGGGCAGTTCTGACAAATTGACACTAAGGCCCGTTCCCACGATCGTCAGTAACGTTCTGATTGAAACTTTAACTGACAGATGCTCATACGAAACTTACAGTCAAAGTTCTGGGTTAATTTTAACTGAAGGTCGTAATAACGGCCCTGAGAGTGCGCTTTTGTGTCCATGTTAAAGTTGTTTCTAAAGTTAAATTCCAACTAAAAATCTTTAATACACAAATCGTTAACGCTTTCTACTCGTACGTTTTACCATTTAATATGAAAAGAGGTAAATATTTTACAAAGTGACTTTATATTTTAAACGAATGTACCCACTTCACTTTAAATTCAAATTGAGTTCTTGTAGTGCATAGAAAACTCCTACGCATTCATACCCCAAACAAAGGTCAACTGAGCAAAAGCTCTCTTGTTGGCGGTCATCCGAATATAAAAGTAATGCAACTTTTGAAGTTTTTGGTGCCGAAGCCGCTTCGACTAAACTACTGAAAGCTTCACACCAAACTTGAAAACTTTATACAGGGGCGCTATTTTCATGCAATTTTGATGGAAATTCTGATAAAATTTTTTTTTATTTATATTTTTGTTTACTTTGAAGTGTATGTCACCTTCAAAGGAAAAGTGCATACAAAAGGAAAATTTACTTACTTCCAAGATGTATTTGTATGCTGCCGGTTTAAATCTGATAATACCAGCAAGAATTAATAAAGTAGTCCAACCGTGATATTGCCCGCCACCCCGTCACCCCTCACCTACACCCTTGAACCTTGTGATTCTTTTGTATGTCGTAAAATTCAAGCTACGGAACAAGACATTTTTTTTTTTTTGATTTAATATGAAAAATTGTAATGTACCTGATAGCAGAAGCTTGTTTACTTGCCAGTAGATGGCTCTCTTCTTAAGTGTACTATTATGGTCTTTACCGACAAAGAGACATTTTCTGATTTTGACATATTAAAGAGATGTCAGTATCGAGCAATTTTGTAATATGAGTTTTACAGGAAAAGAAAAACATTGATGTTTTTAATAATCGAAATTTTCATAACATTCAATGTTAATTAAAATATGAAACGCCAAACTTCGGATTAAATCGAGTTTTGTCCAATAAAAGCCAGTGAACAAAAATTGAAATTAAAATTAAATTGAATTCAATCAATAGTAATCAAAGCCATGACCGGAAATTTATATCCTTACTGCGAATACATACACAGTTTTAGCCTACCCGATGCGAGCTATTATGATTTAATTTCAACAATCCAATATCAAAATAAAAGGCATATCATAAGAATATTTTTTTTACCGATAAATTTGAGGGACAGGCCCCCAAAAATGACTTTAATAACTCTTCTTAATTTTTTTTTAATATTGTTTATATTTCGGTAAAAGTGATCAACTATAGTATGTATAGCTCTAGATGAAGAAATGATTATGAAATTCATAAAATATAGGTTCTACTGTTTCGTAATCGATACATTCTATTTTAATAGAAAACCATTTACGATATGAAAAACATCTGAAAAACTGGAAATTAGTGCAATATCACGAATTTCGTTATATCTTTTAGTTCATCTCAGAAGAAGGTCACATTAATTTTTCTTCAATCGGCTCTTTAGATAAATACGAGAAATTGTTTTGATATTTTTTTTATGTTTAACTGTTAGGGTGTAAATGGGGTGTAGACAATGAAACGAATTTACCATATCTCTTGGGTTTGAATGGATAAAAACAAGCATTATTTTCTTTTTAAATATTTGCCTAAAAACTTTTTTGAGTTTTGCGACATTTCACCCCTAAATGCGTTCATTGCATTTTCACGATTTCCAACATATATATATAGGTTTGATAAGATATCGAATTAGTTTTTACTTTCACTGAATTGTTAAGAACATATTTTTACGAATTCCGTCATATCTTTCGCATATATTTAAATGTACGTCAAAGTCTTTTTAAATGAAATCGGTTAAAAATTGATCAAATTTTTTTCTTCATATTTTCACTTTTCTGTGGGCTGTTAATTTACTCCAATGTTAATATGAAGAAACACTGATGAATGTTGAAAGTTGTATCTTACATGGAGATGTTTTAGCGTTGAAATTAACCTTCCTAGTATTCTTCATGTCTCGAAAAACCAGTGCTAGATTTTGACTTTGACCGAATCTCGAACTATGACTGAAAATCTAAACTGGTATTTTAAAGGTGTCAGTAGCAGGTTTCCCCGTCTTTCTCTCGTAATAAGCAATAACAAAGTTTTGCCTAGACAGTAGGAAGATGTTTGATTCAATTTTGCAGTAAACACCTCTTGGAGTGGTAATTTTTTTCATGGTGTGAGAGTGTAAGCGGAAAGTTGAGGGAAGCGTTTCAAATAGAACTTTCTAGATCTTTGGAACCAATTTTTCAAAAAAATCTATTCTTATATCTGAAGATAATAGATCTAGTCAAAATTTTACAGAGGTTAGGCCCAATAAAAGGAATATAACAATTTTTTGAGGGTATGATGTGGATGAGGGTAGCAAATTAAATTTTTATTTATTAAAAAATCACAAAGGGTAGAAATCTAAAAATGAATGGACCAAAGAAAAAATTTTTGATAGGCGACCTACTGGATGGTAGATTTTTGTATTTCTGGAAAGCTTATGCTAAAAAGTTGAAGCTTAATACGTCTATTCAGATGTACTACAGAATAAATAAAGCGACCAAAAAAGTTCAGATATCTAATGGCGCACAGAGGTGTGGCAAAAAAATGCAGTGGAAATGATTTTTTTCCAAATTTTCTTCGCATTTTGATTTTCCGGAGGCTATAACTTCAATAGGACTTTGATAAAACTGTTGAGCACAGGTTGTGAACTTTTAACAGCTTCGATAAGACCTTATACAAACTGTTGGCGGTTAGCTACTGTTGTAATGAAACATGGAGAAATGTGCGCCAGATTAGTTCGGTAAAACCTTATCGAATCTTTCTCGCGGTACGAAAATAGCTTCGATAAGGCCTTATGGAGGTTAGTTTGCTCGTTGGGATATCGAGTAATTAAATTAATTTAATTTTTCCGGACTCCTTATATAAGCGTATAAAAACGGTTTTCCAAATTTTCCGGTTGCCAGATTTTTTTTTTACGAGTAAATTCGTACACATCTACTCTCAGTTATGTTATTGAGGACATGTTAATATGATGTAAAACTAAGAAATACTTTCACCATAACTTGAGAAATTTCCAAACTCTACAAAGTGCTTTCATCCATTTATGACTATTACAGGGAAAATTCTTGTGTGCTGTTTTCCGGGATGCTTTTGGATATGTTAGAATGACTTTATGTGATACTTCATCTGTGGAAAATGCCCAAAACTTTATAACATTGCACTCTTGACTATCAACTTTCTCTTCTATGGATGCAGCAAGTATGTAAGTAAGTTAGTTTGGAAACTTTCCTTTAGAACTATTGTAAAGGTGATCATAAATGGAAGAAATGTTTTTCATTAAAACGAAGTATTCGAAGTATGAGGACTGAAATTACCAACTTCTTGTTCTATTTGCCAGTTCAAATCAGAACCAGAGTAAAGTTGTCTACCGTGAAATTTTGAATTCATGTTTCTAGTTTAAGTTTTGGTCCAAATTATGTTTCTATCTAATGATAACCCAGAGCTGGTGACATCGTTGATGATCTCGACTACCGACTAAAGAGTGACTGCTTTTGGAATAAAAAGCATTTAGATATGTAGTCGATTCATTTACTGGTGACGTGAATTTAAAATGGTGGCTTCTTTGGATTACTTCAAGCCAGGGTGTTATTTCAGTATTACTTTATTATTTTAATAATTCAGTACTGTGATCGATTTCTTAAAAAAAAAAATTTGCTACCCCGAAAAAAGCAATAAAAATTTTCAGTCCGTCTGTCCGCCGTACGCAAAATCCTGTCAAGGCTCGTAGCTTCCAGATAGCTTTGAGATATTAAATTTAATTTTTTTTACGAATAGGTGTACCATCTTCGTGAAGTAAGCAAATTTTTAGGGGTGAGGTGTGAGGGGGAAGAAGGGAAGAAACTGTGATTATATAACCTTTAAACTTGGTATTTAGATAGAGCTATAGCACGGCATATTGGAAAAATATAATTTTTTTTTTTGGGGCTGTATGGTACGGAGATGGGGAGTGTTTTTCCTAACTATAGAACGGCTTATGCTAGAAAGTTGAAACTTGGTGTATATGTAAATCAACTAGAAAAGCAATCTTGATGAAAAAAAAATTCGAATATCAATATGATCAAACAATATGATCAGTGAAAATAGAATGCATATTTTTCCACGATTTTCGTCATATCTACTAGGTCTTCCAAAATATTGGATTCGTTTTTATTTTACGGATTTTCCATATGAACACCTAGAAAGTGTTTTAAAAATTTTTTGAATTTCGGCTCCTAAGGGGATGTAAAGTTATTACATACTTTTACATGAATTCTTTCGTTTCTCTCAGATCTGATCAAATGTAACTTTCACGGGCTTGTTCAATAAACACCTACATATTTACAAGTTTTTCTCCTATTTCAACCTCTAGACTGAATCCCGGAATATGACCCAATTATGTAATTCATATATTATTTGTGACAGCGGCGTAAGTATTCTAGCGCGACCCTACTCTAACCGCTTACTGAAATATTTGTTAGGAATTCAGTCACATACCGCTACACCGCATCTCAAAATTGAACGCGTTCCGAACTTTTGCCGGAAAAATAATAATGTTGCGCCCAGACTGTGGTAGATTTTTTTTATTTGTATGACTCCGGTAAATTACTCACTCACTTAACTAGCGAGTTCAAAAATCATGACCAGTAGATCATAGACCATAACTGGTCGATTAAGTAACAATCATTTTAGACAGAATTCGTATGGTACTACTGACAGTAGTTGATCGATTTTACTTTACTATTTTTTAAAATTAAAGCTTGTGATTGAAATATCTGTCAATAGTTTGAGCAACTTAATTGTCTTCGGAAGTTTGGAAATCGGTTAATGTTCATGTGCCGTTGAGATTACTATGGGACTGATTCTCTAAAGAATAACCAGGAGGCTATTTGAAACGATTCTTGGACATTGACCTAGCCAAAGTTAAGATTTTGATAAGGTGCTTGATTCAATTCGGTCAAAATAAACCTTATCTACGCTTAATTGTGATTAAGAAGGATGTCAAACCCTAGCTAAGGGGTAAATAATGGTCATTAAATTTCTTAAAGAAATAGAGTGCTACTATAATGAGTCTCATAATTGAAATTAGTGCTGACACCTGTACGGCACTATTACTGGCAATATTCATATTCATGGAATAACCAAAAAAATTAAGAACTCAACAAAACCGATTTTTAAAAATACTGACCAAGATGTAAGAATTGAATTCTTTGAACATGACCGAGCCTGGTACTTTTTTTTTGGATATTTGTTTAGGAATTACTGCATTTAACGTGCATGGCTGCTATAAAAGCTAGCTAGAGAAGGTTGAACGAAATCGATCCTATTTTTATTAACCCTAAGATATTTGTCGGAATTCGTGAAAAAGTAAACAACACCCAACACTAAGGGGTTTAATATCGAAAAATATTGGAATTAATTTTTTTTTATGAAATTTCATGTCTTTAGAAGTGAAATGGAATTTGATATATCATTAGACCGAAGAAATAAATCGGAATTCGTGTAAAATTAAAAAAAATGTAAATGTAAAATTAAGAAAAATGTGTCTAGACGTTTTTGTAAGGAGCCCGCAGAAGTAAAATTTATTTGAATGCTTAAAAGATTAATCGAAATTCGTGAAAATTTGCTTTTTAAAAAATATTTTACGGACAATTTTTCTACTCCACTCTCTTACGCCAATGAAAATTTGAACTTTTATTTTGCTTTAATTAGCCTTGTAGTATATCTACGGATCATCATCATTCCATAAAGAATCGCCAAAATGACGAAATTTGTGACCTTACCATCTTCGATTCTTTTGAAAATGTTTGTACTTCAAGAACTAGTGAAAAAAATAATTTAAATTTTATTTTTGGTTTCCATCTTATCTTATTAGTTAGTAGGTAGTTTTCACATCGTAAAATGGTGTGCATATCTACTGTAATTTTTTTCCTAGAATAATGAAATTTAGATTTTATTTTCAAGAGGAGGGTTGGCGCAATACGAATAAAAATTACGCAATACGAATACAGATTATTAAGTTTTTTTCAAGGATCAAAATATGTTTTTTTATTCTTTTATATTTTGTAGGCTACACTGTTTTTCAAAATATATTAAAAAATTAGCTTGGGATCTAAAGGGTAAAAAAAATCGGAAAAAATCAGTGGTTCTCAATAAAGGCTAGTTTAGTTCTCTAATAATTTAATTAGATTTTTTTACCTTGATGTCCCAATTTAATTTTTCGATATTTTGAAAAACGGTATAATCTACAAAATACATGCATATATATGAAGCTATCACCGCAATAGTGGCCTAACTCACCAGCAAAATTATTGGAGATAGATGCAATATTTTGTCCATAACATTTTGTACAAATGTTCCTCTATAATAAAATTTTCTGACATCTGTCCGCAGTATATAAAACTATTTTTTATATTAATCTAATGCCAACAGAATGCAAGTATAGATTGTAGAAAAATCATTTTTTCAGTTTTCATGGTTAGGTCACTGTTGTGCTGATAGCCTATTATGTAGGTATATGAAACATAAAAATAAGCAAAAAAAAATTATGTTTTTGACTATTCTTGATGAAATTACCTCTTTTCAATAATGTAATTGAGAGCCACTGCAAGTTCTTTTTGACTCCGATCCCATTGAGATCCCAAGTTAATTTTTTGGTATATTTTGGAAAACAGTATAACGTAAGAAATAAAAAAAAATAAAAAAAAACTTATGATATATTCAAGGATAGACGACAAAGTCGTTATCCTTTGAAAAAAAAAAATCCGAGGATAATTTTTATTCGTATTTTTTTTATATTGTGACAACCTTTCCCTTTAAAATTAGTCCTATTTTATTATTCTAGGATAAAAACTACCAGAGATATGAATTTTCAAAGACTCAGACACCATTGTTGAGAAAACTTTTACATACATACTTTACTTTACTAAAGGGTTTTCCAATAGGGACTTGACAACTTTGAATTCAATTTGTGAACGCACCCTTTCACTAATCATCGAACTGTCACTGTCAATTTATTCAGTAAACTTAACATTTTTATCATGGTAAAGTACACGAAGGAACAACGTCTGCAAATTATAAAAATTTACTACAGAAATTCGGAGTCGGTGACCGCTACTTTAAGAGCGTTAACTCCGATTTTCGGTCGTAATTCTCGCTCTAGTAGACAGGCAGTAACAAGTTTAGTGCAAAAATTTGAGTCTACATATTCGTTGTGTGATGTTGCCGTGCCAGTGAGACAACGCGTTGGTCGAAGTGTCGAAAATATCGCTGCCGTTGAAACGTCCGTAGCAAATGATCCAAATCAGTCAATTCCACGGCGTTCTCAAGAGTTGGGCATCGCCCAGACCACGTTATGGCGAATTTTGCGTAAGGATCTTGGTTTACACCCATACAAGATCAAGCTGACTCAAGAATTGAAGCCGATGGACCATTTGAAGCGACGTACGTTCTCCGATTGGGCTCTGGAAAAGATGCGCCAAGATGATCAATTTCATCGCAAAATTATCTTCAGTCACGAAGCTCATTTTTGGCTCAGTGGGTTCGTCAATAAGCAAAATATGCGTTATTGGTCTGGTGAAAATCCACATGTGCTTCATGAAAGACCACTTCATCCACAAAAAATAACTGTTTGGTGCATGCCGGCGGCGTCATAGGGCCATATTTTTTCGTCGACGATAATGATCGTCACGTTACTGTGAATGGTAATCGTTATCGCGCCATGATTACCGATTATTTTTGGCCCAAATTGGAAGATATGGACTTGGACAACATGTGGTTTCAACAGGACGGTGCCACAAGCCACACAGCACACGTTACAATCGATTTATTGAAGAGTAAGTTTGATGAGCGTGTTATCTCAAGAAATGGACCAGTCGATTGGCCGCCTCGTTCGTGCGATTTAACGCCTCTGGACTTTTTTCTTTGGGGCCACGTCAAGTCGTTGGTCTATGCCAACAAGCCGACGACGTTGGAAGAGCTCAGAGCCAACATTGAACACGAAATAGCAGCCGTTTCGGCCGAAATGTGTGGACGAGTCATCGAAAATTGGGTCCAACGAATCGACCGCTGCAAACGTGCCCGCGGTGGCCATATGAACGAAGTCGAGTTCCATTCATAAATTTTTTGATTGTACTTCAACCCGATAATAAAGTTTTTGAAATATCTCAAATGGTTTGCATTTTATTTTGAAAAAAAGTTGTCAAGTCCCTATTGGAAAACCCTTTATTACTAACAAATAAAATTAGATAGAAACAAAAAATTGAATTTCAATTACTTTTTTCACTAGTTCTTTAAGTACAAAAGTTTTCAGAAGATTCGGAAATGGTGAGGTCAGAACTGTGGCGATTCTTTATGAAATAACCTATGTACGAACTAGGTTTCAATTTTCTAGCATGACTCGTTTGTGAGATAAAAAAAAAACTGCCACCCCTTTATCTTGCTCTCGTTTATATTTTCAAATTATAGAGAAATTCAAAATTGAAACTAGAATATCTAGCTTACTCTTATTATTTACTTTTTTTTCTCAATGATTAATTTTCAGTTCATAAACGAAAACGTTACTCCTTTACATGTCATATTTACAATTTTGCATTTAATCTGAGAGCATTTATTAACAATAATTCAAGTTGCAAATGATTTTTTCCGTCAGTTCAGTTTTTGTAAAATTTTTATTTTTGATTTTTAAGAGAAGTAGCCTGTAGGAACCCAATTCAATGCCTGCCAATCAAATTCCAGGAAATGAAAACTCGAATTCGATTTGAAAAGCGAGTGCAACTGCCAAGAAATTTGTTTCGTAGTATTGCCGCCGACAACATCCTCTTGATTATTTAATTTTGAAATTTGCATTATCGACCACCAGTTCCGCTTTCAATTTTCAATACTGGAAGTGTCGAGTAAAGAATCGGATTGTTTTCGATAGCTCATTAAGTACAATGTCTACTTTTCAAATATGTAGTAACTTTTCAGTTTCCCATTTGCTATATTTCCAAATCAGGAATGACGCCGGGAAATTGTACTGAATATGCTGAATACGTAGGTACCTTCGACTGACCTCTCAGTAGTTTGCTGAAATGGAAATACCACGATAAAAGACGACATTCTGATTAATCATGATTCAATATCAGCTTTTTGCTTTGGACTGAATGTAGTTGCATTTTATAGCGCCAGAAGCTTCTCGACCAATCCAATATTTGTTATTTTTGCGGTTTTTTTTTCGTGCTTGCTTCAAAGACAAGGTACCTGCATACTCTATAAATAGTCATATGTGTTCCAAACTCACTACTAACATGCAGCTTTAGCAAAACTTCTTTTATGAAAATACAAAATTTTTGCAGTCAGTGTCCTGTAGCCACAAAATTTGATTTGAACGTTTGCCCATTCTAAAGTGACTTCTGTATGCAAATATTACTCGGATGAGGATATGTAGAATGCCACATCCAGGACCACAGTCGTGTCCATCCAGTTCATAGAAAATTTCACACATCGACTCTGTAATACGTCAGGATTCGGAATGGGTCCAACTCTGTATATGGTAAAATGCATGGGAACACCATCAACGAATATTAAGTTATTACGATGGCAAATCAGGGAATTGGTATTTAGGGTAAAAGTAAACTGGTGTATTGGTTCAAAAATGATGTTCTTGCCAGTTTTTAACTTTTAATGGGGTTGGTTTCTACCACTACACACCCATTCACTACGGTAGCAGGCGATATGAAAAACCATTTTCATGTCAATAAATAAAACACCATAGGTCAGCAAACAATTTATTTGTTTGCAATTTTTCGTCATTTATTCAGAATCTGATAGATTTTCATTGAATGTGTTGATGATGGTAGTGTAGTCCTGGGATTTATTTAGTGGCAATTGAAATAGATTTTCGACATGTATACAGAGAACAGCAGAGTTGCATTAAAAAGCCGCAAGTCTATTCTAAAAAAACGAACAATTGAAACTGAAATAAAATGTTTCAGTTCTGTGATTCTAGTCGATTTTAAACTTGGGACACTACATTTCAGGAACTTTACAAATTTCATTGATACGTACTATCAATTATAAATGAAAAATCCCCCTTACTGCCCTTGGTTGCATTATTACCAAAAGGGGTATCATTCAATATACTGAAAAGACACATATGTATGAAAGAGTTGAAACAGAAAATTAAAATTTAGGACAAAAAAAAGGAAGTAAAACGGAAATTGATTCTGTATACATATTCGCAGGTATATCAAATTAAGTCTTGTAGTAATCGTTTATAAAATTTCAAATTCGTAGTTTGACGTGTTCAAAAGTTATCGGAAAATACTGATGAATACGTGCCTTAAGAATTTTTTGTATGAAAGCTACCAGAAGGAGTAAAATGATTTCGCTGACTAGTAAACTCGAACTTTGTTTTCACTCAAAACGAATTTGTACGAAATTCCGAATTCGTAGCAAAAATATTACTGGAGTTATAGTAAGTTAATAAGTTAGTTGTATGGCAGCTACTCGAAGGAGCAATAGGATTTTTTCATAATCATATATTTAGCTCCAACTATTGAAAAACCAACATCTACAACATTTGAAAGTCGTAGCTTTAGGCGCTCCGAAGTATTCGTATATATTCTTGAAAACGTGATTAAAGGACATTTTGTATGGTAGCTAGTCGAAGGAGTAGGACGATTTTGTCCTTTAACGAATATAGCCTTACAAATTCAATCAAACATCCAAATTCAAAATTTCAAGATCCTAGGTCAAGGCAATTTTGAGTTATCGGACAGACGGACCGACGGAAGTCGGGCGGATTTGGAGTTCTTAGCCACTTATAGACAAAAAATAATATAATTTCTTTTCGCCCTAGGCTCGGTTCTATGCGTTATAAAATTGTAGGCTGGATTAAACTTATGATACCCTCTCTATATGATTTCATCCATAAATCGGCCAACAGTCTGGGCGCAATTTAGAAGTCCGAAAGGTGTTTAATGTTGAGATGCGATGTAGGTTACTATGCGACGGACAACCTAAAAAAAAAAATATTCCAAATAGCCTCCTGGTTATTTCCTTTTCATTTTCAGGTATACTTAGATATCGAATAGTTTTTCACTTCAACGTACCTACCTTAAGGGGATGTATACGTTTAGGAGTCAACATTTTTTTTTAACTATTTTAAAAAGCGAAGTGAAGACATACTATCTTATTAAGGTATCTTTTATGAACATTACAGAATTTTTTTGGTGAAAAAATATTTATTAATAAATGTAATACCTACATATGTAATTTAAAAAATCAATTTTTTAAAACATGTCGTTGCGTTATGCTACTATTAGACGGTCACTCAAAACCGTCAATGCATTGACACTCTGACGTCAAAATTTCGTAGAATGTGGTCACAGAGTAGTCAATTCAGTGGCAATCCATGTGATCGTCATTTTTGTAACATGTCAATGCATTGATAATAGAATTGACTACCGAATTGATACAAGTTTGTGTGTCAATGCATTGACAATTTTGAATGACCGTGTGATCACCTTGTCAATGCGTTGGGACGAATTCGAGTAGTAAGTTTACAACAATTTTTAAGTGTTCAGTGAAAAATTCGAACTCTTTGGTTTCATGACATAAAATTGCTTTGTTTCAAATCTATTACAGCTCACTTGGCAGCGGCGGTTACGCCGACTTCAAATGAAAACAAAAAAGATGATTGTCTCAATTAGAAGCAAATGGCACTTCCTAGTCTGGGTGGCTTAGTGGTTAGAGAACTTGCCTTCGGCGCACCTGGTACCAGGTTTGAATCTGCTTGGTGAAAAGCAATTTTCGAAAATGGTATTGGCTGGACTACCAGTTCACTCAGCTGTAAATGAGTACCTGAGTTAAAATCGGGGTAATAATCACGGAAGAGCATGTAGCTGACCACTTCACCTTCTAGTGTTCCGTTGGTCTCGTAATGAAGTAACTCTAGCATTACTTTAATTAAGGCCTAGGCCCGATTTGGGCTGTTGCGCCATTGATTATTATTATTAATGGCACTTCCTGCTTATGATTTTACATACCTTTATTAACCAGTCAATTTACATATGCTCACCAGTTCTACAATCGTTACAATTCATAAATCTACAGTGAAACATGTTACAAAACCGATTTGATATAAAATTCTAAATCTTCAATTGCGATAAGTTAAAACGATATCAATTTATGTGGATTCATTTCTATTTTTATTCGCTCTAAAATGCAATTGGTCAATAAAACAAGATGACAATTGCAAATACCGAAACGATACTGAATCAATACTGACGGAGCGGCATTAAAAATTGAATATGATCATGGCTCAGTAACTCGTAGATATGTACTCAAAATGCAAACCATTACAGTCTAATAATATTACAGGGTATTACATTAGACCGTTTGGCGGAGAGGAGTCCAAATATCCATAAAATTTTATCTAAAAAAATGAAAAAAAAAGGAAATAGGACGACTGATGGTAACATTTTTTCCTTTTTGGGCCAATGCAATTGCAATACGCTATAAGTGGAATTCTGTACTCGTTCTATGGTAGTAAAATCGTGTAGGTCATGCTCAAGCTGAACAGGCACATATAAACGAGTCATACGAAAAAGGAAGGAACTCACGTTTCCATTCGCCACAGGACGAGAGTAGTTCGTATTATGTAAAAACGAAAAACGATGTGAAAAGAAGCGAGTGAGTTCAGTTTGAAACTGGACTATTTGTTATGCGGCAAAAGGGATAAAAATCCCTAGACCGGCGTTTATTTAAATTTATTCTTTAACCATCTCATTTTGGTTGCGGCCATTTTTTCTCTCATTCTCCCGATGCATGTTCGCTGCGATAGCAATACAGAAAGATAGAGATGGCGAGCGTAGAATAAGAAAAAAAGAAAATTTTAAAAGGATACCCAACGTTCTTCTTTCATTACAGTAAAAAATACGAAAATCCCGATTTAGATAGCGAGCTTAAACCTGTAGTCAAGTGGTTTCATATATGCGTTACAAAGCTTGTGCACGGAGCAAAACGGAAAACGGAAAAAGGATATCCCATCAGATAAGTTAATTCAGAGGTAGTAGAAAAGTGCATAGATTTGTAGGTGCAAACAATGCAACGAATAACATAATAAAAGTAAGGTTTTATATGTTAATCCGGCAACTTGAATGGAAATTGCGTTGAATAAAACCGAATGTATTTCTCGGCGGTTAACTAGGATGAGATCCGAGGTAGGTATGTATATCAATTTTAATTTTCATTCGTATTATACGCTGGATAAAATCTTTCGTGTATTAAATTAAATCCAATTCGTGAAAACTCAATCCGCTAAAGGAAGGAAGGTTTCAATAGAAAAGAGTTACATAATATTATCGTACCGGATTCATATTATTGCTATCCCGTTTCCGTCCATTTTCCCGTCAAACGTATGACAACTCTTAAATGTGTCAGTTTAAGAAGTTCAAAATCCTTTAAGCACAAAATTCAGAAAAGTCCTCTTAGAAGGTGGTTTATATAAAGGCTGTATTTTGATGTTTTAGAGCTTATAGACTACAGAAAAGCGAAAAAGTCCGACTCTCCGCCGTACATTACACGGCGATCACCATCCTCAGTACACAACGTGTATGTAGGCTTGTAGCTCACAGACCCTTTGAGATAAGTCTTAATTTGTATAGAAGTAGACTAAATGTTAAGGAAGGAGTAGGGTTAATTCGGTGAAATAAGGCGTATTTTCAATAATTTTGTTTGCAATATAAAAGTAGTCTGGGTGGCTTAGTGGCTAGAGCACTTGCCTTCGGTGCACCTGGTACCAGGTTCGAATCTGCTTGGCGGCAAGTAATTTTTGAAAATGGTATTGGGTGCCGGACTACCAGTTCACTCAGCTGTAAATGAGTACCTGAGTTAAAATCGGGGTAATAATCACGGACGAGCGTGTAGCTGACCACTTCACCTCCTAGTGTTCCGTTGGTCTCGAAATGAAGTAACTCTAGCATTACTTCAAGGCCTAGGCCCAATTTGGGCTGTTGCGCCATTGATTATTATTATATAAAAGTAATGCTGGTTTATTTCATTACATTGTTATATGTTAATACAACATCAGAACTATAATCAAAAATTTTAAAAAATTTCAAAATATTTTCTAAGGTTGTTTGCGAATACCTTCTTCGTCTATGTCTACGTCTATGTTGACGTCACAGAATAGCATTGCTATTATAACAGTTCATAAAAGGCTTAGCTAACCTGACAAGCTTACCTGGTGTTTATTTGACACTTCATAAATCAAAAATTAAGTTAAATTCTATAGAAAATTTTTTTTTTTACGTTTCCTAAGATTGACTGATAGGGCAGCTGTCGTAAAAATAGTCAAGACACGAACCGAAAAGGAATTGAGACACAGCTTTGCTACGAACTGACGTCATTAACTGTTATAAATAGACGTAGACGTAGACGAAGCAAGGTATTTGGAAATGACCTATCTATATATGGTAGCAAATCTCTACAGGCGTCTCGACTCGTGACAGGATCAACCTAAACAAAAATATAAAAATGCGCTTATTAGGTGATGTTTTTCGCCGTCGCGTTTTTTTTTATTGTTTTACTTTATTATTTTAATAATTAAGTATTGTGATTGATTTTTAAAAAAAAAAAATTTGCTACCCTCAAAATTTTTATTTTCACGTTTCATAACTAGTAGACGCGAAAAAAGCAATAAAAATTTTCAGTCGTACGCAAGATCGTTTGGAGGCTCGTAGCTGCCAAACGATTTGAAATATTAAATTGAAATTTTTTTAACGAATAGACGGGTAAGGCTCCTTGAAGTGACCAAATTTTTAGGGGTGGGGGTGTGAGGGGGAAGGAGGGGGAAGTGTTTTAGACCGACAATTTTGGTTTCTAGATCTCAGTAACCCCTAATGATAGGAAGCTGAAACTTGGAATTTCTATAGAGCTCTGATAGTAGACCCATTTGCAGAAAAATTGTCAATATTGATCAAGGGGTGTGGGAGTGGGGGGAAATGTAATACGTCCGAAACCCAAAAAAGGCGAGATAGACACATTCTAAAATCCATATATCCTAAACCATTAATGGCACACTATTCAAACTTAAAAAATATTTGTAGTTATACTAGGAAAACAGAATCAAGAAAAATTTTGGGTTGGGGAAGTTGTGTATGGAGGTGGGGGGTGAAAAACTTTAGATTACGATATCTCATGAACCAATTGCTCTAGAAAAATAAAATTTGGTTTGGGTATAAAGGTCGACAAATAAAGATTGATCAAAGTAAAATTTTTTAAGTGGGAGGTGGAGCATAGAAATGGAGAGGATGAGAATTTTTCAAATCAAACACATTTTATATCTCAAGAACAGTGTAAGATAGATGCATAGAATTTTTACCAGAAATAGCGCTAATTAAACTCTAGTAGGGAAAAAAGTTTTAGGGTTGAGGGTGTGGAGGGGGAGGGTGAAAAGGAAAAAGTTCCGATGCTTATATCTTGAGAACCTGTAATGATATTAGCCTAGTATTTAGATAGAGCTATAGTAGCGAAATGTTGGAAAAATATAATTTTTTTTAAGGGTAGTATGCTATGGGGGTAGGGGGTGTTTTTCCTAACTATTAAACGGTTCATGCTAGAAAGTTGAAACTCGGTGTGTATATGTAAATCAACTAGAAAAGTAATTGTGATAAAAAAAAATTTGAATATTCATTGGCGTTCAGAAAGGGGGGCAAAAAAAATTATTTGTAAATATAATAAATATAAAATGCATATATTTTCACGATTTTCGTCATATCTACTAGGTCTTTCCAAATATTGAATTCATTTTTATTCTACGGATTCTTCGTATGAATACCTAGAAAGTGTTTTCAAGGTTTTTTGAAATTCGACCCCTAAGGGTAGTGTGGTACAAGTGGGGGTGTTTTTTCTATATATAGAACGGCTTAAGCTAGAAAGTTGAAACTCGGTGTGTATATTAAAATTAACTGGAAAAACAATTTTGATTAAAAAAAAGTTCAAATATGTATTGGCGTTCAGAAGGCGGGCAAAAAAAATTATCTGTGAAAATAGAATGCCTATTTTTTCACGATTTTCGTCAAATATACTAGCTCGTCACAAATATTGAATTTAATTTTATTCTACGGATTCTTCGTATGAATACCTAGAAAGTGTTTTCAAGGTTTTTTAAAATTCGACCCCTAAGGGTAGTGTGGTACAAGTGGGGGGGGGGGTGTTTTTCCTATATATAGAACGGCTTAAGAAGCTACAATGTTGAAACTCGGTGTGTATATCTAAATCAACTAGAAAAATAATTTTGAATAAAAAAAAACGAATATCTATTGGCGTTCAGAAGAGGGGCAAAAAAAAATATCTGTGAAAATAGAATGCATGTTTTCCCACGATTCTCGACATATCTACTACCTCGTCCCAGATATTGATTTTAATTTTATTCTATGTATGTAAGGGGGTGTAAAGTGATTGTGTACTTTTTCATAAATTATTCCATATCTCTCAGATCCAATCAGATTTTCACTTCCACGATCTTGTTCTTTTTGATAGGTTTTCAGTCACATGGTAGCCTCCACCGCATTTCAGAATTGAACGCGGTTCTAACTTCTACCGGAAAAATAATAAAGTTACGCCCAGATTGTTGGCAGATTTTTTTTTTCATTTTTTGTAGCACTTGGAAGTCAAAAACGCTATTTTCTCTAAAAACTCGTACAATTTTTTATTGTAATATAAAAAATAATGATAAATAAAAACTCAACGGTGTTAGCTGGGGTGAGTTATGTGTAGGAATAGTGTACAAAATTTCAAAATAATCGGTGCATTAGATTTTGAGTTACAGTTACGTTACAGTACACCGACTTCAAAAGTCAATTCCGAAAAAAATGTGTTCTGTGAAATAAGGGATTTAAGGGATGAAAATTTTTTACTCGGGTCAATCAAATGTATTCCTTAGTATAAAATTTCAATTTCAACGAAGAGGAATGGAATTAAAGGTACCAGTGGCGCACGGTTTATGGCGGTAAATTTTTTTTATTATGTATCTAGGGGAGAGTGTAGCAAAGTGTGCTAGCAAGGTAATCCTTACTAACATTAAAATTTCTAATTTGCAATAGCGCCATCTTTTAGCAAAATAAATTATTTGATAAGGCTTCATAAATTGACCACAATGCAATGGTGGGGAGGGTGGAGAGGGTAGAGAGAGTGGGGAGGGTGGAGAGAGTCGGGAGGGTGGAGAAGGTGAAGAGGGTGGATTGTGAAACGTGCAATTACTTTTCAAGCATTGATGACTATTTCAAAAATACAGTGCAACCCGGTTATAAAATACCTTGAGGGGACCAAAAAAGTAGAACGTAATAACCGATAGTTGGTTATAACCAACATAAGATCCTTTCATATTTGTTGCATTGAGCAATAATCGTGGACTGAAGTTGCGATGAAAAATGCAATACATAGCTCCTGTTGCTGAAAAAAAATTGACCAAAAGAAAGAAAGTAAATATTTAATAACTATTACCTTTTTTTACAGAATATCGATACAAACCTTAGGGTTTGTACCTTTTGCCACACTTTTCCCTATATTTCATAAACCACAATAAAGTACAAAATTTCCCCAAACTATAGCAAAGTTTTTACGTGTGGAAATTTTTTTTTAAGAAGTATTTGTTTACAAGTTTTGTTTATTTATAAGTTTTATTCAATTTATTAGTAAAGCTATGGTTAGGTGGATTACTAATTAAAATTTTTTTTTTTTTTTTATTTTTTTTTTTAGTTTGGCAACTTTTTAGTCGCTTCAAGCTGCACACACTCTTATTTGCCCGACTAGACTTTAAAGTCGATGTTCATGCGCACACTGCTCAGACCACTTGGCTGATCGTTACAGTCAATTGGAACTTATATCAACCTATCACTTCTGCTGGGAGAGTATTAATGCCAACATTTGCATTTCACTAGACAGATTTGTTTACATGTTACACACGACCAAATGCAGAGAGAAAACCAGTTGTAAGCGATTTTTAATCTAGTGCGTGCTGCTCTACAAATAGTCGCCTAGCACGACCGTTTAGTCGGGCTTCGATCAAATTGGAAAAGTATTATAGATACAACTATTTAGTTTGGATGAATCGCACGATCTTTATGCGCACTTCCATAAAACTACATAGCCTTTACCCACTCAACTAAACTTTTGCCCGATTAAAAATGTATAGTCTGCTGGTATTTTAAGAGTAAGTGGTTGGGGTAATGATTTGTATCTTAAGTAGGGAATACACGATACAACGGTTATGCCGACGTGTGTTGTTGCAATATCTGTCCGACGGTTGTATGCACGGCACACACGATGTGATTTGTGTACAATTTTCTTCCAACAAGATTTCATTGGTATTCCCAGTAAAGTATTTGATAAAATAGAAGCACTAAAAGCTTACGAATGAAATCGCTACAACAGTAGTATTCATGATAATACACTATACAATATCCATGCGACTTGTCACATGTGCCGGTTTTCGGTCTAGAGCATACAACCGTGCGATATTGGCCCAACCGCATACACGATGCAATCGTCGCATACAACAACAAATTGGGCCAACAGTTGGTACAACCGTTGCATAGTGAATTCCCTGCTTTAGACTGCTAAAGCGCCCCTTTTTAAGGTCGGTATACTCCGGATTTCTTGAACGTAGGAAAAAAAATTATTAGTACTAATCAATAAAATGTCGCTGTTTTGGAAAAAATTTTTAAATTTCAATTTTCCTTGCAGAATAGCACGCAACGCCATTCAGCGTCGAGTCCATCATAGGAAACTAGTAGATGAAGTGGAAAGACAGATATAACACCATCCAAATTTTCCTATTTATTTCATCCTTTTAACGTTAATTCCATCACATTTATATCACTCTATTTTGACGAATTAAACGTGGCCGTGTGCGTGTCCATGCCAAAATGATAATTGTTAAGTATTGATAAATTTTGAAAAATTGAACGTAATTCCGATTGACGTGTGTCAATGTTATAAAAGTTCTGACGTACTCGTCCATATATAGAAACCCAATCTACAAAAACGGCGACTACCCTACCCTATGCCATGCTTCGCTAGGACCAAGAACAATGTGGTATTCTGTGGTCTAAAAATTAACTTCGTTCTTGTCCTACCCCAACCACGTTTTTCACTTTAGAGGTCGTTCCGATCAACAACACAGCAGGTTGGTAGTACATTAAGGTCAGTAATTGCCTATCACAAATATGCTACTGAATTCCTTCATGAAAAGCTAGTTACGACTACGAGACGACACTCCACGAACAGCAGACACTTTTTCTTTAATATTAAGGAAATCGAGTGTTTAATTCCGCTTTAGAGTCTCTAAAGTGTAATGGGCTAGTAACCACATAGGCAAGGTGTAACACAAAAAAAAAAGAAAGAAAAGAAACACATACACCCACACAAACCATTCATTCCTTTGGGTTATTGTGTCCTTTTTTTGTTCTTCTAGAGTCCTTCGAAGGCTGTTACATGGCGTTACCTTTATTCTTCTATTCTTTGAAATTCCGATGATAGGCAGGGAATGAGTAAAAGCTCCGGTGGTTTTAAGTCAGCCACACTGCCTAATAGTGCCATCTGCCAGTGTGATAAGTGTTTAGGATCTTAGAAGTTCCGAAGGATCTTTTTCTTTAGCTATTTCTGTTTCTTTTTGTGGATGCTGAAGCCCCTTGCATCACTTGACTCTCTCAATGGCTATTAACGTCAGACTCAGGTGTGTGTTTACAGTAATAATCCTAAAGTGAAGCACACGGCAAACAAGGATTTTTGAGGTAGTGTATGTGCGTTTTTTTTCCTAGAACAGGTTGGTTTTTTTTTTACTTTTATGTGTTTACGAAGCTTTAATGGGTTTCTCTTAGAGATGAGAGTGACATAATAGAATAAACTCGCTAAGGTACGTAGACGGTGCTATTTAGCTTCACAGCTTAGGAGTAAAAAATTGCATTGTTTAATGTGTCATAAGTATAAAGTGAAATCCTGATAAAAGCTTTATCTTTAATCAATTCATGTAATATCACCAACATTCGAAAGATATTTTTCAAAAATTCAGTAAATAATGTTAGAAACGTACTTTAGTGCCATAGAACAGCTTATACTAGAAAGATGAAACTTGGTCGGTTTATGTAGATCTTGTAGTAAAGTAGTCTAGTTAAAAAAAAATTCAAATATCAACTAGGGTACGCAAGGAGGACACAAAAAATGTTCAGTGAAAATTAAATGCATATATTTTTACGAATTTCGTCATATCTCTTAGGTCTTTTGAAAAATTAAATGAAGTTTTATTCTATGGACTCCTCACTTAAAAGAGACTTCAGGCTTTTTTGAAAATCGACCTAAAAGAGTATGTAAGGAGGTTTTATTGATTTTCACGAATTCAGCCATATCAATCAGGTCTGCTTAGATACCGAAAAACGTTTTTAATTTAGACATTCTTTTAAATACAAGAGTTGGATTCACCCTGTTCAGTGGTAATTTTAGAGTAGTTAGGGTAAGTGTATTTAGGGCTTTCTGACAACAACTAGAGGCTTCTATATCGTGGAAACTAGAAAAACTTAAATTTTGAAACTTGGATTTTTAAATGCAAAATTTAGTGTACGAGAGGTGGAGAGAGGGGCTGAAATTGAGACATTCTAAACTTATAAACGTATGAACGTCTCATTTCAGAAAGTTTAACCTTAAGCTGGGTGTCAGTTCCTGAATAAATTCAATTTACTGCACTAAAATTTTAAAAGCCAATTCATCGAATTAGAGAAAATTTAAACTTTTTATTAAAGTAAATTCGTTATAAATTAAATAAATTACTAAATTTAAGAAACGGAGTAGTCTTAATTGAAAGCCTTTCAAATTGTTGCATTGAATTGTTCTTGTAGAGGGGGAGAACAATTAAAATAGATTTTGTAGGTGGGATAGTGCCGAGCACCGGTGAACAATTTTGGAAAATAAATTCAATTTAGGTACGCATGTGGATTTCGTTCAATCTTTTTGGTCTGGTAAGATATCCCATTCTTTCTTTATTCCACGGGCTGTTTAACAATCCACTAGAAAATAAGTACCTGTATAAGTTCTCACGGATTTCACCATATCTGTGATATGATACCAAATTTCTTTTACTGTATTATTTATAATACAGTATTGTTATCGATTTTTAAAAAAAAAAAATTTGCTGCCCTCAAAATTTTTTTGTCCACGTTTCATGACTAGTAGACGCGAAAAAAGCAATAAAAATTTTCACTCCGTCTGTACGCCGTACCCCGTACGCCGTACGCCGTACCCCGTACGCCGTACGCCGTACGCCGTACGCCGTACGCCGTACCCCGTACGCCGTACGTCGACCGCCCCAAAATCTTTGAAGGCTCGTAGCTCTCAAACTAGTGAAGCTATTAAATTAAAATTTTTTCTAGGAATAGACTTGGTGGACCCCTTGAATTGACATTATTTTCAGGGGTGGGGATGTGAGGGGGAAGGTGGGGTAAGCGTTTTAGACGAAAAATTTAGGTTTCTAGATCTCAGGAACCGCTTGTGTTAGGAGGCTGAAACTAAGAATTTCTATAGAGCTTTGATAATGGACCCATTTGCAAAAAAAAAACAGATATGGGTGAAGGGGTGTGGGAGTGGAGGGGGAAGCAATGCGTCCGAAACGCAAAAAAGTCGAGATCGACACATTCTAAAATCCATATCTCCTAAACCGTTAATAGCAAGCAATTAAAACTTAACAAATATCTGTAGTTATACTAGGAGAGTAAATTGAAACAAAATTTTTGGGTGGGGGTAGTGACGTACGGGGGTGGGGGTTGAAATACTTAACATTACGATATCTCCCAAACCAGTGGCACCAGAAAAACAAAATTCGGTTCGGATACAAAGCTTGATAAATAAAGATTGCTCACAGTAAAATCTTTGAAGGGGGCGGGGGAGTACGTAAGTGGAGGGGATAAGAATTTTTCAAAAATAACACGTTTCATATCTCAATAACAGCGTAAGATGGATGCTTCAAATTTTTACCAGAAGTAGGCCTAATAGAACCCTAGTAGGAAAAAAAAGTTTGGGGGTGTGGGTGTAGAGGGTGAGGGTGGGGAAGGGTGAGAAAGAAAAAGTTTCGATGCTTATATCTTGAGAATCTATAACGATAGGAAGCTGAAACTTGGTATTTAGATAAAGCTATAGTAGTGGCATGGTGGAAAAATACATTTTTTTTAGGGGTAGTATGGTACGGTGGTAGGGGGTGTTTTTCCTAACTTTAGAACGGCTTATGCTAAGAAGTTGAAACTCGGTACGTATATGTAAATTAACTAGAAAAGTAATTCTGATAAAAAAAAATTTAAAAATTCATTGGCGTTCAGAAGGGGGGGCAAAAAAATTATCGGTTAATATAAAATGCATATATTTTCACGATTTTCGTCATATCTACTAGGTCTTTCGAAATATAGAATTCATTTTTATTCTACGGATTCTTCATGTAAATACCTAGAATGTGTTTTCAAGATTTTTTGAAATTCGACCCCTAAGAGGGTGTAAACTGGTTGTATACTTTTTCATGAATTCCACCATGTTTCTCAGGTCTGATCAGATATCGAATATCTTTTTACTTCCCAGGTTTGTTTAATAATCACCTATTTTTAAGTTTTGTTTTTTTCAACCTCTAGACCGCATCCCGGAATATGACCCAATTATATAATTCATATGTCACACCCTTTTCTAACCGCTTCCCGAACTTTTTGTTAGGTTTTCAGTCACATAGTAACATACACCGCATCCCCGAATTGAACGCGTTCTGAACTTCGGCCGGAAAAATAATACAGTTGCGCCCAGACTGTTGGCAGATTTTTTATATGTATGTGCATTTCATTCTCCGAAAAAATTATTTCAACATTTTTGTTAATGGGTATGAAGGGTTCTTCTGTAGCCATTTTAACGAATTTTGCAATATTTGTTGGGAGTATGACCCAATATCGAATGGTACTTACTTCGTCAGGCTTTTTAGACAAACGCCTAAGATTCTAAGCACTACATATTTCACTTTTATTGTGAATGTTCTCTTTATTTTCGTCTGTAAAGTAACCTGCACAGCAACTTCAATTTAAGTTCGTTTCCGACTTTCAGTAATAATCATTAAGGCCCGTTCCTACGATCGTCAGTAACGTTCTAACTGAAACTTTAACTGACAGATGCTCATATGAAACTTAGAGTCAAAGTTCTGGTTAAATTTTAATTGAAGGTTGTAATAACGGCCCTTAGGGCCGGTTTCACAGTTGAAATTTGATCTGAACTTTAGTTAAACTTAAACTTAAGAATAAACGGCACTACGAGTATAAACTTAACCCGATTTCGCTGTAAATAAATATCCTAAGATTATCTAATCTGATCATTATGAACTTATTTTGCTGAAGTTAAGCTTTTTACTTTTACGGAGAACTTCTACCGTTTATCTTAATCCTAATATTGAATAAAAATTGAGTTTAGCAACTTCTGTGAAACGCATCGTTTGATCTTAAGTTTAAAGAAAATTTTTGGTTTAAGCTTCGACTGTGAAACCGGCCCTTAGTCACTTCCAAACTGTGGGGATTTTTTTAAGTTTACGTTTTATTTAGTATTGTAGTTGTAATTTCATAATTTTTTTAATATTTTATGATATTTTATTCTTTGGGTTATTAGCTATAAGTTTTGCTTAGATTTTAGGTTGATTCTAATTTCAATTAATTTTGTTCATATGTTCAAAATTTATTTTGATTGCTATGTTTATCTAGTTTTTGTGATCTAATTTTTTTTATGGTTGAGATTTATTTATGTTTAGGTTCAATTTTAAGTTACTTACTTAGGTCTTACTTAGTTATACTGTTGCTTTCGTTTTTATGTTCTGGTTTTAATTTAGAAGGTTCAGTTTTAATCAATTTTAGTTTAAGGTTGTGATGTTAAGTTGTGTTAGACTTAAATTTTTTTATTTGGTTTTCATGTTCTAATGTTAATTTTTGGTTTTCAGTAGGTTCTTAATTATTTTAATTTTATACAATATTAAGTAAGTTATAGAAAAAGTATTTTTAGGTTCAAGTTTAAAATCTTAAGAATTATTAAGATAGATATAAACTATATTTCTTAAATATATTCAAGTGAAGGAACGATCAATACTAATGTAAAATAATAAAGTTTACAGTAAATTTCGAACTTTAATATATCAAAGTTAATCGAACTCTGCAGCAATTGATTGACTATTTTAATGATTGATTCTACCCGTCAATTAGTGGCAACGACTTATTAACCACATCAATTTGGTCCTAGTGTTGATATCCGTTGTATCTTTAATGAGCTACCAGTGGATAGCTATCTATTAAAGTATGCCAATTTAAATTTCAACAGAGACATGAAAAAATTGCGAAATGACAGTCTTAAGCTGACTTAGTTTCATGCATTTATGCACTTGGTATTTTCAATTGAGGATTTTTTAGTTCCAGTTGTCAACTAGTAGGGATAGGGATCGGTTCTATAACGCTAGCTTACTAGAAAGTGTAGTAAAATAGGTGAGGATTATTATTATGAAAGGGATCTAAGTCAAAAATGTGATGTGATTTGCGAATATTATATACATATGACCACGTAATATTTCAAAGAAATGGAAAAGAATAAGACAATTATTATCTTCAGATCAATCAAACCAGGACTTCACTGCAAATTCAGAAACCCCAGAAATGGATCAAGATAAATCGATAGAAAGAAAAGAAAGAGGAAAATAAATACTTTTATAAATACTTTTGCCCAAGAAAATGTTCAGATCGCATAGAAGTTCAAGAAAATATAATTTTGAAAATTTTTAGAAACTTAAAGACTTTGAAACCCAGTATCTATTTCTATATACTACAGTTCATCAACGATTAATAAAAGCAAAGGCGGCCAGAACTTTTGGAAGACCGATGAGAAAAAACCAAAAATACATATATGTATAAATGAATTCTTTCGAAATAAAATTGTTGTTTCCAATAAAACTCCCTGTTAACTAAGTTGCAGTACTAGTAGATCTACAAATGCTCACCAAGTCTAAAAATAATTATATCCGCTAATATGGGGTCTCGAGATATATAATAACAATCGGAACCCTTTCTTTTTCATAGTACGTAACTAAAAATTGTTTTGTCAGTACTTATTATTGGAACAAAAAAGTGAAAATTGAATTCCAAAATTTTATACATATTTATACATATATTAAAGTACATACTGCAATCTGATTGCAATTAGATTTTCGCAATAAATTTTTTATGCAATACATTTATTTTCTACTTATCTCCAACTGTTGTATTTCGGTATTGCAATTAGACGTTAGCAATGTTGTAGTTATTTGCGCTTACTGTGAATTGTTACATTGAGAAAATCAAATTGGTAATAAGCGATCACTTTATTGTTGCTCACTCTTCGCAAATATTTTTGTTATTTTAATACTACGGAGTACTAGGTATAAATGATGTTAGTATTTGTGCATACCAAATTTAGCCGAATTATCAAATTCACGAGCTAATTTACACCCAGCGACAAGTTTACGGCCTGGCCTATATCGTGACCTAAAGTGGGTTCAGTCGCCAGCTGTTTACATCGATAAGGGCCTAAAATTGGAGCGTATTTTGGATTTAGGCCACAGCCAAAAATTAAAATTATTTAAGACCCTTGCTGTAAACACTGGATAGGTGACCTTACCTAAAAGAGGTTTGATTTTTGGGTGTAAAACGCCTTTAATACCCAGTGATATTCAGAGAAGAAAACAACAATTTGTTAAAGCATTTGTGAACTGCATTCTGAAACAATATGCCACAAAGGGTTATTCAATAGGTACATAACAATTTTGTATTTTAATACAAACGCATCACTAATCTTATTTGCTAGTCTGGCAATGGCAAAACGTCGGTCAAGGCTTACATTTTTATCATGGTGAAGTTTACGAATGAGCGACGATTGGAAATTATTTCAATTATTCTGTCGGTCTTATTAAAATACGAAATTGTTATGATTAATGTTTGTAGTTTTTCGGTGTCAGTGGAGTGAACTCCAACACGAAATCCCCGACTGTTGATAATTCACTGTCCTAGAGGACATGACAAATTGGAAAACCTTCACTGGAGAGGCCAATTCTCTATAAGAATTGTGTTGGACTAGGTCCGAAGGAGCTGTTTCGTCATCGGAAGGCATAGACTCTTCAGAAGGTGTATTCTTGCCTACTATCCGAAACACCTTGACAGCTGATGGAATTGCTGAGAAAAATTCTATATAGCGATATTGGGGTCTAATTTCATTATTGTGAATTATAACATAGCGAAAAGCTCTAGTCATGCAGCCTCAACCTAAGGTAGATGGCGTTGAAACAATCCTCTTGTGTTACACCCAACTAATTTTTGGTGGTGTTATACCTATAGTATTTCCTGGTTTAAATTGTTATCTCGCCCGATCGCTGCCATTTTCATTTATGTACATAAATCTTTATGCAAATTAACATAATGAAAATTTAATGAACATCTTATCGGTATCTGAAGTTATTTGGCAAAGTGTTTGACCACCTGTTTTAAAAGATGGAGTTACTTTAAAATGATAATAATAATCAATGGCGCAACAGCCTAAATCAGGCCTATGAAGCCTTGAAGTAATGCTAGAGTTACTTCATTACGATACCAACGGAACACTATGAGGTGAAGTGGTCAGCTACACGCTCTTCCGTGATTATTACTCCGATTTTAATTAAGGTACTCATTTACAGCTGAGTGAACTGGTAGTCCAGCACCCAATACCATTATCGAAAATTACTTGAGATTCGAAGCTGGTGCCAGGTGTACCGAAGGTAAGTGCTCTAGCCACTAAGCCACCCAGACTACTGCTTATGGTGCTTTTACACGAGCGATTAAAATTGCTCAATTTGCAGCAATTCCAGACAATTTTGATGTCACGAAAACATACAGCAACTTTCACAGCAACATCGACAATTGACGATATGGAGCAATTGTTGGTCAATTCGTTGCTCTGCAGTGACTAGCGATATGGAGCCAATACTCAGCAATTTAGCAATCACATCATACACAGACACATCTCATTCCATCCGTGTTTTTTTTATTCCGGTTTTTGTAATCGGATATGTTTGAATTCCACAAACAATTCCGGCCACGAACAGCGTCAATAAAACTTTTTGTTTTCTCGTTGCTCCAAGCCATCTCTTACACGAAACTTGGAAAGAAAACTGAAAACTCAACATAAGATTTGACACACGATGACATTTGCTCGGAATTTTCCAAATAAGTGGAAATACAGCAACTCAAGGGCGAGGAATTGCAGCAATATGTGAAAGCATTGCCAAATTGCTGCAATATAGTCGCAACTAGTACGATGTTGCCCGGTATTGCTGAATTAATTGCTCAACTAGTTTTGGCAACAGTCGCCGGGCAATTAATTGCTGGAAAAATTGTTCGTGTACGGGATCTATTATTAATATACCGAACCCCCAATATTCTTTATAAGCAATTTTAATACAATGGCGATCGCAAAGTTTTTCAGGAATACACCTACGACTGTACTTGCTTTTGTTAACCATAATTTGAAATTGTTAAAAGGGAAAAACATAAATTACTTTATGCTGCAGACTAGAAATTTTTGTCTACATATTCTCAATATTCCATTAGGCCACATTTGGCACGAGTATCCCAAATGAATCAGTCAAGACATTGTTAATGTTAGGTCGTTGCTGCAGTTTGTTAAGCTCAAAAATTCAACTGGGTTGCTGTAAAATGTTGGCAAATTATTAGTAAACTTTCAGTCAAAAATTATCTTCACAGAGTACTAATTGGTCAATTGTGAAGTTACGGCGGTTGGTGCCAATATGAAAACCCAGCAGAGCGGCAATCGTATAGCAACGACCTAAAAGTACCATCGACAAAATGTTCGTGATAAGAATTTACAATTTGCATTATAGGAGGTGTGCAATTATCGTCTAGTGCACAAAGTTATTACAGCTGGAATCAATAACGGAAAATTTGTAACCAAGCCAAATTATGTTGCTGTATGTCGGTGCCTCGGTCGCGTCGTACCGCTCCGCCTCACCACTTACGAAATATGCTTCACAAATTACATTGCTCGACAAGAGTTCTTGTCATTATGCTACACCGCAACATTGCAGCGCGACAACTCGATAAAGCTAACACATAGAACTTATACTGCGACGCCATAGTACAAGGCACTAGTGGCTCCATCCAGAATCAGTACCGTAACACTAGCAACAAGAGACACGTATGGCTAGGAGGGTTGATTCCTCCTATGCTATATGATGGCCTAGGGATGACACTTTTTGGAGAGTAACAGCCACGACAGGGAACATGTGCTAACACATCTTTTGCTGGTTGATGACATGGTAAAGCTTTTACCGGCGTGAAATCCTAGAAAGAATACTGTACCCTACATGATTCGTACCCTACTAAGGAGATCGGCATGAAAAACCAAAGTCACTTAGCGTTTACTAAATTGAATTTTGCACCATTCAAAGATAAAAGCCGGTGGATAAGAAGGTACATTGTTCCCCGAGTTAACTCCCTTCGAATACACCGAAAAGCATGATTTTCACACATGCTTCTTAAAACAATCAAAAGGACGCCGTTTGAAGGAAATTATCATTCCGGTAATCGGAACGCTTCGTACAGCTCATGCAAGTCGAATATCGTATTACTGAGTCATCCGAGGAAAGTGTTGTGGCTTATTAAATTTTCACTTCACTTTCTCGCATCATATTGCATGGACATTTCCCTATCCTGTTCCGAATTTCCCTTTGTTGGGTTCGCAAGCAAGAAAGTGTTTTGTTACCTCTCCCTGACCAGTAATAATAAAAATTTATGAACTGTGAATTTCAGGATAGCCCGGAACCTTTTCACCTTCTCAAAATATTGAACAAGGTGCCAATACTGACAAGAAGTGAATAGATTCGAGTCGAGTAGTCATTCGAGCCTGCACAAAAATCCAGTCAATCTGACTAAAAAATCTGTCAATAATCTGGATAAGGCCTTTGACACGTTGAATGCCATGGGGGTCACCGGTGACCGGCACAGAAATGTTGACCCTCTAAATAGCATTGTCTTAATTTTTGACAAAAAGTGTGGCACGCAAGGTGTTAATATTTTTCTAGACAAAGTTTGGGAAGCAGTTAAGTATGGTGGACATTTTTGGGCCATAGTCCGGGACACGGCCAAAGCAGGACTATAACGTCAGTTGTTTCAGCCAGGGATGTTTTGATAAATTGCTTCACTATCAACGCTTCACTTTCAAACTGCCACTAGAAATAGAATCATTGATTTTTAGTCGATTATACATTTTAAAGGTCTTTTGAGCCATAAAACGTATGTAATTCCTTTAGACTCGCTTTGGGATATTGCAAGATTTATGAAAACTTGAGAAACCTCCTTTAAGCCTTTTTAGGGACTGAATTCCCAAAAATTGTAAATTGGTTTTTGGGAATGCTGAAGGAGGGAATGAAGTAAAAACCTATCTTATATATCAATAAACCTAAGAGGCATAGCTGGAAATTGTAAGAACGTATGCAATTTGCATCTCTCTTCTTGACTGTAATCGATATATCTGTAAAGACTGTGGACACTAAACTTGGTCCTAGAAAAGCATCGTTGAGGACAATGGTAACCAGACATGATCCAAGCTCAACTACTGAGCATAATTTGTATACCATAGCTGGTTCAAGCAAAATATACGCTAGGACTTCGGAACTCGAGCCTAGTCTTAGTCCAATTTAAGTCCGGATTTCCAAGTAATCCGGTAGGGAGTAATGAGCTGATGTACGGCCCTCTCCCGAATCTCAATGCGGCAAACAGCATTGCATTGATTTTGGACACTAGACCGGTTCTCGGCTCATTTAAAAAGGAGGCTAAGCCTAATAATTTTACGAAGAGTAGGCAGGGGCACCTTACTGGGTACTAGTAGAGCAGAGGGAGCTAATAAAGTGCCGGCATCATCAGATTTATGGTGGCTGGAATGAAATAATTTCTGCGCATGACAAAAAAGATACACTCAGAGAAAAAATATGATTGTAGTAACCATATTTTGGGAGAACCTTACTATGATTGAGGTTATAGTTGCCACAACTTGTCGCAACCTTCTTTAATAATAGAATGGTTGGGTCAATCATAAAATTTATGTGACATGTTTGCTTGAATCATAGTTCTGATTTCAGAGAACATTTTATGTTTGGCTCATACATAATTATGATTGTGGAAACCTTGGTGTATGATTCACGCAACCTTCTTTAATAA
This sequence comes from Beris chalybata, assembly GCA_949128065.1. NCBI lineage: Eukaryota > Metazoa > Arthropoda > Insecta > Diptera > Stratiomyidae > Beris > Beris chalybata. Next base: position 96,783,292 of record OX421896.1, read on the forward strand.
TAGAACGGTTGGGTCAATCATAAACTTTATGTGACATAGTTCTGATTTCAAAAAACATTTTATATTTGGCTCAAATATAATTATGGTTGTGACCTTGGTGTATGATTCACGCAACCATCTTTTATAATATGATGGTAAGGTCAATCATAAGATACATATGACGCTGAAAAATAATTCACAAAGAAAACATTTGAAAGACACTATGTTATTTTTGTATTACCACTATTTTCTATCAAATTATTTTTTATATAATTAATTCTTGGATAAACAAAACAAAAAATGTATAAATCTTACGATTTTTTGGAATTAAATTCAAAATTTAAAGAAGTTTTTTTTAACTCAGTTTCTTCATTGTTACACACTTTCGATCATAAATAAATGACTTGAACAACATTTAAACACTCTCGAACAAAGCACATATGAAATTGGAAGAAGCGAACTTACACCGCAAACGACCCTTTTCGTACTGTTAGAGATATGGTTGTGGGAATTATTTTATCAAATTATATGGTTCCACCGATCATAGAATTGTTGTCGTGATTAGAATACACAATTACATCATGTAACGAGAATGATTGGTACAACCATATTAAATTTCAGTAGGGATATGTATATGTTTAATGCAACCATATTATGCTTTTACGGATTATATGCTATGGTTTGTACCATCATAGCCATGATCACTGGAAACATGTCAGTTTTACAGTTTTTAGTTTTTCTTTCAGTGTAGGACTGATAAGACAAAGTTTGCCCTCAAAGTATGCTAACGAAGTTCTTAAGAACTACCTAGTTATAGACGTCATCAACAGTAGTGACGTTGCTGGTAGAATCGGTTTTCCAGAGACAAACTACATTTGAAATGATAAAAAGATGTCGCTATGTTTTGATATTCTTATAAACTACCTGACATACCTACCATGTACCACAAATCTAATCTACAAGTATCAACTGTGGAAATGTAAACCTAATTTTTAAAAGGGTTCATAGACGTCAACGATGTTTGCCTAAAATGAGATAATATAAAATCCCGGACTTCAATTGTTCGTTTGTAATTTCAGGACAATCGCATAATCGACATTATTCTGAAATTGGAACCTATCAAAGGTCACATCCAGTTTTGACTGAAACATTGTGAACACGCTTGTGATCGAATAGTTTCAATTTTTGGGTACAAGTCTAACGCGTGTTTAATATTGAGATGAGGTGTAGGTCACTATGCGACTGATAACCTAAAAAACGTTCCAAATAACCTCCTGTTTATTCTCTAGACTATCAGTCATATAGTGACCTATACCTCATTACTCCAGCTCGACATATACATCAATAAAATTTTGAGCTTTTTTGCTGTAATAATTCCTGTAGTACTTCTACATATATGTAGATACTAAGTTTCAGCTTTCTAGCATACGCTATGTCCGAGATATAAAAATAAAAATTTTTTCTTTTCTTTCCACCCCCTCCTACTATCATCCCCTTCGCTAGCACCACCACAATTTTTTCCCTGCTAGAAGTGTACTAGGCCTAACTTCTGTAAAATTTCTAAGATCATATCTGGTAGGTACGGTTCACGAGATATAAAAAATAAATTTTTGGTACAATGGTTATCCCCCACTTTCGTACTGCACCGTCCCTCGACCCTTATCATAATTTTTTTTGCAAATAGGTCCACTATATCATAAAGGTGGATTTCCATTGTCGTCGCAATTCCGCGTCAGAGCGTCGGACGCAACAATCAACCAATCAGATTTTAGTATGAGCGACAGGATGCGTCTGCGTCACACGTCGAATATTTTTCAGTTTTTTTTCTGTGCCGCAAAATTAAATTGCTATGACTTTTCTGTCATTTCGAGTTTCGTTCAGTTTTTACTGTTTATTATGAAAATGCTGGCAATATTAGTGTTCCTAAAATTACTGTTTGATTTTTTTACTGACCGTGTCTAGTTCCTCCAGATTATGAAACAATTAAAACATTCAAAAATTATAAACTTTTTTATCAGTTTATATTTGACAGTATACTTTGCGTTAGAGAAATTGCGTTGCAAATGTAAACTCGGAAGTTAAAAGCGTGGCAGAAAAATTTGCGTCTGACGCTCTGACGCGTAAGTGCGATGACAATGGAAATCCACCTTAATACTACATAAGTTCCAAGTTTTAGCCTCCTACCATTAGCAGTTCCTGAGATGCAACAAAAACGCAAAAATATTTGTCTAAAACGCGCCCCCTCCTCCTCCCTTACCCACCCCACCAAAAAGATACCAATAGTAGTGGTTCACCCAATCTACCCACCATAAAAATTTCCATTTAATATTTCAACGGGTTTGTGAGCTATACACCTTCAAACAGTTTTGCGTACGACGGACCGCGTGTGCGGCGGACAGACGGACATATTTTTTTGCTTTTTTATTGTTCAGCTTCTTTTAGTAGTTAAAGTAGCAAATATTACAAACGTTCGATTTTACTGTATTATTTATAATACAGTATTGTTATCGATTTTTAAAAAAAAAAAATTTGCTGCCCTCAAAATTTATTTTTTCCACGTTTCATGACTAGTAGACGCGAAGAAAGCAATAAAAATTTTCACTCCGTCTGTACGCCGTACGCCGTACGCCGTACGTCGACCGCCCCACACCCCAAGCAAAATCCTTTGAAGGCTCGTAGTTCTCAAACCAGTGGACCTATTAAATTAAAATTTTTTCTAAGAGTAGACTTGGTGGACCCCTTGAATTGACATTATTTACAAGGGAGCAGGTGTAAGGGGGAAGGCGGGGTAAGCGTTTTAGACGAAAAATTTAGGTTTCTAGATCTCAGGAACCGCTTGTGTTAGGAGGCTGAAACTTAGAATTTCTATAGAGTTTTGATAATGGACCCATTTGCAAAAAAAAACAGATATGGGTGAAGGGGTGTGGGAGTGGAGGGGGAAATAATGCGTCCGAAACGCAAAAATGCCGAGATCGACACATTCTAAAATTCATATCTCCTAAACCATTAATAGCAAGCAATTAAAACTTAACAAATATCTGTAGTTATACTAGGAGAGTAGATTGAAACAAAATTTTTGGGCGGGGGTAGTGGCGTACGGGGGTGGGGGGTGAAAAACTTTAGATTACGATATCTCACAAACTAATTGGACCAGAAAAACAAAATTCGGTTTTATTATAAAGATTAATAAATAAAGATTGCTCAAAGTAAAATATTTGAAGGGGATGGAGGAGCACGGAAGTGGGAGGGATTAGAATTTTTCAAAAATAACACGTTTCCTATCTCAATAACAGTGTAGGATGGATGTTTCAAATTTTTACCAGAAGTAGGCCTAATAGAACCTAAGTAGGGAAAAAAAGGTTGAGGGTGTGGGTGTAGAGGGTGTGGGTGTAGAGGGTGTGGGTGTAGAGTGTGTGGGTGTAGAGGGTGAGGGTGGGGAAGGGTGAGAAAGAAAAAGTTCCGATGCTTATATCTTAAGAATCTATAATGATAGGAAGCAGAAACTTGGTATTTAGATAAAGCTATAGTAGTGGCATGGTGGAAAAATACATTTTTTTTTAGGGGTAGTATGGTACGGTGGTGGGGGGTGTTTTCCCTAACTTCAGAACGGCTTATGCTAGGAAGTTGAAACTCGGTACGTATATGTAAATTAACTAAAGAAGTAATTCTGATAAAAAAAAATTCGAGTATTCATTGGTGTTCAGAAGGGGGGGCAAACAAAAATATCGGTTAATATAAAATGCATATATTTTCACGATTTTCGTCATATCTGCTAGGTCTTTCGAAATATTGAATTCATTTTTATTCTACGGATTCTTCAAGTGAATACCTAGAATGTGTTTTCAAGATTTTTTGAAATTCGACCCCTAACTAACTGGTTGTATACTTTTTCATTAATTCCACCATGTTTCTCAGGTCTGATCAGATATCGAATATTTTTTCACTTCCCCAGGTTTGTTTAATAATCACCTATTTTTAAGTTTTTTTTTTCAACCTCTAGACCGCATCCGGGAATATGACCCAATTATTTAATTCATATGTTACACCCTTTTCTAACCGCATCCCGAACTTTTTGTTAGGTTTTCAGTCACATAGTAACATACACCGCATCCCCGAATTGAACGCGTTCTGAACTTCTGCCGATAAAAATAATACAGTTGCGCCCAGACTGTTGGCAGATTTTTTTCTAATGTAAAGTATTGAAACTTCACGGAACTTCTGCTAGAGTATGAATGTCGCAATTTGTCTAAAATTGTGACTGATAAAAACAGTTTCTCATTACAAGAATCATCAAATATTCTAAGAGGACCAAAATTGAATTAAGCTCGATCAAAGAAATATTATTGAAGAGGGTTACGACCAGGTTTTACCTGTCATGATTTAGACGAATAATCCAAGTAGTACAGTAAACTTAAACTTCACTAATATGCAGGCAAATAACGTCACTATTGTCAAAAATGAGACTTTTTCTATCAAAACACTTCCGAATTCCAGAATGATCAACTTCAATCGAGTATTTTTTTTTACATACATACATATACATATGTACTTCCACATTCGCTCTACCTCTAATAAACAAAATATTATTAATAAAACTTTTCACAAATTTCATAACAACTTAGCGAAATAGCAACAAACTCTTCTAACACACGTCTACAATTTCTTTTCGACTTAACAACATTCAATGCTGGATTAAATAAGATAAGATAAAGTACGTATTTATCAATTATCCAAGATAATATGAGGCTTATTTTCAATGCTTTCTCATCACTTATTTACCGTGTAGCTACGAATAGAAATAAAACGATAGCTCTTTAAGCTTTCCATGACTTGTCTATCGCATATGCTTCACAGCCAATTAATAACATATGCGAGTCGGGAGAACAATAAAACAGCTTGTGGCCTTCGAGATGCTGAAGAAGTTGAGAAAGCTCTTGTTTTCGAACAGCATCCAAATAACCCAAATATGGAAGCGAATTTTCAACTAGCTCAAGACGAACATTTTCATAGCGTCGGTGGTGTAATGGTCAGCATAGTTGCCTTCCAAGCAGTTGATCCGGGTTCGATTCCCGGCCGACGCACTCCTTTTTGTCATTTAATTCTAGCTGTGGATTAAAAGTTAAAATTTTTTCCAGAAAAGTGCTTGTCTTCAACACCAATTACATCGATCATAACAATTATGTCAACGACAAAATCTCGCTATAAAATCAGACATTAAATGCCCGGTTTTATGTGCACTGAGAACAATAAGAATACAAGCCGTATTTTGGGTATAAAAAAATCCACTAAAGGAAATGTTTCCGGTTTTTCACGGCAATAAAACATCGCATTTAAGCTGTGTCTTTTAATATTCAATTTAAGGTATTATTCAAGCAACGGAAATATTAATTTGTAATTATTGCAACGACGGCGAAGAAACGAAGTAAGGTGCTACAGTTTCCGCTTGATCCCTTGTAATTACCTTGAAATTAATTTTTGGTAGGTCTATAAAGCTGTTTTTTAGTATCAATAGACGACACTCGATAAATGCCTATTAACGAGATTAAAATCGATGAGAAAATTTATTTTATTGATGGTCCCTTTATTTAACGCCATCCATCGACCAGTAAAATCAACTTTCAGTACGATGTACTGGTAATTGGAAGCAATTATTTTTTAATAAAAAATTGATGGCAAAGGACGAAATGGAAGATTGAATTAAAGACTCTATTTAACTTTATTGTTTTTCAACAAAATTGTCACCCATAAGAGTTGTATTTTTGAGGTTTATTATATTAAAAACATACTGCAGTCACGATCGGCTGCAAGCCAATCGTATAATACTCTAGATGATGCTGAACTCCGATTTATATTGTAGTTGGGGCTAAAGCAGAATTACGTATGTGCATGTTGTATGTCCTTTATTAAGGACCTCCATTCAGTTGCTACTTAAAACTTAAAAACAAGATTAATGCTAAAGTTGCATCTAGTCTGTTTTTCTGGAGTTTTTGTAGCCTGCTTAAAAGTGGATCTTGAAGACGTTTTCACGAGTTTTTTTCAGGATTTTTCAATAGTCAACCCCGAAAGAAGTAATCGTGTTTTATGATTTTTCATAAGTTCAGCCTGATGAGATGTCGAATTCACTTAACTTCAGTTTTTGTTCGATATTCAACCATAAACGAGTGAAAATGGGTCGAAATGGTTTTCCAATATTGTGGATAATTTTTGTGAACTATTTTAACACATTACTCTTCATTACATTGATTTTAAAGACAGAAAAAACAAATATGTAATATCAATAAAAATTTCTCTCCGTGGAAAGATAAACAAACAAACAAATGGAAAAGAGGTAAGATACTTTTTTCGCAACAAAATAATCGTAATTTTAAACTTTTCCTATTTTATCTTACCATACATAAACTTGTAAGTTAGCTGGTTCTCTTTCGGTTTCCTATCGTTTTTTTCCGTTCTCGCCCGATTCACCTGAAACTTTTCCTCAAGAATTTCGTTTTTTCCGTAATGAATAAACTATTTTCTTCGCATTCTGACTTTCGATCTTACGACTTCGACCTCTGTGAAAACAATAGAAGAAGAAATCACAAGGGTAAAAACATACATAGAGTCCTGTGGTTGCGATAGATAACGACAAACTTTTTTCTTCATTCAGGCTTTAGAAGTGGCAAGGACAATATTGTTGAACAAACAAATATGAATTGCGTTAACTGGCTATGAATAGAAATGTTGTTTTGTTCTATTGTATGTATCATGAGTTTGCAAACACATAGTATCTATTTATTGCATTCGATACAATAACACAAAAAATAATGTTGTGAAACTCGTTTAGTGCAAATTTCTTCTAAACTTTTAAAGTACCGAGAAAAATATTAATAGCTTAAAATTTAGTTTTAAATTACGTTATATACCATTCTTATTAATATTCTCACAGCCCATTTCAATTCCTCAATTAACTCCTCAGAAAGATATATTCGATTCATTTACTTACTCACATAAGGCCCCATAATGTGCACGTTAAATGCGATTTTGTTGATTTATGACTGTTTTCATGTGATTTTCCCACTTTAATAGGAATAAAAAAACAAAATAAAATAACATTACTTTATTACCTGGTATATAAACTAGGTCGCCCATCAAGTAAAAATTCAAAATTGTATATGAAAAAAAAGCTATTAGAGGAACAACCCTTAAACCCTTTTTTAAAATGTGTAAATCCGTGTTCTTTATGTGCATTTATTACCTAATTCTTGAATGGTTAACATGTCATTTTCATTAATGATAGAAAAAATTTAAAGAATATCTTCCATTAAGCAAATTACAAAAAAAAATCATTGTTGTTAATATAATATATAAAAAGAAAATCTGCCAACAATCTGGGCGTAACTTTATTATTTTTCCGGCAGAAGTAAGGAACGCGTTCAATTCTGAAATGCGGTGTAGGCTACTATGTGAGTGAAAACCTATCAAAAAGAACAAGATCATGGAAGTGAAAATCTGATTGGATCTGAGAGATATGGAATAGCTTATGAAAAAGTACACAATCACTTTACACCCCCTTAGGGGTCAATTTTCAGAAAATCTTGAAAACACTGTCTTGGTATTCATATGGAGAATACATAGAATAAAATTAAATTCATTATTTGGGACGAGGTAGTAGATATGTCGAAAATCGTGGGAAAATATGCATTCTATTTTCACAGATAATTTTTTTTGCCCCCCCCTTCTGAACGCCAATAGATATTCGTTTTTTTTATTCAAAATTATTTTTTTAGTTGATTTAGATATACACACCGAGTTTCAACATTGTAGCTTAAGCCGTTCTATATATAGGAAAAACACCTACCACTTGTACCACACTACCCTTAGGGGTCGAATTTCAAAAAACCTTGAAAACACTTTCTAGGTATTCATACGAAGAATCCGTAGAATAAAAATGAATTCAATATTTGGAAAGACCTAGTAGATATGACGAAAATCCTGAAAATATATGCATTTTATATTTATTATATATCCAAATATTTTTTTTTGCCCCCCCCCCCCCCTTCTGAACGCCAATGAATATTCAAATTTTTTTTTATCACTTTTACTTTTCTAGTTGATTTACATATACACACCGAGTTTCAACATTGTAGCTTAAGCCGTTCCTTACATAGGAAAAACACCCCCACTTGTACCACACTACCCTTAGGGGTCGAATTTCAAAAAACCTTGAAAACACTTTCTAGGTATTCATACGAAGAATCCGTAGAATAAAAATGAATTCAATATTTAGAAAGACCTAGTAGATATGACGAAAATCGTGAAAACATATGCATTTTAAATTTATTATTTTTACAATTTTTTTTTTGCCCCCCCCCCTTCTGAACGCCAATGAATATTCAAATTTATTTTTTTTTATCACAATTACTTTCCTAGTTGATTTACATATACACACCGAGTTTCAACATTGTAGCTTAAGCCGTTCCATATATAAGAAAAACACCCCCACTTGTACCACACTACCCTTAGGGGTCGACTTTCAAAAAACCTTGAAAACACTTTCTAGGTATTCATACGAAGAATCCGTAGAATAAAAATGAATTCAATATTTGGAAAGACCTAGTAGATATGACGAAAATCGTGAAAATATATGAATTTTATATCTATTATATTTACAAATAATTTTTTTTGCCCCCCTTTCTAAACGCCAATGAATATTCAAATTTTTTTTTTATCACAACTACTTTTCTAGTTGATTTACATATACACACCGAGTTTCAACTTTCTAGCATAAACCGTTTAATAGTTAGGAAAAACACCCCCTACCCCCGTAGCATACTACCCCTAAAAAAAATTTTATTTTTTCAACATTTCGCTACTATAGCTCTATCTAAATATCAAGTTTAAGGTTTATATCATTACAGGTTCTCAAGATATAAGCATCGGAACTTTTTCCTTTTCACCCTCCCCCACCCTCCCCCTCTTCACCCACAACCCCAAAACTTTTTTCCCTACTAGGGTTTAATTAGCGCTACTTCTGGTAAAAATTCTAAGCATCTATCTTAAACTGTTCTTGAGATATGAAATGTGTTTGATTTGAAAAATTCTCATCCCCTCCACTTCTATGCTCCACCTCCCACTTAAAAAATTTTACTTTGATCAATCTTTTTTTGTCAACCTTTACACCCAAACCAAATTTTATTTTTCTAGAGCAATTGGTTCATGAGATATCGTAATCTTAAGTTTTTCACCCCCCACCCCCATACACAACTTCCCCCACCCAAAATTTTTCTTGATTCTGTTCTCCTAGTATAACTACAAATATTTGTTAAGTTTGAATAGTGTGCCATTAACGGTTTAGGAGATATGGATTTTAGAATGTGTCTATCTCGCCTTTTTTGGGTTTCGGACGCATTACATTTCCCCCCACTCCCACACCCCTTGATCAATATTGACAATTTTTCTGCAAATGGGTCTACTATCAGAGCTCTATAGAAATTCCAAGTTTCAGCTTCCTAACATAAGGGGTTACTGAGATCTGGAAACCAAAATTTTCGGTCTACAACACTTCCCCCTCCTTCCCCCTCCTTCCCCCTCACACCCCACCCCTAAAAATTTGGTCACTTCAAGGCGCCTACCCCATCTATTCGTTAAAAAAATTTCAATTTAATATCTCAAAGCGTTTGGCAGCTACGAGCCTCCAAACGATCTTGCGTACGGCGGACGCCGTACGGCGTACGGCGGACAGACGGACTGAAAATTTTTATTGCTTTTTTCGCGTCTACTAGTTATGAAACGTGAAAATAAAAATTTTGAGGGTAGCAAATTTTTTTTTTTAAAAAATCAATCACAATACTTAATTATTAAAATAATAAAGTAAAACTGAAGTAATTTTTCACGATCTTACATATAAAAAACCGCATTTCATTGAAAAGTATCATAGATACTAGTATAAGTAATAGGTACATATAGAAAATATAACTGTACGTATTGGTCCGTCGATCCGGACTGTTATTAAGGAATAAAGTCAAAAGCTAAGGCTCACTGTTCTTTAATCATTCTTATTAAAAATTGTAGACCTCCCATTACTCAAGATGCTGAAATGTTAGGTTCAAACACTTTTTAGCTCTGCATTCCAAAACTTCCAAAGTGGATATTTGTAACTTAACTAAACTGCATACCTAAAATTCAAATTTGACAAAAAAAAACCGGCTCATCTACTGAAGGTAAGAAACTCTTGTACCGCTTCCGTTTCACGGGCAAGTTACCGACCTTGTAGTTATCAGTTTGGACTTTCAATGCTTGCAGGTAAATTACGAAATCACTAACATACCGTCTATAGTCTAAAAAGTTAATGAACTAATCAGTCGAAAGGTGTTTGAGAAAATTTCACCAGCATTCCGGATGCGAAAAGTGTAAGTGCAGAGAACAGCTTGTGTGCATGCTTTCAACTCTTCAATTAATAGACTACATTCAACATCTTATTCCAAAGATAATAATACAGTGACATTAAAACAGTGACCTTTCCAAGTTCTCTCCATTGTTTCGAAATCACAGCCGACGATGTTTAATTTGGAACACTTCAGTTTTGATAGCAACATTATTCATGTTCGTTATGTTTATTGGTGGAAAGCATCTGCACCATGGCAATGCATTGTATGTAGCGCCCAAAAGCGAACCACCTAAGCCGTAGCCATGCATTACAAATTCTATGCCATAACTTTCTTCCAGCCGCTCTAAGATGTTTTGAATCTTCTATCGTATAGTACAATCATGCGAGTTCCATTGTTGCGCCGAAGGTAAGGCGCTGCATTAAAGCCTACTGACTTCTTATGGCTGACAGCATGAATTGTCTCCCGTGTGCCTATTGTCTGTCTCTGTGATCTATTTTGTAATATTTTTACAGTCATTTGACAGATTCCGAGATAGTTGGCTGACTGTCATCTTACATGATTTAGTCACAAAAGGAGAAAATTATAAAGAAATAAAAACGTTCCTACACGCAGCATGGGTTTCGATTGAAAGTGTAAGATGTCTGTTGAGAGATTAAAAGGTCAGACCTGCATTTATTTTTATGAATATATATATATTTTTTTATTATTATTATTATCGCATTTGTTGCCGATATTCGTATTCGAAGAAAAAAATGCTGCTGGACTTAAGTCTGGCCGGTTATTACATCATTACGGCTAATTAGATATTTCGATGAATTTCAAATAGGCAAGCGTTTTGTATTAGTAATAAATTACCAACAGATCATTATGAAACCGCGCTCCACTGGATAAGAGCACTGAACTATTAAGAGGTTAACCGAATTTAAATAAAATGTAGGTCTTGTAATTTAAGGTCGTTTATTTGTTAGCAGTGAACTATTTTTGACCACTTTTACAACCAGGTTTAATATTTGAAAACTTGTTTATTATGTTCATATTTTTTTTAAGTCTTGTATAAATTTATTTTAGTTTTTTTACGACTCCCGATGTGACTAGCTACATACAATTCCTAAAGACGGTTCATGGTTATTATTAAACGTGGAATCCACAAGGAATTTTAGTCCAAGTTAATATCAAGATGAACGATTAAATGGATCAATCAAGAAAGTTTCGAGTAGTTTTCTGTAAATTAATGGTTTGGAAGTAAACAATTTTCTTTTCTTTTCATGTTCAAAATTTACATTTAAATCACACACCTTAGATTTAAGAAACTATGTGCTAAAAATTTCAAGAAAGTATAAAAAAACTTATATTCTTACTATCATTTAGTTATCAACAAGACCTCGCGAAATTGTCTATTGTTTAAAAATTCATCAATGAACTACTTTGAAAGAGCTGAACTCACTACTGAAATAGTTGACTGGACTGAACTACTTTGAAAGAGCTGAACTCACTACTGAAATAGTTGACTGGACTAACTAATTATGATAAATTGCAGTTCAGTTCAATTGATCAATTGACCAATGAAATAAAATTGACCGAGAAAGGGGAGAATAATCATTTCAATTGTTTTTTTCATCAACAAAACTCATGGTTTTAATTATGATCGAATTTATGAAAATTTTAGACCAGATAGACAATTACGATCGTGCGAGTTAGTATTTTCTACATTTAAATTTTGACATCCAAGTGGTGCTGTTTAATTAAATTTAGTGGAACTAGTACATTTTGAATTGAAATGTTAGTGATTTTCGGATGTCAGTGGAGCGAATCCCCGACTATTGATTAGTCGCTGTCCTTGAGGACATGACAATTGGAAAACCTTCGCTAGTTAGGCCAGTTTTTATAAGATTGTGTTGGACTAGGCCCGAAGGAGCTGTTTCGTCATCGGAAGGCATAGACTCTTCAGAGGGTGTATTCTGCCTACTATCCGAAGCACCCTGACAGCTGGCGGTAATGCTTAGGAATATTCTATATAGACGATGTTGAAACGAATTTCATGTCACGAATTATTTGCAAGTTATATTTCTTGCTATCGCAACCTTATCCTAAAGGTAGGTGGCACTAAAAGTCACCAAATATTTCAACCAGTTTGGTGGAAATTTTGTTTGTTCGCTAGGATATATGAAGCTCATCGCTAAGGGAGTGACGTGGAATCTCGCCAACTGTAATTTTATTTGTTTACCAATATTTTATAATTGATTTTTTCATGGTGAGCTACCATAGAAGCAATCATGATTAAATTTTAACATTTGAGTTATGAAGCGTTTAAAAAATTTAAAAAAGTAAAACATCAAATCTATCGAGACTAATAAAGTGTTAGCTTATGCCGTGTTTTAATAATTTTATTCAATAGAATAAAAAAATTATTCATGGAAATTTTCTTTTTAAATTATACACAAAATAATGGAAATAAGATAATTTCCAAATATTGCTTGTTTTGAACTCACCATGATATAAATGTAAACCTTGACTGACGTTCAGTAAAAAAGTTTACGAGTGCATTTGTTTTAAGATACAACATTGTTATGTACCTATTGAAGAACCCTTTACAACCAAATATAGCATTGTTATTATAGCTGGGTATAAGATACGAAATTAAGTATTTTAAGGTTAAATTCACAAGTATTCTAAAGATATGAGCAATATTTCATTTTTTGCCCCCTTCTCTCGAATCACTCTTCTAACCCTTATTTTCTGAAAATGCTAGTTTTTAGTAAATTTGGAGTACCACTTTCCGTTCGTATGATATATTGCGATAGATGCCAAGAGTTTTTAACCTTCTAGCCCGAACTTTACTGCTCAAATTCAAAAAAATGAAAATATTAAATACTGTATGGAGTTCAGAACACATTAAATTAAATTGTCCTGATTTCAGCATTCTGGTGCCAAAATACTTTCTTTAATTTTCTACACCAGGACGACTTTACAGTTTAAGCTTCAACGTTATAGCAAAAGGAATTGCTGAGTTATTCTAAATTTAATATAAGGTACGCTAAAGAGTTATCAATCGCTTGAATTACTATGATTAATTCAGAAATGATTAAATTCGTATGCAAATGTTCAACAGCTTGCGAAATTATAAAATCAATGTTTATTTTGATTTCACCGGGTTCTTGCTTGAAAGTAAACCAAAACCCACATAATTAAAAATAGTCATACTCAGGAGTAGGAAGATTTGTACACAGGTGTAGGTACTATGAGAACCTGTGTAATACAATAAAAACCCAGGTTGAGAAATGTTGAAAAAACATACAAAATGTTCACATTTGCGGCACCAGACTACCTAACATACACTCCGCTCAATATATTCGAAGGATATTTAACTCATTTAGAACCAATTCGGTTGAATGACTTGAACAAATGCTACCACTTTTCTTATATTGTAGCACTCACCAATCTTCAACTAGACGCCGATATTTTTCTGGTGGATTCCTGAGATCCAATTGAAGTTAACATGACTGTGAACTTTGCTTTCTTCGCAGGAATAGTGAAACGTCGGGAAGAATGCATTCCGTTACACTTATTGCTTTACAGGTTAAACCATTTCTAATTTAATTGAAAACTTGAATAGATTCGATAAGTACTTAAATGCACTCGTACGGCGGGTGTATACCCACGATGAAAATATATTGGGTACCTACCTACCAAACTGAATTACTTCGATAAATTAGTCGAAGTGAGTAACAAAACTCGTTCCCGAAGAAAATCAGCGAGAAAGTTCAGTATAGTTGGTATTTATACCACTGCTGTGATGAAAATCACCTGAACAAAAATAAAGGCAATTAGTAAAAGGAAAGAATTTCTCGTATTATTAGCTTCGCTGTTAAGAGGACTCTTTGCGATCTTCGTCCTTTTTCTTTTCTTCGTCCACCATTAAGTCATTTCGTCTATCGTCTCTATTCACTTAAGAAAGGAGTTGATTTTACATAGCAGAGTCTTGGAAAGGTCCTTTTAGCTCCACAAAGCATCTGTCTTTTGCATGTGGCCACTGCATCAAATTCAAAGAGAATGTGATCTACCCACTTGGGGATACGTTTCTTAATTAAGCCTTTGGATACTCCGTTGAAAGGATCCAGGCTAATTATCGCAGAACTGGCTTCACACTTTGCAGGCATATCAACTAATTCGTTCCACGGTATATTCGCATGTCCTGGAACTTATATTAGGTGAAGTTATTAAAGCGTGTATGTTCTTTAGAAGACAATGACAGTCATACACTCATCATATAGGTCTAGACCTACGACAAATAGAATTTCAGTGCTTAGAGTGCGGCTTGTTTGTCAGCCAGGATATATGAATTGTAGCGCCATAAGGTTTTTGTACTTGAGAAGAAATCTGTGGAGCTCTGTCCAGAACCCCATAATGATTTATTTTTAATTTATAATTTGTCTATAAAATTAATTATTCTGAAATATTGTTTTATCAAGCGTTAATGAAAAGATAACAAAAAATATCCGTTCGTCCGCCATACGCGCCATTTGCAAACATACTGGACGTGACATAGCTAAAGGAACACGAGAGATATAAGCTTTAAATTTTCAGTAGGACGTGTGAATGATCACAAATTTTCTGTGTATAAAGAGTTACTTAATGAGGGGGAAAATGGATCTCATAATGTTTTTATATTGCATTATTAATTTTGAAATATTCGTATTGTAAAAAAAAATTGGTGCCCTGAAATATTGTATGAACCGAGAAAATTTTTTCGTGTTTCCGACGTAAACACCGTACGCTCGTTTGAAGGCGCGTATAATAATAGCGTGTTGTAGTTAGTTCTATCAACTTAAGTTGATATTGGAGGTTGCTGTGTTTTCCAATCACTAGAACGGCTTATGCTAGAAACTGGAAACCTAGTGCCTATATATAGATCTGGAAAAGATACTTAGATAACAAATTCAAATATCTATTGTCGTAGGTGAAGAAAGACAAGAAAATTTCCAGGGAAAATTAAATGCACATATTTCCACGAATTTCGTCATATCTCTTAGGTCATTTAAAGTATTGAATTAGGTTTTTTCCTATAGACTCTTCATATAAATGCGTAGAAAGGGTTATCAGAACTTTCTTAAATTCGACCCCTAGGATGTGTAGAAGAGTTGTATACATTTTCACGAATTTAGCCATATCCCTCTAGTCTGATTAGATATTGAATAACTTTTCACGTTCACCGGATTTTTTACAATCGACTAAAATCCGTTCACAAATTTTTTCATTTTTCAACTAATAAGAGAGTATAAGAGGGCGAGAGGGAACACGTTGTCACGAATTCCCTAATTTTTCTTAGAAGTCGAATAGAATGGGTTTTAACTTCCAACTCTAAAGGGTTGTATCGATATGTTATTTCTCATGTTTTCATTGAAATTGAAAAAAAAATCAATAAATGAGTAAAATATCATTGAAAAGTCTTGGCGAAATTTTATTATTTACTCGGTAGAAGTCTGGAGTGCGTCTTCTGCTCAAACGCGGAGTAGGTCACTTTGCAATTTTTAACCAAACGAATAACTAGTAGGCAATTTGTAACGTTAAATTTTAGATTGTCAGCCTCATAGATCCATACACCGCACCTCAGCATAAAACAGAAATAATAGAGTTGCGCCCAGACTGTTGATACATTATTTTCTTTCTTTTACTGCCGAAGGTGTTAGTGCAGTGGTGGTCAACCGAAATGATCTCGCGGGCCGCATTGGAAATGCATCATAGCTCTGCGGGCCACATATCATTATATATCCCCCCCCCCCATATTAGATTTTCCTACTCCAAAACATCGCTTCGCGATAACATTGCAAACAATAAACTTTTCGTCAAAATATGGTGTCGCAAGAAATCTTTGCGGAAAAATAATCTAGGCGGGCCGCGGGTTGGCAACCCCTGTTTTAGTGAATATATTAAGAACTAGTTTTGACATTGATTATTTGAAAGTGTTCCCTTAAAAAAAGAATTTTCGCTCTGTGGCCTTTTTTCATAAAATGAAAAAAAAAAAGTGTTTTAAAATGGTAGACATTAAATATTTTAAGCTAAATAAGTTAATATTTTGTTACTCCTCAATGCGCTTGTAGAGTTAATCCATCATGAATCGACAAAAGTGACGATATTTGTGACCTCGCTATCGCCGGTTCTTTTTAAATTTAGTGTAAAAATTATGACTTGAATTTTTTTAATGTTTATTTTTCTTTGAAAATTCATATCTCCGTTAGTTTTTATCGTAAAATAATTAATTATAGCTTATTTTTAGAGATAAAGATGACCAAAATATAAAAAAATGCGAATAAAAATAATTCTTGCAAGCTTTCTTCAGTGATAACTATTTTGTAATCAGATTGAATATCAGTAAGAGCAATTTTTTATTTTTCGATATATGATCGGTGTTTTTTTTTTAAAGTGGTATAAGCCCAATGGACGATAAAAGTTATATTTTTAATTATTATTATTTATATTAAGTAATCAATTTTAATAAAGTCAATATCAATAAAAATACTTTATTTTAAAAATAATAAAGTAATATGGACTTAAATTTCCTCAAGTTTTTATTTCTTGTAATATTTTATGTTTGAAAGTGGTATAAATCCGTTTGGAGCTAAAAAAACGTTTATTTTCTCTAACAATTTTAATAATTTTTATTGCATAATAAAATTGAACAGGTTTATAGTGTTAAAATATCACCCGAATTAAATTTACGTATACTAATATTTTTCAATTATTTAAAACGTAAAACCTTACATATCTCAATTTATGAAAAAATTGATTTATACTACTTTCAAACACAACGGCTCACATGTATATCAAAATCTCAATTTGGTATATAAAAGGGAAGGAGGTCAAAAAATCGACGAACATAAGAAGTTTTTAATTAATGAAAAAATTCAAATAGAATCATAAAATTAAAATCCTTGAGTCTTACGATTAAACTGGATGGCAAATAAAATTTAAACGCGTCCAGGATTTCCACAAAAAAGTATTTAATTAATGTCCTTCTGGATTTCTGACATATTTTTGTCTCTTTACACGATTTGAGTTCAATTCGAATCTATTGTTTTTGCCCAGCCAAGAAGTTTAACGACATCTGTATTCATGAGTAAAGCCTCGTTTTCACGGTGATAGTTTTTGCGATAGTTGCTGTCATGATAATTACTATCGTCATAACTATCACCATGTAGACTTCTCGATAGTTACTTTCGCGCTGTAATGATAGCACTATCGCACTATCACGCTTGACGAGACATTTGACGTTAAAAAAATAATTTCAAAACATAAAAATATATAATAATAATTTCGATCTTGTGAATACGTGTTGCTAATTGCAAAAATATATAATTTTGATTTTATGTGTACGTGATTTTGTGTGTACGTGATAGACAAGTGACATGTCTAATTTCACTATCGTACATCGCGCCGTGTAAATAGCAGACTGTCACACTATCACACTATTATACTATCGTGCTATACTTTCGCGAAAGTCCTATCGTACAAAACTATCACCGTGAAAACGGGACTTCAATCAGATTGTTTCCTATGTTTAAAATAACTTCGAATGTCAATTATAGCAAATTAGCGAAGGTAATGGTTCCATCATCGGCAATTGAAACTTGATTGGAACTGTATAATAATATCACCAAAAATTATTTAAAAAAAAGTATGGTACAGGACGGAGCCTTCAGGAACGCAGAATCAATAAAGTGAGGACCCACCCGCCGGTTTGGTCAATATTAGCTTGAAAATGATTGTAGCGTGGGATAGTATAAAAATTGAGAAAGTTTGGCTTACACCACCAACACTTACCACGCAAATGTTGTTAACAACTTAGCTATATACTACATATTATGAATATCCCATCACTCAAAAAGTAGCCATGTTGTCAGTCACTAGGCGATCATTAGTTCATGATATGCAAAACATATTAAAAGAAAGTCTTTACCAATATTCAGTTGCCCCAGAAACCAGATCCTTTATGAACATGTTCAAAGAAGCCCATCATAAAGTGAAGTTTTCATTAATTGTGTAGTATGTGAGTGTATGACTTGAACTCCATAAATATCGTTCCTTAAATGAAGATAGAACATTTAGGAAGAGGAAATTCAAACGCTGTCATCTCTATCTCCAATCTTCTCGATTTTATGTACATATTTTATCACTTCAGACTAAGAGTTGGGTAACTTTTTAATTAATATTTTGTTCATTCTAGTGAAAAATGTTCAAAAAGAAATCTTGTAATTATTCAGCACAAGTTTACGTAAAAATTTCATATCAAAAGAAAGCTGGAAAAAAAGGTTTACTGTTTGCGTTAGAAGAACTTAATGATGTAAAATGAGAACTATGTTTCGAAATTCGTTTTATCCCTTCAGAAAAAAAAACGAAAGTAAACAGTTAATTTACTATAAGATTTAAAAACAAAAAACTAATTACAAGGTTTTATAGGTAGACTATGATGTAATTGCTTGGGAGTCATTTTATTTAATGGTTTGGAGCTGAAAGCAATGTTTTTGATAATTTCTTCTAAAGCGCTGCTTTTACTATTTTAATGAATTTACTAAAAATCAAGATCGATTAAGGTAAAATTTTTTTAATTTGGTATTTTTTTTTTAAGTATTGTGTTCAACTTGAAATCTAAGTAAATTTGTTACAATGAAAATTGGAATTTTCTAGTTTTAAGTTTTAATTGTGTACGTCACAGGGAAGCATATTGGAGCGAGATTCTCGAAAATAGCTGTAATACGATCTTCATATTGAATGAATTTTTTAATTTATGATTAAAAAATTGCAAAATAATTGAAAGTTTACACGGTACAAAAATTATTGTAGTCTGGGTGGCTTAGTGGCTAGAGCACTTGCCTTCGGTGCACCTGGTACCGGGTTCGAATTTGCTTGGCAACAAGTAATTTTCGAAAATGGGATTGGGTGCAGGACTAACAGCTCACTCAGCTGTAAATGAGTACCTGAGTTTAAATCGGGGTAGTAATCACGGACGAGCGTGTAGCTGACCACTTCACCTGCTAGTGTTCCGTTGGTCTCGCAATGAAGTAACTGTAGCATTACTTCAAGGCCTAGGCCCGATTTGGGCCGTTGCGCCATTGATTTTTATTATTAAAAATTATTGTATCTGGATTTGATCTATCGGTACCTACTACTAACAAATTATTTTATATAAAAACAATTTATACATCGATTGGAGTAAGTGAAGGGTGTTAAAAAAACGATCACCGATAATGGGATGCATATATTTTCACGAATTTTGTAATAGTATTTCTTGGGTATTTTGAACTATTGAATTCATTTTTATTCTACGAAGTCTTCACATAAATGACTAGAGAGCGTTTTCAAGATTTCTTGTAATTTGATTCCAAAGGGGGTGTAAGGAGGTTTGTATACATACGAATTCAGCCATATGCCGCAGGTCTGATATCAAATAACTTTTAACTTCCACGTGGTTCTTATAAACGCCTAAACCTATTTTTAAAATTTTTTCCTTCAATGGGGCATAAAAGGGTTGACCACTTTGTTCACGAATTCCGTTATATTTCTTAGGAGTCATAAGAAATTTGTTTTACTTCCTTGGACTTTTTTTTATATATTTTTAAGAACTTCTATCAGGATTTTGGATATTCTATTCACAAGGGTGTTACTCACGTTATATTAACTTTAGCCATATTTCGTAGAATTTTTTTTATCAATCAATCAATATTTATTAGTTGATCCACTTTTGTTTAACACCTTATAATTTATGATTTAGGGAACAGATAATTCAATATCTTAACAGCTGAATTAAACCTAGCACATTTATGACAATTTTAGTTACATAAATTCAAGGAAAAATGTGTACAAAAAATCTTGTGCAATGGCCTTAAACCGAACTTACTAACTAACTTAAATTAAAAGAGAAATCAAAAGAAAATAGTAAAAAAGAAAATTAAAAGTTAAAAACAATATTTGACTTCAAAACATGCCCAGTAGAAGGAGTGCTAACAGTAGTGGATTGTCAACTAGTTCCAGCTTTGTTAGGAAGGATAAATATATTTTGTAGGTTTGAAGAGATATTAAATTTGCTTTAATTTCTAAAGAATAACCTAAGCCCATTTTCAAGATTTTTCCCTTCTAGAGGGTATAAAAGGGTTGGATACGTTTTTCACGAATTCCGTCATATTTTTTAGGAGTGATAGAAATAGGTTTTTATTTCATTGGGCTTTGATTATTTTTTTGTAGAAACTTCTTTCAGGTTTTTGGATATTCAATCTACAATTGGATAGAATACTTCTTCATAATTACGTGATATTATATTTTCTTTAATTTCTGAATAAATTTTTATATACTCGCGTTCAAAATGATTCTTGGATTATCTGATATCCTGGTGGCATAAAAGGGGTGGAAATATATTTTCACAAATTGCAACATACATATTTTATAGATCTGTTCAGATATGGAATTTATATTTACTTCTTATGGCCTCTTATAAGCCCACAAAAAAGTTAATTTCAAATTTTTATGGGATACATATATTTACTTGTTGACAGCTTTCTTCATATGGTTTAGTTATATTTCACATTGATTTTAACTTCCATGGTTTTCTACATCAAGGTCAAGGGTTAACTCAATCGACCTGCTATACATTTAAAAAATCTTTCAACAGTCTGGACACAACTTTATTATTTTTAGACAAAAGTCCGGACCGCGTTTAATTCTGAAACGCCATGTAGGTTATTACGTGACTGAAAACCCTAAAAACAAATCGGAAAGCGGTTAGAATGGAGTCCCGGTATAATACTTACGCCGTTGCCACTAATAACATATGAATTACATAATATAGCTGAATTCGTGAAAATGTATAGGTATAACCCCTTTACATCAACGTGGGGTCGAATTTCAAAAATCCTGAAAATACTTTCTAAGTATTTTTATGAAAAATCTGTAGCATAAAAATTAATGCAATATTTGCAAAGATCTAATAGATATGACAAAAATTGTGAAAATATGTACCTTCCACTTTCAATAATAATTATTTTGCCCTCTCTTCTGAACGCTAATCTGAATTTTTTTTTTTAGTTGACTTACATACATATATGTACCACGGCACACATTCTGTGTGATTGTGATGCAGTGGCCAGATCAAGAAGGCAGATTCTCGGTGGATTTACCCTCACCTATGAAGACCTGTCGAAGACTCCCCTGCGTAAAATGATTTCCTTTCTCAAGGAAATTAATATGGCCTAGGGAGTAGTTTAGAGCCAGGAACAAAAGACCTATCAGGTCCCGGTTCGAGAAGCAGTAAGGCTTCTTTAGGCTCTACGGAACTTAAATAATAATACATATATGTACATACTGATTTTCAACTTTCTAGCATTAGCCGTTCTTAAGTTAGAAAAAACACCTCCATCCCCCGTACCATACTATCACCATAAAAAAAAAATTTATTTCTTTCAACATGCTACTATGTACTATAGTTCTAGCCAAATACAAAGTTTCAGATGTTTATCATTTTAGGTTCTCGAAATAAAAAAATCATAACTTTTTTCTTTTCACCTTCCCCACCTTCATCCTCAACACCTACACCCCCAAAATTTTTTTCCTGCTAGGGGCTGGTAAAAATTCTAACCATCTATCATACACTCACTGTTCTTGAGATATGAGACGTGCTTTTTTTTTAGAAAACTTCTTATTCTCTTCACTTCCATACTACACCGCATTACATATTATTGCCTCCATTATTATTTCCACCTTTTACCCATATCATCACTTTTTTGAAAATGTTTTTGGCTGTTGCGCCATTGATTATTATTGATATTGACGCTCTATATAAATTCCCAGTTTCAGCATTCCAGCCTAAGTGGTTAGTGAGATCTAGAAATCAAAATTTTTTACTTAATAGATCAAAGATTTTGGGAGCTTTAAGCTTTCGACAGTTTTGCGTACTGCGAACGGCGTACGGTGGACCACGTAATGTATAGTGGCTTATTATTGAAAAATAATTAAGCATAATTAAATAATTTCAAGATCAACTTTAACTCTATAAAAACAAGGAATCACATATGAATGATTTATTTTTCACTATATTTTAAATAAATAAATTTCTCGAACTAAATATGAATACCACTGAAGTGTGTCGAGTGAGCGATTGATACCACGCATTCATCCCATTCGTTCTTCAAATGGCATCTAAAAGTGAGTTGCTTTGCAGTAGCATGTGCATTTCAGTGAACCATTTAAAACTCTTTAATATCCGCCATGCCAGGAATCTGACTACCCACATCCGCACAACTATATTTATGTTTTCCCAATATGCCAGTTATTAGGAATGTAATATTCATCGAGTTAATCGATAGTCCTCTCGTCCATAACGAAAAATAAATAAATCTAGGAAATATATTCATGTATGTGGGGTCCATAACTCGTATAACCTTGATCCAACTTATAGAAACGTTCCAATATTCCGCAATAAATTGTACACATGTAGGATACCTACATTTTTGTCGGATATCCTATATACCGAATATCGATTTATACATTTCATAAACCTTACCCATGTTCGTTCGGTACTAAAACAAATTGCGAAATGCAATGTATTCTATACCCGAACTTTTGTGACAATATCCTAGATTTTTTTTCTCTTATTTTTGGAAATCCTTCCGAAAAAAAGCAGCAAAACCGAATAACAAATTCACATATATATGAAACCTACGTATGGAGAGCGGGGGCGACGATGAAATGGGAAAAAGATCAAGGTAATCCAATATTTAGTCACGCAACTAGTGAGATGTAAGGTTCCCCTATTTATTATTCATCCCTATTGCGTGACACATGCGGAAAAACGAAAACGACAACAAATCTTTTCACGATATGTGTGTATTAGATAAAGCATTTTCTATAGACCTTGCCGGGCGGAGGATATCCTTTTTTTTGCCGGGACTTTTGGCCGGTTGGCTGCCCGTGCAAACCTGCTGAAAACAGGATAGTAATACTATTTCCATATACCATGTGAAGTAAATTGCTTTCCACCTGAACCTAGACCAGACGATTTCTCGCAGGAATTTCAGGACGAAAAGATAAAAAGCCGAAGAGAAATCTAAATTTACGATTTTCATGACTATTTTGTTTGTTTGTTTGTTTAGCTATCGGGTGTTTTAGAGATGTGTACCACACGTATCCTAACCCCATTTAATATTTAATCAGTTCGTAATAGGACACCAAAACGATTTTCTCAGTTTTCGACTTGATTAAACTCATGAACACCTTCATGACGTGAATAATTTAATCAAGGGATACTAATCAAATGTGTTTATGCCTGTGTTTGTGGGAAAAAAGTCGATTGTTCAATAAGGATATGTTGAATTAAATAAATCCCTGTAAATTTTTTTGCTTTTCTGAGGTCATATGTAATTGAATTAACCGAGATTGCGCTAAAAAGGTACGTACCTCATTAATTGTTTACCTATAGAAATGTATTCTCTTAAAAATAGAGTATAGTATGTAGGTTTGATGGAGCGCTTTAAGGCACAATTTTATAAGTAGAAATGATTAAAAGATGTACCATATTATATAAACACAAAGTCCAAACTGCCGGAAAACAAATATATTAGAGACTAAAGATTGATCGATCATTATTAACGATTTGTTGATGCTGGTGTTCTAAGCATTACAGAGATAAAAAGCTTTAAGCGTCTTTCGGAATTTAATAGAATATCTTGCACAGTCACTATTTTTTTTTTATAAGTACATACAAAATTTGAAACTAACTTGAAGTCAAATTCGATTTATACAAAATTTTGAAACTACGTTTTAGTTTTGTGGAAAGTAAAATAACTTTCATTTTTATAAAATTATAGATATTATACTATTATACAATAATTAATTGCAATATCTCGAACTTCTTGGAGTCCTGTAACACACTGTTTGCCATCATTTAATTTCGATAAAGCTTCCGAGCGGAGGTTTGCAAGCAAGCTTTGCTCGGCATGTTTAATACCAACTGATTCGGACTCAATCCTATTACGGCAATAGGTGTCTTTTTCAACTGGATCAAGATCAAGATCAAGATCATTCGTTTTACGTTGAAAACAACAACAAAGAGATGATCCAAAATCAAAATGGGATCATAGTTGGATCAGTTTTGCGCTTTTAAATCGTAATTAAATGTCAACTATGTTAGCATGTTCACAGATGGCGCCACGCGATTCAGCATTAAATTTGTATCAAGTATTTGCACCCAACAGGCAGAACATGCTCATCGAAAAGTCGTTTTTTGTACGGAAATGCAAATCCATGTGTAATACCTTGGATACACTGCTTGTATACAAATTACTTTATATAAATCATGATATGCGATATAAGTACGTTGACGTACTATATGCACATTATTGGGTGATACTCTGGTTTAAGATAAAGACAGAATGTACCAAATTAATTAAAAAGTTTTTGTTTATATGACTTTGGTACAGTGCCGTTTCGTCGTATAGTATACGAAACTGTGCCTCCAGTAGGTGATAGTTTATCCTAGGCATTTACCAAGTGGATTGTTAACCCTGCTAAATTAGCTTTTAAGATGATCCACATCGTTTTTTTTTCAATTGTGATCTGATCCAGTTGGAAAAACACACCTAATGTTTCCGATTGGTCTAGTATGTAGCATAGCGGACTAATGTGTGACGAGACTGTGGTTCGAATTGGAGAGTGTGCAAGGTCAATTCGCAATTTTTCAAACAAATAATAATTACTTACAGGAAAATAAATTTGCAGTTGGATGAAAAGAAAGTAAAAAAATCCTGAATATTTATTTTCGTGCAAGCAATGTAAACTTCCGTACGGAAGAAAAAACAGCTTCGATAAGGCCTAATACCAACTGTTAGCGCTCGTTTGTTGCTGTTGAAACATGGGGAAATGGGCACCAGTTCAGTTTGGTAAGACCTTATCGAAGCTTTATCGAGGTACGAAAATTGCTTCGATACGGCTTTATGGAATTTAGTTTGCTGTTGGGTTACTTTCTCACTAGGAATCAGCCTTGAAAATCTACCAACTGAACATTTATGTTAATTAACGAATTATCGATATTTTTAGTGTGATATATTGTTCAAGTTGGGGGTAGTATTATGTTAGTAAGGAGCTTGTGCATGCATTGCCTATAGTATGAACATTATTATTACATAATTAGTATAAGTTGAATTTTCATAACCAACGCCAGAAGAAAGTGGGTCTGAATATTAAAGGAAAAGCCGCTATACTGACAATGATTTTAAATTTCGACGTGTTCAAATTAAATGTTGGTTGAAGTCTTGGCTTAGCTTGACTTGCTTTCAAATCGGTGGTGAAGTTAAGGATAGAGTAGCCTTAACATTTGTTGCTGGAAATATAGTGAACGAGATGCGCGTGTTAAGCGACGCGATTAGAATGCATGTTAGTGTAGTGAGTCGAGCGTGTAGCGCAATTTTGATACTAGTATCTGTTGTTTCTAGAATTTTTTATATGATAATAATAGACCGTAAACGGTTTATAAATGCCGAAAAATTAATCCGTATGCAATAAAAACATAGGGGCAATACGTGCTACAAACGAAATATTTTATTATTTGAATGTTTTGGGTAGGAATTCAGCGCGTTCACTGTAACTGGTAACG
Source organism: Beris chalybata (assembly GCA_949128065.1). Classification (NCBI taxonomy): domain Eukaryota; kingdom Metazoa; phylum Arthropoda; class Insecta; order Diptera; family Stratiomyidae; genus Beris; species Beris chalybata. The sequence goes on from OX421896.1 coordinate 96,809,272, forward strand.
CGATATAGTGCGCGCAATGAAATTGGAGCATCGCACTTAAGGGCCAGTTTGAGCAAATTATAAAATCCTAAATTATTTAAAATTTCAGCAGCATTCCGGATAGACCATATAAATTTTATAATGCAATTGAATCAGGTTTAATATCGATGCGGCACTCAATTGAGATTTTTTTCAAAAAATATCACACATAATTTATGAAATTCTTCACACTTGAATATATTTAAGGTGATGAAACTTTTGTATGTTTAACGCTCATAAAATCGAAAGTGGGTGATAAAATTTTCGTCACGGCATCCATTTCAGAATAAACGAAAACAAAAGCTTTAATCTTGAGCGAAAATCCGACTGAAAACCTCGAAAATTATGAATAATCGCAATTTTGTTTTACAACCATGTGAACATCATCGACTGAAGGATTTTCCTAACTACAGAATCGTTTGTAGGTGGCGAAGCCAGTACCTGTATAAGCGCGAAGGTGAGATTGATATTTCGCTGTGAATACAAGTGTAAGTTCTGTTCGCGAAACGTTCCTTCCAAACCCTAAGATTTCGTTTTGAAATTCAGTAAACGTTAAAATGTCGTAAATTAGATGAAAATTTCCGTTTTGGTCGTTTTCCTCCCCCAAAGCTGATCCGTTCGCATTTTATGCCTTTATATCGACTTTTACACTTTGGCAAACGCATTAAGCGTAACATTTCAATGAAAGTGTGTATTTATCTGAAGTAGACGAACAAGTAGAGGAAGAAGGAAAAAAAAACACCGAAAAATATAATGACACGTACTGTGGAGTTCAGGTACCCATCCACCACCCACGTACCTTCTGTGTACCTGCTTCAGGTGTAATATACGTAACTTGCCTGTTCGCCTCACCGCTTTGATTTGAATACATTACAGCAGCTGAAGAAGCGGCCGATCGATGTTTGGCGTCGTCTTGTAAACAGAATACAAATCAGCCCAAATACATTCGGCTCTAATTGAAAATGCCGCATCGGATCTACCTTTTCCTCTTTCACTTTTACCAAAAGCCTCTAGCATGACAAACACTGCACAAAATGGCAAATGTGCGAATATTTTCGCAACGCTATAGAGTTGTGCAATCCAGACAGGATATCTTTGGGAATTATAGTAATAACGCTTCCGTTTTCTGAGTACGTTATTACAAGCGTGTTCCTGTAATCGACACTAGAACATTATTGTCAGTTATTCCACCGAAAATATTGGAAATACTTCGCCGATAGCAAAGTTAGTGTGTGAATTTGCAAGGCATAGGTGTCCCATTCCTTACGAGAGCTCCTGAAAATCAGCCCGTGGTTCAAATTTGCCGGACTCCTGACTCAATAGATGTGTTTTTTTGCCCTCATATACAGAGCAGAGTAGGTGAGCTTCATGGGAAAACCACAAAAAACAAGTAGGTTAGCTACACCACTGACTAAAGTGATGCGGCTACTCCGATACTCATATTTTCGAGACTACTGACTTAATAGATGTGTTCTTTTGCACTTTTATCCAGTGCAGAGTAAGTAACCACAAAAATCAAGAAGAGTAGCCACACCAATGACTACTCTGCACCTTGTGTAGCTTATACTTTGACACATAGAATGCGCTGCCAGATATTTTTCTTTTTCGCCACGGAGAAAACACAAAACATATTTTTTTTAATAATTGAATTATTTCAGTTCTGGATATTGCATTTTTGCAGACAGTGAAAACATGAAATAAAACACCGAGACACTTCAAAAGCCGCAAAAAAAAAGCCGCCAAAAGTGTAATTATTTCTAATGAGAATAAGTAAAAATATTTCTTGATAGAATCCTCCGCCTTGGTTCTTAGCAACCAATATATGAGCCGTTGTATTTGAAAGTGGAATAAGTCCATTTTGAAAAAAAATATTTTTTGTGACATTGTAACAATATTCTATACAACACGAAGTAACTTTCTGAGAATCTATTGATGCAATTGTTTCATCACACTTTTAACAAATACAAGTAAATTTTTCTGAAAGATGGCATAAATATTTTTAAACATGTTAAAACGTAAACCGTTAAGCATATCGACTTAAAAACGAAATGGACTTATTCCACTTTCAAAATCAACGGCTCATATATAGACTTAACGCCACCTACATGTGAAAAGTAAAACCTGTTGTTTTTCTCTATATCAGTAGGCCTCTGCTTCGAAGCTCGGTTTACAAAGTTTCGATTAGAAAATTATACATTTTCACATTTTAAAATTGATTTTCTTAGATTGGTGGAATACATGAGCTACTTACGGTCTATTATGATGAACGAAAAGATTCTTTTTTGCATACCCTCTGTTCTGTATTGAAGCGCAAAATATCATAAATATAATCCATCTATCCACTCAACAATTAACTTTTTGAAATTAAGGATCAACTTTTTAAGGTCGAATCTCGGATTTGAAGGACTTTTTGAAGGAGCTATTGCAGGGGGGGAGGTTCTAACTTTATTTACTATTTAATCGCTGTTTTCAATGAAAACAACTTTGCAAATACACTTTTGCGTGAAATTCATCGTCGTCTCGCTCTTACAGTAGAAAAACTTGTCCCGTGCTGAGGCTCTATGGCACTTATATACTACATGTGTTGAGAGATTTCCAGCATAGTCAGTTGTGTGTGTGATGAATATGCGAGAAAGACTAGAGTATTCGAGAAGTGTTCCACGCTTTTGCATACTGAAGGTTGTAGCTTTCTCTGGAGACTTCTATGTTAATCATAAGATGTTCTTGGTGCCAGGATAAAAATGTAACAATATAAGTACAGGTAGGCCTCCTACAACGCGGTTGATACGTTCCAAGAAAATGCCGCGTTGTAGGAAATCGCGTTGTAGGAGATATGAAAATATAAGAACCGGAGTTCGGTACTAAAAAGATGAATTTCCTTTTTTTCTTTATTAAATTTTTTAATAAAAACAAGCGTTGTTGAATATTTCTTTTAAAAATGTTGACTCTCTCCGTAAAAGGATTCTCAACTACTTCGCTATAAAATCAAAATTTTTTTCTGCCAAATAATCCTTCATGGACTATTTTCGCAAGCTTTGATGGATGTTCATTCGCTGCTGCAGCATCCTTGTAACAACCATTGCTGTCAAGGAATTGATGACTTGTTTCATCAGTTGAACACTGACCCACTTAAATATTTTAAGTGCCTAAAGGTAACCGTTTTGTGGACACTGCAACTGCAAGCGCTTCTTCCATTTTTTCCATTGTGTCAGGTCTTGGACGAACAGTATTTTTTGCAAGTACAGACGCTGTGGATACAACGAAACGTGTAATGTAGTTTTCAGCTAGCTTAATAGTTTGTATTGACGATTCATTAAGATTAAAATGTCTAGCAACATCAGCTATCCTTGATAGGTTAGCTGAACAAAAAAGCTTTGAAGAAAACTTGCAAATTATCTGAACCGCGTTGTAGTGAAACCGCGCTATAGAAGTACCGCGTTGTAGAAAAATGTCCGCATTACCTGAACCACGTTGTAGCGAAACCGCGTTGGAAAAGTACCGCGTTGTAGGAGGCTTACCTGTACAGTCGAAACCTCTTCAGTTTTTATGATAACCGCTCCTTTTGCATTCGGAAGTAATAGTGCTCTGCTGAATTACTGCCAAAGTTTGAAATATCTTCTTTCACTTATTTTACTTAGTACTAAGGTGATAATGCCATGGCTATAGGTGTAACAATACATCCAGTGGACTGACGCCATAAGCCACAAGGATACTGAGTCAGCTTAAATCTGGTAAAGGACGAAGCAAAAACTTAAGAAAGGTGAAATTAGAATATTAAGTCCTCGACAGCGACTTTGTAGACACAGCGAACGTAACACTCTACCATTCACGCGACAGTTCCGACTATTACTGTCATGACACATAACCTTATTAAAGTTGATCCTTTGTCATAGCTGAAAGAGCCCCAATCTTCAGAAGGAAGGAAGTGACGAACGTCCTTAAAACGGTGGGAACCGGTTACGGAAGTTTGCCGAAAAACAATGTAGTTGCGCATTTACTGTTGAGATTTTATTTTTAATTAATGTTGCAATTGCACCATGACTTCGCTGAGTAAAATCATCTTCTTTCTTATGGGAATAGATATGGCCTAGGGATTGGTTAAAAGCCAAGAACAAAAGACCACTTAGGTCGTGATTTGAGAAGAAGTAATGCTTTTACAGGTTCTTACAACAAAAATATACAGTAGAGTCCGTAATGACGTTGAAGGGAAATCGCAATCAGATTATACTAACTGGACGTTATAAAAAGTAGACGTTGAATGTCTCGACTCAACACATGCTGTATATATGCTCTGCTGAAGTGATACACGGGATCAGTTTTTCTACTGTAAAATGAGCACGACGTTCAGTTCTACTTTAAAATATTTCTGACAACAGCGATGGAGTAAATGTAGTCAGGAAGCGTTGCCATAATTGTGTTTATTATTTTAAATTATTGCATTAGAACATTAGAGTTAGTCTCGCTAACTACTGAGGATAGTCTGCATCGGTGTACCAGGTGCCTTGCTTACCACACCGGGTGCGGCACTTGAAGCACTGCTCAATTTTCCACCGCTTGATATTGTTGTTCAGGCAGAAGCAATGAGAGCTACACGCCGACTAATGACATTGGGCCTGTGGAGAAAAGAGCATTGCAAGGGTCATGGAAAAATGGCCGAAGGTTGTCAGGGAACTCCATTTTCGACATGCCTTCGGATGCTATGACTTCGACATGTATGTTCAAAACGAGATATAAGATCCCGAGCAGGGAGGAGAGGTGAAACCTGTCCGCTCTGCTTAGTGAATTCACTGATATATTCCATACGGACGGCTCAATGACTGAAGAAGGGTCTGGAGCTGGAATGTACTTGCAGACTGAAAATCTGAGGTACTCTGTCGCCATAGGAAAACATTTCTCGAAATTTCAGGCTGAAGTATTTGCGATCCTTAAGGCAGTAGAATGGATTATAGAGAGAAGATGGAGTGGCTGGATGATTTGCATTTGCGCGACAGTCAGGGCGCTCTACAATCCTTAGATAATCCAATCGTCTTTTCGAATATGGTACGTGAGTGTAAAGAATGGTTGAATTCTGTTACCAGATTCAATGACTTAAGGCTCATATGGGTTCCGGGCCACCATGGTGGAGATGGCAATGAAATAGCGGATGCATTAGCAAAAGCTGGATCGGAGTCTGCCATGGTTGGACCAGAGCCAGTTTCCGGTGTGCCTGTTGCCTCTGTTAGGGCTGCCATTGCTGAGTGGATGAGTAAATCACACATTGAGAGATTGCGGCTTCTTCCGGGAATGCGGCAGACCAGAAACCTTGTCGAGGGACCAAGTGGACGAACCGCTGCTTTTCTTGTCAAATTGAGCAGATAGGAATGTGGTAGTATGGTTGGTGTCCTCAAAGGTCATAACTCGTGTGGCCTACATATGGTCTGATTGAGAATCATTGACGACCCCATGTGCACCGCTTGTGGCGAGAGCGACGACACAACGGAACATTTTCTTCTCGAGTGTCCAGATTACTTTTTAGCAAGAATGCATGTATACGGCGTTGATGTTATGAGGATGGAGGAACTCCGTTCTCGCTCCCTACCTGAGCTTTTAAAATTTGTAAGGAGGACGAAAATGTTCGGGTAGAGTTTGGGGATTCCGGTATAATGGCCATGGTGGCCCGAATGTTTAAAGATTCGCTACTTTTCTGCGAGCAGACAAAGCACCAAAGCTTAATCATCAGTCGAATAAGCAAAAATTTTACTGAATGGGGCCATTCAGTTGAAATTTTTTTTCCCAAAATGTCCTTACACTTAAAGCTGCATAAAAGGCTGATTATTGTCCTTCTGAATTCGAAACATATTGTCAAATAAACCCAGCAAACATATAAACTGTAATCTTAACAGTCAATTTAAAACTTATCAATTGTTGCAGAAAATGAAAACCTTACCGCATTATATTAAAAAAGTAAAAAGGGACGCGGCAAAAACAAAATTGAAAAGCATATGTGGACATTCTTTCACGTACAGAATCTCTTTGGAGTCTGGCTCCGTACCGTATGTGCGCTTTTCTAGTCGGTTTCAACTCCATATTATGCACATGAACACACAAACAAGCCTATAGCGTAATACTACAAGTTTATAAATTATTGCACTGCAGTTTTGCGGTCCTCCAGGAATTTAAAACGGAAATGTTTTAGACCATAGGATCTAACCTCACATATAACTCGATAGTATGCCCGTATGTATTATAGTGAGGATATGCCGGAGAGGAGACCTTCACTCGACGTGTGTATGTGTATGGGTGATGCTAGGAAAATGTTTGTACGGTGAAAATGAAAATATTGTCGGATGAAAATATTTCCAGGCAAGCAGAAAACGAAACGAAACAAGGAATTTGCACCTAATGTTTTCCCTCTTGTTTTTCCAGTTGTTGTGGTTTTTTTTTTGTTTCGGAATTTTTTTTTCCTCCTTCATTTTGATCCACTTTTGAAACTCGCTAGTTTTCACTTGGACGGTTTTCTTTTTTTTTCCATCTCGTCCTATTTCGTAGCTTAAGCGCCAGAAGCTGGAAAATGTCCACCAAGCGAATGTTGGAAACTTTTCCGGTGCAACAGAAGAAAACAAGACAGCACCCAAATAACATTAAAATGCAAGTCGAGTTTTAGTGTACGCCAATCTTCGTCGTATTGTACACGAAGAAGAGCTCGTCCTTTTTTTTTTTTGCAGAACTCGTTGAAGTTTGCGTCGCGACGACTACAACGATGACGCTCGAAACTCTATACCATCATCTAGAAGCCGTAACTACTGTAAGTTGTAATCTTCGCAACAAAAAAAAAAATGTGAAAAGGAAAAGTTTTTATTCAATTACAAGGAAAAAACTCAATGCGTACGAACTGACACTGGTAACTGTCAAGCGACTATATGCGAAGCATTGAACGAGGTAGAGCACAACTTGCAGCAAGATGGCGGCTGTCTTCCGAGCAAATTATATTGGAAATCTCGCCCGACACAATCAAATTAAAGTCTTTTCAGACGTTTTCGACAACACTGAAATTTGTACAACTTTCGCTCGATTTCAGCGGAAGTAATAAACAAGTTTATCCCTTTATAAATCCCAATGGTGCGGTCCTTATTTCTTGAAGCTTCTTCATTCCAGGCAGGCTTGCACTGTTTCGTGATTCAAGCCATGGCAGTACTTTTGAATTTGATGCAGTCAATTTGATAACGTGTAGATAAAATTGAAATATAATTCAGTCACGAAATGCATGTGGCCAATAAAATAATATTCTAGATAAAATATTGAATCGTTACTTCTGACTCGTTGACTTCATGGGACCATATCCGTTCAGTTAAGCACAGGCAGAATGAACTCCAGAATGTGGCAAAAATCGCAAACTGCTATTCACTGGGACTTGGCAACAGGCAACAGGCACTCAAAGCTTTTTATGCCAAAGCAATCGGAAAAAAAGGACATTTGATTATCTGAAATTAAGCAAATATCGGACTCGAACCTTAGTGGGAGCTCTGACTGAATATTGTCACACGAGGAAGCATCTTCATAGGATTGGTCTCTCTGAGACTAAAATTTGCAGAATATGCAATAACGAGTACGAAATACCAGAGCATATCCACTGGGAATGTGAGGGCTTAGCTTAGTCACTTCGGTCAAGGTTTCATGGAACCATCGCAATTCCTGACAACTCCTCTTCGCAAAACACTAAGCTTCATTAAAAGAGCAAGGATTGAAGAGGAATCATAATCAATTCGGGGGGACGTCACAATAGGCTCAACAGTGTAACTGTAGCAGAGGTTAACCATTCCAAATCCTATTGCCAATCTATCTGTCTATCTACTGAAATTTTGGTTATCTATACATGAAATAGAGGTGAGCGTACCGCACATTTTTCTTTAATTATTAGGCCAAGAGACATGGCTTGATAGAATAGAGAAGAATGTCGAACGGGAGCATTGGTGGGGAATACTTGATTATACTGGGAGTAATAGTTCCGAAATTTTATAATTGTTCAACACGAACCAGCAAAAGGGGCAGGACCTAACGGCTCCGATATTCTAGTTAGTTACAGACTGCGGCGGTATTCTATACTCATTAGCTTACTCATCAGAAATCAATTCATCAGAATCAGACTTTAGTCATTTTATAAAACGGCGCCCAGCGTGGGGCACGAACCCTACCCTGGTCTACAAACCGAGTTCCAACGGCAGCTGTAGTGTAATGCGGAAGTTGTTTATTGATGAACTTGCTCGTAGGCTATCGGCATTAAAACCAGCTACTAGTCTACTTATGCATGGAATGGCGCCCATCGTAGGGCCGTACCATGGTTGAATTTTGAACGTGTGAAAGGCAATATTAGGAAGATTGAAGAAGAGTTAATTAGTCATATTTAGTCCTTTTAGCTATACTTTTATGGTCACAAAAAATAATTAGTAATATGTTTTAGTATCTACAAATTTTTATAAATATTAAAACAAATAATTTATTATTATTATTATTATTATTTGGAAGCTAACTCTTACAGAGTTAACTGGGTAGCACAAAACAAATAGTTTAAAAATTGACTAAAACCTTAAAAATGTTACATAAATCATCAATTGTATGAAATGGCGCCCAATGTGAGGCACACCCTTCTACCAATGAGCATCACATGGTAGTTCAACTGAATTAGAAAAGGTGAATGAAAGCTATACGGTCGCACTGTATGTTGATTTCTGGTGGTGAATCAGAAACTAGTCGTATGCGATCGAGGTGGGGTGTTTTGAAGAAACTGTTGGTATACATGTAAGAAAAAATTTATATTAATTGTTCGAAGCTGAGCTAATGTCGAGATACATCATTGTCATATTTGTTCCTTTTGACTACAGTTTTAGAGTTTTAACAGAAAATAATAAGTTACAAGTTGTAATGACGGAAATCTTATAGCAAATTTCCGCCCACAACAACGACAACGCTAAGGACCAAATTCCGGAAAAGAGGGCTGCAATGTGAAAAACTTCATATACTTTTTATATAGCCGACATAATTCGCAGTCAGTGCATGTTCTGGCCAATATATAACCCAAAACGATCGACCAAAAATCGAGCAGTCGGCAACGAGCAGCCGGTAGTGGAGGGGAACTCTAAACTCCCTGAAGCGAAAGCTACTCGTTCGACTCGACCTATGCATTCGGGTCTGCGGCTTTGTAAGTCCGCCGAATCATAGTCTCGAGGAAAACGCACCGACTAGGTACGGCTCTACTGATGATGCCTTTCTTTCTTAAGGTCTGCGGCTTTGTAAGTCCGTTTAAGAAGGGGGCCAATCAGCTCACGTGGATATACTCACGGTGCCAAACCTAAAAGCGACTGGAAGAGGCTTCCACTAACGATGCCACTTACATTAAGGTCTGAGGCTTTGTAAGTCCGCTTAAGTAGGAGGCCAGTTAGTGTACGTGTTCCTAAGCACGGTGCCGAACCCATGGGAGCCTGAGGAGCCAGAAAGAGACGACAGAGGATCGAGCGCAACCAGCAAAGGACCAGACCGACGCAGCGACGACGAAATCCGGACGTGAGCAGCAACGAAGAGACGATATCTGACAGGAGGAGAGAGCAACGACGGGCCGAGACGCAGGCAACGAAGACGACCCGAAGAAACTCAGGCAACAGGAGCATAGACGAGCGACGACGTCTAACACAAGAGAGATGTAGCACCAGGACAGGACCAAGGAGGCAGAGGCGGGGTGCCATAGATCGAGCTACGACAGCCGATAAGCACCACGGACGACGCCAGGAACTGACCGCTGAGCTGCGAAGACCACCGCGAAGCGACACGTGCAGGCAACAGGTACAAATCGCCCAGAGGGGTGAACACAGGAAGCGCCAGGCGACACGACGAGACGCGGACAAGGGATGTCGAGGCTATACAACGAGACGGACGAGCAGGAGCAGAGCGGAGGAGGTCAAGCAAGCACGCACATCAGATTATGACGATCGACAGCACCCACCAGCAAGGACACGCAACGAGACGGAACGGCAGCCAAGAACCTAACCAAAGGAAAGTTACCGGAACCGAAATCGACCCACGCGAACACACAGGATACCACCTGAACATGAACGGAACGAGTGTACCACAAGGAGCGCCACGAAGAACAAACGAGTTAAAAATCTCTAATATAATATAATAAACCTAATAACCAAACGACGCATTGAGAGTACGATGAATTAAATGTGAATTATAAAACCAATGAAGTACGAATAAATTGAAGTCCAAAGAAATAAATTGTTTGTAACGAACCCTTGGCGCCCGATGAGCCTACCCCGGAAATCGAGTCGTTACAATGGCGCCCGAGCAGGGACTTCACAAATAAAACCAAGGAAAACTGGCAGAGAAACTCAGTGAACTAATTAACAGAAAAAAAAATAATAAACCGTGAGTTAATAATTGTAAGATAACAAGCAGAGAACAAACAGCAGGATGAACACAAACTTCATCGATAACAAACTAGGAACAGACAACATAGTGAACGAAGAAAATCCAACGATCAAATTAGCAGTAGAAAACAATATCGAACAAAAAAAAAAAAAAAAAAATAAGTAATACAGAAACACTAAAAGACAACCAGCAGTGAAACAAGTCCTAACGGCGAAATCAGCGCAAACTACAATCAATAGAAATGCAGAAGGTAGCCAGTGACCAGCTAGCGACGGAGAACAATGAAAATCGAAAACAAGTTATAACGGTAAAAGGACCTAACGGGACCACCGGAGGGCTAAATAAGCGAGCAACCGAGGGCGAACCAGCCTATTCAAATTACAAGTGAACAAGTGAGTACTTCAAACTTAAAATGGACAAAAAAATGCAGTGAACAAACTAATAGTGAATTAACAATTAAAAACCAAAGAAAACTGGCAGTGAAACTCAGTGAACAAACTAATAGTGAATTAACAATTAAAAGCCAAAGATAGTGAACAAACAGTAGACGTCAGCGAATAACAAACTAGGAGACAGACAGTGCAGTGAACAGTGGAAACGCCAAGCTTCTTCTTCTAAGTAAGGGGGGAGTGTAATGACGGAAATCTTATAGCAAATTTCCGCCCACAACAACGACAACGCTAAGGACCAAATTCCGGAAAAGAGGGCTGCAATGTGAAAAACTTCATATACTTTTTATATAGCCGACATAATTCGCAGTCAGTGCATGTTCTGGCCAATATATAACCCAAAACGATCGACCAAAAATCGAGCAGTCGGCAACGAGCAGCCGGTAGTGGAGGGGAACTCTAAACTCCCTGAAGCGAAAGCTACTCGTTCGACTCGACCTATGCATTCGGGTCTGCGGCTTTGTAAGTCCGCCGAATCATAGTCTCGAGGAAAACGCACCGACTAGGTACGGCTCTACTGATGATGCCTTTCTTTCTTAAGGTCTGCGGCTTTGTAAGTCCGTTTAAGAAGGGGGCCAATCAGCTCACGTGGATATACTCACGGTGCCAAACCTAAAAGCGACTGGAAGAGGCTTCCACTAACGATGCCACTTACATTAAGGTCTGAGGCTTTGTAAGTCCGCTTAAGTAGGAGGCCAGTTAGTGTACGTGTTCCTAAGCACGGTGCCGAACCCATGGGAGCCTGAGGAGCCAGAAAGAGACGACAGAGGATCGAGCGCAACCAGCAAAGGACCAGACCGACGCAGCGACGACGAAATCCGGACGTGAGCAGCAACGAAGAGACGATATCTGACAGGAGGAGAGAGCAACGACGGGCCGAGACGCAGGCAACGAAGACGACCCGAAGAAACTCAGGCAACAGGAGCATAGACGAGCGACGACGTCTAACACAAGAGAGATGTAGCACCAGGACAGGACCAAGGAGGCAGAGGCGGGGTGCCATAGATCGAGCTACGACAGCCGATAAGCACCACGGACGACGCCAGGAACTGACCGCTGAGCTGCGAAGACCACCGCGAAGCGACACGTGCAGGCAACAGGTACAAATCGCCCAGAGGGGTGAACACAGGAAGCGCCAGGCGACACGACGAGACGCGGACAAGGGATGTCGAGGCTATACAACGAGACGGACGAGCAGGAGCAGAGCGGAGGAGGTCAAGCAAGCACGCACATCAGATTATGACGATCGACAGCACCCACCAGCAAGGACACGCAACGAGACGGAACGGCAGCCAAGAACCTAACCAAAGGAAAGTTACCGGAACCGAAATCGACCCACGCGAACACACAGGATACCACCTGAACATGAACGGAACGAGTGTACCACAAGGAGCGCCACGAAGAACAAACGAGTTAAAAATCTCTAATATAATATAATAAACCTAATAACCAAACGACGCATTGAGAGTACGATGAATTAAATGTGAATTATAAAACCAATGAAGTACGAATAAATTGAAGTCCAAAGAAATAAATTGTTTGTAACGAACCCTTGGCGCCCGATGAGCCTACCCCGGAAATCGAGTCGTTACAAAGTTTCACTAAAAGATTGAAAAAAAAAAAAATGTTTAGTAAAAATTAACGTAAAAATCATAAATTTTTAGAAATAATGTATAAACAAGTAAGTAAATCATTATAAATAATTTGCATGTTTGTTGGCAACGTAGGGCATGACCTTCCAATAAAGTGCCTCATATGGTAATTGAACTGAACTACTATGGAGAACTTCCATTAATGTAAATAAGAAGTCTCACATGATTATAAAAATTTCGTCTTATTAGCATTGATTATGAAAAGAGGACTGCGTTCACATAAAAACGCAAGTCTTACAGTAGTATTACACTTTATTTCATGCTGTCAAATATTTGACCAAGTGGTACTATCAGATAGTGTCGTCAAATTTTTGTTCGTCACATTATTTTATTTGATTCGTACAAGCTTCATTTTATAATAATAATAATCAATGGCGCAACAGCCCAAATCGGGCCTAGGCCTTGAAGTAATGCTAGAGTTACTTCATTGCGAGACCAACGGAACACTAGGAGGTGAAGTGGTCAGCTACACGCTCGTCCGTGATTATTACCCCGATTTTAACTCAGGTACTCATTTACAGCTGAGTGAACTGGTAGTCCGGCACCCAATCCCATTTTCGAAAATTACTTGTCGCCAAGCAGATTCGAACCTGGTACCAGGTGCACCGAAGGCAAGTGCTCTAGCCACTAAGCCACCCAGACTTCATTTTAGCAGAATAAATTCGACTAATTTTTCCGTCAAATTTTTTTAGTCAAATATTTGACAACATAGTAAAAATTAGCGTAAAACTAATAAACTTTTATAAATGATGTACAAAAAAGTAAGTAAATCATTATAAATAATCTACATGTTTGTTGGCTATATTGTTCCGACACTTTATGTAATGTTCAAAATTGTCAAAAAAGCAGAATAACAATTACAAAACCGGAAAGGATGAGAAGATAATTCACAAACATTTTGACCGGTCATTGTCGCTCCCGTGTAACCTTTTACATTGTTTTACTTCCGCTAAACAAACATTTTTGTGTTATTGTTTTAATGAGAGATTGTCTATGATGAAATCTATACCTAATGAATAACACTAGAAATTTATACGTAACTCAAGAATTACTAACGTAATTTAATTGTTAGAGGACACATCTAACAATGAAAAACACTATATCTTGAATTAAATTTTTTTCTTAATAATAATAAACTTTTAATTACCAACATTTTAATTAACTCTATAGTCCGTACTTAAATATTTCTATGAATGCGTGTTTGCTTATTTGTTTACAATGCCTAATTATTTCCACATATCCATAAACATGAGTAAGTGGGTGCGGAAAACTTCACTGACCTTCTATTGTTATTATTTCTACTTGGAATAGTTTCATAAAACTTATAAGGTCTTTGGCGCTAAATTTTATTTTACTATACTCTCCAAATTTGAAACGAATGCCACACATTTCCCATCATAGTTAATTCACAAATTTGGTTGCGTTCGAATGATACCGCTATGTTCTTGCATGTCAACTTCATAAGATACTTATCTAATGCTTTCAATGTGAAAATTTGTATCGACGTCACGTAAAGACGTGAACTTAAAAATTCTAGACGTATCACCTGTCGCCTCGATCAGAACGCACCGTTTAATTTGAAAAATGTCTGCTTTTGTGTAGATCGGCATTTTAGTGCGTTTCAAGAATTTGGTCTTATGATCGAGTACTCAGGAAATTCGTCTAACGGGCAATAGGAACGAAGTCGAATAATGCAGTCGCACGCATTTTATCATGGCCGTTGTTAGGTTTTATGATACTATCTGGCTGGGATTGTGTTGTAAGATATGACAGTCTTCTTAGACCTTCACTTTGGCTAACTCACACGATCATCACGATCATGCTTTTCATTTTATGTCACCATTTTGATTTTATTGCACATTATTTACGGTGGCTGAGTGCATTTTCCTTGACTTATGATGTCACTCCAAAAAAACACTAGAAATTGTTTCAATGTAACTGACGTGATCGAATTGTTAAAAATAAATTTCATAGTTATATCTTATTCAATAGAGACAAAACAATTTTAAATTTAAGTAAAATAATAATTCAAATAATTTCAAACCGTTGCTCGGTCGTGAACTTCACCATGATAAAAATGTAAACCTTGACTGAAGTCTTGAAATTGAATTGTCCTGTAGAAAGCTTAAGGATGCGTTTCTATAAAAACACAAAATTGCTATGTACCTACTGAACAAGTCTTTATTTTAAACGCAAAAATCTTTCAATTTAATTTGGAAGTTAGTAAAGAAAATATTTAGTCACTCAGTCCATACAATGTTCGTTAAAAACAGGTTGATGAATTTAATAATAAATTCCTGGCTACTAGGGATTTGCGAACGTAGTTTGCGCAAAAATCAAAATTTTTTTCAAAGCTGTAGTGAAACTTTCTGTCGGGTATGGAAACTTATACCATTGATACACCGTATATTCATATTGTTACATGGTATCCAGGCAACAAGCACAAATCGATCAGTTTTCAGTGAGAAAAACAACAACCTCCCAATACCTAACTAGAAAGCGATAGAAAAACATCCGGTTGGCCACGTTGCAATACCCAATGAAAAAGGAGTGGAAAAATGAACAAACTTCTTAATAGTTCAACATTCATGTCGAAAAGCCTTTTCTTCTACATATATAGAACAGGTTATGCTAGAAATTTGAAACTGGGTGGGTGTATGTAGATCTTTTAATAAAGTAATTTTTATTTAAAAAAAAGAAGGTGGTAAGAAAATTTTTTCCGGGAAAACGAAAGGCATATATTTTCTCGATTTTCGTCATACTCTATCTATCTATCTCTAGGTCTTTTTGGAAATTCGACCACTAAGGGGCTGTAAAGGGTATGTATACATTTCCACGAATTCTGCCATATCCCTCAAGCCTTATTAGATATTGAATATCTCTTGACTTCCACAGGCATGCATCATAATCGCCTAAACATTTTCAATCCCTAAGAGGGTGTAAAAGTGTTGAACACGTTTTCACGAATTCCGTCATATATCTTAGGCGTGATAAGAGATTGAGTTGGTTTTCACTGTATAGCGCTGTTTTTATATTTATCTAAAAACTTCTTTCAGGATTTTTGGATATACATACAACCCACAAGTGAGTTTAAAGAGTTTGCATACGTTTCTCAAATTCGTGCATATTGCTAAGATTTGATGAGTTATCGAATTTGCTTTTAGTTCTTAGGACTTCCTATGCCATCGCCAAAAAGTCAATTTCAAGATTTTTAGGTATTGAACCCTGAATTGGTGTTACACATATGTTTTTCACAGCTTCGACATATTTCTTGGGTTTGATGAGATATGATATTGGTTTTCACTACAAATGTAAGTAAACAAAATTTGTAACAAAACATAGTTTTCACTACGGTGACGCAAGCCGACGATCAGTTTCTACCCGAAACTGTTTGTAAAGCAATTTGGATTGGTTGAAGGAATCGAGAAGTGAGTGATCAAGGAGTATATAAAATCAGGCAGCGCTGCTAGTAGTGTCACAATTGAATACGAATAATAAAACATTATTATTTCTATCGATTTTAAATGAATTGAGTTTTACTCTAAATCCCAGCGAATTCCTAGCTGGCAATAATATCGCCAGTAGTATAGCAAACAATTCTCTGCATGTGCAAGATAAATGTATTGATGTTTGCCTAGTATTCATGGTATACAAATTCAATAATTTAATCTAGCATTCTAAACATTTTCCTGCTAGCAGTGCAATTCCGCCAACCCGTGAGTACTAGCGTAAGTAGATTATCTGTTTTATGTCATATGCTGTCGCTTGCTAAAAGAACTGAAATTGCTTAAGCCGCTTACTGGAAATTGAAATTTGATGTATTTTTACAGATACATCAATGCAAACAGAAATAAATGTATCTTGTAATTTTAACTGCAATGTAGTATACTATATCTTTCCAAAATTTAAATCCCATTTTACGTAAAGGGGAATCAAATAAGAAAATATTTATTTTGAGCAAGTTTTGCATAACGTGAAGAGGTTTCTACTTCTACAAAGAGACATCTGTTGGAAAGTATTAGAAAATAAATTTTGTGTAATCAAATGGGCTGAATTACTTTATTTTTTTCTATTTTTTTTTGTAAATATGAACATAGAGAAAATTGTTCATCTTTAATTTAAATAAAGCTTTGCTGCAGATGATCTACTTACATTATTTATTTTTAAATTTTCCTGCTCTATTCGTATTTAAAAAATTGGTTTTTTCTCGCACAAATTAGTGTCACAAGTGGGATTTGTTCTAAACTCGCTGTATTTCTTAACCAATGCTAATAAATTGAATATATGTACTAGGACTTGTAACCATATTGATATATTATTACTTTAATTTCCGATGAAAAAGGGGGTGCAACTGTTTGCCAACATATGCCAATACTAGACATGAGACATCATATGAAAACTATCCATAATTAATTACACTGTGAATGCAAAGCATCCTCTTATTCGCTCTTCACTTTTTACAATGCGATTTTTTTCTTTATTTTTGAACAACTGATGCAACACTTTAGCGCTTGTCTCACTCTCTAATTTTTTATGTCCCTTTTTCCTGTCTGTTTAGTTTAAACAAAAAATTAGAAAAAAAATTATCATCATATAGGATCTCGTATCAAACAACGTGTGAGTTTTCAAAAAGTTCAAGTATTTTAACACTTGAACTTTAATGACGGCAAGCAAGTTCAGTAAATGTGATGAACCACCATCGGTGTATAGGGACAAAAGGCTTCCATTTTTTTTTTTTATTTCATCTTGCGCATATTATCTCGAATCGAGGTCACTCATCACACGTCACTATGCCATATAATTACACGCTTTCATTACATTTCACATAAGCTGGAGGGCATGCAAAAGTACTCTTGGGATTCCTTTCCAAGGCTTATTATACATATGTGTATAAAGTGCACTATGTCCTTATTGAGTTCATTTCTTGGAGGGTAATTGGGTTTTTTGTTTTCGTAAGTATTCGTACTTGTATTTATAAAAACTAGGTGCTAAATCACACATTAAGGCATAATAAAAATCCAGTGACATCATTTTTCTTTATTATGATGCACTTAACACTCTTGAATTAAAAGATATTTTTTTAAATTTTTCTTGTTATATACATAAGTACCTACAGTGCCTAGGAGTTTGGGTCGCTTAGTAGCTAGAGCACTTGCCTTCGGTGTACCCTGATACCAGGTTCAATTCTGCTTAGCGACAAGTAATTTTCGAGAATGGGATTGGGTGCCGGACTACCATTTCACTCAGCTGTAAATGAGTACCTCAGTTAAAATCGGAGTAATAATCACGGACGAGCGTGTAGCTGACCACTTCACCTCCTAGTGTTCCGTTGGTCTTGTAAAGAAGTAACTCTAGCATTCTCTTCCAGACTTCAAGGCCTTGGCTCGGTTTTGGGCAGTTGCGCCATTGATTATTATTATATTTATACAATACAAAGCTGGGGAACATTATAAAAGGGAGTAAAAAAAATGTCAGATAATATTTTAAAAATTAAAACAATTACTTACAAAAAAAAATTTTTCAGTTCTTTTCAATTGTTAAATAAATTAGAAATATTTATTTGCATTAATTTTATTCGCACTAATAACAATATATGGCAACGCTACCCGATTTTATTCACCACACGGTCACACATTATTGTGGTTTCGCATCACACTACTTTTTACTTTCTACATTGTGTCTAATACTCTGGCTATCGCTCAAACTACTGTCCCTTTAATGCAACACACATTACTGTCGTATGGAAGCCCTGTATGGAAGCCCTCCCAAATATTCGCTAATGTTTGTAGAACTTATGAGAAGTATCCTATGCATGCGAGAAGAGTCGAGAGACTTCCACACTGTTCTGGTTTATGCGTATATGATGAAGGAATAACCATTTAGGCACACCTATCGAACCTTGGGGGTATTCGGAAGTTTTGTTCCGTCTTCCAGTATTTTATTTCAAGCAGACTTCACAATCTCAACAAGACAAAAAGGGCACGTTCAAGTGCTCTTTATAGTACGCCCTTCGCACCACCATGCCGTATCTCACATCAGTTCACATCACAATCACAACTGTTAACGGAGGAAAGACGAGGAGAGCCGAGGTATTGCGAGGAGAGGCGGGAGAGATAATGCGAGGTTAGGCGAGACAAAATGAGTAAGATGATGAGAGTCAAATCAAGGCGAGGCAAGATGGGGTACGGTGATGCAAGGCGAGGCAAGGGAAGGCAAGGGAAGCCAAGGGGAGGCAAGGCGAGGCAAAGCAGGGCAAGGCGAGGAAAAGTGGGGCAATGTTGGGCAATGTGAGGGAAGAAAGCTGTGGTAAGAAAATACGAGGTAAGACAAGGTGAAGGAAGGTGACCAATCTGGACGGTTCGAATGCACTCTAAACAATCTAGTTTCCCCAGATTAATTTTCTGCTTTCTTAAATTTCGAAATGTCTCTTTAAAAAGTAATTTGATAATTTTTTTCATTTTCTATTTAGTACTGTGCTCTGTGTGGAAAGTACGAGTTAATAGATGCGGTTAAGAATGAGAGCGAATGTTGATTAATAAGTGATATTTTCGAGTAGTGAGTATATTACTAATGCAATAATAATAAAAGGTTACTACCAACTTTTCAACAAAAAATGGGCAAATACACAAATTAACCGAAGACTTTATATATAAATTTTAGGACAAGATCAATTCATTACATAATAATACCTTCTAAGGAAAAAGAATGTACCTTATCACTGCAAACAAGTAACTTCTAAGTTACTCGAACAATGTTTATATAAATTACATAATACAACAATAGAGGGAAATTTTCCTTCTTCAGGTATTAGCTACTGACAAAGAAAGTCGCTCAATTTTCTCCATCTTCCAACGAACTTTTAAAGTCTCCTTCTATTATATCCCCATTTTGGGTAAACAAACAAACGTCATTAATCATTTTCCAGCCCAAATAACATGTATGACAGAATAAATATTAAGTTTAGTAGGTATAACGCATAAAAATTTTGAAGTTTATATCATAGAGTGATAAGGCATGAATTTTGTATGAAAAAATTCCATTGTGTGTCCGCATATCCTAATGTTGATGTACTCTCTTTTATGACCTTAAGATGCTACGATATTCATAAATATTTTATAAAAATGATGATGGTTATGTTCAACGTACTGTAATATTTATATCAAGTACTTTCTTTTTTCATTGAAAGTTTTTAATCATAAATAAAAAATCTGCCAAGAGTCTGGGGATCAACTTAGCTATTTTTTGAGTAGAAGTCCGGAACGCGTTTAAAGGTATTTATTTGAAAAACAAAAAAAATTATATTCATGGTGTAACCTTAATAATTACCAGGGAGCAATTACTAAGGTTAATGCAACTCAGCAATTCGATACCTTGTCAGCCACATAGATATGTCGGAATTCGCTACAACGTATACAATCAAGTCACACTCTCTTGAATATCGCAAGATCCTGAAAATATGTAGTTTTAAGGCTATGATATATAAATGACATATGGAAGTGAATGCGAATGGGATACCTGAAGTGACCTAAAGATTTGTGGACATTCCTAAAACTGAAAAAATCCCCTTGAAGTTCGATTATTAAATATTTCACTTGTGTTTCTAAGATTCGATATCTCATTAGACATAGATTGGATACATATATGTCGGAATTAGTAAAAACTTCTATGCAACTACTTTGCACTTCCCTTAAAGTTGCAAATTAAAAAATTGGCAATTGTTTCGGAAGGCTCTCATACAAAAAACTCTTAGAAGTAAACTTAATAAGATATAATTAAATACCTCAAGCTACCCAAAAGATATGACGGAATTCGTGACAATGTGAACAATCTCTTTTCACGGACAATTTTCTTTTTTTAAATGGAAAAATACCAAATTCAAAACTATTGAATTATTAAAGTAACAGTTGCAGTAGAAACACAAAAATTTAACTTTTTCGGAATAAAAGCCTTCACTTCACTTGCGAAACAATTTCACAATTTAGTCTCTAAAAAATTGCTCGCGGGAAATAATTTCAGTTTTTGTTCCGATTTTATTAATGCCGTCCATTACGTACTGTTCCACCATTCATAATAATTTTCTGTTCGACTAATAGCTTCGGTTCTTGTCCATAAAACTTAAAAAGTAATAGCTTCCGTTTTTATTTTTAAACCAAAAATTCCATATGCACGACTCGAAATGCATAACGCACGCAACAATAGCAAGCAAGTTGATTTTAATTAGTGCAGGCTGAAAACTAAAAAAAAATAGTCCGAAAAGCGTTAAAATACATGAAATCCATTAAATCCTTTTGTTCAAGCAAATTTGCACTGTAATAATTATTTTTATTCGGATAGAGTTCGTAATGCATTCGCTTTGAGAATCGCACGACGTGGAAGAGTTATCACTTGCATGTACGGTATTACGGATATAGTGTATTTAACGTTCTAGAGTCCTTCCATATTTTTATTTATATATATTTTCTTAAGAAGAATTGATAGGATAGTGTGAACTTATTATCAGCGGCTAGTAAAGGATTATTCAATAGGGACATACAACTTTTTTATTTAAATAAAACCAAGCATAATTAAGATAATTGCATGTCCGTGAACTTCACGATGAAAAATATAAACCTTGACTGATGTTTTGATTTTAACAGACCTGCAGAAGAGTTTAAGGATGTGTTTGTATTAAAATATAAAATTGTTATGTACCTATTGACCTACCGTTTAGTTAATAAGAGTTACTTTTATTTCAAATAAATAATTCAACTTCTACTATAAGAGGCAGTGAAATTTTATTCATAATAGTAGGCATTTTATTTGCAGAAAAGCAATCCGTTCTAAAAATAATAAAACAGCTATATTCCATAGATTGTGACCTATCACAATGTTCAGACAGAGCCCCACTATCGGATAATTAGATGTTCTTTTTTTCCCCGAATATTTTGGCATAAAAAGCTTTGAGTGCCAGCACTTTGCGATTTTTGCCATATTCGGATGTTCATTCTGGCTGTGCTTAATGGAGTCCCACAGTTTGGATATGGTCCCATGAGGTCAGCTTCTGAACCTTTCGTAGCCAATAAGTCGACCATTTTATTACCTTCATTGCTCTTGTGTCCCGGAATCCAAATGAGGTTAACTCTGTTCTTATTTCCGAGTTCAATCAGGCATTGTAGGCAATTCCAAACAAGTTTGGAGTAGATCTGAACGGACTGAAGTACAAGTGGGCGAAACATAGATTCAGTTCTCAAATCTGGTGAGCGTGCTTATAAGGCGGCCATCTCTAGGTGGGCAGGGATGGCAAGCTGCAGGATTTCTAGAGCCCTGTGTCCCAAGCTGGATAGTCAAAAACTACGAATATATTAACTTGGAATAGAGGAAGGCTGCGACTGCTCGCCGGAGCCCTACAGGTCAGTGTTTGCTGGGGAAACACGATATGCTACTTGGGCTAGCGGAGACGGATATATGGAGGTTCTATCATGATCTGTACGCTGCGGAGGACATCACTCATATCTTGGGTGAATGCCCAAGGATCGACTAAGATGGCTGGGTGGTCTTTACTTCGGGAGCATCGAGGATTTTAGGTCATTAGGGGTATGAAAAACTAGTCACGTTCTGCAGGGAGTTGGAGTGCTTTTGATCGGATGGAACAGCCCACGAGAATCTGAAGGAATCGGAATGGGCCCGTATGGTGACTAGTGAGTGCGATGGTTCTAGCACTGCGCCCCTTCTTAAACCTAAACTTCTATTTTCTTTAATGCGAAGCCATTGTCCCGAAAGTAGACACCCCAGTCCTTCACTATATCAAAATTAATATAATTTTAAGTTGAAATTCTCTAGAGGCACTTCCCAAAATTGTTCTTGTTCCAACCGCTGAACCATTTCGGAGAACTATAATTGGTATGCCTTATCTAACTCACCCGAAATGCCGATATACACAAATAGCACAATATTAACCATACCTGAAACAAAGTACCGCCATTGTTCCGCTTAATGCTTTATTTTATTAATTGAAATCGAAAGTTTATTATGCGATTAATTGAAGCGTAAAAGTCAAGCACAAAGTTTACAAAAATTAGAAAGCAAAATCCCATCATGACTCATTTCACACAATTAAGACGAAATTTCCTCAAAACTACAAAATTGATTTCGTTTTCTCGTCCTTCAAAGAGTCTAGGGGCGGATAAATGGGGGGCGCCAAAGGAGCCAAAAATCGAGTCTCGCGTTGCGCCAGTGGGAAATCGAAATTCCTTTTCTATTAAGGGCAAACGCAAATGATGAAAAATAGAAGAAATCAAACAGCCCTCGTTTTCGTTCGCATTTGACGGCATTATAGGCAAATCACAAGCAGAAAAATGTTTCCTTTTCGTAAGGAGTAAATAGAAAGTTGATGGCCCTGGACAGGTTTTCTTTAAAATGAAAATACCGGCAAAGAAACAAAATAGCAAGAAATAAGCGCGGAAAAATGAAAAAAGAACGAGCAGCGAAAAAAAAACTCTCACGGAAGCTTCATGCTTTGGTCCGTGTCTAGAGAATTGCATGACACAAGGGCATGTAATAAGGAGCGAGCTGTGAGTTGGGGCGGTGAGAATTGTGGGGTGCTAACAAGAGTCCCTAACAAATGTAAGAAAATATCAACAACGAAATACTCAACTCAGGAGACATTAGTATTCTACGGTAATGCAAAGATACAGAATCACATTCCGGAATATATTTCTCGTTGTCGCTGGTTTTCGTTGTTATCTTAGACACTTTGCCGTTTGTCACTAGATTCCAGTCGTAGTACTGGTCCTCGTTATTCAGCCTGAACCTGTGTCGCTCTGGGCTTTGTCACATCGAAATACTAAGACACTCCGTGCTCCTGGGAAATCATTTTATCTCGTCTTTAATCTCGTTTTTTTGTTGCTCCCTATATTTTTTTTTTGTATTGTTCGACCTTTTCTACGTATGCCTACCCTGTTGGCTGTACTGCCTCTTGACATCCCTGAAGAATGGGCAACGGATGAGGCGCTAAGAGCGGCTTAAAAGGCACCTAGGCTTTCATGTAATTGGCGATATTTTGTAGCAGTTTTTTTCCCGACTTTAATTATGCCCAAAGAGGCAGAACTGCTTTATCGATTTTATGAATGGTGGAACTCTTACGCCGTGTGGTTAATGAATGAGATTGTTATAAGTTCCCGAAATGGAGCGATATTTTAAATATTCCATCAATCATTGTAATGGTAAAAGATCTACCGGACAAACGCGAACCAATTTAATTTAATTTCGTGATTTTTCGAAATTTAATGACTTAAAATATGAATAGGGAGCATGTTTCTTACTTTTAAAGCGGAATCAAATAAGGAAAGTACAAGATGTTATAAATAGATGGTAAAAATATTTAGCATTTTATATTGAATCCCGAAGTAAACTGTGAACATCGACAAAAGCTTGGTAGAAGCTAGGCAAAAAGCTTAGAGATTCTAGTGAAATTCAATGCGGTAAGGATGTTCATTCAGTTCAAATGTGAGCGTACATTTAATTCTAGAACAAAATTGAGTTAGAATGAGTGACATCAAACCCCCATGACAATACGCATATGCATCATGTGTCTTGCGCCACGTAACTTCCATGTATATTCAGGCATGTGTATTCCACGATTCCGTATTCCCCGATATAATTTATAACTTAGAGTGCCCACTTGAGGCCATTAACAACATACTATATAGCAGAATTGATATTAATTAATTTTAGCTTTAGAAATTAAGAAAAAAAACTGTTATATTTAAGATATTGGCATAAATAAAGCACATTTTTAAACGAGGATTCCGTAAAATAATAAACCACGAAATTCTTCATGAAAAAAGAAAATTTAAACAGTAATAGTGCCTTATGGTTTATCGGGATCTCTCTTTAAACCTGTAAAAGTCTTCTTGGTAAAACCAGTGTGTCATATGAAATACCTGTATGATAGCGCAAAACTTTTCACGTTACTTTGCACACCCAACTATGCTAAAGATGGCTTGTACAAATATTTACTGGGACAATGAGAACTAATCCTTGAACTTTTCGTTTCACCTGTACACCGGCATGTACGAAATGAAGCCAGTCTCACAAGTCACAACGTACTGACTTTTAATAATAATCAATGCCGCAACAGCTGAAAATGGGTCCAGGCCTCGAAGTAATACTAGAGCTATTTCATTAGTAGGCCAACCGAACACTAGGAGGTGAAGTGGTCAGCCACACGCTCGTCCGTGATTATTACCCACGCAATCTCATTTTCAAAAATTACTTGTCGCCAAGCAGATTTGAACCTGCTACCAGGAGTCTGTCTAATGTATAAGCTATAGCTGCTATTAGCTGCTTTTGTGGCTCGGCTAAGTTCCGGAATGACTGTTAGCCGAGACACAAAAGCAGCTAAATATCAGCTATAGCTTGCACATTGGACAGACCCCGGGTGGTGAAGGCAAGTGCTCTAGCCACCCAGACTACTGACTTTTGACTTTGGTTGAATTTCGAATAGGATTTTAGACGATAACTTCAGAAGCAATTTGATCATCAGACACTAGGGTTTTTTAAAATTTGTGCAATCGTTAGAAACAACATTCTCTTGGGGGTTGCATTTTGAAATGTCGTGAAATTTGTTTCAAGCCATTATATGAAATACCCGTAGAAAAGATAACCTATTTTATATCTCACCGGACCTAAGGTGTGGTAAAAATTGAAAAATCATATCCAACGTCTTTAAACCAGGCTTGCGCATTTTAGTACACTATACTGAATGATCCCCACAACTAGTTCGTTCTTTTAGTTCACTAGTTCGCGAAAGTTCAGTGATGAGAAAGGTAGTGATGTTTAAAACGACTCGTCGTCATTTTGGTAAAATATGATGAAAAAAAAAATTTCGTCAAAAGTATTGTATATGGCACTGACTTCAAAACGGCAATAAATGAATAGAAACGAACTAGGAAAAACTGACTGTGAAGTGCGAACTAGTTCGTTAATTTCAGTTGTGGGACCGCTCTTCTGAACTAGTCCATTCGAGAACTACACAAGCCTACTTTAAACCAATCGGGGGTTGAATATTGGAAAATTGTGCAATGGACTTGTGTTCGATTATATACGAGGACTGGTGACGTAGAAACTACTCTGATGTCTCATCAAAACTAAGAAATATGAAAAGTATGCAACCCTTAAATTAAATATATAAGAATCCTGAAATTAACTTTTTAACGATTATGTAGGGAGCCTTAGGAAATAAAAATGAATACGATATTTCATCTGACCTAAGAAAAAATATGTACGAATTTTTTTTTACCCCGATCTCATTGAGATCCCAACTTGATTTTTACTTTATTATTTTAATAATTAAGTATTGTGATCGATTTTTTAAAAAAAAAATTTGCTACCCTCAAAATTTTTATTTTCACGTTTCATAACTAGTAGACGCGAAAAAAGCAATAAAAATGTTCAGTCCGTACGCCGTACGCCCGTACGCCTTCCGCTGTACGCAAAATCGTTTGGAGGCTCGTAGCTTCCAAACGCTTTGAGACATTAAACTGAAATTTTTTTACGAATAGACGGGGTAGGCTCCTTGAAGTGACCAAACTTTTAAGGGTGGGGTGTGAGAGGGAAGGAAGGGGAAGCGTTTTAGACGGGAAATTTTGGTTTCTATATCTCAGTAACCGCTTATGATAGGAAACTGAAACTTGGAATTTCTATAGAGCTCTGATAGTAAATTCCTTTGCATAAAAATTGTCAATATTCATGAAGGGGTGTGGGAGTGGGGGGAAATATAATACGTCCGAAACGCAAAAAAGCCGAGATAGACACATTCTAAGATCCATATCTCCTAAACCGTTAATGGCACACCATTCAAACTTAAGAAATATTTGTAGTTATACTAGGAGAACAGATTGAAAAATTTTTGGGTGGGGCAGTTGCGTATGGGAGTGGGGGGTGAAGAACTTTAGATTACGATATCTCATGAACCAATTGCTCTAGAAAAATAAAATTCGGTTTCGGTATAAACAAATAAAGATTGGTCAAAGTAAAATTTTTTAAGTGGGAGGAGGGAGCATAGAAGTGGAGGGGATAAGAATTTTTCAAATAAAACACATTTCATATCTCAAGAACAGTGTAAGATATGTAGATGCTTAGAATTTTTACCAGAAGTAGCGGTAATTGAACCCTAGTAGGGAAAAAAGTTTTGGGGTTGAGGGTGTAGAGGGTGAGGGTGGGGGAGGAAGAAAAGGAAAAAGTTCCGATGCTTATATCTTAAGAACCTGTAATGATATAAATCTTAAACTTGGTATTTAGATAGAGCTATAGTAGCGGCATGCTGGAAAAATATAATTTTTTTTAGGGATAGTATGGTACGAGGGTAGGGGGTGTTTTTCCTAACTATTAAACGGTTTATGCTAGAAAGTTTAAACTCGGTGTGTATATGTAAATCAACTAGAAAAGTAATTCTGATAAAAAAAAATTTAAATATTGATTGGCGTTCAGAAAGTGGGGCAAAAAAAATTATCAGTGAATTAAAATGCATATATTTTCACGATTTTCGTCATATCTACTAGGTCTTTCCAAATATTGAATTCATTTTTGTTCTATGGATTCTTCGTATGAATACCTAAAAAGCTTTTTCAAGGTTTTTTGAAATTCGACCCCTAAGGGTAGTGTGGTACAAGTGGGGGGTGTTTTTCTTATATATAGATCGGCTTAAGCTACAATGTTGAAACTCGGTGTGTATATGTAAATCAACTAGAAAAGCAATTTTGATTAAAAAAAAATCAAATATGTAATGGCGGTCAGAATGGGGGCAAAAAAAATTATCTGTTTAAATAGAATGCATATTTTTGCACTATTTTCGACATAACTACTAGCTCGTCCCAAATATTGAATTTAATTTTACTCCACAAATTCTTCGTATGAATACCTAGAAAGTGTTTTCAAGGTTTTCTGAAAATTGACCTTTAAAAAGGTGTAAGGTGATTGTGTACTCTTTCATAAATTATTGCATATCTCTCAGATGCAACCAGATTTTCACTTCCACGATCTTGTTCTTTTTGATAGGTTTTCAGTCACATAGTAGCCTCCACCACATTTCAGAATTGAACGCGTTCCTAACTTCTGCCGGAAAAATAAGAAAGTTACGCCCACATTGTTGGCAGATTTTTTGATGTTTTGCAAAACTTAAAATATAAAATATAAAGAAAATGAAAGTTGACTTTTTGAGATATTCAAGGATAAAGGACAAAATCGTAATCCTTGAAAAAAAAATTTTAAGTATAAATGTGATTGGTATTTTTCTTATATTTCGGCAAGTTTCCCCTTTAAAATAATTCCAATTTTTTTCTTCGAAAAACCTATCTAATCGCATTAGTTCAATTTTTGAAATTTTCTTCGATTATTAATTTTTCTTTTAAGAAAAACCCGAATAAAAAGCACTAGTTGCCATACAAATTGTCATAAGATTTTGTGTAGGTACTCAAACACGTGAAAAATCGAAAATGCGTTGAACTACAAATTCAAAACAGCTAGTCGATAATGGTTCTCTCTTGCTACTCCCAGGTTAGGTTACTACTCCCAACTGGAATAAAACCAGTAGGTCAGTATTTCTCATAGAGCATCGCACTGTAGTGTGTTTTTCTTCTGGTATAATACCTTGCCTTTTTAATTGCCCGACCATCATATTGCATCAAGAACTTCTTCTCTCACAATGTATGTTCTCTTGATAGATCCTATGCCTCCTTTCATGTAGAAATGGGTCGTTCCGGAGTGAACTGTTTTAAAAGAGCAGTTCTTTGAGGGAGAGAGTGAACTAACTCACTCCTTTTGGTTAACTGCAGTTGCATTCGTCACATGACGCTGCCGCCGGACGACCTTTTTTTTTGGTCAACACACACGTGACATTGCCACCGCATGATCTTTTTTTTGGTTACCACAATAGCGGAGCAACGAAGTGAACTGGAACTAGTTCCTTTTAGTGCGTAAAAGGAACTGCTTTGCCTATCTCTACTTCCATATGCTACATCATTGATTTTCGGAGATATAATGTTAGCCTATCGCCAAACCCATTCGTTTGAATATGGATGCGCAAATTATAGTTTCTCGTGACGCACTATTAATATAAAAGTATTAGTCAATTTCAAAGAAAAAGTCAATTTTACACATGTCCACGGACAAAAATAACTTACATAATGCACCGTATGGAATAAGTTAAGCTTTTGATTATCAAATAAATCGAAGTACCTACTTATTTGTCTCCTAATCGCGATTAATCACATGTAAGTAGCGTGACACATAATACCGGCTTATGTGCATTTATGAAGCGACAAGCCGCTTGTACAAAGTGTGGATCATGCTCGCTCCCCGATAAAATTTCTTCGCAGTTCAGTTCATTTAATTTTCATTAAGCGCACTTGCGTTTTTAGTTATCGACTACGAAACGGTCGTCATATCTATAATAATAAAAAGTTATGCATTATATCCAGCGAGTGTGCCGACAAAAATCAATTGTCGAAAGAAAAAGTCCGAGTTTCGGAAATATTCAAAGTCGGGGAAAGCGAGCAATGCAAAGCGGCAATAAGACCTTTTATAAAGTGCTTTCTACACTCGATGGCCCATTCATGGTCAAATCTTGTGAATTTCACGGTTTCAAATCGGACAATTTTATTTTATTGGTATGTACATGTATTTCTCTGTTGATACTATTATTATTATTGTTATTAATTTTATTTATTCTTTTCAATTCCGTTTTCAAAGTATAAATTTACGACAGTGTGTGACAAACATCGACGACATGTTTGTAGCTCTCTTATGTAACGTTCAAGTGAAATTGGAATTGTTACAATTACTATTTGAGTCGTTTTACGATATTTGAATGTACCATACAACACAAGATACGAGCGTGTGCTGCCATAGTGAGCAGTTTGAGAGTTTTGCGGTAAGAATGAAACCGGGTCCTTTGTATGATCGTTGCGGTTAAGCAATAATCCATGGAACTTCGAAAGTTTCCTAGTCATTACATGACCGCAAAATTTGTCTTTGCCAGATATCGATATTTTGGCGGTCTATTACCGTCGCAGGGTATTAGATAGCAGCTAAATCGTATCGAATTCGGATGAGATTGGACGAGTATTTGCTTATGAACAGGACATATTCGAACGGATGCAGTCTTAAGGTCAGCGCAAAACTTGACCCAAGTCTGTCAAAGGGTTTAGGAAAGAAGGACGTCGTTCGATAGTGAAGCAACTTACTCCGTTCAAATTCAAATAATAGCCTAGGGAACAATTTGTGTGCCGCAGAGATGAGACCAGATATTGCATGTGGTGTATATGTAAGTATGTACATATTCGTATTGTTTGATTGCTTTACGATTTAACATACAACAAGTCAACAGATAGTATTTGCAATTGGTATTTAATGCTACGAGTAACAATTTAAGAGCGGTATGTGATTCGAAATATAGAAATAGTGGTGAAGTAATATATCGGTGATGTTGAATGATTTTTGGCCCAGTTACCTTTAAGAAACTTACTGTATCTATTTGGTTGTTTCCGGTGCCTTGAAGAATACCCAATTTTTTCATACATACATTCGATTCAATTTAACTAATAAGACACAATTATTTAAAATATTTATATTCAGTTAATAAAAAAATTTCGTTTCTAGATCTCTGCAACCGCTTATGCTAGGAAGCTGAAACTTGTAAATTATATAGAACTTCAAAAGTACACCAATTTGCAAAAAAATTACCGATATGCGTGAAGGAGTAAAGGAGTGGAGGGAAATAATGCGTCCGATACGCAAAAAAGCCAACATCGACACATTCTAAAATCCATATCTCATAAACAGTTAATGTCACGATTTTAAAACTTAAGAAACATCTCAAGATACATACGAGTATGTATGTAGATACTATTAGAACATATTGAAAACAAATCTATGAGTGGGGGCAGTGGCGTAGCGGGATGGGAATGAAAACTTTAGATTACGATATCTCACAAACCAATTTCACTAGAAAAATAAAACTCGGGTTACGTATAAATATTGATAAAGTCTGCTGAATGTAAAATTTGTTAGGGAGGTGGTGGAGCATGGAAGTGTACACTCTAAAAACTGAAAGTAAATACACAACTTTGAAAGATGTAAAATCACTCATTTTTCGTCACAAAATTTAAACTTACGTTGATATTTACTTGAAAAAGATGCATATTTCGTTTTCACACAAATATTACGCAAATTTACATAAGTTTTGTATAATTTTCCTTCAGATTATGCAAATATGAATAGTTTTAATTTAATTTTACGTTAATATATCGATGTATATTGAATCGCGTAGCTGTAGAAAAACAAAAACCTCAGCAGTTAATGAACAGAATCGTTCCTGTTCATTTGGTGTTTGAAATTGATGCCGGTGCATCGTCGTCTCTCAGTTTTGCTTTTTTCATTTTAAACTAAAATTATTAAATATTAAACTAAATATTATAAAATATTAAACTAAAATAAATATTATAAAACTTATGTATACTTCTTCTTATTTAATTGTGTGAAAGAAATCGAGAGACTGAAAAGGAAGCCATGTGGAAACAATATGTTTAATGTATGAGAATTTAAACTAAGTAAATTATTACTACAAAATGTAATAAATAAACGTCATATTTTGAGCAAAGTTGCATAATGTGGCATGTAGTATTACCACAGAAAGAAGTTAAATCGCGTTAATATATTTGTATGTTTACATTATTTAGATAAATTCTACAACCAACTGGATGCTAAAATACCAACTACCATATAGAAACTTTACTTAAGTTCTTATTTAAAAATACTACATTTTCGGTGTAAGGAATTACATAATAGTGTAGTAAAATCAAACAGGCGTAATATTATATGAACTATAGTAGGAATTTAATTTCCTATTATTTTATTAGTAAATTTACTTAAAAAAATTTAAAAATGTAGGGGATAAGAAATTTTTGTAAAAATTAACGTCTCATATCTCAAGAACGGTGTAAGATAGATGCTTAAAATTTTTACAAGAAGAACCTAAGCCTCCTTGTAGGAAAAGAAACTTTGATGGGGATGGTGTAGGGTGAGGGTAGAGTAGGGTGAAAGACAAAAAGGTTCTGATTTTTATATCTCGAGAGCCCATAATGGAAAGAACCTGAAATATTGATATTTGCATAGAAATATAGTAGTGGCATGTTGGAAAAATATAATTAAAAAGGGTATTTTTTCAACATCTCACTACTATATCTCTATCTAAATATCAATATTTCATCTTCAGCATAAGCCGTTATTTTAATTTTTACTAACTATAAAACGGCTTATGCTACAAAGTTGAAAATCGGTATTTATATGTATGGTAAACCAACTAAAAAAGTAAGATAAAAAAAAAATTTGAAATATCCGTTAGTGTTTAGAAGGAGGTCAAACAAAATGATCAGTGAAAATGGAATGCATATATTTTCACGACTTTTATCATATCTATTACGTATACCCAAATATTGAATTCATTTTTATTCATCGGTGTTTTCATAGAAGTAGTGTGGGATCCACCCCTGATTTGATTGGAATATCTCTTAACTTTCTAGTGCTTGCATAATAATCGCCTAAAATATGTTTTTAAGGTCGTTTCCCAATACTTTGCTTCGTCCACGTCTACGTCTATGTTGACGTCACAGCATAGCATTGCTATTATAACAGTTTAGAAAAGGCTTGGCTAAACCTTCAAAATTGCTCAGCTGGTGCTTATTTGACACATCAAAAATTAAATTAAATCATACAGAAAATTTTTAATTTTTTTACGTTTGAAGTAAAGCTTGCAAACTAATTTGAATGCGAAGTAGTTAATGCACAAACCAACAAGGAATCAAGACACTACTTTGCTAAGTCTGACGTCATAAACTATTCTAACTAGACGTAGACGTAGACGAAGCAAGGTATTGGGAAACGACTTAAGTTATTTTCATTCCCTCCCAATGGCTGACATTTTCGATTACTTTGACTTTTTGAAGTCGGAATAATTATTCCAAGGCCTACGTGCACAAACTAATCATTATATCTGCATATTAAAATTTATTAAATATTATTCGTATTATGCTGCAAATACGGTGAAATGTCTATAAGTCGAATATTCTGTATCTCGTATTAATAGATCGATAACCTTGTTCAAGTTATTGTTTCTGGCTATAAATGGAAAATATGTTGAACCATGTCAATTCCAGTTAGTGTATTTTTTTTAATACCCATCCCGTGAAGTACTACTTTGTAGTAACAAAATTGAATTATTTTTCATAAAAGTCAAGTACATGAACCTTTTTTCAATTTATTTAAAGAATTCGAGACACAAAAGAATCAATTTAATTATATAGTAAATCAATTTTTTGCGGAAAAGTTAATACAAAATTGAAGCATGTTCACTGTTCACCATCGAACAATAACACATCTATAACCCTTCACTACCAATATGGTTGGAAAATACTACAGCAATAATATGTGAACAATTTCAGAAACAACAATTATATCTCGGTCACCAAAGTTAAAAGTGTAATTAACTTTATTTAATGGTCGCTGAATAATTGGTTAAATGCATATTGTATTATGCATAAGTTGGCGCGTACCATATTGTCTGGTATGCAAACGAAAAGGAGCTCTATGTGAATTTTGTGAAAATGATTTCAGTTTTAAAATAATTTATATATTGGATAATACAATACCTGCCCGTCTCCCCTTCGATCTACCGGAACAATTGAAACAATTTCAGATATGAATGTTCCAGAAACAAAATAATATTGTAATTTTCTGCTCGAATGTCATGAATTGAAAATCTCTCAATTATAAATAATGATATTGTATTTATAAAGGATCTGAATACATTATGCATATGTTTGTACGAATGGCGAATATAATAAAAATAATAATGGAATATTGTTTGGGAAAATATGAAATACCCGATTTGATTTGACTAGCTATATGAAAATAAAATTTTGTATTATTTCTGGAACAGTTTATGAACACATTAGACCAGTAAAATTGATATTTTCAAGGGAAATCTCCGCTCTCTGGTCAGCCTTGAATTTGGTTTAAACTTAATCATAAAAAAACAGTTTTTTATTTAATTCATTCCTGAGTTATCTATAGTTCCGAAAAAAGAGAAACATATTTAAGAACTTTCGTGTAGTGGCTTCTCGATGGAGTACTTCATATTATTTGTTTTGTTCCTGCACTATTTAATGATTATAGTTATACATTACAGTTATAGTCTACGTGTTCGTCTTCGTCTAGTTATAACAGTTATGACGTCAGACGTAGCAAAGCTGTGTCTAAATTCATTTTCGGTTCATGTCTTGACAATCAGTCAATCTAAACAAACGAAAAAAATTCAAATTTTTCTATGGAATTTAATTAATTTTTGATTTTTGAAGTGTCAAATAAGCATCAGCTGATCCAATTTGACGGTTTAGTCGAGCTTTTTCTAAACTGTTATAATAGCAATGCTATGATATGGCGTAAACATAGACGTAGACGTAGACGAAGCAAGGAATTGGGAAATGACTTAAGAACGACTAAGGAGACTCCTCTGATTTCGAAAGAACTGCAAGAAATTCCATGTATTCATTTTGTGCTTTAGCTTAAATAATTAATTATTATTATTATTTGGAAGCTAACTCTACAAGCAGGCTTACAGAGTTAACTGGGTAGCACTAGCTGCTAAGCCCTTCGGCTTTTATTTTGTGTTTGTGTTTTTTTGTTTTTGTAAGGGACCATGATTATATTTCTATATTGATTTCAACGATCATAATTGATTTCCTAGTGAACAACCAAATTGGTTCAAATATAAGATGTTTTAACTATAACAAAATTTGGCTGTTATAATTCGTGGATATGAATTTCAGTACGTGAACGCACATGTGGATGAACCCTTGTCAATATGACTAGCTCGAAAGGTGTTTATGAAACAGCTATTTTGTACAATTTATATAGAAAAATCAAAAATGCTACACAATCAGGATGCAAAAATAATGAAAAATTTTACGGGAAGATTGTTGCTATAAAATATGTTGGGAAGTTTTATAAATTATCATGAACGCAATAGTTTTCTGAAGAAGAAAAAAAAACTCTGTTGCGTACAATGTAATTTATTAGAGCAGATTACTCATTCATTTTTAGACCTGACTAATTGCAGCTTTAATTAAAACAGCATATTAGAGGGCGTTTACTTATTAGCAACATACAACAATTATAGTTGCTGTACATAAATGGATCACAATGGAGGTAAACCACCTTTAACATACTTCCTCATTCCAGTGAACAGCAATAAAAAAAAATTTCGTATCATGCACATCTAATTACGCTATTGATTGGGTACCTAAAGGTTAAATGCATTGTATAACATTTAACCAATAATTGATTCGAAAATTTGCAAAGACGTTAACAATTACATTGTTATGTAAGCGAACATAAATCGTCAAAATATCTATTTTTAATTCATTTTTATCTGAATCTCTAACTGTTAATATCTGATCAAACCTTATTTAATATATAATTCGAAAATTAATCAATCAATTTAAACAAATGACCAACTGAAAACATATCGACAGTAAAAGTGAAAATTTTGGCTATTTGATAAATCGATACCTACATACCTAATAATTCGGTTTAGCGAAAAAATAGTAGCTCCTCCATATGAACAACAGCTTTAAGAGTTACATGTCTTGATTGATACTGCAAAAAAATGTAATTGTGGTTTTTATTCTTTATGCGATGAATGTGTTTAATTTGGCACTGCCCGCGTTTTTGTCTATAGTATAACATGGTTTATTACGTCTCAATTTTCGGAACGTAACAAAAAATCTTACCTAATGTGGTTGACTTAATTTTAATTACATGGTTTTTTGTGGTATGGCTTTTATCGAAAACCAGTAGCTATCTTTTTTGGACAACATTAGGAAAGTAGTATTTTTTTCTTAAAATCGTTATTAAAACCAGCAGATATTTATTCTCCAAGCGGAACACTGCAAATTTAATTGAAGCTAGGAGATGCGCGGAATTGCAGTTAAATGATAGTTAACTAATTACGGAATAATAGGCATGATTATCAAAAATCGTAAACCAGTTTAACCGATATACATTTTTACAAGCACGCAACCGAGGTGAACTAGTGCGTTCGCAATAGTTAAGGCCAAGTTCATTGCTACGAACCATCTTTGGAAAATTCCTAAAGGCACTAATTATAAATTATTGTTATTAAAACATTGGATATGTACATACATGTAATAATAATAAAGTATTGTGATCAACCTGAAATTTCAAAAAAAATTCCTAACCTGAAATTTTGTGTTTTCTGGTTTTGCGACTAGTAAGCCACAATATAGCAAAAAAAAAAAAATAATTGTCCGTCTGTCCACCGTACGCAAAACTGTTTGAAGACGCGTAGCACTTAAACCCCTAGTAAGGGGTATTAAGCTGAAATTTTATGGTAGGTAGAATGGGTGAACGAGCGATATATTTTGGATGGGGGAATGTGAGAACGAGGAGAGTTGTCTTTTAGATGAAAAATTTTCGTTTCTAGATCTCTGGAACCGATTATTCTAGGAGGCTGAAAATTAGAAGTTATGTAGTACTACAAAAAAAATTGTTATAGGGGTTGAACGGTGTGCGAGTGGAGTAGGGGAAACAATGCGTCCGAAACACTTGAAAGCTGGGATTGAAACATTCTAAAATCCATATCTTCTGAACGATTGATGTAAGAGGGCTAAAACTTTGTCTTAACAGATACCAGGAGATTAAAAATAAGTTAACAATTTAAAGGGGGTGGTGAATTTTAAGAGAGAGAGAGGGGTGAACCACTTTGAATTACAATATCTTTCGACTCCGGTTATCTTAGGAAAATATCTTCAAAATGTAAATTTTTTGTGGGGACGTGAAGCGCGGATGTGGGAGCTCAATCAATTTGCAAAAAATTAAATGTTTATATTCAAAAAACTGTATCATTTATGAGACTATGAGCGCAACAGTAGCCTAACCCAAAAAACATGAAAACTGAAAAAATGATTTTTCTAGAATCTATACTTGCAGTCTGTTGTCGTTAGATTAATATAACAAATAGTTTTATATACTCCGGACAGATGACGGAAAATCTTATTATTGAGTAACATTTGTATAAAATGTTATGGAAAAAATATTACATCTATCTCCAATAATTTTGCTGGTGGGTTAGGCCGCTGTTGTGGCCATAGTCTCATATGAACTTGAAAATTTTACAGAAGCTAGGATCGGTAGACCTCTAGCGGAAGTAAAAATTTGAGGGTATCGGTGTAGGGAGTGATGGTGGGAGGGGTTAAAAATGTTTGATGAATAGTGTGATTTACTAGTTCTTCACAATTCTCTATACAAATAAAATAAGCCCACAACGAAATTTGAGAATCACTGCATATGTTTTCGCAGGATTGCATGACGTATGGGTATGCAGTTGTGCACCTATCATGGAAGGTGTAGCTGCCAATGCTATCAGTGGTTCTCAAATAGGGAAATTTAATGGTGTGTTGTAGCTATGAGGGCCTAAGTTAAGTTGAATCAAGGATAGTTTTATGCAGGGCATACTCGTAGTTTAAGTTGGGTACACGCATGCGAAATTTCATCGAAATCAGTTCTATAGTTCTCGAGTTATAAATATGCAATATTATATGATACACCTATTGTTGTAGAAGAGCAGAATATCTATTTGCAGAAAAGTTTGCCTCCACAGATTAATTGTCAAAATGTATACAAATTTTACTAACAATTGCATAATTCTTGTTTTGATTTAAATTTCAGAAATTGAACAAAAAATACACATCACTAAGAGAAAATGACTACAAGCAGCAGTTCTGTGGTTTTCGCGCGAAACCATTGTGAAATTGATCAGAACTAGTCGTAGTACCAACAATCAACAGTATACGTTTCAGCAGCATTTCCCTTGATTCATGTTGCGAAATATTTAGCACAGCCCACACTAAATATAAACGACGGTATGTGAAAGAGTTTTCGCCCATATGATTCGCAATTTGGAGGACCGTCAAATGACTTAATCGTTTTCGACAATATGCAACTGAATAATTTCCATACAAACAATCGCTGCACATGCTATTCCCTCTGCTTTTTCATTCGGCGATTAATTTGAAACTAGGCGGAATTCAATAGGTTTGTGTAGCGGGTGTCACACCAGAGACCCAGATAATAATTATTTCAAGTTGACTGAGCCTTAGTATGGCTTTGGTTTTACCGGCATGGTGCAGAAATATAAAGGTGTGTAATTTTAACGCACCGGTTATGCAGTGATTTTATAAAATAAATATTTAACCTTCAGTGATGACACTTCTTGCATTTAATAGATGAATTTATTAAGGCGGCGCTTGTACCATTGAATTTTAAATATTACTTCTCTAACTGTGTCTTGATTTCAGTAATAAGTTCTTTGCTTAGGACTGTTGATCATCCAATAGAACTAAAAACCTCTCTCACAAAATACCATGATAAATATTTCACTGACCTTTTATCACCATCGGACTAATTTAACATTTCATTGTTTCCCAAACCACAACTCTCACATTATATTTTTTTTCAATGGCTCCATTATCATCGGTCTATATGACTTCCATCTTTCAACTTTGTAGCACAAGTGGTTTCTGACATATGTACCTATATATAAACCAATTTTTTCGTCTGAAGTGCTCCACTCACTAATCCCATCACGTCCTCATGATCCAAAAATATAACACCCAATGTAAAGGTTCTACAAAAAATATAATTTCAGGCAGTCTTCTGGTTTAATAAATATGGGATTTTTTTGAGGTGCGATAACAAAAAAAAGGCAGATATTTTTAATATCCATTTTTCTACCACATATTTATTTATCCTTTAATATTATGAACAAAATTCGTGGGGGGTGGAAAAAAAGCCTCTCCTGGTTGACACGATTGCGCCTCTCCTGGTATCTTAGAAAGAAATGGAAACAGATTCTTAATTAGTAAGGATGTCGTTATAGTCCCTACCTCAGGCAAAGAAAACTAAAAAAAATTCGCAAAATAGCGGCTGCTTAAAAATAAGTCATTAGACCAGAAGATGGCCTTAATATAACAACTATTTGTTGAGAGACGAGCCTGAAAATGTTAGTGCACAATAAACCGTTTTCAATATATGTATGTACCAATATATAGTTTAAATACTCTATAAAACCGAACATTTTCATTTAACTTTCGTTGTTTCTCACAACTCCTTAAATATTTTTTCCTTCGCTGTCTTAAAATACGGAAAAACAATTTTTTTTTACTTTATTATTAAAATTATAAAATAATACACAGATATGTTAAGCAAATGTTGTAAGAAACCCTCTTTTTTTTTGTTTCTAAACAGAAAAGGTAAGGATGCAAAAAATAATAATA
Organism: Beris chalybata; assembly: GCA_949128065.1. Classification (NCBI taxonomy): domain Eukaryota; kingdom Metazoa; phylum Arthropoda; class Insecta; order Diptera; family Stratiomyidae; genus Beris; species Beris chalybata. Next base: position 96,848,182 of record OX421896.1, read on the forward strand.
ATCGATAAAAACCGAAATCGAGGAGAGCACAGTGTTAAAAGGTAAGTGTCCAAGCTGTACAACGATATCCGGACATCCAATTAACAAAAAACTGCAAGAAAAAAAATTAGTTTCATCAATCAAGTCAATAAAATTAAGTATCTCGAGATAGTGTAAGAACTAAGACTCAACATATTGTATCCAAATGCAAAAGATCAGAGAAAGCTTAATTCAGATTATGAAGTACTGTGTAGGATACATACATATGAAATAAAATAGTGATCGGGGTAACTAAACGTAAAGTTTTTTTAAGAACGGAAAAAGCAGTCCTATCATTGCAACACTTATCCACGGATTTCTTAAAATGTTTGGTGTATCAATAGGAGGGGACTACCTGATTAATCAGGAAAATAAAAACTAATAATGCATAAAAGTAACAGAACAAACATACGAAACAGGAAGCTGATGATACTCGTAAAGACAACATACCTCCAAATTTGATAAGAATCTCTATCGATCTGCATTTTCGAAATAAAAACATACCTGGCTTTCTACAAAATTAAATTGAGGAATCAATAGATAAGTTGAACGAGAAGAAAGCTTCTGTGACTGACGGAATGAAAGCAGATAACTTAAGAAGATAACAAGCAAATTTTACGAATTGTGGTGTTTTTTTGGGTGCCAGAGAAGCCTGAGAAAGTACCCCGTAGGGACAGTACGATTTCTCGAATAATGCGAATAAAGCGATATTAAGTCATTGAGGGCATCACTGATAAGGTTTCTTATCAGTGACGCCCAGTCAATAGAAAAGGACAGTTTGTCCGAAAACTGTGCTGTTTTGTCAGGGCTGTTTGTTTTTAACTCATTGAAGTGCGCTTCAGACGAATACCAACTACCCTTACAGCTTGTAAATATTTATCCAGAAGTTTGCTTTATCCATCAGAGAAATCGGGAGTTTTATCGGAAACAAAAAAATATTTCATATTTCAGTTACTATTTTACTCATTATTCTAAACAATTTTTACTGAGATTGTAAGGGAGAAGGAAAATCTCTAGCGAGAAATTAATCAGGAGTGAAACGAACAGATATTGCATCCAGCAAAATATATTACCGATATTTGTGTGAATTTGTTTGAGCCAATTTATTTGCAGTGGTTTCATTCTACTAGGTACATTGAAAATTCGCTAAGCTAGCTCTCGATGTGGATCAACCCTAAAGCTAGTTTAGCAGGTGAATGCCTTGGATAAACTGTATGGGCAAGGCTAGGTGTAGTTTCCTCTTGTTGCATGTAGCGATGAAACTATGTAGAAAATGCACAGAAAGACAAAGGCTTTTCCAATAATTTTTAACATGCTGTCTCTATATTACACATAGACTTATATTTCCGTACAAAATGTATTTATTTCCCACGACTATTCTAGTCTATTGGGTGCAAATTTCTGCTACAAATTAAGCTGAATCGAAGGGCGCCATCTGTGAAAATGCAAAAATAGTAAACATTTAGATGAATTGAGCAGCAGCTTCAATAGCGAAAAACAAATCCAACTTTGATCCCATTGTGATTTTTTAAATGTAAAACGAATGATTTCGATCTTGATCCAGTTGAAAAAAACACACCTATTGATGTCAAAGTCTAAACCCCAATATTGCATTTTGTGTCCTATGCCCTGTAAAGCATTTTCCAAATTTTTCGATATTGGAGTTTTAAGTGGTTGAGTACATTTTCATGAATTCCGATATATTTCTTATGTCAATGAAGTGTTAAGGCTCTATGAGTCCGGTACGACAATTTTTTAAACCAGTTTGATTTTTCTTTCTTGAGAGGATTTTAATCGATTGAAGTCGTTTTTCGTTCGTGTAATTTGGCGTGGACAGTACGTCTGTATCGTTCGCTGTCTATCAGCGAACTAATTTTGATTTTAAAGAAAAAAATTGTGTTATAGATTTTCAAATAATTTGAAACGCATAACTATTAAAAATCAATAATTTTTTAATTGATTTCTCTTCTAGAAATTAATTATACTATCTATGATACTTTTCAATGAAATGCGATCTTCTTATGTAATTCTTGCCATGAAAATCGTGAAAAATTGGTTCAGTTTGACTTCATATAAAATGTAAATTTTTTTTATTTTGATTTATGGAGGACCTTCTTTAAGTATTTTTTAGCATTATTTTAATGAAAAGGACATGTTTATTATTCAAGAAATAGGAAATATGTGTTTGAGAAACTCGAATTTACGCATTTTAAAAAATGTTCAAGGGTTGTTGTTCTAATAGCATTTTTTCCAAATACAGTTTTGAATTTTTTCTCTATACACGACCTAGTTTACATACCAGCTAATAAAGTGGTGTAATTTTATTTTGTTTTTTTGTTGCCATTAACGTGAAATATTGACAAGAAAACAGTCATAAATTATCAAAATCGCATTTAACGTGCACATGGAGCCTTAAGTGGTTGAGTACATTTTCATGAATTGCAATATATTTCTTATATCAAATGAGATTTAGAATTCACTATCGCTTCTAAGTGCTTTACACATTATCATATACTTATTCATATACCTTTCACCCCTATTGTTCAAGTTTTCACGAACTCTGAAAATCGTTTGGGTTTAATAAGAACAAATTTGGTTTGACTTCTATGGGCATTAATTATAATGATTTATAAAAATTTTTAGGATCTTACGATCTTAACTCCTGAGAGGGTATAAAATAATGCCATGTGTTTTTACGAATTTCGACATATCACTTAGGACTGATGAGATATCGAATTGGTTTTTATTTTAATAGGCTTTACATGTAATTGTATAAGAAACAGTTTCAAAAGTTTTTAATTTACTATATTTTAAAAAATCATTTTTCGGTAGAAGTTCTGAATAAGAAAAATTTGTCCAGGAGTGGACCGGTTGAGGGTATGGCAGGGTGAAAAGCAAAATCTGTCAACTCATTACATCCTGTACATAAGCACAGCAGAGCTTGTACACGGATCAGTTTTTCTACTGTGGAATACTTTCTACTGTGGAATACTTATTGATAACAGCGAGCGGGTAGTAAGTACATAGTACGAGATAATATTTTGGCACTCAACACTCATGGCGTTGCACACGTTATCACGAATTTCGTCATATATTTCAGGTCTAATTGGAATTTAAAAGGTTTTAACTTCCATGTGCTACTTTAAGTATCTGGGTCACAGAGAAGTTAGGTTAGTAATCCTAAGATCTCAGTTCTACTTGAAATTTTTGTGGGATATTAATAATCGGTTCGACAAAAAATGATAAATGATAATGTTGTAAAACAGTAAGGTATGGCTACAGATATAATCATGAATCTTATACTTTATTAAGCTATGTATGTAGTGCTTTGGTATGGTTTTAATAGTCGCATTAGTTGGTTGGTGACTTCATTAAAATGCTAGAGAAAAATATCTAACCTTGCCGATTATCTCGAGAGTTTGTCTACCACAAAATTTTATGTTGATTTATTTTTTTATTATTTCAACTCTTGGATGAATGATTGATGTTCGGATCATTAGATGCAAGACAAACTATGCCTTCTCCGCAGATATATTCAGTTTTTGAAATGATTAGAAATAAGCCTTTTACGATTACTCAACAAAGTGACACGCATAAAGTTAAAATCGACCTTAAAATATGTCAAAGGTAACATCTCGAAATTACTTATTACTTTCGCATCACACTCTGGTGATAATTTTACTGTCTTATAAACCATTTAGCATTGTCTTATTCGATAATGATTTGCAATATATCACACCTACCGATAGTAATAAGCCGGTGCGAGGCTGTTTCAAGGTTAGCCTCACCTTAATCATGTTAGTTTTTTTTTCTAGAATTCACTCAGTGGGGAATCTTTTAATTATTTAGTTCATAAAAATTCGTAGAAAGATCTTTTATTAATTTAGAAGAATATATAAGGTATTATTAGTAGAAGACCTTGGTTGCGCTGATACACATTGAATTGGAATTTCGAATAAGTATGGAAGCAAGAAGTTTATAAATAACATTGTTTGATAATTTCATATTTATCTATTGTATTTGCATGGCCTAGTTATTGAGAAGTTCGATGATCACATTCAAGTTTAATAATAGTGTAAGGTTGTCTAGAGATTGCAGTCATACTTATAAGGTCTTTATGTGTAATAATTCTTTAAAGTACATATGTATGTAGTTTTGGGGCTATGCCTTATATTATAATGGAAACAAGCTGGGAGCACAATGCTAACAGCGTTTGTTCAATTTATAACTATCATGTTTAAGAATTGTGACAAATGAGTAAGAAGTGTATGGTGACCCTGGTCTTTTTAAGTCTAGAGTCATTAGATTTTTTTAACATTGGCTGAGAATATACTTAGCTGCAAATATTGGAATACTGCATGGCTCGTGCCGAGATAACGTCTAAGCCATTGGGCTGAATCACAGCAAGGTTCGTGATGAAACTGCAAAATTTTAGCCAACATTTTTATCTCGGACTTCAATTTTATTTTTAAATATGATTTGTTAAATGAAAAGTGACAGCCTCTTGAAATGAAACCGAATGGGTGGTGAATTATGAATAATACGGCTGCGTCATTTAATGAAGTCGAAACACAGTGGGATTACTGCGCGAAATAGGTATCAAAAAAGTGCATTAAAGTTTGAAAACTGAATGCATGTCTTACTTCAGGATTAGAGATTTTTATTGAGACCTGGTTGGCGCATTCGCTCAGACGCAGACGGTAAGATTGAGGCCGTTGATGATTAAATGTTAATTGCTTTCCGGTGTCAGTGGAGTGAAACCCTAACACGAAATCCACGACTGTTGATAATTTAGCTTAATAGCTTCGATTAGGCCTTTTGGAAGTTAGTTTTCAGTTCCTTTCAGTTAAGTACTCCAGTCAATCACTTTAAGGAACTAGTTCAGTGAAGTAGTTCCGGAACTCATCATTTCGTTCTTTCGGTCGCTCATGAACAAATTCCTTTTTTTAGTGACCAAAGAAATAGACATTTAGAAGATGATAACAGAAAAAAGGTCATTATAGTTTTTTGTCACGTGTCCAAAGGAACTGCAGTTCACCAAGGAGTGAGTTACTTCACTCACTCACTTCAATGAAGTGTTCTTTTGGGACAGTTAACTCGTGAACAGATTATGCTAGAATTTTGAAATTCGGGATGTATATGAAAAGGAAATGTAGCTTAGATTAAAAAAAAAACTTGAAAAATCTATTGGCGTTCCGCCAAAGATGAAAAAATCGACGAATGAAAATGGGATACATATATTTTCACGATTTTAATCATTTCTCTTATGTCTTCTAAAATATTGAACTTATTTTTATTCTCCGAGTTCTTCAGGATGTTTTGAAATTCAACCCTAAGTTGGTGTAAAGGAGTTGAATACATTTTCATTAATAATAACTTTTCGCTTCCGCGGACTTGAATCGCATAAAACCTGTTTTTAAGATTTCTTCCCTTTTTCGACCTCTAAGATGGTATAACATAGTTTTCACGAATTCCGTTAAATATCTTAGGACTGATAGACATCGAATTGATTTTTTTTTTTATATATATGTAAAAAATAAGAAGAAGAATAGTTTTAAAATTTACTCGGTTTTCAGCCCGCTCAGGGGTATGTGAGCCCTTAAACCTAAAAACTATTTGATATCTCATCGTACTGAGATATGTCGCAGTTCCTAATGACACAAACGTGAAAATATAAAATTTGACTAATGTCGACCTGGAATCAACTTATTATCCTGTAGAGTTTCTCATAAATAATAAGCAAAATAAAAGGCATTACGTTGATAACCGTTTTCTGAAAAGTGTCATTTCTAATTGGTCATCAATAGTACTAACTTTATGCAAATTAAATCGGAAATTTGCTGTCGAACTTGAGATTTTCGGGGAAATATCAAAAAAAAACATATCACTTATTATCCGCAGTGAATCAATCATTTTTCGAAGGGAACTATTACGTCGAAAATTGAGTTGTTGGTACAAGAAACAGCACATAGTTAGGACTTCATTGTCCTGAGGAAACGTATCGCATACCCGACTGCTTCATAGCACAAAGATTTTCAGTTCAGTGTGCAATGTGCAGTGCAGCCCGGAGTAGCAGCATCTGTACTTGTCATCTTGATGCCGTCCTCGATTCGAGTAGTTAATCAAAGTGGTCCAATCCTTCTCCAATAGCAGTTGCAAACTTCGCGACCGGTTCGTGCTGCTGTCATATCAATTTGTCACAGTTTCCATTTACGACGATCGAGTAACCAGTTATGCATTTATAAATTGATTTCTTTCCTTTCTCCCTGGTAAGACAACAAACGGTGAAATATTCCTTTATTTGACGAATTTGGGACGTCTGAATCCATAATGCACGCACGAACTACTCCTACTACACCACTGGGCGCACTCTTTGTGTTGCACGTGGCGGTACCATTCGGCTACATTTTGCTACTTAATGTCATTTATTCCAATCACATTTCAATGAAATTACCAAGTTACCGTTGTTGGCCTATGACGATTCGAACCTAATTAAGTTATGTAATTGTAGTGGCGCGCACGTCACATCGCTCGCACTCGCAGTCTCTACCTTTCCAAAGGTACTAAACCGAACCGTTATGGCCCAGGTACACATATTGTCAATTTAACCTGTGATTGAGCTAATGCCCCGTTGCTGGTTGGCTGGCTAATGCTTCGGTCACTAAACCTGATAGCATTGACATTCCGAACGTTCATGTGTGCAATTCAATAGTTTCTTGTCGATTACTTGCCAAATTGTAATTCATAACTTGATTCACTTTTCCATAATTCCAGACCAGATGCAGTTAGACTCGTTGTTCTTGTTGGACAGATTGCATTGCACTTACATGGGTAGCACACGTGCATTGCAGTATGATGTGAAGCAAATAGTGCACTCACACCCATAGGTTTTATGACAGAAGTTGGAGATGTGAATTCGTTTAAATTCTTTATGAGAATTCATTACAACAGTCGATCTGTGGGTAGGTTAAATACTGAACTTGTCAAAATATGTTGTATGGAATGCTGGTATGGGGGTGTTGTCATTCACAGTCACAGCACTGCTCTCGAGTTGGACTAGCCTAATTGATGGATTACCATATATCGAATTTAACACATTTAAATTTCACCCAAAATCCTGGTTTCCACCTAAACTCAAGTATTCATCTATGGTCAAAGAAGGAAACATGTAGAAATCTTTGAGATGAATTGAGTTAGTTATGTATGTATGTAGGTGAGTGCAAAAATAGTTCACGCGGTTGGTCCAATCTGCGAACATCGTGTAGATATCTCAAAGACATGAGACGCCTTCTATAAAAAATACACGTATTGAAGAAAATGCGCTCCGAATCTCGAAGTCAAATCGGCAAATGTGGATGTTTGATTCAGTCCCATCTGTGAGAGACTAGACGCTATCTGGCAAAAGAGGATTACTTCAGTCAAACCATGAACTTGATATGTGACAAACCGTACATATGCAACTGAGCAAGAACATTTTTGAGATGCATAGAGCGTTGAAAAAATGAAACCTTTTAATACTCTACACTGAAAGAAAAACTGTGTTTATTCCAATATTAAGGTTCTTCTAACTATTGTAAAACTGACATGTTTCCAGTGATCATGGCTATGATGGTACGAGCCATAGCATATAATTCGTAAAAACATAATATGGTTGCATTGAACATATATCCCTACTGAAATTTAATATGGTTGTACCAATCATTCTCGTTACATGATGTAATTGTGTATTCTAATCACGACAACAATTCTATGATCAGTGGAACCATATAATTTGATAAAATAATTCCCACAACCATACCTCTCACAGTACGAAAAGTGTCGTTCGCGGTATAAGTTCGCTTTTTCCAATTTCATATGTGCTTTGTTCGAAAGTGTTTAATTGTTGTTCAAGTCATCTGTTTATGTTCGAAAGTGTGTAATTATGAAGAAATTGAATTAAAAAAACTTTTTTTAATTTTAATTTAAGGCCAAAAAATATTAAATATACAAAAATTAATATTGTATTATATTTTATATTCTAGCAAATTGATATATATTTTTTTAATGATATTTTTTTTTGATATCGTAAAATTTATACATTTTTTGTTTTGTTTATCCAAGAATTAATTGCATAAAAAATAATTTGGAATAAAATAGTGGTAGTACAAAAATAACATAATGTCTTTCAAATGTTTTCTTTGTGAATTATTTTTCAGCGTCACATGTATCTTATGATTGACCTAACCATCACATTATAAAAGAAGATTACGTGAATCATACACCAAGGTTTCCACAATCATAATTATGTTTGAGCCAAACATAAAATGTTTTCTGAAATTAGAACTATGATTCAAGCAACCAAAATTCTAAATATCAAAATTTCATTATGGGTTCTCGAGATTTAAAAATCAAAACCTTCTCCTGTTCAAACTCCTCCACCCCCACCCACACCCTCTGCACTCTTACTCTCTTTACTCTCACTCTCAAAATTTCAGTTTCTGTTTGGAATCTATTAGGCCAACTTCATGTAAAAAATTTAAGCATCTATCATACACTGTTCTTGAGATGTGAGACTTGAAGTTTTAGAAGAATTCTTATCCCTTTCACTTCCAGGCTCTGCCCCTATGAAAAATTTTACTTTCTGCAGACTTTACCTATCTATCCTTATAAATACATAAACCAATTTTTTTTTGGTTCGTGAGATATCTAGCTCACTTGATGTTCAGTATAATATTTGTCTTTTAACTGGAACTAATAAAAAAGTTATCTCCATAGTGATCACTGTTCCGCTACTACACTAATCTGTATTCTACGTTTCAACTTTTCAGGATAACGTGTTTTGAAATTTCAAAACACACATGTATTGTAGAATAATACAAGCAATCGAGATATACACTCTTCACAGTCCCTCATAGTTTAACACGGACATAATCCATTTATTTAGCAAAGCGTTCACAGGCAGCTAAGATTTCTGTTTTTGCCAGTTCCTGAACCATGGACACCAAAAGTTTTTCCACCCCTCTCGTACGCTAATTTTTTTTTTACGATGGCGCTACAGTCCAAATCGCACCTTGGCCTCGTTTTTAAATCTATGTTTTTTTGCATATTTCGCTACTACTGACTGTGCACTGAGTTAAAACTTTCTGGGAGATATTATATGATTCCTGAGATTTATCAATCTTAAGGTTTCAATAGTTTTTTATATAGCCCCCATTACAGATCTCATATTTTGAAATTCATAACTTATTTCAAGCATCAGTCCCTTACCCTTATCTACTGCACTGCTGCCCTCAAAACTTATATTTCATGTAAAGGGTTCTGAAATAGCAGCATACCAATTTTTATAACAAACGCCCGTCTTAAACTTTATTGCGGATCTGTCAATGTCAAAACGTCGGTCAAGACTTACATTTTTATTGCGGTAAAGTTCACGAACGAGCAACATTTGAAGTTACATATCTCAATTATACTGTGTTTCATTTAAATACAAAATTGGTATGTCCTTATTGAATAACCCTAGCGTGTTTTCAAAGGTTGCAAATGCCGAGAACGGGAATCGATTGTGCATACTGCGTAATCATCTGTTTTCTGGAATAAGCGTGACTTTAAAAAAAAGTACAGCGTCTCGTTCCAATTTATTTTACACATAAATTCAAGAATTCTACAGGATGTGTATGTACATACGAGTACCTATAACTATATTGAAATGGCTTAGGGTAAAACCACATAATAAGCATTTAGAAAAATCAAAAAGTGGATTTAGTCCTTCTCTTACCGGCAAGATATTTTTCAAGTATCCATCTCATTGTAGGGAGTTGCTTAGTTGGACATCATTTTGGGACTGGAGCAATTTTGAAGAATACTGTTCGAAGGAATCATCCATTCTTCTGTGATCTTACATATCTATCAAAGGAATTGGTAAAGTTAACTCGTTATCTGCGCCAGGACAAATAAATAATTTCCTTCATGATATGACAATAGTAAGATAATCCTAAACTTTAGTCAATATCCGTTTTGTTCAAATCACTGTAAGTCTGCTGAAGTAATTCCAAGCCAAAGGAACATCGTTAAAAGTTCAAGTCTTTTTAGTATTTCTTCAAGACTGGAGTGCAGTATCTAAGGGGTATTATTTCTCGGATATGAGAAAACCAATATTAAAAAAATCTGCCAACAGTCTGGGCACAACTTTATTATTTTTTCGGTAGAAGATAAGTACGCGTTCATTTCTGAGAAGCGGTATAGGTTACTATGTAAAAGAAAACCTAACAAAAAGTTCGGGAAGCGGTTGGAATGGGGTCGCACTAGTACACTTCCACCGCAGCCACAAATATTTAGCATATGAATTACATAATTGGATCATATTCCAAAATGCGGTCTAAGGGTTGAAAAAGGAAAAAACTTGAAAATGATTATTAAACAAGCCCGTGGAAGTGAAAAGATTTTCGCTATTCGATTAGACCTTCAAAATCCAAAATCGTGATCAAAATTAAAAGAGATTTTATTACCCTTATTTTTTCTCAAAACTAATTTACATTACAACCCCAGACTTTGACCTTTTATCCGAAAAAGCAACCAGAACTAGTTCGTGAAAGCCAACAAATTACCACTGCAATAGCTTCCAAGTAACCGTCAGCAATTTTGGCTAGAAAAACCAAGGGAGAAAATCATGGCATCACTTTGCGGTTCATGTGAAATGGCTTTTATCTATTCAAAAGCCGTAATGGTGCCTCGAAATTGTTAATGTACCGAAGAACACGAAATTCACTTTCATCCCGTACAAGACAAGCACTATAAGACGATACTTGGGCCACTATCTTACAAGTTGTGAATTCGCCACAAATAATCTCAGGATTATCTGATTTGCTAGTTGGGATAAGAAACGTTGTCCGAAGAAATACGGCTAATGTCTAGAAGAAGATGCCACATATGTATATACTAGATGTTCGAGTAGATGTAGGAAGATATTAAAATTGTCGGTGGCTGGTGAAGGCATTCGATTCGGTTGTAGCTCGAGCAGAATCATATCTATGCCAATAAACTATGTACGTTCGAAGTCCTCAAAGAATTCTCAGATATCCATTTATCCATCGGATTCTAGTCATCCATAAACTGCCAGGTTGAGAAAACTCCATTACTATATAAACTTGTAATTAGTCATAAAGGAAAGCTTCAGGCTCAAGGAAATCTGTTTGCACACTTCTCTGGGTTGTTAGTTGAAGTGTACATCCTTGAATGTCCTTTGGTACCTTGAAGGTGCTTTTGGTATGTAATGGTGCTCGTCAAGAGGACTCTTCTTTGCTCGTTGGTTTCGGTACGTCTGCAGTATGTCGACGAATCGACGAACCATTCAAGTGCGGCTATCTGTAGAATAATTTTCAAATGGAAAGGGTTCCATGTACATACTTTCCGGTGAAGCTGATGATGACGGTAGTGAAAGGGGTATGGCGCCATTCAAAAGCCTCAATTGACAGCAGGCTAAGGATTTGGCCCTTGTTTTTCTGAACATTGAAGGTAGTTCGAACTTTGCTTTCAGGTTTTCCTTATTGATCAACATAGACAACGTCTCCATCGCTCCCGTATATTGGCTTCAATGATTTACGAATGACCTACTACGAAACTATGTTTTCCACTTATACCGGAACCCGGAACCTATTACTCTAATTGGTAAGGAATTTTCTCTTCCTGGTTAAACATTTCCGAATGAGATTCAATTCACATGAATTGAAGGATGAGTAATTCAATTTTGATTTTCAGTTTTCTGTGTCCCGGTTGAATTAAAGTCATTATTTTATTTATTGGTGACAATTTTTGAAGTTTTGGGTGGTCATGTTTAGGACATGTACATATGTCAAAGGTTCGTGTATGCCAATTTCAAATGAGACTGAGACCAAATAATATAGAGTATTTTTGAAAGAAACTGGAACTGGAGTTAAATGTTCTTAGAATATCTGTGGTCCCAGGGAATTACTTGGTAAGTCGAAAAATAGTAAAATGGGATAAGAGTATTGTGGCCATCTTCCAAGACTTACACGTACTGCGTAGAAGTTATTGTTATATGTTATTTAGATAGATAGACAAATATATTTCGTGAATATATCCAATTTAGTTTTTACAATTTCATAGCACTGCAGGGCTTAGATTAAATTATCTTTACAGCTTAGTTCTAATTCTTTAAGCTGGTACGTTTGCAGACTAGTTTAATTCTTAGTTGATGTTTTTGACATTTTCAAGGAATAATTTTTTCAAAACCCTTTGATCTTTAATTTTGTTATATGTTATTTGATCACTGAGATGTTAACAAATTTAAATTTTCTACAAAAACGGGATTTACAGGAATATTTCAATAGTAAAAATAGCAAGAAAGTGCTGCCCTGAATATACATAGTTTCGTTTTTAGACTTCACTAGTTAGTGGCCATAGAACTATAATAGCATTTTATTCGTTAAAAAAATTTCAATAATGTTTTTTTTTTTCGACTATACAAATTTTCAAAAGAGTCCAACATATTATTACCTAATGAATAACCAGGAGGCAATTTGGAACGTTTGTTTAAAGATTGTCAGTAATCACATTTCAGCATTAAACGCGTGCCCGACTTCTACCCATTCCACATTCATTCTATTTTCAGTGATAATTTTTTTTTTGATCTGAATTACTTCCTTAGTTGATTAAAGCGATTTTATAGTTAGGAAAAACACCACCCACCCTCGTACCATACTACCACTGTACAAAATTATATTTTTCTAACATGTCACTACTATAAATACCAAATCTCAGCTTTATCTCATTATAGCTTCTCGAGATATGAAAATCAGATCCTTTTCCTTTTTAACCTCCCTCACTCTCATCCTCTACACACACAATCATCATTTTTGTTTCTGTTAGGAGTCTATTAGCCCTACGTTTCGTAAAAATTTTAAGCATCTATCTTACACTGTTCTTGAGATATGAGACGTGAATTTTTAGAAAAATTCTTATCCCCTCCATTTTAATGCTGCACTGCCTCCTTAAAAAATTTTACTTTCAGCAAACTCCATTTGTCAACATTTACTCACAAACCGAAGTTTATTTTTCTAGTGCAATTGGTTCGTGAGATATCGTAACCAAAAATTTTTCACACCCACCCCCGTACGCCACTCAAAGATTTTTTTACGATCTATTCTCCTAGTGTATCTACTGAAACTCATTCAGTTTCAATTTTGTGAGATTAACTGAATGGATATGGATTTTAAAATGTATCGATCGTGGCTTTTTTTGAATTTCGGTCGTATTATTCCCCCCCCCCTCTTGCACCCCTACTCCCATATCGAAAATATTTTGGCAAATTGGTCCAATATCAAAATTATGTATAAATTCCAAATTCAGCCTCCAAGCATAAGCGGTTGATGGGATCTAGAAACCAAAATTTTCCGTTACTTCCCTACTTCTCCACTTCCTCCCCTCAAACCTCACTCCTAAGAATAATGTCAATTAAAGTCTATTCATAGACAAAATTTTAACCAAAAAATTTTGAAGATAGGAATTTTTTTTTGTAAATCGATAACAATACTGTATTATTAATAATTAAAAATAAAGTAATATAGACTATAAAATATCGACATAGCCCTTTTGAGGTTGAATCTAAAAAATTCTGAAATCGATTTTTGGTTATTGTATAGAATAAATACTTCGATCTAAATAATACTTCGGAATTCGTAAAAACGTACACAATAATTTTATATCCTCTTAATTTAATTGTGAGATCTAAAGCACCTAGAAGTAAAGGAAATTCGATCTCATATCCCTAAAGCATTTGCCTATATTCGTAAAAACTTGAACTATACCGTACATTTTAATATCAAAATACTTTATAATTAAGAAAATGGTAAAGTAAAATGCTAAAAAAATTTAAATTTAAAGTGAATTCGATATCTCATTAGACCCAAGAAATATATCGGAATTCGTGAAAAATCTGGGAAAATGGTTCTAGGCGTTTATATAAAGATGCCATGGCGTTGCTACACTCAGCCATGAGGCCGGTATTAGTACATATCAAAAAGTTGCATGTCTCTAATTGAAAGTCAACATATGTAGCTCAATCTATAAAAGCATTGTTTTATCAATATTCTCGATTTAAAGTCAATGATCTGGAAACGATCTAGTTGATCAAATCAACAATATTTTAATAAGGGTGCGGCCCACAATACGTCTTTTTATCTCAGGTTCTAAGTTCATGTTACAAATAATCAAATAAATTTCTATTTTAACAATAGTACAGTCATTCGTGTATTGCTCAATTTTAAGCTAAGCATAAAGTCGACCCGGTAACAAAACGTTAAACTGCTAATAGTCTTAGTCACTGGCACGCAAGGAGATAATTTCCGATTCGAAAAGCCGGTTTACAAGAAATCGTGTCCGTTTTGAGTCACACACTTACCTAGTCCACCGATAACCTAATTCATTCAGGTGATCGTGTCTCAAATACAAAATCTCATAGAACATACTAAAGAACTTGAATAAGAAATCCTCGCCCGTCTCCGTATCGATAAATTGCAAAAATTCATATATGGGACAGATTCTCGCAAAAAATCGGATCAAGTCATCTGAAGTTAAGAAAAACCTGATCTGGTTTCTTGATCGACCACTTTACGTTTAACTGCGATGGCCTTGGCGAAGTTTTTTTTTTTTAGAGAAAATAGTTTTGCTACTTCGTAGCGTGTATGAGCTTCATAATATACCTTTAAGTCGCGCATATGAGTTTTGCGGTGTGTGCATTAAGAATAAAAAGTGTCTGTCTTCGCATATGAGAGTTACTATATGAAAATTGATATAATAGGCCGGTTTTAACGTTTTAAGATAAACTTTGCTTTCATGTGCGTACTTTCAAGATTTTTTAGGAACTCTGTCTGAGGCCAACTAAGTACTTGTTGTGTTCAATCAGAAATATATGTACTAGTTGTACTAGTTGCTGTTTTATTTTTTATTACATAATGTCAATGATCTTTCGGAGGCAGTTATAATATTGTGAAGGATTTCGATGGCTTGAAGGCGTTATTGATAAAAGCTGATTATTCATGTGTTGCTTACAGACAGATTTTGAGTAGCGTGTAGCATTAGGACATTGGGGCGACTTGTTTCGGAAGGACAAATTCTAGTTGCTAAGGTTGATGCTATAATTTCGAGATTTTCTACTTTTTTAACAACTTGTCAATTTCAGTAATGTTTCGTTGGCTGTCAAGTGAATATCAGCTTGAACTTGAAAACATATAGGCCTAATGATTAGTTAGGAGTGTTTGATGTTTTCTTTCTCCTTGCCTTTTTACTGACATTGTAATAATTCGCAATGGTTTTTAACAATATGATTAGTACTTCCCGATATTTCTTCCTAGTTGGGTCCAATACAACAGTGTTTAGATTGAGTTGTAGAATTTAGTTTCAATGTTAAGTATTTAGCTTTTTTAAGTCATTGAACAACAAGAATTTTATTAGATAGCCTCGTAGTGAAGCCGGTGTTTCATAGGTAGAAGTCCGAACGCGTTTAATGCTGAGTTGCGTTGTAGGTTACTTTGCGAAGGACACCCAAAAAAATAACGTTCCCTTTAGGGGTTTAATATCAAAAACTTCTGAAACCGATTCTAATGCAGTTTAAAGTAAAAAATAATTCGAAATCTCATTAGACCTGCATTCGCATAAACATACAATCATACAATCATTTTACACCCTCTTTGAGGTTGAATATCGCAAAACTCTGGAATTAATTTTTAGATAATTATATATAAAGCCCATCGAAGTAAAAGCAAATTCAATCTCATTAAACCTAAAAGATTTCTCGGAATTCGTAAAAACTTGAACAATACCTTAGACACCAAGGAGGTTTAATATTAAAAAATCCCCGATTACATAAAAGAATTGAAAGTGAGTTCGATAACGACCAAAGAAATATATCAGAATTCGTAGGGGTTGGATATCGAAAAATTTGGAAGAATATTTCTACGCACCTGCATATTTTGTAACGCCATCTTTGTATACCTATAAAAATCTAAACCTTTGCTTGGTTTTGATTAATCAGGAGGCTATTTGGAGCGTTATTTTTTATATTATAAGTCGCATACTAACTCCACAACATGTCAGCATTAAACGCGTTTCAGACCTACCCAAAAAATTTTAAAGATGAGCCCAGACCGTTGGCAGTTTTTTTTCCTTCCTCCAGACTTCCTATGGCTGGATTTGGGATCTAGCACCATTGATGAATTTACGGGGTAGGCTCAACGAGTGCCGGGATCAGATACAAAATCATTATTTGTTATTTGACTTCACCTTATTACTAGATTGGATGATACATATAATTATTATTTTGATTTCCTTTGGGGTTTCTCCTTGCCGTCTGATGCTGGGTTTCCATATGCGACAATTTTCTGCGACAAAAATTTGTCACGGCAAAAATGTGTCACGGCAAAAATGTGTCACACTCTTCAGTCTAGAGTTTTCATTTGTGACATTACTTGTGTCTATACTTCCATGCTTGTGTCACACCTTTGCGTAAACTTGGTGTCAAAAAAGTGAAATGGCTGGAAAAATAACGAAACACCAAAAAAATACTAAAAAAAAATTGTTAAAATTGCTTCTATTAGTGAAAATAAGAGAAAATTCGATGCGACAGTGCTGGGTATCGAAAATATTTCGCACTACTGATAGAAGGTTAAAGACGTTGAACTGAAATTTTCGAGAAACTCTTGAACTGAAATTTTTGTCACAAGAAAAGTCGGAGTTTCTCCGACTAGTGACATGCCACAAAATTTGTCACAGATTTGTAATCTGATTGGATAACTGATCTGTCACACATCTTGTCACAGAAAATTGTCGCATATGGAAACCCAGCATCATTCGTGGCCTCTGCTAAACGTGACTCGATTCGTGTTTTCTGTGAGTACGACTTCACTCGCCTTGCCATGACACTCTCTTGTCTTCGTTCCTTTGTATGACTTTTGCTCTTCCTGTCTTCGTCCTTTCCTATCTGCTCGTCCTTCCCTGACTTGGTCTCTGTGTGTGCCCTCTGCTTCGTTCTTCTTGTCTCTGCTGTATATCTGCTTGTTGTGATTTGGTGTCATTCGTCGAGGATTGTCGTAGATGGATTTAGCTTGCCTCCTGAAACGACTCTGCTTGCCTTAACTTGAACCTGGTCTAATCTGCTCTGTCGACAGTAGCTTTGCTCTGTTCGTCTGCTCTGCTCATGAGGTCGTCACTGCTTTGCTCCGCGTGTGTTGGCTCGCTATGTTCATCGCTGCGCTTTTCTACGCTGCTATGCGCTGCGTATCGTGGTTCGCTGCGGTTGCAGCTGCTTGCTCTGCTCTGCGTAGCTCAGTTCTGCTCTGTTGTGCTACCTTCAACTCTGCTCTTCGTGGCTTAGTTCATCTCTTCTGTACTGCTCTTAGCTCTGCTTGGCTCTGCTCTACTCTTCTCTGCTGGACTAGTCGTCGCTCTGCTTGGATCAGCTCACCTCGGTATAGCTAGTCTTTGCTCTGATTGGCTCGTCTTCTGCTTGGGTCAGTTCCGCTCTGCTTGCCTCCACCTGGACATGAACTAATCGGTCCCAAGCTTTCAAAAAGGAACTGTAAGTCCACAATACCTTATCCAGCTTGGGAATCGAATAGAGACGGTTATCAGTACATCGTTCACTTCGAGACTGACAATTACAGGTCTAATCTAATAATTAATAACAGCGAATTATTTCGGAAGTACTGAGGGTTTTTACTTTGATGTGATTCGTGGTCGGTTTATGCATCCGTCCATTATAAGTGTTTTCGGATCTTACATATAATTTTGTCGGTTGCTTTTATCCAACCGTGCAGTGTCGCTTGAGGCATTGTTGTGTTCCCATCGATTTTTCATGTATTTTTGGCAAAAATTTTCCATTTTCTTTGTTTCTTTCTGTTTTTGGTGTTTTATGTGAAATGTTGTTTGTTTCTTAGTTTTAAAATTCGATTCAGCGTTAAATGTTTAAATTCAATGCTTGCATGTGGAAATTTATCGCCTTCTGAACAGTCAATACAATGTAATGATGTCGGGATAGGATAGTTAGGTAAGGTCGCTGCTCACTGAAATGGCCAAATCCGTAGACTGCCAACGGTTCCGTGGTTATTCCACATGTACGGGGAAGATGTCAGGCCTAGTCTACCAAATTTATCAAACTGTTGTTTCTTATGAGTATTCGAAACCAAAGCAGTGATCACTCCATGTTGGGAAATTCGTGGCGTAAAATAAACCCAAAAAGTTCTTCAACAATTTTGTTGTTGAAAAAACCTTGTATTGGGATACGAATGAAACTTCTATCTAATTTTTTCGTACGTAGTGGGCTGAACTACGTATTTTTCCGTTAAATTGAAAAGGTTTATGAGGTCAACAATCTGAAATTTCTTATTCAAATCATATAGTCATAAATTGCAATATTCTTACAATGTCAATCAGCGTTAAAATGCAACAAATATAACTTATAAATTAGTCTGCATATAAATTTCGTTATTATCTAACTATCCTCTACATTCGTGTTAATTATTCAAAACAGAATCATGTAATCTTGAACTGATTAGTAATACATACTATACGCATAATTTACGTTTGCATATGTGACAAGTTTGCATTATGGAGAAAAATAAAAAAATAACTGAACATACCTACAATATTTCTAATTCCATAATCTTCAAACGTAAATTACGCAATTATTTTGAAAATGCCATTTGCCATTTCTATTTTGACAAATATTCAGCAACAAACAGTTACGAAAGTGACAAGAAATCTCTCCAACATTTAAAAACACAGTTAGGAAAAAATCAAACATTAAAATACTGTTGCTAAACCTTTAAGCGAATAAATTTTTATGTATTATCACAATTTTTTTTTACCTATCCATCAATGTAGCTATTTTCGTTATTCATACATCCAGTCAATGATGTGAATATTTCCGACTAGTCGTATTAGTAAAACTTAACGTTAATAATCATACAGTATTATGTATGCACCGCTGACTTAATTTACATTTCTTTTAATCAGAGGAAATGAAGGTCAAGGTTAATTTCAAGTATCTTTTGGAAAAATTTTCTATCTTTCTGAATAAAATTATTTTTATTAAAAATGTGAAATTTCAATGAATTCGCTATTATTATTTCCTCATCGGTTCGGAAAATAATAAACTTAAGTGTGAAGTTTTTGAAAAATAATAAAATTAATAAATAAGAAAAAAAAAAAATTGTAAGAAAGACTATCAGCTTAGTTATCTCGAGATAAAATATTATAACCTTTGGTTGAAATTATTATAAATAGATGTTAGCGGCATAAATTGAGATTATTCTTTTTGTTGACCACCTCTCCATTGATATTATGATCGTATGCGAGGTGTTAAAATAACGTGCGTAAAATGACGGCCTCGAATTGTTTAGCAAATCTTAACATTGGAGGTTTACGTATGGTTTGAGGAAACGTTTCCTTCATTTCTTTCTACAAGAACGCGAGTAAATCGGAAGTTAGAAGAAAATAAATGATTTTATTAAATTTAAATTAGTCGGAGCTTATAAAGACTGCAATTGAAATGACTTCATAAATCGAAATTGAATTCAGTGTAACGATCTCTAGAAAACCTCTGCACTAAAATAAATTAAAATGATCTTAACTTTTATTTTTATCCAGTCTTGTATGCTTTCATAAATCTCATATGTGGTCTCGTATATAGGAGCGTGATAAACCGGACTAAATATTAATCAAAACGTGGATTTAATGACTTTAATGAGCCGATGACCAAAGAGCGTGCCGATTTCTTGTTATGATATACTTGTTGTTGTTATTCTAAACTGAAATTGAAAATAAATAAGATTTACTTGATTTCGGCAAGAAGATCCGCAGAACTTAATTTTGTTTTATTAATATGAAATGGAATAGTGATCGATAAAAAATATTGATAACATATCATTTTTTAAAAGATTTAAGAAATGCATAAAAAATTTGTTCACCTGTCCGCCGTCCGCTGGGTGCGTACGAAAAATGCCAAGAAGGGACGTAGCTCACAAACCCTTTGAACTATTTAGTTCACTAAAGCTAAGGGTACATTTTTTTTTATTTTTATGTCTCAAGAAAATGATGGATTGCTGAAACTCTGTATTTAAGTATAGCTACAGTACTGGAATGTTCTAAAAAAAATAATAGCGGTATATATTACGGAGTTGGAGTGTGTTTTTCCTGGAACGACTTATGCTGGAAACTTGAAGGTTGGGGGGTATATGTTGATGAATTACAAAAGTAATTAAAATAAAAATAATAGATAACAAGAATAAAATATTCATTTACTTTCGGAAGGGTAAAAAAAAAAATGATAAGTGAAAATATCACGAATTTTGTCATATCTGTCATGTCTTCAGATTGACTTTAATAGTTTAGGTATTATAGGTTATAATATAACAATAACAAAACGAAATACACCAACTGTCAAAGGTGATGTATGCTGACTTACTTGCACTGGCTTGCCGGCAACCTGCCATTGTTCTGAACGTTTTTACTGCTGATGACCGATACGTTTAAATTGTTCAACACTAAAGAATTATTCAATGGAATTAAAGGTTGTACCTACTCGAGTCGAGTTACTTGATATTTTCTTCAAGCTACTAAGTAAACTACTAATAACCTTTTTGTATAACTGCCCCTTGAGTAAAAAAGAATTTAAATATTTTTTTAAATATGGGCTTAACATATTTTGACTGACTCATGCGAGTAATATTTAATATGTAAGCTCAATTTCTTCCTTGTCTTTCAAAACAAAACTATTAGGCACATTTAAAAATTTTAGCAGTTACCAGCTGTTTATCACCAACAGTCTAATCTATGAACGTACAAAATTTAAATAATTAAACAACAATAACGAAAGGAAACAAAATTAACTAAAATACCCAGAAATAGTTTAGGTGCTAGACTATTCGATAATATTATTAGTAAAAACCAGTTTGACAATGGCTTAAATCTAGTAAACAAATTTATTTGTTGATTTCTTTTCATTGCGTGTTTTCGTAATGATTCATTCTTAACTATGCGGTTTTATTTCATAAACAATCAGACTATTAAATCCACGAACAAATATTATTTTCATCATACTCCTAATTAGAACTGTTTGCCATATATGCAGTTGAGTAGCTAAGTAAGTTGTTCAAGTAAATTATAAACATTTTGAACTTTGAAAATTAGGCAAAATTTTGATAAAACTGGTAATGACTTTAAAACTGAGTAATCAATTTTACTTTATTACTAATAATACAGTATTCTTATTGATTTTCAAAAAAAAAAAATTTGCTGCCCTCAAAATTTTTTTCTCCACGTTTCATGACTAGTAGACACGAAAAAAGCAATAAAAATGTTAACTCCGTCTGTCCGCCGTACGCCGTACGGGCTTATGCTAGAAAGTTGAAACTCGGTACGTATATGTAAATTAACTAGAAAAGTTATTCTGATAAAAAAAAATTCGAGTATTCATTGGCGTTCAGAAGGGAGGGCAAAAAAAAATATCAGTTAATATAAAATGCATGTATTTTCACGATTTTCGTCATATCTACTAGGTCTTTCGAAATATTGAATTCATTTTTATTCTACGGATTCTTCATATGAATACCTAGAATGCGTTTTCAAAATTTTCTGAAATTCGACCCCTAAGAGGGTGTAAACTGGTTGTATACTTTTTCATGAATTCCACCATGTTTCTCAGGTCTGATCAGATATCGAATATCTTTTCACTTCCCCAGGCTTGTTTAATAATCACCTATTTTTAATTTTTGTTTTTTTCAACCTCTAGACCGCATCCCGAATATGACCCAATTATTTAATTCATATGTTACACCCTTTTCTAACCGCTTTCCGAACTTTTTGTTAGGTTTTCAGTCACATAGTAACATACACCGCATCCCCGAATTGAACGCGTTCTGAACTTCCGCCGGAAAAATAATAAAGTTGCGCCCAGATTGTTGACAGATTTTTTTTTATTGCTTTATAATTTTCGGAGGGCTTAACGCTAAACACTTTTCACTACAATTCTACTGTACTGTCACAAAAAATAATAATAAATTAATAGTAGTACTAAGAACTGCTACTAGTGTAAGTTGAAACTTTTACATTATGCAGACACACTGAATAGTTTAAGTAATCTTACTTTTAGGCAATTTAATACAATTTTGTTGAGACAATTTTTAAACGCCATTATTACGTATAATTATCAATCACGTTATATAAATGGTGAATGCCAGACCTGCAAAGATATTTTATCTTTTTTTCTTTCAATTATGATTGCACCAAATATTATAAAACTACGGTCAAAAAATAGTAAAAAGTTGGATTTGCATTGACTCACATAACTGGGTCAGAAAACCGTTCGAAGAAAAGTTAACGCATACATTTTCACGAATTTCTTCATTTCTCTTAGGTCTAGTGAGACTTAAATGTCTACAAATTTTGTTTAAGTTTTTTTTGTATTCAACCCTTAAGAAGGGCTGTATACGTTTTCACAAAGTTTGCCACACCTCGCAGACAATATGGGCTATTGACAATCAGTTACAGGTAAAGATTTTCTATTAATTGGATATAACAAGAAATTCGTTTTACTCTATTATTGTAATAAGGAAGTGTTTTATTAATCAATTTTATTGACAGGACTGTTATTTATTTATGTTTATTGTCTCAGTAATGAACTTGTTGACAAAAAAATACAAACATATTGATTATATCCTAAAAACATATCGTTATGGAATTTTATCTGTGAATAAATTTTTAATTTTGTATAATTTATGTCTTCCGACAATATTTTTTTTATGGTTATAAGCTTGTAACTTTATACCTGCTACAGTTTTTTTTTCTATTTTAGTTTATCTGTTCACGACATCGACTAAATTTAAAATAATAATAATAAAACATTACTTAACAATACCTAACTGAATCACTTTTGGAGATAGACCTCTTTAGCATTTCATCAGTGGAGACCGTATCACGACAATCACGATCTTCCTAAACGGTTTTTTTTCACCTACCACAATCCGGTAGAGGTACTTCATTATAATCTTTAACTGCTTTACATTACCTACTCGTATGTATATCATTCATTATAAGTTTATAACAACCCACCAACGCCAACGGACGCTATCTTCAAAATGTGTAGCACATAAATCACGCTCACTTTTTCGCGTCACATTTGAATCGAAATCGTCGTCTTTACAGTCGTTATCCCAGGTACTCGAAGAGTGTCAACGTACTCTGGATATTTCGTCAGAACCCCCCCCCCCCCCCTCCTCATTGACTCTTATTATTGAAATTTTATTTAAGCAAAGTGTAGTACTGTAAGTGCCGAACATTCCAGCATGCATGTAACATGTGTACTTGCAAAGAAATTCTCCAAATAAGCGAAATGTATGAGAAAAGGCGAAAGAAAAAGTCTTGGACCTATGTAAATAAAATCGAAGGCCCACAGGGGGCTCAATAGCAAATTTATACTATGGGATGCACCCGTGGCATACCGTGACACTAAAAGCGTCAGCGTTTTGTGGAACCTTTCATTTGGCACTTTTTTTTCGCAATGACTCTCCATGCTGGAAATGCTAACGAAAGTCGTTTGAATTTATGCACTGTGGCTTACAGGCGATTGGATAATCGTCTATTGATTTGCATCCGTAATCAAGATGCGTTAAAACGCGTCAATAAACGCAAAATTGTCTGATGGCACAGCACTCAGTACCCACGGACGCGTATACGTGCGAAGATGATGCGATATATTTCACCTATTACGTATTTAAGTCTCGTCGATTTAATACGTGACGGTACACCGACTGAATACCAGAATTCGATGGATCACAAGATTTTGAACAACAGCAGCCAGAAGCAACCATTCATCCAGAAAGTACATGTTTGGACTTCTTACTCAATTTTTATAAAATCGAATCTCATCATCAAACCAATTAACTTTTTATTGTAACACTTGCAGAAACAACAAAAAAATTGTTACAAAATACTTAAAGCTGATTTAAATCGAATTAAGAACTAAGTTCGCCGTATATTTTTTAAATCCTCTAAAATTTTCGGACTACTTAAAGCTAAAAACTAAACAAAAATATAAATTAAAAAAAAAACTTTCACATAATGTCGTCGATTAGATAATAACTGACATGGAGTTTCTAGTGAGAAATCATATCAGAAGCCAACATTATTTGCGCAAGTTATTATCTTTCAATTACCGACTATTTGCTGAATAAACTTTACGTTGTTACCCAGTTTTGGCACCTACTATTATGAATTACCATAATCAATGTTAGCTCATAATAATATTTATGTGTAATAAATCGTGAGAATTAGTAGATTTTCGATGGTAATTTGCATTACTAATAATACGGATAGAGGTACCCACACTATTTTATTGTTATATCATCGTTTGTATTAATCGATCTATTAGTCCTGTCAAATTAGGATTAAATAAATGAAATAATGATATAAATCTATGTACTAATCGTCTTAGTTTCTGGTGTTTTTAGTAATACCGAAAACCTAGTATAAATTGAATATTTTAAATAAATTTTTTCCCAACATTTTGCATTGAAATTAACTGTATGAGCAGAGCAGAAATTCATAACAAATCTTTCAAAGTAAGACGAATCAGACGCCCCGACGGTCACACCGACTCCGTCGCAACGTTGGGGAAATAACCTTTCGCCGGAATGGCAATTCCGCTCCGAGGTTATTATATATAGAATTTACTATTATACAGAATACAGGTGATAAATTTAGTAACCGATCGGTGGTACTGCTCGCTCTGGCGTCGAATGATGACTACTGAGGCGTCCCAATGTCGACTGAACTCTGTTATGTCGACCCCATCCGACTCTTATCTGACTTCACAAATTTGTTGGTAGTTGGTTATTTAAGCAACTATTAAGTTATTATATATAATAGTTACGACCAAACAGGCGCTTAATAACTTCTAAATCAATTATATTATTAAAAAGATACTAAAATAATTTATTAATATAAAGCTAGAAGATTTCGACAGAGATTTGTCAAAATCATAGGGTTCCGAGAAATTCATTTCGAAATATTGTGCTGAAAATCAGCTATATATTAGTATTTTTCAGCTACCGAAAATCAGAAAGGAGTATTCCACTGTAAGATACATAGAAAATAATCGAAATAATTGACAATTTTTATTGGCAACTGCTATTAACTTTTGTAGACAAATTTTTGTTTAACAAATTGTTTTAAAAATTGAATTTCAAGCCGGGTAAGCTTGAGCCTGAAAATTTTCCAAAAAAATTGTTGTGGATTATTTTTCTCTATTTTGTCTATGTGGCATGCAGCGAACTATAACTAATCTTACTTTAAAACTAAAACACAAATGAATATTTAAATACGTAGTTCTTTAAAAAAATTTAACTCCAGTTTTTCATTGAGCATTGCCTGAATATATGATATTATTCTTAAACTGGAAAGATCACAATAATAAAACCCCACACTGAAACTGGATAAAGACTCTTCCTTCGCCCAAAGCTACTGGCTCATAGGCCTCTTATCTATTCTGAGAAAAAGATTCGAAATAATACCTCTTAAGATTATTCAAGAAACAATTGAAGACCACGACGTACTATAGTCCCAAATATCCAGTTTCCTTTTCGAGGAAAACACTGTACAGTACATATATACATATATTTATTGATCTGATAATTATTACATAGTTTAGATGCTGTTAAGAAAAGTTCAAGTGATTAGACTATTACTGTCTTTACAACTTCAATGTTGAATACAATTTGCTTGTTTACAAATAGTTAAGAAATGCCTTAGAACTAGTTCAAATTTTTTTAGAGAAAAAACTCTCAAAAATGTCAGCCTTAAACCTAACTTATCGAAAAAGGCTTTTGATGGTATGGCCCGAAGGACTTATATATATACATATATATATACAACCTAAAAGAGATCAAATTTCCCCAAATGCATTTTCAATCCAATTAGCAATTGAATGTCAAGTTTCAAAACTAAAAATATTACATAAGGTTTAAGATTCTTCGATGCAATAGTACCCCAAGGATCCTGCATTCAACACTTTGTATATCATAGACATTCCCCATGTATCTCCAAACTGGAAGCAATGGCTAAAAATTATATTAAACAAACCTTAGAATTTCTCTACCACTGGACTGCATGAAGCTCTAAAAATTAAGTTAAAACGTAAAATTTTAACTAAATTAAAAAAAAACTTGAAAAGAGTTAAAGTCATCAGTCAGAGAATAAACGGGTTTTGTAAATTTGTCTCTCTCTATCCGGAAATATAATTTACTGAACATACAGCATTAAACGCGTTCCGGAATTTTATCCAAAAATAGTAAAGTTGCAACCCAGGCTGCTCTCACTTATTTTTTTATTTATACACGCATTTTTTCCAATTTCAATTAAAAGAGCCCTTTAGGGGTTAAATAAAAAAATTCTGAAACAGTTTTTTAGTGAACTGTGAAGAAAGGCCGGCCCTTAAGTAAAAAAAAATTCCGATATAACATCATACCTAAGCCGTACACATACTACGTCACGCAAATTTTGACTATTTTGGAGCCCCCCTCCCCCGTTGTCACACTTTGTCGCAAAATGACATCCTCCTCCCTCCACTGTGACGTCACAAGGTTTAGTATGTTTCAAAAATTAACACACGAAGTAGAGCTAATATTCATGTTTTATTTAAAAAAAATGGAAAAAAAAAAATTCATAAATAATAGGTGATTTTTTTTGCGGACTTATCTAGATCAGAGCAGGTTAGAAAATTTACATACAAAATAACAACAACATTGCCGTTTTTAGCCTTTTTTTGTAACTTTTTTCCATAGAGACTTGATTAGAGAGTTTAACGCAAATAGCTACTTCTGTTTTCAGTTAACTGCAAAAGGATAAAACAAAAGAATATTGGTTTGTCGTGACTCATGATTGAGATTTTGTTACAAATAAATATATGGTATATTGCAGGGTTGCCAGTAAATTATTATGATATTAATTTGAAAAGATCCGTTCCGATTTTGTTACGTCACATCTTTTAGATGCTCCCCTTCCCCTATGTCACACTTTGTCACATTTTTGCAACCACCCCCCTACCCTTTTTCGTGTGACGTAGTATGTGAACGGTCCCTAAGAGATATGTCGGGATTCGTAAAAATGTGAATTAATCCCTTTTAGGCTGGACGCACACTGAAAGAGCAAAAACAGTTTCAGTCTAAAACGTTTTTAACTAAACATGACCATGTCTCTGTTTCAATAGCAATTTAATTATCAGAGCATACTCATTAGTCGCGTACGTTCAAGGCATTGAATTACTATTGAAATAGCAACATAGTCATGTTTAGTCAAAAACGTTTTTAACCTAAACTAGTTTAAACTAACCAGAGGTGTTGAATATAGCAGTAGTGAAAGTGGATTCGATATCTCATTAGACACACGAAATATATCGAAATTCGTGAAAACGTACACAGCTCCTTTACATCACCCTAGAGTTATGAAAAATTTGTACGAACACTTTTTTAAACTCTACGTCTAAAATATCAACTAATACAGTAGTACATTTGCGTACTAAGTTACAACTTTCTAGTATAAGCCGTTTCTGAAATATAATAGCTATCTCTATCAAATAGTTTATTTTCTTGGAGGCCCTTATGCACTTATATAAAGAGCACGCAGAAGTAAAATTAATTTGATACGATTCGGAAAGAACCCGTTTTGACCAATAATTTTTAATTCATTTTTTGTTAATAATAAAATATTGTCATCGCCTGAAATTAAAAAAAAAAAATGAAATTAAAAAAAAATTGAATATAAGAAAAATTAATTTTGTATTTTTACGTGTTAGAACTAGTATCTACCTAAACCCCAAGAAAGCAAAAAAATGCCAGTCTGCCAGCCGTAAACGAAACAATGCGTCGAAAACACTTGAAAGCTGGTATTGAAACATTCTAAGATCCATATCTCCTGAATGATTAATGTCAGACGGCTGAAACTTTGTAGTTCTCTTATCAGATACCAGCAGATTACAAACCTAAGGAGTAATTAGGCGGCTATTTGTAATGTTATTTTCTGGATTGTCAGTTGCATATTAATCTACACCGCATCTCAGCATTAAATTTGTTTCGGACTTCAACTCATAAAATAATAAAGTTCTATCCAAACTGTTGAGCGATTTTACTTTATTATTTATAATACTGTACTGATATGGATTTTTAAAAAAAAAAAATTTTTCTAATCTCAAATTTTTTCCCACGTATCGTGTAGTAGACACGAAAAAAACAATAAAAATTTTCAGTCCGTCTGTCCACCATACGCCGTAAGTCGACCACTCCACGCAAAATCGACTGAAGGCTCGTGGCACCTGACATTTTTTCTATGAATAGACTGGGAAGACCCCTTGAGGGTGTTGGTATTGAGGTGAGAGTGGGGGAGGATGAAAAGGAAAAGGATCTCACAGTATGACGTCAATTACGGTGCTTTCTCATTTGGTGAGAATACAGAGACAAAACTGCATCAATTCGTCCTCACTATGACGTTTTGGTGAGAAATTTCTCATTTCACTAGTTACAGAACTGAGCTACAGATATCGAACAACTTTTCACTTCCATGGGCTTTTTTAATAATCATTCCGTAATATGACCCAATCATGTAATTCGTATGTTACACCCAATTCAAACCGCTTCCTGAACTTTTTGATAAGTTTTCAGTCACATAGTAACCTACACCGCATCTCAGAATTGAACACGTTCCGAACTTCTACCGGAAAAATAATAAAAGTGCGCCCAGACTGTTGAGCGATTTCTTAACTCCGCATTGTTATACGTCACTTGTACTAAGTTTCAACTTACTATTATAGTCCGTTTCTGAAATATAATAACCCACCTTCCGTACTTTGCAACCTCTATCAATAAGTGTATCTTCTCAGATGCCCTTATATTTGCTCTTTATAGTAGTCGATTCTTAGCTTTCTACCATTTGTGGTTTTCAAGAAATAAAAATCAAAATTTATTCCTTTCCACCCCATCACACCGTCACCCGCATCCCTAAATTTTCTACTTTCTCGACCTTGCTGCTGTACAATTTCATATCTGGTACTGTTCTTTAGGTATTTTGTTTTTAACGACCATCCCCCGACCTTTGTGCTTCCCCTGACAAGTTTTACATTCACAAGACTTAACATGTTCTGCTATATACAGAAATAATATTTTATTTTCCTGATGTAATTGTTTCGAAAGAAATTGTACTCCAATTTTTTTTTAAAAATAAATAAAAACATTTTTTTAGATAGTACCGATCTATAGATCTTTTTCTTAACAAAAATGGTCTTACTAGTCCTAAATATTTCTTAAATATGTCGGCTCTTGTATCGCTACTCTACAAAACTATTTTTGAAGAATTTTATAACTTATTTTTTATTGTGTTAATAGTTATAAATTTAAATTATTTTACATGACCGGTTAAACCTAAAAAGTTGTTCTCAGTCTAATACAAGAGATTTTCCACGTCGATTAATAATGTTAACCTTAATATAGTGCAAAATGTAGCGTAGTGTGAACCATTTATTGCAATGTATCATTTATTACGATTTAGATCAATTATCGTTGTCTGCCCATAAACTATTCAGTCCACCCAGGAAGTAAGCACACCAAGTCTTCGTGAATCAATGAAAAATTAATAAATATGTCATTGTGTCCGTTATATGCACTACTAATTTTCAACAATGATATTTTAATTATTTGAAAATTAATAAAGCCGTCTGGCCCACCATAAACACAACATTGTCGCAGTGGCATTGTCTTTAGTAAGAATTCTTAAAGAGTAAGTATTAACTGTTACAACTATGTGACACAAAACTTAATTAATAATTCAAACCTGTGCAAATAGAGCTATAGAGTTCCAATACGAACGATATTTTTTCGGTTCTTCCTGCATGCCGGAACCTTGAATCACATGAATATTACAGGTATTGAATTTCGATATGTAGACAGATAGGTTATATGACAAAACTGGTCTGTAGCGATTTTATCGAAGTATGTTGGATTTATGGGGGTATGAAAGACCTATACTAGTTTCCATATCAACATTGCACTAACGTTTATTAATGGCAATATTGCAAACTCTACATAATTCCGAAAACTTTTTCCCCAAAGCAAATAAAAAAATGGCCAACAAACCAGTCTATCAAGTAAAAATAACTTGTATCATCCCGATCTGACTATGCTTAGACCTCCTGAAGAGTCGTATTTTGCTCAAGATTTTTTTTTGAAAATCGTGAATTTACCATCCGAAAATTACAACAAAAAAAACAACCTGGCATATAACCCATACGACAGAAAATCGATCGTACAAAATCCATAATATTATGAATGATCGCATTCAACTATCCTACACTTGTATTAGTCGTACCGAAATAAATATATTTCATAGTGGTCGCGGTACGAGGAAAAACAACCTACAAGAAAAGTTGATCTTAAGACATTTTCCTTCATACAATCAGCTACCTATACCATTTCTTCTGCAAGTTCGATTTAAAGTCTTTCGTTAAAAGACCCCCTCCTTACCTGTTGAAATCATTTTTTACACCTCATGGGTATAAAAAGCGAATGTAAGAGCACCATTCACACACAGTCCGGTAAAGTGTTTTTGTGAATTCAGACATCACATTATATTTATTGTGGATTATAACTAGAATTTACTAAATCTAGTTAAATTAATTTATTATATTAATAACAATCGTTAAAAAAAATCTAGAAAATAAAATTTAAAATGAAGAAGTGCATGTTAATTGTTATTGCCGTTTTTGGAGCCGGTATGTATTGTTTGTTTCGAGAATATTTAAAACATCACAGTTGCTGCCAATCATAATGGAGTTCGAATCAATTTAAAACCGATTTCAAAGATGGATTATTATTTAATATAACAAAAAATCGTTAATTGTGTGAAAAATAACTTAAAAGTGGAAAGTGTTTAAAACCAATCATCGCAAAAAAAAAACCCACCCAAACTGGATTATTGCATTAATTGGACTGAAAGCAAAAAAAAAAACCCGATTTATTGTTAAAAATTGCATTTTTCACAAAAGTTGCAATTCCTGGTTCAAAACTATGTTTTTCGTCGATACTCTGTGAAATCGGTTTTAAATAGATTTCGAAACTTCCCAGCAGAGTCACTACATTGCTATTTTTTCATACTATTGCCGCATTTGCTAATTATTGAAAAGCCGGAATATTTGTGCATCGAGTATTTCCTTCCGTTCCCGTTTAGATAGGAAAATTTGTCGGAAAATTATGAGAAAAATCACCGAGAGAGAGAGGAAAAAATATTATCAGATCGTGATCTTTGATTGAGTAATCAACTTGAATATCCGTTGGGTTTGTTTCTTCTACCAGATCGAATTGATTTTTTTCAACGCACATTTGTCTTATTCGGTGTCGATAAATTAGTGTAGTGTGTCGGAAGTAATCAAGTTACGTATTTTTTTCAATTTTTTCCTCGATTTCGTACAGAGAGATAATCTGATAGAAGTTTGTTGTAATAAACAGTAGATAATTGTGATGTGATCACTGATTAGTTACAAAACTGCGGTCATTGACAGCAATTTCTAATGCAAACGAATAGAAAATAACAACAAAGTGATTTTTATGCTAGCTTCGTTCCAATCGTCTATCAATAGTTTTATATATATTGCTTATAAAGGATAGGTATTTAATATCTCGATAGTCTATCACGATAGTTTACGTGTTGAATTTGAATAATTGTCGCATGTCTGCATATCATATCAAATATGAATGGCATTCTTCTGACATTGATGTTCTTTTTTATTGTTGTTCAAGTTTGTCATTTCTTCGCATATTCTTCTTGAGTTCTATACCCGACTCTTTGACTTATTTTTTTTTAATGTAAGTCGAGGTATGCTTTTTATTGCAATTATGAGAAGCGAAAAAAAAAAATATTTGAATTTGCATACAAATAATCGTCAAAGGTGTTATTTTCTTTGCCAGTTTTTTTCTTACCTGTCTTCAAACGGTGTGACTGAATTTCCATACAAACGATAATTGTATGACAATTTGTAGCGTACCGTAACTGCTCGTTGGAAATCATATTGCACACAAGCTTGTCATAGATTTGCACGACATGAATGCAGACAACGTTTTATTCAATTTAAATGCACTTCGTCAATATGAATAAAAGACATTGCACTTTATTCATTTTTATAATTTTTTTTTTTTGAGTTCAGTAGTTTGATTCTTGACCTTTTGCCATATTTTTTCCATATTTTTTACTATAATTTTTAAAAAGTGGGAACCACTAATAGTGAATTATATTTCGAATATTTAAAGAGTTCGGTTAATTTTTTATTACTTTTTCTTAACTTTTGAACATATAAAACATATGATATAATTCTGAATCAAAAAAAAATAAAAAAATTATCGAGCAGTATCCAGTTTTCACACATCACTACTGAGATGTCTAATTTCCAGATCACCACTGTTTGATTCAACGATTTTTATAAAGAACCTTAATGATCGACGTCATTCCTTGACCAACTCAAAGGCTGTAAATATTTATATTTGCCAACATTTCAAATATATGAAAAAAACTATATGTAGTAAAAAATGCGTGCGAAAAAGTATTAATTATTAAAAATTCATTCCACTGACGCCGGAAAACAACAAACATTTAATCAATACCTTATATAGTCAGAATTTGATAACCATGGTTAAATTTTATAGATGCATAATGTTTTGCCCAAAGAATGGATTATTCCTTAATTTAAAGAATATCGTTATCAAAACTTATATCAAAAACTTACTCTAATTTATTGGAGTAAACGTAAATATTTTCAGTTTGCGAATTAATTTCCTTATAGAGTATTGAGAATTAGACGAACTTTAAGGAAGAGTTCCCTTATAGTTGCTTGTAAGAATTCTAGATACTCTGATTTCTTGCACTATAAATAAACATTTCAATTCGAAGAGAATCCAAGATAAATGAATAGTTGAAAAATATTTTTTTAAGCCTTGACCTACGAACAAAAATTGGTGCTAAAAATTTGGATGATTTTAAACAATAATCTCTTCCGAATCCGAAGTGTTTTCCACTGAATTGCAAGGTTTTTTCCGTCCAAATCTACAAATATTGAATTATATAAAAAAATATTGGAAAAGATTTTTTTTTATTTCTTATAAAATTAATTCATAATATGTGTACAATTTTTCTTAATATAATTAGGATACACTACTCCCCCTTATAAGAAAAAACCTTGTGAATGAATTCAAATCCTTTTAAGCAGACTAAATGGAATACTATACCTTCGATTGCCCTTTTAAACGTACAATAACAGTTCAAACAATATTCAAAATAGTTAAAATTGTTAATCAATTCGATTTGCAATAAAACCCAATTCAGATCATAATCAAACAAATTATGAATCAAAATAAACTTGAATAAAATGTTTGGACTTAATCTTATAAAATACATAATTTTATTAACATCTCAATGCAAGGCGGCTTACTTAAGCCTTTATTCAAAGACCTTGCTATTCAAATAAATGATTGAATAAATCATATTTTCTCTGATGAATTTTTTTCCACCGAAAAGAAATCATTGAATTCAGTTCAATGTCATCACGAAAGTAGAAACACCATAAAATGCCTAGGTATTATGACTAGCATATCCTGCATCCTGTTTTAGTTGATGAAATTTATAAATTCATATGATCAAATGCATGTCAAATAACTTGCATACAGTAATTATGTGTTTCTTTTCAAATAATCGACCGATGACATTGAAACCGTGAAAAACTCTTATGATTTGTAAGTTTAATGGTTAATTGCATTTTCCTGCTTTTTCCTTTTTTTCTGTATTCGAAAAATATAAGAAATACAAAGTATGCACAAAAGAACTATCGATAATAATGATATTTGAAAATTTCCATTTTGAAATTTAATTCGTGTTGCTTTCACGATTATCGTCACCATTGCCTGGATGCAGTTGATTATTATCTGAACTAGGCTCGGAATAATATAGATACAAATAATATCTGTATATTTTGTAGGCTTTTGAATCAATGTTGCATGTCGAGATTGTTACAACGATAAACATCTATATTGGCTCGCACAAATTCATAAGCTGAAACGGTGGTAGTTTTAGTTGTTGTTATTATCATTGTTGTTGCTTCAGTTAATTTCCATTAGCTATTTTATTGCATTTTTCCCATTGTTGATGTATTTGAGGAAAATTTCACTTGATGATTATAGAGATATTAACTATTTTGTTTATGGAGCTTTAGCGTTGAAATTGAAATCGATCAGTAGAATGTATTATTAGATATTAGGCTTGTTTTGAAATAAATCATATTGTTTGCGATATCGACAGATTCAAATCAATAGCAAAAATAGTTACTAATAATAGAAGCCATCCTGAATCAAACATCAAATGATTTTAAGTTTTAACAAGACAATAGTTCAGGCCTCAGACCTACAAAACAATTTTGTGAACACATATCTAAAGGTAAACGAATTGTTATTCTTAGAAAAACTATAGTTGTAGTGTTCTATCCAGTACAAAGATACTATTTTTTTCCCTCATTGTTTACTATTAATAGTAGTGTGGGGCTAAAGGAGTGAAACAGTTCTCAGTCAGATACTAAAATTTTGTGATTTTGATACACTTTTTACTGTCAGACATAAAATTTCCATTTTGTGGTGGGTGGCAATATCGCAGTATCCATATTTAAATTCACTTTTGAAATTGGCTACATTTCAAAAATCGGGATAAGGCAATGAAAATGGGAGAAATTCAGTTTGTCATCTTTTTTATCTAGTCGTCAGTAAACTATTATCTAAAAATCAGTAAATTTTTCCATACCCCTTTTTCCCAATAAAATTTTTAATATCCAAATTCAATCAAACAAAAAAAAATATTTGACTGTAATGGACTCAGATATGCTTAAACGTATGACACCTTTTGAAAACTTTGAGTCCAATTTTGTGATCGTCAAAATTCAGTTTTGTCAAATTATTTTATTGACCCTAAACAATTGCAATGTATTTTCTTTAACACTGTTTGCTATCAAATATTTGCCAGATTGGTGTGCACTTGGCAAATTTTCGTTTTTGCCAATTATTCCCGCATTTGCACAACCAAAATTGAACAGCTGATTTTTGTCCAAATAATTGGCAGCATGTTTGCGAAAATATTTTGTTTGTCCATATTTTACTAAATTTGTTGTCCAATCTTTGTAATGAATTAATTGACAGTCTGGCCTAGACTCTAGTATAAGCTTGAGGCTCTTATGGTATCATTTACATAACTTGTTATTTTTTTGTCAATATTTGGGTATGCTGATAAACGCATATTTTTATAGGATTAGCTATCATCGATTAAGAATTAAAATTATAAAATTAATATTATTTAAGAGTTAATGGTAATTATTTTCATCAAATCAAGTCCTACTCCACGTTCAAGCAAGTCTACCAAGCAGCTAAAATTTGTAAGAAAAGTTCGTCCTAAATTCCTTCTTTTTCTTCCATAAGGTGCTACCTTTCACACCTAATCGTTTTCCGCCATACACAAAACAAAATAAGTCCATCAACATCCAACATAAATTTTCCAACATAACGTATCCGATCGATAACAAAACATAATAGAATTTATCTAAATAAAAGATATGTAAAATTTTTGCATTGTTTCATGATTATACATACACCGTTTATCTATCCACATGTCGGAAAGTACCTGCATAATTACAGGTACACTGTAACTACGTAAGAAAAAAAACTTTTGATTTCTATCAGAATTTATGCAATACAATAAAAATACAATAGAAAATGAAAATTTTTGTGGGCCAAAAGAAACAAGAAGCTCTATTGAAAGGAAAATTAAATGAAAATAGAAAAAAAAATGTTTTTACCACAGTGGAATTCATGAGTTCAGTTTAACGTAAAATTAAAACGAAGTTGAAAATTTGAAAGTTATCTGAAAAATAAAAAAAACAAACAGAGCTAGACTAAGTGCAGTGGGAGTTCAGCCACGTTTGTATACGTACCTATAGGTTGTTCTACACCTGAATTCCCGCACAGTTGTATCAAAGTTAACAACATTATGATATTATTGCAATAGGTTTAGTCATGACCCGTTCGTTACTCCTATTTCCAACCATACGACTTCAGATCTACATACCTAATAATATGTTACGTACGTTTTATATGCGCGTATAAGACAAACATACTTAAGCCAATCTACTTCACATTTTGAATAGATGCATAGATACAACTATCTAACGGGCTGCAGGAGAAAATGCCATAAATTCCTTTCTTTTCGTCTGTAATTCGCAGACAATTTGGTTACTTGTTGCTGCACTATACATCGTTACTAAAATGTTTTTAGCTTTTATTCACGATTTTTCTCCTATATGTTTATAATGTTAACGATTCGGGTTTGTTGTCTGTGTTTAAATATTTTCCGAGATGAGAACAAAAAGGCACGGAAATTGTATCAAAATCAGCAAACTGGAGTGCAT
Source organism: Beris chalybata (assembly GCA_949128065.1). Lineage (NCBI taxonomy): Eukaryota > Metazoa > Arthropoda > Insecta > Diptera > Stratiomyidae > Beris > Beris chalybata. Next base: position 96,884,717 of record OX421896.1, read on the forward strand.
TTTTGACGGTTTGTTTGCTTGTTTCATCACATTCTTTCAAATTATATTAAAATATTTTCCGCTTAAATCCACGAATTTAAAGTTTTATGCTCTGACGCTTCAGCTATTGTATTTTAAGCAAATCTCAAGTTTTAAACTATTCTAAAAAGTTAGACAGCTTCGGGTAGTTGAGTTTCCGATTTAGACAGGATTTTCCCGCATATAATTCCAATTTGATATAGTATGGTTAAGAAATAATTGTTTATGGTTCATATTTGGATTGTTTGAAACAGCGATACAACAACAACACAACGGAATTAATTTAATTCAATAGCTTCACCCCAGCTGTTTGTTTTCTTTGCGTTCACGTGGTCGGTTTGATGTGGTTTTGAAATAATTTAATTAAAAAACCATAGCTCGATGCAATTTAAAATGGCTGCATTCATTACATTGTTGTTTAACGTTTTACCTCATTAAATGTATGGGAATAAATTTCAAATGAATTTCGTTTTAAACAAAACGATCGACAATTATATCACAATTTTATAATGCAGATTTCATGTGAAAAAAGAAAGTCTGCATACAAATTGGAACAATTCATTGAAATCCCAGCCTTAAATTATCCCATATAATACAAAACTAATGATTTTACTGATTCACCCTTTTGAATTCGAAAGTAGTTTTGAAAGAAAAAAGAAATTTATTCGAACATCACATAAGTACATATTATTTTTAATTTCAATATGATGGTTGGTGCAGAAGACACATAACTTTCACCAAGGGTGACCACTCTAGGTCCCATCCATATGGGCAGTATGGTCTAGGTTCATTCCGACCTTCTTCGGTTCTGCCCTCTTCTTTTCCATCAACTCGTTAACGTTCAAGCCAATTGGAAAAAATATATCTTAATCTAATGGTAATAAAACAATTAATTTGTTGATAATTACTTTTTCTATAGATACATTGCATGAATCGGAAAGGTTGGTATAGAGGTCGTTTCCGAACACTTTGCTTCGTCGACGTCTACGTCTATGTTGACGACATAGCATAGCATTGCATTTTTACGTTTGCTGAGATTGACTGATAGGTCAGTTCATTCGTAAAAATAGTCAAGACACGAACCGAAAAGGAATTGAAACACAGCTTTGCTACATCTGACGTCATTAACTGTTATAACTAGACGTAGACGAAGCATGGTATTCGGAAACGACCTAAGTTGTAGTAGTCGGAAGTTTATAAAAAAAAAACAATTTCTTTTTACTTGACGGACATCTGTCATATGCTTAACACTGCATTGATGATAAATACTGCAAAATGAGAATATGCCCCTCATGTGAAACTTGCTTTAAACGATTTTTATTAAAATAAATTCGTTTCGAATTGGTTGCTTCGTCTAAGTCTACCTCTCGTTATAAAAATTTTTAATCTCAGGCACACAAGACTTCTGTCCGAACTTAATTTCAGTTGGTGTCTTGGATTACCTTGACTTTTTTAACGGAACTGAAGAAGTCAATGAGAAAGTCGATCGAATATTTTCGGTGATGAAAAGATACAATTTTAATTTTTCTGCTGCAAACGTGGAGAACACATAAATTTAAAATTAAATTAGAGGTTCATTGATGGGTACGGGGTAGGGTATGCCGTACCTTCCCACGTACTCCCACGTGTAGGACAATTTCCGTATTAAAATAAATGGAATTTTCCAAAATCTAACAAAGATTTGCATTTCCACTTTGATTTTGACTCCCATGAAGTAAGAAGCTGACTATTTCTTCACGGTTTACAACCAAAACTAAACCAGTTTTGAAATTTGTCCTTAAGCCAGTTTATCACCACCGGAACTGGGTTGAACCTGAATTAACGAGTGAATGGCAGTAAGTTTTATTTTAGAACTGATTGGTTAAAATCAATGTAAGATGTAGAAATGAACCAATGTAGCGATATAAAATTTCATAATTGTTACAATGTAATTGTTGATCAACTTAAGAAAGGTATGTGACAATGGTTAGTTTGATTCGATAACTTTGTATCCAGATATCAAATAGAGCTCGATTAAGTTAAATCAGTTTTGTAACGAGTTATGCTTGTTCCGTGATAAACTCGTAACACACTGACTTATTAAGCCTTTAATTGCACTTTACAAGTTTATACATTGTAGCATCTCAGGTATAAGCATTGCACCTACGTGAGGACAAGATAGACGTATGCATGCCTATTTACAAATTCGATTTTTTATTGATTTACAAACTCGATTTTTTATTCATTTCCAAACTGAATTTTATCAATTCTAATCTAAACTCGTTCTAAAGTAATGGAAATGATTCGGAAAATGTTTAATTTAAAAATGTTAGTTTTTAAACTTTTAATTAAAAAAATCAAAATATGAAAGAAAAAAATCAAGAATTCGTTAGACAATTTTCTTTGCACAATATTGACATTAAATATTTCAATAAAATTCTTTCAACGTTCGCTCGGTAAACTTTCTAAAGAAAATGTCATTTAAAATTCTTCGAGCAACTATCGCATTCCTTTAACTCCAACAAAACTTATTAAAATCCACTTAGTAAATCAAATGCCTTTTGCACAGTTATGAAATAGTATCAAGCCTAGGTTTGAAATTACCAGGAAAAAAAACACACATCACATACACGATAATATGTTGTAACAAATTTGAAAATTTTGCACAAGCCTACACAGAATATAAACGACAAAAATTAATGATAATTTATGCACGCATGAAGAAAATTGCTAAAGGTCATAGCACACACATTGCACTCTTACAAAACATTGGAATGTTCGTTGACGATGCGAAGATTATAGATGTGTCTTCAAATTGCCGGTTTTTTACCTGTAGTGCAAGTTGACGTGTTTCGATTGTAAAAATTTCGTAATCAAAATTTTTCGTCGAATGAAAAGCACCCACTCGAAAATTTGTTATATTGTTCATTACCTAATAGTAACTTATGACCAAAAATCAATTTTAAGAGACTCTGAAGATTGAAAAAAAGAAAGAAAAGAAAACCTCCAGGTTGTGTTTTTTCTAAAGCATATGGTGCTGTGTATCCATTACGCTTCAGGTGTTTACGTACCTGTCTTGTGTTAAGCCCAAGTACCCCAACATTTTCTCTTTTTTTCTTTATGTAATAATTTGATTTTTGTGAACAAGTTTATCCCGGCTTGCCAAGATTGTTCCATATTTAGAAACTAATCCCATAAAATAGTAGTTGATACCGTGAAGTACACCAGAGCAGTTGTACAGTAACCAAAGTATAGAAGACAGCAATTATCTACTTAGTCTTGTTGGTTTTTTTTTTTTTTAATTTTTACCCACCTTGTGAAGGTATAAAAGCTTGACCACAAAAAAAAGACTGGATAAAAAGTCCATTAAGAAAACTTACGAGATATAAAACAGTGCTACTGCCACACCTTTACCTGGCCTGATGTAACAACAGCTTAAAACCGCGTCAGTTTGTTTATACTTTCGTTTCGGAGCACCAGTGTATTACTATGTCGCACTTAGGAAAATGCATTATAAGAGTATTGTACTACGGGGACCTACGTGTAATTCACAATATTACCGCCGGTGAAATATAGCCGCTTGATATACATCTCAGCTCGCTGTAGGTATACTATAGGTATAAATTTTGTACTTTCACTTTCTTTAATTTAATGTAAGATACATACCCTGGGTAGGTCGATATCGCGAGCGTTTTGTGATGGTTTCGATGTATGTTACTGCATAAACCAGAAATTTCTTCTCGTTTTCAATACTGATGTAATATAATTGCGGCCTTAAAATTAATCGGACATATTTTTACATTAATTAAATACAATTGAATTATTTAATTATAATTTCTTGCTTGCGAAATTCGACTGGATAAAGATGCTCCATAAATACGAAATGGTAAATTTTTTATCTGACTACAAAAAATAGCAGTTTATACTATTTGATTTAAACAATGATACGTACAATTAATTCAGATACTATGCATCTAAGGCATCATCTCAGTTTTGATATAACGGCGCCCAGTAGGGCTCGGAAAAAAATTAAATTACCTTCAAATTATCATCGACTGATACACGTTGAATTATTCAACGGTTTTTCCGTCTAAATAACAAATTTCTTTGGCTTTCTCCTACACTCAAATGTCATTCGCCCTGATTTATAAATCTATAAAATACCGAACGCACGAGATGGATTCCAAATCATAAATCAAATGCGTGAGCAGTATATACTCTAACCATATGCGGTTAAAAACTAGGATAAAAGTCGATGTAACGTAACCTTGTCAAGCTGAATTATTAATAGTAGGTAAGAGCATTAATCTGTAGGCTTTTTAAATCTAATAGTCGGATTAAGTATTTTATTTGAATTTTTTGAGACAGTCTGGTGTTGGGTATTTTGTTGGAATTTGTGGTGAATTGCAGTCTTTGCGATACTAAGAGTGTAGAATTTCGGTAAGTTGCGGTCTATAGGCTAATTATGATATTTACTACAGGTTTTTTTTTTTTTTTTAAATGTAGGTTATAGCTTGTTTGACAATATTAGAGCATGAAAAAAAGAGTTCAGTGTGCAGAAAAACTAGTTTTTATATTTCAATAAAAGTTTTAAGCATTTTTGGACGAAGATCTCAAGTGATTGAAAAAAAAATGAAGCAGCAATTACTTTACGTTATTTTTAGATGATATTTGGTTTATTTTTTTTTATCTAGATACTACTACTCAGCTTATGCTGATTTCAACTCATAGACCCTATTTTCTATGGAACTGCCTTTTTGTAACGTTCATTTAATATCTTTTGGTCTCAATTTAAGTTTTCTAGTTATTTTTCGACAAGTTTCTAAATGTTTATATTTTATGTATTTTTTCGAAATACCCAGTCAATTTTTTATTTTCCTATGTTTGCTATTCTTCACTTAGTTTTTCGTATTGTGCTCGATTTAAAAATGTTTTTAACTGACCTTAAGAATTTTACATTTCTGGACGAATTCACATTATTGTTTTAAAAAGTTACTGACCTTTTCTTCTTACTATAAATATTTTTACGCAATTTGTGTCAAATTCACTTTCGTAATCTTGAAATGTTTCATTTTTACAACTCTTTTATTCCTTTTTTCCTTTTTATCTCATTTAGACTGAATTTTAACATTATTTAATTCGTTTTCTAGCCTTTTTATTCACTTTTCTAAACTTTTGACATTTTTGTATTTATGCTGATTTGTAGCATTCCGAACTAGATTTTCAAACTATACCTATCCAAATCTCTTAGGATAAGACATGGATACACTGCTTGTATACAAATTACTTTATTGCAATCATTATATGCGATACAAGATAGCATGATACACACATGTTATACTTTGACATTTAGCAAAGAAAAATTTCGAAATCGTAGCTTCGACTGCTAGCTCTTCGTGCCTATGATGTTCCGTCGAAAAGCACTTTCATTGCAAATACAAGAATGTACTAAGTGGACCATCACATCACACACAAAAAGTAAAACACCCTCAAACAATTTTAGCTGATGGAAGAATATAAAAATCCGCAACTGTCATTCAATTCAAATTACAGTTGATTTTAGTAACAGATGGCACTGATGACAGTTAAAAAAAGGCTATGTCAACTAAAATTATCCATTTTATATACAAGGAATGAGGTTGGATATTACGTTAATATTAATTGGAACCACTTAATGCGAAATTTAATAATAAAAAAATGAAAGGATGCGTCTTACAAATTGTCTAAGGTCATCAAAAGAGCATGTCATTGAACACATCAAAAAGATCTACATGAACAATTAATTATTTAAAACCATTTTACACCGTATTTTCTCCATTATTCATTATGAATTGCATCGAACTCGAAGAATGCAAAGAATTATAATGTCGACTGTTATGCATGTTTTCCGTGAATATCAATTTTAAGAAAGTAAAAGTTGTTTAACTTCATCATAATGCAATTCATTAAGGTCACTGAATTACTATCCCGACTGAATACCGTCTTCCTGGAATTCATTTAATAATTTCCGTCCAAGGTAACGAAAATAACGTGACAAAACGCATCTGATATTGTTGTAATTTATAATGCATGTTTCGGCTATACAACTCCATTTCCAGTTCAATAAATTCTTAAAATAAAGCCAAAAAACCGTATTAAGTATCAACATTTTAATATTGAAGATCATGTAACGATCGTCATTCAAGGTAAGCGGAAATCCAAAAAACATTCAAGTTGTAAACAAGTTCATTGGGTGGATAATCAAAGTGCAAATGTATAGCATATGAGTAATTCAAGGCATACAACTACCGGATGTCATAAATTCAGTAGAAAATGCAACAAAATACTGACTCCTACGAGCATAGTTCATGGTGAAAAAAATTCCTACCACTCGGCACACCTTAAGAAAAAAAGTCGTGAAAGGCATCCAGATTGATCATCACCTGTTTGAGCAAAAAACCGACGAGATCAATTTCGTTTTCAACAAGACTGTTTCAATCTCGCTTTACCCACAATCGAATTTTCTTTTTGGCGAAAATTGCAACATTTTTCAAAAATTGCCTTTTTGTAATAAACAAACAATTATTGTTTTGGCCGATTTTATTGCATACATAACACCATATATGGTAGAGCTTGTGTTTATCAACCTATGCTGAAAGTGCCGAATATGTAATCACCCGGAAAACATGTTTAACAACTTTTTCACCTTTTTTCGCGATCGCTATAATAATAGCACTTAAAACTGCTTGATTGTTTTTATGTAAACTATAAATAATAGAACGCCAACTTAACTGGTTTTTGAGTGAGTTTTTGCAATTTGATTGAGTGATAATTCTACTGATCATACATCTTAGCCATTTTTTCAACAAACTCCTTATTTCAAATGTAAGATTATTCACGATCGTGCTAAAAATAGTTTTATTGCTTGCCAATAATTACCCTATCTGAAAGCGTTTTTTGTTGTATTATAACATGGCGCTACCGTTCACCACTGTGTTTCACTGTTGAGTGATTTTCAAGCATTTCAATAATTGGGTCAGTGAGAAATGGTAGCGATCGGATTATTGTAAGGTCTACGATGTGGTTAATAATTTATACGGTACGATATCGGTTATTACTATTTTAATTTAGTTGATTATAAGACGATTCTGGATAATTTGCGGTGCACGAATACGTGGTTACAATTTGATGCGTTTCTACATTTGAAGATCGTGAGACCGACTTTTCATATGAGATGTGTAATTTCGAAAAAAAAGTCATCGAACTCCATCTACTGTTGGCGGTTATTAAGATGTTTATTAGGAATCGAATATTTTGGTTGAATTTACAGTAAGCTGTCAAATTGCCAAAAAATTAAAAAATGAGTTAGGTCCTTAAGGAAGATTTCAAAATATTTTCTTAAAAAAGTCATCGAACCCAATCAAGTCTTGGTGGTTATTAAGATGTTTAGATGTTAGGAATTTAAAGGTTGACTTTACAGAACCATGTCAAAATTGACAAAATTGTTAAAAATTTGAAAATTGAGATAGGTCCTTTACGAAAGTTTCAAAACATTTTGTTTTAAATTGTCATTAAGGGGTTAGTAGTGACGAAGTATTTGTGCAGCTTCGGTTTTTAAATATTTTTTTTTTAATACTTTCACTTAATAAAAAAATTAATCGCTTTTTTTCTTGATTATTTTTCAGCTGTTGCCCAAGAGAACTTCAAATGCCCCGATGATTTCGGCTTCTATCCACACGATAGCTCATGTGATAAATACTGGAAATGCGATAATGGCGTATCCGAATTGAAAACCTGCGGCAATGGATTGGCTTTTGATGCCGGCGATTCGAAATTCTTAACAGAAAACTGTGATTACTTGCACAACGTTGATTGCGGTGATCGTTCACAATTGGGTAAGTTGTTACATAGATTAGATAGTTGTTAAAGAAAGAGTGAGGTTTCGATATAGGAAGGAGAATCTAAAGATAGTCATAGGATTCTGCAGTGCCCGCTGGAATCCTGATGACGGTAGAAGGCTGCAACAACGTTTTTTCAAAAGCTGGAGTCTCTAACTTATAGTTGTTAGTGCATAAATTTAATCGCTTCCAAGAATCTTTTGATTTTTTAACCTACGACTAATTCCAATACCAATACCTGATAAATCGACATATTTTGCTCCAGATAGTAAGATTGGAAATAGGGGTTGGTATGGTTAACCTCTGTCACTGCAGTCACAGTTGTGGGACCAGTGGATGGCACTTTGCGACTTTTGCCATATTAGGATGTTGATTCTGGGTGTACTTAATGGCATCAAACAGAATGGGTATGGTCCCATGAAATCAGCCCCAAAGTAAGACCTAATTATATGACGGAATAAAAAATATTCCATATTTTTCAATTTTTTTTTGCGAAAAATAGTCTGTGTCCCCACGGAGGAATACAGTTCAGTTTAGGCTGACGAGTAATAGAAGAAAGGGTACTAACCTTAAAAAAAAAATTCCCAACTAATTCTTGTTATATTTCTCCCACAGAACCAGCTATTTCCACCCCACATTGTACCCGCCTGTACGGTATCTTCGCCGATGAAGGTAAATGCGATGTCTTCTGGAACTGCTGGAACGGTGAAGCTTCCAGATACCAATGCTCTCCCGGTCTTGCTTACGATCGTGAAGCCCGTGTTTGTATGTGGGCCGATCAAGTACCAGAATGCCGAAATGAAGGTATGACACGAAAATCTGCAACTTTATAATCTTATAGGAAAATACTAACCAAATTTTCTTTAAAAATTTTACAGAAGTTGCCAACGGATTTGCATGCCCACCTGCCGGTGAACTCTCAAATGCCGGTTCCTTCTCACGACATGCCCATCCTGAAGATTGCCGTAAATACTACATTTGCTTGGAAGGAGTTGCCCGCGAATATGGTTGTCCAATCGGAACCGTTTTCAAAATTGGAGACACTGATGGTTCAGGAAACTGCGAAGATCCAGAAGATGTTCCCGGATGGTAAGTTCTCGAATGTTTCTTTTTCCCGAAATTTTTAAATGTTTGTTTGTACACGTACACAATCTTTTTGTGTTTCTTTGCATGACACTATCCAAACTTTAATGTCTTTTTAAACACACACACACAATATGACACACATACTTTCTATCCTATTTTCACTTACTTTCAAATTTTCACTTTATTTTGTTGCTAACAGAATTTTTTAGTTGTTTAAAGGAACAAAAAACTAAATGACATTTTGTGATTATTTAGTTATTAATTAAAATAGAATCGAAACGAATTGGAATAGCATGTAAAAATTAGACCATATAATTTTCATTTGAAAATTGAATCAAGTCTGAGAAAGTACTGCCGATAGGGTTGCAGGGACTTTTTTTTTTAAATTTGATTTAAATTTATGCAGATAGCATAATTTGTAAAAATCACTAGTTGAATTGTTAAAAATGTTCCGGACTTAGTTTTGATGAATGCATGATTTGAATACGAATGCATGAAACGTTCGTATCAAACGATTCAATTTTCATCTCTCAAAACATACAAACAACGCATTTTCGATGTTTAGTGTAACAAAAACCCAAAAATTGAAAAAACTAAACACAATACCCCACCCTCCCATACCTACTCTCCCACAAAACACAACAACATATCAACAATACCAATAACATAACCAAAAAACATCTTATACAATAAAAAAAATATTACAGTGAAGACTACTACGGCGATTTGGACTTGAAGAGCATTCGTAAAAGCGAACTTTTAGCCGGACTTCAAAACAATGGAGAGGCACGTCAAGGTGCTCCCAAACCAAATCTGAAGCCCAGACCAGCCCAAAACAAGGACGCGTAATTTAATAATTTAAAAACTACAAAAGCCAATAAATAAGTTCTTCTTCTAAAAAAACCCAACAAAAACAAACAAAAGAATATATTTCTTAAATCTTCCTCTTCAAATTATTATTATTTTTTTCTTCTTTGAAAAATACCAGAAAGTTGTTAAATGTTTATATAAAATTAAGAAAAAAAAACGAAAAAAATACAAAAGAATTATAATTTCAAAACATACAAAAACCATTTGCTCGGTGTAAATTAAATAGAAACAAAACATCTTAAACACAAAAATACAAAAATTTTGTCTAAAAATAACTTATAAATTTATTACAAAAACTTAAAGTATCAAAAAACAATTTATTTACAAAACTGAGAGACTGCTTTTAAGATTAGGAGCTATATATGATTAATTTTAGTGAAAATTTTATACTAGAGGTGAAAAAAGAAAATAATAAACCAAACAAAAAAAAAATTCACAAAATATCAAACAAAAACCATCACCTTTTTTATTACAAACTTCCACAATTTTCTACACATTTTCACAATAGTCGCAATCCGTTGAAATCTCCGAACTAACAATATCGCAACAAAGTCGCTGTTTTTGCTCCGATAAAGAAATTAAAAACCTCATAATATTCTCACTAAAATTCATTATAAGCGGATTTTTTTTTAAAATAACAAAAAATACAAAAAATAAATTCAAGCAAAATCAAACCATTTTGTAAAAAAAAACAAGAAGTATATAAAATGTAAATACATAAAAAAAGAACCATATCGAAAATATACTCTACTTTATTGTTAGAATTTTATAATCAGTTAATTATGGAAAAAATTGAACAAGCGATGACAATGACGCCTAAAAAGCGTAGCAAATTAAAAGTCATGAATTAAATAAAAAAGAAAAATACAATAAAAAAAACAAATAAAATTACAATAAAACACATCTCTTTTTTATTAATTTTATTGTTGTAACCTAACACTCAAGGCCACACCATTTTTTTCAATAATATTGTTATTTTACAATAGCCACTTATGTAACACACAAAATTAACTTGAATTTAAAGAGGAATTGTGTGTAAAACAGTAAAAGATAATACTACCACAGGTATATTTAATATTTCTTTTTATAACTACTATTTTTTATTTCACTAAATAACTTTGTCTTTAATTTCGTCTCACTGTCTCTAATATTTCGTAATCATTTTATTTATTTACTTCTTCTCTTTAGCAGAATAAAAAAAATTTCACTTCTTCTTCGTAGGTTCCGTTGTGGCACTTAATATTTTGTTTCAGCTTAAAATATTATTGAAATAATTTTCAGTTATAGTATAAACAATAAAATAATCATAGAGATCGGTGGTGATATAAAAAAAACTGGAAATTATTTTGATAGTAGTTTTTTTTGAATCTCTAAAAATTTTGTTTTTAATTTAATTGTTTCTTTTTATTTGTACTTATGAATATTTTTAGCGAAGATTACTACGGTGATGTTGATATAAAACAATTGAAAAAGCAAGGATTTTAAGTGAAGGATATATTTTGTGTGTACAAAGACTGATTGAGTGGGCATCTTAAGAAATATATCAGGCGAACAATAATAGGAAGTTATCGAGCAGTTTTATCGACTACAGATATGAGATGTTGATGATAACTATTAAATCCAGTGTAAATAATATCCAAAAAACAGTGAAAATAAGAAAACAACGAATAATGTAAATTGTTATATTATTTAACTATTATAATTTATATAATAAGAAAAAGAGACTTTTTATTTTATTAGATATAATTATCGAATGTAGTATACGATTTGGAATACAGGATTGGTGCTATATTTTCTTACGGCCTTCGAAATAACATCGGGAGTCACCCATTTATGTGATTGCACCCCTAAGATGAGAGCAGATAAACTGATATGGGACTTAGAGTGGAAGTTTTCGACTAAGGACCTCTACACAGGGGACTGGCATAGATGGAGGTTACTCAACAATTTTTCCTGAAAACACCGACTACCTCCTAACTCCTAGTTACGGTTTTGACAAAAATTTCCTAGCAACCATCCCAACCCGTCTAGAATGGGAAAGGGATTCGATAAGGACGGAAGAGTCCGCGCACATATACACGGACGGCTCCAAAACTGATGGAGTGGTAGAGGGGGGGGGTTTCTCTGATATGCTTCACATTAGCAGCTCCTTCCGCCTTCCGGACCACTGTAGTACCAGGCGAAGCTTATGGCGATCATGATGGCCTTGTCCTAGCTGATGTGTAAGTGATACATATATATACTAGGGATGTTAGCATTTTCACAGAGAGCCAAGCGGCAATAAAATCCTTGGAACCGGCCTCGACAACATCATCTGCCGTAGAATGTAGATCATCTTTTGAGGAGATGGCTGTACAGTTCAATATTAATTTTTTCTGGGTGCCAGGACACAGGTATATTCCGACGAACTCGCTCGGCGCGATTACACCCTTGTGATTATGCCGCAACATCGCAATCTGGGTATACCTCTCTCTACATGTAAACTGCTACTTGGATTGGGATCAATTGAGAAAACCAATTCACGATGGGCAGATGGTTCTACATGTCACACTGCGAGTCAGATCTGACCGAAGTTGAATCTAAAACGCTCTAAAAGGCTGACTTTGCTCAAAGGGCAAGTATCAGCACCACAGCCGGTGTCCTGAACGGCGTCCTCTCAAACGACTTCTGTAGAAGCTACTTGGATGATGAGGTAGAGAAGACAGTCCTTCACCCTCTCTGTATCTGTCCAGCTCTATTAGCTTTGGCTCATCTTGGATCTATTGGCCCAGGATTATATGGTGAAGCCCACAACACCGACTTCGACTTCGATAAAGTAGGTAAATGGCCTGCGACTGCAGCAAGGTAGGCAAAATCATGTATTTAGTTGAGAACAATCAAATTTAGGCAATTTCGGCTTTCCTCTCCCGAACATCACAATAATATGCTACTAGGCTCAGGAGTCGCCAGAAGATGAATGAATAAGTTACTAAGGTAGTCTTTTCTTCCACAGCATTGAGGATTTGAGGTTGATAGGTCATAACCAACTGGTCAGGTTCTGCAGGGATTTGGAGTGTTTTTGAGGGGTATGAGCGGCGCACGAAGTTTCAAAGGGATCACAAAATGTGCCCATATAGTACCTAATGAGCGTGGCGGTTCTTAGCCCTGCACCCCTTCCTAAACTGAACAGAACTGTGCGTGAAGGTGGACAAGTCTTACGAATAGTGACTAAGAGTGTGTTACTATATTAACAACAAAATTCTAGACAAAATCCAAGGTACTCTGACATTTTGGAGCACTCCAGGAATGTTGTTGCTAAGTCATGCACAGAAAGGGAAAGGCCTTGGACTTTGATAAAATACCAAGATGTTTCGAATCATAAATTGCAATATTAAGATGTCCTGCCTCCTGTTTAGGTGGCTGTCAATTTTTACGCCGAGCAAGTAACGTGAAACGTCATAGTAAAGGAGGACGACGACATCACCATCCCACATACCATACCAAGTACCTTGAAGTCAAATGAATTAAAAAGACCACGTATGGTATTTTAAGTCCTGCAAAATTAAGAAAATAGCTACAGTTCGATTCAAAACCCCAGTGGTTCTAGCATGAAACCAAATATTGGGAAATGGGGGGACTCTAGTAGAAGGGTTGTTTAGAATATCTAGCGAAAATTGTCGTCAAATGGTTTTCTTTTTAACAGAATTAGGGATATAATTTTTTTCTTCAAAGTAATACCAAATAAAATTTTGATTGATTTCTTGGCTTAGCTTGAGTTCTTTCGAAACCACGGACGAAGTCAAGGACAGAGTAGACCTAACATTTTTTTAATGAGTAAACTGTATTTTATCCAACTCCTTTCTTCAATTTCGTCGAAAGTAACTTGACCATCTATCTCCCTTTCAGACCTTATCCACATTAAAGTTTACATTTCTGTAATAAATCAACAAAATATTATCTGAAGTATAAAACTAAGGTAAAATTGTGCGTGCAGCACATGTCTGCCAAATAATCAGCTCGGTAACATATCTCAAGTTTAAATAAAATGAGTGGGAAACAAAATGTTGATAGCGTGTGTAGGATGATAAGAATCGTGAAAGTTGTCCATCACTTAGCCGGTCTACTTTCACTACACCATAATGTTTTATGTCGAGTGGTAAAAAAATTTGTCATATTTCGTAAGGGGCGGAATATTATGAAAATTAGGTTAATGTTTTTCGGGTTTAGTGCCAATTGAAAAGTAGGTTCTTCGAAAAAGTTTTTTTTTTCTCAAGTAAACAATTTAGTTTATTGCCTGAAAGAGTTTAAGGCAACTATTTATAGATTGGCAATAATGTCAATATTGTTATTTTATAAAGTTGATTTTGATAATGAATTTATTTGCAAACTTAAGTATACAGTAACTTCACAACCACAAATTGAGGAGGTTAAAAAAAAAGAGGTTTGCATACATTTTCACGAATTTCACCATTTCGTTTAGGTCTGAAGTATTAAATTAATTTTAATTTTGCAGGCTTTTTCTATACGTGCCTTAAAAATTGTTTTCAGATTTTTCGATATACAGCCACTAAGCAGGTGTAAAGTAGTTGTGTACGTTTTCGCGAATTCTGACATATTTCTTAGGTCTAATGATATATTGAATTCAATTTCAGTTCTAATTGTTTAATTACATCGCCAAATTTTGGCAAGTAGATTTCAAAAAGTGTTGTTTTGTTATATTTCCTTGTAGGAATTTAAATTTATTTTTTTAACGATTTTTTGTAATGGAAAATCGACTAGAATCAGTAGAATTGAAATACAAATTTTCTCATATTCCAAAACTAGAATTCCGACCAAGTAATTTAAAGTGTTTACTTAAAATATGTAAGAGTGAGTTTTATTATGAATATATGTATTTCAAAATCACCTAAATTTGAAATCTTTTGAATTTCGGCAGAGATTCAAGATCTTGCGAAATTCAGTTCGAAATCTTACGATGTGAATCAGTCGCTACGGCTTTAAATATAATTGCCAAACAAACAAATTTTTTTGATTTTCAAAAGCCAGGGGAGGAAGTTTCTGGAATTCCGACAATTTTGTTTAGGTATCGGGAAATTGAATTCAATAACCTTAAAATTAAATCGCCTAAGAATTTGATTCAGGATTTCGTCATATTTTACCCCTAAGGAGATGTTAAATTCCTTGGGAGGTTTTCACGAATTTCCTCATATTTCTTGGGTCTAATCAGTAGCTCAGTTCTGTAACTTATGTATGAGAAATTTCTCACCAAAAAGTAATAATGGGGACGAATTAATGCAGTTTTCTCTCTGTATTCTCACCAAATGAGAAAGCACCGTAATTGACTACGCATTTGGCAATCTTTGATTTCTCATTTGGTGAGAATACAGAGAGAAAACTGCAACAATTCGTGCTCATTTTGACTTTTTGGTGAGCAATGTCAAATCAAATGTTTTTCTTATCTTAATGGGACTTAATTAAAATGGGTTTCATAATATTTTGATAATTAAGCAATATGGCGGGATATGTTTATATCTTTACTAGTATGCTTTTATCGAAAATGAAAAAGTAAATATCTGAATGAGTAAAAAATATAACAGGCAACTTTATTATTTTTCGGGGCAAAGATCGTAGCTATAAATTTCTGTTTTGGGCCATAGTCGGGGACGTGGTCAAGATCAAAATATAAAACTCGTTGGGTCGATGCACTGACCCTAATCAATTAACTTTCCTACTGCTTAATATTTAATGCTTGGCAGTGGTTTAAGCATTTCATTCACACTCCGACTTTAACCCCTACTCGAATTTAGCACTGAAAAATAGTGAAGTTGTGCCCAGACTGTTGGAAGAAATTTTCTCTCAGTCAATGGATAATCAAATTTAATCAGCAACTATATTTGCTTATATTTGCTCTTGGGTATTTAGTTAAAAGACCATGATTTTCGTCAAGACCCCTTACAAAATTAGCTACTAACTAAGCCACATCATCACGGTAATCGAAGCACACCCTACTTATGAAACGAATTGCTTCCCTTTTTCTGGATTCCTTTGTAGCAGCAACCCATTTGTCGTATATTCACATGCCCAAAAAAAACTACTCCATTTAGGGTACGTTTTAAGTTTGTCCGGCAAACCCTGAGCATCCATTCCGTATCCAGAAATTCCCTTCGCCCTTTCATAAAAAGAAATATCCAGAAACACAACCCTGCAATACACATTTCCTATTAGCTACTCTTATGGTTGGTACGTATTTATCGGGGATTTCCTGGCACAAACACACAACATATGAGGCACACGTTATTTATGGATTATACTCTTTCATCCAGGCAAGCTATCGGCTATCGCCATAGTATCCCGTCGGGTGGTTTGGGGGTGCACTTACGACAGTAGACCCGTAGGTAGGACATGTTGTCAGGTCTCTAGGTAAAAGCCAATATGAGTTAAGTACCACAAGTATGTCATATGTCCTTCAGTTCTCGATAAAGTAAAAGGACAAGGCTATGTGAAACTGACATGATTCAAGATGAAAGTAATCTGGGAGAAAACTGAAGTTGGTCGAAATAAACCTTTCGAAGAACTTGAATTCGAATCAAGTCAAGCAAAACAATCGATTTGTGAAACGCACATATGAATTTGCTTGCCTCCACATATGTGTTTTTTAGGGACATTTCGGGTCTTACTGTTGACGGGTTAAATACGACTTTATACATTCGCAGATTTTGTGACATGAGAGCTTTTTATTAAGCTTTTTGTTTGAATTGGCAGTAAATTTGTTACGTATCATTTTTGGAAATATATTTGTTGCTCTTTTATTGCTAGCTGGGAGAAGGTAGATATCGGTTCTAAGAACGTGGAACGAATTGCTTTTTTTCTGATTCTCGGAGTCTATGTTTTTGCCCAAAACGAAAAAGAACTCGTCACAAATTGAATTCAGTGTATCGAAAGGGCACGACATGATTTCCACCCACTTAAGCCTAACATTTATGTTCTCTGAGATTTATTAAACTGGAAGTCCTTTATCAGCGATCTGGCGTATTTTTCGTCAAATTGACTTCACTGAATCGCTTTGAACAAGCATAATTCCAAATCTCTACTAATTATTTACTGGATAAAGGGTGATTTAAAAAAAAACTAACTTTTAAACACCATACAATGGTAAACCAATTACACATGTCCTAGTTAAACAGTATTATCGCGGTATTTGTTCTAAATTCAATATGCAGACCGAGAAACCAGAAAAAAACAACATAATCATTAAAATCCGCAACCATAATCCCTGATTAACAATAACTCGCATACCACCCGCCACCCTATCTGGTTGCACCATACACCCGAATACAAGAGCAAATAAAAAAAATGCATCATACCAACCCAAATCACTGACCATTTGTATTCCGCATGTTTTGCATGCATACAAAAATCATGGTAAATCGGACAGAGTATTTTTCGAATGGCGGCATCCAATTCATTTCTGATTTCCATTTTAAAAAGATTTTTATCGCAAACTGCAAACTCAATTGACTCGAAGCGATTCATATTGTGTATGTCATGGCGTAACTACTCGTACGTACGGATAATGGATATGTTGCAGGTCTTTCATAATGCACTGCTTAACGTACGTCCTATTTACAACAAATCGTGAAAAATTGAGTTGGTAAGCAACATAATCAACATAAAGTAGGAAATTTTGATTTTAACAATAAATTGCTGCAACAATAAACACGTAAATAAATGTCAATAAGAGTTTTGTTAACTACGGTTACACGGTACGATGGTTCTCCAGCTGTAATTATAGCTAGAGAACCATTTACAGGGGTACCAATGGTTCTCCAGCTGTTATTAAAGCTGGAGAACCATTTACAGGGGTACCAATGGTTCTCCAGCTTTGATTACAGCTGCTATTGGGTTACCAATGGTTCTTCAGCCTTAATTACAGATGGAGAATCATTGGTACCCCTATAAATGGTTCTCCAGCTGTAATCAAAGCTGGAATACCATTGGTACTGCTATAAAAGATCTTCCAGCTATAATAATATTTGTGATTTTACAGTCAATATTAATAGGTGTGTCCTAAGGTGCGTTTCCATCTCCGCCGTTTTGGTTGGTGAAGCAAGGTATTTGGAAAACAGTAGAGTTACTATTTCTTTAATTTCTTTATGCAATCACTAGACCTTCTACGAACTTTCTGTTTGGTGGAATGTCGTGGTTAAGACCCGACGTGCAGAAGCTAGGAAACTCCCAAGAGAACTAAATCTAGCGATTCTGCAGAGGACTGGCAGCTCTACAGGCAGGATCTTCAGAAGACTATTAGGCAGGGCCTCCAGAAGACTATTAGGCAAGCAAAGAAGTCGTTCTGGACTAATTTCTGCGAGTCAATAGAATCAACAAACGAATCGTCAAGATGAAAAAAGGGCATCTCTAAAACTCCAATGTTGAATACCTGGATGGCGGAGAGAATTGGACAGAAGCTTCCAAGGAAATATTAGAGCTTCTGATGACCACTCAATTCCCCAATTGTTCACCAGCTAGCAACACTTACTCTGTCAGCTACGACCATTAGTCAAAAAGGAGGAAACCAAGATTTGTACAACTAATTGATGTAGACAAAATAAGCTGGGAAATCGGATCTTTCGCAAACTGAAAGGTAAAGCTCATGGAAAGCAACCCGTGGGAAAATCATGAAAAAGATACGAGGACTCAGTGGACGCAGATTGCGAATCGCTTCTTAAAAGCACAAATTGGTAGATGCGGGTACTTAACCGAGATGACTTCAGACAATGTATCCTGCAGGCACTGGCCCGATTTGGGCTGTCGTGATGGTGATGAATCGGATCTTTCTCTTCGTTCCAATCGCCAGGACCCGTTGAAATTATACCAGCAATGCTGCAATACGCGGCAGATTCGGTAATTCCTCGGCTACTGTAGATCTTTACAAGCTGTATTCGATTGAACCATGTTCCATCGTAATGGAACAGGGTACAAGTAGTTTATATACCTATGATGGGTAATCCTATAGTCGCACGACTGCGAAAGATTTCAGACCGATAAGTCTCACGTCCTTGAGGAGGATAAGGATATTGGACTATTACATTCCCAACCGATTTTCACGACACCAATTGCCAAAATCACAACATGCCTACGCAAAGGGCAAGTCGTGAGGTAGTGTTAATAATCGAAGAATCACTATTGTCCATATGAAGAGTGTACACGCTCGCCGGTTTCCTTGACATAGAGGGTGCCTTTAATAACGTTCGATACTTGACAAGCGACAGCGCACTACTGTCAGTGGAAATGGAAACCGAGATTTGTAATTGGCTTTACTTAGTGGTGCTTAGCAGAATTATTGAATCCGAACTGGAAGAGTGTCTAATCACATCTCCAGAAACACCCCACTAGGAGGTATGATCCAACCTTTTCTTTGGCTCCTTGTAGTCAAAAAAATCCTAGTAGAACTTGAGAACCTCGCCGGCGACGTGGTCATCTTTGTCTCAGGGAAACATTTACTGGCAATTAGTAGTTTGATGGAGAGACCCAACAAAAATTCGACAATGGGCCGGCAACTGCGTCTTAAGGTTAATCCCTCTAAAGTTGTGCCGGTCCTCTTCACGAAGAAGTACCAAATCCCAGTTTTTGCGTTACCAAAGATGATCCGAAAATGATTTCAGGTACAGGCGTGGAGGTATTCTGATTGGAACACAAAAGTCACGAGTCCTTCAGGCTATCGGACCAAGCCAGTGTATTTCAAGCGGAAATCTTTGCAATACTTCAAGCATGCAAAATTATTGAAGCAAAGGAGAATGCAACAGAAGACATCACTATTTGCATTGACAGCCAAGCAGCCAAGCAAAAGCAAATATTTCGACTGGAGCTAGTTTCGTGGATTCCTTAAATCAACAGACCTCATTAGACGAAATTGTCCTTAAAGGTTTCTTCATTGGCTATTCTGAACAAAAATTAACAAAAAAAAAACGTAACAAATTCTTCTTCATTCTTCTGAATTTTCAACATGTTTCAAAGTATCAGACTTGCAGAAAAAGCGAGTTAAACGGCTCGAAAAATACAAGAAATTGAATTCGTATATCAAAAAAATTATTGTCATAGAATATTTTAATTGTCTGATATTTTCACCGACAGCCAAAGGACACTACGCTCAACTTGAGCATAAAGAGAATGTTTGCTTAGCTATTCCATTTTTAATTTTTTTTGCGCAAGATTCGTACTTCTACCTTTGTTCCAGGAAAAATGAAATCAGGAGAAAAGAAAACAACATAAAACAAGAAACCAAATAAAGGAAACTGTTCGTCTCGCATAAAGGCAAGAATGACTGCAACGAAATAAGGAAAAACGGGGAAAAGAACTAGAAAACCAGAAAAAGAAAATCCTTAAAGACAACCGGGGAAAATGTTTAATAAAAATTCTCATTATGCAGATTTGTATTATGTGCCTGCCGTCTTGGCTGTTGCGTTTGCTACAAAAGCGGCGCTTCTAAACTGCTCGCTGGCCTCTCCGTTGGCCCATAAGAAAACGTACCAATACCGAGCAGTTTTCAGAAAAATTATTAAAAAAAAAAACAACAACATTATAATCATTCGTACCGTGTACTTTTCTCCGGATAATTGTTTGCTTTAAGTTGTTGTTTGACTTTGCCATCGTGTCCTTTTCTACTCCAGCTTTCTCGGTAAGTTTGAATCTTTTCATAGTCACATTTTATTTATTTTTCATTTTCTTCTCACAAGGCATAAGTCACCGTGTCCAATTGACGGAAGCTAGCGCACACATGACACTCCTAGCACACGCTAGAAACAATGTCACACTTTCTGTTAGCTAGACACTTAAGCTTCCTAGACACTACCGGTATTTTCATATCTATTATTGATGGTATCACTTTGTTTGCGT
The DNA here is from genome assembly GCA_949128065.1 of Beris chalybata. Classification (NCBI taxonomy): domain Eukaryota; kingdom Metazoa; phylum Arthropoda; class Insecta; order Diptera; family Stratiomyidae; genus Beris; species Beris chalybata. The sequence continues at coordinate 96,905,419 of OX421896.1, forward strand.
CACATTTTCAATTTCTTTTATCCTTTCACAGGATAACAAGAGAGCAAAAATAAAATAGCAAAGAAAAACAATCTTTTTCGCTTCGGTTTAGTTTGGCATTTTATCTTTCTTTAGTGCAATTTTATAAATAATTTTTCTGTTATTGTTGACATACTCAGGGTACAAAGGGATAAAGTTTCGGAGGAAAGACATCGCGCGATTTATCGCATTTAGTTATTTCGGAAAGGAAAACTTTTACACACCATTGAGACAGGTTAAAGTGTCGTGGACATTGCTAGTACTTTTTTTTTTTGTAACGTGCATTCATCAGACTAGCTCCTTCCACTTAAGCTACATAAGAAAAGTTTCCTTAAATCATTTTGTTTATTCGTCAAGGCTTAAAAAATATTCATAATGTACCAGGGGTGTAAATATGAAATCGGAATTTGATCATAGAGGGCCTCACTGGTCAATGTGGTTATTGTGAACACGTATCAGTGGCGCCATTTTCTTGTTTTGACATCGGACAAAAAACTGTCAACTCATAACACTTCAAGTTTCATCCGACAGAATAGTTTTTACTTTGTAGCTTTAATTTTCTGTTACCATTTGAAGAAAACTGCTGCTGAATCGCATTGAATTCTTGTTGATGCTTACGGTGATCGTGCTTGGTAAATCGCAGTGCTTTGAGTGGTTTAAAAATCGCTATGGCCGGAAAACAATGCTCTGCGTTTGGTGGGATCAGAAGGGTGTGATTTATTATGAGTTGCTGAAACCTGGTGAAACCGTTAACACTGAACGCTACCGACAAGAAATGGTTGCATTGAATCAAGCCTTGAGTGAAAAACGCCCAGAATACCAGCGGAGAAGAAACAAAATGATTTTGCTTCATGACAATGCACCATCACACTCAGCGAGACTGGTCAAGGAAATGATAGAGTCGTTCAGTTGGGAAATTCTTTCCCATGCCGCTTACTCACCAGACTTGGCTCCGTCCGATTACCATTTGTTTGTATCGATGGGACACGCACTTGCTGAGCAGCGCTTCACTTCCTACGAAAATGTACGGATATGGCTCGATGACTGGTCTTAATCAAAAGACCAACAGTTTTTTTTGGCGAGGCATTAACGCATTACCAGAGAGATGGGGAAAATGTATAGCTAGCGAAAGGCTATACTTTGAATTAAATACTCCTTTTCATTTCCAACCAATACCTAAGTGTTTTTTTTTTGCAAAATATTTCCGGTTTCATATTTACACCCTCGGTATATCATTATAGGTTCTTAAGATACAAGCATCGGATCTTTTTCCCTTTAAACCTCCTCCACACTCACCCTCTACACCCACACTCTCAAAATTCGTTTTCCCCCACTAGGGTTCTATTAGCGCTACGTCTGGTAAAAATTCTAAGCATCTATCTTATATTGTTCTTGAGATGTGAAAATAAACTCTTATCTCCTCCACTTCTATGCTCCGCTGCCCCCTTAAAAGATTGTTCTTTGAGCAATCTTTATTTTTCAAGGCTTATACTCAAACCAAATTTTATTTTTTTAGTGCAATTGGTTTGGCTCGTGCAAAAATTTGTTTTCGATCTATTATCCTAGTATACCTACATTTGTTTATTAAGTTTGAATTTCGGGACATTAACCGATTAGTTCACTGAAAGAAAAACAATGTTTATTCCAAGGTTGCATTGACTATATTAAGGTTCTTCTAACTATTGTAAAAATTGATATGTTTCCAGTGATCATGGCTATGATGGTACGAGCCATAGCATATAATTCGTAAAAACATAATATGGTTGCATTAAACATATATCCCTACTGAAATTTAATATGGTTGTATCAATCATTCTCGTTACATGATGTAATTGTGTATTATAATCACGACAACAATATTCTATGATCAGTGGAACCATATAATTTGATAAAATAATTCCCACAACTACACCTCTCACAGTACGAAAAGGGTCGTTCGCGGTGTAAGTTCGCTTCTTCCAATTTCATGTGTGCTTTGTTCAGAGTGTTTAATTGTTGTTCAAGTCATTTATTTATGATTGAAAGTGTTTTCTTTGTGAATTATATCAGCGTCACATGTATCTTATGATTAATCTAACCATCATATTATAAAAGAAGGTTGCGTGAATTATACACTAAGGTTCTGAAATCAGAACTATGATTCAAGCAACCGTGTCACATAAATTTTATGATTGACCCAACCATTCTATTATTAAAGAAGGTTGCGTGAATCATACACCAAGGTTTCCACAATCATAGTTTTGTTTGAGCTAAACATGTTACATGTTGTAACATAGTTGTGACAACTATAACCTCAATCATAGTAAGGTTCTCCCAAAATATGGTTGCAACAATCATATTTTTTCTTTGAGTGTAGATATGAATCTTACAATGTCCATGTAAAAAATCTGCGGCTTTCGAGCATTTCGAACGCATTATTATTCATCCCACTCCTACACTCCTTTACTAATATCATATTTTTTTTGGTATCTATTAGTCATAAAACGCGGAAAAAAAACATCAGGGTAAAAATTTTTTTTAAAAAAAAATTGATAACAAATAATAAATTAAAAATACCAAAAATTGCACCCAGGAGGGTTACAGGATGAATCGCAAATGCCAAGGCTTCTTTTATTCGCTTCTCTGCACGATTTTGGCCAGCATTCCAATTTGTATCTAGGACCAAAGACAGGACGTCGCTTCAGCATGAGCATTAGCAACCAGTTCATATGCAAGTATAATGGGAAAACCCTTTCTTTTATCTTTTATGCTCATGAACGGAAATCCTGATCACGCACTTAAATCCCGGGATCATTATTACTTTACGATGCCAATACTTTGGGATTCAAACAGTCAAGTTCTCAAGGTAGGAACATGAATAGCACCACTACCAGTTAGTTCAGATGGAGACACTCATCCAACCTGTGGTTTTGACTTCATCTATGCGCAGGAACTGTCGAAATTAGTCCAAACGTAGTTAAGAACCATAAATCGTTTTTATAGATAGTAAGTCATAGCTATCAGAAAACAATTATAGGCACAATAAAGACCATTCATCCTAGAGAAATTTCCTTGCCCAAATCGGTTCCAAAGTATTCCATACTCATCCGAATATCTTAAGTATTTTAAGTGAATGAGGAGGTGCTTCCTTCCGGGATTCACACACAATTAAATAATTCATTACGTCTGGAATGCTCTGCCGTCTGAGTTATATATCTAATATATGATTGGAGACTGAATGCAATTGACGTTGGCCTTATATGGCGTAATGCCCTCTTCATTTGAAGTGCTTTTGATTCCACCAGGCAATTATATTGGCTTTGAAATGCTGTTTTAATAGCGTCTTTTGCTTCCGGTACAGTCTCTTCGGCGATAGTACAAGTACCTTGCCAAAAAAGCACCCACATACCGACGGCATTAAACGACTGCGAAATTCGTTCAGAGAAGATCTCTCTTCATCGCTCGCCGAATATAATTAAATGGGAAGCTAACAATGGAGGGAATTTCATTTTAAACGAATTTTATTGCCTTTCGTTTAATGACTTTATAAGATTTACTGTCCTTTTGGGGAAAATACTTTTATTTTGGTATTCGGACGATTTTGATTCTGAAAGGATAGCGAAACGTTCGGAGTATCTGCTATAAAATTTGGTGAAAATATCTAGGTATTATAAAGAACATTATAAAAATAAATAATAAAGAATTAAATACGAAATTATGCTGTTAATGGACCAATTTCTTAGAGTAATATCGAAAAATATGGAATATATTCCATATCAACTCATGATCTTTAATTTCACACTAATTTCACGTTCACTTCCTAATTGCAGCATTAATTGCAACCAGTGCTTATATTACAATGCAACAGTTTTGAGGAGAGCGAAAAATACTGTTTATTGTTACTATATTATTTTATAATAATAACTTTACTTAACTTCATTATTTTATAATAATAAAGTATTGTGATCGAACTGAGATTTCAAAAAAATTTGCTACCCTGACATTTTGTTACATCACGTTTTAGGACATGGACAAAAAAGCAAAAAAAAATGTCCGTCTATCCGCCGGACTGTTTGAAGTTCCGTAGCTCTCAAGCCCCTTGAGATACTAAGCTGACATTTTTATTGTAGGTAGAATGGGTAAACCCTTACGAGTAGTATATTTTATAGGGGTGTGTGTGTGTGAGCGGGTAGGAGGGGGGCATTTTAGATGTAAAATTGTGGTTTCTAGATCGGAGGAACCGCTTATGCTAGGAGGCTGAAAGTTGGAACTTACATATGTACTGTGTTAGTAGACCCATTTTGAAAAAAAAAAATTGTTGATAGGGGTTGACAATGGGACCAAAACTCTTCAAAGCTGGGATTAAAACATTTCAAAAATCCATATCTCCTGAACGATTGATCTCAGACGGCGGAAACTTTGTAGTTATCTTAACAGATACTAAGAGATTAAAGAGAGCAAACTCCTTCGAACCTAGCCCAACACAGTATTATAAACTGGCCTCTACAGTGAATGTTTTCTAATTGTCATGTTCTCAAGGACGGCGAATTATCAACAGTCAGGAATTTCGTGTTGGGGTTTCTCTCAACCGACACCGGAAAGAAATCATAATTGCTTCTACTGTAGCTTACCGTGAAAAAATCCATCCATCCATAGAGTTAAACATTTTAGGGAGGTTGGTGAAGTATGTGGGTGGGGAGTGAAAAACTTTGAATTACAATATCTTCCGACTCAATGGGAGTAACGGGGGTAATGAAGGAACGGCGGTAACGGAAGGAACAGAGCAACGGGAGAAACGGCAGCAACGGAAACAACAGGTGATACGGGAGAAACGGGAATAATAACAACAATGGTAGCTACGGGAGTAACACGAGCGATATGGCAACAGGAAGCAAGGCTGGAAGTTGCAGGCTTTGCAGATTCGATTGTACATCACCAAACAATCGTTAGTGTAGCTGTGGAATACGACTAGTTGCACATAAAACAGATCTGCAGTTTAAATTGATTTCTATTAAATTCTCGAAAAAGTTCGGCTAGAGAGTGGAGACTATATATGCCTGAGTGCACAAGATGCGCTGGTTCGCTGCGTGTCTACCCGGAATCAAACAACAACGTCAGCTTCGGTAAAATGTTTTTTAAAAATACATGATAAAAAATCAGGTTGGCTTAATGATTCCACAAACTGTCACACTGGTTGAAAAACAATTAATAATTTCATTTACGAAGTTCATCACGCAATTAAATTAAATTAAATGAATTAAATTATAATTAGTATCAAAGATAATTTTTCCATTGTTCGAAAACATATTTATTTGCCCGAGAAATAGAGCCATAATTCACAGAATATAAAACTACATCGGCCATTTAATGTTTTTCACCCTTAAATTCATCATTTCATCAGACACATTTTAATTAGTGCGAAGCTAGCCTCCAACCAAATTGAAACCATTATCTGGTGCTTTTCGTTAAACATGCGATTAACTACATTGCTCCTGCATTTGTACAGAAAAAAACCTAATTACAGAAGGTTTTCGAATTTATTATCCTCATTAAATCCATGTGTTGGCTGGTATATTCCGTTCAACCACATGCAAAAACTTATCCTCCCAAAAAAAGAACCCACCCGCTATCCACAATAACTCCATATATGCGTCCTCATTACGCGCATTTAAGCCAATTGTACAACGTGCCAGTCGTATAGCGTTTTATAGCTTGGCGTGAATTTCGTATATCAACAGTTGCAGCCGCAGAAAAAGGTTTGATGTGACGGCTTCAAAGTTATCAGCACGTGAATTATAGTGGCATTTGAACGAAACAAGTAGTAAGCTTCAAGGGAGCCGAATTGCAGAAACGCCAACTAGAATCCTGGAGTGTGCGCTGTCGTATCCTACCCCAAACTACTACCCCTAAAAAGTTCCAAGTAATCTATCTCAGGATCTCGATAAAATTTGATGAATGTATAATTTCGAGAGAAGCAATTAAACTTTATTTTTCCAGTAGATGTTCAAGTGTTCTATCCGGAAACGTCTGCACAAGGGTTATTTCGGTCGCCTAGAATTAGGCCAACCGCCAGTCGAGGAGAGGCAGAGAAGAGTTAAGTCCAGGCGAAGAGACAATTTTAACAGTTGGTATCCGTAAGGAGAAGGACTTGCGTACAAAACTTGATTCCACAAAGTCGGTCAAAAACTGTTCTCGGTTTGGCGTTAAGAGCAAACAGTTTTATTATTGCGGTAGACACTTCGACCTTAGTCAGGCTTTGTACTTTGCAGAAAAAACACCGCACAAGTTCTAAGGACTAAATATTTGTAAACGGTGGGTAGGGGCTAATAAGTTTTCAACAGCAACGTGAACGCATATCAGGAATAGTGTCTGTTTCTAGATAGGGATTTGAGCGATTTTAGGATTTATTTGATCGGAAAAGTAACCAATTGTTCAGTGAAAGGTATTGTTGATAACAAGCGAGTATGTTGAGTTCGAAGGATCAAGCATACAGCAGTGAAATGGACACACGACAAATTTGATCAAAGGCACCAAATACCGTGAACTACATTTCGGATAGGATCCAAGGGAGTTGACAGTAGAGTCATGAGTTAGGAAAGTGTCGGTAACGTTTGTTTAACGAAGGACCCGTGGACCTGGGTTTTTAAAAAGCTGACCACTTTTATAAACCTTTACTAATTTTCTCTGTAAGTAGTTCGGGCACGACATTTACCAGTTAGCTCCATGGTAGTAGTAGAGCTCATATCTTATCAAAGGGGTGAGGAGGTGCACTGACTTTAGGTAGTCCTTATGAAAATTGAGGGATCACCAACTTTTAGGAATTGGGAAGGCTTTTACCAGAAAGGACCCATAGTATGACCGCCACTTCGTATTAGCTCCGTAGTATCATCACGGTTAATATTCGCGTGCTCTTTTAGCTCTTGTCTTCATTATTGCCGTCTTCATTCCTCGTTAACAATACTCGATAGTTGACCATTGAATTACTTGGAATTCTACCACTAAATATACCAAAAACCTGGAACTATTTACCTAGCTACGAGAGATACCCCATATTTAGAAAAAACGTTTTACGTAGAATAGGAACTGAATTTTTTCCGAAGCCGGATGATGTAAGCAGACTATTAGACAATATACATATGTATATGCTTTACTTCACTAGGCCATCACAGTCAGTATGTTGAAAATTTGGATGATCCAATTTGAGTGCAGTCATTGATCCTTTAAAATATTCATAAACCATAGCAGGAGTATATAGTGATTGACACGAAGACTATATGCGAGCTAACGAGGCTATCAATTACAGATTCGTCGTTCTTGCTGTTGGTATAAGACTACGGATAAAAAATTATTTGTTAAAAATGTGTTTGAACTCGAACCTGTAGTAATATGTTACCATTAAAAACCACTACTCCCTTCAAGAAATTTAATTGCATAACTCTCTTCTGGAATTCCACAAAGTACAGAATATATCTCTCAGGTTGCTACCATTAGTCGTCTGGGATGAACTTTAAGATATAAGTCGTACATTTTTTTTGCTAACACCTTCAGCCAGAAAAGGTCTATCCTTGTAGGAGACATTTTCTGGCTTTCTCATAAACCTAGCAGTATATCTGATGTTTTTGAGTTATGGTTACGTTTACGTACGGCCCATATAATATATCACCCAGCTGATGAAGGGCCATAGGGAATATATGCCATGTAAAAAAGCTGCGTCCCTCTATACTGAACTTGACGAAATAAAGATTTCATTATATCCAATACACGAACCGAACAAGTTGTGAACAATAGCCAAGTCAGGAGTATGTTAGTACAATTTGTAAGATCTCTATATTTAGTATACATATATAGTTGATCATGAACTACGTATTTCTTCATTAAAGCAATTTTTTTTTTAAAAAGTACTGTCATTATATATCTCTGAAAGCGTGAAAACTTTATTTGCCGTTCAAACTACCGTCTGCCCCGAGACTCGCTAGCTGGCAAATATTTGCCTTGTTAAGGCCATTTGTTGCATTTCTGCGTATCGCATTCTCGTTGCGTATGAGTGCATACAACAAACGTATCTCCATGCTGTATCAACATGTAATCGAGTATCGTGAATTTTCAAATGCAACGCACTCTAGAAATAAGAAAAATCGTATAGTATCCACAGTGCATCAGTTCAGTGAATGATACGCAATGGTGAAACGATACGCAGAAATTCAACAAGGTGTATGTTAATATTTGTCATTCAAAATTTATGAAATTCCAAATTCTTACATTATACATTTTATTTAACCACATATTTCAACATAACTTTTCAATAATTAATGTCAAATTTGATTGTGTGATTTGAATTAGTTGAGTTCCTTCCTTTACATAAATCGAGGTATGTACATCCATAGATTCATTTTTTACGAAAAATATTTGGTATGGAAATGCGTTCGAAAAGAGTTTCACATTTTGCAAGAAGTAGTGTCCACTTTTCAAAGGACACGAAATAGTAAAATTTGAACCATTACTAAAGGATGCAGCAATCAATTTTAGTATCGCATTGTTCTTGGCTAGCGATTCAAATCGGCAAAAATTTAGCATTTTTTTGAAGTACACAGTTCTACGATTTTTATTTCTGCTCACTAATTCAATTTGAATGTATGGCAATAGAATGCCACGATCTAGAAATATGTTCAGATTCAAAAGTGATTTGTTCGTGATCTCTAATGTGAAATTCGCGTAGTCTACAAACGAAATTATCGAAGAATTTGTAAAATTTACGTCGTAACAGTTCTGAAAAGATTTCGAAAAATTAGGCACATACGAGAAATAATAAAGTTCTAAAGGATAAGGATTATATACTCACAGGACAAATAACCTTACATGTAACAAACGTTGTTAAAATGAATATTTTTATCGAGTACATTTCAGAGCATTCGAAAAATTTGTAATACATACTATTCATTGCTTCTGGTATAATAATAAATGCCATTGAAAATACTCGGTGATTACGTGGTATTATAAAGCGCTTAATATTGAACTTATGATTGGCTGAAGGCCTTCAAATTTAAAATTACCTCAAAATTTTTGTTTTTTGTGCAATTTATTTGAAACACAGTCAAAAGCATAGCAAGTATCTATTTATTAAATCTAGAACTCTATTTGGGTATGTTTTGGTATACTGGTATTACTGAAACTATTTGTACCGGTATTGAACACTATTATCCATGTCATGTCGTTCTCAATCATTTACTACTTTATAATACAAAAAAGATTTTTCATTCCAGGTTGCACAAGTTTTACTGTAAGCAGTTCGTTCCTAACAAACTCGTTCTCTTCTTAGCAAAACATGTTCATTTCTCAGAAACAACGGTTTTGCTTTTGCAAACATTATATTTTAGAGTATTAGCTTCAATAGTTCGTATTTAATTCCAAGCTTTTAACATTATCGGTTTCACTACAGTTCTTGAACTATTAATAACAGATCAAAAGTTGTTAATAAAAGTGTTGCTTCAACAAAAATGAACATTTCCTACCTCACTCTTACTTCCACTACATTAGATTTACTGTCAATTTACTCTCAATCAAATTTTCAATTTTAGCCCCACTATCCAAATATTTAAGGAAACAAACAAGGGCTTGATACGAACCAAAACTTGAACAATTCTTTACACCACCTATTCAAAAAATATTTAAGTCTATGTTACTAGTTTTGCATGGTCAAGCTACCATTGAAGCTATTAAATGTTAAGAGTTAGTTGTTTTTTCCGGTATCAGTGGAGTGAAGCTCCAATTCGATTAGAGCTTCACTCCACTGACGGAAAAAACCAATCGAATTGGAGCTTCACTCCACTGACACCGGAAAAAACAACTAACTCTTAACATATTTAAGTCTGTTTTTTTCGATTACTTCTAAACGAAACGAAATGTTTCGGAATTCGTGAAAATGTACACAACCACCTTACAAAAGCTTGGAGATTGTTAAATATGGAAAGTAATTTTTATATAATCTGAATCTCGGCATGCCTACAAGATAATCTACAATATGTATTAGGAAGTTGCAAATGAAATGTCGTTTTTGGTACAGCAGGCACCGCTTATTGTAATCACTTTGAGACCAGCCAAACACAATAACATTAACCGGTTGATAACAATAGACGTATGAAAAAAAAAATGCTCATATATTTTTCTCCGCTTGAATACAGATTGCTCGAAAATTTTTTGAAATTTTTCGAACCATGACTGTGTCTACCTAGAATATTCCTAAGCAATACCACTAGCTGTCAGGATGTTTCGGATAGTAGGAATGATACACCATCTGAAGAGTCTATGCCTTCCGATGACGTCCTTCGGACCTAGTCCAACACAATTTTATAAAAACGGGCCTAACTAGTGAATGTCTTCCAATTGTCCTAGAGTACATGAGCGATTAATCAACAGTCGGGGATTTCGTGTTGGGGTTTCACTCCACTGACACTGGAAAAACAACTAACATTTAATCATAATTGCTTCTATGGTAGCTTATCATGAAAGAACCAATTAATAGAGCACAAGTATTATCAGATTTTTATAGAAATAGACACGAACTTGCTTACCCTTCTTGCGCACATAATTAATAGCATTTCTTTTTATTTTACATTACGTGTATTCCCGTACACTTCGATATTATCGAGATTACATTTTCTTCCTTTTCATCATCTCGTGGAAATATTATTGACCTAGAAGTTGAAAATACGAGGTGCAAGGATAAAAAACATTTCCAAGATTTATCGAAGGCATAGTGAAGGAATGAAAAATCATTCAAGTATACGGGGGAAGTTCACAAGAAAAATCGACTTTAAGTAGGACTTAGAGGTAGGTATGTATTGCACTCCCGCAGATTTTGTCTCATCTACAGAAAAAAATAATCTTGAAAGGAACTTACCAGGATTACGATATTCTCTCTCTCCTCCCGGTTGTTACCTGTTTGAAAGATTTCCTTTTACCTACACGACTTTTGAATATTCTTTTCGTCGGTACAACAAAAGAAGGTCTTGTGCTGTTTTCGCATTGAATGTCTCCTTGGATGTTTTTCACACAGGCCTTTCGAGAAGAATGTGCTTTTCGCGGATCTACGGTTCGAAGGCTTCTTTTCGAAATTCAAGTGGCTGCTTCCTCCTACAGTATTTCTAGTTACTTAACTTTACGTATTTACTTACCTAATTTAAGTCTGTTCATTATTTTGAATACTTTATGTCTTCTTAATATAGTTAATGAACTGTCTTGGCTATGTATATACAAATTTTCTTTTGTAGTATGTTACAGGTTACTGCCGAATTTAAAAACTTTTCATTAGGCCTTTTGGTTAAGTAATTTCTTCTATTATCAAAAAACAGTAATACCTTTAATTTATTGGATTTTTCATACGAAGTTTTCGAAAATAAAAATTCTAAGCATTGTTCTCATTCCTTTGCATATTGTTTAAATAAAATAATAATTAATTGTTGCCATGTCTTCAAGGACAGCGATTAATCAACAGTCGGGGAATATCGTGTTGGGTTTTCACTCCACTGACGCCGGAAAACAACAAACATTTAATCAAATTTGTTTCTATGGCAGTTTACCATGAAAAATTCATTAATAAAAAAATTGGTAAAAAATAAAATTGCTGTTGCCGCTATTCAATGTCGCGCACTTAGAGTTTAGCTTCTATATCTTAGCGAACAACCAAAAATTCCTTCAAATTGGTTGATATGTTAGGTGATCTTTATTGCCACCTACTTTTAGTATAAGGATTCGATTTCAAGAAACTTCAATCTCAATATAATTTGTGATAATGGCATTTGTTTCAACATCGTCTATATAGAATATTCTTAAGCAGTACCACCAGCTGCAAGGGTGCTTCGGATAGTAAGCATGATACACCCTCTGAAGAGTTTATACCATCCGATGACGAAACAGCTTCTTCGGACCTAGACCAACAAAGTCTTATAAAAGTGGCCTATCGAGTGAAGGTTTTCCAATTGTCATGTCCTCAAGGACAGAGATTAATCAACAGACGTGGATTTCGTGTTGGGGTTTCAGTTCACTGACGCCGGAAAACAACAACATTTAATCAAAATAGTAATCATTTTAAAATCAAAAAATTAATTGAATGCAATTACATATTTACTTTTGGTCTATCCACTCCCTCGTGCGTTGAGCACTGCTGCTAATGAATTCCAAAAGTTATCTCGGAACCGCGCTCCATAAACACATTCAAAACTGAAATGCATTTTTAATAAAAATAAAAAAAATCTCTAAAAATTAGTGCTCACCAATCTACTTGAAGGTCTGCAAAGTTAATCTAATACGCTTTTTCAGCTTCACTCACTCAATTTCCACGTATTCCCTTTGTATTTTTCATTTTTGCTCTGAAGATTTTGATTTGATAAATTCTTTTTCAAATGAAAATTGTTCTTGTCATTGTTTTGTCACAGCGGTTTCCACAGAACCTGAATTCACCCCCAGGTTACTAAATTACGAACGAAATATAGTTTTCATAATCTTATTTATTATTAATTTTATAATGATATCTTGTATTTACGATATAATTGCAAACTCTTTATAATGTTTTTTAATAATGAAGCTTTGAATAAACTCTTGTTTTGTTTGACTAGGCGTAGAATGTTTTAAGACCTATGAAATTCTAAGTCACAATTTTTATTTTTCATTCACTATACCTACATATAATAAGTCTATTAAATTTCCTTCCTTTTGTTTAGGTTTTTTGTTTATATTAAGATTTTAGTGTGATAAACTGATACTGGATTATTATATACTTCAATCAAAATATGTGATGAACATCATAACAAAATTAGGGCATAATGATCCATCAAATAATTTCCGTAACTAGCTGCGAATATGTAATTTCAATAGCGACTTGCAAATACAATGATAATTGTTTTATAATTGCATTCTACCACATGATCATGGAAAATGGAAAATTACCTGCGATTTTCACATGTCTCTGTGATTTATTTTTAATTCTTTAGGTATCTATATAAGTCACCCCGAGGTAGATCTGCGAACTTGTAAAATGAATTTATTGAATTTTTTGATTTTGTTTGTGATCACCATTGATAATGCAGCATGTATCGTACGCAAAGTAAATTGATGTGTTGAAAATATACTTTTAATATTTTTTTCAGAAATGCTACGGTGTAAACTTCTCGAATTCCTCGGTCATTTCGCTCGTAAATTATCTAGATTTTGATTTTTCGGTAATGGACAGAACCACTTTGAACGGCGAAGTCACCCTACACCGTACCATAAGCCACCCACTCTGTTATCTCGAAGTAGTGAGAATTCATCAGAAACGCCCTATAGTATATTTTCGAAAATTGATCAATGTCTGCAGCGTCAATAGTAAGACACGAAGGAATGTACTCTTGAATTTCTTGATTTTTTTGTTTCGGAACTCAACGAACATACCTTTCGAATGTCCTTTCAAAAAGGGACATTACTACATTCGTGATATGAAAGTATCTGAAATGCTGGATATAGTTCCGTACAAAATATTTTATCAGAAAGATGAAAGCCTACACGTGCACTTTGCTCTGCATCAAAAGGAACCGAATAGCATTGTCGCAGTTTCTCAAACGAATTTAACTTTAATGATAAATAAATTTTGTTAAATCGGAAATTAAAGTGAGTAACAAGTCAGTAAAAGATTATAAAGAAAATAATAAAAATGGTTAATTAAATTTTGTTTATTCTTTTACAGAATGCTGACGGAAATTGTTCAAGAAAATCATCTATTATACTTAAAATAAATCGATATACATACTAACATAAAATTAATTTCTTTTGGAATTCTAAAATTGTTACAGTAATTTTTTACATCAACAATCATATGTACCTACTTTTCTTATGACATCACAACTTTTGGAATTTCTATTAATGTTAAAAATTTATTTCGTAATACTTTGAAATTTTTTGTAGGGATACTTATCTTATTAATCTGCGCATCAAATCAAAATTATGAAATTTCATGTTTTTGGAAGTTTATTAAAATTAATATAACTAATATGCTCCTGGCATTCTTTTATTTTACTATTTTTTAATAATAAAGTATTCTTACAAACTAGAAATTTAAAAAAAAATTGATATCTTGAAATTTTGGATTTTCACTTTGCAGGACTAATAAACTCCAAAAGAGCATAAAAATCCGGCTGAAGTGAAAGTGAATTTGATATTATATTAGACTAGAAGAAATATTTCGGAATTCGTGAAAATGTGTACAATCACTTTACACTTTGTTGGTGACTGAAGATTTGGAAAAATTTTTAGGCGTTTATACAAAGAGCCCGCAGAAGTAATTTTTTTAATATGATGACATGATATGCTTGAAATATATGAAAATGTGGTAAACCACCCTTTTCACGGATTTCTTTTTTTACTTCACCCACCCGTGTAAACCCAGGAAAAATCCAATCTTTTTTTCGCTAATATTATTTGTTTGGCCGGGCCATAAACCTTTTAATGTAAAATAATCTTACAATGAAGGTAAAAAGTTAAACATATTGTAATAATCACATAAACGATAAAAAAAACAATATCTGTCATCGACTGGACAAGATTGAATGCAACAATTTGAAATGATTCGTATTATTAACAGCAATATTGAGTTTAACTGCCTTAAGACTTGTAAATTGATTATGAATTGTTTCAATATGACCACTTTGAATCACAAAACAAGGATTCCGAATTGGTGAAAATTATTTCAGCTTTCATCGGACAAACTACAATATAGATACTTGAGTGTGAAAAAATTAGGAAATTTTTTTGTGGCTCTTGACAGAAAACTGAACATACATACATCGAATAAAATTACATACACATGCATAATGTTACTTATGAGAAAGAGTCATCAGAGGAATCTTTAGTAACCTTGACATTAGATAAAGGTTAACTGTTAGAATTGTAAAAGAATTTAATAATTTAATTTGTTTTACAAAAGATAACGTTCTCGCACTTTGACATATTCAGATATATCATCACCCCATGTTATTAATGTGTCTAAGTTATCCTGTAACACGAGAAAATCATTCATAGATTTATCGCATTTATTAATTTTTGTTCCATCCGCCAAGTAAGTATTGCAAATCTCGGAAAACCTATTAAAGATGATTTTTAAATAACAAGAATAATAGAGGACCCAGGTGTGAACTCTGAGGAACACCCGAGGTAACAACAAATGATTCAAAAAGCAATTTTTTTAAATTGAACTTAATGTACTAACATATTATTTACAGCATTAATAGTTTTAACTAAGAACATAATAAACAATTATTATTAAAGTTGCTGCTAATATTCTTTATTATTTGCTTTATATTAATGTCCTGGGAAGACCTTTTATCGATATAACTGTAAAATTCTTTTTAGTTTCTTGTAAAGTTAACTAAAGCCTGAGACAATTTTGTATGAGCTGTATGTTTTGTTTGCCTGTGTGTGAGGCAGAGTGTGGTACAAAGATGCTTCAGAGCAAATTATTATTTAATATTATTTTTATTTTCCATTCCACTAGTTTTTCATCTGTTTGTTCATTTAAATCACCCAAGGTAAACAAATTTGTTTTTGTTTTCAAAACGTTTTAGGATTTAGGCGTGATAGAGAGATACCGGAATATTTTATACATGAATCAAAATATGTGATGAATCTGAAACCAAATTTATGCATAATGATCCATCAAGTGATTTCCAACCGTGATATTATTTCGATAACGACTTGCAATTGCAATGATAATTGATTTATAATTGCATAATTCTATCACATAATCAGGCAAAATGGAAAATCACCTGCGATTTGCAAATATCTCTGTGATTTATTTTTTACTCTTAAGGTATATAAGTCGCACCGAGGTAGATCTGCGACCATTGTGAAATGAATTTATTGAACTTTTTGATTTTGTTTGTGATCGTCATTGATAACGCAGCATGTACCGTACGCAAGGTAAATTGAAGTAATGAAAATATATTATATAAGTTTTATTTTTCAGAACTGCTACGGTGTAAACTTCTCGAATACCTCGTTCATTTCGCTCGTAAGTTATGTTGATTTTGATTTTTCGGTAAAGGACAATATAACTTTGAACGGCGACATCACCCTACGCCGTTCCATAAATCATCCGCTTTGTTATCTCGAAGTAGTGCGAATCTATCAAAAACGCTCTATAGTATATTTCCGAAAATTGCTTAATGTCTGCAGCATCAATAGCAAGACACAGAGGAATGTACTGATGAATTTCATGATTTTCTCGTTTCGAAACACAACAAATATACCTTTCGAATGTCCTTTCAAAAAGGGGCATTACTATATTCGTAATATGACAATTTCTCAAATGTTAGACATATTTCCATACAAAATGTTTTATCAGAAAGGTGCAAGCCTGCAAGTGCACTTTGCTCTGCATGACAAAGAACCGAATCGCATAGTCGGAATTTCTCAAACGAATTTAACTTTAATGATAAATAAATTTTGTTAGTTTTAAAATTGAGGTTAGTAACAAGTCAGTAGAAGATAATGAAAATTATAAAAATATTTAAGCTGATGGTCTTTGTAACTAGTGCTTAAGTATAACTGTGTATATTTATATGCCTTTTATAAAAAAAATAAATAAATAAATAAATAAAAATATTTAAAAGTTTTATTTATTCTATTACAGAAGGCTGAAGCTAATTCTTCCTTAAAAAAATTGACTGTTGGTATCTATTCCATTACTGCTATCATCAATTATTTAAAATTTAATGTTATTGATTATGAAATAAATTTATTTGGTATTCTAAAATATTCACAATCGTGTCCTATATTAGTTACTCGCGAGATAATAACTTCTAGAATTTTTATTTAATTTAACTACATATTTGTTATTAATCAATGCCAAGTTATATTCTCTATGGATTTCAAAAAAGAATATAAATTACAGTTTCCAGAAACTGCAAAAAAGGAATATGAGAGTAACTCAATTATTTAGGGACATATCGTGGGAACCTATACTATTTACATACACACAACTCCTTACCAACATAAACATCTTAAGGAAATATTCTGATTAATCTAGTTAATTAAAACACCTGGAACTAATTTCCAAATACTTTGAATTTTTAACACTTAGGGATATTAGCTTCTTGTTATGCTGGGTATCAAATCAACTGGTTATAAGTTATTAAAAATTGTATATATTCATCTATCGTTATCGTTAGGAAAATTCATTTCCATTAAAAGTTTACATATAAGTTCACGAGGAAGATCCGTGGAGATTTGTATCTCTGGATAAAAAACCCAGCAAGTTCTGATAGGGACAGGCTTCCTGGTACAGTACCACCCCGATAATGTCAACTAATTAAAACGAAGATAGTTCACTTTATCGAGGAATTCACATTAGCGAAGACATAACTAGTTAGCATATTACAGCAATATAATAGTACAATTGTATTGGCATAATATGTAAATTAATAACTACAATCATATTTTTAAAGATAATAATTTGTATTTAATTATTTTAGTTGAAAAAAATGCCAAAATTAAGCTTACAGACTTAAAATACATAAAAAATACATTGTTCAAGGGTACCGTGAATTCAATTCATATACATATTAATCGAAGCGTAGAAAAGAAAATATTTTAATTATTTATTTATTTTTTTAAATTTAACATTATTTACTGTTCTGAAAAAAAAATGATGGTATTTTTGTCTGACGCAAAGCAGTGCAAGATAATTTTATTGCAGTATTCCGTATGTCGTGCAATGTTAATAAGGCGTTTGCGCTTATATCATTTTCCTGTGCCCAATCCATCAATATATTCGCGCTTTGTATAGCGGAAGTATGCGATACGATAGATCTTACTTCATCCTGATTTTCTAGACTTCATCCTCAGAAGAACTATCGCATAAGCTATTTTTCTCCTCATGCAGCCATGACTGGATCTCACCATGTAAAATTTCTGCATTTCCCAAAAGAGTGCAAAGAAGCTTTTGCACTTCCTGAATTGCATTTTCATCTGAATTTGCAGCAAGCGATCCACTTTGACGACTAACTGCAAGCTAGCGGAAGTTCATCTTCAAAATCCCAAACTTCCTCTTCTGGATTTTGTAAAAAACACAGCATGTGTTTATATTACTCGTTTACGTATATTTTATTACATATTCAATTATGACTAATTAAATCGTGGAGTTGCAGGTATCTCTACATGAGATATAAGTAGGCTGGAGGGCAAAGAATTAAAGTTCGCATTCATAGATGTGTTATACATATGTAGATCTCTTTCCCCAGGAATGATATTTCGTTTGTTTTGACGTTAAAATTTCCAACAAATGAGCATCAAATCATTGAAATTTATGAGTTCACATTATAGAGGCAAAATTATGCCAAGAAATTCACATTACAAAGGACATAATATAAATTTTTGGTTGTTCACATTATCGAAGAATTCACATTTGCGGGGGGGTCGAGCTATCGAGGTAGTACTGTATTGCCTTTATATTAGTTAATGACATGGTGATTCTTCTCAAACTTATGGTTGGTAAGATGATCTGAAAAAACGTTTAAATATACAGATTTTATTTCAATTAATAAAATGACAATAAAGAACTAAGAAGCTACATATGTATATGCGAAAAAATAATATTGAACTTGTAAAGACCATAAAGTAGTGTGATTTTATCACCGCTACTCTATTTTAATAGTTCGCATATTGTCCGTAAATGGTTCGGAGAACTACATGCACTCCACTCACAAATGGTCATTCTACTTAGTCGTAGCCCATAACTATACGTAACGCTGCAGATAGCGAGGTGGTATAACTGGTTGTGACAACTATCATATCTCCGTTCTAACTACTAAACGCGAAAGTAAGCACTTCTATATAGTGATATAATATAGTTTGCAGAACGATCGTCCTACTCCTACACGACTTATGCTGCTACTTGGGACACAAACGAGGTTTTGACACATTAAAGCCTCAGTTACAATGGATCCGATCCGATCCGGCAACTTCGGATGAGAAAATTTTCTAGTCACAATGATTCCGTTCCGACATCCATCAAAGTGACATTATCGAGGTGTAATTGTGATTTTTAGTATGGCGAAGGAGGTGGTGAAATTGAATAATTCACCTCTTACCGTCGGAACGGATAAAAGTTGAAAGTTGGTCAACTTTACCTATCCGTTTTGTGTCTCGGCTAATTACCGGAATGATTGTGACTAGGCTTTCCGAATTTCCCTTTAAATATGTGGCGGATGGAGAAACTCAACACTCTCCTTTTTCCGGATCGGATCGGATCAGAACCATTGTAACTGAGGCTTAAGTCTTTTTTTTGCGATACATTTCTCCAACCTAATCTCCCATAAATGAAAACTACCTTCGTGTTCCTCTAGAATAGTTTTATCAACTTATCAAATTCAAATTCTCTGCCAGTTCCTGATATATGACAATACATATAAAGTTTATATCCATATGTTCCCGCATACAAATTTGGACTACAAAAATTGTTAGTGAAATTATTTTTTTTTCAGAAAATTCATGTTATATCTTTCAGGCATGTCGAGTTATCATATTAGGTTTAATTTTACAGGCCCTTAATATAAGCGCCTAGAAATGTTTTTCCAAATTTTCCGATATA
This sequence comes from Beris chalybata, assembly GCA_949128065.1. Classification (NCBI taxonomy): domain Eukaryota; kingdom Metazoa; phylum Arthropoda; class Insecta; order Diptera; family Stratiomyidae; genus Beris; species Beris chalybata. The sequence goes on from OX421896.1 coordinate 96,925,031, forward strand.
AAACAACTCTTAGATACTTGTTTTCAATAATAGATACAATTTTCACTTTTTATACAACAATTACATAAAATAATAAAAAATTTTACATTTTTTTTATTGAACTAAATGTACTTACATACTACTCAAAACATTAATTGTTTTAACAAATAGTAATTGTATAATTAATTGTAATTGTATAGTTTGCTGATAATATTATTTATTATTTATATCATAATGATATCTCGTGAATATGTTTTATCGATATAACTTCAAAACGCTTTTATTGTCATGTAAAGTGAAGTAAAGTCTGTAATAATTTTGTATGGGCTACATACTGCTTTGTTTGAGGCAGAGAGTTGTACAAAGCCGCCGAATAGCAATTATTATTTAGTATTATTTTTAAGCCACTATTCTTATTTTCCACTCCACTAGTTCTTCTTTTAAATAACCAAAGGTAGATATTTTTTTTTTTTTTTTTCAAATTAATTTCACCTTATTTTAAGATTTTTGTGCGATAAAATGATACCGGAATATGCTAAACATCAATGCCAAGAACATCATAACAAAATTTAGGCATAATGATCCGTCAAAAAATTTCCATCACTAGCCGTGATATTATTTCGGTAACGACTTACAATTGCAATGATAATTGATTTATAATTGCATTCTATCACACGATCAAGGAAAATAACCTGTGATTAGCAAATCTATCTGTGATTTATTTTTAATTTTTTGGATATCTATATAAGTAACCCCGAGGTGAAACCACGACTATTGCGAAATGAATTTATTGAATTTTGTGGTTTTGTTTGTGATCTCCATTGAAAAGGCATCATGTACCGTAGGCAAGTTAAATTGAAGCGATGAAAATATATTGTTCAAATTTTTTTCAGAAATGCTACAGTATAACCTTCTCAAATTCCTCAGTACTTGGACTCGTAAATTATGTTGATTTTGAGTTTTGGGTAAAGGATAGAACAACTTTGAATGGCGAGGTTACCCTAGGACGTCCCATAAATCATCCTCTCATTTATTTCGATGTGGTGCGAATTTATCGAAATCGGTCTATAGTATATTTTCGAAAATTACTAAATGTTTGCGGTATCAACAGTAAGACACAGAGAAATGTACTGATGAATTTCATGATTTTCTGGTTTCGGAACACAACAAATATCCCGTTGGAATGTCCTGTAAAAAAAGGATATTACTATATTCGTGATTTAAAAGTATCTCAAATGTTAGATATGTTTCCATACAAAATGTTTTATAAGAAAGATCAAAGGATACATGTGCATTTTGCTGTGCATGATAAGGAACCGAATCGTATCGTTGGAATTTCTGAAACGAATTTAACTTTAATGATAAATAAATTTTGTTGATTTGAAAATTGAAGTGTGTAACAAATCAGTAGAAACTGTTAAATAAAATTATAAAAATAATTAATGAAATTTTATTTATTAAAAGAATTGCCTTTAACAATCATGGCAAGAAATTTTTTTTTGATTAAGAATTGGCAAGCTTTTGTTATCTATTCTACCCGTGATAACATTACTGCGATCATCAATTATTTAAAATAAGATATTATTGTAATATGAAATAAGCTTTTTTTATTCTAAAATATTTACAGTCGTGTCCTATATTAGATACGTATCCATATATGAACTTCACTTACGACAAAATAACTCCTTAAAATTCTATTAAATTTAACAATTACTGTATTATTTATAATACAGTATTGCTATCGATTTTTAAAAAAAAAAAATTTGCTGCCCTCAAAATTTTTTTGTCCACGTTTCATGACTAGTAGACGCGAAAAAAGCAATAAAAATTTTCACTCCGTCTGTACGCCGTACCCCGTACGCCGTACGCCGTACGTCGACCGCCCCAAAATTTTTGAAGGCTCGTAGCTCTCAAACCAGTGGAGCTATTAAATTAAATTTTTTTCTAAGAATAGACTTGGTGGACCCCTTGAATTGACATTATTTTCAGGGTAGGAGGTGTAAGGGGGAAGGCGGGGTAAGCGTTTTAGACGAAAAATTTAGGTTTCTAGATCTCAGGAACCGCTTGTGTTCGGAGGCTGAAACTTAGAATTTCTATAGAGCTTTGATAATGGACAAATTTGCAAAAAAAAAAAAACAGATATTGGTGAAGGGGTGTGGGAGTGGAGGGGAAAACAATGCGTCCGAAACGCAAAAAAGTCGAGATCGACACATTCTAAAATCCATATCTCCTAAACCGTTAATAGCAAGCAATTAAAACTTAACAAATATCTGTAGTTATACTAGGAGAGTAGATTGAAACAAAATTTTTGGGTGGGGGTAGTGACGTACGGGGAGGGGGGTTGAAATACTTAACATTACAATATCTCCCAAACCAGTGGCACCAGAAAAACAAAATTCGGTTTGGATACAAAGCTTGATAAATAAAGATTGCTCAAAGTAAAATCTTTGAAGGGGGCGGGGGAGTACGTAAGTGGAGGGGATAAGATCTTTTCAAAAATAACACGTTTCATATCTCAATAACAGTGTGAGATGGTTGCTTCAAATTTTTACCAGAAGTAGGCCTAATAGAACCCTAGTAGGGAAAAAAAGTTGGGGGGTGTGGGTGTAGATGGTGAGGGTGGGGAAGGGTGAGAAAGAAAAAGTTCCGATGCTTATATCTTAAGAATCTATAATGATAGGAAGCTGAAACTTGGTATTTAGATAGAGCTATAATAGTGGCATGGTGGAAAAATAGAGTTTTTTTTAAGGGGTAGTATGGTACGGTGGTGGGGGGTGTTTTTCCTAACTTTAGAACGGCTTATGCTAAGAAGTTGAAACTCGGTACGTATATGTAAATTAACTAGAAAAGTAATTCTGATAAAAAAAAAATTTGAATATTCATTGGCGTTCAGAAGGGGGGGGGGGGCAAAAAAAAATATCGGTTAGTATAAAATGCATATATTTTCTCGATTTTCGTCATATCTTCTAGGTCTTTCGAAATATTGAATTCATTTTTGTTCTACGGATTCTTCAAGTGAATACCTAGAATGTGTTTTCAAGATTTTTTGAAATTCGACCCCTAAGAGGGTGTAAACTGGTTGTATACTTTTTCATGAATTCCACCATGTTTCTCAGGTCTGATCAGATATCGAATATCTTTTCACTTCCCCAGGCTTGTTTAATAATAACCTATTTCTAAGTTTTGTTTTTTTCAACCTCTAGACCGCATCCCGGAACATGACCCAATTATTTAATTCATATGTTACACCCTTTTCTAACCGCTTCCCGAACTTTTTGTTAGGTTTTCAGTCACATAGTAACATACACCGCATCCCCGAATTGAACGCGTTCTGAACTTCTGCCGGAAAAATAATACAGTTGCGCCCAGACTGTTGGCAGATTTTTTTTTATTATTTTTATTATATTAATAATAAGGTTTTTCAGATCAGTTCGATATTATAGATTTCTAAAAGGAAACCAATAAATAGGAAGTTCCAAAGAACAGCACAACAATTAGTATTTACAGACCATTGTCAAATCTTAAAAACCCAAAATTCTTATTTATTTAGTTAATTAAAACTAATGAAACTGATTTCTAAATATATACATACCTACTACTTTGAATTTCTATTTAAAAGTTGAAAACTTCTAGTTGTTTTTAAGATATTCACTGCTTCTAAGATTTCATTAAAATTAAAAATTAACTAATATTGTAATGCTTTATTTAACACTATTACTTTTTACCAGAGCTTCATTTGGACTTTGACCGCGTCCCTGAATATGACCCAAAAGCGAAATCGATATTCTAGTAGTAGCAGATTTTTTTTTTAATATCCGATATTGTATTATATATACTCAATTTTTATTCTGAAAATTACACATTCGAATATTTCACATTTTTCGCGTAGAAATATCTTAAGTTTTCGCCCTTTCTCTCTGCTAAAGACGCTTTAAGTCGATTAAAATTTGCTGAATTTGCAGCAATTTCAGACAATTTTACCGTCACGATAACATACAGCAAAATTCAGCAACTTCAGGAATTAACATAGATGATATAGATATTGATATAGATCAATAAATTGATGGTCAACTCGTTGTTCAGCTATAAATAGCGATATTGATCAATATTTAGCAACTCAGCAATAAGGGCTTACACAAGCAATTCAGTCTATGAACAAGACGAAAGCAGCCTTGACAAACGTATTTAAAACTTCAAACAAAACATGAAATGTTTGTATTTCAGGCTATTATAATACGAAGCTTGACAAATTAATGCAAAATATAAAACAAAACTTGACAATTGAATCACTAAACAAGGACAATTGCTCGGAATCTTCCAAATCAATGGCAATACAGCAACTAATTCGTGAACAATACCAGCAATCTATGAAAATATTACCACATTGCCGAAATATTGCCGCAATATTTATTTACTAAATTATATTAGAGAATTTCTCTCACTACGATTCATTAACGAGTTGATGAAAAGTTTATCTACATTGCCTGTTGCTATTATTGCTTCATATTTTCGTGACGTAAAAATTGACAAATATTGCAGCAAGCTGAGCAATTTAAATCGCTCGTGTAAGAGAACCTTTACAGAAACGGCTTACTACTTCGATAGTTTAAAGCTAATATCACCTTAGTCCCAAAACTGAGACAATCCTGAAACTTAATATCGTGGTATTCTATGGCTTTCTAAATCCTTTCATGGGGTTTGAATTGGTATGAATGCATGTATTCGAAGATAATTGTCACCCACTCAATGATTTTTAAAATATCCCGCTTAAAAAGTGCATTCGAAATTTCATACAATTTCGAAATATTCAGCAATCTACTTAAAAATTGTTCGAAGAAAGTGTGCCGATAAATTCAACTCATGAACAAAATACGAAAGAAACTTTTATATTAAGACGTAGCAAATGGTGTGCAATAAGATTTTCGAAATTTTAATTGTAAATCATCTCCTGCGACTACGTAATTAAGAGTGACTTGAAACTTTTCTGAACTTTTCACTGTGAGTAGGTATCTACTGTATACCGAATCTTATTTCGTTCTTTTACTCGTTTAAAATCCAACCGGTAACTTTTTAATATAATTTTCAACAAATTTGATTTCAACTTTCGTTTATGAGTAATAAATTAAAAGATAAAAAATATATATAGAATACAAAATGAAGGGAAACTAAAGTATTCCAAGTTTTTATTGTTAAGAAATTCATTATTTTCGTTCTTCACAGCCCTTAAATGGATTTCGTTTACATTAACCTTATGATTTCTGACTGAGCGAAACTTAAAAGTGGATTTAATTAAGGAGCTAAGAAGAAGTTAAGATTCTAGGTGGTGAGTTCATGACGGACATAATGAGTAAATGCAATCCGCAATTGTTTGCTTCATTTTACTATATAAAGTTTGGGAAACTCTCATAAAATGTAGACTATTTTCTTTCCTCTTACCCATTTACATCACTCTTCATCGAAAATATATTCCTTCTTTACTAAAAAGTTGAAGCTCTATTGGTGAACGTAGATATTCTTTATGCCTCATATACTTATCAGGTATAACCTTAAAATCGTACTCAGTAATCATCGACCGTTTCCACTGGTTCAATTCTATAATTCACGAATTTTGTCAAATCTGTTAGGTTTGTCTTTTCATAACCGCCAACAATGTGTTATCAGGGTTTTTTGGTATTCAACTTCAAATAGTGTATAACGTAGGTGTAAATGTTTCACGAATTTCGACATAACATATTCTTCGAATTACCTCAACATATTTTCCTTATATAAAAACCAAACTTTTAATATTCAACCCTGAATTGAGTGTAAAGGTGGTGTATATATTTCACGAAATCCGTACGGTCTTTACGGTCTGATAATATCTTGAATACATTTGTGCGTCTTCGGGCCTTTTTGCATAGTTGTTTTCAAACTCGGTGTAGAAGTAAAAAGTCTGAATAGGTTTTAACGTATTTTGTAATATTTCTTAGGTCTTTTAAACAAATAGACTAGTTATAACTTGTGCAGACCCTCGATATAAAGACCACGAAATCATTTTCGGATTTTAGGATATTCATCTCTAAAATTGTTCGAATGAGGTCTTCTTTTCCTTATAAAAAAGGCAAACTCAAAATTTGTGTAAAGGGGTTGTATACGTTTTCACGAATTTCGTATGATGTCGTAGGTCTGATAATGTCTTTAATTCATTTGTTCATCCGTTAAGTATTTATAGCAAGACAAATTTTACATTAAGCTTATTTTAATAATAATAATAATAATAATAATAATCAATGGCGCAACAGCCCAAATCAGGTCTAGTCCTTGAAGTAATGCTAGAGTTATTTCATTATTTTAATCACATTATATTATGATTTCGCATAGTATTTTTACATTATTAACAATTTTTTATAATCATCAAAGTCAAATTCGCTTGTGTAATTCCGATTGTTCGCTTCTGATCGATCGCATACATTGCAAAATGTACATCTAATATTTCATTTTTCCGATAAAATATATTAAAGGGAAATGATTTCGAAAATACTTCCATACTATGAATATAGTACTGTCCGCTCTTTAAGGGGCACTCAAATTTTATATTTGTTGCATTTCGAAAGGATGATACCATTAGACTCAACATGGTATTAATTCTAGCCACGCCATTAATTTTACAAGGGCTAAACCTTTTTTGAAAGTAAATCGTAGTATTGTTTCGATACGTTCGCACTACTTCCAGATAAATGATAGGATGGTTAATCGAGCGCGTTATGTTAATGTCGGCATTCAAAAGGGTTTTCTTCGTTACCAAAAAAGTAAAATTCACATAATTTACTAGCGATTTGTGCGAAGAATTTGAGTATTGCAAGCTGTAGCAGTTCTGGAAATAATTTGAAAGAAAATTTTATTCGTTTCATTTAAAATAGGCTCGAACTTACAGGACATACAGCTTTATCGATGAAGATTACAGAAAAAATAAATAAATTCAGCAAAGACATTTTCGAACGGTTGTGTAATTTTAACTAACTTTATCTTCTCTACTTTTACTTTTAACGAAACAACCAAATGAATCCGCACTTATTTGAATTGGAGTCACAATTACTTCGTGCTATTAAAATGCATTTATCATTGAACTTAGCAAGCAATTTATTTCATAGATCATTAAGTCTATTTATTGTGTAGGTACATTTTATTTATATTTACTTTCATTTTGTTTCCCATATCATTCTTTCAAATGATAAAAAACTGGGTAGTTAATTAAAATTCTGAATTTACAGAATTGAGTTTATTGAGCGTATTGTTGAGAACTACGGATGGATTTGTTAGGATTTCAAGTAACACAAGAAAGAGTAGGTATTTTATTATTCGCATTAATTATAATCGCATTAAATGGCAACCAGATTTTACATACAGCTCAGTCGCGCTCAATTATGTTCCGCAATCAAAATCGCTTTATAAATAACTTCAATCAAAATCACGTTGAACTTATTGACGCTCGCTGTGGAGTAGCAAGTAGCAACTGTCGTGTGTTTTCTCGCAATATCGAAAAGTCTATAGTCGACACAGTAGGTATGTTTTCAAATGGAATCATAATGGGATCAAAGTTGGATAAAATTTTCGCTCCAAAGCTTATTGAAATTTTCACTACTATATTTCGGCATTTTCAGAGATGGCGCCCTGCAACTCAGCTGAGAATGCACCACTTGTAGCAGATATTTGCACCCACAGGCAGAACAGGTTTGTTTGATAGAGGTACCAATAGTACCGATAGAGGCTACCAAAAACTGTACATTGGTATTATATGACCCTTATACAGTCCCATTTCGTCGTATAGTATACAAAACTTTGCCTGCTAAGCTCAATTGATTCAAGGCATTTATCAACAGCATTGTTAACCCTGCTAAATAAGCTTTTGAGTTTTGATCCACATCGCTTTTTTCAATTGTGATCTGATCCAGTTAAAAAAAACACACCTTATATTGGCTATTGACTCTGTCAATCTTATATTCTGCATTTGTGTAGTCGAGAGCTTTACCGAATATTCGGTAATTTGTGGAACTTAATAGAAGCTCTTCTGCATGCGAGAACTGTCGAGAGATTTCCACGCTGTTTCCGTGGTGCATGTAAGAACAACCGATAAGTGAAAAGTGATTCTTTTCGAAGACTATGAAATTTTGTGGAAGATGGCGGTCCTTCGGATGTTTAGCTTCATCTTCCTCTGTTTTCCTCTAGAAACTGATTTACTGAATAAATAAGTTGTGCACGTCGCCATTGCACGAATATAACAGTCTTGAGATCGGCGCAAAACAATAGGTGTGTTTTTTTCCGATTTATCCAGATCGAGAGTAGTGATTCAAATTTTTATTGAAAACAGGAAGAATACTGTTGTTTTTTTTTAATTTTTTGCTCTTTTCTGTAGATAGTGGGCTAGATTAGAGAGTTTATCTCGAAAAACTGCCCCAGTAAGCTTACCGGGGCCACTATTCCGGTTAGAATCTATATTCTAGCCTACTATCTACAGGAAAAGGTAATAAAGAAATAGAAAAACAACAATATTCTTGGTGTTTTCAATACGAATTTGAATCACTACTCTCGATCTGAATAAATCGCAAATAAACACACCTAATGTCCTATGAGATATTTTGTGAAATGTACACATTGCAAAATATATGATGGCAGTCCGTCCGTGGTTCAAATTTCATTCCCCACACCAAATAACAACAACAATAACATATCTCCTTAACGGAGCATACCACAAAGGAAACTTACTACTTTTTTGAAGACAAGACAGTATACCAGATATTCCTTTTTTAGGATTTTTTGGGTAGTGGTATAACTTTGGATTACGATATCTCTCTGACCAATTATGCTAGCAAGATAACATTTTTACTTTATTATATTTTAATAATAAAGTATTTATAGCCGCATGAAGAAAGTATGCTCAATACAAAATTTTTCGAGGGGTAGTAGGACACAGAAGAGGAAGGCTCACAATTTTTGAAGAAAATCGGATCACTTATATATTAAGAACTATTGAAGATATATGATATAGGAGCAGGTAAGGGTGTAGAGGGGGAAAAGCAGAATGTCCTTATTGGGCTACTGTTAAAGACAGACTACTGTTACTGACTAAAGTGATAGAGATAGTACAATACGGAGGGACTTCTGCTATAAGGTTGAAAATTGTTACATACAAGCTCATTTACTGGAAAAGTAATTAACAAGAACAACTTCAGACTTTCATTTGTCGTAATGAGGCAGGGCAATAAGAAAATTGCGATTGCTTCTTTTCTATGAAATAGTTGAGAGCCACTGATGTTCTTCTATTTTTTTTTAGATCCCAAGTTGATTTGTGTTATGTTTTAAAAAACAGAATAATTCACAAAACATAAAAAATTAAGAAAATAAAAACATTACTTTTTGAAATATTCAAGGATAAAGGACAGAATCGTAATCATTGAAAAACAATTTAAGGATAAATTTGATTGGTATTTTTCTTATTTTTCGACAACGTTCCCCTTTAAAATAAGTCCCATTTTATTATTCTATTTGCTAAAAATTAACAGAGATATGAATTTTCAAAGAGGACTTAGACAGAATTTTTGCGAAATCTTTAACATACTTTACCTTACAAAAAAGTGACATTGAAAACAAAAATGGATACTATATTTTTTTTCACGAATTCTTCAAGTAAACAAATTTTCAAAAGAATCGGCGATGCTTAGGTCATTTTTAACTTTTAACTTTTGCGATTCTTGATGGAATGACCCCTTAATATATTCTTCATTGCAATATTCTTTCCCTCCTGTTTTGGATAAAATCATAATATCTATACCGCAGTAGTGGTTCAAAGTGGGCACTTTGAAGTATTTATAAAGAGGAGTAGATATCTTTTATATCAGCAACAATAATTTAATTTCACGAAAATATAGCTAACCTAACATTCCAAGCTATCGATTTTGCATGAAAAGGATTTTATAGCTATTATCCATTTTACAGAATCTCGGTACAAACCTTAGGGGGCTCACTTTGCCTTCCTCGACTTGTAAATTATAAGAACATTTAAAGTGCACAATTTAGTTCAGAAGAAATTTTTTTTTTAAGTAAATTGAGACCTCGAGTTTATTTCGTTAGCCTTTATTAAAATTTCATTACCTAATTGTTTAGTATTTGATCACCGTCATCTCATGATTGTCTGTAGATACATCTTTTGCCTATGTGATTTGCAGTGGTTTCGTATCCATCCAAAAGTTCAGTTTATTTTACAGAGTAAGAGAGAAAAATAAATACAACTAAAATACTGCAGTAACTACGTACTTAATAATAATGTTTCATATTATAAAAATAGCAAACACAAACGAGATCCTTTTTCGACGTTCAGTCAGCCATTTTACTCCCTAAAATCGGTAAAAATCATTCGAATTTTCAGCTTTACAAACTTTGAATGGAAAACTTCGAAAGACAGACAATGCACAAAAGTCAACAAAATCGTTTGCAATGAGTTTATCTATCGAGAACGCTGCAGTTACCCGCTTTTTGGATAGGGACTTTTACTCCTCGCTCGAGGGTTCGTACAAGTGAAGCCTTTTGAATAACCAACAGAATACTCCGCAGTCGGGAAAACGGAGTTGAATAATCGCTGTATACACCGTACAGGTAAATGATAAAAGTAGGCCATTTGAGAAACTGTTCAGTACCAAAACTACTGTGTGTGTTCCACTTTATGACGGGATTCTGGTTGATATGGGGGTACCATTATAAATTCTATGCACACAGAGCCTTTATCATAGCTTGTAATTTGAGTTAGAGAATGTCAATAGCTTGTTCGATTCAATGTTTATACATAGTTCAGATTGGATATTTTTTTTTCATTTATTTATCGATTTTTGATCTGTGTTTTATCAAATGTTTTCAAGATTTCCTGAAAAGCATTGAGCTGATGAAGAAAATTTTCACCTGGTGTGTTGAGCGAGTGGTTAGAAATTTAGATTGATGATGAGGAAGTGTATATGAACACATTGTTTCGATAAATTCGTTATTAAATTTAGAAGTCAATTATAGCTCTGTATTGGAGTTGTAGAAGAGTTATGGTGCATTTACACTCAGCGTTTGCGACGAGCTTCTATCCCCACCAAAAAATCAATCAATGAAATAGCTCGTGCAGTCGTAAGAGTCGTACATTGAGAACCGGTTTGCAATGGCCTGATGGGGGTAGCTTCTCGCCTCGAGGCGAGCCTCATGGGTGAGTGTAAGCCCACTATTAAGGTTTTTAACCCATTTTCTTCAAATATTCATACATTACATGTAGCTATTTAGCGTTAACTTGACGACTGTCTATTTTTTAGTATGTATAAGCATAACCTTGTTATATTACGCTAAAGGTAGCACAATCAAGATTTTGGATTTGAGTTGTAGAAGACCCATATATCTTAAATTTGGTTTACTTAAAGAAGTATGCGTTTGGGGCTCAAATGATAAGATTACTTTCACTTTATAATTTTTAATTATTTTCTTTACTATCTTTTAATAGTAAAGTATTGATATCAACCTGAAATTTAAACAAAAATTTGTGTTATTCCATAAAGAATCGCCAAAGGTGTGACCGTACCATCTGCGATTCTTTTGAAAATTTGTGTAGGTTCTTGAAAAATTAGTGAAAAAAAAACTGTATAACTAATTTTTAGTTTCTTTCTCTCAAAAACGCGAAGAATATCAGTTGTCCTCAATTAAAGCTAGCTAAGTTTCTAAATAATTTATTTCGTTTTTTTTTTACCCCGATCTCCTTGAGATCTCAAGTTATTTTTTGATAGGTTTTGAAAACAGTATGTATAATAAACAAAATATAGAAAATAAATAAATTGAAGATATTCATTTTGCGATATTAAATGATATAGAACAAAATCATTATCCTCGAACAAAAATTTCAAGTATAATTTTTATTCGTACTTTTACTTTATTATTTTAATAATAAAGTATTGATATGGTCTTTTTTTAAAAAAAAGTTTGCTACCTTGAAATTTTTTTTTTACACGTTTTATTACTAATAAACACCAAAAAAGCAAAGTCCGTACGGCGTACGCCTCGCCGTCCGACGTCCGTCTGCCGCCGTACGCCGTACTCAAACTCATTTGAGGAATTATAGTTCCCAAAACCCTATGGGCTATTAAATTGATTTTTTTTTTAATAATAGACATAGTAGACCCCTTGAAGTTAAAATTTTTTGAGGGGTGAGGGTGTGAGGAGGAAGGTGGGGGAAGAGTTTTAGACGAAAAATTTTGGTTTCTAGATCTCAGCAACCGCTTATGGTAGGAAGCTAAGACTAAGATAGTGGACCCATTTGCAATTGATGATATGGGTGAAGGGGTGTGGGAGTGCAGGGGGAAATAATGCGTCCGAAACGCAAAAAATAACACGTTTCATATCTCAATAACTGTGTAAGATAGATGCTTAAAATTTTTACCAGAAGTAGCGCTAATTGAATTCTAATAGGGCAAAAAAATGGATGAGGATGTAGAGGGTGAGGGTGGGAAAGGGTGGGAAAGGGTGAGAAGAAAAAAGTTCCGATGCTTATATCTTAAGAATAGAAAGAAAGCTGAAACTTGGTATTTAGATAGAGCTATAGTAGTTTCATGGTGGAAAAATATTTTTTTTTTTTTGGGGTAGTATGGTACGTAAGGGGGGTGGGGTGTTTTTCCTAGCTTTTGAACGGTTTATGCTAGAAAGTTGAAACTCAATACGTATATATAAATTAACTGGAAAAGTAATTGTGATAAAAAAAAATCGAAGTGGGGGCAAAAAAAAATATCAGTAAGAATAAAATACATAAATTTTCACGAATTTCTTCATATTTACTAAGTCTTTCCAAATATTGAATTCATTTTTCCTCTACGGATTGTTCATATGAATACCTAGAAAGTGTTTTCAAGATTTTTTGAAATTCAACCCTTAAGGGGATGTAAAGTGGTTGTATACTTTTTCATAAATTCCACCATATCTTTCAAGTCTGATCAGATATCAAATATCTTTTCACATCCCCAGGCTTGTTTAATAATCACCTATTTTTAAGTTTTTTTCTTTTTCAACCTCTAGACCGCGTCCCGGAATATGACCCAACTATATAATTGATATATTACACTCTATTCTAGCCGTTTCCTGAACTAGTAACATAGTAACATATACCGCATCCCCGAATTAAACACTTTCCGAACTTCAGCCGGAAAAATAATAAAGTTGCACCCAGACTGTTGGCAGATTTTTTTATATTGCGACAATATTTAAGCAATAATCTTCAAAATAAGCTTTATTTTATTATTCTGGAATAACAATTAGGTACTAGAGATATTAATTTTCAAAAAGGACTCGGAAACTATTTTTTTATATCTCTAAAATCTCAAAGAGGGTGCAAAGAATAAAATTATTTATATTCCCGAAAACTACAAAGGATGGAAAGCTAAAAAAAATTACCACTTTCTATATAGTGCCACTGTTCAATTTATAGGTTGTACTTGTAAAGAAACGGTATACTATAGAAAATTGAAACTTAAAAATAGTACGTATGTTTATGCTGACGTGTTGCATAATTGGAGTAAAAAGAAAGTAAAAAGGGTAAGATTTTAATTAGCTTACATATGTGGAGTATTTTTATGTCCGTCAAAAAGTTTAGCTTTCCAATTTTTCACGAATTTCGTCACATGTTTTAGACATGTCGAGTTATGAAATTAATTTTACTTCTACGGAGTCTTTATAATCATAAGCACCTAGAAACTGTTTTTCGATAAACAACCCCTAAACGGTGTAAACGGGTTGTTTACGTTTTCCCGAATTCCGACATATTTCTTAGGTAAAATGGAATATCGAACTCGCTTTCACTTTAGAAGGCCTTGAAAATATCATCGGGGAAAACACGATTTGAACATTTTCGATATAAAATCCCCTAGGATGTAAGGTATTGTTCAAGTTTCACAGATTCCGAAAAAACTTTTAAGTTTAAAGAGATCGAATTCGCATTTCATGATTTTTCAGTATTCGCCTACCCATATTATGGGTAAAAGTCTGAAACGTTGTAATGCTGAGATGCGGTATGCGGTGTGGGTGGGAATGGGACCAGGAGGCCATTACGAACGTTATTTTTTTGGTGTTCAGTCGCATAGTAACCTAGATCGTAAATCGTAGCATTAAAGGTGTGGTTTCAAACCATAAAATATTAAAGTTGCGCCCAGACTATTGCCCGATTTTTTTATATCAACAGGATCGCGGTACAATCGTCTCAAAATCGGTTTCCGAATTTTTTGATACTCAACCTACACTTCATTTCAGCATAAAACGTGTTTCGGATCTTTTTTAGCTTTTAATTACTTACGATATTAATAGTGCTGAAATTCGATAGCTGATTATACAATATTACAGTCTATTTACGTATCCAATTCTGTATGGTCATCAAAGCGCTGTACTAATTGCAATGCCGATTGAATTGCTCCAACTCTCCGTTACGTCACTACATAGAATGGCACTGACGCCCTTCCCGTTTATTATCCATACAACGATTGAGCTACCATCAGTTAAAAAATTTCCCAAATACGTGTGCTGATCCTGCAATTTTCACCCAAATTGAACCAATTTTTTTCTATTAATTTTGTGTTGAATTTACCAATCAGAGATATAATTTGACACATCTGCCAGTTGAAAGGGCTCCTCACATGTAGGTGTACTATCAACTCCTACCCATAAATAGAGAAAAAGCCATAGTAAAACGTTTTCGAACTATGACCATCGAATTCTGCATGGTTCGCACAAATGCCATTGAGGACTTTCATGGAATATCCAGTTTTCGCCGTTTTTTCAGTTTTTTTTTTTTTTAAAAAAAGTATTACGGGATGTGCCACACTACTCTAGATAATTCCAGACAAATTAAAAGTTCGATGGACCAAACGAATCAATTCGAATTCGGCTTCTGTTAAATTGGCACTCAGCAGATTTCTTTACGTTGAAAAGAAGCTTAAAAGCTTTAGGGGTTGAGGTGGTCAATAGGAAAAAACGCTCAGGTCGCCATCTAGTTGAGCATAGGGATGTGTAGCAGCTATGCTGCGATAAAGATGTCGACAAGTTCATATAACGAGGCAGGGATCCAATTAAATTCGCTGGGTGATTATAGTTGCTTGTGGACACTAGGGTTTGGCTTCGTAGTACGCAGTAAGAGCTGGCATTGGATTGAGCAAATTACGTTTTCATCACATCAACCCGTAGTTGTCAATAAAATTTCAGGTTCTAAAATATCTTTCTTTTGTAACATCAGCGCACCCTGGTTCCTTTTTTACAATGTAATCGAAGTCATATAATTTGGTATGGAACAGTAATGCGAAACTAACAACTCTAATTGGGATTTTGTGGTTTAAATTTAACCTATTCGTTATTGTTGAGCCAAATTTATTACAATTTAAATAGTTTCGTCATATAGGGTATTAGGTATATACCATAGTACGAGTACGGATAATTTATTAACCATAATTACAGCAACCACTAGAAGTAATTTCTCTATAGATTTTTCACTCATATGCGGCAACCGACAAAACAACCGATTTATACACCATCTACCCACCAGCGCCATAACTTTGCTTAAAAGCCACACATGTGTACAAACTATTTTCCGCATTTCTTTGAATCCCTTAGGACAAATATATTTCAATTTGCTTAAAAGAAGATCCGGTGCTTACATATTTTCATAATAATAAAAGAACGCTAAAATAATAGGTCCCAAAGTGCACTTTACGATTTAACTTTAGTTCTACAGAAAACATTCGTTCCGATTAGGTCAGAAAAACTTACTGGCCTTAAGGTCGCATTTAAAAGTTAAAGTGATATGGATAAAAGTTACTTTCATGGTTAAGTTTTGGTGTATATTTTTTCTTCAAGAAATGGTTGCAACAGGAAGTGTTTTATTGCCTTGTTTAAAGAAGTAAGGTTAGTATAATTTTCAGGAGCGGTTTCAGACGGCGGTGGATTTTTTTTTTTCGGACCAAGCGAGTAGCTAAACATTTGTTTTGTTTGCACTGTATGACATAATGTCAAACATTTGACTAAGCAATGTCAATTAATGGAATTTGTTCATTGTAAGCTTCCATAGAAGCAAATTTGAAGAAATGTTTGTTGTTTTCCGGCGTCAGTAGAGTGGAACCCCAACACGAAATCCCCTACTGTTGATTAATCGCTGTCCTTGAGGACATGACAATTGGAAAACCTTAGTGAGGATGCAAATTTACGTACAAATTTCCGCTCAAAAAAACCTGACACAGAACATGGAATTATTAACACAACACAAATTAGATAAAACTAAAAACTTTGAGTTGCAAATACAACACAAGATAAAAACTTTGATCAAAGAACATTAGATTACAAGACTGAACCATGTCACATTTTAATCTTATTTTTCACCTTATACTATTGCTTAACTAATTTTACTTCATTATAATATTACTTAATTGCCATCGCCTAATGAAAAGGCCTAATATAGAAAGAACTATTTTGCTTATTAAATGCTAAAAGGTATGGAAAACATGTCAAAAGATGTACAAAGTGCCATATGCCCTCTGGGACTGGCCGTAAATTTGATGGGGCCGGATTTTAAACCGGGATCCATACTTAATAAATAAAAAAAATAAATAAATTTTTTTTTTCAGTTGTCTCGATTTTCCATTTTAAGGATCTCCACTAAACTGGATAAACGCTGTATATCTCGATTCCGTGAAACGTCCAACAAAATCCATCTGCACCAAATTTACCACTTACACGTATACACACTAAACTATGCCATTTAAGTAACCTGCGATTTTTTAAATTCGCAGGTTTTTAGACTACTAAATATGTACCAAAAGTGGTGATTGTCCGTACTCATGATAGTGGATGTTTGTGTTAGTTCTTATACAGTGACTCTAGGCGCAAGTAGCCAAGACGAGAGCAGTGGAGCCGAGACAAGCCATGAAAGTGCAGAGTCGTGCCAGGACTCAAGCTAAAACCCGCATCGAGAAGCAATGACGAACGACCGACGGTAAACTACGATTAGCTGATGGTATAAACACAATTGAGATGCAATTCGCCAACGGCGACGAAGTTCGCTGAGTTGTACCGCAACACACGTAAAGTTCGCCAGCCTCTCGCCGTCGTAGTTCTGCCTCAGTACGTGTTGTGGTACAGTTTTAAAAATTTGACAGCGAACTTCGTCGCTGCTGGCGAATTTCGTCTCAATTGTGTTTATACCATGACGCAGTCAAACCAAGACCCAACAGAGCAGAGGACACAGGTAGAGAGACGAGGACATTGAGCGGATGTCACGCAGAGAGACGAAGACAGGAAGCAGAGACCACGCAGAGAGACGTAGACAGGAAAAGACGAAGACAGGGACGGCCGAGGCCACTCAGGGAGACGATGACAGGGAAGGACGAAGACAGCGAAAACCGAGGTCAGAGCAAAGCCGGTTTAAGAAAATCGAGCGGTGTCACATCCACAAAAGCACAGGTCTAACTACGTTGAGCTGATGCGGCGAACAGGAGCAAGTCACAGCAGACATATTGGGTCGAATGCGAGCATCGAAGCAAAGACGAGAGTAGAGTCAAGACGTAAGCAGCGAATGCGAGCAAGTGGCGAGACAAGAAGAGCATTGATAATGTAAGAACAGCGAAGTAACTTATGAGCAGAGCCAAGACGTGAGAAAGCGAAGGCGAGCAACCCCGTGCAGGACAAACGCAGCAAGCAGCAACGCGTAAGACGGAAGCAGAGGAAACGAGAGACGGGGCAGAGGAGTCATAGCAGATGAATTATAAATAAATTATATTGCAAATGTTATTTAGTAAATAAAGTGAAGTCAATCAAATAAATAAATATTTTGTAACGAATACCGGCACCCGATGAGTGTACCCCGGAATTTGAGTCGTTACACCTTCACTGGATAGGCCAGTTTAAAAAACTGTGAAGGACTAGGTCCGAAGGAGCTGTTTCGTCCTCGGTGTACCATGCCTACTATCCGAAATAATTCCATATAAGCGATGTTAAAACAAATTGCAATAGCTTTGTTTTTTATTCCCGGTTAACCATAAATCTCGACAAAATTGCACGGCAAAACAACAACAGTGCGGTTACCGTAGCCGCATTGTTGTTGTTTTGCCGTGCAATTTTGTCGAGCTTTATGGTTAACCGGGAATAAAAAACACAGCTATTATCAATGCATAGTAGCTCAATGCATAGCAAGATACAGTAAAGCTCCGCATTAAACGCAATTCGGTCTTTTACGCAAAAACAATATGGATGTATATAGTTGACTATTAGCCGATTTTCTTCAAACCCTTTCAATAGTTCCTGGCTCAATGTGTATTAAAATCAATTTAGAATTGAAATCTGTCGATCGCTCGATTCCCAAAAATATTAGTGGTACTGGTACGTACCATTTCGAGGGAATAAGGAAAAGGGTGGGACCAAGTAGTTATTATAGTTTCAATCGAACCGCGTTCAGTGAGTAGCTAGACCCACACTAGGTTACTAAGGCCCGTTCCTACGATCGTCAGTTACTTTCTAACTTGAATATTAACTGACAGATTTTCATACAAAACTTGCAGTTAAAGTTCCGGTTAGAATTTATGAGACGATCGTAGCTGAACGAGCCTAAGAGGTTTAACCTACTAGGTATAGAACATAAACGATTTGACCTAGTCAGGGTATGAACTTAGTAAGAAATCAAACCTGCTAGGCTTCGAGGATGAGCGTGAACACTTCTTTTGTTTCCTGGAGTACCACTTTAAAATATCACTGAATCACTATCAATGATAGTTTTCAGCAATTAGAACGCCTTCCAAAAACAGCCAAATTCAACGGTTTTCCGGAGTTCGTGCAATACCCAGACTGTATGTACTTAACTATCTTCTTTATGGAGTGATTACAGTGAAGAAACCTACTAAGTCAATATTGACTTGGAATGTACGTCATGCTGCATATATGAACACTGCATATATGAGCAAATGTACTCGAAATTTACCCTCTCAAGTGTATACCATTGCCGAACATACTCTCAAGTTCCATCGAAAATCAATGAATTGAAGAAGAGGAAATAATTGCTTTTCACTTACATTTCGTCAAGCGGCCTTAAAATGCCATGAAATCCCCAAATAAAAGGTCAATTACGCTTTGATCCTTTCTGAGAAAAGTTTTATACCGATATCATTGTTCTCTTAAGTTACTGTTTAGGATATCACGATGGAGATTCCTCTAAGGACTTTCAGTTTGTGTCTATGTTTGATTTTTTTTTCGTTTTGAAAAAGTTTGAATTTTCTTTTCAAGTTATTTTCGTAGCTGAGAGTTTGTCAATATTTTAATAAGTTGTTAACAGTTTATGAAAGGAGGCAAGTTTATGAAGCAACAACCAGGCAAATGTTAATTTAAAATTATTTTACATGTCAGAGCTGGTAATAATGTCAGACATTACCTTTCAATTATGAAATTTCAATTTCATTAAATTTGACATTAATCGACTTAAACCTGAATAAATAAGAACATCTAAGCCTTAGCTAAAATTCGGCATACGAAAACACTGGGTTAGTATGAAGTAATAACACAGCCCACCCGATGCTTTGACATACTTTGCCTTGTATTAAGGCCCGACACACATCATCTACCCGATTCACATACTCGACTCGTCCTGGGTGTGGATCCTTTAGCTTTTCATTTTACTAAGGCACCACATGTTATTAAACTACCTCGTGCATACAAAATGAAGGAAGACAATCTTTGCGGTAGTTGTTTGACGTGAAATGATGAAGTCTGGCCACGTGCTATTCGAATTTGTTCACGTCCTTGATATGCTTTCAATTTAAACTGCCATACTACCGGTACGAGCTTGGTATACGCTCGTACCAACCGCGAACCGTTATAATCTCGTAGTGGATAAAACACCCGATATAATATGTGGACTGTGAATCAGAGAGAGGAACTTTTCGAAAAATCTTAAGGTGTAGCTAGGTGGAATTCAATTTGTATTTGGTTTTTCCTATTTTCCGAACAAAGATCTATTTGGAAAATCGGTACTCATTCTGAGCTCTGATAAACTGATCCTGGAGCGCAGATCCAAAAGGAAGGACGATAACAAAACGCTGCAAGGTGGCCGGCGACGAAACTTACTCGACACAAATTGAAGCTAAATTCTGTACCCACATATTGTTCATATAAAACCTTCTATATGATTTCCATCAGTTCAATTTCTGATCATACCTTAAAACGAAAAAACTGCCCCATAAATTTCCATCATCTTCAATTTTTTCACCGGAAAAAAAAATCAGTAAAACTGAGCAATGATCCGAGAATAATTTCTATATGACGAAATAAATTTAATCGGCGGAAATCACATCGAATTTACGTTTCGATTTCGTTCGCGAATGCAATTTTTACAAAATTTGTTCGAATATATTCCGGGGGGCTGCTGGTTCTCGATGTTCAAATTCCGTCAATATGGTGAAAATATTTCCCTAGAATGGAAAATTGTAAAAATTGACGGGAAAATTTTTAACAGATGATTGAACATTTATCATTCAGTGTGATATTTTATAATCAGAGGTAGAAGGAGTCGCACGTAGATTATATTTACGTTGATGTACATATCGCGGATTTTTTCCATTATTTATCTGAACATGTTTATTGAATATGACATTTTTTTCGTATCGTTGGCATAACGGGTGGCATAACGGGTGGCATAATTTGTAATTTTGTTCCATTTTTTCCGAAACCGGTAAGTGCTTTTAATACTAGCAATAGACGAGATTTTGTTCAACCGTGAAAGGTGTGACAAGAAAAAATTTAAAATTAAAGTTGTATCTAAAATTCTAAAGTGGGATTTGATCTTATTTAAATTCTACTGATAATCTGATCTTTTTTTTTTAAGGCCCCATGTGAAAATTAAATGCGATTTTGTTGATTTATGACTTATGACCTTAATAGCAATAAAAAAAAACGAAATAATATAAAATAACATTACTTTATTAGCTGGTATGTAAACTAGGTTGCCCATTAGGCCCCAGTCCGGTACGACAATTTCTTATCCCTGCTTCATTTTTCTTTCTTGAGAGGATTTTAATTGATTGAAATCGTGTTTTGTTCGTGTAATTTGACGTTTAAAATAGGTGTGCATTCTTCGCTGTCTATCAGCGAACTAATTTAGAATTTACCGAAAATAATAGTGTTATAGGTTTTCGAATTATTTGAAACGCTTAACTATTAAAAATCAATAATTTTTTTTATCTTCTAGATATACCAATTGATTATATCATCTCTGACACTTTTCAATGATTTGCGGTTCTCTTATGTAATTCCTGCCATGAAAGTCGTGCAAAATTGCTTCAGTTTGATTTCATAAAATTTGATCTATGGAATTATTAACAAAAATTAATTTTTTTTAAATTTGATTTATGGAAGACCTTCTTTAAGGTTTTTTCTAGCTTTATATTAATGAAAATGACATGGTTATTATTCAAGAAATAGGTAATAGGCGTTTAAGAAACTCGAATTTACGTATTTTTAAAAATGTACAAGGGTTGTTGTTTTAATGGCATTTTTTCCAAATAAAGTTTCGATTTTTTTCTTTATGGACGACCTAGTTTACATATGGTACTAGCTAATAAAGTGGTGTAATTTTATTTTGTTTTTTTTTTGTTGCCATTACCATTACCATTATTAAAATATTGGCAAAAAACAGTCATAAATCATCAAAATTGCATTTAACGTGCACATGGAGCATTAAGAACAAAAACAAAATTGTATTTGAAAAAATAGCTATTAGAGGAACAATGTGGAAAGTCGAGTTCTTTGTGTGCATTTATTAGCTATTTCTTGAATGGTTAACATGTAATTTCTATTAATAAGTATAATGGAAGAAAAACTTAAAGAATGCCTCCCATGAAGTAAATTATAAAAAAAAAATATTTTTTGATTGATATTGAAGGTCTTACCTTATGGAAGGTAGTTTACTAGTAGAGCATATGAGATAGAGTTATAGCTTTTAATTTTCCAAGAATAAAGTATATTTATTTGAATACAATGCATTCTGAATCATTAACGATTATAAAAAGTCTTATAAAATTATGGCGTTAAAGCTACTTGTTGGTAAGGTGCTTTGGCTTGTTATCAACCGAATCACTGGTTCACAAAGGTTCAGAAGGATAGAACCGACCGACCGTCAAACGGAAGATATAATACAAAAATTCCAATAGTATGCTAGGAAACCAAACTGGACTTAAGAGGTCGGAAATCGGGACGGGTATGACAGCGTGTTAGTGGGAATTAATAATTTTTTAGTGCTTTGACTACATCCACCAGAACTGCAATGTTTCCTCTAACAAATCAATGGTGTTTGTGAATCTGATAAGAATGTAAACAAAACTGATCTGGGCAGGGTTAAAACCTTTAATAGTAGTCCTATCAAACTTTCCCCAATGTTTACCATTTATATTAATATTCTGAAGCCAATAACAACTGATCAATTTGTATAAATAATTAATACGTTGACTGGGAATTGAACCCACGGTATCGCAGAAACAGTGTTTTCGAGACCAAGTACTACCAAGTACCAAGTACTACACCACTGGACTACACCTCACCCTCAACTTCTGTCTGTCTATCCGCCCGTCCGATTGTCCTATCCTTATTGACCTGTCCGTCCTTTTGCCAGTCTGTCCGTATGTTCGAACGCACTACAACTCAAGAACATATTGACAAATGGTGTTGAAATTTGAATCCCCAATGTTTGGTCGAATTTGTAAGGCTAAAGTCATTAATGGCTAAAACCGTCCTACTTCTTCGGGTAGCTACCATACAAGAAGGGCTTGAGGCTCCAGAATATTGGTCACTAACATAAGAACTCCTTAAACCTTTGGAGTTCAATAAAGAGAGAGCCGTACGAAGATTTCAAAAGTCTTTCGTGTTACTGTCATGCGATAATTCTGTAAAAATTTCCTGACTTAATTTACGGAATTCACTATAACTCAAGAAATCGTGCAGCGACGAAGTCGAAATTTTGTATACGTTAGTTTTTTACCGCGTCAAACATTATCGGATAGCTGCGTGAAATACCAGAATCAATAAGAAAACCAAAACCAAAAATTTTACTGGCAATTACTGAAGAGAGAAGGTTTATTGAATGATCGGCCAGATCTCTAATTATTATTTAAGGAACGGTATTGTTTACTAAAATTTTGTATGGTATATTTATCGACCAGCTTTATTTTCATTTAAACTGAAGCTTTTTACGCACTTCAGTAACAATTACTTTATTATTTCAATGAAAAAGTATTGGGGTCGCCTTTTAAAAAAATTATGGTAATATGCAACGTAGTAGACTTAATAACTAAAAAAAATATTTTACTATGTATTAAGAAAAGTTGAAGTAAAATTCAATCCATCTGCCTGCCGTGTGTTTGCCACCAAACACAAAACTGCACAATTGAACGACTGAGTTGTTCTCAACGGCTGCAACGAAATGAACAGTTCAATTGAAGTACTTCACTGAACTAACTCATTAAAGTGAATGACCAGCTGTGAAATACTTCACTTGAATGAACTGTTTTGCCCATCTCTAGTTCTAAGATTCAGTTTAGGATTATTCTACAGATGACTGCTGTATAGAGAAACAATTTTTGCAATTTTTGTACCAGAACCTTACTAAAGTCCTGCATGCAGGCCATAGTGTTGTGTTACTGATCGGTGAATGCATTGAGTTTTTTTCCATCACTGGCTATAAATAATGCCTGGATACAAGTGCCGACGCCCAGAACTTCAACACAAAACTTTAATTTATTCTATCAACTACCGCCGAGAATAGTCTGGACAATCTGTCATAACCGACCGTTCTAAATTTCGACAATCTAAACTCCTTTTTGTCACGATTAGTGTTGTTGTTAATAGTCGTTAATTTCCTGTTCCTATCGCCTCTGCCCGGCACTTTTTTTATTCTCGTGTTCGCCATATTCATGCTGATTCATGACCGTTTCTGGGTGTCCCAAGTACCTTGACTACCACCTATTTTAGCACCCATACCAGAACAGTACGGGACTTATTTTTTTGCACGCTGCAATAGTGTGCTTCCGGGTATTTTCAAATACTCCTTGATGACTATTTGTTTTCACCTCGTCGTTATTTTCCACCCAATAGTCTTCAAAAGTATTATAAGTATAGAAACTCAGGCATACTACGGTGTGTTGGACGAGGTATGAAATCCTCTTGGTAGCCGCATAGAGGCGACATTAGTTGCTTCGTTTGCATTTACTTTCACCACTTTCATCAACTCTACCTCCACTCTACACACTGCTCGGCACAGTAATTGATGCCTTTTCTTCCTGTTCTTTCTGTCCATAACACTGAAATGTTATGTAGTTGTGTGGAAATGCAAGGGCAAAAGGGACTTGAAGGCAGAATACCAGGGAATCGGTAATTGTTGTCTTGGATCAATAGATGGCAAATTGTACTTCATTTGTCCAAATGGATTGCCTATTAGAGTACCCATTATCTAAATTTGCTGGCCCCACTCCTTATTTTCGGCTATTTGAACAATTGTGTCAAGGATTTCATTTATCCTTAATAGAGTGTAAGAAAAATGCTCGTGAAAAGTTAAGCACGAGGTCTAGTTCGGCGAATTAAGGGACACTAGTGGGAACTTTGAGTGGTTTTTGAGAGTTGACGCCCTTTGACGCCCCTGCCTGTCTCCCATTAATATTTTTTTAAATAAGATAATGTCTTCGATGTC
Source organism: Beris chalybata (assembly GCA_949128065.1). Taxonomy (NCBI): domain Eukaryota; kingdom Metazoa; phylum Arthropoda; class Insecta; order Diptera; family Stratiomyidae; genus Beris; species Beris chalybata. The sequence goes on from OX421896.1 coordinate 96,949,749, forward strand.
ACTATGAATCCCAGATATCGTGTTTTGACCAGGTTTTTGAAACTCGTGTATCAGTTTTCTTCTCGAATTAATGAAACTGGCCTTAACCTGGAGAGCAGACACAGCACATTGTCACAACAACTAGACTAAGAGGTGGTGCTTCCAATTTTTTTTTTTTTCCTGGTAAGCAGGATTGAATGCTTTTGGTGGCCTCGGTAGTCTAGATAGGTAGGTAGGTAGGTAGGTAGGTGGGTACGCGTGGCTTTCCGTTAAAACACGGACATAATCTCACCTTCAAAGGTCCATTCTGATACCGCAGGATCATCGAATTTGGCTCAGCTCGTCAAAACAGAGTTCTATCAGTATGCACTCAAATTCTATAGATTCTTATACTTTTTGACAAGAGTTCGATTCATTTCATCTTAAAAAAGGACATTGGAAAAAATTATATGATCCCCAGTCAATTTTACTTTATTATTTTAATAATAAAATATTTTTCTTTCCTCTCATATCAAGATTATAGAACAGTTCTAAGCACATGGAGCATAGTTCTACTGTTCCTGATAAATATAATAGTTATAAATAAATATAAATATAAAGAGTACTGGTGTTTTTAGCCCTAAAAAGGATTATTGAATAAAATCGACCACGGCACAAAAAAACCCACACATATTAAAAATATAAAATCGAAATTTCGACCGCGGTTCCATTTGTTTCAGTTCTGCGTATACATAGTATAGTACCATTGCTTATTATTCACTGAACAGATACAGAGTAGATGGAAAATTATACAGACGCTCCTCAAACTGTACAGTTGCATAAAGTTAAATGCATCATATACATATGTAGGTATACGAAAATTTTGTGTTTGAAGGGGGCCGCTAGGACATTGTCAGCCAAATGTGTGACATTGCGACCCGGGCTGCCGATACCCATAACATGCTGATCAGACTGCTTTCTTGTTACGCCCCCGGTCTCAATGTGCCAATGAATACACCAAGGCGCCGGCCTTGTTCCCAAGAACGAAAAATAAAAGTGATTAATTCAAGCAAACTATTTAAATTATTAACTATCTTAAAATAAGTCCATTATTGAGTTATCTCCCTTGTAATATTTCTCAAAACTGCGTACTTTGGGGTAGATACAATGCCATAAGTAGCAAAATGGACAAGAACAACAAAGACAACAACAAGCCAAACTGCCTAATGATAATAAAAGTTTTATGAATATTCACGTTTCGTGACAGGACTCTTAACGCGAATAAATTTTATGTCTTAGCATTGCACTCGTCATGAAATATAACGTGACGTGAAAATGTGGTGGTAATTGTTGGCGAGTGCTATTTGATTACTTTTAGCGAATTATTTAAAACCAACAGAAAGTGAAAGAACGATAGAGAGGCAAACTGAAGTTGGACATTAAGTGGATTTAAAGTTTAATTGAGTTTATATGCCTCTGAAATTGACTACTTCTTTCCGATTGGTTAATTTTGAAGTACGAATAATTTAATATCTGTGTGGATAGTGTATAGTACCACTCACTTCTGTTACGAATGTACTAGACTTGATCATGAAATATGACTTCTGAATACTTTAACCCCAGTCCTTACTTGTTATGCAACTGCAATGAAATTATATAGGTAAAAGTATTTTAGACTATTTCAGCATTCTTACTAAAGAATAAATTTACTTAGCAAATGATTCTATTCTATCCAGTTGCTATCATACTAAAGTCCTTAGAATGCGTATTCACGAATATTGGAAGTTAGTCAGTTTTAGAACACTTAAACCAACGACTTTTAAGTTGTCTACACATTGATTTTCAAACCGTTCCAGTTAAATGCATATGAATATGAAGAAAATCCCATTAGTTCTCCATGTGGCTGCAATGCCAAAATCTGTAAAAATATTCTCACTCAATTTCCAGAACTCGTAATAACTCAAGAGATCGTTTAGCCACAATTTGAAATGATGTAGAAATGATGGGAATGTATTCTTTCTTCTATGCCTGAGCTTTTCAAACTACACACATAATCATCCGAAACTGGAGCGTGTCATGGATCTTTGTTTGGGGACAGTAGTGGATCTAAGAATCATTTTTGTGGGCACATGCGATCAAGGGAAATATTGTGGTAATAGTGAGGGAGAATTGGGCACAGTTTTTTTTTCGAAAATTTTAACATCCCATAACTAACCAAAAAATGAGATAGAACCAACAAAATTGAAACTGTATATTTTTTTTGCTGATTCTTTGAGTACTTATATTTTCAAAAAAATCGGCGATATAAACGACTACTACTACTACTAAATTCGCCATTTTTGACCAGTGGGAACCTGAAAGGAAAAGCCATTTAAAAAGACTGTGTTGAACTAGGTCCGAAGAAGATTTTTCGTCATCTGATTTAAAAGACTCGTCAGAGGATGTATCATGCCTACACTGTTTTAAAAAAATTAACTTTTCAGTTCAATTTTTACTTGAAATTTCCAGTACATTTCATTTTTTCAAGTAAAAGTACTCATTTCAAGCAATTTTACACGAAGTTACAAGTAAGAGCACTCTCGTTACAAGCACTTTTACTTGATATTACTTGTATTAGTAAATTATTCATGTACGTTTCAACTGAACCATACAATTTACTTAAAAGCCAAGCAAACTTACATTCTTTTTCAAGTAAACCACGATTTGGTCACTTTGATCGATTTGGTTGTCTACTGAGATAAAAATGCAATGCATTCGGTGGCGCAGTGGCTACGCGCGCCAAACCTTCGCTCCAATACCAGAATTGATCGCGGGTCCGGGTTCGGGTTCGATTCTTATTTACATCCAAGTGTTTTATTTCAGAGTAGGAAGTAAGTAAGTAAGAAATAATATTAAAAGTAACTTAATTTAAAGAGTTGCTAATAATTTTGTTTTTTAGAGAATACAAAGTGCTAATTATATCTACTATTTTTCAGAAAATAGATACTCGTATAGTGAATTTGCTGCTTTCAAAATTGTAATTTGCTGATTACAAATTAAAACTATTTGATTGCAAATTGAAATTTACTACCCAAAAACTTGACTATTACTTTCCAATGTGATTTTACTTAAAATAGTTAGGCATATTTGCCTACTATCCAAAAGAAGTAAAAATCAATTGATTTTTTTTACTGTGTACTATTCGAAACAACCTGAGGATTTTTTTATATATGCGAAGACCCAAGAAAGAAAAAGAAACCAATTCTATTTATAGTTGAGGGCTTAATTTCCCATAACCCTTTTAAATGAACTAGATACTATTTGGGAGGATGTCACAAGTTTTAAAAAATGATTTCATTCTGAATGAATGAAGGGGTACAATCACGTCTTTGGTTTTCGATCCTTGGAGGTTGCCAAAAGAAAACAAAATTCAAGATATTGGTTTATCTACCATAAGCACAATTTATTCCAGCAGCACATTCACATCATTTTCGAATCAAACTAAACTCTAAATTTAAGTTCATCATGTATGTGCACACTAATTTATTTCTCATTTACTAAATATTGAATTTTACTCTTCAATTTAATTTATTAGTGAAAATTACACTACTCGATAAATACTGGACTACAAAATAATCAACTAGCTTCATCAGACTAACATTCTTACTACAACAATAAGTTTTGTATCTTTTTTTTTATAAATTTGTTAATAAATTATTTAACGCTTGGTGCAGATAAATTATTCCTCTAAGAAGTTGACTAGCATCATCATATAGCTGTATATTGATTTCATTACCTAAAATTGAGTAATGCAAGTAAAGCTTTCAATGAAAACGAAATAATTTATTAGTAGCATTAACCAAATTCAGTTAATATCAATGCAAAGAAAAAGTAAGTATTTAAATAAAATAATAATTATTTTAATAAGTGATTCGAATTTTTTGTTTGAAATACTGGCAGCGGTTTGTATCATATTTTTCTGTTTAATAAATGAAATGGGGGAAGTTTGTAATATTATAATTGGATTTCTTTACATATCTACCTACATATATATTAATTTTTAACTTACTTTTACGCCAGTATTTACATTAAGCGGTAAAATTCCTGCAACTGTCATTTCTACAGGATGCTGCGACTGTGCGAACATTATTAAAAATGATTTTTGTTCCTTCACCGGTAGCATGTACCAATAAGATGAATAAATTGCTTCAACAATAGAATCATTCTGGAAAATAGTCCAATATTAGTTTTGAAAATAATAACTGAACAAAGTCGAATTGTACCTATAGTTTCACGTATTAAAATTTTGATAACATATTAAATTTAAAAAAAAGGAAAAAATTAAAATATTAATGTATGTTATTTAAAATATGTAAAAGTAAACCACAAAATACGCAGCTGCCCCATTTGAAAAGCTAGTAACTACCTTTAGGAAAATTTAAAAGATGAGTTTAGTCCGGCAACGTTTTTTTAGACAGTCTTCAAAAATAATAATAATAATCCGGTATATTTGGGTCCTCCCAGATAATTTCTGGATAACTATATTTATTTTTAACGTCTGAATAACAGAAAGTTTTAAGGCATATCTTAAAAAAAAATAAAAATCCCTTACTAGGTTTTGAGATGGGACAACCGTATCTTTTGCTAGTCATTATAAATAAACTTACAGTAGCTTCATATACAGAACCAAGGCCACAATAAGCAAATATTAAACTGAATGATAGCACCAAATATGCATAACCTGCAGGCCACGTTCCAGCAAATATTGTGAATAAAGTTATCGACATTGAAAATGTACTTGTAACAATTAAAGTCGATACCACCCAGAATAAATGTTCGTCCATAGTTTTGCAGTAGCTTCCAAATGTATCGAAAATTAAAGTAATTATAATTCATATTTTTATTTGGATAATCGGATAATTTTAATAAATTTTCAATAAATATTTAATAACATTTTAATTAAAAAAATCTCTACTAAAGCAATTCAAAAAAACTTTTCTCGATAAATATGCAATATTTGTTCGGTAGCTAAATGTACTCGTAAAACTCAATTCCGTTTAACCGCGACAGTAGACATGTACTTATCGACCGAAGTGCGTTCGAGCGCTGAGTGATTCAATGACCGACTGCCGATATTTGAGTAACTGCAGCATGCAGGGCAATCAATGCCGGTTTTGGCATGTGTGGCAGTTATTCTTAGAGTAGTGCCCTACGTTAGCCACCATTCTCCAAGCCCACTAGTAGGTATAATCGACCCAACAAATATGGGAGCTTTTTGATTAACTTGTTTTGTGATGATTTATTTATGAAGAGTTACGAATTTAAAGTCAAAATTTAAGGTACATATCAACTAAAAAGTTTCCGTATTTTTGGATCTTATAATAAGGGCTATTTTAATACGATCCTGGAGTTTTCTAACTTTGGAGTTATGAAGTCTTCTGGAGGTATGAAGTTCAATAGAATTATTCCGGCCACTTGTTAAATGGATTAATAGCACCAAGCTTAAGTTTTTCATACCTTTCTGCGAACTTGACTTGAATTTAAAAATACCAATCATGATATAGTCCGAATTACCTGCAATAATCCTGATGTGTGACTATAATATCTTTCACCAACTTTTTTACTTCTTCACTGTCTATAGCTTTGTGATCACTTTGCATAAGAATCTTATTGAGATTTCTCAATTTTACTTCCAAAATATCGGCCAGCATTGTTGCTTGTATAATATAAATGATGAAGAAGGTATCACCACTAAATGTTCCCACACCGGCCAATAAGACCTGGCATCCGTGCACAACGTACGTAATCCAGTAGCCTACTTCCGTGTCTGGTGGTAGCAATGGCAGTTCGTATTTAACAATTAACATTTTCTCTCCAATAACAAGCAAAATTATAAGTGGCAGAAAAGTTATTGTCAAGATAGCAACAAGGTAGATTACTGTTGCAAATCGCCATACCCGTTCCAGTCGAAGAACGGACTTCTCGAGACACTCCTTAAATTCGGCACCTCTATTTTCATAGGTTTTGTATACTTGTTGTATGTCGGTGAATGTTTTGTATACGCCAGGTGCGTAATAGATTGAAGTAGCTAGTTTTGATATGCCCTGAAATTTGAACAATTATAATAGTATCTATAAGTTTTAAAATGATTTTCAGCAAGTTCTTATTTAAAAATTTAGATTTAGCTTTTCTTTTATAGGTTTTTGCACAATCAAACCACTTTCAGATTTTTGTCATCAACATTGAGATGACCAGCACCTGGTTTTGTATAAAGCGCTTAAAAGCGAGTACCCTACACCCACTTTAGGAGTTGAATATGCCCATTTTTAGCCGATTGCAGAGCAAGCTCATCAAAAAAAAAAATAGTTCGATATCTCATCAAACCTAAGTGATGTTTTGAAATTCGTAAGAAAGTAATTCGTAATTCGTGAGAACGTACGTAATCATTTTCCACTTTCTAAGAGGTTGAATATCGCAAAAACCAGAAATTAATTTTGAGAGTATTAGAAATAAAGCTCACAAATGTAAAAGCGGTTTCGATCCCATTATCCCTAAAAGATTGGTCGGAAATCGGGAGAGCTTGATAGATATGTAATATACACAGAGGATTAAATACAGTGAAAATGCTCGAAACGGTTTTTCTTCGATTAAATTTAAAGCCTTAAAAAGTGAAAATGAATTCGAAACCACATTAGAACTAAGAAATATATCGAAACTCGTGAAATATACAAAACCACTTTTGATTAAAGGGACCATTTCCTTTTAGTTTAAATATCGAAAAGTTTACAATATCTTCTTGTACTATGAGTTAGCAGAAGAAAAAATATTTTGACAACTTGAGTTGCATGAAAGATATAACAAAATTCGTGAAAACGTGAAAAAATTCGTTGTGTGTACTTTTTTGAAACGCGTTGATACTATTTAATTTTGAATTTTCAGAAGAAGCACATCTATGAAGTAAATCGTCAAAATTTTATGATAGAATATTGAACATTGACAAAGCTTTAATTTTATTTTGCAAAAAACTGTCTATTTTATTCTTTCAACTTTTCATGATTAATGAATTAATTTATCGTTAATTTAACATCTAGAACGATCAGAACATATTCCGTAATTTTTTTAATTACTTTGGATGGATAGTTTTTTTTTACAATACTCTTTTGAACTGTTTGACTGGGTAGAATCGACCAAGTTGGACCACCAAGATTGAATATAGAGGTTAACCACGAATGATTAAGTAAAGTTTGGTATGCCAATGAGATCTACCTTTTTTTGCTCTAATTATTCTAATTATTCTACTACTTCTATACTTCTATAGCATAAAGTCTCGACTGTATGATAAAAGTTTTTTTTTTTTAATATAAAAATCCACCTCCACTCGCTACCCCAAAAAATTATTATTCTAAAATGGTGCTAGTGGCTGTATATAGTCGTCAACTTTTAGCTTTCCATCCTTTGTAGTTTTTTTAGAAATAAAAATCAAAATTCTTTTCGTACCCTCTCTCGTACTCACAACATTTTCTCTATACTAGATTTATACCGGGTCTAAATCTTGATAAATCTTTAAGATCATATCTGGATCCAGAGATATAACACTTTAATTTTTGATAAATGACTCTCGACGCAGGTTGGGTCTGCACTTGATATATTTTTTTACCATATACTTGTACAAACCACCACCTTCTTTCCAATGGTACCTCTTGTCAAATCTCGTATTATCTCTTAAGGCAACTACACTTTCTGACATCAACTGTTCAGAAGATATGGATTTTAAAATGTTTCATTTTCACACACCTCAATCAATCTTTACCAACAAACAAGTCGGTCCACTATTATCTGCATAAGTTCCAATTTTCGGCCTTCTAGCATAAGCGGTTCCTGAGATCTAGATACCAAAATTGTTCGTCTAAAATGTGTAGGCTTCTGTCGTACAAGTTCGGGATTGAATATTTTCTTAAACATATGTATGTCACTGGTCGCACATCATTTTCGTCCGGCATTGAATTTCTACAAGCCCAATATATAAACCAATAGCATACAAAAGTCCTTAAAATTAGTGTTCATGAAACCTAGCCAAGAATTTCAGTGTACTGTGTATAGATCTTGAAAATAAATCTCTACATCGGGAAAGAAAACAGAAGACATACTAGGGAGTATGAGTTACCCAATGTCACCCATAAAAAAATTTAACTGAATGTCTCAACAAGTTTGTGAGCTAAGCGCTTTCAAAAGCTTTTGCATACTGCGTATACGGCGAGCAGGCGGACATTTTTATTAAAAAAAAATTTCAAAAAGCTTTTATTGATGTCTATGCTCTTTTAATGTTTTTTTTTTTATTATATTTTAAAATATAACATATTAATACAATAGATTAACCGGCAAAGGTTCAGTATTCGGCTATGTTGATTCCTTTAGGGCACGAATTTAAATTTCTCAATAACAAAAAATGCTTACAGATATTAATTAAAAACTGAAAAAATCAAATTTGAATTTTTACGTTACGGATCCAAGATGGAGGAACAGTGACAAGTGTACTAATTATGTGTGAACGGACTTAGATTCATTGCCGAATCTACGGTAGAAAACTGCATTCACATCTCTGATGATTTTTTATATTCACCAGGGTTATTTGTTAAATACAAAGTTGTCCAAATATATAACTTGGCATGTTCAAATCAATTAAAAATTCTGCCTTTAAATTTTCCTCCCAATTCTATAGCTTCAGTGATTTGTAAATTTTTCTCACCTATTCCAATACGTAAAAATTTAACATAATCTAAGAAATTTAAAAAATCAGGTGTTTATCTCTCTCTAAGAAAATTTTTAAGGCTGCGTTTTCTAACACTTTGAATACCAAAGTTTTTGCCAAAAATTTTGACAAAATGTACTTTTAAAGGGAACCAAAAATTTTTATTGGACGCGGAACCACATCGCTGGCACAGTGTGATCGAAAGTGAATCATTTAGGGGGATTGTAAAGAAATCATTTAGGTGGATTGTAAGTGAATCATTTGCAAGGATCTTTTACGATTCACATAATTACCTTGCACCTAAGCCTTTAATACAATTTCCAAATGATATATAAATGAAACATGTAGATATTGTGTGCGAGTCAAAGTTAGTAGTAATTTAATCCTCATATTCATATGAGGTGCAAATTCAAATTGAAAATTCTTGAGCTCAAAGAAAAGAAACCAGATGAGGCATTTTCATTTTTGAGCTAGAATTCAGGTCCTCTTTTCACTGTACATTTATTGGTGTTTTACTATTTTATTTAATTGCATCTACATGCATGATATAAACTTAGCTGCTGATATGATAGATTCATCTCACATTTCACCATAATTCATTTAATAAAAAAAAAATATTTTATTATTTCCACAGCCTTTTGTCCTCACCTGAAAAACACCGCCAGCAAAAACCAAACACTCCAGAATAATCATCCAATCGTCGGCCGCTCTCAAGTAAATAGTGTAAAATGTGAAAACAAAATAAGCTACAATTGCTGCAATCGCGTTATATGTAGCGAAGTTCATTTTATAATCGCGGCTAATAATATTTGCACCAGCAAAACCAGCATAAAAGCCGAAAAGTTCTACTTTGGCAAAGTATCGTTCACTTGTACTACGCGCCATCTCGAATTAACTTCCGTATTTTTCATAGGGACGAATTCTTTTATACTCAGATTTCAATAAGTTTGTAAAGGCCCTTTTGATCAAAACGTATATATAATATATATTTTTATCATTTAAAATTAATGACGTCGGTTAAATGTGAAGGACAGCATAATTGTTGCAATCAATATTAGTAATATCTAGTTGGTTGCATATTAAATTATTTCACTTATTGATGATACAGTGTTACATCAGCGATAAAATTCACTATAGTATATTGTAGATACGAGTATATCTTTTATTGCAGTGCATATACCAATAGAACATCTGCCATTTAAAGTGTAAAATTTTAATGATCCTTGAATTGAATTTACTAGTACTCGTCATTAACTGTGACTCCTGTAATGTGAAAATTATGGTATTTAGATGTTTTCTTTTTTTTACATTTTCTAGTTTTTGCTTATTGAATATTGACGCTAAGGTTTTCGAAACTGTATCTAGATACAGATTCAAAGGAAATATTCAAGAATGGCATACCATATAGTGGAAAATTAGAATTGCGAACTGTTCTTATTCAAGTCTAGAGTCGATTAATAGAAGGGTTTCAGGTTGTCTTATATTCGAATCCGAAATTTAATAAGTGATCTGCATAGTAAAAAAAATCATTGAATTTTTCATCTTTTGGATAGTAGGCATATATGCAAATCAAGTAAATTTAGATTGGGATGTAATAGTCAATTTGAATGTATTTTTAAATTTTTGATCAGTAAAATTCAATTTGCAAGTTAAAATTTACTGATTAGTAAATTTAAACTTCAAAGCCAGAAAATACACTGGATTTTCTCTTGAATTTACAATCCAAAAGAGTGTATAATTAGCACTCTTTAAGATACACTTATTAATATTATTTCTTACTTACTAACTCCTAATAAAACCTTTGGCTGTACTGTACGTACGAATCGAACAAGTCTTCAATTCTGATTTTTATGTTTGGTATCATGTAAATTGTACGGTTCAGTTGAAAAGTACATGATTAATTTACTAATAGATACATTTCATGTATAAAAGTGCATAAAATTTGTACTCTTAAAAAAAGTTAGATGTAATTTGAATTTCAAGTAAAAATGGAATTGAAAATATTTTTTTTTTAAAACACATGGAATTGATCTGAAAAACCTTACTTTAAATAAATTCAGTTTTAAAAAAAATTTGCGAAAATATACCTACAATTCAGTAACTATGTAAGTAAATAAACGACTAGTCTGACTAAATCACGACAAAAATGGAATAATGTTAACCGTTGCTTTGATGACTAATGAATGTTAATGTATCATAGACATGAAGATTTTATGTTGTAGCTACTAAGATACTTCGATAATAAAAACCATAAGTCCGTTGTGTAATTTATCTTGCTTGTACCAAGTGGAATAAATTCTGTAATCTGCATACCTTATCAGAAAAGTTTCGCTACAGAACGAAGAGAGAGTTTCCGTGTAATATATTGTTTGGCTTTAAGAAGCATTAGCTACAAAGGTGGCCTTTTTGCATGTGCATCAACCTGAAATTCTACTCTACGGTACAGCTCGTCACTCCACAATAGTTTCTGTAGACTAATTTGTTAAGGTTGCTGGGAGGGATGTTTGTTCGGGTGGATCGTATTCTTGGCACAAGGTAGTATAGCTTATAAATTTCTTCTTAGTTTTTAAGTCATGATGACGAACTTGGATAAGAAATTTCGAAAACTAACGTTTAAGAACTTAAGATTGCATTTGTGCTAGTTCGCATTGCCTCGTCTCGCCTCGTCCCTTCATCCTTCGTCGTTTCGTGCTCTAGATGGAATCTGAGAGTATTATGAGTTCAATCCTGCTCAAAAGCTTGTAACGTATAGAATCAAGCCTCGGGCGAAACAAAGTTATTTATTACGATTTTCGTCATATCTATTAGGTCTTTCAAAATATTGAATTCATTTTTATTCTACGGATTCTTCATATGAATACCTAGAATGTGTTTTCAAGATTTTTTGAAATTCGACCCCTAAGGGGGTGTAAACTGGCTGTATACTTTTTCATGAATTCCACCATGTTTCTCAGGTCTGATCAGATATCGAATATCTTTTCACTTCCCCAGGCTTGTTTAATAATCACCTATTTTTAAGTTTTGTTTTTTTCAACCTCTAGACCGCATCCCGAATATGACCCAATTATTTAATTCATATGTTACACCGTTTTCTAACCGCTTCCCAAACTTTTTGTTAGGTTTTCAGTCACATAGTAACAAACACCGCATCCCCGAATTGAACGCGTTCTGAACTTCTGCCTTAAAAAATAATAAAGTTGGCAGATTTTTTTTGAAGCTGTGAATATTATCAGCAGTTATTTCAGCATATTCGAAAATCCTCCCTTTACCTTATATTGCGCACAGGCATTTTGTCAAATATTGTTTCTGATGCTGTCCATTATTTGACTAAAAAGATTTGAAGACAAGTCCTGTAAAATTTTTTTTCACCAAAATCCTGAAAACAGGAGGAAATCCAATGATAAAACATGCCAAAAACTATTACTTTCCTCGTCACTTTTCCTGAAAGATTTTTTTCTTGAATTTTTTTTTCGGAACGTCTTTTCCGATTGCATCTCAAATCATACTTGAATGCGTAAAGCGTTGGGTTCCTACTACCGCCTTAACGAAATGTTTCCCCGAAGGTTACATGTGTATCTTTACGTACCTACTCTACATACATATCTACCCAACTGTGCTCACGTGCTCATCCTTTGCACCGACCTATCGTAACCTAATAAATTACGTGGCCCACCTACATACCTTCTTTAAAACCTATTGTACCAACCCTACGTACTTTCATAGATTCCAGGTACAGGTATGATTATGTATTTGTATCCATTTTAATTAAAATGTAAATACTCGCCTTTTATCGATCTGGAGCTAATAATTTCAGGTATTTTTTATATCATATTATTTCAATCATTAAAAAACTTTTTTTGTCCGCAAATTCGTACAAATTTCAAATATAAAAATTCACTGTAATGGTCATTGTCATCAGAAGTGCGGAAGAAGTATTGTGGGTAGTTGTTTGTGAAATGCAATGCAAAGAAACAACTACCCACATGTACATCATTATTTTCTCGAAGTAGGTGGATCTGAAAGCCCTCATCAAATTAATTGAATATTACCGGGATGCGGAATTTAATAAGCTCCAAACGAACTTTAAGACCAATTTCGTGATGCAGTTCCATTTGATGGAAAAAATTCAGTGTCAATCCGTAAATAAGACAAGTACCTCTTATCTCTTTGTGGCTTTTGAAGAGAAAGACGTATATCAACTGTACCGACTGATTATCATACCGCACAAGGACTCCCAAGAACAGTGAAATGTTTGGGAAACCAATAAATATCAATATCGATTTATTAAATATATGTACCTATACTATTTGAATTATAAAATAAAATGATACACGAGACGATAGCGCAGGACTAAAAAAATTAGTTAAATGCATATGTCTTATGTACAATTTCTGAGATCACTCACTTTGAAGAATTTTCTGTTATCGATATTAATCTTCAGAACGGCTCATGCTATTTAAATAGTTTTATCTAAACTTAATGTAAAATATTTGAAACTGTTAAATTGAAAATTTAAATTTTTTAATTCTTCTGTATAACGATTTGTTTCGATTTATAGCCGTTTTTATTACTTTTTATCCGAAAATTTCGGTAAAAAACAAAAAGCGAAAAGCTGAACAATTTTTTTTCATGATATTACAAATTCCTATTTTATCTGATTTTATACGCAAGTATATTCAGTGCTCTACCTTAAGCAGTTTCAAACTTTTCTTCATCACTTATATAAAACAATTTTGCCAATGAGTAACTCCTTTTTTCTTAAGAAGCACTTTCTTAAGAAAAAAGGAGTTACTCATTGACGCACTGTCTTTAAATAAAATCTACGATTTTCAACCATACGTTTTGAAATGGAATAGGTAGGCACCTATCAGATTAAATTTATTTAAAAAAATGGGTGAAATTTAAAAAGCTTTCGTCACACCCCTTAGAAAGGCGGTTTAAACCGACATTGGTTTCAAGAGAACCTCCAACTATAATTCACACATATGTACATAATCCCTATTGACTTTTATTCCTGATGAACATCAACCAGGATGCTGTTAATCTATTTTATGACGTGAAAGAGTGCCACTCTATGACCGGCCTGATATTGCAACTATCATATAAAAAAACCTAAAAACCTCAACCGAAAATCACCCTACAATTTTCCGTAAGTTGCTTCGGATTAAGTCTGCAATTTAAAGGGATTTAGTTAATAAATCCACAGCAGTTTTGATGATTTTGTGTAAATTTATTACACATTTTGCCGGCATATTTGCCGATCCGAAAACTGTCGTACTTTGTAAATATGTTTTATACGTTTTACTGACAATGCGCTAAACATGTCACCGCATTATTTGGAGTTTGTCTTCAAAAGCTAAGAATGGTTTTTAAATCGATACGTATCTAAATAGTGCGACCAGTGTTTTTAATTTCTGAAAATGGCCAATACTTGTGTTTCGTGAAAGACGTTACTGACTCAATTGAATTGGGCAAGTTTTTAATAAATTATCGCGAAATTCATCGGAAGCCAATTTAAAGGTTTTTAGCATACCGAGCAGACTTCATGCAGCGCAACTATCATCAGTTCCGTATCGATATCAATGTGATGTATGAGTATGTAGACTAGCTAATATGTAATATGAGAGTATTTTGGGTAAACACTAAACACACATAGGACCAAGATTACAGTCCCCGGTACACTTGGATAGTTTGATCGGGAAAATACACTATTCTAGTTTTGTTGTTTTTGTAGCATATATATATGAAGCAGCGGTGCTAACTATGCATGGGTATATGCATATGTGCGCACTGGATAAATTACGAACTGCATTGACCAAACTGATAGGCTAAATCCGAAGAGCAAATTTAATTAATTCCATTCACCAGTGAATACTCTGCATGTACTTATGTAGACTGTATCCAGGATATACACTAGCGAGCGAGCTAGCTGTAGGTACGTTGGGCTTTGTGTCAGTAGAACTTCAGTTCGTTTCATCCCTAGTCCGAGCAGATGTTCGAATTTTACGGCTCCATCGAATAAACGATTAGTTGGTCACTATATCCGGGAATCCCAGGCATGTACACCAGCGATACAATTCCCAGTCCACCGTTCCACCGTGTTGGACAATCGAAGGTATGGCGGATCCTTCCACCTGGGAAAATTGAATTAAAACTTTGATAAAACTGATTTATTTTCAATTTGGTACGAAATAATTACTAAACCGCATAGCGTATTGATTGTTACAAGTGCACTATGTACTTTTGTTTATCTATAGAACGAAGATATTGCAAGCGGGCGTTACGTTTAAAATCCGGGATACGGCCATTTATAATTTATATTTTCATTTTGCTCCTTACAGCTGACCGCTCAATTACGTGTCGTACAGCTAATTATTTAAATCGCGGTTAGTAAAAGCCATCGAAGCGATAATAATAATAATTGAAATTGTCATAGACGTAATGGCTACCTGTCCAGTCAATTTCATTGGCAAGCTTGTCATGCAATTTATTTCAAATGTTTTACAATATGGCATCGGTCTGATTCCAGCCAAAACCTCCCCCATCTCCCACGCGAAGGGTTATCGCCATTAACTACACTTTGAAGCTGGCAATAACCAAAGATTTGGCCGCTCCTCAAGGAATGGTGGCATTTCATTACTTGACCATTCTAATCGCTTGGAGATATCTACTCTCCGGTATACCGCATAGAAATTTTCTGCTCATTCATTTTCCGGGTCAGTAATACTGACTCAGTATGAACGGTATGGCCACCATTTTCCTGTCGTCATAGTCCAGTTCCCGATTTATTGCCTACACAAAAAGATTTTAGGTATCCTTCGTCTTATCTTCCAACTTCTGGTCGGATGAATTCAAAAATTATTTTCATTTGATGCTGTAACAGCTTTTTCTTTAGATCACGTTTTCATGGAGAACGTCTGCCTTTTTCCGGGATACGTAAGCGGCCCATAAACACACTAACTCATACGCAAAATAAAAGAACCATACCACCGCTCCCCGCCCACGCGATTATTTCATAGTAAAATATTTGCGAGTGGGGACGAAAGTTATATGAATTTTAATTTGGGGACATTATGGTAATTTTAATTAAATTTCATATTGATTTGATTTGAACGCTATGATTATTCGAATACGGGGGTGTTATTGAATAAATTTTCTGAAGCGGAAGAAAACAAGGTTTTGTTCTGTGTACTTCTAATTTACCTTTTGTTTCTTCAGTACCTCTGTAAGTAGATAAAGAAGTATTTCACAGGCACCTCAGCTAAGATCCTATTGTATGGGTATATCTTTATTATTTTTCGGGACACAGTCCTTCCCTTAGGGGTTGCGTATTAAAATGTAATTCTGATAATCTTTTTTAGCTGATTTTATATAAAAAGATCGTAGAAATGAACTCAAATAGAAGTAAATTCAAATTCAATATTTCAGAAGACCTAAGAAATATGACGAAATTCGTGAAATACTATACACCCAATTTTCACTAACAATGTTTTGGTTCATATCCGTACTCCTAAATGTATGAATTTTCTAGTACATGTACATATCTACCAAAAGTCAAGTTTCTAGTATAAGCTGTTCCAGACGTTGGAAAACCGCATCTCCTTAGTATCATACTATCGCCATTTAAAATATTATTTTCCAAACGTACTACCAGTGTAGCTAGCTTTCTATCATAAGCGGTTCTCGAAATAAAAATCGGATTTTTTTCCTTTTGACCCCACCCTCGCCCCAGCATTGTTTTCTCGAGGAGGTGCTTGAAGTAGTTGGGATTGGGAGGTTCTATCTTTAAGAGCATCGAGAACGTCTTTGTTAGCGGAAACTACGAAAAATGCATAGCTTTTTAAATACAATCTACACTAAACCAAAAAGCTACCAACTTGAGGAATTCGTGAAAAAAAATATAGTTTAAATTTTTTGTTTCTATCTTAATTTTTTTTAGTAGTTAGTAGGTGAAACGCGGAAGTGGGGGAGACTTTTTTTTTTAAAAAATTAAATTGCTATATCTCAAGAACCGTAACAGATATAATCATGCAAATTTTACTGAAGTTTGGACCGGTAAACCTCTAGCGGTGAATAAAATTTTGAGAGTATGAGTGTAGGGATTGATGATGGAAGGCGGTGGAAATGAAAAAAAAAAAAAATCTGATTTTAAAATTGAAAAGTTTATAGACGTACTATAAAGACATCCCAGAAATTGTTTGATAGGGATAGCCAGGAACGGGAGTGGGCGTTGTTTTTCATATTTCAGAAACGGCTAATACTACAAAGTTGAAACTTAGTACCTATATGTAGATGTGCTACTAGAGTAGTTAAAACTAAAAAAAATCGGTCAACCGTCTATGCGAAATATTATTATGTTATGGGTTGAAGTCCGAAACGTGCTTAATGTTGAGGTGACTATGTGACTTGCCAGCCTAAGGAATAGCCGGGAGATTATCCAGAATGTTATATTTTAGGCATTCAGTCGCGTAGTAACCTACTCCGCAACTCAACATTAAACACGTTTCGGACTTCTACCCTTAAAATAATAAAGTTTCACCCAGACTGTTTGTTGGTTTTTCTTATTGGTATGAAGTGTGGTTAATTTTCTAGTTATAACAGGTATATTCACTGGTATTTTTCCAGATAATTTAGTGTAACTATCTGTTAAAGTTATCGAAAAGTTAAAAAGATTGAACTAAGAGATGAACTTGAACACGATACCGATACCGATACGAAGTGTGTATAAAAGCTTAGATTGTCTCGAGGTAATGCCTTATCTGAAAGATTGACCGCGATTGATACTACAGAGCAACCACGAACCTAACTAGTAAACTTCTTGCTTGTTTCCACGCAGAACAAAGCCGACTTAGATTTGTTGGATCGTTGTTTTCATGTAATTTAAAATTTTAATATTGGCCTGCAAGCCATCTGTGGGGAGATGGTAGAGCCTACTGATGTATTTTAACCATTTTGGAAGCATTTGAATTGTCCCCACGCATTCAAATGATTTTTTTTGTTAATTCATTATTGTTTGTTGTTCAACCTCCGCCCATTTTACTCATTCAATTTTCTGTCGATGACAATTATTTTAAATAATATATAATATAATTTGTATTTCATCGAAAGCCTAATCCTTTAATCTCTCAATGCTCTGACCAACTCAATTTTTAGTTCTTTTCGCAAAACTTTTTCATTTTCCCATGCAGTTCGTTTCAAAATAGGAAAATTTATAAACTTCGCTTTTGTTCGAACAAAAATATTTGTTCGGATTTTCCCGAACAAACTTGGTGCATTCTATGTACTATGTATGTACTTGTTACAAAGTAGGTAGGTATTGCAAAATTTTAATTAATTCTTCGATTTCTTAACCGCCCACAAACCCCAGATGAATTTGTTCTACGAATTTATTTAATTTTGCTCATGTCGTTCAATTTCCAAAATTAATTGAATAGAAAAGCGGCCGGGAAAACACAAAAGGCGAAATTGCTTACTTAGTACTTTTCCAGGAAACATTCAATTACTCTTTGCATTGTAATGCGTTTCTCATTTTGATTTATTTTCAATTTTTTTTTATGCTTTGCCTCGCAATTTTCATAGCAACGAATTAATTATTTTTATTTTGCGCATATCGATATTTTGCCATTTCAGTCGATTCGCATGACGAAACTTTTTCTCTCCGCGTATTTATTTCGTTTAATGAAGTTTATGATATTGGAGTGAAATTGAATTTTCGAAAAGGAAATATTGAGTTGGATGAAAGGTTCCTTTTAAGCTCAAGCCATTGGATTGTATTATGAGCGATCGGTATGGCAGTTCAGAATACACGAGAAATAAAAACTTCGGACAAATCGAATCGAATGGCTCTGCATGTGTGTATAATAAAGTTTTATGCATTGAACGAACCAATAATTTTGAGTAGACATTGGTCGAATATATTTTTTTGCTCGGACACGGCAAAGAATTAAAAGGCAGCACTGGGTGGTTAATGTATTTATGGTCCGTGCCCATTGTTTGGCTTAGATAACTAACATTCGAGTTGGACATAGAGTGGACAATGGCGGTTATCCTTGGGCTAACAGTCTAAAAGTTGCCCATAGCAATCAAAGAGATAGAACCTTAATTTGCATATTCAGTGAATACACACACCAGTCACCAGTATTCGGAGAAAAATTGTTTTTTTATCGAACAAAATTGCCACCAATTTGCATATTCGATTCATTGTCACGCTGCCTAAAATCGAATTGTTCGGCACCCTTCTATACCATGTTAGGAGAAAACGAAGTTAATGGGTACGATGTATGCAAGGCCCTATTATAATTCAAATTAACATAATATGATTTATTGTCAGAACGTTACTCAGGTCGATAGTGGAAGCAGAGCTAGCCGAATTTCCAGTTCATTTTCAAAAGCTATAGTCTTGTTGATTTCGGAAATAGGTCCTCTAGGTGCTTTGATTGAATGTTTGCACTTTAGACAAGAAGAAATTTCATAATAGATTATCAAGTTCCCACCATACTGCATGAGATGACCTAAAAAAAGGTCCTCACTTCCCAATGAAAATGTGCCAATGTGGAAGGGGGAGTTTAATCCCCCCTCCCCCCCGTGTGCACGGCCTGCTGATACCATTAGACAGTCATAGTGATTTCTTTTCTGAAAAAAATGTGACCCGTTTCTGCCCTAAATTTTTTTCTAGCAGTTCCGCCGTTCTATTGTGGAAAAAAAATTAGTGGCGTTCCACAAGGGTCTAGGCCCTAAACTCTACAATGTAAATATGCACGATTTCCCCCACTATAAATTAAGCCAACCGGGCGAGTTACTCTCAACTGCATTACTTTATGCGGACGATACCGTAACCTACGCACAAGCGAGGGATCCTGATGTAGCCCTGCATAGATTGACATCTCATTTAAGCGAAATAAACAATTTCTACAAAACTTGGGGAATAGAAATAAACAGTAACAAGTCTAATCTGATTTGCTTTCGAAACGCTAGTGGGAAAGGTTACCGAAATACTGTTAAAAAAGCCGCAAACTAAAGTTAAATTTGAATGATTCGGTAGTCCCTCTTAAAAACCGAATCAAATATCTCGGCATAAACTTCAACAGCCTTTTTAAATTTAATAACCACGTTGAAACTTCGCTTATTAAGGCTAATAAGGCCTATAATATCCTGGCGCCACTGCTATATAACAGGAGCAAGCTACACAAAAAAACTAAATTGCTGCTCTACAAGCAAATACTGAGGCCCATATTAACTTACGGTTATGGCTGTTGGTTCCCAATTTCTACAACGCTGGCAAAAAAAATAGAAATTTTTGAAAGAAAAATTCTAAGGCATTGTATTAACCTGAAATTCAGGTCAAGAAATAGATATTACTCCAACCAGCACATTTATGAGATGGCAGGCGTAGAGCCCATAATGACCTATATCTCCGAACTATGGACTAAACGCATACCGAAGCTTGGAGAGCATGAAAACCCAATAATAAAAAATATCCATACCATGAATGTCAACGATAGGATTGCGGACCATTTTTACTTATCACCTATTAACCTCTTAAACGAAAGTTCTTTAAATAAAGTTGAAAATAAAAAAAATATTGTCGAATTCTACAGAAATAAAGATGTCGCGCACAATAGGGGATAGTCTAACCAAACCGTTTCTTTTAGTAATAATTTACTATTAAATTAATACAGTGTAAGAATCATTTTAGCAAAATTATTAAAACCAAAAACCAAAAACCAAAAACCAAAAAAACAAATTTTTTTGAAGTAGATTATATTTGTTATCAGTCTAGTATGCACAATGTTTGCCAGTGCATAACTAAGCACACTACCCTGAAATAATACAAATTATCTATATCTAGATAGGGTTTGCATACTCAAACAACTTAAATTTTAAGCTACTTATAAGACACAATTGTGTTAAAGTTAACTAATAGTAATAGCAATTTAGTAAAAAAAAAAAAAAAACATTGTATTATGAATATGGCAATAAATTAATCTAATCTAATCTAATCTTGTGGAAAAAATTTGACCTGCTAGTAAAAGGGGTTTGAGTCCGTGGTTAAAATTGCCCTGAAAACTCGCATTTCTTGCCCCGAAAATTTCAACGGTGCAACTCAGTTAACCTCAAAAGTGCGACAACATAAGAAAAAAATATCCTATGACAACAGCGGCAACCGATTTAAAAGCATAAATTAAACTGTCAAACGGGTCATACGGTAATTAGAAATCATACGGAGTGTTGTGTAAATATATTTAAATTTTAATAATAGCTTTTTGACCTGAAAGCGTTCTATTGTCAATTGACCTGTTGGACGGAACTGTCAAAAAAGAGGGCAGAACTGCAATAATTTTGCACCTAAACGGGTCACATTTGTTTCAGAAAAGAAATCACCATAAATCTGATCAACCAATGCGATTTTTGAAAAAAAAAAATGGTTCTGTCACATGGATAAACCATAAAGCGTAAGCTAGTATTACACTGTTTGACCAAGTGGTCAAATTGCAGTAATAATCAATGCGATATAGCGAATTTGACCATCCGGATATTGTGAGATTGAATTTGCTATTTCACTTTGCTTACACCTACAATTTTACCACTTGGTCAAACAGTGTAATACTAGCTTCAGTATATTATAGCACACCAATATTCAAAATAGATCAGACCTGATGTTGATGTTGAATGTTTGATATGAGAAAATTCGACGATTGTGTAATAATAGCTCAACGACTAACTCTACTATAATTATGTTATAATTTCATACGAAATAAACAAAATTGTGTACCATTTCTTCAGTTGTATGGATGCAATAAATCTACTTCCGACAAGTAATTTTCGAGAATGGGATCGGGTGCCGGACTACCAGTTCACTCAGCTGTAAATGAGTACCTGAGTGAAAATCGGGGTGATAATCACGGAAGAGCGTGTAGCTGACCACTTCACCTCCTACTCCGTTGGTTTCGTAATGAACTAACTCTGGCATTACTTCAAGGCCTAGGTTCAATTTGGGTTGTTGCGCCATTGATTATTATTATTATTATTATTATTATTGTATAAGGCGGATGTTTGTGTTTGTAACTCTAAAGTAAAACAGATAACGCTGGCACTAAAATAATTTTTTCAATCGTTTGTTAAAGATTCGGGGCGCATTTGTCTCGGTACTTTCATACATATGTATATCTTTCCATAAGACCACTTGCATAACTTTACAGATACATCCACCGATGTTTTCGATATATCTGATGGATTCTTGTAGATTTGACCAACTGGGTCAGAACTCTCATCCTTCATCGCAGGGGTCGATGATTCCAATTCCACTCACGAAAAAGATTCGATAGTTTTTTTTCCACCAGTTTTTCTTACTTTTCATCTCTCCTTTTATAAACTCAAAGCCAAATTTTGGTTTGAACAATTAGCTAACAAAGTGTTCCTTAAAAAACCTTATTTTAAGAGAATAAACATAAGACTATAAAATATTCAAAAAAATTTAGTACGACAAATTTGAATAAGTAAACTCTAAATATCCAAATGACAGTAAAAACTTCTTATAGTCTTACAAATACACAATCACGTTAGCAATCTTGTATAATAATGACAACGGTAACAATTAAAGCTTAAAGTTGTAAATTATAATTAAGCATATTGGATTAGCTTCAAGCATAATTGGTCACAGCAATTTTTAAGTATTATACTCGTAGCAAAACAAATTTCGTCCTCTCTGCCCTGATAGAAGCTCCTAAAAACGATAACCACCAGCAGTTATTCCATCTTCTGATGGTTCATCTTTAGTAACATCCCGATGTTGACCTGTGTATAATATGGTAATTGAACTTAGACTCAGGATATGAGGCAAATTTTTCTTACTTTATTTGAACAGAGTTTTAGGTTCCTTTGCATAATAAAATTATCAGGTTGTTTAATATACAAACCTTCAAATTATTTTTACAAATTGAGCCCTAATTTTTCGTTCCCTACTTTCACTTCTTTCCTAGTACATATTAATAAAGTTATTTTCACCCTCAGTAATGGAAGATTCAGTGAAGTGTGTAGATTTTTATCAGACCGTGTATAATATAGTATAATTACAATGTAAGGTATGGATTTAATAGAGTCATTTAAAATTACAGCTTATTCTACAATAATATTTAATTGATAGTTTAATTGCCCTGGAATATGATGATTGTATAAGAATATTTTATGATCCAATACAATTTGTAATTAGCTTAATTGTTTACACTTACATAATTTAATAAGCTGATTTTAATTGAAGTTCCAGAAGAAGAAAAGGTTAAAAATTCCCACATTAATATTTAACAAATAAGTTCATGGTAAAATGTTGGTATATTATGTCAATTATTGCCTGTTATTGTAACTACCTATACAGATTGAGTAGGGATGTATTTTCCCAGCAATGTATAAATCTGTGCCAAATTTAAGATTTCCACGATTGGCTTAAAGCTTTCTAAAGTAGTGAACACGAATTTTTGCGACCTTAGCTCGGAAGATAGCCGAATCAGTAGAAGGATTGTGCTCATGATAATGAATTTTATACCAGGCGGATAGTAAATGGCTAGTAAATTTTAATTTCATTTGAGCACACTATGAACAATTGGGATGACATAGTGCAGCTTACTACACCCTGTCAAATAAAAATTTAACTGACAAGTTTGTTACCTAGTGCATCAGTTAGGTGCATTTTTTGTTTAGACGTTAATCCAGCGCTGGTAATTGAAATATACTTTATATAGAGCTTTTACTGAATTACTTCAAAATTATTCCTAGAATATGTATGTATGTAAAAAGATTTCTTCGAATTCGAAGTCGGGTATTAAAGTAATTGTCGTATTTTGGAGCAGTCATTCGGAGCTTGCCCAGGCCACCAACAATCTTTAATTGCGTTTTTCTCAAAACTGCATTTTTGAAATTGCCACGATTCAGAAAAAACTACTGAACTGATTGCGCTGAAGTTTTATTAAAATGTTCAATAGTGGCCAATGTATCTAAACTAGGGACGTCATTTGTTGGGGGCAGGGAGGACATTTGCCCCCCTCCTATCCACTTAGTAGATGTCAGTTGCTTTCAATAAAAATATTAAGTGAAAATATCGACCTCTTAGCTGTGAAAAATCTAGAAATTTGAAAAAAGATTTCCAGGCGATTATATAAAAAGCTCGTTAAAATAAAAAAGCATTAGATATCTCAACAAACCTGACGGATATGTCGAAATTCGTAAGAATGTACGCTATCACTTTACCTCACCACTTAGAAACGGAACATTGAAATAAATTTTGACTCGATTATATCTTTAGCCCATAGAGGTAAAAGGGAGTTTGGTATTTCATTAGACCTGAAATAAAATATATTTCTAACTTTGTGGAAACTCACACAATCATCATACTTCTCCTAAGGGAAGCGTATCAGAAAATCCTTAAGTTAGCTCTTATTAAAAGGCCTTGCAAGAAAAAACGGATTTGATTCCTCATTAAAGCCTAAGAAATATATCAGAATTCGTGAAAAAGTACCTGACATGACCAAATTTATGGATATGGCATTAATGACAACAGCGATTCAAAGTAACAATAACCAAAGAATTTTTAATCATATAAGTGACTTTTGTTAAGCTGTTTGATTATATAAGTTTATGAAGATATACTTTTTATTTTTACTGTATTGTTTCTTTTTATTCTGACAGCAACATAGTAACCTACACCTCAACTAAACTTTAAGCACGTCCGGAACTTCCCACGATAAAATTGCATGACTACCCGTATTTTCATATGATGTTAAATGATGACCCCCACAAAATTGTTCAAATTTCCGATTTATGCCTCAGAGCACCGCCAAACAGGAACTTGAAAAAAAGTTGTTAATAAAATGATTACTTAATCTTCAGGTATGCTCATAAATAATTTTACCGTAATTTTCACAACACTCCGAAAAAAATTATTGCTAAAATACAGTGCAATTATTGTACGAAACATTTTGTAGGAAAATACCTAGTGTTCGTACATCGAATATTATTCAACTTGCATTATACTCGTATTCCCCAACGTTAAATTCTTCTACATATATTAATCGCTTCCGGTGTATTTCACTGAATTAATTACCAGATTTACATCACGATTTCGCACACATGTTCACTAGATGCGTACGTGTGTTGTTATAAATTTTTCGATTTTATGCATTTCCCATGTGTCGAATATTGATGAGAAATCATATATTCGGGCGAAAAGGAAATTGATGGGGGAACATGTTTCGGTATTGGCTGTATTTATAGCCAGTCAGGTTTCGATAAATTCAAACATTTTTTTTATTGAATTTTTAATTAAAATTATTTTTAATTTAATTTAAAATAAAGTGCAAGAATCGACTACAATTTGCGAAAATATAAATTAGTCAGATCGGGGACAGAATTAGGGTATGTATAGTGCGATCAAAATCGAAATAGATTTTTTTTAGAGTAGGCTATTTAGTACCTTCTGTAAAAGCAGTCAATCGTCAAATTTCTTTACACACTTTTGTAATTTTTACTATTATTGCGTAAATTTACACATAAGTATGGAAATGAATCGCTAAAAATGTTTAAATTTACTTCTGATGATGGCAAAATTTTACAATGTTTAAAATTACACACGGAGCGGAAAAACTAATATGTAGGTACTTGGTATGTTTGCTTGCTCATTATTATTATTAATTTTTTGATAATATAAATGAATACACTTCTAGCGAATAATCGAAAGATGAATTACCTGACACATTTTAAAGGGCAAAACACATAGCAATCGTCAATTGGAAAAATTCACCGAGATCATTCAACACATGATATTTTGGGGAAAACATAGGTCAAAAAGGGTAGAAAGTTTAAAACAACAATAATATCGCCTATGGGTCCTCTTTTGATGTCTAGTGTGCACTGCTATTAATTTATTCATCAAAGATCTGATTACTTATACAATGAACTTTTGTTTTGCACATGCTATGATAATAAAAATTAAAAAATAAAGAGGTTACACAACAAATATAAATATTATGGAAAATAGGATAATAAATAAATAATAAATAATAACAAATAATGAAAAAAAAAAATAATAAAATAAATAATTACAAATAATGCAAGGAAATAAAAAGTTAATTATAACAAAAATATTAACCAACACTTGATTGTAAACTAAAATTAAGGTTTGTTAAATAAAGCTGTCCTAATCTGCATTGAACTACGATGAAAGTCTATGATGCAATGTTAGAGTTCAATATGCGCGACATGTTTGTAACCGGTTCATATTGACCTTAATTTGTCCGGTGGTATGTTATATAAAGAAGTTCATAGCCTCTCAAGGTTCGACCCGGAACATCGAAATTTAGCTCACCCAGCAGATGAGGTGAATTTATATCGCCAAGAAGAACCTTAACAGCAAAAGCAGCAGTAAGAAGGCATCGTCTATTCTCAAGTGACTCCAGTGAGAGTAACTGGAGGCGCTCGGAGTAGAAAGGAAGGCGAAAGGGGTCTACCCATGTAAGACCATTTAGCGCAAATCTCAGAAATCTTCTCTGTACTGACTCTATTCAATTGATGTAATTCTTGTAGCAAGGTGCCTAGTAAGGTACTCAAGACCAAGTACAGTGTCCTCGTAATGTAAGGGTCATCGACCCTTAACCATCGTCTCACAAAACCCCAAAATTAGCTTTGTTCACGATATGATCGACGTGATCATCGAAAGTAATAAGTTTATCAAAGTGGACCCCAAGAATATATTACTATCCAGTCTGTAAATTTATGTATTAAATGTGTAAAAATTCACAGTCTTAAGATGTACTCTCAATTTTGTTAAATTTAATAAAAAAATTGGTAATTTGACAGCTTTATAAACAGTAATTTTCACAAAATTTCTAATTTGAACGCAAAAGCATTTTAAGGTCGGTACCAAATACCTTGCTGTCCAATCTTTTAGTATCACTTCAGCACAAATTGTTAACCTTCTATTTTAGAATTATTTCATTTAAGTATTCAAACGATTCGGACGACTTGTTTTTCACTCTACGTCCGCAAACCTCAACCCGTATCAACCATTTTTTGGTAAATGGGTTCAATATCATAGTTCTACATAAGTTCCAACTTTCAACTCCCTAGCATAAGCGGTTCCGGAGACCAAGAAACCAAACATCTAGAACACTCCCTTCACACCTCCCTCGCCACAAAAGATCTACCCACCCATCTACCCATCTACCCACCATAAAAATATCGACTTAATATAACAAGAGTTTGTGAGCTACATGCCTACAGATGGTTTTTGCAATGGATGGCATCTACGGCAGAAAGACGGACATCTTATAAATAGATATGGATTTTAGAATGCCTCTATTTCAGCATTCAAGAACTCTACACCTTTCTCTCCTCACTTCCGAACATCTTTAACGTTATATATAAATTCCAATTTTCAACTTTCTAGTATAATCCGGTGATAAGGCAAATAAATTGGTTCATCTAAAACGCAGTTTGATTTAATGTTAATAACCAATAATCGATTGAAATTTATTTACACCAGAACTATACTTACACCGATACTGCTCTCAAATATAAAATTCAGCCATTTTAAAACTGACAAATTTCTTTCAAACATGTAAATGAAATATGAGAAGAGCAAGCAAATTGAGCGCTTCTAAAAGGCATACCTTTCCATCAGAGCCAAGGAATGGAACAAGTCTTTCCACTTAACTAAAATGATAAAATATACAAAGTTATCCCGTTCGCTCGTTATATAGGTTTGTAGCTCTTTTATAGAAATTGATGAAAACTTAAACTTTCAGTCCCTTTTTTGAATTTCTCGAACTCTTGCTCCTAAAAACTCAGCGAGCATGACGAAAGAATGGCTCCGGAAAAATGATAGAATTTTTCGCTAACTAATAAGATTCATCCTTCTGAAACTCTTTTTTTGGCGTCCTACTTTCACTTCCTCTTATTCTGTGTTGTTCAAAAGCTGCCAAGAGATTTATAGATGGCATACACAAAACGGACCCCGTACTCCCAGTAATATGTATCAGGTATTCGGCCTGAAGAAAGTTACATTTACATAAGCGAAAAACTTTTTAATTTATAAAGTACTTAAGTAAAATGCAGGACATTAAATTTTTTGTTACGTTGTAGGGACCTAGGATGCCTCCATACTCGCGCAACAATATTATTTAAAGCTTTAGCAATATTTTCTTAGAGTCCGAGAATTGGGAGCAGACACCCAGTGCGGAAAAAGAACCGGAATTGGCGAGCAGAAAAAAGGGAAACCACCATGTTCTTGCTGAAAATTGTTGGGATAAATTCTTTGTACTAAAGGTCCAGTGCCCTCAATAGACATGGCAATAATGTCGTCATTTGAACGGGTGGTATACGGGATAGGGTTACTATGGCAGTGGGGCTTAACAGGAAAAAGTAATCTTACACTTTTACCCATTTTTCCAGGCTGGGTTTTAGGCAACGATTCGGGAACTCTACCCAAGGATACCGACGGTATTTGCATGTAATTAGCCTGGGAAAATGTAAATTTCGAGCTTGTAATACACCACCCAACAGAACGTTTCGGATTCCTTTGTACTCATAATACAAAATGTCGGACGATACTGATTTTATTAACGGATTGAAGTGTCGGGTGTAGGAAGAAAACGAGACTGGACCACTTTCATTAAATATAAAGAAAAAAAAAAGAACGGAACGTAAATTAAGAGACGGTAAGTTCATGTGGGATATATTTCGAAAATTAAACTTTTATATTGTTTTAGGTTAATATCTTCTTTGAATCTTAATGGCCGCTATACTTTTGTAAGATACTCGGATTTTTTTCCGTTCGTCTAACCTTCGAAGAAGGATGTATAGACATTTATAAGACCCTTACGGGCTTTCCAAGAATTATGGCAATCAGCAAAAAACAGTATGTTTTTTCGCCTTTAATTGCTTTTGATTATCTCAGGTTGAATAAAAAAAGAAAAAAAATTTCAAAATATTTTGAATGGTGGAGCGGTTAGTATGCCGAATTATTTGTTGACTTTTCTTCGCTCACTTAATTTCGAAAATTGTTTGACAGGATTTTATGTAAACAGATGTTAATGTTTATGGCGGTGAAATGGTAGTTCAAACTAAAATTAATTCAACAGCGCCATCTAGATGTCAACATTTTAATAAAGAATATATTAACTCAGATAAACCATTGAAAAAATGCGTCAATATATGCGTGTTCCATTCTGAGAAGCTCAAATTCTCTCAAAGATCGACAATTAACTTTAAGAAAGGACAATCAGCTTCATTCACAATTTGCTTAACAACAAAAGCAGCTCTGTGATAGTGGCACCTGCCTTTGAAGGAGTAGAACAAATGTGGTGGAAGGCGTTCGTGACAGGGCACAGTTGATGACATTTGCGAGAATCTCGCAGAAGTCTCGGAGACTTGAACGCCAATTTCTTCGAAACGGCTTATAGGAAAAATACACGGTATCGAAGGAAATGCTCGCTGAACTCTCGAAAACATGTCTGTAAAATAGTAAAATATCCTCAGCGCCATCTACATGTTAATACATTGGAGTGCACTTACATGAATTTATTTCGAAAAATTTTCCTTGAAAATAGAAAGAGCTACATTAAGAGGTAAACAGTTAAAGATACATCAGTCACTATTTTACAATAAAATATATCCGTCTAAATCTTATACCGTATGAAAGATTTTCGGGTCCTATGCATAGATCTTTGAATCGTCAATAACCGTGATCTCCTCTGTAGTAAATAATATAAATAATAAAGGTCCTGGTTATCTACCTTGAGTTCTCCAAGAGTGTTTGCAGTATTTGAGAAATGGGATCCATGAAATTGTACCTGTTGAACTCATTCCTTTTATAAATAAATTGAGTAGTATAGTATTTATATTTTATGGTAAAGAATATCGTGGATGCTTTGCCCAATGCTTTTCTTTAAATGCTGGAGTAGGGGTGAGGGTATTTTTGTTCTGTTGTCTAACAAGAAGCTTACATTAAATAATATGAGAGAAGATTATTCACGAATAAAATGAAAAGCAGTGGACCCAAGGTTGAACCTTGTGGAATATCGGATGTCGCAAGATATGGAGCCTTATTTCCTACTGTGCTCCTATCTGGAGTCAATGTGCTAGCGTTCACAAAAAGAAACTACAGGTCTGTCAAAACAAATGCCTTAAAATAGCGACGAATAAACCCTTCTACTTCTTTACAAGAATACTACACTCTGATGCTGGTGTTTATACTATACAGTAACTGGCCGAATCCAGACTCTCCTCATTTTTGTTACGGTCCCAGTTGGTAGAAAACCCGCTAACTTCATCTTTCCTATAACCCATATGTTATCTATATACTTTTCCTTCTGTAAGTAACTACTATTTTCAAATTATTTTCATTATTTTTATTTTTATTTTATTTGAAGTTAGTGTGTAAGTTAGGTAGGAGCTAACAAGCAAGGTTTTTATTACATAATTTTTCCTTGGATTTAATTAATATAATAAACAAAGAATTCATTTTAGTAAAAATCTAAATTGTAACTACAGATGCAAAGATATAAAATCTGATCACTGAAATTGTATAAAACTTGTACGAACTATTTTTAAAAATTGAAATAAATCTATCTATCTATCTATCTATCTAAGATAAGGAGCCGAGAAGCATCCTTGGAAGATAACTATTTGCTTACGATTATTAAAATAGGATGAAAACCAGTTTAATAGAGCTTAGACGAAATGTCTTCAATTTCTGAACAAGTGTATAGTGGTCAACTCTATCAAAAGCTTTCGAAAAGTCAGAATACATCATGTGAAGATCAAGTCTGTTTTCAAGGCTTCTTGATACTGAATCTGTAAAAGAAACTTAATTCGTCTCAGTGGAACGACCCTTGAAAAATTCGTGCTGATTAGGAGAAACAGAGCTGTAGACCTGTAGAAAGATGACTTCAAGCAGTAGTTTTTCAAATATTTTAGATAAACAAGACAGAATAGAGATTTTAACATGGTGCTTATCACCCTTCTTAAATATAGGTGAAACATGGGATATCTTCCATTATGCAGGAAATATTCTTTGATTCAGTGAAATTTTAAATAATGTTGCAAGTGGTTCAGCCAGAATATGGCCCAACCTCTTAACAAATACGTTTGGAATGTCATCAGGACCAGCGCCACCAGGACAATCAAGAGAATTGATTACAGCGAGAACCTCCGTAGGAGTGAAAACAGATATTGAGTCATAGTTCATATCATCGATATCCTGCATTAACTGAGAAGAAGAAGAAGAAGAATACACTTTGGTAAGTTATGAATGATGGAATGATAGTAGTCTTACCTGAATAATTGACATAATTCCAGAATGGTTTGTCATCGCCCAAAGAAAGTGATGCATTCAGGCTACAGTCCAAGGGCTTTCCTAATTTCTTTCTTAACAACTTTACGGAGATCAGTGTACTGAGCTTCATTAAACGGAGTATCAATTTCTTATAAAGACGTCTTGCTTGATCCTTCTTTAAAAAATTTAATGATAGAAGCATCAAACCATTGAGGAAAGGACCGTCGCTTAGTTCAATCTCTATCGGAGGATGGTGGGTATCAGGTGACACTAGCCCACTATCACTGGATATGTTTGTAAATACCCAATTTTGCAATTTTAGTGTGTTACGGTGGTTCAGTTTCGCTGGTTAACGACTTATTGTGGAGATTTGGTTAGCTAAAAGACATCGGCATCGGAATTCCGCATAACCAAAACTAAGTCCCTTTGATGGTGTAAAACCGTTCCATTTTATTGAAAATTTCGCGTTAAACTAAAATATGGAACCCAATCAGCTCTGAGCCATTCTGAAGGGCAGTTTCCGATGGCTTTTATCCGAGCAATTCATCGGATTTAATACAGAGCGCCATTAAAACCGAATTAAGACAACATTTGAAAATTTCTAATTATCAAGACTAAAACAAAGTGAAGACCGAATATTTACGAACCTATTAAACTAAAACCGCTTAAAGTATTTTCCGCCCAATCGAGAAAAGACGTCACCAGAAAAGGACTTTCGAGAGAGTCTAATTATCCTTTTGTCTGTTGAATTTGCATAATAAATTCCAGTCAAACGCATTCGTGAATATTGTAGTCGAGAGTAATTTTGACCGCGTCATGATGCCTAAAAGACGACTGTCGTCATTTCAATGGCGAAATATTTTTCGTGAAAGTTTTTGCGATTGAACTGAGAATTTACGCTAGATCTTATCGCAAAGCCAGTCGAAAGAAGGAAGCACTATAAGAGTTATTCCGAGTAATGTCACGAGATAATACCATCTACTTTGCTTTCGGATATGGCTGCAATGGACCAGGATTATCGGATTAACAACGAACGATGGCGGACGGACTGTATTGTGATATTTTAGTTATTCTTCGAATCTGAGAAGAGGACGGGTTTTTTTTATGCCCTTACCCTGGTCGTATATTGCCGCAACTGAATTATCTGGAACGGCGGAGTTTCGGGAACTAGTAAAGGACTAACTTTGGTTTTTCTGCTTTCTAATTAAGGGACAAATTTTTTTTTGCATTCTTTTACGATTTTGTTCAAATGAACGAACGTCGTGAGTATTGTGAAATAAATTTTGAAATCTGAAAAATAAATTAGCCATAGCGGGAAACTTCACTCACTGAGTTATATTATCGGAAAATTATTTAGTATCGAAACTCAGTACCTACACCAGTTGTCGTGAAATTCTTTACTAGTAAGTAATTTTGCAATACTCATACAGTAATGATTCTTTTTGTTTCCTCGTGTGACAATGTTCAGTTAGAGCTCCGACTAGGCTTCGGGTCTGTTATCTGCTTAATTTTAGATAATCAGATGTTCTTTTTTTCCGAAATTTTTGGCATAAAAAGCTTTGAGTGCCTGTGTCCCAGAGAATGACACTTTGCGATTTTTGCCTCAGTTGGATGTACATTCTGGCTGTGCTTAATGGCATGCCACAGAACGGAGTAGTCCAATGAAGTCAGCTTCCTAGCCTCTTATGGCCATGCCAGTTTTGTGTAATTTAATTGCAGCTCTTAAATTATTTCTTCAATAAAAACTGTACCTACCTGTATTTCTTTGGGGAGTCTTATTCGCGATTCGACTATCTATTTAGAACTTATATTTACACAGTCTTAAGAATTAGTTTGAGTACAGTACTGACTTCTAGAACTCACAAAGGCTGAATTTATTTATTTTATTTTTATTAACATATTGTGGATCGAAACTGAGAGAACTCCTTAAATAAAAAATAGGATTGACGAAGGAGAGGCAGCGACGTAGCTATTATACATGGCTCTTAGAAAGGTATGAATTAATAATTTGAACCCAATTAATGGTGGGGTTTTCGAAGGAAATCGAAATGCCTGGGATAAGGAAGAAGGATCCGTGACAGTTATTTTACGTTAAATTCATAAAAAGCGAGAGATTCATGGTACTAGCCAAGGTGTACATTTCATTAAAACGTAAGATTTGCTTGAAAAATTAAAAGTGCCTGATATATGCTTATACTCGTACATATGCTTATACTCTTAATATTATCAGTCGATGCTTACAATTCAGGATTATAGTTGTTAAGATTTGATTATCTGTTCTCTAAATTAAGTAGTCTGTGTTGATGCAAAAAGAATAATACAAAAAACTTGAAAAAAAAAGTATATATGCTTAAAGTTGAAGAGGAGCTCACATATGGAAACCAGCTCGGCTTGTTGGAAGTGCATGTCCACCTCAAAGTTTCTTAGCGGCATAGGGTGGGCATCTTTATTGTCCTATGTGCCGATATCCTTGCACACTAATAGTGGAACTTTTCTCCATCACCAACACTAGCTGTTGGTATTTTTTTTGTTCATTTAAATTCGTTTGCTTTCACAAAATAATTAAACCTTCAAAGCGCTTATACATCGTTGCGTTAACTTATTCCGTCCAAGATTAGTATTAGTCTCTACAGTTATATTTCTTGATTGAAGTGCCGAATTTTTTCTGAACCAGTTAGGAACATATATGTATTAGTATCTATATTGCTAGCAGTCATATTTTCTCATTGAAAATGAATAAGCACGAGTTGATTTGGAAATTCAGAATCAGCTGTTCGTCTTGTTCTTGTTCTGTCTGAAAAATGTGAAGAATCGGTGGCGCCAAAATTTGAATGCAAATATTTAATTACAAAAAATCATATATGTTTAGTATCTATATTGCTAGCAGTCATATTTTATCGTACAAAATCAATAAGCACGGGTTGAAATGGAAATTCAACAGCTTAGTCTGATTTTTGTCTCAAAAATGTAAAGAGCCAAGAGAGGGCAGTTCAAAATTTTTATTACAAATCAAGTTTTTATGAAATTTGAACATCGTAAATATAAGTATTTAATTAGAAAAATTATGTTTTATAAGAAATTGTACAGTTAATGATTTCAAAAACATTATAATATTAAATTAAAATCCAGTAACGTTTAAACTACCACTATATTGAATTGGAAAATTCAGAATCAGCTGTTAACGACGAGACTTACTCTGACAAGTGCGGCTGGCAATATAGATACTAATACATATATGGTTAGGAAGTACTGATGCAATCCCGACATAGTACTACTGGATAAATCACTCCACATAAAAAAAATACAAGAAATTCGGTTATTTGTTATTAGGTATATTAATTGTTAGTTTCTATTCAATAGTATTTATTCAAGTACTCCCGAATGTCTGAATTCTGTTTCACGGTATTCATTCTGGCGTTTTTCGGCACTATTTTAGAAGGTATTGCAAGACCTGTTACTATAAAAATCATGCAGATAGTACTTTAGGGTTTAGCCGTCTATTCTACAAATACTAAAGACTTTCCTTGAATTCGAATTCTAGCTTGGCCCAGGCTAATAGCAACTGCGGGAAATAAGTTTTTAAACAAAAGTTCAAACGTAGAAGCCGTGTTAATAATTAAAATAAATTCTTTATGACCCGGTTTTCAATGTTTAGTTAAGTTTTAGGTTTCGTAACTAATACTAACAAGTTAACTGGGAGTTAACAGGCAGTTAACTTGTTAAGCGTATTTCCAAAAACCTTTGGTTTCAAGTTTGTAAATTGTATGAACTTAAGTACCTAAGTATACTTAACTTTTTAAGCAAGTAAGTATGCTTAACAGTTTATTGGTAATAAATAAATTTAACAAACAGAACAATTACATTCAATTTGGAAATTACTTAAAATTTTTAAGGTTATCAACTGGCACTACACCGAGAGAAAACTCATTGTTTAAATCAAGTATGATACATTGTTAACCAACAATTAGTCCAAAATGTTCATATCAAATACAAACATTGTTAAACTAATGTTACGACACTCTTCAAGAGATGTCGCTGGACGAAATAGGAAGAGTAAACACTGGCGAGAAGAAAAGGCGTCCCAGTTGGTCGCGTCTGCGAGAATCTCGCAGATATCTCGAAGACTATGGCGGCCTGTCTGCGAGATTCTTCGAGACGTCTTATGGGAAAAATACACGGTATCGAGACAAATGCTCCCCGAATCTCGAAGACATGTCTGCGAATGTCTCGATAGAAAAATTAGCAGTAGCGCCATCTGTTTGATGATAGCGTGTTGCGATAAAAGCTCGTACTCGTATGAATATTTCTCGGAGATTGCCATCGGCTGGAAATAAGAAAGATGGTTATGAAATGAAACGTGCAGGCAGGGGCGAATATAATAAATATAAAAAACAATAAAAAATATAATAAATATAAAAAACTAATAACGTAGTGACACATTTCCAATCACTTCACATCGCACTTGTATCGTTTTATTGTAACCGCACTTGAACTGTAACTTTTCGCGTATTTAATTTTTATCGTGTAAGTCGCGGATGACATTTGCTGCGCTCGGAGTGATGCGGTTGTTTTTCGCCTTACAAATAGATCGTGGTGGGAGCACATGTTGCTATTGCTATTTCTTTCTATCTAGTGATGAAGAAAGATAAGCAATATGATTCCAAGGCTCAAACCATCGAGATTATGTCTCTTAAGAGACAAGCGACCACTGGGGTAGACGACTAGATCGTCAGAGGAGGCGATATTCTGTTCTAAAATAATGTGTTCATTCATGTGTTTTTTCTTGAGAAGATTGGTTGAGGCGAATTATAATTTAAATAATAATTCGCCTCAACCAATCTTCTCAAGATATTTAAATATTAAATTAATATTTAATTTAATTTAATAATTTAAACCAGTTGTTTTTATTTACTACGAAAAATTGTCTCGAACACTAAATAAGGTTACGTATTTAAATCAACTATGAAACCATTGTAAACAGCAACATTTTTAAATAACACGGAAATTGTTTAATTTTAACATGAATGTGATTCTTTCAAATACGGTTTTGTTGACATCAAGAAACATGTTCAGTTAAATACTACTCCTGCTTACTACGTTTCATCTTTGATCTAGCACGAAAATGTTCAGCTTAGCACAATTATTTTAAGCATGCAATGAAAATATTTGTAGGTCGTAGTTTTCCGTGATCATTGTATGCCCAACGCAAGAACTGTTAGCTTTGCAGAACAAGCCTGTCCACATTTACAGAGTAAAGAAGTGAATCAATCGATGGTTAAAAATAAGTTTAAGTAAGATCAATCAAATAATGATAGTTTTAATGTTTAGAAAACAGAATTAACTATGAAACTATATTTGAATTAGCAACGTTGCTTATTCGACGCAAAATCAAATAAGGTTTGTATTTGATTTTACCAATGAGTTTCTTTCGGTGTATAAGAAAAATATAAACAGAAGTTAACTAATACCTGAAGTATGAGTTAACTTGAAAGTCACTTTTACTAACACTTTGTAGGTTATCTGATATTTAAATACGAAAACATATTTTAACTATCAGTTAATCAAAACTACTCAACTAATAATCCCTAACTGGGTAGGGACTTAATGAAGGGGATACCAAAATTATTGGTTATCCTGTGAGCTGCATCGTACTCCAACCAAAATGATTGGTTCTGAACTTTTATCTGAAGTATCTGAACGCTGTTCGTCAATAAATACTGAAAATAACTCAGTAGCATTTGAGTATGCTGGGCTTCACACACTAAAAATTAACTAAAATAATGGACAGTTACCAGCCAGATACAATGGCGACAGTCCCAGTATGCAAGACACGTGAATGAATCTGATTTTATCGAGTGTTTTTGGCTGGTGCTCCGGAGTCAATTTGTATTTGTGATGCGATCATTTTGCTCTAATTTTCTATAGCGTTTCTCGAAGATTGATGGAGCATTGAAAGCAGAAGAACTTTGTGTAGAAACATAAATCTCTCTAAATTTGTAACTATATTCGATCTCTGCTATTGGCATACATTTCGCTCATCACCCAACTACCAAGCAACTAATCCAACAATCTCCTACCGAAAGTATAAATTCGTTTCCTTAACGACCGTTCCAGAACAGAGATTTTATATCTCGTAGGTATCTTGTCACGCAATTGTGCAGTCCAATTACCGCCACCTTTCTGAAAGCACACTTCGATATGTTAACCAAATTCAGAAAAATCTATAAAATAATAATTCAGAATTTCTTGACTGGAAACAAGTCAAAATACCAAGTATCCATTTAGAAAATCTGTTCGGAGGGAAGAAAACATTGGATAGGTCCTTGCAAAAACCAGGATTATCATAAGCCCTTTATGCGTACTTCTGTTTATTTTTTTGCCCCCGATTCTTTCTCAGGTCCTCGACAGAATCCCTCGAGACAACTCCCTTATATTATTTTATGTGTTTGGAAAGTTCTAGTCGCTTCGTAAAAAGAATTTAAGTTCCAGTTTTCTTCCGGTTTATATTTTTTTTATATTCCTGTCTGCACTTAAGCTCTTTATCGGCTTCGGTAATATCTTGAAATTAAGTTTAAATCCGACGATTTTTGGTGATTTTCTTGTGCGTCTTCTTGGGCTATGATTCGTTTGTTTGTTGTACACAGGACGCGATGCTTGGGCGAGTGAATTAAAGAAAAGTCTACTTTCTTATGAAATTTAATCTAAAGAAAAGTGAAATTTCAATTTTTTTGCTTATGTCACTTTGAACTAATCCGTTTTTTTCCTACACAGACTAGACTATACTGTTTTTCGAAAGAAACATATATTGTCGTAAATCTGGGAAAAAAATTATTTTTAAGAATTTTCAATGTCATCATAAGGACAAGGGTGGTTCCAGAACTACATTGACTAACGAAGGAAACAAAAAAATTTTGATAAAAAAAAATTTCAACATTGTTTCTTTTTCGGAAGATACCTACACTTCGATACCCTCCTCATAGTGAGAACTTTCGAGCTCTTCAATATAATTGTCAATCGCAGACTAAACGCTTGTTGTTTTGACTGCGGTGGTATGTGATAGACCTATGATTCGTCCATGGTTATGAATCAACTCAAAAACTCGACTTTATTCCTGTGAAACATTACCAAAAACTCGATTGAAACATTCTCACGACGCTGTTCTGTTCCATTGTGAGCAAATGTGGCAGCTATCTTCTGTAAAGCTTTAAATTGTCAACATTTTCAGTCAAAAGACAACGTACAGAGCTTTATAAAATGCCTATTATGTCTACTAGCCGCGGCCTTTCAGTCGACAATCATCCAATACCATTTTGTGGCTTTTCTTCACCTTATATGGCGTGGTTACCTTCTTTGGTCGATCACTGCGTTGTTCAACTTGGCAGCTGGTACTGCCTCTTCTAAACACTGCCACCCAACGTTTTCTTGTTGTAAGCGAAGGGTCAGACTCATCTAGAGTAAAATACAGTTCGGCTTGATATTCTTTGGAGTAAGATCTTTCAATTGAACGTATAGTACCAAAAACGAACACCAACTTTTTCCATCTTTAAAAAGGAACTGAGTTCGCTATTGATGCCTGCCAAATAAAGGCGAAACAACCTAGCGTGTTCAAATATAAAGCCATATCGAGATGGCGCTTTCAACCATATTAACTTCTTTCCAATAAAAGCCGCCATCTATACGTCAGTCAAGGTACTTTTGGGACAGCCTTTATTCTTTATTCCTATTAGCTTCACTGATTATGACCTTCTGTTCGCTTTTATTCTAGCAGATGAATATTTTGGCTCAGAAGACTCTATCTCTTTTGTAATCGAGGAATATTTTCCTTTTATTCCTAGAAATTCGTCTTAAACGCCATCTAACAATATTCCGATAGAAATATTTTCGGATAAAAAAAAACTTGTAGACATTTTTACGTGAATGGAAAAGGTCTGATGACCCTCTTCGGATGGGTGTTTCTCGAAAGGACTATGTACCAATAAATAGGGAATAAAATATAATACAAAAGTCAAAGATTTACATTTCGAAAAGCTTGAGAGTTTGCTGTTTTGATAAGGACCTTGTTTGTCAAGTAGAATCTCGAAGAGCGAAAGTAATTTGTAACTGTGTTTGTATGTACCTACTTTAAAAAAAATCTAAAGTCAACTACCTACTTACATAAATATTTTCTGAACAAAATAAATAAATGACTTGGTTTTATTTGGAGAAATTTGGAGAATAAGGAATGTGATGTTATAAGATTTTTATTTATTTCATTGGTAGTAGCTCGTATGCTATTAGTACATATTCTATGAGACCACAACTCGTATTCTTCAACTAGAGATGACACTGCCCGATTTCAGATGAAAATGGTCCTTGACTAAACATAGGCAGGAAAACATATCACAATGTTCCCAAACTGTAGGTAATATTTTCCGAAATACTGGTTTTTGTTGCCCCCCACCAAATGCTTAAACATTTTTTTTTCTTTGAAAGGTATTAGTATGCAGGGAGTCCGGTAATTAGCTGGTAAATTTTTAAGGGGTGATTCCTTGAGAGATTAAATGTTCTACAGGGTGGATCACCTCTTAATATCCAAAGAGATACAGTGTGGTAAAGAAATGTCTGTCTAACATGTACTCTAACTCACGAAGGCTCTTTTATTTTTACAATAATTGGTATTCAATATATGTATGTTACGTAAACACAAACTGTAGTAGGTTGTCTAGTTTTATGTTTGCGAATTCCCCCAAGTCCATGGTGAACCGCGTACATAGCGCATGTTATCTGATATTCTGAATACCTCGCAATGGTTCAGGTCTATCACCCGTATTCGCGTCTATCTTCGACCCGTCCGTGTACATATGAAAGTCCCCTTAATATGGTTCCACATATTACTCCTATCTCGTAGGCATCTTCGATGAGAATCTTCAAGAGAATTCGAGCTGTTGTAATTAACTCGTTTGTATCATCTAACAGGTGCCTCCAGGTCTGGATACTCAGATTCCTGACTTTCTCAGTTTCACGGCATTTTTTGCTATAGGTACTCTTCCCATAAATATTCAGCTGTTGGAGATCAAGAATCATCTCTAGAACCGCTTTAGATGCTAAGGATGTCGGTTGCCCGCGTGGAGATCTGATGTTGAATCTTGGTAAGATTTTTGAGTCATGTGAACTTCTCCAGCATTTCGCATCACACAAAAATTCTGTTTGTTAGGATGGACCTGACTATGACCATCAACACGTGTAGGCTATCCCCTGGTCAAATTCTTCACTTTTTCCAGAACATCTTTTCACTGGCTTCTTTAAAGTATTCCTTAGTCGCTCGTTGATATTCTTACGCCTGGTTAGTTTCCGATTCAAGACTATACCCAAGTAAATAGCGTTATCTCTAAGCTGGTGTGTGAGGATTAGATCCTAAGAGGGAAGAGAACCAAATTTTTGGTTTAAACTTCGACTGTGAAACCGGCACTAAGTTGTTCAGTTCAATTTAACTTACAGTTTAACACTCAATCTTAAAAAATTTATGTAAAAA
The DNA here is from genome assembly GCA_949128065.1 of Beris chalybata. NCBI lineage: Eukaryota > Metazoa > Arthropoda > Insecta > Diptera > Stratiomyidae > Beris > Beris chalybata. Next base: position 96,990,267 of record OX421896.1, read on the forward strand.
TACAAAGGTATGCTACTCTGAAATTTTTTTGATCACAGTATTTATTAATATGTAATTTTAATTTAATTTTTTATGTACCATATAATAAGCTAAAAAAGTTTCGTACGTTTGTATGAATTAGATTTTACCATTTGGTAGGTAATAAAAAATTTAATATACAAATTTAATAAGCGATAAAGTGACCCTCGTTAAACAAAACTGTTCAAATTACTAGTTCTGCTTAACCATTTTTATTTCCAAGTATTATTATCTTACCTATCCAGGAAAGTAATTATAATTAAATGAGTTTCAACATAATTGTTAGACTTAACAGGGTACAGTTAATTATTTTTTTAATTTGCTATGTTAACCTAAATCTAAACTACGTCAACCTAAATCTGAACAAAAACTGAAAAATCTAAGCAAGAACTAAAAGTAGAAGGTATCAATAACGTTTAGAATATTAAAAATCAAATTTCTACTAAAAACATTTGCGATTCGCTGATTTACTTCTAACTACAGTTCTAATAAATTTGATTTAAAAATTCGCAAAAAATCTTCATCGAATCATCAAAGTTCATACGATTTGTAATTTATTTTAGATTTATCCAAGCGTAGTCCGAGGGTACCTATCATCAACCTTTTCAGCGAAAATACTTATTTCAATATGTTTTCCCGAACTCTTACTTCGAATCACCCGTTCCCATTTATCTCCGACAGCAAGTCAAACAGAATTAATTTGCTCTAGAAGATTTGAGAGATTTATTCCGTTTTTACTTCATTAAGCAATTTTGAAACAAACCGCAATCGAAGCAAATTCCCATCTCAGTCACGGTATGGCAGACTAAGCACCAAAACGAAACTCGGAAAATGTTTTCCTTAAAATGCACAAAACTTTTGTATAAGTAGAAGTTAGAGCAATTCAAGTGGATAGAATGAATGAGAAGACGGTGAACTGAACGCCTCATTAAGGTGGTAGACGAAAGGATTAACGAGTCAATATAAGATCCAAAGAAGATACGTTTATATAGTATCGGGGTGTTTTATGCACATTGCTATGTTTCTAATTAATTAAAAGAGTAGCCGGTAGAATGAACATTAATTCAAGTATGTGTTGGATTGCAGGGATCAGTACAAAATTTTAATCTTGTTTTAGTTTCAAATGATATTATGTTACAAACAATTTTATCCAGCTTGACAGAAGCTTAATCCTCCTATCTGAACATTGTACTAAGTAAAAGGGTAATAGTAAATTAGGGCTGCTTGTAGAGTGCACATATTTAGTTCAATTTTATAAGAGTGATTTTGGATTAAACTGCGTACTTGTATTTTTTCCACTCACAGTTATGGTGCAGCAATTTTCTTCTAATATGTAGGGTAGAATGGGTAGCCCTGCACCATAGGTAGAAATGCACCACTCGCCATTGGCGCTCGCCCGTAAGTAAAATCTACATAGCAGAAGTAGTATTCTCTTTCTCTTTCCTATCCATACGATTGTGTTCAGGAATCGTTAAAATACCGAGTAATACCGAACAGTTATTCGGAGTAAAAGCAAAACGCTAAGGAAAGTAACTTTTCGTATATATGCAACATTTTTGTTTAAAGACAAATTGTTGATCGTGAACCTTTCTAGGTAGGCATAAATATAGCTTGTAGTCTAAGGTGTGTTTTAGTAAAGTGCTAGTTTTTTATTTGCTAATATTTATTTAAAAAAAAATAAAAATGTTCATCTGGTCAGAATCGGTAGAATTGCACCACGAGCTTATAGGGAGAAATGCACCAGATTCTTATACCTAAGTAGCATGAATTTATGGTCACAAATCATAAAGAAATTCAAATTATTTTGCTGGAATCAGAACGAGCTCGTGCTGCAAGCATACAGCAAACATATCAAATTTGAAATCGATTTTTAAAATTTTAATATCCGTTAACTTATAAAAACTTATATAAAACCATTAAATTACTATTATTTGGTATTTTCTATTATTTTTTATTAGTATAAAACTCGAAAAATATTTAATAGATTTACTGTTTAGTTCGTTATTGTTTGTTACTTTTGTAAATATATTTAATTTTTTTGTTTCAACTAATTTGGTTGGGATTTGCTACATATTTAAAATGTGGTGCATTTATACCTTGCAAGTGGTTCATTTCTCCCGTACGATGGGAGAAATGCACCATTTGGATCTGCCTGTGCTCTTCTTCATTATGCTCTCGATCTGATTGTATTTTGCTCTTTATTACGAATACAATATTTGCGCAAGGTATTTGATCAAACAGAGAAAAAAAAATTAATCAAGTTCCACAATTTTCTACGGAGATATGGAGTAATTAATGAAAAATGGTGCATTTCTACCTAGTCTACCCTATATAAAGCAAAGTCAAATCAATGTTTGGGGCGAATGGAAATCTACACCTGTGAACTGTCCCCTCCCAAATTTTGCATATAGATTCTCGAAACTACCGGACAGGTCTAGAACATAATTGTATTCCCGAAATCTGGTTCGTATATCTTCATATATACAGTGAAACCTGGCTAAGACTAAGCCTCAATTAACCGGGAATTGTTTCCGTCTTAAACAGGTTTCCATCTTACACAGAGTTACGCTCAATCGATTTTGTTCAAAATTTCTCGATTGTTTGAAAAACACTTGTTTTTTTTAAATTTTTTTCGCGATTTCAGTACCCAGGTGCTCCAATTCTTCGCTTGTTTATCACGTACGCTTTTCTATACCATTCATCTGATTATATGTAGAGCAAGGTGATCAACGGGAGCAACGGAAGCAATGGAAGCAACGGCGCAACGGAAGTAACGGAAGAAATTGAAGCAACGGAAGAAATTGAAGCAACGAGAGTAACGGGAGCAGCGGGAGCAACGAGAGCAACGGGAGAAATGTGAGCAACAGGATCAACGGCATCAGTGGAAGGAACGGGAGTAGCGGAGCAACGCAAGAAATGGGAGAAATGGAAGAAATGGGAGTAACGATAGTATAGCACCAAACAATTGTCAGCGTACGCTGCTAGTTATATATTCTTATAGTTTTTTTTATTAAAAATTTCAATTAGAAATTGAGTTGATTTCATGCAATTCTACTTTTCTATTTGAATTTTACGACGAAAAATATGTAATTATATGAAATTATGGAGTGAAATAAAAATAAAATACCTTTCGTGCCACAGTGGCCGCGGGCGTCAAATCTACGCAGCAAAACCAGAATTGGAATAAGTGCATCTTAAAGAGTGCTAATAATACGCTTTTATTAGAGTATTAAACTCAAGAGAGTATTCAGTGAATTTTCTGCTTTCGAAGTTTAACTTTACTGATTGCAAATTTAAATTTACTGACCAAAAATTGAAAATTACATTCAAATTCATTTTTTTACGGTCCCAGTTGGTAGAAAACCCGCTAATTTCATCTTTCCTATAACCCATATGTTATCTATATACTTTTCCTTCAGTAAGTAACTACTATTTTTAAATTATTTTCATTATTTTTATTTTTATTTTATTTTAAGTTAGATTGTAGGAGTTAACAAGCAAGGTTTTTATTATATAGTTTTTCCTTGGATTGAATTTAAATAATAAACAAAGAATTAATTTTAGTAAAAATCTAAATTGTAAAGACAGATGCAGAAATGTAAATTCTGATCACTAAAATTGTATAAAATTGTACGAACTATTTTTAAAAATTGAAATAAATCTTTCTATCTACATATCTATCTATCTAAATTATAAAAACTAACTCCTGAATTTAGAGTCTTTTTATGCCATGGATACACAGCTAATATACAAACCATGGTATTGAAATCATAGTAATAAAACTAGCAACATATGATACACTGCACATATGGCATACTCACCACATAATTAGGAAATAGCACAAACTAGCAGCAAAATGCATAGTATATGAGTTAAAATTATCGAATTTGTATACCATGAAACAGGTTCAATGTATACCAGTTCGTTTATCTGGTACATGCTTTGTATTGAGTGATACACTGCTGATATTAGCGATATTATGATATCAATACCAGCAGTGTATCCATGGAATTACTTACTTTGTAATTTGAAGTTAAGAGAACGATAAGAACTTAATGAGTCGGGCTACTCTGCGCTCATAGAACAAAGTGGTCTACTATTGTTTTGTAAAAGACATCAAAAATAAAGCAGGATTCTGTCGTTAATCCAGCGATAAGTAAACAAATTATTCATTAGCTTACAGCTGGAAACCTTCTTCCTTTCAACGGAAAAGTGCGCCTACTTTCAATCAACCCCTTGCTATTATTACTGCCGCTTCTATGACAAAGCGGCTAATCAAAAATCAATTAATCATTTTGCTTGCAAATTCAATAAAACAATACAAACTTGAAGAAAACGTTCGGCCCCGAAAGAAAAACCGGAACAACAACAAGATGAAGAAAATCCAGCAACTCCGTCATAATTGTGTAAATATTTTCATCGGATGATGATAATCTCCGAGATATTCGCCTGTCTAAAGTATTTTGGCGACCGGTAGTAGCGTTAGCGTCCTTACGCGGTAAATCATGCACGTAATCGCTTTATTGGAGGGCAGCGGCTGTATACAAATTGTTCATTTCATGATTGATGGCTCGCTACAATTTTTTTTTCGTCGCTTCCAGCAACGAGATTTCTCTCGTCCTGAACGGAACGACCTTGCTGTTTTTGTGGGCAGTTTTCCCCATTTTTTTCCAACCCCCGTCCCGTTTCGTTGAGGGTTGGGGGTGTTGCCTTTTTCCGTTTCTTGTTCTTTACAGCAAATTAGATTGATGGTCTACAGCCAATTTGGACCGGAGGAGAGCAGCAAAGAAGCAGCGAAGTTCGGCTGCAGGGCGTTACGGACGGCCTTTACACTAAGTAATAAGGACTTTAAAATGAGTTTAAGCGCGAGTAATGTTTTTAATGATCACAGTGCACCCTCGTTCCGAAAAAAACTGTTTTTTTTTTTTTAATTTAATCTTTAAATGGTTACAATTTGAGACACCGTTAGCGCTTATATTCTGGGATTTATAGTCCCTTTTAAATAATGGAGCAGACCGGCCCACTAAATTTTGTATTTTCGACCTTGTGAAAGTGAAAAATTAGGATAAAATTTAAACGCTTGGTTTTATATTTTTGTTGGATTGTGGACTGAGATTTTGTAGATTCTTGTAAGAAATGATGCATGACGAATAATCTTAGATTTTATGATATCTGCTTCATGGATCTGTCTTCTTCGTTTGCAGAACAGGTTTTTTGCCAAATGAATTTAAGGTTGATACATGTATGGTAAAAGTCATACGCTACTTAATTAAATTATAGGAGAGACCAGGTATGAATCTCTCGTTTTCTGAACTCTAAAAAATGTATTTTTTTTTTGAAAAAGAAATACATTTTCAATAACAAGTATTGATATGTAGTGAATCTTTTACCATTGATACACTGGTGGTATACTTTTCAGTGTGGTATGAGCATAATATATGAAACTAGATATGGTGATACATTAACAATAGGTAGTATGCATTGAGATCAGCTGTTTATTTGTCATTCTGGTATTAACTGTTAGATTGAATTTGTATTTCACACAATTCGTATTTTTTACATTTGTGTTGTATAATATTTACAATAAGTTCAAGTTTCAAAGTCGCTTTGTCTCCATTCTGGCGAAAAAACACTTCACATGACAAATCCCAAAACAAACTTTAGTGGTTATGTTCATCAAATGTCATTTCATTTGTTGGGAAATTTATTTAGCAGAACATCCACAGGCTGGAAAGGTGGAAAGTGGCGCTGATGACGTGGTATACCAGATAAAATTATCGCATCTGCAATGTATCCATAGTATTGGACTATATTAAGAGAGCTAAAGTTGACTGCGGTTATAATACACATAAGTATGTACATATGTACTCATTTATTAGCCTACACAGTAATTAAAATCCACAGAATTTTAAATATTTTTGATAGTAGGAAAATGTGCCCGACACACAATAGTAAAAAATCTGCCAACAGGCTCAACTTTATTATTTTTCCGGCAGAAGTTTGGAACGTGTTCAATTCGGGGATGCGGTGCATGTTACTATGTGACTGAAAACCTAACAAAAAGTTCGGGAAGCGGTTAGAATATGGTGTAACATATGAATTATATAATTTGGTCATATTCCAGGATGTGGTCTAGAGGTTGAAAAAGACAAAACTTAAAAATAGGTGATTATTAAACAAACCTGGGGAAGTAAAAAGCTATTCGATATCTGATCAGACCTGAGAGATACGGTGGAATTTATGAAAAAGTAAACATCCACTTTACACCTCCTTTGGGGTCGAATTTCAAAAAATCTTGAAAACGCATTCTAGGTATCTATATGGAGAATCCGTGGAATAAAAATGAATTCAATATTTGGAAAGATCTAGTAGATATAACGAAAATCGTGAAAATATATGCATTTTATATTAACTAATAATTTTTTTTGCCCCCCCCTTCTGAACGCCAATGAATATTCAAATTTTTTTTTAATCAAAATTACTTTTTTAGTTGATTTACATATACGTAACGAGTTTCAACTTTCTAGCATAAGCCGTTCAAAAGTTAGGAAAAACACCCCTCACCCTCGCAACATGCTACCCCTAAAAAAAATTTTATTTTTCCACCATGGCACTACTACGCATTATTTATTATTTTACGCACTATTTCCCCCTCCACTTCCACACCCCTTCACCCATATCAGCAATTTTTTTGCAGATGGGTCCACTATCAAAGCTCTAGAGAAATTCCATGTTTCAGCTTCCTACCATAAGTGGTTGCTGAGATCTAGAAACCAAAATTTTTCGTCTAAAACGCTTCCCCTATCTTCCCCCTCACACCCTCACCCCTCAAAAAAATATCACTTCTAAGGGTCCACTATGTCTATTCAGAAAAAAAAATTTAATTTAATAGCTGATAGGGCTTGGCAACTATAATTCCTCAAACGAGTTTGCGTACGGCGGACGGCGCACAGACGGAGTGAAATTTTTTTTTGTTTTTTTGGCGTTTATTAGTCATAAAACGTATAAAAAAAAATTTTCAGGGTAGCAATTTTTTTTTTTAAAAATCGATAACAATACTTTATTATTAAAATAATAAAGTAAATTGATTGTAATTTTCAATTTTCGGTCAGTAAATTTCAATTTGCAATCAGTAAATTTCAACTTCCTAAGCAGCAAATTCACTCAATATTCTCTTGATTTTACACTCTAAGAAAAGTGTATAATTTGTTAGCACTCTTTAATATGCATTTATTTATATATCTAATATTATTTCTTACTTACTTACTTCTTAAGATGGCGCTACAGTAGAAATTCAACATTGGCCTCCTGAATGTACCACCTCCATCCTTCTTGGTTCAGTTTCTGCGTCTTAGACGTGATTTTCTGTCTGCGCCAATAGAGTCTAAAACTAATTTCATAACTCAAAAGTCCTGAAACTTTGTTTTAATGTATTAAAAACCTTTATAATGGACATGATTTTTACTCCACTTCCTTATGCCAACAAACCTTTTTTGCTCTGATTACTTCGGTAGGACAATAAAGTTCCAACTTTCTAGCATAAGCTGTATTTAAGATATATTAAATTACTCCCGCCCTCATATCTCTCCTTTCAAAAAAAAAAATATATTTATTTCTGTTAAATGTTCCGATAGTGGCTCTAAATAGTCGTCTGTTTTTAGCTTTTTATTCTATGCAGTTTATAGAAAATAAGAGTTTGAATTTTTTTCCATCCCCTCCACAACCGCACTTGCATAATTTTTTTTCTGCTCGATTTCTACAGAATCTAACTCCTGTTGAATTTTTGAGATTTTTTCGGGTATGGTTCTTGATATATGTATACTTATTTTTGAAAAATGGCTTCCCGGAAATGATGGAAGCCATTTTGCTCGGACTCCCTCAAAAATTTTGCATTCAATAGACCAAATTTTATCTTGGTAGAATTTTTTGTGTGTCACCAAAATTCACTTACATTTGTTTAATGTTTAATTACAATGCATGCAATAGCTAGTATCTAAGTAGGCATTAATATTCACAGGCAATTGTTGCACTCACTTTTAAAAGAATTAAAAAAACAATGATTGCCTTCTGTCCATTCAGTTATTTTTTTTTTGATTTCACAACTTTGAACAATTAGTGGGAACAGAAAATCATATTGTTACATGGCCACCTTGGAAGCCAATCCCCAATAAGATTCCATCTTCTTACCGTTTTCCAATATTACATAATTTAAATAGCATAGAAATGTCTACACAATTTCAACATATTCTAGACAGAGCATCGAATATGCCTGAAGTCTTTCAGTAAGCATATAGTACATGGCATGAACACGGGATCAGTTTTCACTGCGAAAGCAAGTTTCTTTTGCATTTCATAAAGCGTCGGTGAATAGTCTAAAGCAGCCAATGTGTAGTAAACGAATTGCCAAGAGTAGCAATAATTTAATGCGATGGAAATTAAGCGATTAGTAATTTAAATAATTAAGTCGAATTGTGTTTTTACTTGCAATCTCGATGAATCCTCTACCTCGCAACAAAACGCTTTTCTAACATAATTTTAACAAGTTCATTATAAATAATTACGGGGTTTATTAAATATATTTTAAATTTTCATAAATTTATAGAGACTATCCTAATCATGGCTACTAATTAAATTCCTGACAAACAATCGAGTCAACCACAACAAATCTATACGCCCAGAAAAGGCCACATTATACTGGGAACCAAAACAAAAGGCACCGATCCTTTTTTTCGCAGAAAAACAATTAAAAATTAAAGCCAGTAATGTATCTTAACTAACATATTGGAGCACAACATTAGAAGACAAATTGCTAGTTATTTGGGGGAAAAAGTAGCGAAATTATTTGTGTAGCGAGGTTATCATGAGAGAGCCCCAACCGGAGATATATAGAAGGCTGGCAGGGAAACAAACAGCTTTCCAATTAAGACAGAAAGTAAGCAAAAAAAAAAAAAAAAAATAACTGAACTAAATGGTAGCAAGCCCTCTAAGTCCAGTAATAAATTAAATGGTCGTATAGGCTTTCGCTTTTTTCGTGGGAGTGCGGATGGAGTGTGAGCTTTTATTTTCCGGCATCTTTAGTAAATTTTTTCCGTTTTGTTTTTGTTGTACGAAAGCCTACCATAAATTGAATGGTTCAAGTATGAGTCCAGCAAAAGTTCGCCAAACTTATTATTTGGGTCACATATATGGGCTCCGTACATATTAAATTTCAGATCGGCCTTTTGTGGCCGAGCTAAGTGCGGAGGTCTAGTGGTTTGGTGCTACCCGATTCGGTCACTCCGGGAGATTCGACGAAACTTTTCCTTATTTGCCGTATCAGTTTTAAAGTCCTAGTATCTGGTTTATAGAGGCACTCATCTAAAAGGAGCGGCTAGATAATGTGGTGTGGAAGTTTGCTTATTGGGAAGGGAAGTGATGGGTCTCACTAAACAGATAGTATCTTTATTATTTAACTTGGAATGGTAACCAGTCCAGAGCGACTAGATGAAAGACGGTATGGTCTACTGATGGAACTATATGGAATTGAAGGATAAGGTACAATGCTGACTTTGACGCCAATTCGACGGTTGACTTCGCCAAACATTCACTAGTCGCACTCAATTGAGTGTCAGCAATAGTACCTTCATTGGTGCGTGTTATCCTGCTTTTCAACCATCGCATCGCCTACATTCGGATAGTACTCGAATGCATAGGCGAGTATTTAAACACTACATTCGTGTTCAATTCGAATTGAAACAGTCTACAATCCATATCTCCTGAGTAATTGAAGTCAGAAAGTTGAAACTTTGTGGAAGTCTTCAGGGATACTACGACATTGGATGGGTGTGGAGTGGATTTTGTAACTCATTAACGGCTTATGCTAGAAAGTTGAAACATAGTACATATTATGTGGATTGGCTAATAGAGTAGTTAAGACAAAAATTCGGATTTTTCATTGGTGTTCAGAGGTGGATTAAAAAAATGTCCATGAAAGGTTTTTTTTCCAAATTTTTACGATTTTTTTTATATTTTTAAGACATCTTGAGTTATCAAAATAATTTCACTTCCACGGGTTGTTTATATAAGCGCTTACACATGTTTTCCCAAGTTGTTCGACATCCAACCCAAGGTGTAAAGTAGTTGTGTACATTTTCACGAATTCCGATATATTTTGTGGGGATCCATGTTAAATTTAGGATCCTTTGTTATAAATTTTAAAATAATCACATTCGAAGTTATATTTAATAGAACTTTTGATTTATTAAACAAATTTAAAATATTTAATTAGATTGTGGGGATCCTTGAGATTGTAGGATCCTTTATTATACATTTTAATCGATGAATTAATAAGTTGTTATTTTTAATTATTAGTATAGAATTTAAATTGGGAATTATTATTTTACAATTAATAGTAATTGCGATTAGCTTCGATATCTTTTTAGATTGCCATAAAAAAGGAATTATTTTTTTTTAAGCAATAGATGAAGACTTGGATGAATAATATAAACATTTTTGACCGATAATTTTGGTTTCTGGATCTCTGTAACCGCTTTGCCTAGGAGCTTTAATAGTGCACCAATTAACAAAAAAATTGCTGATAGGTGTGAAGTGGTGAGTTAGTGGGGGAATAATAATGTGTCCGAAACGCTCGAAAGCCGAGATCGAGACCTCTGTGTATATACTAGGGGAATAGATCGAAAAGCGCAGTGGCGTACGGCGGTGGGGGGTAAAAAAGTTAAGATTACGATATCTCACAAACCAATTGCACTAGAAAAATAAAAATAAAGGGGATGGGGGGGGGGAGTATTTTTGCTATCTATAGAACGGCTTATGCTAGAAAGTTGAAGCTCAGTACGTATTTGTAGAACTAGAACCAGAAAATAATTTGTATAAGAAGTTCGAATATCTATTGGTGTGTGAAAGCGGGGCAACAAAATTATCAGTGAAATTTGAAAGAATATATTTTCTCAGTTTTCGTCATTTCTACTACATAGATCTTCTAAAATATTGAATTCATTTTTATTCTACGGATTCTTCATATGAATACATAGAAAGTGTTTTAAATTTTTTTTAAAATTCGACCCCTAAGGAGGTGTCAAGTTGTTGTATGCTTTTTTAATTTTATTACTTTGTTGGTAAAAGTTCGCAGTGCCTTTAATGCAGCGATGCGATGTTAGTTACTATACCCGACTGACAACCTACAGAATAACCACTAGGCTATTAGGCTCTTTATTTGTGAGGTAGTCAACCCACGTTTTTCATGTGTCAACTGTCAATACAAATGAATAATACACTTTCCTAAAACTATCTGAGAACGACTCTTGCAAGCTTTACTTGCTAGTATCCAAAGACGTACAAGTTAAAAGGGAGCTGATGAGATTACGCATAAATTTGGTACATAAAAAATCAGTGGATTGCTGAAGCGTACTATGATCTAATTTGTTTACTTGATTCAGCACAGTATTGCAAAAATCGATATCTATGAACTTTAAGAAATATTTCATCAACCAATAAAAAATTTGAATATATTTCCACTACTACCACACAACTATCTTTCCTAACCTTTTATAACATTTCCGCAATATCGGAAATATCCAGACAACATATTTCAGGACATTCTTCCAGCTTGAACGGATATGGATAGTCGGAAAGTGCCCACTTCTTTGCCGGTTCCATAATCGCCATATAAGCTCATACTCCTGTTCTACATAACCTATACATTCGTGGACACTCCTTGCCGTTCGTTATTATAACAGTAGGAAGTAGGAAAATTTTTTTTTCTCAAGGTTCATAAAGTTGTCCATTTTCGATAGGTTGACATAATTTCACCTCTCTTAGATAAAACGAGTTTTCATATTCAGGAAAACGAAGAACCTGTTCCAGATGATTTAACTTTATTGAATTTAGACGAAGAGAAGCTGCCAACTTGAGATGGAAAAAAGTGGCACTGACATTCTTTCAGGGTGTGAAATTTATTTAGTATCTAGTGTTAAGGAGAGGAAAAGAAGCTTTTCTTTGATATAAAATCCTCCATATACTATCCGGAAAAAAAAAACCTAGGGCGTTGATTCTTTTCCAATTTCAGACGTATCTCAAAATACTGACCTTTAATATGAAATAGGAAAATGTTAGATACTTTTATGATGTGCTCATGTTTGTTCACAGCGAATTGTGCGTACGTGCGGAGTATTCTATGCCCGAGAATGCCAAAAAGCAAATTGTGGTCTTTGAAGCTTCAACGGTCATCAAGCGACATAAACTGCAGTGGGATGGATATGTGGAGCGAATGGAAGGTAGAAGAATTACCAATCGTGTTCTTAAAGGCAAACCCAGTGGTTACAGGCCAGTAGGCAAACCAAGCAAATGATGGAAAGAAACGGACGATGAAAAGGGCAAAGCTATCCTAAAAATTAGGAGCTAGAGGACGCGGTCTTCGAATCCAGACGATTGGAGATGACGACTTCAGGAGAACAGGGTCTGATTTGGGCTGTCGCGCCAATGAGGATGAAGCTTCAGTGTTTAGTTCACTACTTTACAACTGTTGGAGTGAACCTTTAAACTGCGATTATTTTAATGAAAATTTTGGTCCTTTTCTCTTGCTTCTCAATTTCAGCCAAAGAAGTACTTCCAATATTTGCACCCAACATAACTCATTTTCACATTTAACACATTTCCAGGCCTCTACCTCAGCACCACAATGTGCACACCGACTGTGCTTAACTAGCATAAAACCTCTATTCAGAAAATTAATTGATGAATCACGCAACCGATTATTCATAATACCTAGCCTTGCTTCAAAGGTTTTAATCAACTTTATTTATTTTTTATTTTTTTGCAAAAGCATAGAATCCCACCTATGAAAGTTGAAAGCATAATACACCGAAACGCAACTTGTATTCAAGTAAAAGCGAGGGTTAATATCGACTTTCGTACCCTATGCGTTTCCGTTTCAGGACTTTCTTTTTCACCACGCAACTTTACCATTTTTTTCCCTCAACTTTTCGAAACTTTTTCCTTTACTGGGCGCACATTTACCTGACGTGCTACGTTTGCAACTCAATTGTACTTTCGACAGGTGCTCAGAACTTCTTCAACAACTTTATTTCCACATGACCTGTTGCATAGACCAACCAAAGAGACTGCCTCCTTTTCCTTTGCCTACTTATGCATAGACTTTAATAGCCGGAATGCTGGCTTGCTGCAAGTCGTTTTCGACACTGTTTTTACATTCGGTTCGGCACTAAAATCGGTAACTTTGAAGCTGAAAGAAAATTTTACGGCCTTTGAAAAAAAATATCAGTTGAATCTCTTTTTGAATCCAAGTGTTTTTAAAATTTGAGGACAGGAAAGGAGCTTCTCTTCATTATCTCGAAATAGAGGACTGAGGATAGGAACAAAAATCGCAGATGAAAGTCCTCCTCCATATACGTGAACTTTTTCATGCATAGAAGAGTGATGAGACCGTGTCAAAGATTACACTTTAATACTATACTCTGCAAAGCCACGATGACGGAAACCATTTACATAAAATAATGGGGTAAAATTTCGGAGAATTACTAATTATAATTTGTATAGAGTCCTTTTGGTTTTCAGTAGTGCCACTGAAGACTACTTCTTATCTGAATAGTGAGCAAGTAGAGTTTCGTACACTGTGATAAAAATTTTACTCATAAAGAGAAATATCCTTCAACCACTTAACAAAATAATGTTCAAAATAGCCTTTTGGTCTTTTAAAGGTTTCAGTTGATTCGTATCCCAGAATTTGGAGCGTTCCGGAGTTCTAAGCAAAACATAATAAAGTGCCACATTGGTGAATTATAGACAGAGTTTTAATATAATAGCCTAAAAATTGGATTAAATTCGATAAACTCCCGCAGGGGTTAAATATAAAAACAAAATAAAAAGTGGCAATAAAATTCTTGGAACCGGCTTCTTAAGAGTCACAGTGGTAAGTCGCTCATTTCTTTAGAAAATGTGGTGGGATGTAGATGGATTTTCACATTATGCGAAAATAGCTGAAGCTGGCTGTGCCTATTTTTATATGGTCTTACATGGAAGCTGCTACTTGAATAGGACTCAGTGAAGAAATTCAACTCAAAATTGACAAGGAACATTACATGTCACACTGCAAAACAGATCTGACCCTAACGGGATTTGAAAGAGTCAAGCAGATTTTGATTAAAAGGGTGAATATGAGTCTTAGTTAGTATCCTAACCGAACACTGTCTTCAATATCGATAAGCTAAAAGCCTCGGTCTCTTCAGTAAAAGCTGCATGGTTGAAGAGGAGTAGGAGAGAGTCCTTTGCAGTCTTTGTACCTGTCGAGCTCTATCCTCTTGAATGAAGCACATGAAGTACCTTATAGTACTATGATCAACACAACGGATCTTTTAGGTCTAAGTGTGTCAGTTTCAGTTAAAGGCAGCAGAACGTACTTACCTACCAAAGTATTGAATAAAACAAAATTTCTCGAGAGTTATTGTGTAAAGTTTTTCACACTTTACATGGACATCTTCTCATTAGCCGCCTAATTACTCCATAGGCTGTCAGTCGCGTAGTAACATTAAAAACGTTTCAGAGTTCTACCCATAAAATAATGAAGTTGCGCCTAGTCTGTTGGTCGATTGCTTTTTAGCTTTAATTACTATAATAGCATATCTATGTGCATATAGGTATAGTTTCAAGTTCCTACCATAAACCGTTTTTGAAATATTAAAAACCACCCCACGCCCGCTATCAAAAATTAATTTTTGTGAGATGTCTCTATATTATTAGCTCTATACAGTTTTAACTTTTTAACTTTCTTTTCATTGCTGCTTTCAAAAAATAAAATCGCAATTATTACATTTCCATCCTCTCCCACCGGCACTCCCTGCACCCATACCTTTAAAAAATTTTTCCTCCGCTATAGGTCTACCGGTCGTGACACCCGTAAAATTTTCAAGATCATGTATGTATGAATGGGCTCATGCTTAAAGAGCCTCAGTCCATTTTTGTAAGCTGTTGGAAAAACCAAAAAAACCGCCAGTAAGCAACAGCTATGTTAAGGGGGCTCATCTGAATATGAAACCAGAAAAAATAGGTGAATTTTAGAAATTATTTTCTCAAAAAATATTTGCTGGATTTTATCCAGATTGGTTTTATTGGAAAGTACATACATATATATTTTGAGGTATGCTAATAATTTTTTTTTTATAAATATATATCAATCAGAAGCGCTGCTGTCAGGGTCGGCGTAAAGAATGTCCATCCTTCGCACGCTCTGCGGTTCCCGCGATTACATGCAGGCGGGTTATCCAAAATAAAAATTTAAAAATGATTCTGAAAACGAAAAGTATGATACCCTTCGCTACGTAGGGGTTTTTGAAAAAAAAAATTGTTTTCACAAATGGGCAGCCGATTGAACTTTATTTTCAACTTTTAACTACAATTATCAACCTTTCTGGCTTGTTATAAAAAAAAAGTATATAAGTTAAAAAAAAAAAATCCTACGTAGCGAAGGAGGAAACCTATCCAAGAATAATGTGTGAATTTTTGGAAGAAATCAGTTCAGCTGTTTTCGGAAGATTTTGGGAACGGTCCTAGAAAAGTATGTTTCGAGATAATCGCGTTTGAATGACGTGCTATATAGAGAATTTACGAAGGGCCCATTCCGGTTAATTGCCCATAACTTCCACAATTATTAGAATTTCGATATGAAATTTACAGTCTTAAGGACAATAAACTTTAAGATGAGCTAAAAAAATTTTGTTAAAAAACAACAATTTTTTACTCAGATGATCCCCCTTAAATTTATCAATATAAAAATGAATTTTACAAATTATCTATGCTGCTCGAATTTTGGTGAATTTTTGAAACCCGTGGACTGAGGCCCTTAAGGGAGGGGTCTGGTAAATTTGATCAAAAAGAGGCATATTTTCAAGATTTTTTTTCAATACAAACGTAATGCTCGTTTATTTCATTTTATTTTTATATTTTAATACAACATCTGAACTATAATCAAAAAAAAATTCATTTCAAAATATTTATAAATAAGCTGGCAGCAAATCCCCGCAGGCGCCTTGTTTTGCGGTGTGCACTACAACTCGAGACTGGATCATCCGAAACAAAAAAATCAATATGCGTTTATTAGATAAGATGTTTCTCGAGGTCTCAAGTTTTTTTTTCGATTTTTTTTTCATTTTTGGTAGCATTTTGAAGTCAAAAACCCGATTTTCGCTAAAAAAAATCGACAAATTTCTTATTGTAAAATTAAAAATAACTAGAGAAAAGAAAAAAACTCGACGGCATTACCTGCTGATTCATGTGTAAAAATAGTGTAGAAAATTTCAAAAGAATCGGTGCACTAGATTTTGAGTTACAGTCCACAGCGACTTCAAAAATGACAAGTTTCAGAAAAACGCTTTAAAGTTTTGCACACTAGGCGTCACATACGATAACGTAAACCTCTAAACTGCTCATAACACCGTTAATTTTGCTCCGATCGGCTTGATATTTTGACGTAACATTCTTGCAATGTTATACATTCATTTAAAAATTTAAAAAAAAATTTGCCAAAAAAAATATGCAAAAAAAAATGTAAATACCAGACCCCTCCTTAAGCATGAATCGAGTTAGTCAGAATAACTTTGTATGCTTACTCATCTTTCTTAAATCCTTATCCTTTGAACGAGTTGACGGTTGACACTTTGTGGTAGACTTAATAGATACTAGGAGATAAAAAAAAAGTTAGCTTTGGTAAGAGTAGTAGACATTATTCACCAACTATAATAATGGTAAATTTACTCCAATATTTTCTAGATTGTAGAATCCGAGATATCGCAATGAAAAATTAATCAATTCATAAATTGTTGTATAATACTCTGTACTAACAAACTTCCTTCCATTACCGACACTACTAGGCATGTAAATAGCTTCGGTAAGATCAGGCCTTTTGGCTCGAGTTCGAAACGTCATACAAAATAAATTTAACAGTATTAAACCCTAAAAACTTTTGTTTTCACTATTATACAATATTTTATTTGAAAAATCTTTGATAATGTTAGAGTTTCATTATCAATGGCGCGATAGCCAAAATCAGCCCCTCGCCTAAAGTAGTTTTTCTTAACACCGAGAGAAAAATCATTGTTTGAATCAAGTATGATACATTGTTAACCAACAATTAGTCCAAAATGTTCATATCAAATACAAACATTGTTAAACTAAATAAGGTTACGTATTTAAATCAAGTAAGGAACCATTGTTAACAGCAAAATTTTTAAATATCACGGAAATTGTTTAATTTTAACATGTTTGTGATTCTTTCAAATACGATTTTGTTGTACATTAAACATTTCATTATCAAAATAATTGTTAAGCAACAAGAAACATGTTCAGTTGAATATTACTCCTGCTTACTACGTTTCATCTTTGATCTAGCACGAAAATGTTCAGCTTAGCACAATTATTTTAAGCATGCAATGAACATATTTGAAGGTCGTAGTTTTCCGTGATTGACTAAGCATGATCATTGTATGCCAAACGCCAAAACTGTTAGTTTTGCAGGACACCTGTTAACAATTCTCATTCAATTGTTCACATTTGCACAGTGAAGAAGTTAAAAATAATTTTAAGTGAGATTTGTTTAAAAAGTTTGTGGTGTACAAAAGAATAGATAATATTGAAGGTGCATACAATTCAAAGGTGAGTGAATTTTTGATTTAATGTTTTTTTTTGTTAATAAGTAGTTTAACATATTGTTTTAAGTATGGAGGGTCTTCAGAACATATTCATGGACGATGAAATTGTGAGTTCTGAGCAAATTCTTGTTGATTATGGGAATAACATACGGGTTGAAGGTTCTTCTACATATTTGGTGCTAGATAATCAAGCTAACGCTACTGATAAAAGCGATCTTTTCCACGATAATGAAGCATCACATATAGCGGACGAAGAGTTATTTAATCTGCTCTCATCTTGGGGTTTCGTGAGTTATTATGACCATTTCCTGAGTCTTGGCGTTACAGTTAATTTACTCAAAATAATTGATAACGAGGACCTAAGAGATATTTTTTCAAATAAGCCGTTTGCAGTGAGAGTTGAATTTAAACATAAGCTCTTTCAATGGCGAATGGAAAATGTAAATACATAAATTTTGTAATACAATAACCGGGTTTTTCAAGGTCCTTATACAATTATTTTTAGGGAACGAATGTTCAATCGGAGCCGTCCGCGGTATTAATCAATAATATGACTAGCATTTTGAAGAACATGCAGCAATGTCAAGAGCTTATTAAGCAAAACCTATTGCATTTGATTCATAGGAACAATGAATCGTCAGAAAACTGTTTTGATAGTTCATCTTCATCAACAACACCATCGCCATCTACATTAAATACATCATCACCTATCACCTTTGGACACTTTGTATATTAACATTTCTTACTTCATTCTTTCTTATTAACTTAAAAATTTTTGTATTTCTTGCCTAAACTCTATTTTGTACTTTAAAATTGTAATTATTTTTTCTACTAATAATATTAAAGGATATTGACCAGATACTTCAAGCGTATCCATCAGGAAATTTTGTATTAAAAGATTTTGAAAAAAATAATAGAATTTGTGAGACTGCGAGATCAATTTTAATTGATAGTATATCGTCGTGGTTTATACAAAGTAATAATCCTGTCTCACGTAAAGATTTCCAATATATTGCTGCTAGAATACATGAACGTTTTAACGAAGATCAGGTAATTTTTATGATTTATTTGATTCTGAACTAAAATATTAAAATTCCAGAGTATTTATTTTGCTCCACCAAAGTCGGGAACAAACGAAAATCCTTCTGGTCGACTGTACAGTCGATATTACAATGCAAAGCGCCGACATCGTTTGATTGGCTTGGATACATCCCAAAAAAAAGGAGTGGATTGCCCAGAATACCCTTTTTTAAGTGAGACCGAAGAAGCAAGAAATAAAACGCAAGGTAACCAATAAAACCTATCTACCTATATTTTGAGTTTAATAATTTATATGTGATTTATAAAATGATTTTTAGAAGATTACTCTGCCGATACAAGATGGCTCCAGTTACATAGTGAGCCATGGGATGAAGTCAAATTGAAGTGGAGCGGTACATTCCCTCACAGACGAAGGCAAATATTGGCGGAGAAATTTCCAACAATTTTATATAATTGGCCATTATTGAAACATTCAGCAGGCGTCTCATTGGTAATTTAAATTTTATTATGTTTATCACAGTGTAGCATTGAATAGTTAAATTTTTATAGATAAGCTCTGACTTCGAAAGTTTGTTTCCCAATAAGCAACATTGTCTTATCGCAGGCTGGGATACCTTTAAAGCGTTGATTATTCCAATATTCGACGAAAAAATCAAAGATAAGGATTGTCTAGAGTTGCTTAACAATTACCACAGGAAAAACTTCTCGAAAGGTACTTATATTTCTGTTGATCATTTCTTTGTTAAATATAACTGTAAACAAAATTTTAGGTCCAGAAGACGTTATTGTTTGCAACTTGCTGCATGGGATACTTCCACCTTCGGTACGCCAATCAACTCCAGCGGTAGATGGATCTAGGAAAAGGAAGTACTATAAAAGTACTATTAAGGACTCACAACAGTCATTACTTTTCGTTGTAGTTGAGCCGAATGACTTCAACCCATCATTGGACCGGCTTTCAAAGAAAGTGCGAGATCAAGGTCAGAGTTTGCAGCCAATTATAATTTTTTGCGCCTTTGATGGGTCATTTATAGTTTACTATAATGAAATTAAATATAAGTTTCAGTCTCTATTGCCAGCGCTTGATATATGTTTCAAAATATTTTTCGCATTAAATTTAAAATATCCAGTAGCAAGTAAATCGGTCTGGGCATTCATCCAAAAATTTTTTTTTGAAATCGAAACAAATGAGAGAGTCTCACCGGATGTACTAATTTTAATTAATGATTTAAAAGAAATATCGAAATAATGTTTACTTGCCATTTATGCATACTTTCTTTCCAAGAAATACACAATATTGTTTCACACTATAAAGTAGTTCATAATTTGAAACCAAATGATGATTATCATTGTATGAACTGCAAGCAAATTTATAATTTGAAAAGTTTCAAAAGGCATTTTCAGCGATCCTGTAAAAATCTATCAAGTTCAAACCCAATTACTTCTCCAAATTCAGTTAATAGTTTGGAAATTTCAGAAAATGGGTTAACCAAAGGTGAATTACAACTTGTTTCAGAGAATGACCATTTCGCATCTATAAATAAAAGTTCCGATATTTTTAAAGTAATAGAAAGAAATGCGTTGCAACTTCTTTGTAAATTGTATGGAAAACCTTTTTTAGCACGAAAGATTGTAGAAGAAATTATATCAGATTTTACAAAGGGATTTTTTGAAGTTATATTCAAAGAAATTGATCATCAATTTTCGCCATATATAAAAAATGAAAAACTAGAACTTTTTAAACACACTTTAGCTATTTTACAAAGTCCATTCGAAAATGTCAGTACTTTCCATAAATTTGTTCAGAAGGCAAAAAAATATGATTTATACAGGGATCCTTGCAGCTTTGTAATAAACAATGAAATTGGTGTTATCAGTGGTACAGCACCATCTATTGATATCATTCAATCAGATGGCATTATTTTGCCTTTATCATTTCAAATACAAAAATTTTTTGAATTACCCGATATTTATAATTCTATTTCTCGAAATTCGACTGAGATTTGTTTAAATAACGAACCGCATTTAATAACAAGTGAACTTTGGAAACATAAGCTATCAAAATTTCCTGAAAATAAGCGCGACAGAATAATTCCTTTTAATTTATATTATGATGACTTTGAGGCAAATAATCCTCTAGGATCCCATAGTGGATGTCACTCGATTGGAGCAGTTTACTATAATTTCCCTAGTCTTCCGCAATGGACTTGTTCGGAATTAGATAATATTTTTGTTGCTATGTTGTTCTATTCAAAGTATAAAACCCATGGTGAAAGTTCTGTGTTTTACCAACTCGTCGATGAAATTAAAAAACTTGAAGAAAATGGAGTTTCTATAAAATTAAAATCCGGTGAAACTTTGCAGTTATACTTTGTATTAGGAGTTATTATAGGTGATAATCTTGGACTGAATTCAATCTTAGGGTATACAAAAAGTTTTAACTGTCAATATCCTTGCCGTATTTGCAAGTGTTCTAAGACACAAATCCAATCAAATTGCTGTGACAATCATAGCTACCACAGAACGATTGAAAACTACAATCGTGATATAACTCAATATCAACAAATTAATGACAGAATTATTAACACGGGCATCAGGGAAGAATCAGTACTAAATAATATTCCATCTTTTCATGTTGTTCAAAATGTAACTGTTGACTTAATGCATGATTTGTTTGAGGGTGTATGCCACTATGACTTGTGTAAGCTCATAGAACAGTTTATAATAGTTGACCAATTCTTTTCATTAGATACGTTAAATAATCGGACACAGCATTTTAATTATGGCGAGTCCGAAAGTGGAAACAAACCTCCCGTCATTAAACCTGAACATGTAAAGAAAAACAAATTTAATATGTCTTCTAAGGAAATGTGGACATTTTGCCGATTTTTGCCAATAATTATTGGTGATCTCATTCCAGAAAAAAACGGTCACTGGAAACTACTACTTCTTCTTAATCAAATTTTAAATATCGTTCTGAAATCAAATTTTCAAATAGATGATATAAACAATCTGAACGATTTGATAGCCCAACACCATGCGCTATATATGGATTTGTTCAAAGAAAATTTGAAGCCTAAATACCATTTTATGGTGCACTATCCGTATGTAATGAAAATGATCGGACCATTAAAACATATTTGGTCCTTTCGCTTTGAATCAAAACATAAAGTTCTCAAGAGTTATTGCGGCAACAATGCTTCTCGCAAAAACTTGCCTCTTTCTTTAGCCATAAAATGCAGTTTAATGTTTTCTAAGAGAATTGTTTATAGAGAAGGAATTACACCAGCAATTTTGAAAATACCCACATCTGACATAATACTCAAAAACCATTTGTTCTTTCATAAAATTGTAAATGCTGCTTCTTACGAATATTTGAACGATGAGTGGTGTTTGCCAAATTTGACTTTTCGCAAAATTTCATATAAAAACAGTCAGTATCTAAGTATATCTACCAATGGTATACAAATATATAGAATTGAATGTATTATAGTATATGACCATACTCCTTATGTAGTTTGTGAAGAATTTCTGATATCAGACTATTGTGAACATTACAATTCCTACGAAATTTTAGATAACTCCGATAAATATTATATATATAAAATTAATCAGTTGGATGGGCCTCCTATTAATTTATATTCAAATCCTAATGGCAAAAAATATACATTTATAAAATTTTTTTAAACTACTCGAAAAAAAAATTACGTTTGGTACATGTATATATGTCATATAATATTGTATACAGATATGTAATAGAAATTATGTATGTATTTATATGAAATATGAAAAAAAATTTAACTTACACTTCTGTAGATATTGTAATTATTACTATACTGTTATGTATCTATGTGAAATATATGAATAATTTTATAATAAAAAATCTAATTGAAGTTTTGTATTTTATAAATTTTTCTGGAAACTGCAGACTTTAGCACTATTGGATAACGATTATTCATCTTTAAAATTCAGCTCAATCGATATTATTGTAAAACAAAAACAAAAATTGTTTGAGTATCATGTTCCTGTTTAAAAGAGGTACAATGTAGCTGTTTAACGAAAAATGTTTGTGCTTAAAATACGATATTTCAAGAATCATTAACGTGCTTTGCTAGCATTGATCATGATAATTTAAGCACAGAAATATTTAATTTATTTTGAAGATTAATATTTGTACTCAAATATGAACATGATTATTTAAGCACAAAATTGACAACGAAATTGTTGAATCAAATAATGATAGTTGTAAAGTTTTGAAAACATAATTAACTATTAAACCATATTTGAATTAACAACGTTCCTTATTTGACGCAAAATCAAATAAGGTTTGTATTTGATTTTACCAATGAATTTCTCTCGGTGAATCGATCGGAATAGAACCATAAATTTGAAAAATGATGGTGTCTTGTAATCTTGTTAGTAACTTTTCTCTTGAAATCCATTCACCAAGTATAAGAAGCACACGTCATGTCGTGATAATAAAATAACTAATTATTGTTGTTTTTTTTTATCTAAGTCGTGTCATCCACATTATCACAAGTAATACCTACACGCATTGCTAACATCATGTCCTTGTTTACCACTTGAAGAATCTCATCTAATTAATTACATTAGTGATTGTATTATCAAGCTCTCATCAGCTTTTGGTTATGCCAAAACAAACTGCAAAACAATTAATTTCGCACACAGATCATGAATACTTAGTGCTTTATGTTGGAGAGGAGCGTATACCTTCGCTGGAACAACATATCGATTTCTATGCAATTATAGAAGTGATATCTGTTTCGCAATCATGAATCTGAGGATAGTGGAAGCCTCTAAGCTGAACTCTATTCGTATGTAAATTTTCCGCATTTACCATTTCGTCAAATTATGTACGGACATACATTCAAAATGGTCAAACAATAATACACAACGGTCCGATTAGTTTTTGGTTATTAAACTGGAAAATATCCTTGAATGTAGACTGACTGCGTCCGGTCAGAAGTACCCTATTTAGCACAATCGTTGTTTAGCCATTACACAGTAATTTATTGTGAGGTCGATTTCAAAATAGCCGATTTATTTGCGATAGATGTAATTAAAAACCAAACTTAATTCAGCACCGATATTAGCATTCAGCCAGGCAAATCTCTGTACAAATTAAAGGAAAACTTCATTATCGCATCATCGACTACTGTATTTTGGACGTTGAGAAATTTATCAAATTGTACAAACTTTTAAGTTCGTTGAATAACTAGAACGAGTCGGAGAAAAATTCCACCGAAACGAGATTAAGTCCAAAAAATGTCGTACACACTACGATATCAACATGAAATAAACCCCTTTAAAAATTAATTCGGAATCATTTATCACAACTTGTTACTCGTTTTTCTGAGGGGTGATTTATGTTCCACGAGCTGTTATTTAATCCTTTTCTCCGATACTCAAGCGTTGCGGCATATACCAAGGGAATAGTAACCCTTAAACGAGTCAAGAACACTAGAAGAGAGGTTAAGACAAGTCTTAATTGGATGTCGTATTACAGTTTTTTAACCCTTTTGTGAAGGGCGATTTAATTATAATGTAACAGTTCATTAATAACCAAAACATAACCGAAAACTCGTGTTTGACAAGCTTTTTGAACATCAAAGACATTGGCATTGGATGAACGGGGGAAGGTTTTTCAACCGTTATCCATGGCGCGGAAAATGTTAGAAAATTTCATTTGCATGTTTGAAGCAATTGATACTAGGTAGCTAAATAGTAGTTTAAGCAGTAGAGAGAACGACCCATTTGAAAAGAGAAATAAAAGCGGAGATACTTAGTCACAATTTGGGGAGTCGCGCCATTGAAGAACAAAACTTCAGTAATAACTAGGGCTACCCTGATTATTTCCTATAACAACATATACGTCTTAAATTTGTTGAAGTTAATCGTTGCAAAATTGTTAAAATTCTGATTTTCAAATTTACTAATTTGAAATTGTGGTTTGAAACTCTTTAATTTATTTGCTTAACATTTATAACTCATATGTCCGTGATCTCTATTATATTACTTAAGTATCAATTCATTCTGTCGGATACCATTAAGCGCAACCAGAATGGACATCCGAATGTGGCAAAAATCGCAAAGCGTCTTTCACTGGGACTTAAAACCGGGCAAAAGGCATTCAAAGCTTTTTATGCCAAAGCATTCGGAAAAAAAAACATTTGGTTATCGAAAATTGAGCAGATATTAGACCCGAACCCTAGTGGGAGCTTTGAATGGACATTGTCACTTGAAGAAGCGTCTCAATAGGATTGGTCTCTCTGATAGTAAAATTTGCAGAATATGCAATGACGAAGGTGAAACACTACAGCATATCCTCTGTGAATATGAAGGCTTAGCTCACAAAAGACTTTGTCACTTCAATCAGGGTTTCGTGGAACTATCGGAGTTCCTGACCATTCTTTTTTGCAAAATACTAAGCTTCCTTGAAAGCGGATTGAAGAGGACTTATAGTCAATCCGCGGGACGTCACAATAGGCTTACTATATGACTGAAAACCTAACAAGAAATTCGAGAAGCGGTTAGAATAGGGTCGGGCTAGAATACTTACGCCACTGCCACAAATAACATATGAATTACATAATTGGTCATATTCCGGGATGCGGTCTAGGGGTTGAAAAAGGAAACAACTTTTAAATAGGTGATTATTGAACAAGCCCGCAGAAGTGAAAAGATATTCGATATCTGATCATACCTGAGAGATGGCAGAATTCGTGAAAAAGTATACAACCACTTTACACCCCCTTAGGAGTCGATTTAAAAAAATTGTGAAAACACTTTCTAGGTATTCATATGAAAAATCCGTAGAATAAAAACGAATTCAATATTTGAAAAGACCTAATAATGATGACGAAAATCGTGAAAATATAATATTTGCATTCTATTTTCACTGATCATTTTTTTTGTCCCCCTTCCAAACGCCAATGGATATTCTAATCTTTTCAACTTTCTAGCATAAGCCGTTCTATAGTTAGGAAAAACTCCCCACCCCCGTACCACACTATCCCTAAAAAAGTTATATTTTTCAACATGCTACTTATATAGCTCCATCTAAATAATTATTTTGTGTTTTATATCATTATATGTTCTTGAGATATTACTATCAAACTTTTTTCGTTTAGTCCTCTCCCACTATCACCCTCTACATCCTAACTACCACAATTATTTTTTCCTGCTAGGGGTCAATTTGGCCATACTCTGGTAAAAATTTTAAGCATCTATCGTACACTGTTCTTTAGATATGAGACCTACTCCATCCATACTCAACCGCTCCCTTAAAAAATATTGCACTCAGCAAACTTTATTTGCCAATATATACAGAACCCGAATTTCATTTTTCAACATAGTGCAGTTGAGTCATGACATAATAATAATAATAATAATAATCAATGGCGCAACAACCCAAATCGGGCCTAGGCCTTGAAGTAATGTTAGAATTACTTCATTGCGAGACCAACGGAACACTAGGAGCTGAAATGGTCAGCCACACGTTCGTCCATGATTATTACCCCGATTTTAACTCAGGTAATCATTTACAGCTGAGTAAACTGGTAGTCCGGAACCCAATCCCATTCTCGAAAATTACTTAACGCCAAGCAGATTTCACCCAGACTACATGTACAACTTGTTAAGGGTTTCTTTTTAGTGGCCGTGATTTCACAATTTTCTTGGAAGTTAGAGCGACTTTAATACTTTAATTAAAATTAGCTTTGTGCCATCTGACATTAATTTTTTCAAGTGGTATCAGATTTATCGGGATGATTTTTTATTTCTTTAAAACCACACAAAATCTCATTGTTTTCTTCTGTCACTCTGGTAAATCTGTTTTACAGAAGGAGGACACACCTTTAATCCAGTGTGGTATTTTTTGTTGTTATGTGAATGTTTGTGGTACATTGCTTAGCAGTTCCAGATAGAAGTCTTGGCGAAAATATTTCTCAGTAATTATCCTCGTTGCAATACACAAATAATCAAGGATTATCTCGGCAAAAAGCACGTAGTTTCTCCATATATGTACCTACAAACACTAATAATACATTTTCCCATACCTACCTATCTTCATTTTACTCGATCCATGAATTTAATTACACAATGCTATACAGTTCAAAGACTTCTTTGGAAACACTAAACCACAATAACTCTTCCCTTAAATTTTCCAATTATTTATCCCTTATCCTGAAATATTAATTCTCACTCGTCCGGACAGTGACTACGATACTACCAAAAACAGACGACATTTTATCAAAAATTGTCACCCACGAAGAAGATGGGTAAACTAAAACAAATCGTGACCGTCATACGCTACACCATTACTCACCTACATCTGATGGTCAGGATCTTGTGGTATATGTGCAAGGTGAATACGTCGCCATATATTCAAGACGCTACCGTCTACCACCACACGGTGCTTCAAAGATTTAATGCGAAAAGGTGATAAATCACTTAAGTATGTCCGAAGCTTTTTGTCTTGATCCCGAATGTTGTCTTAAGGGTATTTAGCAGATTACATAAGGATTTTCCAACGTCCAAATAGATTTAGTTTAGAGTTTTGTTGACACAGGTTCGTGTGTAGTCGCAAAATTTATGTTTGACTGTGTGGATCTTATACACCCGGTATACCGGTGAATAACTCACCAACTCCAATACGCTATACAACAAATAAAACATATTAGAACGTAACTGGTGAGATATATATGTTTGCGTTTATTCCAAGACGACTTGGTGAGTGTATAAGAGATTCGGTAGTGAACCGAAGGACAACAGGGCAGAAACCCCTGAAAACCAAAAAGGCGAACTGCATGATAATGAGTCCCAAGGGTAAGGTTTTGCCTCTCTTCACCGGAACAATCATTATTTATATTTTGAAATCCTTTATCCTTTTAGATATTAAGGACATTTTGTTATGCCCGTCGAGAAGACTTAGACAGCACTTTTCATACCCTCGGGAGTGATGGGGGTACTTGAAACCCCAGTTGGGATAGAAAAGCATAAAAAATAGCCCCCGCCGAATTAGAAAGATTCTCTTTGTTGTCCGTATTGTTCGTTGAAAATACACTTCTGAAGGTTTTCCCAGTATTTTCACAATCGTCTTTACAATCCTTTTTCAGTGTTCCCGACTTAAGCAATTATTACGTTTCGTTAATTTTACGTGAGTTTGTAAACAAATTAAGTTCTGTATCTCAACATAATCCACTTGAACTATTAGTTTGCAACACAAATTTTACCTATTTAATTCGAATATTAATTAAAATTTT
This sequence comes from Beris chalybata, assembly GCA_949128065.1. Taxonomy (NCBI): domain Eukaryota; kingdom Metazoa; phylum Arthropoda; class Insecta; order Diptera; family Stratiomyidae; genus Beris; species Beris chalybata. The sequence goes on from OX421896.1 coordinate 97,018,267, forward strand.
TCTTCAGCGCACCCAACTACTCATTCAAAATTACCGTGAATAATTTTCAGAATAAAATTAACTGCTTAAGGAAAAACCATGGATTTCTCCCCTTATTAAATTAATAAAAAACGGTGTGTTTGAACTTAATTGTATGTTTGAGAAACACTGAGTTCAACTCAGTTCACTTCACTGAATTTTTCTACTTACAAATTCCCTTATTTTTTACACACTTAATGTAAAGCAATTTAAGGGCTCATAAAATAAGGGTACACGCAATGTTATAAACAAATCTACCAAGAGATAACGCTCTTGTTACATTGGTGGATTTTTTCTTGTCTCTATTTTCTGAATATTGAGCTTAACCTGAAGAATAATTCCGAGAAAATATTTCACGATGCTTTAAAAACCGTAAAAAATAACAAAAAGTTAATGATCAAATAAAATAGAGGGTGAGGGTGTTTGCAAATCGGCAATAGTTGTGAGGGTATGTTTTTTTCTAAATATAGCCATGGTGGAATATGTCCTTAATCTATCGCAACGTGTTTATTAAGAGAATAGAGACGATTTCTTCGGAAGAAATAACAGCCTTCTTTGGTTGGACTGAAAACCTTTTGGGTAGTTACGGACTAGTCCGCTTCATAGCAATTATTATTATTATATCTCACGTGTGTAGATTTCAAGATGGCGTAGGCGGCAACTAGAAACTCTTATTAATATACCGTTTGAAAAACTTGAACATCGCACAGATCCCGCAATGTCTTGCCATTCCTCGTCTCGTCTTGCTAGTGCTTGCATTTTTCTTTCCACATTCATACTAAGAGGCTAGTACAACCAAGGTTAGGGTATTTTTCTCACATCTTGTCGCCAGGCTTCGCCTGGTTTCGTCTATGCTCGCCTCGTTTCACTTGTTTTTGTTGTTGGTATTTGAAGCGGAGGAAGATACGCAGTCTAGGTGGCTTAGTGGCTAGAGCAATTGCCTTCGGTGCACCTGGTACCAGGTTCGAATCTGCTTGGCGACAAGTAATTTTCTAGAATGGTATTGGATGCCGGACTGCCAGTACACTCAGCTGTAAATAATTAGCTGAGTTGAAATCGGGGTAATAATTACGGACGAGCGTGTGGCTAACCACTAAACCTTATAGTGTTCCGTTGGTTTCGTAATGAAGTAACTCTAGCATTACTTCAAGGCTAGCCCGATTTGAGCTTTTGCGCCAAGGATTATTATTATTAACAGTATGAAACAGAAATTATACAGAAAACATCAACAAATTCAAGTTCTCGTATGCAAATGCGAAAAAGGTGCCAAATAGGTTTTTGCAAAGAAAACAAAACTACAAAAGTCTGTTCCAAATGCAACAAATATGTGTGCGGAAAATGTGGCTTCGAGAACTTAATAATTTGCAAAATATGCATTGAACACGAATAAAGTTAGCATATTATTTATTCATTTTCTAAATTTCGGATTCAATTGAAGAATATTTAATTTTTATTTTTGTTTTATTTTTATGTTTTTTATCTTTAATAAATAAACATTTGGGAATTTTTGAAAAAAATTGTTTTATTCATGTATCAAATTGTGCTACATTTATCGCTATACATAGTAATATATATATAACATTTTAAAGACGGGTCACTTTGACCCGCTGTGGTAAGAATAGGTATTCATGAAGTATCGGTAGGTTTAGTGTTAATATCCAACAAATACCACAAAATTTTGTGACAACCCACTTGAATGGTCATTCCCAACGATGCGACAAAAAAAGAAACTTTGTCCGTACAATAAAATTATTTTAACATATTCAACTACCTACAGTCCACCTACAACTCTCGAAGAAAAGTAAATAGCAAAAATACTAACTCCTACTTGGAAACTTACCTAACAGCAATCTCCATTACTTTTCTGCCCCGCTGGCTGTGAACATTCCACCCCTAGGCGAAAACTTTTATCCTTGTACGCCACATTCTCTCGCTATGTCGTTGTCGAAAAGCCGTGTCCATTTCACACACAATTTAATGTCCAGGCCGAAAACATAAACCACTGACCAGGAGATTTTATGTGAGTGGACCATAAAAGAAAATTAGCTTAGACGAATGTTAATTGGGCAAAAGTTAACAACTTAACATAATTCTGTGATTTTCAACAGATTGCCACCCGAACCCTGATGTGTATGTCGTGATATAACGATATATTCATACATCTGCCACGATTCATGTTGCAGGACATCAGTAGGACCCGTTCAATTCACCACATTGACATGTGCACAAGGATCGTATGCAATGTTCGAAATTTCGGGTCATAATTTTATCGTGGAGTTAAATGAACGGCTTGGAAAATTTTCTGTAGTGGTGGCATCAATCAGGATCTGATCGTACTAAATTAGGGGATTTTTTCGGATGAGGTACTTTATAATGGGTAGCGAAAAAATATGAAATTGATGCATATGTAAATTTTCATGCGAAGCTTGTTAATTAATCTGCCGGGACATTCAAATCAATTTTGAACGTAAAATTTAATTATATTTTAATCCCCCCCCCCGCACATCGAAGAATCAACATATTTCAGCTTTATTACCAGGTTCGCATCACATTTTTACTCTCGAGAGTTTAAAAAAAAAGAAAATTATCAAACTTTCCTCGTTTTCCACTTATTTCAAGTACTGGCAATAGAACTTTCTCGCTTAAGTTGAAAACTTTTCGTAACATGATAATTTCCCTTAAACCACGCAAATCCTATTATTTTATATTCCACACTTCATTCCTGCCAGCCCACTTACGTTCGCCTCAAGTGCATATAATTGCATAGGTTTATAACATTTCAGAAATATTTTAAACTGTTTTGGCGCCCAAGACTGTTATCACTTCCGCCCCTACAGTTAGTAGCGATGAGAGCGAAAGTTTCTACAATTTTCGGTGTAATAAATTTTTGCCTGCATCATAAACAAAATTCTAGTCGTCTTGTTCCACGGAAATTTTCAAAATCTACCGAAACATGCAACACACACACACTTAGTTTAAGGGTTAAATGAGAAAACTTCTTGCGCGTCTTCTTGGCATTAAAATTGCAATCGGAAGAAATATGTTAATTAGCTTGGCAAATTTTCGTTTGCTGAGAAAACTTACTAACATTCTATCGAAATGTTCAGTTGTGTTTATGTGCATATGTAATCCATTGGTTAGACAGGTAGACGGCGGTTTAAGGATTAGTTTTAAGTCAAAATATGTTCGCTTTAACATTTTTGATCAAATTAAAAAAAAATATTGCTCCGAACTATTAAATTTTTTTTTTATATTAACCACATTTTTTACCGGGTATGAAAAATAATAGGACGATCTCATGGACGAACAATAAAAACCAGAAGATCAACTATAGTGAATTTGCATTCATAAGCCATGCTAGTGTCTTTTGAGAGTATATGCATTTTGTTCATGAGAACAAAACTTTCATAACTTTACTTGGTGAAATAGTATAAGCCTAAGCTAACTACAACCCTGCAGGCCCTGGCCCGATTTGGGCTGTCGTGACATTGATGATGATGAAGCTAACCACAACAACAAATCTTACTATCAAACAAGTAGCTGAAGCTGTTCTCGAAAGGCTATCATAATAACTACTGAATCTTGTTATAAGAGCAAAACCTTTCTCATAATAAGTATTACCGGAAATAGAACTAAGATTATAAGACTACAAATAATTTATTGAAACTAATTTATTGGAAATTGACCCCACAAATAACTACTTCTTTTACGACGGCATATCTTTATTATTTTTCGGTAGAAGTTTGGAACGTGTTCAATTCTGTGATGCGGTGTAGGTTACTATTTGACTGAGAACCTAACAAAAAGTTCGGGAAGCAGTTAAAATGGGGTCGCGCTAGAATACTTACGCCGCTGCCTCAAATAACATATGAATTGCATAATTGGGTCATTTTCCGGGGGAGGTCTAGGGATTGAAAAGGTGATTATTAAACAAGCCCATAGAACTGAAAAGATCTTCGATATATGATCAGACCTGAGAGACATAGCAGAATTCATGAACAAGTATACAAACACTTTACACCCTCTTGAGAGTCGAATTTTAAGGAATCTTGAAAAAAATTTCTAGGTATTCTTATGAAGAATCCGTAGAATAAAAATGAATTCAATACTTGGGAAGACCTGGTAGAAATGACGAAAATCGGGAAAATATAGGCATTCTTTTTTCACTGAAAATTATTTTTGCCCCCTTCCGAACGCCAATGGACTGGATATTCGAATCTTTTTTTTAGATAGAAAACACTTTTGATGTACATATACATAACGAGTTTCAACTTACTAGCATAAGCCGTTCTATAGTTAGGAAAAACACCCCCACTCTCGTACAATACTGTCCCTTAAAACGTACGGAGCCCAGACGGACACACAAACGTACGCAGCACAGATGGACTAAATTTTTTTTTTTGTTTTTTGGTATCTATTAGTCATGAAACGTGAGAAAAAAATTGTCAGGGTAAGAAACATCTTTTTTTTAAATCGAAAACAAAACTTGTTATTAAAATAATTAAGTAAAATAAGAATGCTTTTAGTACAGATGTAAAATATTTTTTTTTTATTTTAATTATTAATTAAAAGGGTAAACGTTTTGGTAATGATTTATACACCAAATTTTGGATAATAAAACAGGTTATGGATGTTTTTACACTTTATGAAAAAAAAAGAATGAGTTAAGTGAAGTAGTGATTTATCAGGACACTTGATCTAGATTATTTTATGTATGGTATGCATGGTATGCCATGAATCTAAAATTGTTCAGATCTCAGTAAGAACTTTACCAGTTAAATCTTTGGTAGCTCTGTCGTGCCGTTCATGTGTATTCTCGCGGTGTACATTTATTTATTTCTTACTCATTTCTGTAGAATTTCTGTTTTAACTTTTAAATTAATCAAGTTGAAAGTGGGTACTAACTTAACTGCAAAACGTCGTTTCTTGCTGACTTACTGATGAAACTGATCGGTGATCAATTGAATTGAATGTTTCAATGTTTGTTTGAATGTTTCAAGTTTAAAAATTAAAATTGAAATGACACAGTCGCTGATCTTTTCGCTGATCGTTTTTTTAGAGAATTACATAATCTAATGAATATTTATGGTTATATCATATAAATGTAACTTCAATTTGATACCAAACAGACGTCTTTAGGTAATGGGTGTTTGCATTTTCCGGAAATCTCGATTTTTTAAGAACTCACTGAGCTAGAAAGCTGGATTGGTACTTGTCTAATCATAGAACGGAAACGTAGGCTGGAGTAGTATATGTATTTATTTCCAGAACTTTTTTTATGTTTAAAAGTCTGTAGAACATGATGATCGGTTGTGAAGTAGTGAAGTCATACTTTCATATTATATCAACTCAAAACTCACCAAACGAAATAGAAGTTCTAATTTAAGAAATTTTATTCCATTGAATTAAAATAATACAGAAATAATACTCTGCGATTCAAAATAGCGCTTTGAAATTCCTTCATAAATTTTGATATGGAAATACGAAAATAAGACCAAAATGCTCTTAAAATCAAATTAAATTTCGCTGAGTACACATAATGCCTGATTTGATCAATATCTAAATACACACGTTATACCTAGTACGGAAGGATGGGAGAAAATATGCTGCTTCTTGCCATGGCGTAATAAGATACACGTCTGAATTTAATATTGTCGCATTGAATATTGTACCCAAGCACATGCGAGTATCTACACTAAAATCTACTTCCTAGAGTCTACACTACACGATGAAATTATGCACACATGTTGAGCTATGAGTATATCTTATGTAATCCCAGTACACTTATCTACATTCTACGTATATCATCATATCATCTATATGTACACGGGCACGGTAAACGTATCAAATCTCTGTGCATATATTCTAGGACAAATATGCCACATTTAATTTGTTCCATTGCCGACTCATCGTAGACAATGGTTAAACATATTTAGTAAGACACGTGTCACAAGCAATGTATACTAAAATATATATGCTACGTTTTGATTACTTGGAGTTTTACTAACCATCGTTTGTTGCATTCCGATCTTTTGAAAACATCTATCACCATCAGTAATGTACAAATTGTAACTTTATATAATTCTTGATCAGTGCGTTCAATTGCTCCATTTTTGTATTCAAGACATTTGATAATTTGTCACTCTTTTGGCTTATATGTACGTCAGACAGAATATTGAATCGATGTGGTCTCTTTCCCTTCACTTTTGTTACACTAAAACGCTTAAAAGAGCTTTGATGCTTGTCGAGTAATGTCTTTTTCCAGTCGAGAATGATTTTGAATTAGTCTTACGAAAACTACTTTAACTAAAAAAGAAACCCCGACAAGCAACCATAGCATCGCAATGACAAGAAATATTTTGGGTTTTGTATAGTACCCACGGCCAGTTCCCTCGGTACTCAAAATTTTTAATTTAGCCCCACATCGGGCGCAAATTTTTTCAGAAATATCGAAATATTGTTATCATAGCTACCACAGCTAATACATATTGAGGTGGATCCGGCATGCTACACCACTTGAATCTAGACATTTTTTACTTTTCTCTCTCATTGGATGCTATTTGATCATAAAATGTTTCTTGGAAACTCTAGGTTGTTAAATTGAACCCACATTGGGCGCCATTTTTTGTTTTGTTTTAAATAACAATATTACGTTTTAATGCAGCTAACGAAAACAATAATTCTTTGGATTTAGTAGTGAAATCTAGGATAGTACACTAGTACAGTAATCTCTATATGTCAAAATTAAGTCACACGTTGGATGCCACTTAGTTGATGCTGAGAATTTATCTTGTTACTCATATTCTACAGTAGGTATCTTTAATACGAGAGCTACAACCTTATTACTTTGAACAGAGCTGGGTTCAGACTTAAATCTGAAAATTTACGGAGTTGGGCGCTGTTCCAAAAATTTAGTTCAAACAGGTAGGTTTAAAAACTAAATATCTCGATCTTGTCAGGTATCAAAATTGAGTTTGTGACAATTACATTGGATAAAATACAAAACTATAAAGAGAACGCCGCAAAAATCTCAAAAAAAATTTACGAAGAGTTTGTTTTCAGATAATCAGGGTAAGAGTTGAACTATTAATCTTATCAAAGTTTCAGACCTTAAGCTTACTTATGCTTACTTAAGTGCCAATGTGAATTTTAAGGCTTTGTTTTGGAATTTTCCGCTCCCTCATTTCTGCAGCATCTCTCCTGTACACGAATGGCAGCCATCACCAATTTTCAAGCACCACTCCCCTGAATATTTTGGTTGATAAGTTCTTTAAATTTCAATCAAATTTCTATGTTTCGTTTTAGACAGTGGAACTATATATTTTTGGCAAAATAAAAAATAATGATTTCCCGCTCTACCAACAAAGTTTACAAAAAAAACCAACTCTTCCACTACCTTTTTTAGAAAGAGTTTTTCGTGAACATATTGGTTTCAAGTAGATCCGCGTTGATAGTTAATATATATATGTAGGTTGCGTTTGGAGCAAAAATGTAAAATATACATTTTGGACAAAACTCTAGTTTTAGCCTGTACCGAAAATATTACCTCGGCAAAATAATATAGCTTTCGGCTGATATATAGATATTTAAAAAGCGATGGAAATTGAACCAACAATAACTGTCAAAGAATATTTTTCAAAAACTGGAATCACATTATCAATATAAAATAACAAATTCAATTTTGATTTGATTTAATCTGATCCTCTTACAATAAACAGTTCACTATCTACTCCACGCACAATTCAATTAATTAATTTGACCTTTCTAGCCAATTATAGAGCACTGTGATGCCAAAAACCGTCAATCATATTACTATATAGTGAAATTACATTAAGTTAATGACAGAGCAAATAGAGAAGAGGTTTCCAGATCATTCCCAAATTCATATCAAAATATTTCTTATTGTTTACTTAAGTATTAAGTCCTTTTCTTCACCGCACGAAAGGGATGTCAGACCATCTCGTCTACATTGTACTCTTGTGTATTCTATATTATAGTCTATGAGGCTGAAGAAATAGTACCGAGTGTACCGAGCGAGAGTATAGATCTTTTATGCAAGACTTTCCAAGGATTTACAGCTCAAGTCACGTACGGGCAGCATACTCACATATCATTCGTTTGCCTTATGTGTACACAATGATGTGTTTTCTTATTATACACATAACAATCTTTGGGTTCGCTCAGGCAACATTATTCGACTTAAAAGGAATTCCGTATTACAGGACAACCAACCCTCAGGCTTATCAAATTTGCTTAGAAATTAAATGCATACCATGACTCTTAATAACTAATGGCAACTGGATATTATCAAAGGCCACATAATAATAACGTTAGGGAAGATACAATATGACATTCATGTTTTTCGGTCATTAATTTACCACTTTCAGATGTCACTGATGCCAGTTTTTCGGTAAAACTATATTTTCAATATTATTCAAGCATCAAAAGATAGACGTTAGATATAATGTTTAAATTCAATTTTTTGTTGAAATTTTCAGTATATAATTTTTTCAAGTAAAAGTACAAATTTTTATCATTTTTACACGAAATTACTAATCTTTGTAAGTTATTCATCTACTTTTCAACTTTACAAGGCTCACAAAATTACGCAACAATTCATGTAAAATTTACTATATTTACCATATATATGAATTGAAAACTACGTTCCTTTTCGTGTAATTTTACTTATCTATTTGAAATTTACGACGAAAAACATGTAAAAACATGTTCACGAAGTTGGACACTTTGTTCGATTATGTTTTCTACTGATGAGATAGCAGTGAATACGCGCGCCAAACCTACGCAGCAAGACATAAATTTATCGTGGGTTCGATTCCTACCTATTACCAAGTGTTTTATTAAGAGTAAGTAAGTAAGGAATAATATTAGAGGTAGAAATAAGTGTATCTTAAAGAGTGCTATTTATACACTTTTTCAGAGTGTAAATTCAAGAATGTATCCACTGAATTTGCTGCTTTCGAAGTAAAAATTCAAGAATTTATCCACTGAATTTGCTGTTTTTGAAGTCTAAATTTACTAATTGCAAATTGAAATTTACTAACAAAAAATTAAAAATTACATTCAAATTGACTATCAGATTCCAATGTAAATGTTCTTGAAGAGGTGAGGCAAAGGATTTTTCTTAAATGTGTACTGAATATTGAACTCTATATTTAATAGTAGTTGTTTTGGGGTTTAATATAGTTTTAATGCGGGTATTATGTAAAATTAAATTTAAATCTACTTGTTAAGGTAATCCAATGAAAATTGACAACATTTTGTAGTCGAAAAAGATGAATAAGACGTTAGAGTGTTATAACTTTAATCCAGCGTTCATCGTGAAATCGAAGGTTTATCCAGTACTTTGTGTGCTTAGCTTACTTTTCTATTAAGAAAGACCAATAAATCAAGACGGCGACAATTTATTATAAGAGGTCATCAATAGTCTGTGAAAGCTACTTTAACGTGAAGGACAAAAATTTCTCCTTTTAGTGAACAAATTTAGGATCTAGGATTCTCATTTTACTTTATTACTTTTGAATAATAGAGGATTGTAATCTATTTGAATCTTGTTAATTGATTGGTTAAGCACTTGATTGATAAAAAAGAGGACCTAAATTTCGATGGGATATGACAAACTTTTGTAGGTTTACAGGTCAGAGGCAGTTTGTAGTAACTATATTCTTGGAAGATGGGGAGATTTCAAGAAAAATTTGGTTAAAATTAATATGTATCAACATATTTTACTATATTAATCGCATTCAATTATCACCAATTTAACAACGGTCTTATTTTACATTTACAAGTCAATCGCTCTTTTCACTGCAAATGGCTTTTCAGATGCTTTTGGTTCTTTATAAATGTGTCCCGTCGTCTCGCTCTCACAGTAGAAAACTGACTCCATATAAAACTTTAGCGGCGCTTATATGCTGCATGTGAGAGATTTGCAGCATATTCGGATGTATGTATGGAATATTGGCAAATTGTTAAGAACATGCAAGTGGGTGAAGAATAGAACTGAGTATTCTGTACATTTGTATCATTAAAGGTTGTAGTTATTTTTGGGTTATTTTGCGTTGTAGCCTATTTTTCGGGTTGCCATGGTACATGTATCAATATTATTATCCACGAAGTGTGAATACGTTATTTGAGCAATACTTTTCGCGAATATGTACTATTAATGAATATTTAATACAAAAAATAAAATCAAAAATAAAGTGACCTCCGTACTCTTCTTTTCGAAATCAAAAACTATACAAAGTGTAATGAAGTTATTGACATCACGTGTTCATTATACCGCAATATAACCATATCATGTACGCATCCTTTTCACTGTATGCTGAACAATCAACAACCATATCGTGCTTTGTAATATCATTCGATATCGTGACTGAAATTATTTTCGCAAATGTCGAATAAATTGCACGAACTTGCCTTAATGATGCGGTGTGACTGGGAAACCATCAACCAACGGATCTACTACACACATGAAATGCACGAATATAAGAGGTGGCCTCTTCAAATAATAGACAGAAACGCTACCGACGATAGCATCAGGAAACGAAATCAATCAGAATCAGGGCGCCATTAAGGAAGCATTAAAATACCTTAAAAGGGATCATAGAAATTTAAATGGCACAATTTGCATTTTATTGAGAATACCCACATTACCTACAAGTATTATTTTTTAGTTTGTAGGAGGATATTACTCACTCACATCATACTAAAATTTTTTTCCATAGTTGTTCCAGATATTGAATATGGAGTATCGTAAGTCTTTGCATCCATATGAAAATATTGGAAATACGAATCGCGCGCCTTAGCTCCAATTTCTCCTCTATTAGCGAATGGTTTTGTAAATTGAAGAATTGAAATTCAAAACGTTCTCAGTGCCAAGTAGTTTTTCTTTTCAAAGTGCTCTATAAGTACCTAAGCCCAAATTAAATTTCAAAGAGTTTAAGAAACAAACCTTGATGTTGTAGTTTCTAGAAAAACTTACATATAATGCAAAAACTCCAAGCACAGTTCACATATTTGCACAAATTTTTCTCATGTTCCTAGGAGTCATATGTTTGGCCCTTACATTCTTTTAAAATTCAAGTCTTCAATTTAGAAAGCAAACTAACCATCTATTGATATAGTAAAATTAACTTTGTCCTGAATTCCAATAACTTTTCAAGAGACTTTCCTTTTTTCACCAATTTCGTCGTATCTCGCAGGTCTAGTAAGAAACCGAATTAATTTAATGTCTACAAGTTCCTAAAATAAAATCATAAAAATTCTTTTCATGATTTTTGATATTCAACTCCAAATAAGGTGTAAGAATCTTGAACTCGTATGGACGAATTTCATTGTAAAGGTCTTAAGTTACTGAATTTTTTGATGCATGAAAACTGATTTAAGGGGTTATGTGCAGTCCGGATGCCGATTTTTTATTAATTTTTCTTGGAAAGACATTTTAACTTATTAACATAAATTTCTTTTTATATATTACGTTAATTTTCAACTTTATTCTGGTAGTTTTTATTTGTAAAAAAAAAAGTTTTGAAAATGGTTAGAGCTGATTGCTGGGAACAAATATAAAAAAGTGCTTTGCGGTGACCACGGTATCCCTGGATAGGAATTAAAATAAAAAAACTAAAAAGATTTCGGTAGTATAATGTATTGTCTAGTACTTTTTCGAAGAAACACGCAAAATATTAATTTTTAACAATATGGCGGCTTCTTGAAAAAAAAAATTTGATTACACAACAACAAATTGATAACAAATTTCGCCTTAAATTTTTTTATAAAATGAAAAATATTTATTGGCGAGAAAGAACCTTCGAATAATACTAAAAAATACATTTATAAGACTTATGTAAGAATTTGAAACTGATCGGTTTTGTCGTTTTCTAGAAATCTTGGTCAACTTTCAAAAACTATTTCAAACGCTTCGAGACGTCTTTACAAATATAAGTGTAAGTTCGAGAATATTTTTGGAATTTGTATGAATCTTTCTGTGAATATATTTCAAATATATGTATGTAGGTATGTACATTACGAAAATGTATATATTGTATATTTCTTTCACGAGTGCTGCCATATCTCTTAGGTTGAACTAGATATTGAGTTCCTGCTTCTTACAAAGAGCTTGTTTATCATCGCCTAAATATGTACAATTTTTTTTTCAAGATTTTTTTTTTGTTGAATTCAATCCCTTATGCATATAATGGGGTTTGTCACGAATTTCACCATGTATATTATGTATGCTAATCCTGCTTATCCTATAAGAGAATATATACAATTTTACGAATTTTGTCATATCTTTTAGGTCTAATTAGATGATTAGTAGGTTTGTGCTTCCTATGCATTTTTATTTTTATAATATGTTTCATGATTATTACTTAGTGTGTCCTATAACTAGCAGGAAAAATTATTTTTCCGAGTAAAAGGGTGAGTTCTTGATCAAACATAGCCGAGTCTGAAACGTAACACAAAATAGAATAAACAGTATTTTACCACAAAAACTCGCATTATCAGTTTAAAAATGTACCATGAAAATATTCTCTATACCAATATAATAACCTATAGATACAATTAACAAAATTATTATTATTTGTATATTACAATAATAAGCACATTAAAATATGTATACATTATTTTTTTCTTAAACACTAGTGACTAAGGGCCGTTATTACGACCTTCAGTTAAAATTTAACCAGAACTTTGACTGTAAGTTTCGTATGAACATCTGTCAGTTAAAGTTTCAGTCAGAGCGTTACTGACGATCGTAGGAACGGGCCTAAGACCATCGGTTTAAATATGAATGGTGCTTATTTTAACACAATTTGCTGTCGAAATATCTTACGAAACTCAATAAGACCAGTCCGCGTATTGGACTATAACCCAAAATTGAATTAATCATTTTATCGAACCCCGACTTCAACCGCTTGCCGCACTATATCTTGTTTTGTTTTTTATTTTCATTACTCCTTAATAAAATTATTTTTTAAATTTCATTACTAGTCACCAAAAAAATGTGAATGTTGGCCTGAGTAAAACACCATATATAGTTACATCATAGTTGTATCTATGAGCATATTATTGCATACTGGAATTTGAATCAGTTACGTAAATCGAAAGTGAACCATTTGGGTACACCGTACCTATGTGAATCAAATCTGCGAATATGAAATACTTGTAGTTGTACTTTCATGTTAGAATTATGTAATTTCAAACAAAGTTGTTAAAGGGTGAGGAAAATGTGACCGTCCTTTTGATAAAAATAATAAATTTTGTTTAGTGTTAATACATCACTCGAATTATATTAAAGTATCCCAATATTTTTAAATTATTTCAAACGTAAAACCTTAAATATTCCAATGTATGAATAAATGGACTTATTCCACTTTTAAATACAACGGCTCATATATTGATTCCTATCCCTAAAAGTACGGACTACTGACTTAGGTACGTATTTGGATAGTATCTCAGAGGAATCGTTATTCCGCTGTATTACGTTTTTCACTTACATAAATCAATTAAGTCCAGAATGGTCTTACTTAAAATATATTTACAATAGCGTAATTATCTTATATTTAAAGTTGTTACACTTCTTTCATTATAGCTTTATTTACTGTTCTCACTCCCCATTTAGGAGTTTCCCTTCTGCTACAAATAAACATAAAGTGCTGTTAAATATTTAGCAGTTATTATCGTTATCGTAAGTATATTCTATGAAAATCAACATTAAATCTCAATCTAAACAGACTGTTTGTTTTTCTCTTCTCTTCATATTTATTTTTTATAATTTTCTTCAGTTTCTTTTTTTTAGTTGGTAAGTACAAATTCTCTGATTTAATTATTTTTTCGTTATTTTCTCTGCAAATGGACTCCGTCTGCAGTTAATACTACGCCCCAGCACTGTTTACTTTCAATTTTCTCTCAAGTTGCTTGAAAGAAATTGTCTGTTGGATGATGGAAACCGAAATAATAATCGTTTCCGAATGCCATTTTTGTAATAACGTAATTTAGCTCGTTCGAGGAAAGAATTTTTCCGTCCGGATAGCCGGAGAGAAATTTTAAAGATCCATTCATGTGCCCACATTGGGCGCCAAATTAACAGATGTTCTGCTTGGAATGAAAGTAATTGCTTATTATTGGATTAAATTGTGTGAAGTGAAATTAATAGAAATTGGTAGTAAGAAAAATGTTTGAATCGCTTAAGAGTTTTAATCGCATTATATAATACTTTAACAGAAGAAAAGTGAAAACACAATGAAATAATTTCTGATAGTTCATCTTGATATTTTTCGTAAACTTGGGTTAGATATAAGCTAACTTTCTCAATGTTCTAAGTTGTTTGAGGAATACAAATTATCATCAATGTATGATGATTATAAAAAAGTTGTCAGTTGTGAATGATATTGCACAACGGGGAGCAAAATTGTTTGAAGAGTATAACAATTTATTTACAAAGGATAAAGAATAAAAGCAATTTGTTATCCAATAAAAATCAGTATGTTTATCTTTGTACCCCTTTTCACCATCACCCCCCAACACCCACACCTTCAAAATATGTTTCCCTACTAGAGAAACTCCTGTAAAATTTACAACATCATAACTAGTGCGGTTTCTGAGATATAAAAATTTTATTTTTTGAAAAGCTGCTGTCCCATCTTTCGTTCGCATCCTCTCAAAAAATTTACTTTCAGTAGCCTCCTGTTGTAGTCACATAAACAGAAACTAAATGTTGTCTTCCTGATTCGGAAGATATAGTAATCCGAAGTGTACAAGTGTACAAAGTTACTGTATATGGCCGGGTATAGTCCAGTGGTAGTACTATATACATGGTCTTGTAAACATTGCTTCGGCGATATCGTGGGTTCAATTCACACTCTACGCATAAATTACTTATAAGAATTTATGAGTTGCTATTGACTTCGAAATTTTAATATAAATAGTAAACAGTGCGAAATGTTTAATAGGATCAATACTAACGGATTTAACACTCAGCAGTTGAGTTCTGTTTACATTCTGATCATATTCACGAACACATTCAGAGATACCAGACCCTTTAAACCAAATATCGATGAAGAGGTGATGAAGAGTCAGCGAACAGTTTCGAAACTTGTCACTGAAAAAAGATTATCAGTTGGGAACAAGTTCAACTATGTACTTGCTGTCTGTGAATACGTGTGAGGTATTCGCATTTCTCTCTTGCTCATACTGAAATGCATCTGACCATCTCATTCACACTCTTCGTCATAAGAGATCTCCTATCGCGCATTTTATTTGAAATTGAAATGAACACGAACGAGATGGCAATACGTGCATTCAGTGAACAGGCAGTTTGAAATCAGTAGGTTAGGTTAGGTTGAGAAGGGTGGACTGAAGCACATTGCCACAGTCCATCACGAGAGATCACTGCGGATCCATTGTGGTCCCCTCGTATTAGAAAACCGGAATCTAGACTACTGATTCCAAATATTACTCTTCCTTATGAAGAGAGAAGTTCTCCATAGGGGAATCATCGCAAGTTCTGATAGATCGGTTAAGGAGAATTTCCCCAACTACCGATATCTGGTATGTGCCAGACTTACGCATTCACACACCAGATGCTCCAGGGTCGGTTCAATGTTCTCATCACCACAGCGACATAGGTCCGCCATTGGTATTCCTATTCTTTCTCCGTGTACCCCAAAGAGACAGTGTCCCGTCAGGACCCCCACAAGTTGTCTACACTTGAAATCAGTATGTAGTATTAGAGCCTACTGGTCATCGATGAGGGGTGAATCTGAATTGCGTATGAAGTCCACCTGAACGATCGAGGATCGGTAGAATGGACTTACATATGAATTATGTTCTACCGCTCATCGAATGAAGGTTGGATGAAATCGCATAAGAAAGTTATTCCCTGCCGGCCGACACTGCATCGATCCTCGACGTCGGGTCATGGCGCCGAATGTAATTTCTTTGCTCGTCGACTAGTGCAATCGACCTACGACTTTTATTGCACCAGCCGGCAGAGTTATGAGTTCTGTGATCAGTTTCGTGTAAAAATTCACGAAACTGCACAGTTGAACGTCTAAGTTTGTAATGGTATTTTCAGGTCGAGTAGATAAGATACGCACTTGATAATCGGATGTACATATAAGCATTCGGCGATCATACTTTAGTCTTTTTCACTCACTAAACGGGGAAGAGGTCGGCATGTTTAACATACTTGAAGAAAAGTTGGGGAAATGTTTACTTTTCTTTCGATTTAACCCTCAATATCGCCACGAATAAAAGCGTGCGTGCTAACATTTCAGTAGTTTGTACATATACCCAGAATGAAATGGGAGCATCCCATGATTAACCCCGGACTACTCCTTTTGCAAGAGCATGTCCGCTAAAATCAGATCTCCAATATACCTCCAAAGAAAGCATTCAAAAATACTTGTAAGGGAGCTTAAAACGAGATCTGTAATAGGACTAGTTCTGCAGTAAAACTCAAAAATGGTCTTCGTATAGTCTCATTTTCATCTATTCGGAGCAAAAAAAGAGAAGTTACGGTTTTCTCCATAATTTTGTTATTAATCTCCTTTTTTCCTCCATTGTGAGAGATAGTAGATACCTCGTTATTGGCTCCCTCACGGAGTTCTCCTCAAATTTCTTAGTGGGTAAGGACCCATGATTTTTTTGTCTTTATAGGGTATTAACACCAACAAATACACTGCCATAGCCGGCTTTCTGACCTTCCGTTCCTAAGCAGACTGCATTGTACATTATACTGTATTAAAGACCAGTTTGGTTTCTTAAAAAAATATATATCTACATATATAATTTCATCCAAAATATGAAAACAAATGAGATTTAGTCAAATCCTAGGACTAAAATAGGTATTTGTTCATGAAAAATAATTTTCGATGAGGGGTTTTTAAAATACGTATATTATACATTTTTAATTATATTACTAATCGTTAAAACAAGAATATTTTACCAAAAAAACCTGTATTTTCAAGAATATCTATAACGTTATTTATAGAAAATTAAATTTCCTATAAAATCATTTATTACAATTTTTCGTCTAATCTGCATATTTCGTAAGATCTTTCTAAAAAACTGCAGATTAAATGATCAATTTTAAATTAACCCAGCAGAAGTGGAGAGAGGGGCATAATGCTTGTTACTAATTCACAAGTACTCTTAGATCTATATAGTTGCATTTTGCTACCATCGTAGCACTTGTGGTCACACTGCCCCCACCCCTTAATGCACCATTTGAAAAGAAGCCACAAATCGTAAAAATAATTATCCGGATAAGAAACGGATATTTCAAAGCAGGTACATAGATACCTATGTATACCACACAAATGTCGTTAAAAAAAACTTTCTATTTACTGCCGTGTTATTTTTCTAACCCGTTTATATTAGCTTACTTTTCATATGATTTGTTTTAGTATAATCAATTTGGGGGGGGGGGGGGGTAAAAAAGGTTCTA
This sequence comes from Beris chalybata, assembly GCA_949128065.1. Lineage (NCBI taxonomy): Eukaryota > Metazoa > Arthropoda > Insecta > Diptera > Stratiomyidae > Beris > Beris chalybata. Next base: position 97,035,752 of record OX421896.1, read on the forward strand.
CTCTGGTTCCATAGAAATGTTCTCCAAATGCATGCTCGAATCCTTGTTGTAATTGCTTCAAAACCGGGTATATTTTACTTACCTCGAATAAAAAGAGAAAAGGCCCTAATAATTCATTTAGAGTGAAATACGATTGGTGATTTTTACGGAATTTATTGCATAAACGATTTCCGAAAAGCACAATATCTGCTTAAATTAATTCTAAATCGTCAAATAATAATAGCAAATCTACTCTGAACGCTCGAATAAAAAGCAAACAGGGGCTTCATCCCCGAAAATACTTGGTGCCATTAAAATATAATTGATGCCTCAAGAGCTTCCATCCGGTTAACAAAACTCTTTCGCCAGTATTTCCGCCAAAAACGAGTGAAAAACTCGCGCATCATATTTCATGTTTTCCATCAAAAATGACGCAAAGCCAAAGAAAAAAACCGAAGGGAAATTTTATGAAAACATTTCGAAAGCAAAGAGCCATTTGTTCCAAATGTTACTTCTTCTAAAACCATGGCCTTATTTCAACAAATAAAAAACCTGGGAATTATCAAAAAAAAAAACCTCATATCCAAGGGATAGGCTGATGTGATGGTCGTCGTATCGCATAAAACATACACCAACGCATGCTCTTAAGCACTCATAAATCAATTAGCGATTTTGATTTATACGGGAGACTTGTGTTTTTTAGAACGCTTTTTTTCAACCCCCGAATTTTGTTTCAAGTGTGCGATACCGGATTGCGAAAAAAAACCGAATAACAAGGACGCAAACAAGGAGCTGGCAGCACCAAATATATTTATATGTGAACAAAAATGTTTTGAAAACTGTTGAATGTTTTGTTGAATTTTTATTGCACAACGCAAATTTGTTGCAGCTTATATTGATCGCCATGTTGTAGATGTTGTGCACTTCCCAGCGGTAATATTTCATTTTATTTTCCCCATACGGTTGAATTTTTTCTAACGAAAATTGTCATAACAAATTGAAAACTGAAATTGCAGAGATGGAAGTTTATTTCTCTGTTTTATGTACTTTGAAATTTTTTTTTATTTTCTCCAAAATGAAACAATTGCCTTTTCCTGAAATAATTTACAAAATTAGACTTGTGTTTGCCGCCATCCCCGTGAACCATTTTTTTCCAGAACGAAATTAATGACCGTAAATTAGCTTCCTTTTTGCCAGTCATCACAATAAGGGAATAATTAGCGGGAGTTTTATGGTAGCAAACTCCTGCAATTTTCTTACGAAGTACTTCCGTACTTCCTTTGCGATTAACATCGCACTTATTGCGATTTCGTTGAGTCTTAGAACATAGACAGAAAGAGCTCACAGACATGACTAGACGCGGAAATATGTGAATTTCGGAAGCTTCACCCTTATAACCAACCATCTAGCTCTTCAATTAGTTTATTGTCTGGATGGAATTTCCGATTAACACATTACACGGACGGTTTTACTACCCAATAAAATTTACATTGTCGGATAGAGCGCGATCTTTAACAAAGTTAAAGTGAGTTTCGGCAAAAAAAAAGTACAGCACTTGTGTTTGGTAGAAGAATAAATGCTAAATACATACGTATAATTGGTGAAATGCAATACCCCTGGTATGATTGGTTAATAAATCAGGTGCTAATAGTCCAACTAACTGCAATACCGAGTCCAGCTTTTATCGTCAAAAAGGAATTTTGAAGCTGGAACATTGAAGTCAGAATCATGTTGATCATACACGAGTGCAAAGCTAGAAAGTTCATGATTCTAATATCAGTTTGAAATACTACAGCTTTTTGAATAATATCCTAAAAATTGTGGTTAACAAACTCTTTCGATCTATTATAACTACGAACTGAAAAATTAGGAGTACACCATGGTATTCGGCATTTTAAACCAACCCCTACTTCAGTATATTACAAATATTTGTTACTATCAAAATTGTTCAAAAATAGCTGCCTATACATTGGAAGGAAACATTACGTTCCTTGAACCGTAAAAATTATGATAAGCGTCGTGTATTACATATCACCCAAATATTTACATGTACCTAGAACTTGTTGTGAACTACTATAAGCCAGGGGTACACACGTAGATAACTACGAAACCATTCAGGCATTGTTACCGATTAGAAAAGTGTTTGGTCGGAACCTAATGAAATCAACTACAAGTACAGCTATCATTAATCTATGAAAATATTTTACGATCGAATAGATTTTGGGGAAATAAGATATTGTGCATAGTGTCACATTGGTTTAGTTTGGTAAACCATAGTTTGTTAGTAAAAAAGAATATAAGTTACCTAGGTACTTAATAGCCGTCTGATGCTTTTAGTGGTATCAGTTTAATTCTACAATAGAAAAATTTGGCCGTTTATTTTTTTAACTATTATTTTTTGGCTTTTTTTTTAATTTTGCCACTATATAGACTATCCCAAGAAAAAAAATAAGTGATTTTTAAATCATTATATTCAGTATCTCTCAATATTATCTATATTAATACTCTCTCAATATTACACTCCAGTTTTGATATACCGATAAATTTGAAAGAATTAAAGGAAAGATGATACAAATGATCAACGTTCGTGAGAACATATGGATGTATATTGGGTAAAATATTTACCCGACTCACACATTAATAAGGCAGTTTCAAGTCTATCCTCATCTAACTATCTTCATACATGGCTTATTCTTAAGATAAAATTTTTTACTACATGGGAAAAACAGTAAAGGAAATATTTTCTACAGAAGTACCAAGAGTGCCCGAAACAAGAAATTTTTGAAGCGGTTAAAATGGGGTAAAGAAAGAATGCCCACGGCACTGCTACATATAACACGTGAATAACGTGTTTAGTTCATACTGCGGGACGCGGTAAAAGTAGGAATATTATAACATTATTTGTTTTAAGACTAGGAGCACAGAAAGAAATCATAGGTAAAAATGCCTAAGTGCTTCGGCATTTAACTGTCAACTAAGGCTTTTAGGTAATATACCTAAAATAAATTAGGTAATATTACATTTTTCGCTCGAATTTACCTATTTTATTAGGTAATATTACATTTATTTTAGGTATATTACCTAAAAGCCTTAGTTGACGGTTAAGTGCCGAAGCACTTAGGCGTGTTTACCTATGAATTTCTTTTTGTGAGGCTTTGGAAAGTCAATTGTGTCCTTAGAATAGATGTACAATTTAAAATCTATGCAGCAAACCAACTTAGGGGTTGAATATATAAAAACTTTTCAGAAATGTATGCTAATTTGATTAAATCAAACCTAAGAGATATCGCAAAAATTTTGAAAACAAATGCAATGCCTTTACACCCACTTGAGGCTTGAATGTAAATACATCCTTAAAGAAGTTCTTAGAAACCGGTAAGAAGAAGCAGTTACCAATTCGATATCTTAACACTCATAAGAGATAGGACGAAATTCGTGAAAACTTTCTTTTATATCCTCTTAGGGGTTGAAAACGAGAAAATATTGTAAAACAGTTTTAGGTAATTAGAAAAAAAGCCCGTGGAATAGGTAAATATCTCAATATCGAATCAAAACCTGTGTTATGACTGAATTCTTGAAAATATAAACAACCTCTTTACACGCCACAGAAGTTTTAAGAATTTAAGAATTAGAACAAAGTCCTGAATAATATTTTTAAGCATTTATATGAAAAGTTCGCAGAATAAACATTTATTCTCTCTTTCATAAGACTGAAGAGATATGAGAAAGTTCGTGAAAACACAAACATCCCATTTTTACTTATATTTTTTTGATCACCCCTACCAATTGAAGGTTGATTTCTTTTATCGAATTTTTTCTTTTATTCGAATTTTCTAGTAGATCTACATGTACGGACAAAGTTTAAACTTTCCAGCGTACACCATATAGAGTGGATATAGAAACCCTCACTACCGTTCCATAGCACCCATCCAACTAAATACAAAGTTTCACCGATCCAAGTTAAGGGTTCTTGAGATATTAAAAAGTCAATCGTCCACCATCACCCCCTACACACCCCTCACATTTTTCTCTGCTGCGGATCTATGAGATAATGCTTCTTCCCATAAACCGGGAAGCATCTATTCTTAAGATATGAAACTTTTTTTTTAATAATCCTTATCTAAAGTAACACCCACACTTCCATGCTCCATTGCCCTTTGGGAATTTTATTTTTATGCACAAACCGAACTTTTTCTAATGCTATTGGCTCGTTATATATCGTACTCTAAAGTTTATCACTCCCACCCCGTAAACCACCTCCTCCTCACAAAGTTTTGATTCCGACCTATTCTCCTAGTATTTCGTCGGTCAATCAGTTTCAATTTTGTGACATAAACCATTTAGCATTTTATAATATCTCGATGTCAACTATCGGGCCCCCAAAAACAGTATCTCACCCCGCCCTAACTCCCTCCCATACAAAATGGGTTGCAATCATTGCAAAAATCAGGCACAGAAAAATATTAAGGTTCTCCTTTCGCTAACCGTTTTCAAACTTTACATATAAACTTAATTTAGTGTTAAGTATAACCGAAAATTTTATCGACTTCTCATAAAATCCTTCGTATAAACATGAAACATGTGTAGTATAAAACTCATGTTTGCAACAAACATATTTACTCTCGCTTTTAACGACAATCGCATAAAATGGTTTTACCTCCTATAAATTGGTTTATTAGCGGCGAGAGACTACTTGTAGTTGTTGTCATAAAGTTCACATAAATTTCGGCTGACAGTGATTAAACCATAATTTCATTAAGCACGGGAGAGGGGTAAATAATGAATTTAGTTTTGTGTAATAAATATTTTTAGTGAATCCACTGAGTACGGTACGGTCATTCTGAATATAATGATTTAAAAGTTAATTTGTACTTACTTGTCAGTGAGTTAAATAGTGACTGTTTAACATAGCGATATATTAAATATTATTATTTATGAAATTTTAGAGTTACATGATTGTACGCATTATTAGTAAAAAATTACTAAATTAATAACAAAATTGATATTTGATTCGACCCGATCTTGTTTTCCTAACGTTATTTAGCACTGTTTGATAAATTGATAAATATCATATACAGGAACCATGGTTTTGAATGTGCGATGAATACCAGGCATCCGGGAATACCTAACTGCTCAATTAGTTTGTAGTAATTCTCATTTTACATCCATTTGCACGTTTTGCGAAAAAATTACGCCTTCTACATGATGTTCCGGATCAACCTCTTTGGCTTGGTTCGTGTTTTAGATAGATTAAGGGTTTTCGTTTATAATGGAATTGGTGCAAAAAGCATGTATGTAGTAAGTTTCAATATTGCAAAATATTTACATTACAAAAAATGAATTTAATATAACTCAATGAAAACATGGTAATGCTGGTCTCACGAATGACAATGTGGCTAGTTGTTCGAATCTAAAAGTATGGAGTTTAACGTTTTGCGATTCCAACAAATAAGTTTTCCATCTAATGTAATTGTTTTCTATGAAAAATAGTTCAAAAAACTGGAAATTGATTTTCCGTCTTGTAAATTTTGAGTTTTCATAACAAAGGAAATTTTTCCGAATGACTTTTTTATAATATCAATGATCCAGGAAATAAAATAATAATACCACTTGAAGCACTACATTAACTACATCTTACATTTCGACCTGAAGTTTTCCAAAAAATTAACTGCCCTGAAAACTTTTATTTTCACGTCTTAGGGCTAGTAAACCTCAAAAAAGCATAAAAAAAATCTGTCTATCGTATGCCAAAATGTTAACTTTGACCACATTACAAACCAAAATTGAAAAATTTAGAAATTAAGGCGAATTGAATATATCATCAGACCTAACAAATGTGTCAGAATTCGTGAAAATGTTTAGATACAACTAGTATTTTAGATCTACTTAAGGCTTTAATTTCAAACAATTTGTGAAAAGAATCGCGCGGATATAAAATTGATTTCGTTATATGATTTAGGTATGTATAGGTACATAGGTACCTAAATGATATGACGAAATTCGTGACCATTCTGAAAACCGTTTTTCGCGACATTTATAGAATGTTCGCTGTATGATTTTTTGTTTGTTTAAAAGTAAAAGCTTAAGAGTATTGTGACCTACGAGCGTTTAAATAACCTTGCGTTCGGCTCAGCAGAAAACTTAACATCTCCAGAAGAGATACGTGAAGTCAGAAATAAGAGCTCGTTGTAGGTACATTCATTAACTTTCAAGTTTGCTAAATCTGGCAAGCAAAGTTTTTGGCTTTATTACATTTTCTGCGCTAGCGCCTTATTTCTACGGAAAAGTAAAAAATTTTGCAGAGTAGCTATCAGGTGTAATAATAAGTTCGAATCGTTTTTTTTTTTTAATTTGAGCCTTTATTGCGGGAAATTGGTTACATAATTATGTTTTAAAATATTGTCAGTCGCTAGCCAAAATCTTTGCTCATCTTTCTGGTAGCATGCGAATTTCGTGTAAAAAAAATTCGACGTCCTTTGAAGCTATCCACAAATCGACCCAATATTTGGCATCTTCGTAAGAACAGAAGTGGTACTCAACCATGCCATGCGGTAGTCGGAAGGGGCGATGTCTGGTGAATACAGCAGGTGTGGTAATACGTCCCAATTCAGTGTTTCCTTCCAGATAGGTTATCACAACTGAGCAACATGTAGCCGAGCGTTGTCGTGTAATCAAATCACTTTGTCCTGTGTCTGCTCATATTGCGGCCGTTTTTCTTTCAATTCTCCGTTTAGACGCATTAGTTGTCTTCGATAAAGGGGTACAGTGATGGTTTCACACGGTTGCAGCAACTCAAAATACACCACACCCGCCAAAAACATTGCATGAGCTTAGAATCATGGATATTTGGCGCTGCCGTCCATGTTGATGAATGGCCAGGACATATCCATGATTTTTGATGCTTCGGATTGTCGTTGTGTATCCACTTTAATCACCAGTCACAGTACGATGCAAAACGTTCAACAAATACACAACACTTTGCTGTGATTGTCATGCATCTTCGGCCACTAATGCTTCCAATTCTGGATCTTTGAAATTTTTTAGCTGACCGGAAGGTACCTTGTCTTCTACGCCGAAATTACCCTTTTTGTAAATTACCCTTTAATAGAAGATTCACAAAAAGTTTCTGTAACTATTTGATGCGGCTCAGCAGCAGATTTTTTAGAATTGTAAATGAAAAGCAAAACTTCACGCAAATGACTTTTATTTGGCACAAGCTTTGGCATTTGCACAGACAAAAAAACAAATAACGCCGATACAGCTTGACAAATGTAATGATGGGGAGTTGCTCCCAGATATCTAATTTTGCCATATAAGGTTTCTAATCCACTATTTTAACCAGTATTTTGCGAACAAATAATTTATTGTTTAAACAATAAAATGAAATAATTAATTGATCGATTTTGTGTTCTTTCAGAGGGACTAATTTGATTTAATTCTTGGTACAAATAGGAAGGCCTGACGCCTGATTATTGTACCACTGCAGTAATTGCGATGTGAAAACATGGAATACATTACAGGGTCCATTACGTGTCAAAAAAATCCTTAAAAATTTTAATAATCATTTTTGGTTTAAAATGCTACACCTAGAACGTAACAAAACCCGGAATCATGAAATGAAATTTACAAGGTACCTTTTCCAAAATCAACCCTATTACGTCTAGGTATGAAAAGTTTTCAACCCTCCGAAATGCAATTACAATTTCTCTTTTTTTTGTTCACCATTTAGCCGCTGGCTAGTCCCAACTACCGGTAGGGTCATCGAATCAAGGAAAAAAAACACCAAAAAGGCATCAATCTAATTCGCTCAATTACGTTAAATATATATATATATATATTTTTTGTACTCCTAACAAAATTTCAACCCTCAGCTCCCCAAAATGTTCCACATCATTTGCTTCGTTACTATTAGCTTTGGACCGTACGGGCCGGACATATGGTTCGGGTGGCCTTGCTAGAACCTTCCTTCCGCCTGTATATGACATAAATTTTGTTGTGTCAGAGTGTTTAGAGCCCCTCGATGAATGGAAATTATTGCCGTATACCACGTCCAAGGACATTTCGCTCGAGTCCATTTGTTCAGTTCATTTTATTGTCGAGAAATGTATGGAATTTCAGTCGGATGTCAAATACTCTCAGAATCTGGAAGCGTTGCACACAACGTACAACAAGGAGCTGGAATAGGTGGAAAGTGCTAAGGGTTGTAGGCAGGAGATACCTTTGGAGTTGATACTAGATAGCGAATGGGACGACTATGATGATGACACCAACAACGAGTGAAGTTTAGAGGTAAATCCAGTTTTGAATAGGTGTGGAATCGTGTTACGATTTTTCAACGGCCGGTGAGAGTTTAGTGCTCTTGCTGAAAATTTGAATTCAGCTAATTAAAGTGAGTATAATCCTTTGAGTGCTTCTCGATTACCGCTAAAAGTAGATAGCTAAGAGTTGACATTTGTAAATAAAATTATTTAAAATTTTTAATAGAGCCAACAAGGAATAGTGTTGAATTTTTTAAATGAGAATCAACTTATTGTATTATATTCAGAAAGACAAAACCTGGAATTTATATGTAGATGAACTGTGAAGGTCATACAACCAAAAAAAGGTTCAGTTTTGCATTGGCGTTCGAACGCGGGGTAAATAGAATATTCGTGAAAACGGACTGTATTTGTTTTTAACGAATTTCGTCATATTCTTTAGGTCTGTAGAAGCATGAAATAAAATTCTGTTCTGATAGTTCTTTCATTAAGCACCAAAAACGGGTTTCCCAATATTTTTCCAAATCAACCACTAAGAGGATGTATCTAAACTATTTGTGTGAGTTTCACAAATTCCGATATATTTCTTTGGTTATGGTACTGAAAAATTAACCAGCATCAGTATGAATCAAATAATAAAATTATGAAAGTTCAACCCCTTGATAGTATAACAAAAGATTGTGTAGGTTTTTACAAATTCTGCCAAATCTTACAGACTGTATTCGCTCTTACATAATTGCCTAAAATTTTATTTTTCAGAATTTTGGAATATTCACCAAGAGATGTAAAATGATTGGATACATTTTGGTGAGTTCCGACTTTGGTGATGAGATATCTAATTATATATCAAATTAAAATTTTGATAGGGTTAGTAAGATACACTGGTTTGGTAGTTGTTTCTGTCTCAGAAAAGGCTTATGCTGGGAAATTGAAACTTAGTACGTAACTGTATATAGAAGTACTAAAGGAGTAATAAATGCAAAAAAAAAAAACAGATTTTAATTGGATTACAAAGGTCGAGTAGAAAAATTGTCCAGGAAATTTTTGTCTCCACATTTCCACGAATTTCGTTATATCTTTAAGGCATTAGAACTATCAAATAAATGTTACTTGTGGGGGGGGGGGATCTTCATATAAGCGTCCAGAAACTTTCTTTAAACTTTTCGATATCAAACCCTACTAGGTGTAATTTGGTTGTGTACATTTTCACGAAAACCGACATATTTTTTTTTTTAAGGATACTGAACTGGATTTGAGTGGTTAGCTTTTAAAACACTTTAGTGTACAATCCAGTCAGCTTAGGGATGGGAGGTCAGAAATCGGGCCGCGTATGGCAGTGTACTAGTTGATGTTAATAATTTTGAGTGCTGTTTGGCTATGATGTGATATACCAGATCTGCAATATTTCCTATAGCAAATGAACTACTGTCTGGTATCTCTGATAGTGTTAGTGAATCTAATAAGAATGTAAACAGAACTCATCTGCTCAGTGCTGAATCCTTTAGTAGTGCTCCTATTAAACATTCCGCACTGTTCACTATTTATATTAAAATTTTCAAAGCTAATCGCAACTGAAAAATTCTTATAAATAATTTATGCGTAGAGTGGGAATTTAACCCACGACATCACGTTTTCAAGCCTAGTACGCTACCACTGGACTCCACCCGGCCTAATGTGATATCGAATTCAAATTCACTTCTAAGGGCTTCAAATATAATCGAAGAAAAACAAATTCAACAATTGTTTTATATTAAACGATCTGAAGGTGTAAGTTATTGTTCCAATTTTCACGAAAACAGACGATATTAATGACATCCTTTAAATGCTTCTTAAGATTTTGGAACATGGTCTAGGATACGATCAAAAAAAATTTATGTTGAAAACAGTAACTCTTTGTAAAATGGTCTGTAATCATCAGACTATGAAAGTTAAAACCAATTAATACCAAATAAGACCTAAAACATATAACGAAAATCGTAAAAACGAACACAACCCTCTAGCAAATAAACTCAAAAATTGAATGGTTAGTTGAATATATAATCAAACGGATATCGGTGAAATGTAATTCTGTTTATACTCTATGGGGATTGAATATAATAGAAGAATAAGTTGAAGTAAAACTAATTTATTTTTTCATTAGACCTAACAGATATGGCGGAATTCATAAAAATTTATGCAACGATTTTATACCTCCTTATAAAAAATAAAGGCCGCAATTCACAGTCGCCATAAAGTTGGCTTTGAGTTGAAGCTGGCTTTAGTGTCTTATTATTAATATGACACTAAAGTCAGCTCTAACTTAAAGCCAACTTTATGACGACTGTGAATAGCGGCCATAGTTTTTAATGAAACAGTAGAGTGCGGAATAGGCGAAAAATATTTGGAGTTTGGAGTACACATACCGGAAAATTCTGGAAATTGGGAAGTACTCGTATGTATTACGACAAAAATGAAAAATTTAAATTACTATGAGTAAATACTTTTTTTTGTTGTTTGTCTCATAATTAATTGTACTGCGTTTCGACTCTAACAATGACCCGAGAAATAACCATAAAAAAGTAATTAAGGATTTAAGGTTGAAGAACTTCCTAATGCATTCTTATTCTAGGATCGGTTGTTAGCCTTTCAAACATAGGTATTTATTTGATGGGAAATATATTTGACTCCGGCAATTAAGGATCCTTTATTTTCCCGTAAAATTATGGGAAATTCCAAATTAGCCAATTAATGAATCACACCTACTATTTGAATACAATTTCGTGTGCCCCTATTAATCAATATAGAATATAGAAGCATAATCACTGCACTAAATAATAATCAAAATCTTCTCATCACGCAATTTATGGCCTGTCTAAAATCACTAGGTTTACACTTACCACTCACCAAAATCGACTGAACAAATCCCAATGAAGTCAATACGAACCTGTACAGGTGTGATATACTAGCTCATACCCTTGGCTATAAACGGCCGATTGTAACTACCAGCACTTCAATTAAAATCGCCTAGTGCTTAAGGGATTTGCATTGTTGTTGGAGTTGGAGTTTCGCTCAGGCAGCATTACTTCTAAACCGGACTGGGCCGTAATCCTGAACAATTTGCAAGTTTTGAACTGAGATTTTTTTTCCCGATATTAATGAAACTTGCTCGTTATCAGCAACTACACAATCCGCTCTCGAGTATATCCTATGCAGGAATACTGGTACATTATTCCGGACGACAGAGCAATTATGAACGCAAACTGAAAATTTATAATTATGATTTGTTGTCCGAATGGTTGTAAATAATTTGTATTTGATTTGCATAGGAGTGTATGGATTTGTGAGGCTTTAAAGGAGTTCCATTCAAGTATTGATGTGAGTTAGTGAACATGGAGATCTTCTTTGAATTCAGCGGATATGGGTACAAATCTGGGGAGCTATTTAATGAAATGCTACTGGCACACCTAAGCAGTAGCTCTGTTCCGATCCTACTTTACAGAGAAACCGTGTGATGTACGATGACTATGCGGTCAAATTCGTGGAGCCTGCTAAATTTGAACGTTGCCACAAAACCTTCTGTAATTCAATCATCACATAAACATTCAATAAGTTAAACATCCAGACATGCAAACGATTTCAGTGAATCATAATAATTGCGCACAAGGGTATCACCAAAAAAAGGATATGCTATCCCAGATGCGATTTGATGAAACACGAATCCATTCCCATGTCGGCCGACTGATGGTTGTATCACCGCAAAAATAGATATTTCGTCTGACAGATTTCCATGAAATATTTATTATTAAGTACAATATTTGTAATACGTCTTCATATATCATATTTACGTCGTATTTTTTTCGGTTTCGGATTCTGTGATCCCATTGAGATGAGAGTGAAGGAACATCTGTGTGTAGGGTTCTGCTAGACGACAAGAGCTCCTCCATATGGTGGCAATAGGTGAAAAGAACATGACTTTGTCGAAAATATGTGAACGAGTACAGCGAGAACAGATGCCTCGTAATCATTACAGTCATGATTCAGAAGGTTCTTCATTGGGGGTTGTTTTAGAAATTTCGAGACAAACAATGGGAACTTTGTCGGCGTATATCCCAGCCAGCCTAGCAGAAGGATAAGAAACAATGATACTAAGATTCCAGGGTTAGAATAAGTAAGTATTTTGTTGTTCAAGGTACGCTTGAGTAGAGGTCTGGTTGATTGATTGATTGATTGATTGTAGGACTTAGCAAAATGAAACCACTCTTTTGAATGATACTCTGTAGACTTTTGTTTTGTAGTGGATAAGATGAGTTTCGTTATTACAAATACGTACCACTTTTTTAATTATAATGAGGAAGAAGTACGTAGGCCAGTTGATTACTTCATCAAAATCTTCTGACAACAATCTTGATAAATGATGAATACTTTAGTATACACCAACCATCCCATTATGAAAAGTTGAATTAGAAGTAATATTTCAGCGCTATTGAGCATCAGATATTCATCCATTTTTATAAATAAGCGTTATTTTTTTTTTAAAATGCAGAACTTGTCTGAGCGATATATTCAAAGAAAAGTATAGTTACTTTTTTTAGATTTCGTTCATAGCAGGAACTATAGGGTAGGATCATCCCGAGTATGACTGTGATGCAAACTGCCTATTTGAAATCAACTGCCGCTGGTACCTCCAGTTTTAATTATGAACTTGGTAAGAACGTAAAAAAAAACTCAGATGAGCGTTTACTTTTAATATTATATATTGTTAGAATTGAACCCATGGTACTATAGTGTGTCAAAAAAAACTTTTTTTCAATATAAATTTTGGGAATAAAACCAAAATCTTATAACTTTTTTTTAACTTAAATGAATAGTGGATGCCTTAAAAAACGTGCATGAAAAAGTACTTTTATAATACGGTACTCTCTACAGCCTCAATGAATGAACCGATTTTTAATGAATAATAGCTTAAAAGAAAGTATCTAAACAAAATTTGGGAGACCCAACTTCGAATTTTTTTTATTCCACTTTTTTTTTATTTGAGTTCTTAAGCCAAAAAAAGAATGAACAAAATCTGCCAACAGTCTGGGCGCAACTTTATTATTTTTCCGGCAGAAGTTCGGAACGCGTTCAATTCGGTGATGCGGTGTATGCTATCATGTGACTGCAAACCTAACAAAAAGTTCGGGAAGCTGTTAGAATAGAGTGTAACATATGACTTGGGTCATATTCCGGGATGTGGTCTAGAGGTTGAAAAAGACAAAACTTAAAAATAGGTGATTATTAAACAAGCCCGTGTAAGTGAAAAGATATTCGATCTCTGATCAGACCTGAGAGATATGGTTGAATTCATGAAAAGTATACAACAACTTTACACCCTCTTAGGGGTCGAATTTCAAAAAATCTTGAAAATACTTTATAGTTATTCATATGAAAAATCCGTAGAATACAAATGAATTCTATATTTGGAAAGACCTAGTAGATATGACGAAAATCGTGAAAATATATGCATTTTATATTAACTGATAATTTTTTTTGCCCCCCCCCCCTTCTGAACGCCAATGAATATTGGTTTTTTTTTATTAGAATTTCTTTTCTAGTTGATTCACATATACGTACCGAGTTTCAACTTCCTAACACAAGCCGTTCTAAAGTTAAGAAAAACACCTCTCACCCTCGTACCATACTAATTTTTTTTTGTTTAGGTTCACAAGGTATCTTTGGAGTAAAAATTGTGACCGTATATACTTATTCGACCGTATGCAGAGTCTTAATTTGTCAAATCTTAATTTGTTAAATGTTAATATGTCAAATCTTAATTTGTCAAGTCTTAATTTGTCAAAAATTTTTGTCAATAAATATGTCTTGATCAATAACAGAAAGCTGTTTCTTATTTCGTAATGTCGTTTAGAATCGATGTAGACATTCAAATAATTTTGGCCGCGCAGATCGTTCAAATACCCGTATGTGCGTCAATAAATATGTCTTGATCAATAACAGAAAGCTGTTTCTTATTTCGTAATGTCGTTTAGAATCGATGTAGACATTCAAATAATTTTGGCCGCGCAGATCGTTCAAATACCCACGGCGTCGTTGAAAAACTGTCGTTAAAATATCAAAAAGGACGACGCGTCGACTTACGATAAACCAAAATACCGACAACGTCGCTCGTCGTTAGCTGCCAATAGCCCTGACCAGAATAGACTTAAGGAATCTTAACAACTTTTCGTCAAACGCCTTAAGGCACGTAAAGTTTGTGGCAAAACTTAATGAATCTTATACCCAACCACAATAGCCTTAAGGTAAGAGAAGTTTGACAGCTAAAAAAGTCAAATATCGGCCGTCAAATACTCATCAAGAGAGTGTAAATTAAAATAAACTTTTCTTTTTTAAAGTGGAGTTAACTATAAATCACTAGTCTGAAGTCACAAAGTACCAAAATTTCGGAAAATCTGTGAATAAATGTCAAACGCATAAGTTTGCTTAAGTTTCTACGCTCAGAACCGTACACTTAAGTTTTAACGAAAGTTTCGAAAAGTCAACGAAAGATGCCTTAAGTCCATTCTGGCTGTCTACGTGCATTTCTATACAGTCGTAGAAAAACTTAAGCTGCCTTAAGGTGCCTTAAGTCTATTCTGGTCAGGGCTAATGACGAGCGACGGAATACAGCATACGGCCCCAGATGTTTTGAACCAAGTAATCACCCCATAAAATCATTTAAAACAGAACTGGACAACCATTGCAATTGAACATGATTCATATCAGAATCTCACTCTATATGCAATCAAGACTGACTATGTACATAAGATACTCGTAATGCCGGTTTTCCACCAGTCTTATGCCAGTTTTCCACCAAACGAACAAAACAAAAACTCGTGTCGAAAAAAATAAGTCTATAATGAAATCTGAAAGAAATGTTTTTTTCGACACGAGTTTTTGTTTTGTCCGTTTGGTGGAAAACCGGCATAAGTCTGTAATATTTGTAACAAACTATCGAAAGGTTGACATGAAGTACAGAAATATTCCTTTCAATTATAAGTTAAATGGTCAAATTTTAAACGATATGAAAGACAGTAATACGCCTTCAGTACAGGCCACTCATTTCATACATAAAACGGAACCTCTTCAGATAAATTGCCTATTTTAACAAAAATGCCAATAGAAATAACCAAAATTCTTCTCAACATTAAGTTCATTCCATTATACTTGCAAGCAAGTTGACGGTATCCTCTTGTATATCCTAAGAAATTTCGAAGAAAACATTTCTCGAAATAATTTCATTTAAGATCCATCTTAGCCGGAACCCATTTTCGTCGGTCAGGGCGGAGGAAGACAAAGCGCCAGCTTTAGTATTTTAACGGCCTTCATATTATAGTTCTCGAGAAGCACTTTAGAGCGTTCGCAATTCAAATAGACCGTGGGGTATGGTTTCCGCATCCCCGACTATTACGTGTATATTTCTACAAATATATACGGTAACAAATCGTTTTTGGAATAAAACAATACACTTTACTACTCTCACGTCTAGTACTGTCGACATTTTCGAATGAGGTCAAAGTCTGACACTGGGTGGATGAAATTACCCTCGTTTGTAGAGTGAACTTACCATTGCCGAGCATCTGATTGTACTCGGTTCGTAACCATTGCCATTATGGTTTCTCCAGTGGTGTAATAATTTCCGTCTTCTGTGTTATCCTTGACGGAACTGTGTAGTAGTATAATGTGGTATAGTCGAGGTCCTGTTTCATGAAAATGTCTATAGCTCCGATTCCGCTTTGCACGCTCCGCATTGTATACGGCACAGCCAAGCATATTGATTTATTATGTTTACAGAAAAGCTTTGCATATATCCAAAATTAGTTAAAGACACATTAGTTAAGGCATTAGAAACTTGTAATGGAGCAAAACTGTCTCTGTGACTGACGACGTCAGATGAAGTTTAGCTCTGTCCAGATCCAAATATTGTTTGTGGACTAGTTGGAGAGTATGTGTAAAGATTTATTGGCTTTAAGTTTACGACGAGACCATCGAAATAAATCTAGGACTAATTTAATTGAAGCTAAGGCAATCAAGTTGCACACATATGCACACATCTGCACACATGTGTAGCAAGTGCAAATTGATTTTGGATAGGTGCAACTAATTACTTTGGATGGCGTTATCAGATTCTGTGCCAAGGACCTCGGCCTCTATTTGACTTGGCACGTACCTTCATAGTCATAGGTGTCATAAGTTGCCAACAGGACTTTCTTTTAATACTTTTCAGGTGTTTGTTTCCCGCAAGGGTTTAATCAATGGTTTTCCTTTGCGATTACAATTGAAAACCAATGTTCTGAAATATTACTACTGTTACACTGTTTAATTGATATTCAAGCACAAGAAGATGGAACAGCTGTGATTAGTGAACGCTTTAACCACTTCCGAGAGTTCAGTAACGAAAAATTATTAAATCATTTTTATCTCCAGTAGTCTGGGTGGCTTAGTGGCTAGAGCGCTTGCCTTCGGTGCACCTGGTACCAGGTACGAATCTGCTTGGCGACAAGTAATTTTCGAGCATGATATTGGGTGCCAGACTACCAGTTCACTCAGCTGTAAATGAGTACCTGAGTTATAAAGCGGGGTAATAATCACGGACGAGCGTGTAGCTGACCACTTCACCTCCTAGTGTTCCGTTGGTCTAGTAATGAAGTAAGTCTAGCATTACTTCAAGGCCTAGGCCCGATTTGGGCTGTTGCGCCATTGATTATTATTATCTCCAATTACAATATATTTGAAGCATTTAGAAAACCTAAGAATTATATCAGAATTCGTAAAAATGTACGCAACCACACCTTCAGGGGTAAAATATCGAAAAATTAAAAAAAAAAATTTTAAGGGACTTATATAAAGTGCCTACAGAAAATTAAATTTGATTTGATTACTCGAACTGACTAAAGGAACTTTGCCATAAATGCACACAAAGAACTCCGATTTACACATTTTGTTTTTCTAGTAGCTATTTTTTCAAATACAATTTTAAATTTTTTACAGAGAAATATTTATTATCAAGGATATTAAAGATTTAGATTGTCGTGATAGAGAAGAAGAAATTATGGAGTAATAGCTTTTAACGCATATTTCAAGGACTGAATGGATGCATATTCATTGATTGAGATGATGTAAAACCTATTACCATAAGTTTCTTTAAAAGGCAAGACCGTAGCCAGAAAAGAGGGGAACTAACAGGCTCCGGGCCCCCTCTCCAATTCTTAACCCAAAATTCGCAAAGAGTACAAAGTACTGAAAATTGTATTCAGAAAAACCTTACATAATAAGAAGAAATCATTAATGTATCATTGATTATCTAGTATGTACATTTATTATTTATTCCATTGAAAGGCTGGTCAAGAGTGGATCAATTCTTCATTTGTGGTTTTTTAATTGTCAAAAAGCTGATTTTGGCTTAAACTTCTTAACTTAAATAATCAATTAAGTAATAAATACTAATACAAATAAGTACTCATTTGTTTTAGGGTTCCGTACATAAGAAAGCATGAGAAGTACTTACGCGGTTTTTTAATTTCTTAATTTCGTGTACGTTTAGTGTTGGTACACTGGCTTAGGCTAGAAAGTTAAAACTTAGTGGGTATATGTAGATCTATTATTTAAGCAATTCAGTTGAAAAATATCTATTGCCGTACAAGTGGGCCCAAAAAATGATAAAAGAAAATGGAATGAATATATTTTTACGAATTTCGCCATATCTCTTAGGTCTTCTTAAGTATTAAATTAATGTTTATTTTACGTATTCCTAACATAAATGTTAAGAACATATTTTCAAAATTTTTTATTTTCGACTCCTAAGGAGGTGTAATCGGGTTGTTTACACTTTTACGAATTCTAATATATTCCTTATGTTGCCTAAAATCTGTTATTTCTATTTTCAACCCTTAAAAGGGTATAATTCATAAGAAATTGAATAGGTTTTTACTTTGTGACGCTATTCTTATATTTATCTATTAACCCCTTTCAGGATTTTTGGATATTCAACCTCCAAATGTGTGTTAGGAGGTTACACATGTTTTCACGAATTCCTACATATTGTTTAGATTTGATGGGATATCGACTTATTTTTTTCCTTCCTAATCTTAATCTTGAAAAATCGTGAAAATTAAATTTCAGTATTCTTAGGTATTCAACCATAAGGGGTGTAAGAGAGATGTATAATTTTTTTCAGCTGCAAAATTTTTTTTTTGATGTTTTGAATAAAATAATAGATCGCTTTTCACTTCCACTGATTTTTTATATAATTGCAAATCCATTTTTAAATATTAAAAATTTCGAGAATCAACGCTTTATATGTAGAACTTATCATTGACGGTAGAACAGAAACACGATTTTTATTTTTTTAATTGATCAGAAGAAAGTTTTTTTCTCTTTTCTGAGGCTACAACTCTTGAGTCGATTTAACCTGTATTTTGAGCTGTTATTTAGGATCGAATCTTTAATTCATTCTCTACAGCGTTATGAAGGCTATACGGAAACATTAACCATTTCGGAGTTTTCTTCTTGATATCAGCAACATTCAATTGTCACTAATATTTATTCCAACTTCTGTTGATCGAATCAATAAACTAAGACACGAAAATCATATTTCATACACTTAGGCTAAAATGTAGAAAACCCACTTAGCGCTAAGAACAGTGCATAACTTTCTATTTATTTTCTCGCTCCAGATAAAGACATTTTCCCCGAGAATTAAATTCTCTGACTGCATAACAAACCAATTATTATTGTCGCAAATTTTCCAGAATATACAAGACTTCGATATATAGCACCATATCGCAATGAGTGTACGTAGGTACAGTAGCAGCAGTTGTAGGTGGCTTGCATTCGAGCGATAGTAAATACCATAAAGCAACTATACAGCGAAACTCGGAGCGAATGTAATCGGCTTACCACTAATTGCCATAACCAAGATTACCAGGAGCTAGGTAAGCGATGTTGCATATATGCCATACACCCACCCTCATCCAGTGCACTCGGGGTAGCTACGTTGCGAGAAAATTGAAAAAATTTATCATATGCACAGTCAATGGCAGATGTTGTGGATGGTAAAAACCAATCAACTTGGCGGTTTACAATAGACTTAGACGCCACAAAATGCCGAAAGCACCAATGCTTTTTATTGTTGCCCTGACATGAGGATAACAATTTTTTTTTATAGTCGGCACTCTTTGAGGTTTGTTAAGCCGGTCACACATAAGTGTCACAAACAATTATTATATTTCGCGAATATCGGCATGGCTTAGAATGTGGTCATAAGCATTTTCCCTTAATTCGATATTCGATTGACAGTAGTTGCTTTGAAAAAAGTTAAAATTTGCTCTAGATATAAAACGACATTCTTAATGCCACTTAAGGATCAGTATATCCAATGACCCTTTAGACTATTGGCTCTTATATACGAGGGCATATTGAAAGGTTTCCGGAATGGGCAAGAGATGGCACGCGTATCGCGAAATATTTATGATGGTTGGTGCACCAACCCATTTAGGAAAGCTGTCAAATTTTCAGATGGATGCGTCGCATAGTTCTTGGTTACCAGGCAGTTTTGTGACGTAAGTCAGACAGTTTTGCAAGAATGGAAAAATTCGTATTTCGAGCAGTGATTAAACATTTCTGGATGGAGGGGAAAACGGCGACGGAGATATGTGATATTTTGCAGAAAGTTCACGGCACCTCCACACCTTCATTTTCGACTATCAGTTTCTGTATGAGGGTGTTTAAACATGAGCACCAAGGATGAACCACGCAGTGGACATCCAAAAACGGTTATAAATGAGGAAATAGTCGGCAAAGTCCATGATCTCGTGTTAGTCGAATGAAGTTGAGAATTGTAGAGACCATATGAACGTGTGCAAAACATCGTGCTCAAACATTTGGGTACGAGGAAGCTGTCGGCGTGATGAGTGCCGCGTATGTTGACTGTGGACAACAAGCGAAATCATGTGACCACTTCGAGGGAATATTTGGCCATGTTGAAGCGTAATCCAACGGAGTTTTTTTGCCGATTCGTGACCGTGGACGAAACATTGCTCCGCCACTTTACACCAGATACCAAGCAGCAGTCGAGACAGTGAACTTTTCCAGGTGAGTCAGCTCCGAAGAAGGCAAAGACCCCGGGTCCTTTCGGTATAGTAACTTCGACAAAATAGGGAGAAATATTTATTTGCGTACATATTTCGTTGTATTATAGACGCAAGGATACGAAAGCGAGTCCTTCTTGTGATAATAATAAGATAGTGGATTTATCATTTACGGTAAGCCCACAAATTTTAAGGACATTTGAATGGTGACTCTTCGTTGCAGCAGCCATAATTTTGAATCATTGTGCGGGATAGTGCGTTTGACCACTATTTGAAACCTTGAGAGCAATACGTTGCTTCTTAACAACACCAAAAAACTATACCGTAGGTACTTAATAGAATTTGATTGAAATTGATGGCTTACAGGTTTGTTACATTCATCAATAAAACCGAATTGAAGTTTTCTTATCTTTTTGAAAGCGTAAATCGGTCAAACTAAGCAAATAAGAAAACGGACGTATCATCATCAACGTCCGTACATTTATATATAAATTGTAGTTGAAACAGCTTTCGGGTAAATGTAAATCATGTAAACGACAAGAAAGCCTTATAGTGTACAGAATATCGAATGTCATCAATCATGCTTGGTTGTCAGTCTAAAACGATTTTTCATTCACAAATGGCCATCAGCTTTGATTTAATGTATGGGACTTATTGAAAGGTGACACGGGATACACAAAAATGTTTGCACGTTTTTTTTATATACATAATCCGATCAGATATAGTCACACATGCATGTATAGATTGGTGTCCATGGGCATACATGTACTGAGACAGGATAGAATTCAACTTATTAATGACATGTGTGAACACGGTTCAAAAAATTTTTGTGTCAATATGATATTATTCTGTGTATGTGCAGTTATTGACCCATGTAATGATGACAAACTGAAATTAAGTTAATATTGAAAGATTAAGAAGGATGTTTAGTCAGTTTGAAGCCATTATAGATGGTGATATTCTGTTTGTCGGTTAGTTTCGGACACTGGTTCTACTGGTCCGGATATGCTAGGGGATAAATATATATTTTTGTATAGGTAATTAGCATCGAAGATATTAGCGAGGTATTCCTATTTTTATAAACAATATTTTTATATTTTTATTTGTTATATTCATCCATGGAGCTATATATAACGGAGATGGCAACACTCCGTTTCTGTATAAAGCACTGTGAAGCATTTTGAAGTTTAAGCGACTGTTTTTGTATGGAGCGTTTCATGGCCGGTGGCAGTGAAATGCAAATATTAGCCTAGTATTTAAAGGTTGGGCTTTTTTTCTTTTCAATACCGGGGCTTAACACATATGTGAGTAAGATGCTGATAGTAGCATAGTGAATATCGCCGGCCCTTTGCAAGAAAACCTCCGGCTTCAATAAAGTCGCTGCACGCCATCTCCATTATACATATAGATCTATGTATTCATCTATAAAACAGAATTCAAGTTTTCTTCTCCTTTTAAAAGCGTAATAAATTGTAGTTAAAACAGCTTAATCTAGCCCAAAAATTTTGCAATGCATAGAACCGAGCTTTGGACAAAAAATTATTCTAAAACCCCAAAAATTCAAATATTAGGATAACTTTTACTCGTTTTTGTTATATTGCGACAACCCTTCCTTTTAAAATAAGCCCTGCTTTATTATTCTAGAAAAAAAAATTTCAAGAATAAAAAATTAATATCATATATTTTTGAAACTCGCCTGACTGTGAATTTTTTTGGAAGGTTCTCTTCAAACCCTGATGCATTCGGTTTAATTTTCTATATCTAAGCAATTTTTTAAAAAAAAAAAAAAATTATGCAGATATTCGAAGACAATATTTGAATCATATCTGGATGAGGAATGTCAAAAATTTTGACGAGCCTATGTCCTTATGCCGATTTTCCACCAAACGGACAAAACAAAAACTCGTGTCGAAAAAAACAAGTCTTTGTGTTTTCATTAAAGAGATATGCCGGTTTTCCACCAAACGGATAAAACAAAAACTTTTGTCGAAAAAAATATCTCTTCAATGAAAACGCAAAGAAATGCTTTTTTCGACACGAGTTTTTTTTTATCCGTTTGGTAAAAAACCGGCACTAGATGCAAAACAGACGAGTACTCCGGACAACGAAATTGTAATTTTTTCACTAAAAATTCTGCTACGAAAATAAGTACAACATACATTTTTTTTTATATAGATCGCCTACGATAAGAACTTAATAGGTCAGTCAATCTTTCTTTGACGTCTTCTTTTCTGTACATTACTTAAAATAAATTTGGATGGCGCACAACATTTATTTACACTTAAAAATATGAAAGCTACACACATCGAATGAAGACATCGTCCATATGAAGGAAGTAGTTTTTGTAAATAAATAATAATATAATAAGGCAATAAATTTATAATGTGGGTACCGACATACTATAATTTATTTTATAATAAACATTTTTGCATTGAAGATTTTGGTGGAATTTTAAATTAATTTTAATTTCTCTTCTACTGGCCCATGTGAAAAGGAAACGGATTTGGTACGAATTGTCATGCATCCACGCCTACCAAGGAAGGTTTCCTTCGACCAAGCTGCCTGAAGAATGAATGATTGATGCATCTCTAAAGATGCATTCTTCATTACTGCGAAGGAAGGACACGAGGTGTTTTCAAATAATCGCTCTCTCGGCTATTTCTCATTCACTCATTCATCCTTCAGGCAGCTTGGTGGATGGTTAGCTAGCGTGAATGGGAAGCATCCAATCATGCATGGTGGAAATCTTTCTTGGAAGGCGTGGATGCATGACACTTTGTACCTAATCCGTTTCCTTTTAATATTGGTTACTACAAGAGAAACTCAAACTAATTTAAAACACCACCAAAAAGTTCAATGCAAAATGTTTAGTTTAAAATAAGTTATGTGTGTACATAAGACTACAAAACTTGGTTATTACTAGATATTATTTGTATTACTGGAAACGCTTCCTTCAATTTGCCGAGTTTTTCATTCGATAAGTACTTTTATAGTATGTTTTGGGTTTTTGACGAGGTGGAATCCTTTCTTCATTTCATTCTCGAACTTTAGCGGATGCGGATGCGATGATTTACCACTTACAAATATATATCCCGACAATGCAATTACATTAATAGTCCCAAAATCGAAAATATGGTAGTTACGACAGTTTACCTCTGAGGTACAGATATTAAGAAATATACAATCAAATAACACTGAAGATATTCACAGCAAAATAACCTAAACAAATGTAATCAATTATGTATAGTATATTATGCTGACGATAACGTTCTTACTTCCATTAGAGTCCTTCTAATTCCGCTTACGCTTAACCATAAAGCCAACATTAAACGAAATTCAAAACCACACGATCTATTCTATTTTAAGACACAATGAGCGGACTAATCCCAATACGGTTGTGAAATCAAAGAGTGACGACGAGCAAGTAATATCCTAACAATGCCAAGTTATGAACAGCTTTCTCCTGTACGCGACTTACACAGCCTTCATGGCAACAATAACGCTTTGTGGAATGTACTGTGGAGCAGAAAAATAAAATAAATACCCAGTTTTGATACGTCCTCGACAGGACCAAAGTGGGGGCGGGTACGTGCTCAAAATTATTTCAAATTAGACGAAACGGTTCGGTATGGCGCTACAAAACGGCTCCCTTTTCCCAATCTACCCACATCCCCAAAACGAAATCTAAGGGTGGTAATGCCGCTCGCTGGTGGTGGCGATTCTAGTTCCCAGGGCAGCACTACCAACAACTGGAACGCCAGAGGAACCCGGCTAGCAAGCAAACGAAGTAATGAAATCAATGAAGCCCCTTCTGTTCCATTTGCTCTGATTCGAATTGGGTTCGGGGAAACCCCCGAAATATATCGCAACCATAGTGAGAGGGAAAAAACGAAAAGCACCGAAAAGAATGTGGCAAGGATAAATTGAATATTACAACGGTTGAATGAAGCTCAATGAAGGAAATGGTGTAAGAAAGATTGAAATTCTGGAGGCTTTTGCCAAGGAGCAGTCATGAAAGAAATTTATTATAATGAAGAAAAAGTCAAAGGCAAAAGCAAGCGGAAGAAAGGTTACGTACGAACCGAAAAATAAAACCCACCCCGGACAGGATTTCGGATAGAGCCAGAACGTAACGTCTAGTGCCAAAAACACGTGTCAGCTGAAATTGTAAACGTTTTTTATTATAACATTTCGAAAGGTGTTCGCATTTTCCGGGGGTGCATTAAGCGTGTTAAATGGTGGTATTGGACGTTGGTCAATCAGCAGCCATAATTTAGCTTAAGTTCGGATATGGATCGGGTGTTCTTTTCTTTTTAAATTGTTTAAGAAATTAAAAAGACTCAAGCCAGTATTGCATAGTGCTAATGAACAGTTTCTACTTTTAATTTCATATGCAGCTATACTGATCAAAATTTTGAAAAGCGGACAAGATTTGTCCTACTGAGGTAAAACAATTGTGGCATCTACGATAATGCGCAATGGTGGCAGGATCACGTGTTCATGATAAAAAGGGTTGAGGGTTGAGATATTCAGTTTGCAATGAGATCAAAGGATTCTAAGGGTTTAAAATTTATTTCATATTTAAAGTCGTGGAACTAAAATGTTTTTTTGTCGAACAAACTGTGTTTAAGTCTACTCTATCCATGGCTTCATCAGCTGCATCAAAACTAGTCACACTTAGCCTGGACACCAACCAAGATTTAATTCAGAAAGGTACTAAGCCTGACGATAGTTACTATAGAAGTATTTTTTTAGTATCAAATTAACATTCATCATTAAGATATTGATTCAACAGGATCACTTTTTTCTATATTTGAGACTCTACCGTGCTCGGCTTTCCAGCGTTTCGGACGCATTATTATTCCTCCCACTCCCATCGTCTACCATCGATACTCTATATAAATTCCAAGTTTCAGCCTACTAGCCTAAGTAATTAAAATAATTAATTAAAAACCTTCGAATACGTTAAGTATCACGACAATTAAATCCCATGTTATGAAACAAAAACCTTGCACACAATAATTAAGGGAATTTGGCCAACTGCTGTAAGGATGTTTCGGATTTAGGCATAATACACCCTCTGACGAGTCAATGCAATCCGATGACGAAACAGCTCCTTCGGACTTAGTCCAACCCAATCTTATAAAAAAACTGGCCTATGTAGTGAAGGTATTCCAACTATCTGTCCTTAAGGACAGCGATTAATCAACAGTCGGGGATTTCATGTTCGGGTTTTACACTAGAAACTCCACTGACACCGGAAAACAACAAACATTTAAATATATTTGCTTCTATGATAACTTCTCACCTTGAAAAATTTCATTCTTATAAAAATTGGCCAGTTAAATCATTTGAATATACTTGCCAGTGAAAGTTTTCAATTGTTTGAAAAAGGAGCATACAGTCTAGTATAAACTTAACATTTTGTTTGTCAGCAAATAGGATTGTTACCTTTTTTCTTAATTGAAACTTTATACGCATGTATACCAACTGTTTAATTACAACTAAGCCGGACTTAAGCAGTTGCTTATCAAGTTTTTAGTGCCTCGTATGTAGGTAGGTGCAGTAAATGTTTATCCACCCATAAAGTAAGAACCGCTCAAATGCATAGTGACACTGTTTTTTTTTCCTTGACTTAGTCGGTTTAATCCTACTAAGCTTGTAGTCTCGTCAATAGTATCTAATGATATCCCTTGGACCTTTAAAATTCATCGAATAGAATTAAACTAATAACAGGTGCGTACATCAGCTAAAATGTTGAAAGGAACGATAAGAAGTGAGGAGTTTATAAGTATATAATACCTGTGAATAGTCAAAATCAATTCAGTCAGTATATAACAGAGGTAGTTCAGCCGAGTTATCCATTCCAGGAAGCTCATGATTGAGGACTGGATAAAGAAGGTATGGAATGCTTACAAAGATTTCCATTAGTTACGGAAGTTACACATGTTCTTACGCACGTTCCCCTCGTTTTGAAGATAGGGGAACGCCATGAGTTCAATACTAAGTATTGCGTGTATCGGGATCACTGGTGTTATTTGTGCCATAGCCTTGTGCGCTCTGCAGGTTACGCTCCACATAATCCCATTTAGTATAGGTAAGATCAATATTAGCAATCTGCGAGAACGAGCGTCAAGCTATTGGAAGAAAGGCTGTGGCGGTTCCACTAGGATTATGTCATTTTCGGTTTTACGGAACACACTTACTAGTGGACACCGTCTTGCAGTTTTGGACATTCCTATGTCATGGATATTCCGTCTAGGAAATAGTGGGTTCTGGAATCATCACCATCGACATTCTTTACATCTACACCGATGTATCAAATCGGGAAATGGAGCTTGTCAGAAGGTTCTAAGCCTCATCGAAAGTCTGAAAGACTGGGCTTGGAAAAACCTGCATGGTTGCCAGTACTCCAAAAACAGGCCCAAATAAAATGGGATTAACCATAGCTTTATCGTGAAGGAGGAACATGCAGACTAGATTTAGGGATCGCTCTTAACTGGACAATGTCCTTCTGGGAGACTGGACTTGGAGTTTACAAGCTGGACTTGTGTCGCTGTCGATGGGGGAAATATTGAATCTACACTTCAAGATCTAGTGTGTATGAAATTCTGGTACGTGAAATCGTCAATTTTCTAATATCGTCTTGACCTATCTGCCAAAATTTTTGGTGATACCTGTAGAACATCTCGCCTCAAACGACCTTACCTAACTTAGATCAGTCAAAATATTATTCATCTGTGTATTTCGGGAGGGCGCAGATTTTCTATTTACTGGTCATGAAGGTAAAATGCTTTTTTAATCATTGTTATCATTTTTTCCCAAAGAAATAAAGGAACCTTCTTGAAGAAGAATGAAATTACCGATAACAATTCTTAACAGCATTTTCGAGATACAGTGAACATAGTTCTCAACCGCAGCACTTTTGTTTGTAAACAACTTAGAAGCTATTTGTTTAAAATTTTAGAATGAAAATGCTTAAGGGATTCTTTGTACAACACAAAATGCTATCGTTCATATCGGAGAAATTACGAGAAAATCATTCAAGTGATAGAAAATTTGTTCTGGATGTTTGAATTGTCCTACACCTGGAAGCTTTCCAGCATATGAAAAGGTTGAATTTATTTTGATTTCATTTTTTAAAAAAAAATGTTACATTTACATTTATTTTAAGATTTCCTTTCCAAGACATGAATATGAATTCTTGGCTCTATTCCAAAGTGCATAGTACTACGTCTATATAATGTACTAACTACTATAAATTGGCAAGTGTTAACAAGAAGGAAGTTAGCTGCATTTTCAAACACATGCAAAACTAGTCGAGCACGAAACTAAGTTCAGATTAGTTTTGGTTTGCTTAAGGCACTCTGAGTCATTACACGTAATTCAATTTCACAAACGTTTAGTGCGCTTCTGGGAAATCAATGCAGACACATATAGTACGTATGACTTACATACGTACTTGAGAGGATAAGAGATAAGTGTACATGGATACGTTTAATCTACAGTCCAGCTATACTATAAAAATCCTTCACTCACTGACCTTTGCGCAATTACAGCGAGAGGGATTTAATGCCCTATTGCATTTGAATGTTCTTTGTAAATTAACCATTGGCACATAGAGAGATTGTAGAATGTTACGTTTCGGTTAAAACGAAGTAAGACCAGATTGAAAAAGAGGGTAATTTATACAAGCGAAAAGACTTGAATTGCACCAGAAGGTGGATAGAGTCGCCGTATATACGTACAAACCTGAGTGTAATGCAATTATCAAAGTGAAGGTTTGTTACTCGAGATAATTAAAAGTGATTTGCAAGGAATTACTTTGGAAACTTACACAAAACATATATCTATTGTTCGAGGTCCCTGACTGGTAACGGCTGTAATTAGAATTATAGGCGTTTGCTCTCAAACAGGTCGTTTGAATAGTTCTTCTCAATTGTATGAATTATTTTCACCTCGCATCATTTTGAAATCATATAGAGTATTATAAGTTTAATCCAGCCCGAAAAATATATAACGCATAGAACCGAGCCTCGAACGAAAAAAAATTGTATATTATTTTGTGTTTATTTTGGGCCAAAACCCCAAATCCGTTCGTCCGTCCGTCTGTCCGTTCGCACGATAACTCAAGAACGCGTTGACCTCGGAAGTTGACATTTTGTCATAACATGTAAAATGAAAAAAGTAGATAAGGCTAAGTTAGTTAATGAGCGATATTTTTCAACTCCTTCGGGTATCTTCCATATAAAAGTCCTTAAAACACGTATTCGCAATTATTGCTCGAATGCTTCAAGTTAGGAACTTGGAATTTTGCATACTTAAAGTTTACAATGTTTGAAGCGAAAGTTTTAAATACGACGAAAATCGAATGAGTCCTTCGTGTAGCAGCCTGGGAAAGTCCTTCAAAAATGTATGCAAGTTACAAAATCCATTATAACTCCAGTACTAGTTAGAGCAGGGAAATCGAAGTAAACTTTGCAAGAAACTACCTGTTTAATTCTGTAGAAACTCAATTGTGTGGTTGTGTAACGACTGCTTTAGCTAATTAATTCACTTTTCATTACTGCTATACAAATACTTTTGTTACAAATAGTTTAGAAAGCACAAATTTGCTAATGAAATACAGATAAATATCTACTTGTCCAAACAAATATCATCATGTATCAAAATAAAACGAGTTGCCAAATTTGAACACTACTTTTTTAACACGTTTATTTTGCCTACTTAAACGCGCTTAGAACGCATATTCTGTACAAGGTATTAATGTAATTTAATCTGTAATAATTTGAACTGAGTGGTGCTTCTAAAAGTCATGGCCATTTCTAAAGGGAAGTTGAATCAATTTATACTTTGATATTATGAAATAAATACATATAAGAAAAGAATCAACTAAAATCGAACCACATCTAATAATTCTCACCATATCGTTCTTATCGGTGATATCAAAACCGGAAAATTGTCATTACCTTTCATACTTAATAAATACAATACGCCGTTTGTATACAAGAAACCCGAAACAGGAAGCAACTTTTGTGCTAAAGGTATCCGATTCAAAAGCGCTCCGTCAAACCGTCCTTCCTTATTCTTGTAAAATTCTCAACCGAGCATCGTCGTCTTCGTCGTCATCGTCCTCATCATCGACATCATATTGTTCTTGCACTTGTGAGATATCTACCTTTCCTTTTTGCCCTGTGAGAACCATTTTTAAATCGAAATAACGATTTCATGATTTTTTTCAATTTCCTGTCATTTCCCGTTTTGAAAGATGCCGTGATTGAACGTTTCTTGTATCCAGCATTATTTTTGATTTCCTCAATTTGTGTCTTCCTAAGCGGTTATATGACCCTCGAAGCTTTTCCGATCTCCCCATCCCGGATATAACAGTCATCCAGCGAATCGGTGGGGCATGAAAGTATAAAGCGAATTTTCCAGGTTAACTTCGGAATGTATAGGTACATATACGCGATGTGGAGAAATTCACCTATCGCAGTCACAACGGGGTGGATATTCTAGAGAGCGGGTAAAGTGAATGCCGGAAGGTATCCATCCGACTTGTGTAATAACAAAAGTAAACAAAAAGGTATAATAATATGTGAAGCTGACTGACTGGCGTTTGGCGAAACAGCGTACTCGGCAGGATGATCTACTTTTAGCTTCGATTTTAGAGTTAGAGCTGCAACTTCGCATATGGTTGCCGGAGATATTAACGCTTCAGGTGAGTAGAAGCTACTTGAATTTAAAATTCGTTGTTTCGGAGGTACCGGGTTGAGAATTTCAACCCGGTACCACGGATATGACGATATTGTCGAGGAACTACACTGACTGAATTGAGATTTTTATAATGAATATTTGTTCAGTTTTTGGTTTGCAAAGGGTTTGTGCTCACATTTCATACTTCACTGATGATTAACCGTTAACACATTAAATTTCAGGTTGTGTCACACTTATCCTTTATAAAATCTTTTTTCAACTAGAATACCAACTATGTCTTTTCCTTCGCTTCGTGCATTAGGAACATCCCGGTTAAGCAGTTTTTGAACTGGTTCAACTGAATTTGCAGGGAAACGTTTATCTTTAATGCAATGAAAGCTCCTCTTCCGAAAATACAAAAATCAAAGACTAGTAAGAGAGGTTCAGTGGCTCTGAACTATAGTTTTATTACAGTCAATCTAGCAATGACTGTATCCACTTATTTCTTAGAAATGAAAACTACGAGTTCTCTATGGGAATTACGATATCACAATTTACATTAAACAATTAAAGAAAACAAAACTCAAATTTACTTTTACAAGATCAGCACTTGTGGTTCCATAGAAGTTCCGATAAACATAACTAATTTTCCAGTTAAGCAGTTCTTCTGAGATTTTTTTATTCAGTTTATTTTGATGTCCAAAAATAAACAAAAATTCTTAGAAAGGTCCATGCTCCAAAAAGCGTAAGCACTTCAGTCTCATCCCGACTTTAACCGTTTGTTGCCCCGAAAAATACAAAATTCAGAAACCGATCTTAGAAGCCCGTATAAAGCTTAAACCTCTCCAAATATCATCAGACTTAAAGGATATGTTGAAATTGACAAAACCTTTAGAATTTACATTATTATATGTTATAGCTACTTGAGGGCTTACGTATTGCAAAATCCTAATATTTACATGCAGATGATTATATTTGAAGCCCAAAAAATTAAGAGCGAATTCGATATCTTACTAGACGAAAAAAAATTACGGAATTCGTGAACAATTGTACATCCACCGTATACCTCCTTGGGATTGAACATATAAAAATTCTGAGAAGTAAAAGAGAATCTGATATTCTCAGACCGAAGAAGTATGTCAAAATTCGTCAAAAAAGAATTAAACTAAGTACTTTTCAACTCCTCGTGGATTGACTTTCGACGAATTTGGAAAACAGTTTTTGAGATGGTTTTATGAAGTGTAGAGAGATATGACAAAATTCGTGATAATCTTTGTGCACGAACTTACGCTACATTTTTCGCCATGCCTGCGTGTTTACCGTGCTCCCGCTCGTCATCCATTCGTCAAACGAAAAACTGGTTTATACACAAAATTTGTAAAGAATTAAGTCCTCTACAACTATGCCATGTAAATATCACATATTTTTAATAAAAATGCTCCAAAAGTTGAAAAAACTTGGACATTCTTCTAATTTTTTACACTTTACGCTTATTATTAGCAATAAGTAATTATTATACAAAAAAGTTGTTCAGACTAAAAAGATAGAGAATTTAATTCTCTATAAATTTAGTTCCCACCATTTTTAGCGAGAAATGCAAAATACGGCTACAAATCGACATAATAGAAATATGAAAATTTCGGGCACACGCTATATCAAATTTTGGTCTAAAACTGTGATTCCCTATTCCACTCCATCTTGTTTTTCACCTTTGTAAGCCAAAGCAAATCTGATTAGATTACGTGTGAAGTAAATATAGATACCATTTTTTAGCATTAAAAATTTCTTTACGTAAGTAAAACAAACCTCTTTTCCCGTAACTTGATTCCGCAATTCAATTTTTTTCTACAGTTCCTCTAGAGAGGTTCTATCAAAAGCAGTTCTCGGAAAATGGGAAGGCAAGATTTTTTTCTTTTCTACCCTCCAGTAGCATACTCACCGCACCGACAAAATTTTTCTACAGAAGGTCTAGGGGACTCCTGTAAAAAATTTATGGTCATATCCGAAATGATTTTAGAGATATAAAAATTTGTGTTTTTCTTAATTATGATTCACAACTTCCATGCTACTCCTCCTCCTCATCCCTCAACAATTTTACATATTAATATGACTTTATGTACAAAAACCAAGACTTATCTGCCTGTCTTAATTGTCTTGTAAGTTAAAGTATGTCACCCTATCCTAACCCCTACTTCAATTTTTTTCTAATTCTCACTTTTAGTGCGCCTGCAACGAATAACCATGTTTTAACCTTAAAAACACTCAATCATGCAAATCTTGTTAGATTTGCTCTATGACATTTATTTCTGTATGTGTACATGGTTCTAAAATCGGTGATGAAGTGTACACGGAATAGCAAGTTTTACTTGCAAGATTATTGTAGAGCTACTTGCAATTTGACAGGTAGTCTAAATATCGCACCAAATTACTCTAGCAAAAATTGTCGCAATTTACTTGCTGGTGTAAACGAGCCTTAAGAATGTTCCGTTTCGAGATGTTGAACATTTCGAACTAATTGTTTTTCCTCCCACTGCCACACCTCTCCTGGTCACATCGACCATTTTCTGCATTGCTCTTTATAATTTCCATGTTTCAACTTCCTAGCCTATGCGAATTCTGAGATATGGAGTATTCTGGGATATGGAAACCGAAAAATTTGGACCCCTTTAAATAGAGTTGTCAAAACTTTTGGCGAAATATTTGACAGTACTCTTTGACTTTCAAATATTTTGACAAAAATTTTGACAATGGTATTTAAATAGTCAAAACTTCCGGTTTCCATATCTCAGAATCTGAACAATATTCGAGTAAAATTTCATTTTAAAACCCTAAATAGGCATTCAAAATTATGAGAAGTTAGGAAGCACTATTTTGTCAGGGCTTTTAGAAAACAAATGAATTTGCTCATAATTTAACAAAGGAAGGTTACAACTACGAACATATGAATATCGATCAAATATGTATGTGAAAGTATTTACAATAATACACTAAACATTAGAAAATAATCAAATTAAAGCATATCGCATTCTCGGGACTAATATCCAATGATGTCTAATTTATTAGCTTTAATTTTACATATTTAATTCAGGGCGAGTTGAAAAAAGATATCAGACCATATGCGTGGTGTAATTTTCCTATATATGTCTGCTATACATTTAACATAAATTCGGAGCCAGAAACTAATGGCATTCATCTATGATAGTCATTAGAATAAAGGAAGTCACATGGCAGTCCGATTAGTAGGGTTGAACCCTCAAAGTTGTTTAATTAAGATGAGTACGAAGGGTATCTATCGTCGCCTTCAGTTCAATTCATCCTCGAAAATTTCTCTACAACGAGTTGGAGGTATTGACGTAATTAGGAAAATTGCTTCTTGACGAAAGCGAAAATCATAGATGTAGCTTCTGTACAGCGCACATGGCTGCCACGAATGGATGTAAAACTTTATTGGCGGCAATTTGTCCAAAAAAGATAAAATTTAAGGTACGGGTTTCCATCCATCGGGGCCGAAGAGCGCATTGTAATATGAGTAAGTAAGGAAGTAGTTTTCAACTTTTATTAGCCGTTTTATTTCTACAAGAAATGTCCTAAGTTGACAGTATACAGCTATTTCCTATAAATTATTTTTATTTCAACAGCCCCCCAGGACAAATCGAAGAAATGCAAATATATTCGTCCATGTAAGGGTTCTTTACACACAAAAAAAATTACGAAAAAAAAAACTGAACGCAATAGTCGTCCCGGGAAAGGGTCAATATTTCGGTGTACCGTGAAAAAAGGGAAACCGTTTCGATGACATCCAGATCAAAATAAAATATTGCCCGATGCCTACAAAAACAAGGGTTGGTGCCAGAAATGAAATGGGTAAAAGCTTTTAGTTTGAAGGCAATTTATCGGGACAGTGACATTCGCAGTCGAAACGCAAAACGATGACCAAGGACGAAGACAAAAAAAAAAAAAAAACTGGACCAAATAAAGTCCTTGCCGGGGAAAAAAAAATTCACCCCGAAAGTACGAATCCCTTCGAATGGTACCAATTTTTGTGGCCTTCAGAGTATGATTTAGCAGATCGGAAACGATAAATAAAGATGTGAGTATTTCGGGAAGTTAGTGATTTGTTCGCTCCTCGGGATAACTTGATTTATGTTATAGGATTTTTCGATCTATGCTCCATCTCCCGGTATGTAGATGTTTTGATATCGGTTACAAGTCCCTTTCTATCAGCTATAAATAGCTGCACAGTTTAACTTGGTGATTGACTAAGCTATGGAAATTAAGCAATTTTTTAAAAGCTTTAAGTAAATGCAGAAGAAATCGTTATGAAAACCGTTTTAAGAATGCTAATTTTAAAGAAGGAAATGACAGGAAAAATTATAATTTTCAAAACCACAAATAGCTTATATTAAACACTTGAAACTTGGATATGTCATTAATAAATTGCGGAAATTAATTTGTACAAATCAAGAAAGTTACAGAAATTTCAGAACTCTTTTAACAAAAGAAGTTGATTGACATTAAAAAATTGGCCAACGTTCATGCTGAGATGGAGTGTAGGTTACTATGCAACTTCCAAGCTAAAGAATAATCAGGGGGCTTTTAAAACTGCATAGTGTCAGTTTGATAAAAACATACATCGCTTCTCAGTTAGAAAGTTGTGCCCAGATTGCTGGCAGATTTATTTTTTTCTTTGATTACCCAAGTAACGCATCTACATATATGTTCTAAGTTTGAACTTTCTAGCATTAGCCGTTTCTGTTATACGAAAAACCACCCGTCACTCCTGTAACTTACTGCTCCTATTAAACATTTTATTTGTTTAGGGTGTCTCTATAGTGGTTGTATATAGTCGTAAAAATCAAATTTTTTTCTACCTCTATTAAAGGTCTACTTACTTCAACTCCTGTACAATTTACAAGATAAAAAAAAAGAGAAAAAAAGTTCCTTTGTCCGCCGTATATGTCGTACGGCGAATGAAATGCATTTTAAGTATCGTTGCTCACTATTCAAAGTTTCAACTTCCAAGCAAAAGCTATTCTCGAGATATAGAGACAAAAAAAAGCCGGATCACCTACACCCTAACAGCTCAAGGGGTTCCTGCAGTCTACCTATCAAAGTTAAGCCTAACATTTGAACGATTTTATAAGATACAAGCCTTAAAACTCGTTTTTCGTAAGGAATAGCTATACGGCGGACAGACGGACTTATCTCTTCTGCTTTTTTGAAACTCCGACAAATTAGGATAGCAATTTTTTTTATAATTTTAGGATGATTACAAATCTGTGTGACTGTTTGGTACTGTATAATTAAAACTTCGAAATCTGAGCAAATAAACAAATGCTCAATTTAGTAAATGTTACACTTTGACGAATTTCGTTTCTTCTTTTTGATCTGTCAATGCATCGAATTAATTTGACTTCTCCGGCCTCTTTATATAATCGCATAAAAATGATTTTTTTCAAAATTTTTGAACTTCAACTTTTAACGGGATGTAAAAAAGTTGTGTATGTTTTCACGAACTTCGACATTTTTCTGAGGTATAATGAGGTATAATGAGGTATTGAGCTCGTTTTAACTTCTAAAGGGCTTAGATATATTTGCCGAAAAAACAGTTTTTTCGTTATCCAATTTTCATCCTCCAAATCTGTGTAAAGAGGTTGTGATTAGATGTAGTGAGATATTGAGCTCACTTTGACTTCTAAAGGGCTTAGATATAATGGCAAGAATAGTTTTTCGATTTTAACCCTCAAAAGCTATTAAATATATATATTTTAGTTATAATAAGATATAGACTTTGCGTGGGCTTTAATGTGCTTCATATAAAAACATATATCATAATTTTTCGATATTCAGCTCTGGGTGTGAGATTATTGCATACGTTTTAACGAATTCCGACCTATCTATATAATCACCTAAAAATCGGTTGTAGAATTTCATTAGTATTTCTGATAGTTTTTACAGGCTATAGAGAATTCATGACTAATCTGCCAAAATCTGTCAAAATCTTTAAACATTTAAAGTAACCTAAATTACGAGCAAAACAGCAGCTAAACTTTAACTTTACATGGAAAATTGTCCAAGAAACCTCCCACTACTGTATGTACTTCTTAATATTCCACTCGCAAAAGGGTCATACTCATGTAACTTGTAAAATACCTAAACTTGTGCACTATCTTCAATCTTGAAACATCTTCACCCAATTGAATTTCTAATTAGGAAAATTTGACAAAGCTTCGGTACAGTCAACTAGGGAAAATAGTTTGTTGCTGCAACATGGACCCAAGTGAAACTGCCGAAGAATGGGTGGTGACCATTTGTGGGCGTTTCGGTATGAATTTAAATGGATAGTGTCCCCCGAAAAAAAAACAAACTCGAAGGTAGTTATTTGTTATGAATACAAATTAATTGCTTGCATAACATCCATGACCTAATGTGCAGGTTCAAAGCGAATATTTTGCATGCCAAGCCATGAGACAATATTTCAAGAGACGTTCAGCTTCGTCGTTGTTAACTTACATCAAGCGGATGCAGAAAAAGCAACGATATTTGAATCGGTGGTTGGTATACGGTCGGTGAAGCTCTTTGCTGATATTTACCTTTGTGGACATTATCTCTGATGGTTTTTCTGAAGTTGAGCTTTTTATGACTGAGAGTGCCGTTGTCTTGTCCTTTTTTTTATCATACCTAAATAAAGGGAATTGTTTGTCTGAATTCAACAGCAGAATACGTTGAAAATTGCCTTTCAGTTAAAGAAATGAATGGCTACCGAACTTAACACCGAAAATTTTTGTGTCTGGTTTAATTATTACTTTCATCGTTGTTATGGTTGACACTACAGGAGTTGTTTGTTGGCTGTTTTGTTCAATTCCAACTAATTTAGAAGTTAAAAATTATATTATTTATTCCGACTTTTAATTCGTAATCGTTCTGCAGTTGGAGTCATCCGCTTCTGATTTTATATCCTTGCTTACCCTGCAAAATTCTAAAAACAAGTGGACTTAAAAACCTTTAGCTATTTACATAGAAAATTACAATAGGGACATAACAGTTTTGTATTCAAATAAAACACAGAATAAATGAGATAGTTCCCTAAAGTTGCTGGTTCGTAAACTTCAGTATGATGAAAATGTAAGCCTTGACTGGGATTTGGACATTGACAGTTCACCAAAATACAATAGTTTAAGGGTGTTTTTCATTATTAAAATAGAAAATTATATATACCCATTAAACTGTAGGTGGTTTGGAAGATATTTTAATCTATATGTCTTTACCACACCCCTACTACCTACTTGGTTCAAAAACTTTAGCCTTTTCCTAATCTCCTATTATCTCTTAAGGGGGCAGTCATTCCAAAATATAAAATTAATTTTACTATACGTCGAAGCAAATTCTGCATAACTTTAAACCTCCCATGTTCGAAAATTTGTTTTCATGAGTGAACTTACTATGGAATAAAATGAACACTCATAGATGCAACTTTAAAATTGCTTCCATGTGTCTTCTTCTTGATTTCTTTTCGCTTGCGTTTTTCGTGGTGCTATCAATTCGGCTGTGTGAGATATTCGCGAATAGTTTCATGCAAATATTTATTTAGACTGTGCCAAGGAAATAGCTCGAAACATATTTTTTTTAACGATGTTTCTGCGCGATTTAGAAAAAAAACCTTTTAGATATTATCAGCAAAATTTAAAACAAGCAATGTTTCCCATGCTTCCATGGACGCCACGCCATATGTAATTCGGCTATACTCCGGGACGCGATTAAAGTCGATTATATAGAAAGCAATTTAATATCTCATCAGAAACTAGATATTTTTAAAAAAATTTTAAAACGTAAGCAACCTCTTCACACCGCTTTGGGTTGAATTCCGAAAAATAATGTTATTGTTTTGTAGGCTATTATATAAAAAGTATGCGGAAATGAAAATCAATCCGATATCCCACTAAACCTAAGAAATATGTAAATGTATGTGAACTGTGAAAGTATCCAATCCTCTTACAGGCGTTGAGTAGCTAAAATCTTGAAATCCACTTATTGGCGATTATATAGGAAGCCGTAAGAAGTAAAAATTAATTCGATTTATCATCAGATCTAAGAAATAATAAGGAATTTGTGATCACATATGCAAAGCCCTTATATGTATAAATAATAAATAAAACTCGAGGTAGTAAAAACTAATTCAAAGTTTTATCACTCCTAAGAAATATGACGGAATTCGTGAAAACGTGGTCAACCCATTTCAACTCTCTCAGGGGTTGAAACAGGAAAAAAACTTGAAACCTGATTTTATGCGATTATAAAATAATCACATGAAAAGTTATTCGTAATCTAATTAGGTCTGATATGGTCATCGAGAGCCGAATTTAAAAAAAATCCTGAAAACACTTTCCAAGCAATTACGAGTATGTCATTAAAATTTAACACTTTCTGTTGCATTGCATCCGCTTTTCCATTTCGCTCAAAAAATCCTGCCTGAAAAGCCAAGTGAATTTCGTCTCGTTGAATCTCTAAACGTTTTCAAACTGAAAATTTTCTATTTAAACTAGTGGAAAATTCCAAGTGGCCAGTCACGGACATCGTTTTTCAAAGGCTAGGCATATTTTATAATATCACAATGCGACATTCCATGTGAAAGGGACGCTATATCGCCACTATGGATGGCACATTTATAACGTATATTTTTCAAAAATAAAATAATTTCATTTTTCTCCCTTTTTTCGAAGGCTATGCATGGCGATAACTAGTTAGGATCCGAAGCACAGAGACATCAAATTTCACTGGCACACATCCAATGCCTTATCCAAACTTAAAATTCCAGGCGACTAGTTCTATATATTTCCGTGGTCATGATTTATGTCCCATTCGTATTATTTATCCTGGAGAGAATTTATAAAAAAAGGGAAAATGGAGAAAAAAGTTATTGCATTTCCGCGGTATTAAAACGAACATACAACAAAAACAAAGGGAGACATAAAAATCGTTTGTTTTTTTTAGATTTATGTAGTTTGTATTACTGAAGGGAACACACGTACAGTAGGTTGGTATCAAACTGTTGACATTATTTGAAAATTCACAACAAGCTTTGATAGTTTAAAGAACACTGATTTTTATTTTAGGTTGGTAAATTCTATGAGACAAACAGAATCAAGTGACAACGTCTATTTGAATAATATTCTTTGAACTTTATTTAGAGTCTGACATTTCTCAATTTGGTTTGTTTAATATTTGTTCTTTAAAGGTATGTATATACCAGGTATCCACCAGTAGGGCAGCAGGGCAAAAATTGTTTACAATGAGATTTCCTCATATTATTTGACGGATAAGTAAAAACGTGACTGAATAGGGAATATACCACGGAATCAATTTAATTAAATATTCCATCTTCGAAAAGTGATAAATCTGTTAAACCTAAATTGGACCAGATTCTAAGATCGTTAGAAGAACATCAAATGGCTAAAAACTATTTAAACAAATGTTAAACATGAATTTGGCAAAGATCAAAATTTAAGATTATGGGCTCTCTTATTGTGTAAGGGATCTTCAATTAATAAATAAATAAATAAATAAGAAATAAAAAAATGTTTAGTGAAAATGAGAAGCATAGTTCATTGTCATAATTCATTAGTTTCGTCATATCTTTTAAGTGTTGACAAACATCGAATAAGTTATTCTTCCTTGGAATTGCATTATATTTGTCTAAAAAGAAGTTTTTTCAGGGTTTTGGGTGTTCAACCCACAGGTGGGTGTAAAAGGGTTGCATAACTGTTCACAAATTTTCTACTTAATTCTTAGGTCTGGTGAAATATCGAATTGATTTTTACTTCCTTAGTGCCGATTTCACTGTCAAACTTCAAAATAAAAATGTTCCTTTAAACTTAGGATCAAACGAATAATGCGTTTTACAGAGGTTATCAAACTCAAGTTTAATCCAAAACTAGGATCCTTAATTAGTTATGAAAGTAAATAAAATTAGCTTGCTTTCTTAATTTTCCAATTTTAATTTTTACAACGAAATTAAATGACCGTTCACATTGATTGAGAGCTTCAGATTAGTTATTGTTATGCTGTGCTCAGACAATGCGTTGCAAACGCATTTAAAGCCGCGGTCCAAATTACGCTTTCTGCGCTTTTAGCGCGTTTACACTCGGTCCGAATTCACAACGCATACAGTTTGCATGGAGGGGAAATTTTCTGGCGCTTACACTACTCACAGTTTCGAGCATATGCACTGTGTGTACGTCTTTGCAATCTGTCACATTGACGGTTAAAAAATTAATAATAAAAAAAAATTATTCCTTTCATTATCTTCATCATCATCACTTGAAGAAGATGAAGATGAGGGGCCAGATATCATCTCCAGATCGCTATCACTGTCACGCATTTGCATTACTGTTTCTACTAAAATCACTTTTTCAAAAATAATTTTCAAATAACTGACACAACTGACATTTAACATAACAAACTGGCATTTGTGTGCATACGATGAAAAGGGAATTTATTAGCTAATGCAGTCGTTGCACAAGCACAAAATTGAGTTTCTACAGCATTTCAAAGTATCTTCCAAAGTTTACTTCGATTTCCGCAAAGGTCGCAGTATATGTTTTCGGTAAAATGCGTCCTAGCTATATGTTTTCGTAATCGCCTTCGGGAAGTGTTTTCAGCGCATTTAACTCGATTTAAACGCGTCGTAGTCTGAACATAGTATTAGGGTGTTTATTTATAGCGAAATCGGGTCAAGCTTAAAGTGCCGATTATTCTTAAGCTTAAATTTAACCGAACTATGAACTATGGGCAACCCTAAGCTGGTAAGCGGGTTTCATAATTTTGTGAGCTTTTGACACACATCTTAAGGGGGGATTTGCTTTTAACTCAATTTTCAGTGAACCCTATGAAATTCAATGTAAATTCTATAGCACTCGTTCCAAACATTAATAAATAATCAACTCAACAAAGTAAGCCAATAAATTGAAATCTTGTGGCATTTTGCACCAAAACAGTTTTTCACAACAGCCAACTATCCGAACTCACAACAACAACGACTGCCAAAGGAAAATTGAAAGTCAACAAAACCGAGCGTTTTCACAATATCGGCACATAATCACGCGATTTTAGAGTGCAAGTCTAAAAGATTTTCTTCACAACCCCCACACATCGTATCAACATTATTTTCCAAAAGGGCACAACAAATCTGCTAAAATGCTATCTATGCTTGTGCAAAGTTCTGTGCGCCACAACAATTTCGAGTCTACTCTTTCATGTGGTACCATGCAATTTTCACCATACAAAATTTTAATATAAATCTAAAGAAAAAATCACGCTAAAAGGAGAATAGCGTATTTGATGAAACCGAGCTTCATACGAGTAACGTACGTGTATACGACAACGGATAAAAAGGAAACAAACCGTAATAGCATAGTATTAGCTTTGAACAATGCATTGATTATGTGTGGCAAATGCTATCTAAGTTCTTGTTTCTTTTCTATGTCGGAGCAGTTCTGGCATAACTTAAGGAAATTTTATACATTAGAGCGAGCCTGGGCTATCGCCTAGTTCTTACGTGTTCCGCCAGTCAGGATAATAGTAAAATCGATTCACATGAAATATGCATAAGACGGGCATTTTAATATTCTACATAATAGAGAAGGTACTCTTATGTTTATAGATGCAGACTTCCTGCGTGATTCTCTTAGGATTGGGACAGCTCAGGTACTACAGGAACCGATGTTACAAGCGCAGTATTTTGATCACGACCTACATACAGGTGTGATTCGACCTCTAGCTTACCAAGGTCTCGTTTTAAGGTCTTATGGTAAATTCAATATTTCCATAATTCCATTGTTGTTTTAATGTCATAGTTTTAAAAACACCATTAAAAAGCGAACCGAGGTAGTAGTTCCTCGAATAAATTACAACCACTGAATTCCTGCTTTGGTGTGTAAAACAGCAGAGTATACTGTTAGCTGTGGAAATCAAATCCATTCACAAAATTTTCTTTATTGTTCTTAATAAAAATAATTTTGATCAAATAAAATTTCAAAAAAATTCCTCAAATCTTAAAGTTTTCGGACTAACTCCTGAAAAATTCAAAAGCAAAATGCTAGAGTCAAAAATTTATATTTCCTTCAAAAGTTATCGGTCAAAAGTTATCGGTCAGTATTCGGTGCTCGTGAACACGTGTAGTAACGACTTATTTATGGGATCTATTATACTTGAAGAATGGAGGAGTTGCACTATTTTAAAGATTATTGTATTGGAGGCAACCGAAGGTGTGAAACGAAGTTAGCCTTACGTATTCCACTTTACAAGTTGTGAAAAAATTTTAACTTTCTAGGTCTATGCATTCTTTCATAGACGGGGAGACGAACAGAGAAACAGATGGACGGATAGACAAAGAGACTGACAAATGAAGAGATGGATGGACAGACGGACAGACGAAGAGACAGACGGACTGATGGACGGACAGATGAAGAGACTGACGGACAGACAGACAAATGGACAGACGGACGGAAGTATTGAAGGATGGTGGGACGAACGTCAATCGGACAGACTAGCAGAGTGACAGACAATCAGAGGTACAAACAGTCGAACGGAAAGACGGAAAGACCGAGATATGGAGACATGGACGAAAGCAGTTGGACCGATGGACATACGAACAGTTGGACGGACGGACGTACTGCAAACGAACTTGCAGCTTCTAGCCACAGCTGAACCAAAAATAATATACAGGGTTTTTTATCCGAGGCTCGGTTCCATGCATTAAATTTTTTTTAGCTGGCTTTAACTTATAAAACTCTATCATTTCATCTAGAGTACTAAAAGTGTAGCATACAGCTTTTTAGGCATATCAAATAAAAGACCCGAAAAAAAATCAATTTCAGGGATTATTTTGAATATAAAAAAAATATATATGGAAAAAACTATTTTCCGGATTTTATAGAGATAAAAGTGAAGAATAATTGTGAATTTTTTCATAAAAAATGACGTAAAGACGCGATCGGAGTGAGTTGATGCACGCGGTACCTTCTGCAGCCTTGCCATGTGATCTGAAACCAAAAATCCAAAAATTTTATGAAACTAGATCAATTTTTCGGAGCCCCAACGTTTTCCGATTTTGAAAAAGCGCCCTGAAACAAATATGGCAGCTATTTGAAAAAAAACACGGTTTTCAATCTTTTTTTTGGCTAAATTCGACGTTGGGGCTCCCCAAATTTGGTTCACTTTCTTTCAAACTTTTACTCAATAAAAGCGGTTCATGTTGAACTGTATAACGTTCCGACTTCGGTTTCGAGGGAAACGCGTTTAAAGTTTGACGTTACAAAGAAATCGTATTGAATATCGGCCGACCGTTCCACAATTGGTCTGTCACTCGTAAAATACATTTTATATCAAAATATTCTTTTGTCCACGTATTCTCAATATGTTAAGTATAAAAAAAAAATTTTCTTCGAGAACTGCTTTTAGGTTAAAGTTTTAAAATCGGTACAAAATTAGTACATATCTTCCAGGCTCACTCAAACGAGTGTGGCCGAGCGTAGTGATTTCGTATGAAAATAAAAATGTTCTTCATAAGTGTAGGTTTCAAGTTGTTTTTCAATACTTTTAGCTTAAATACAAAAAAATAAAAATTTCATAGAACTTCAGTAAAAGTATACTTTTTCTTTGGAAATTGTTGAAAAAATTCGCTGAACCGATTCAAAACAGCAGAAAATTCTTTCGGATAGAAACAATTTTCAACAATCAT
This sequence comes from Beris chalybata, assembly GCA_949128065.1. Lineage (NCBI taxonomy): Eukaryota > Metazoa > Arthropoda > Insecta > Diptera > Stratiomyidae > Beris > Beris chalybata. Next base: position 97,079,521 of record OX421896.1, read on the forward strand.
GTAGGTTTCCGATTTAATTGCTTCTGTCTATCAGGATTACGAAAAGCAAAGTATCTTTTCTCTAGAACCAAGAGCAAGTGCTTATCCTCAATCCAAATCCTGCATTAAAGCAGCATACCGCATCCTGCTAAATTCTGCCCCATATTATCCGCATAAAGCCAAGTTGGGTTCTTCCTTTTTGTTTCTTGTTTACCAGCAAAAATTTGACTTTTAATTTCATGGTTGTGAACCTTAACCTCATAAATCCATTGGCATAACTTCGCACAGAAAGACACACTCCCCCACAAATACGTTCGTCTGACGACGAAAGAACGCAACGACTCAAATAAAGTCCAAGTGGACTTCTTCCGAAAAACGTCAACTAGTTTTCCGCATGAAAGCCATATGGGGAAAATTTATTACAACAGGAAAAAAAAAAGGATTCGTCGAAGAAACGAGAATACGAACAATTCCAATAAAAGGACCAAGACCTCAAGCCGAAGAATTTAGAAGATATCACATCCATGTTCTGTCGTTTTTCCATTTCTTCCGTAGCTCGAAAAAAAAAATCCTTTTGATTAAATAATGGCATCTACCAGAATAAGTCTCATAGAATTTAGCCCTCGAGTACCGAACGCTGAATGGTCCAGTCCGGGGCCAAAAAAGGGGCTGACTTCTTGCGAGAATTGGGCGATCTAAAGAAGAAAAGAAATTGCTAAGCAGATTCACAGGAGCAAAATTTTCCCCGGGCTTGTCTATTGTGGACATATTATAGCCGGAACTACTATAAGTCCTGGCATACAATGCACAATATGTAGAAAGGATAAGGCGGGATGTGATAGATGTAGATGGTAATCTGTTTAAGTGTTAGATGTCTAGGGCGTCTATTGTGCCCCTAACGAATGCTCATAGTTTGAAGTTGAATGTTGGATGGATGACTGGGTTCGGGGCTGGGATATTGCCACAACACAAAAATTAGTTCCGGTCAAGAGCACATTGATGTGTGGAAAACTTTGTATCATCGCCATTTTGCATATATTTGCATACATTGTTAACTATATTTACGATTGTGTGTGCATTGTTCGCTTTAAGGGATCTGATTTTTCCCGATTTTCGCTTTTTATCCATCCCGTAAGCCATAAATTATTTATAGGGACTTAAAAACTCTTCAACTATGTATAGAAAGCCTTGCCGACAGTCAAGTCGGAGAAAACTCAAATGTGTGGGATAATGTGGTAGTACACCCTTTTAAAAGATTAACTGTTAGAGATTTATAGATACTGGAGGTAAGTAACTTCGGAAATAGTATTTATGCATATTTTATGTTCAATTTACTGAAAATTCTCTTATTTGGAACGAGATCGAGCAAAACATGGACTTTTCTTTAATAGGAAAGAAGAAAATGTTTCAGGTAATTTGCTATTAAATTTTGTGTAGAGATAAGTTTCATTTATGTTGACCACTGCTGTAGATAAGAAGTAATTACAAAGCTGAATAGCTTTTCTAATTAAGTAAGCTTTGAATGATTAACCTTTTACGTGGTAGCTCCCGTTTAACTATAATTTCTCATTCAACGTCTTTGCAAACGAGACACCTTTATATTTTAATGTTTCACATAGTTAAGATGTGAAGATACCTCACCTTACCTTTCCTTACCTTTGTAATGAGTTTTTTTTTTTTGTGTCCAGATCGGAGAGACTACAGCTTAGTTTCATTCTTTCAGATCGGAGACGTAAGATGAGAAAGAAAGAGTTAGTGATGATCTTCTTAAGACCCAAACAGAACACGGACTTCGACTTCGACCGCGCAGTCCCTGTCTTTTAGAACACACAGGATTATATGGTGAATCTCACAACACCGACTTCGCCTGCGACTTCGATAAAGTAGGCAAATGGATTGCGACCACCGCAACGTAGGTAAAATCGAAGTCGAAGTCGAAGTCCGTATTCTGTTTAGTTCTTAAGGCAGTGACGACGGAGGAGCAGTCGAAGTCTAGCGGCGCACGGAAACATTCCGATCGTTGTAGTATTGTGGCATTTTAAATTTAAATTTATAGTTATCCTGAAATCAATTTGTACAGCGTATGATTCATAGATACCAAGAAAGTAAAAAATATTTTCAAACATCAAAACATTTTTCTGTACTCCTCCTACTCCTTTAAAATAAAATGTATTTACCTTTTCACATCCACGTTATTATTTTATAAACTCCTAAAACTTGGGTTTCAACCCCAAGAGGATATTAAAGAGTTGCATACGTTTTCACGAATTTTGTCATATCTTTTAAGAGTGACAAGACATCGAATTGGTTTTCCTGCAATCAGCTTGCTTTATATTTATCTAAAACCCATGTTCACAATTTTTGGGTATTGGGTATTGTGATTTACCTGAAGCGAATAGAGACGTGATTTAAAAAAATTCGCTTTCATAACATTTTATTTATTATATTTTTTTCGTACTCAATTATGTATGATATTTGTTACATACTGAATTTTAACTTGAAAGGAATTCAGTTCACACCGTCTAACCTATCCTGCAAAACATCAGCACCAGCTACCTACTAATTGATGTTTCAGAATTTTCCACACTTTTCACTTGTAAAATAATATCCTTTCGTCATTGTTGCAATCACTCCTGAAATTTTCCTGAACTTTAATTAAAGGTTTTCCTTCATCAGAACTGGGTGTCAACTTACAAAGCAAATTTCTCTTCTCCCTTTTGATTTTCTTTATTTTTCCTTATTTTTGAATTTGAATTCCTTTGATGACCGGTAGATGAAAGAAAATTATGTAAATTGGGGGGGTTTTACTAAACTTTTAACATGGATCGCACTTGTCTAGGGGATTTATGAAGTGGATGAATAGTCTAGCAATCCAAAGTAAATTGGAATACCGAATCGGACAGTAAAATGAGTTCTGGTCAGTAATTACAATGTTCTTTTGAAGAACACGATTCGTTAAAAAAAATTAACTCTCATTTTTTAATTGAATCGGTTAAAAATCAGAATTAACTCCCTTAAATTATGAACTACATTAACATGTCTTTAGAGTACGGTAAAATGTTTGTTGAATATAGTCACAATAAAAAATAATATTGAGGCCTTTACTAAAGTAATTGATACGCGAATCAAAGTCATTCCAGCTAAAAAAAAACTGCAATTTTTATTTCATTTTACAGCACAGTACTCAATACCACCTGATTTTGAAGATTACGTAGGAAAGAATTCAAAATGCTTCAAACAAATTTTAAAACTTTGCTTACTCTAAGTTCACTTTATTATTTTGGAACAATAAAATGAATTACTACCTACTCCAAAATTTGTATTTTTTGGCTTTAGAACTACATAGTAGATTCAAAACGATAGCAAGCTATTTAGTAGATCAAATGTGGAGAACTTTTACTGGAAATACCTTCAATTGATGGATCAAAAGTGGTTTTGGAACAAATGTAAGCTATTTTGTCATCGGGTTGTATTGACTTATTATCATGTATTAATTGGTTGGCAACCACGGAATATTTTTTATGAAATTATGTACAAAGTAGTGGTTCTGAAGAAATTGGGAGCGATACCACGTATGGCTGAGTGTCTTAACAGGTTTTAAGTCATTATTCAGTGCTTCTCAAACTATCATCAAGGGACCACATACGCGATCGTTTTTCACGTATTTATCTTACACACGCTAGACATGTGCAGAGCCCAGTCATCACATTGGAAATAAATAGCTACAAAGCAAGAATAAGAATTCGATCCGATAAAGCAAAACAACACCTTACTTCTAATCCTAATCTCAATTTGATCAAAGCCACTTTACTTTCACAAAAGGAAAAAAAAAATACACACCAGGACTTTCTTATCACTACGAAGAGCAGTTTGATATCCAAGGGACTTGTGACTGACTGCCCGAAACTACAGAAAGAACAACAAACAAGTTTTTTTTCCCGGGCTCTAGCCTACCACCCCAAAGGCTGTTATCACTCTGACGTCCACCTCTTGCTCTTTGAGTTCCGTAGTAGCCGTAGAAGAATTATAAACCAGAACCACCCTCCTGTCTTATCCTCTACACAAATTCGAAATATTCTTTCGGTCTAGTAGCTACTCTAGAGCTAGAAGCGTGCCATTAGAGGATATCGTGCCAACTATGTCCTTTCGTACTGAACACAGTCGGTTCCAGGTTTTTAGTAGAGAGGTGACATGACTGCGTCTATATCTCCCCAAGGATCGTAACGAAAAACTTTTCTGTGACAAAGTAACGTCACCTGGGCATATTTTATTTATTGCGACTGGGGGCTGATATAAATGTCGCTCAGTTGCTACTAATATCATTCGAGCGAGTGAAACGAAACCAAGCAAAACAAGAATGGATAGAAAAGCAATTTTTAACATTAGCATTAATTAATTTGTTGACGCAATCCTGTCGTTAAGTGTTTATTCAATTAGCACAGATAATAAAGCGACTGGGGAGAAATGTGAAAGGAAGTCACGGGGAAAAAAAGAAAAATTTAGGTTTGCTTTTGGAGATGATTTAATTAGATGTTTATTCGTTGATTTAGTTTGAGGGGGTGTTTATTTTCAGTTGGCTAATAGATTCAGTTTCGTTGAAGTGGTAATGGAATAAGAAAACGCAAGAGATACAACATTAGAATCAATTCATCAAATAAATTATTAGTTGGTACATAATCGTTAGTATTGGTGTCAGGTAGCAAGAATTCTGAATACAAATTAGTTGTCTTGCTACATCGCAGGATTTTGAGAAATACTGAAATTTGTGCACTATCGAAATTCACTAGATTAGGTATTTGACCAATTTTAAAAATTCTTCAATGCATGTTCACAGCAACACAATATTCACTGTCACATATTTCAAATGAATTTTTCAAAATACTAAATAATTTTTTAAATGATTAAATGTTTGTTGTTTTCTGGCGTCACTGGAGTAAAAACCCAACATGATATCCCCGACTCTTGATTAATCGCTGTCCTTGAACATGACAATTGGACAACCTTCACTGGTTACGCCAATTTTATAAGATTATGTTGGACTAACTCCGAAGGAGTTGTTTAGTCATAGGATGGCATAGACTCTTCAGAGGGTGTATCATGTCTACTATCCGAAACACCGTGACAACTGGTGGTATTTCTTAGGAACATTCTATATGGACGATATTAAAACAAATTTCATTATCACGAATTATATTTAAATTGAAGTTTCTTGCCATCGCATCCTTATACTAAAGGCACCCAATATTTCAACCAATTTGGTGGAACTTTTGGTTGTTGGCTAGGATAAATGAAGCTAAACTAAAATTTCAAACGTTGACATCATGTCATCATCCATAATATCATATATATACAAAATTTAAAGTTTCAACTTTCTAGTATAAGTAACTGTTGTAATACAAGAATAAAAATTTTAGAATTTGAAGAAAACTGACTAGAGCTGAGGCATTTCGTGATCATAAAAGAATATTAATTGTACGGGACATTGAGAGACTCGTCAAATTTGATGGGGAGAGAATGGTTTTATGCAGACCTAAGAATAGGACATTGCCAGACATAAGACGTTGCACTATAAGTACAAAACAATCGTTAAATCAATTTATCAATATTTAAACTGAATTCGTAAGTTTCGTTTCACGTCGTGCATTTCAAAGAAGTTACCAATACCGTCCGATTCTCGTCCATAAAAATCGTTTTACATTAAGAATACCTTTCAAGAGCTAGGGTATTCTATTCGAATCGGTTACCACGTATATAGTTCGAGTGGCACAGCACACTACTTGTTAAAGTTATGTGCTCAAAACAAATCTATAAACATGTCGTCTTCTACAAACAACCATAAATTATTACGAAAGCACATTCGAGTCGTTTGTATAATGGAGTGTAGTACCACCGACGCTACTGTTCCCTTACTATCCCGGAGAAGCACCTTCGAATAGAACGAATACAATTTTATTGGCGAGTTCTTGAAGAGCGGTTGCAAGATATATGTGGCGCAAACGTGAATCCATCCGACACCATTCATTTTGGGTGAGTTTAGATTTTTATTTGAGTCAGAGAAATTGATGAACATTCAAGATCTTTTTTACGATTTTTTCCTTCGATTCGATTTTTATGCTGAATCGAAAAGGAAATTAAACGTGTTTTCGTATAATTTTAACATACAATAGTCTTTTTGCATTGCTAGAACGAAGAACAATAAGGCATTGATTCTCTTCTTGGTATTACACACTACGGAGTGTATATTTTGAGGAAAATCTACAACAAGTACGAGTATACGAATTTTTTTTTTTTATTATAATATTATAAAATTGTCCGTACAAAGTTCATAAATGTCACTACCAAGTTCTAAATTTCTTACATTTGTTTTGTTACTCACAGTAGCTGGAGGGGTAAATCAAAGTAAAATAAGATGGTACGCTTTAAGCCAGTCAGCAAAATTTGAGTTAGCTGCATTCAAAAAAGCGAAACTAGTTTAAGTGCCCTTCGTTCGGCGCCATTTCTATAATGTTTCCTCCTATATCAGAATTAAGATAAAATCCTAAACGGAGCTATTACTTACCAGTTAAAGTAAAACTGGCTGCAATGTATTTATAATGAAGCTAAATCTATCGCGCCACCTTAGTCACTTACTAGTCAGTTTAATTCCATCCTATCCTTCAGGCAATCGATTTTAATCCTCAAACACGAGATCATGGCTTGATGGTACCTCACGCCATTGCTTTAAACTTAACTTATCTTTTATAAATATCTGCAGTAACAGACCTCATGCTTATATTGATGGCCAGAACATTCAGATATCTTGTGACATTTTCCGTATTTAAAAATTGGGGTTTTACACTAATTCCCAAGAACCGCCTATATTAAAGACTGTGTCATATGACTACCGCTGCCCCGATACCTTAATCATTTTTAACATACAAATTTACTTGTATACTTTAATTTTTATAAATAAATAAAAGTAAATATATTGAGAGACGATATCTACTATTCGGCTCAAGGAAGATGATCCGGTAATATATGATTTTTATTCCAACCAACCTTAACCACAAAATTCAGGATTATCCCTTACATTACATCTCGATCCAGCATTATCTTGATCCAACTATATCTTCCTCCAGCTAAATTGATGAATTTAAAAGTTAAATTACATAATCGAGAGACACAGCCCCACGTTGGGCGCTGTGTTTGTTAGAAATATTCGAACTGTAGGAAAATTTTGTTATGAAAGCCTGTGTTAATGAAAAATGCAATTAGTCATAAATCCAAAGCAGCTTTGTATAAGAATTATAAATTGTTAGTTTGTGCCCTATGTTGGGCGCTTTCTGCTTTTGATTTAATGAATTTTCCTCTGGTATCGAAACGAAGTGTAAAAACTGAAAAGGACACGCGAAATCGATACCTCTTCTGACGGATTTGATTATTTTGTTAAGACGCATAGTCAAGTTATACTAAAAATCACTAAGACTAGTTATCTACTCCATCGCAAAATTTTGAGTATTTGACCCACATTGGGCACTATATTAAGTTCTTCATTGCTAAAATGCTTCTACTTTACTTTGATGTTTTTTTAATAATAAGGTATTGTGATCAACCTGAAATTTCAAAAACTTTGCTACACTGATTTTTTTATTTTCACGTCTTAGGACTAATAGTCCCCAAAGAAGGGAAAAAAAATATCCGTCTGTCCGCCGTAGCTGCCATACGCCGTTCGCGTACCCAAAACGGTTTGAAGGCGCGTAACGATATTAATCTGAAATTTTTATTGTAGGTAGAATAGGTGAACCCCAACGAGTGGTATATTTTGGAGAAGTGGGGGAGTGAGAGAGAAGACGGGGGGGAGTGTTTAAGATGAAAAACTTTGGTATCTAGATCTCAGGAACGGCTTATGCTAGAAGGCTGAAAGTTGGAACTTATATACATAGTACAATAGTAGTGGACTCATGTGCAAAAAAATTGCTGATAGTGGTTGACGGGTGTGCGAATGGGAGGACGACAATGCGTCCAAAACACTTGACAGCTGGTTTAAAAATATTCTAACATCCATATCTCCTGAGCAATTAATGCCAGACGGCTGAAAGCTTGTAGTTCTCTTAAGAGATACTAGGAAATTAAAAAAGTGTAAACAATGTTAAGGGAAAAACTTTGAATTACGACATTTTCTGAACTAATTATGCCAGGAAGATTAAATGTAGTTCCTGTATTTAGAATTACGACGTGAAGCGTAGAAGTAAGAGACATAAATTTAAAAAAAAAAAAATTTGTTATATCTGAAGAATCGTATCAGATATGATATGCTAGTTAGGATCGATAGACCTCTTGCGGAGGTAAAATTTTGGGAGTATAGGTGCAGGGGGTGATGGTAGAAGAGGACAGGAATGAATGGAAGCTACAAATTTGAAACTGTATATAGCTACTTTAGAGATATGTATCCCTGAAAAATTAAATTTTGATAGGGTAGCAAGGTACGGTAGTAGGTGTTGGTTTCCATATCTCAGGAACGGCTTTTTCTAAAAAGTGGAAACTTATTACCTATATGTTATTTAGATAGATATGCTACTACAGTAATTAAAACTATGAAAAAATCGGTCGCAGCTTTATTATTTTATGGGTAGAAGTCCTAAACGTTATAATACTGAGATGCGTTGTAGGGTACGCAACTAGGGTAGAGTATGCAACTGACAACCTAAGGAGTAATTAGGCGGCTATTTCGGACGTTATTTTCTAGATTATCAGTCGCATAGTAACCTACACTGAATCTTAGCATTAAAAACGTTTCCCACTTCTACCCATAAAGTTGCATCCAGACTGTTGGCCGATTTTTTATCTTAACTCACATTTTCTCATTCTCTTTCTATGGAACCTTGAAAGGACTCAAACTTTCAGCAAATATTTTTACACGGCAAGTTAATTCTGAATTTCACTAAACTACATTCCCTACAATTTTTTTTTTTGTGTATAGATATACCTATATAGCTTCTTGGCTCCAATCAATTTCTACCTGTGTACTGCTGCCGATTTTTACGCACATACAAATTGCGAATGCAAAGTATCTGTTGGTGTCACGTTTTTGGGCAATAATTTGCCCATTACTGAATTGATTTAATATATAATGAGGATAAAAGAAGGCGGAATAAAACATCAAGAGCTATGGAATTTGTCTCAAATCCTGATAACCTTAGCGCTTGTTATTTTCGATCTCATTTGTTTATCCCATTACTTCCAAGATTCTTTGATATTTAATATCCTACACCTGAATTACGCATCGCGAATTGCGAAAATAAATTTCGCAAGAAGTCAGGGTGAATACTATCTGGCGTAGGCAATATATGGCCAATGAATTATAATGTGAATTGTCTCTGAGATAAGATTTCCATTCTGTCGTTCTTTTTTAATTTAAATATCCTAAACCCCCTGAGCAATTGTCATTAAGACTACAAATAACATTACACATAAAATACGTATATATTAGCTTTGGTCCTATTGTACTTTCTCACTCGATATTTACAAGGCTTATTTTATTTCAAATCTGCAATAATTTCAGTCGAATGTGTGTACCTGTCCACCCACCCCCAATCTTTTCACAGACGAAGAAAAAAATCAGACAGCAACCTAGTAGACAAAAGTTAAGAATTATACATATGGAAAATCGTTTATCGTGATTTTATCTCAATTCTTTACAATAATCTCACGCCATTACAATATACGACGCCGATGGGAATACAATGGATTACTACATTTTCGTAGACACTTTGCTCTCTCCCCTGCGTATACCCAAAAACCGAGCTTGGCTACAACTTTTCGGGTAGGTTTTGGTTTTTTGGGAACATTTCGTTGGATATTATAGTCGAGCATTTTGGGGGCATACCAAAACTCCAAATGAATACAAATGTTAAGAAAAGTATTTCGAAGGATAGTGGAGTTTCTAAGGGGGGTCGGTGAAGGTTTTCGGATAAAATATTTTCGGAGAGAAGTGAAATGGCAAGCAATGATTCTGTATTGTATAGTTAAGGAGAAAAGTTTTGTTTTGAAAAGTCTATACGATTTTATTGGTGATTTTCGGAAAATTTTTGGTAGAGGTTATGAAATATTGTACCCTTGTGTGACGATGTTGTAATCGAAGAGGAGAATAATGAGGAAGAACCAACCAAGATTTAAATATTTCGGCTACGAAAGTAGTATAGCTACTTGTTGTAGAAAATATGATAAAATACTTATATCCTACAAGTCATATTTTTCACAGTTCCCCTAATTTGTGTAAAACATATAAATTATACGAAAATTAAAATAAGTTAGTGTAGAAATTATGGAGCTTGATGTTCGCGATATACTTTACTTTATTATTTTCATAATAACTTAGAATTTCTGTAGAGCTTCGATATAGTGGACCCTTATTCAAAAAAATTGCTGATATGGCTGAAGGGGTGTGAGAGTGTAAAGGGGGGGGGGGTTATATAAGGGGGGGGATAAGGCGTCCGAAACGCAAAAAAGTCGAGATTGACACATTCTAAAATTCATATCTCCTAAGCTGTTAATGGAAAGCAATTAAAACTTAAGAAATATCTGTAGTTATTAATAGGAGTAGATTTAAATCAAATTTTTGAGAGGGCCAGTGGTGTACGGTGGTGGGGGGTGAAAAACTTTAGATTACGATATCTCACAAAACCAATTGTACTAGGTTTTAGTATAAAGCTTGACATAAAGATTACTCAAAGTAAAATCAGGGGAGCATAGAAGTGGAACGGAAAAGAATTTTTCAAAAAATCACTATTCAAATCTCAAGAACAGTGTAAGATATATAGATAGATAGACATTTTTTACCAGAAGTTTTGCCCCAATATAACCGTAGTAAGTAGAAGTATTGGGCCAATAGGACCCTGGCTGGGAATTTGGGCGGTGTGAGTATAGAGGGTAAGGGTGGAGCGGGCGAAAATGAAAAAGTTCCAATTTTTATATCTGTAGAACCTATAATGATATAAGGCTAAAACTTAAATTCGTATTTAGATAGAGCTATTACATATAGTAGTGGTATGTTGAAAAAATACAATTTTTTAGGGGAAGTCTGGAACGAAGGGAGAGGTGTTTTCCGAACTATAGAACGGATTATGCTAGAAAATTGAAACCCGGTACGTATATGTAAATCAACTAGAAAAGAAGTTTTGATAAAAAAGAATTGGAATATGCAAAAAAAATTATCAGTGAAAATAGAATGCATATAAATTCACGATTTTCGTCATATCTACTAGGTCTTCCCAAAAATTTAATTCTTTTCTATTCTACGGATTCTTCATATGAATACCTGTAAAACTTTTCAAGATTTTTTTGAAGTTCGAGCCCTAAGGGGGTGTATAGTCGTCGTTGTATATTTTTTCATGAATTCTGCCATATCTCTCAGATCTCGAATATCTTTACACTTCCATGGGCTTCTTTAATAATCGCCTATTCTCAAGTTTTTCCATAAACCGCATCCGGGTATATGACCCAATTATGTAATTTATATGTTATTCTATCCGTTTCCCGAACTTTTTGTTAGGTTTTCAGTCCGTTTTTTTCAGCAGAATTTCGGTACGCGTTCAATTATGAGATGCGGTGTAGATAGTAACGCGTTCAATTATGAGATGCGGTGTAGGTTACTATCTACACCGCATCTCATAATTGAACGCGTACCGAAATTCTGCCGAAAAAAAATAATGTTGCACCCAGACAGTTTCGTTAGGACTGTTCGTGTTGGTGTGTACGAGGGATGGGGGAGAGGTTGGTGCGCCAGACCTCCCCCCATTGCTTCATTTTAATTGGTAATAATATATTTCAAAAAATCGTTTTGAAAACTTTTAACAATGATAAGGAAATCAAAAAACAACGAGTTTTGTACTAGCATGTAACGTACCTACCATACGTAAATAATAAATTGTTATAAAACCTGACATGATTTTTAATGAAACCCACCTCCCCTTCGATAAAATCCTGCGCACGGGCCTGGACTGTTACATTTCGACTTCAACCACACCATTTCCACACTTCGACTTAACTCCAAAAAATAATAACATTGCGCTGAACGGTTTGCAATTTTTTAAATTATCTTTAGATTATATTCAAAACCAAGCAATTTTCCGTTATAATAATTTCGTTGGGTAATAGTGTTATTAGAATCCGGTGATTCGGTAATTTATTTCTTTTGTTTAATACCGATAAAAAAATTCAGAACCTACAGCAATACATATCTACCTATCATGACTACTAAATTTTGTATTTCAAATAAATTCCACTACAAAATAAAATATTGAGATAAACCCTTCAACCGATCATAATTTGAATATTAAGTGCTTTATAATACCACGTAATCACCGAGTATTTTCAATGCCATTTATTCTTATTAAACCAGAAGCAATGAAATAGTTTAGTACAAGTTTTTCGAATGCTCTAAGATGTACTCCATACAAATATTCATTTTAACAACGTTTGTTACATGCAAGGTTATTTGTCATGTGAGTATATAATCCTTTTCCTTTATAACATTACTATTTCTTGTCTGTAATGTTTTCTGAAATCTTTGCAGAACTGCTACGACGTAAATTTTACAAATATCTCGATAATTTCGTTTGTAAACTACTCGTATTTGACATTAGAGATCACGAACAAATCACTTTTGAATTTCAACATATCGCTAGCTCGAGGCATTCCGAAGCCTTACATTCAAATTGAATTAGTGCGCAGAAATCAAAATCGAAAAACTGTATATTTCAAAAAAATGCTAAGTTTTTGCCGATTTGAATCGCAGGCTAAAAACAATGTGCTACTAAAATTGATGGCATCATCCTTTAATAATGGTTCCAATTTTACTATTTCGTGTCCTTTGAAAAGTGGGTACTACTTCTTGAAAAATGTGAAAATCTTTTCGGACACATTTCCATATCAGATGTTTTTCGTAAAAGATGAATCTATGGATGTACATACTTCGATTTATGCAAAGGAAGGAAATCAACTGATTCAAGTTTCACAATCAAATTTGACATTAATTATTGAAAAGTTATGTTGAAATTTGTGGCTAACTAAATGTATTAATAAATTTGAAATGCATTAAATAAACTTTGCGTTCATTGTAAAGAGTTTGGTTTTTCGTAGATTCATTTCACTGCATCCCTCCCGAACTATTGAATTCGATTGCAATAAAGGTTTGGCGCAATCATATACCTATGAGATAATAATTTTTAAATTAATCGCATTAATGAATAGTATGCTTATGTTGGCCATTATTATAAGAAACCAAAAAATTCCCAATCGGTTTTGACCAAATTTAATTTCCACTGTTTCTGGCTCGTTGTTTTAAATCCGGGTCGACGGATTAAAAATTAGTTGATTCTTTTTCAAAAAACATATATAAACATCAGTTTTTTTTATGAACTTAATTATTGCAAGACCAGCCAAAGTTTCAGTGTTATATTAAACAAATGTCACAAAAAAAGTGTACCTACATTTTGTAGAGAGAAATTCATTTTAATTTTCGAGAGTACGTACGGAAACCATCCTTTTTCTAAGATGTCAAAAAATGGCAGCATTAATTTTTGATGTTTTGGGAAATTTATGGGAAAAAACAATTTTAATCTTAAAATCAACAATGGAGGAAAAAAAATTGTGACAATTTTTGAATATTTGATTGTCATTCGCATACAGGTAGCCAGTTGGATGGAAGCTCATAGCGTCTACTCTTTCGAACTATTTTGGTTGACCGAGCTCTTTCATTGTAAAGATATAGCTTTCATCTGCTGGGTGGTTGATATTGAATTCAAGCAGCGTTAATTCTTAATTTATCCGGATCGAGTACATTTTAATCCGCTGGGATAGTTCTCCTTTGGTCACGTGGTTAAGTCTAAAATGTTGAACAATATGTATATAATAGGTGCGTTTTTTTCAACTGGATCAGATAATAAATGAAAAAAATGCTGTGAGTTGATCCAAAAAAATCAATCTAAACGGTTGGCATTCCTGTATGAAATGACATGTATTTGTGTCAGCTGACTGCCATGGTCAGCTGTCTGTCAAATATTTATTGATATATTATTGGCAGATATTAGTGAAAATAATGGATATAAACGAAATAGAAGCTAAGTACTTAAAATGACTATGTATTGAACCAAAACTGTGCAGATATTTGCGAATATTGTTTAGTAAATACTAATAATATAATATTTATTGACGTTTGATAAATGTCAATTATCAGCTGCCATAGCAGTTGAGTTGCAGGGCGACAACTGTGAAAATGCAAAAATTTTGTTGAATTCAGAAGCAGCTTTACGATCCAACTATGATCCCATTTTGTTTTTGGATCACCTCAATTGTTGTTGTTTTCAACGTAAAATAAATGATCTTGATCGTGATCCAGTTGAATAAAACACACCTAATATCAATGTATGAAGAAGCGAGCACTCAAATTTCTTCAGTCGTAATAATTATTTGGATATCATTCAAGGAATAGAGATGATGCAATTCAAAAGCACTGCTCTTCAATCGGCTTAGACTCAGTCTTATCAAAATACACCCATTACTTCCCACTTGTAGCCAATGGAGACACTAATTGCTTTTATGTGCTGTAAATTGATCTTATCTCAACTAAGCACGACGGTATGCCAAAACAATTTAAGGAACAGAAACACCATGGAACCAGAAACAATGGTCTGTAACGAACATTGAAAAGCACGTGAAGGCTCCCAAAGTATTCAGTGCGGCTTCAGCCACGAAATGAAAGGCGAAAAAAAACGAATTCCCAGCTACAGCCATAGTGCAATATAAATTCCTTAGCAAACTCTTAACATTCCAGTACCCTGTAGGGGATTCGACCTAATTGTGGGAAACCTGCACTTGAAGTTCCTTAGCGCTTTTGAGGAGAAAGCGGAAAAATATAATCCTAGACGGACACACATTCATAGCCGAACCTCCGGTCTGAAAAAAAATACCCTCTTGAAAATCGCCTTCGTAGTAATTTCAATTCGAACAATATGCAGAGAAATAAGCTATGAGAATCTTTATTGGAATTTATCAATGAAGAGAATGATAAAGGACGAAGTCGAAGCTAAGAACCAACTCGATATTGTATTTCTTCGAAGACCAAGAGAATCAAACTTTATAAGGACCCATAGCTTATATAATTGGATATTACAATAGAAATTTTATGATGGTTGGTGCCATTAAATATTTGAAAGAGGTTATCACTATGGCAAAGTGGTATCGAAAGTTCGATTATGCGAATTCTTAAAACGACCAGACTGAATTTCGATACCAGTTTCAAAGTCCATTGATAGAAGTTATGGGGTCGCTGAAAGGATTCTACATAGTAATGGATGAAGACGGGAGAAAAACTTATGTTCGCTATCTCAACTATTTGGCTAAACTTTTAACGACATCAAAGTTGGTGAGCATTTTCGAATTGTACGAGTACTCGCACATAGTTTAACCGGGATGCTTGTCGTGTAAAAGAAGTTATGTCATTGGTCAGCGATTCTTTCTTCTCTATTATGTTTGATAAAAAAAAAATATATATCGGTAGCTGAACTAATCTTAAGATTAAACGGGGCTACAATTTAGCTAGAGAACTGAAATATTTCATTTTCTATCTTGTTTTCTATAGCTACAGATTATTTTCATTTATCATTATCATTCTACGGTATCAAACCATGCTCATGTTGGGTTGGCGTCCCGGTTAAATACTGCGTGAATGCGCGCAGAGGGTGGTGCTAAATTGAAGTGGTTTTAATAAATTACAGTTTTTTATCTTATGAACCGTTTCAGATATTATTTGGAAATTTTTAAATAAGCAAGATCCAGTAGCACATTTAAGAAAGAGAGTGGTAGAGGAAAAAAAGCAGAGAGCGAAAGATAAGGGCCTTAGACTTAGGAAAGTCAAAAGGGTATCAAGAAACGACACGGTAGGTGTTGCTTGGAATATACATACATACGATTAGGTACATATGAAAATACCAAAAAAATCAGGTTTCTGTAGGAACACAGAGAGATGGAGTCAAAGAAAATTTCGAAAAAGGAGAGTTGCATAAATTTTTAGCAATTTCGTCATAATTTGGATATCTAATTAATTTTACTTCTCCTATAAGCACTTAGAAATGTCTTTCCGAACTACTATTTTTCAATACATAAGAAGGATAGTAGGCATGATACACCTTCTGACGAGTCTATGCGATCCGATGACGAAACAGCCAACACAGTCTTATAAAACTGGATTATCCAGTGAAGGTTTTCCAATTGTCATGTCCTAAAGGACAGCGATTAATCAACAGTCGAGGATTATGTGCTGGGGTTTCGCTCCGCTGACGTCGGAAAACAACAAAAATTTCTTCACATAAGAACGTGAATATATTGTTACAAATTGTGACACAACTGTGAAGAGATATACATAGGTTTAATTAATTATTTTAATAAACTTAATTTTATTTAAAAAGTATTACTATCAATTTAAAAAAAAATTAATAACCTGAAACTTTAAAATTTTTATAAGGGGTATGGTATTGTGGTTTGAGGTGTTTTTCCTATCTACGAAACAGCTTATGAAAACTTATGAAAACTTTGATCTACTAGAAAAGAAGTTAAGGTAAAAAAATAAAAAATTTATTTGGTTCAAAAGAGGTCAAAAAATAATTAGTGAAAATAGGATTAATGTATTTTATCGAATTTCGTCATATCTATTAGGTCTTCTGCAATATTGAACTAAATCAAATTCTACGAATTCTTTTCATTAATGCCTATAAAGGATTTCTAGGATTTTTAGAAATAGGACCCCAAAGCATATATGTATTAAAAATTTCTATTCATTTTCACGAATTTAGTCATATCCCCCACGTTTGATTAGATATCAAATAACATTTCACTTCAACAGTTTTGTTCGACTAAAACTGGTTTGATAAATTTTTCTCTATCAACCTCCAAGAGGGTATAAAAAGGCTGAACACGATCTTGCGAATTTCATCATATCTCTCAGGAGTGACAACACTTCGAACTGGTTTTTCAGACTTTCAGTACACACCCTAAAAGTTAGGTTTTATTGACAATATCACCAAATTAAAAAAAAAAAACAATTTATTTAAAATCAGTAAACGTTCATGAGCAACTTTTTCACTATTCATTTTTAATGTTTATTTTGATTAAATATTTGTTGTTTTCCGGCGTTATTGGTGTAAAAAGACCCCAACACGAATACCCGGCTGTTGATTAATCGCTGTTTTAGAGGATATGAAAATTGGAAAACTTTCACTGGATAGGCCAGTCTATAAAACTGTATTAGTCTAGCTTCAAATGAGCCGTCTCTTCATCGGATGGCATAATCTCTTCAGTGGGTGTATCATGCCTACAATCCGAAACACCTTTACAGCTGGTGATATTGAAAACAATTTCATTATCGAGAATTATACAAAAGTGAAATTTTTGTCATCGCAGTCTTACACTCATGGTGGTAGGTGGCACTGAAGATCTTCCAATATTTCAACTTATTTGGTGAAATTTCTTATGGTAGCTTACCATGAAAAAAATTCAGTAGATAGTAAAATGTTTACTTTATTTGTATTGGTAGATAGTAATAATAATTTTCCAGGAATACTAACCAAGCTTCGCAATACGCAATGGGTATACCTACATATATTAATATAACATATTTCGACTGGAAAACTTACAAATATTTCAAAAAAAATATTATTTTAAATACCTATATATGTACTGTTGATTTCATCGACATTGAATTTCGGTTTATATTGAAATTCACAAATGTAGTAAGTATAAATATTCAAATTGGACATGATATACGTATTAGATACAATATGATAGATAGATATGAAAAAAAAACTCTAATAAACGCATGTCATTTGTGTATAAATATTACTTATACTCCAGAATCTAAGTTATTTACGTAACACAATGTATATCATTCAGATATATACCTATTATCCATACTTCATCATAGATATTCAGGTATACCTACTTCGCTAAAAATCGAAATAAATTAAATTAATGTCAAATTATTGGCCTGCAAAAATTCCGTGTCGCATGTTTATTCCCTTGGAGATTCGAATTTTTTTTATAATGGCATAGCGCATATTAAATTCACGTTAAATGTTTTATTTTGACCATAAAATTATCTCACCTTTGGCGCATACCTATGTAGATTCAGTCGATTTATATTACTGTCCTACTTAATTCATTTGTTGCATGAAATATGATATGTGCCATTCATGGCTCCGATCACCGCATACACACTCATGACTTTATTAATGACTTTACGAAATGAACATGAAATTATACTTTTAATTTGAGTGGTTATATTTTCTACCCCGAAATGCAATTATTATGCCTGTCCACATTTACCACCGAAAAATTCGGGGCAGTTTAGCTCTCATTTCGGAATAGTCCTGATGCCAGCGACCACACATCGCATCCAATTTGTAATCACATTAATTTCCGGGCGCTTAATTTTAATCCAGTCGGTCTTTTCGCTTTTAACCTCTCATACTGTCGGTAGTGATAGAGGTGAGTGAGGGTGGCGTGCGGAAGGGTTGATTTCGTGCAGGTTTTCGGTAGAAGTGCCTACTTAGTTATATCGCCTATTTCATGTAAAAGTGGTTGTAGTGTTGAACCAGGAATTCTAGTTTTTAGTCTGGCAACCTACCACATCACACATATAGTCGACGACATATTTTCTGTACTTATATTAGGTACCTGGTACTTCGAAAGCTTGTATCCTGGGATACTAATTAAGTTTCATTGCATTACATATACTGGCAGGTAATTTATGATTAGCTGAAATCTGTTCTACTATACACTGAGCTTAGGATAACAACATAAATCAATGACATCATCGGTATAGCGTGCTGCGATACGAATAATTAATTGCCTCATATGAAGATTGATTCACACCTATGGTGTTAAATTTTGTAACATGTAAGTGATTATGCTTATATGATGCACGGCTCTATGGCATACACGATGTTGTTATACTCAGTCATACTGCAATTTCTCAAATTATTATAACAGTTACAGTGGTCGGAGTTAGTAATTGTACGTACAGTATCGAATGCATTTCGAATTCGGTGGCTCCGTGTACCAGTTTCAGGCACAGATTTTGTCCTTGCTTTTGGGGTGGAAGATGAAGTAGGTGTTGACTGCAATTTTCGGGATTTGTGTCTCTTTTATGTATGTTTGCAGTTTACTAACTAACTAATTGTTGACTCGTTAACTCAATATTATTTGCATTGCCGTTAGTACGTAGAGCCATAGAGGTGACTATAAACCTACGCAGAAAACGAACCTATTCGAATGCATGGCAGAAATTTTTTTTCTTCGACTATCAGTCCCCTAATGAGCCTAATACCTGTACAGACTATGTATTTTAAACGCGTTTACGTAGGCGAAATGAACGAGTTGTGAAATTAGTGTTCAAACAAGAAAACTCGTTTTATTTTCATACACTACAGCTTGACGTTAGTTGTTCTGACAATTAGATATTCATCTGTATTTCATTTGCAAATTTAAGGTGTTTAAATTTTTTGAAACAGAAGTCTGTATACCGGAGTAATGAAAAGTGAATTACTTAGCTATTTTTACGACTGTTGCACAAAAACAAAATTAAGTTTCTGCAACATTTCTTTTGAAGTTTACTTCGATTTCCGCGAGGACCGCAGTACATAGTTTCAGTTAAACGTGTTATAGCTAGAAGTTTCTTAAACTCGTTTAACTCGAATTAAACGCGTCAATCTTGTAGTCTGAACATAGTGCAATGGCCAAAACTAAATCAAATCACCAATTTCTTACACAAATACTAAAATACTAAACTTAAATTTAGCTGGGTCGCATTTAACCCATACAAATATTTCATCAACAACTAAATATTACTAAATATTTGTAAGGGTATGTTATTTCAGAACGCATTCCACACATATGCCTTGGCAATTGTTGTAGTTTTTGCACTGTATTTATTGAAAAGCAACAAAATAAATTTATTGTGAATCATATGTTTATACCCAAAAATCAAATGATATATTCTAGGTCAGTTTATAAGTGAATAACCTCCAACCTGATAATAGATCAGGTCGGCTATGAAGTGTTTACAGCAGTTCTCCTAAATAATTTAAGACGATTTTGAGGTAAAGGCTGCGTCCTAAATGTTGGGTGTAAGCCAAGTCAATGAAACATCAACTCCTAGCTGATTTTTTAAAATTATTTTAATAGATCTATTTCACCACAGTTAAAGGAAATTTAAAAAAAATGAATTAATAAATCTTCTAATAAAATAAGATTAGATTGTTAATTGCCTGTACACGTACACCTAAATTTGACTCAAAATTTAATAAACTGTGTTTTTCAGGGTTGTGGGTATTAAGATAGGAGAAAATTGTCTTAATTCATGTAAATCAATATAAACATTTTTAATTTACTGGAAGAAATTAGAAACTGTAATAAACGTGCTCACTGGAGAGTACATATTAGTTTTAGTTTGAAAGCATTGAGACGGATTTGATGATGAGTTTTTAAATGTTTTGGCCAGATTGATGCAATTGCATCATATTCACGTATTTTTAACTATTTTACAAATTGTTTGCAATCAAATGTGACGTATATTTTTTATATTTAAGTATTTCCATTTTATAACAATATGTGGTATGTACGAAGTAAATATTTATATGGAGTAATGCACCACATTTTTTTTTCAGTAAGAATTCCGTACAATGTACAGTGTACATTAAATTATACGGTTTCTATATATTTTTTTTAATAAATGTGCTCTAATATTATTATTATTATTACTTAATTTCTTATTTTCTTATGAATAATATAAATAATTTTATTCAGCTAGATCGTGCAAACACAAAGCTCTATTTGGTTCAAACATAGTGAAAATTTGATGATTTTCTATTACATTTTAAAAAAAACATTCCAGATATGAAATACGTGCGATTTTACTTAATTTAATTATTTCCACTGACTTCCTCAATTATAACGATCTAAAATTAAAACTAAAGAAAAATCATGGCACATGTAATAGTAGGAAGCTGTAAGTTTCAAGTTTTTTACATTATTAACTTTTGAAATAAGAATTTTTTTAGCATTTCAGGTTGCGAATACATTCATTCACTTAGTTAAATTGTTGTCTTACTGTTCATAAAAATAAAAATTAGAACTACCGATCCACTCTTTGGAATTCTGCTACATAAGGGATAGAAAAAACCAAACAAATTAAATTCAAAGTACATAATATACTTGTTCTTAAAAGAAATTTCTTTTTTTGCTTCTTTATTTAATAACTATAATTATTTTATAAAATATTTAAGGTTATACAATTTTTGAAGAAAACAGACGAGAAATTATTGTCTTTACAACTATAGTGTAGTATTTCTATTTTTTTTAAAATTATGTTATTAATTAAAGTGATAGGTAGGTACTTCATTTAAGAATATATTTTTAAACACCTAATTATAAGAACGTAAAACTAACTTAAAAATAATAGGCATTAAAACTAGACTGAAACATCCATCGATATGTTTCGAACACATAAAGCTAGAGACAATTTATAAATTATTTTTACTTTCTTTCAATATCATTCTAATTTATAAAAATTTTACTAATAGATACTATCACCATTTTTTCCTTATTCTATAATATTCTATTTACAATCAACATAACTAATACTTTTAAATTGTGAGCATTTAGTTATTCACTGTAACGAGATCTAATAGTTGAAATTACAAAGTTTGGAACAATTTTTGAAATTTGTTGCCAACTTAATATTTAAAAGTATAAAAGAAGTTTGCAATTATAAGGCTACAAAAATTGTTACTTTAGTACAAATTTTATGATTTCTATGTCAACAAAATTCTAGTCGTAAAAATAACCAATGCAGTTTACGGCCAAGAAATGTCAAACAATCACAAAAAACGGAATATTTAATCGAAAAAATCTACTATTATTTTAAATTTTTTCATTATTGGTTTTTAGTCTAACTTATAACAACAGAATTTTAATTAATTCTTAAAAGTCGAAATAAATATGAAAAATTGAATTTAGATTTTATTGTCCATATGTTTGGGAATGTGAACCAGCAAATAATGTAATGTGAACAAACGAGGGGAGCTAATGTTCTCAAAATCAGATAAGATATTAAAATGATTGAAAAATGAAGCTATAAAAGGTAAAAAAAAAAATTGCTTACTTCTTACTTTTGTGATATAGTTTTAAAAAAATCAATTGCCACACATCTTTAAAACTCAATTGTTACGGATGCTCCGTATGCAAGTAACAATGAAATGCAACGATATATTCTTATTTCTCAAGTAAATGGCAGAGCTCTTAACAGAATTGACCTCATAAGATATAAGCAGGACGAAATACTTATGCACTAGCTTCTCATTAAACTTCTGGCTGTAATTTCCACCTTGTCTGCTACATGTACCACTTAAATATAAAATTACACAACCTACTCGTACATGTGCTAATAGTTTGATCAACTGAATTAATTGTAGAAAAGTATACAACCATCAACTTGGAAAACGCCTTTCCAAAATAAGGGCAACTATTTATATTTTGAAAATAAAGAAGGCAGTGATCGAAGAAGAAAAAGAAATGGGTTTACTTAGGTGCCCTAAAATGGATTAAGCTCCTACTAAAATATTCAAAGGGTTGACAGATCTACACAATTTTTACTATTATATTGCATATTTACATCAGCAGCAGATCAACTACACCGCAAAATTTTTTGTTTTGAATTTTTTCATATAATTATTATAAATTTTAACAAAGTAAGCAATTTTGTACCTACTCTGAGAGTATTAAAATTACTACTGTTTCTCTCTTATTATTTTTACTATTAATGCCGAAATTCACACATAAGTGTAGAAAAAAACCGCTAAAAATGTGTAAATTTATTTCTAGTGTGGAAAGGTAGAGTCCTACAATCTGTAAAATTACAAACGATGTGGAAAAACTAATATGTACTACATATCTATACTACAAAAATGTGACATGCTTATTATTATTATTAATATATTGACAATATAAATGAATAGACTTCAAGAAAATGATCGTCAGATGAATTCCCATACGTATTTTGATGGTCGAGGGATATAGCAATTAAAAAAGTTCAAGAAGTGTGAACGCAGAATAATTGGTAAAAAAAACGGGATATAAACCAAAAAAGGTAGAAAGAATAAAATACTATACAAATTTAATTTATTTGTTTTAAGGCCGCAAACGTCACACATCCGAAAAATTATTTTCTTTTTAAATTTTAAATAATGTCTTACATATAATCACGAAACAAATGATTTAAACAACGAAAACAAATTACTATGCATAAAATATTCATACAAATAAGTAATTTTACACATTATAAGTTTTATATTTTTTTTACAATGTAAATACACTATATAAATTACAATTTATGGAATATAAATATATTAAAATATTAATATCCCAATATCTCGAATTTAGTGCTAATTTAAGTGAAAATTTAAACGTTTTATCTAAAAAAAATTGATTTATGTTGTAATGACAATCATTTCTGACTGTTGTCTTTATCGCAACGACGGGGAAAAAACATTTTTGGGGGGTATTATGTGAGATTTCAGGAGCTCTGCATAATTGTATAACTCTAAAATTTCCTATTGTTTTGACGTGAAGATCTTAAAATGCAATAGAATAATTAGAAGTCATTGAACACAAATGTTTTTCGATTATCCCATCCCAAATATTTTTTGCAACAAGATAAGCACTTAGTAAATGTCTCCTTAAGTTCTATTTTCTTAGAGCATAATTTAAAACCTTCGTAAAAACATTAATGTAGATTGATTTGTTATAGTAAAAGACCTTTTCCGATAAAGCTCTTCCGAAAAACTTTTCTGGAGTAGTAGTTCACTTACGGTAACAAAATAGGAACTAAACTTCACTCTTCTTCGTTTCAAATGAAAGAATTACATCGACTCTATCTCAGTTTGGTAATAAAGGCATATTACTCGTATGAGTCCTTAATAATTGCACAACCTTCATGGAAATGACATACACTGAAGCAGGACTTATTCCAGAAATAAGTGTCAGTTTTGAGTTACTCCAAACTTCAAACTCGGTGCTCAGTAAAATGGCAACATGTTCCCATTCAATTACGATTAAAAGCTGTAAAAGAAATTTAAATTCCGTTCTGTTTTAATAATTTCATCGACCAGTGTACAGAGCACTTGCCTTGCAAATCTCTTAGGTCTCATGTGTGCACTTCTATCCCGGAAAATGTACCACAACGCTTTATAGCTCCTATTGAAGTGGCTCTAAGTTAATTAGAATTTTCTAGTGAAGTAGCTCCTGAAAGCAATACTTGAAGAGTTTTGACGTAAAACCATTTCGTAACGTCATACTAGGATTATGTTTCACTCTACACGGTATTCTACGAACATTTGTTCTCTGTCGCTACACGTAACATACATAAATACACACATCCATACCATAGAGATTTCCTTCAAATTTGAGAATAATTAACGAGTGTTTACCACTAAAGCTAATACAAGACCGGATGGCTTGTCACTGTACTAACTTCTACAATATTCGGATAAGTACTTCGTAATGGTAGAAATTAGTAAAGTGAAAGCTAGCAATAATTTTCGCTAAAAGGATGTCTTATAATCGGACACCTTAAATGGAAAAGCTTTAAGAAAACTCATTAATTTTTATGTAATGGATAGAATTTTCATTGGCTAGGAACCGATGCTTGTGCTATACACCTTTCAAAATGTTCGTTAAAATATCCATATGCATTGACTACTTAACGGACATCGCTCTTAATCGGACGAATTAGTTTAAATCAAATTTGATCGTGTCCCCTCTCCCTGTCCACATCATGGTATATTCCTACTGGCCACAAAACAGGAGAATAAATTAAATTTCAAAGTCGGGGGCGTGCCAAAAAATTGTCTGTGCAATGGTTTTCACAACCTTTCACGAATTTCGTCACATCTCTTAGTTATCAAATTAATTTTACTTCTATGGCCTACAAACTGCTTTTGAAACTTTTCGATACTAAACCCCTGAAGGGGTGTAAATTTATTATGAACATTTTTCTCACGAATTAGGACATATTTCTTAGGTATAAAGAGAATTCGCTTTCATTTGTAAATGCTTTAAATATATATATGGAAAAATGGGTTGCTGCTTTTTCAATATTAAAGCACCTATCATATGTGCGAAACGCCGGAGTCCAACCAGACTGCCGAGAATTATCATCGTATTGTCAAGACTTGTGAATCGGTATAGTTTTGGTACTGACAAACCACCACTACTTCACTTGGGTGTGTAAGCTCTTTCAGTATTGGTTCCACGGTCGGCTCTGTATTGGGAACATCTTGGCAGAAATATTTTTTGTTTCTCAACATATAAATTGATTCGGCTTCAACCCTATTACGAGAATGATATAGTGGTAGCGGAATTATGTATGACGGGAACATGGTTCGAATCCGAGAGTGCGAAAGGTGTGTAAGTAAAATCAATTCGATTTAAAAAAAAAAAATATGAATCAGGAATTTTTTTTTTTTTTTCTGTTTCCTTTTTTTTCTGACGTCCCAAAACTGTCAGTTAGTATCGCCCCGAGTTTCACCAAGAGTAGGGCCGGTGTGATCATATGGAAATTGGCTCGGCAATGATTTGGTCTATGCCACATACTTGACCCGAAACATTAGCCAGTACTGGCAAGTTTGGTACCAGTACTAAGCTTGTGCAGTGCCGTTCTGCTTTTAGTAAATGGGATACGTTATACGGTATGTTCACGCTTTCACGAATTTCGACAAATATTTAATATCTAATAAGATATCGATTTCGCTTTTACTTCTATCAAAAAATCAATTTTGGGATATTGGGATTATTCAAGCCTTAAGAAGGGGTAATATGTTTTTGTGAGTTGTTACGAATTCTGACATATCACTTTGGTCTAACGAGATACTGAATTGTTTGCACTTTAAAGTACTTTCTATATTATCGCCTAAAAATCGGTTTCCGAATTTTGAATATTCAACCAGTAACGGATAATTTCGATATTGTATTTTCCATTTTTTTAAATTGAAATACCAAGTTAATAAATAGAAAATCTACCAACAGTCTGGGAGCAACTTTATTGCTTTTATGGAGGGGTATGGTTTAGGATAGAATGCGATTGTCAACCTAAAGATAACCAGGAAGCAATTGGGAACGTTATCTTTTAAAATATTTATATATTATTTATTTGTATTGAATGTATAAAATTAAAACAAAAAAACATGAAATATATAGTGTGATAAGTAAAATATTCATATTTATATGCGTTAAGAACTTTTTACAATGGACTAGAACTGGAATTCCACATATATTCATAAGTTGTTTATCATGAAATAAAATTCCCTAGGGCGTGCAATAAATTTTTCACGAGAATCAGGCCTTACTCTTAAGGAATCCATAGATACTATAGACTTATGATTAAAAACAGTTTTCTAAGAAAAAAAAAGGAGTTCTGCGAAGGATCTGCATTCAACGAAAAATGTAAAATGCTTAACTCATTCAACAGAAATTTCCGATGTATCTGGAATTAATACTGGTCGGAATAAAATCCTCTAGGGCGTCTAATAAAAATTTCACCAAAATCACTTTCAGTACCTACCCCACGAGCTAGTTGAGTTTTCAGATTTATGCTTAAAAACGTTTTTTTATTAAAGAAAACACTTGGATAAAAACTTGGAATGTTGCGTAGGAATGCAATTTATGGACGTGTTCATCTGACGAGGAAAGTGAGGACCTTAAATCAATTAGCAAATGGTATGTTCAAATCGCAGTACCTAACTGGTTAACAGAATGTTTCAATTTTAGTTTAAAGCATTCAGTTCAACGAAGAGCAACACTACAGCTTAATCCCGGACAGATTTAACATTAGCTGACCACTTCACTTCCTAGTATTCCGTTGGTCTCGCAATGAAGTAACTCTAGCATTACTTCAAGGTCTAGGCCCGATTCGGGCTATTGCGCCATTGACTATTATTGTTAAAGTTTAGGAACAACAAAACTTTGCAGAGAACCATGAAGCAAATTTTTTTTTCATATGTTTTTGCGAATAAGACCTTAGTTTGTACTAAAATTAATTCTATAAGAAGTGAGAAAAAAAATCTGCCAACAGTCTGGGCGCAACTTTATTATTTTTCCGGCAGAAGTTCAGAACGCGTTCAATTTGGGGATGCATGTGACTGAAAACCTAACAAAAAGTTCGGGAAGCGGTTAGAAAAGGGTGTAACATATGAATTAAATAATTGGGTCATATTTCGGTCTAGAGGTTGAAAAAAACAAAACTTGAAAATAGGTGATTATTAAACAAGCCTGGGGAAGTGAAAAGATATTCGATATCTGATCTGTAGCTCAGTTCTGTAACTTATGAGCAGGCCCGGCCCTAGACTTTTCGACGCCCGGTGCAGTATACACTTCGTCGCCAAAATCAATTAACCCAACAAATTTTTCACTAAAAAAAAAAAAAATATTTTACTTATTCACTTGTCAATTTTTCATACAAATTCATGCATCTTACTTGACTACGCATTTGGCAATCTTTCATTTCTCATTTGGTGAGAATACAGAGAGAAAACTGCAATAATTCGTCCTCATTTTGACTTTTTGGTGAGAAATTTCTCACTCATAAGTTACAGAACTGAGCTACAGACCTGAGAAACATGATGGAATTCACGAAAAAGTATACAACCAGCTTACACCCTCTTAGGGGTTGAATTTCAAAAAATCTTGAAAACACATTCTA
Source organism: Beris chalybata (assembly GCA_949128065.1). Lineage (NCBI taxonomy): Eukaryota > Metazoa > Arthropoda > Insecta > Diptera > Stratiomyidae > Beris > Beris chalybata. Next base: position 97,107,287 of record OX421896.1, read on the forward strand.
GGTATTCATATGAAGAATCCGTAGAATAAAAATGAATTAAATATTTCGAAAGACCTAGTACATAAGACGAAAACCGTGAAAATATATGCATTTTATATTAACTGATATTTTTTTTGGCCCCCCCCCCCTTCTGAACGCCAATGAATATTCAAATTTTTTTTTATCAGAATTACTTTTAGTTAATTTACATATACGTACCGAGTTTCAACTTCCTAGCATGAGCAGTTCTAAAGTTAGGAAAAACTCCCCCACCACCGTACCATACTACTCCTAAAAAAAATTTAATTTTTCCACCATGCCACTACTATAGCTCTATCTACCAAGTTTCAGCTTCCTATCATTATAGATTCTTAAGATATAAGCATCGGAACTTTTTCCTTCTCACCCTTCCTTACCCTCACCCTCTACACCCACACCCCCAAATTTTTCTTCCCGACTAGGGTTCTATTAGGCCTACTTTTGGTAAAAATTTGAAGCATCCATCTTACACTGTTATTGAGATATGAAACGTGTTATTATTGAAAAATTCTTATCCCCTCTACTTACGTCTTCCCCCGCCCTCTTCGAAGATTTTACTTTGAGCAATCTTTATTTATCAAGCTTTATACTCAAACCGAATTTTGTTTTTTTGGTCCAATTGGTTTGTAAAATATCGTAGTCTAAAGTTTTTCACCCCCCATCCCCGCACGCCACTACCCCTACCCAAAAATTTCGTTTCAATCTACTCTCCTAGTATAACTACAGATATTTGTTAAGTTTTAATTGCTTGCTATTAACGGCTTAGGAGATATGGATTTTAGAATGATTCGATCTCGACTTTTTTGCGTTTCGGACGCATTGCTTCCCCCTCCACTCCCACACCCCTTCACACATATCATGAATTTTTTTTGCAAATGGGTCCACTATCAAAGCCTTATAGAAATTCCAGGTTTCAGTCTCCTAACATAAGCAGTTGCTGAGATCTAGAAACCAAAATTTTTCGTCTAAAACGCTTCCCCACCTTCCCCCTCACAACCCCACCTTCCCCCTCAAAGCCCCACCCCTGAAAATAATGTCAATTCAAGGGGTCTACCCAGTCTATTCCTAGAAAAAATTTAATTTAATACCTCCACTGGCTTGAGAGCTACGAGCCTTCAAAGGATTTTGGGGCGGTCGACGTACGGCGTACGGCGGACAGACGGAGTGAAAATTTTTATTGCTGTTTTCGTGTCTACTGGTCATGAAATGTACACAAAAAAATGTTGAGGGCAACAAATTTTTTTTTTTTTTTTTAAATCAATAACAATACTGTTTTATAAAATAATAAGGTAAAATTAGAGAAAGTAAAAACGAATTTATTTTCTAATCACTTCTAAAAGATATGACGCAATCCTTGAAAACGGTTTCAACCCTTTTATACCCTTTTAGGGGAAAAGAAATAGAAAGAAATAAATAAAAAAAAACTTAAATACAATTTTTAGCCGATTATTACGCAAGTCTGTGAAAGTGAGAAGATATTAGATATCTGATATGACCTGGGAGACATGGCAGAATTCGTGAAAAGGTATAGTTCCACCACTTTGGCGTTGAGTTTAAGAAAATTCAGAACTTTCTATACATTTATACGAAGAATACGTGAAATAAGAATCAATTGAATATTTGGGAAGACCCAATAGATACCTATGACGAAAATCTTGAAAAAAGTGCATACCATTTTCACTGATCATTTGTTTCGCCCCCCCCCCTTCTGAACGCCAATGGATATTTGAATTTCTTTGTAAATAAACTATTTTTCTAGTTGCTTTACATATACAAACCGAGTGTCAACTTTGTAGCTTAAGCCGTCCTATAGATAGGAAAAACACCCCCAACCCCCTCACCATACTACTAATTTGTTAGAGGTCTATTAGAGCTACTTCTTCTACAAATTGTATGCATTTATCCAACACTGTTCTCCATTTTTATACTCCTCCACTTTCATACTCCACCGCTCCCTAAAAAAATTTACATACAGCAAACTTAATTTGCCAACCTTTATCCACAAAACCGAATTTTATTTGTCTAGTGTAATTGGTTCGTGTGATATCGTTATCTAAAGCCCCCCACCCGGGCACGCACTACTGAAATTTTTTTTTAATATGAATGTCTTTAATTTACCTTTCGGTTTTGATTAAAGCAAACAAGACATATATCAGGTATTCGAATTATAAATAGACCATCTTCACAAATAGTTAACTCTTCTTACTATCAAGCAGTACAACTAGTCTCTATCATTCGACTTAATAGTCTTTACAACACTAAATAATTGTTCGAATGTTTGGTATTCAATCAAGAGTGACAATAGGGTCCTTTCTGACCACGTTTTTGATCAGATTATGCTCATTTGTGGCAATGGTGAAGGGTTTTCAATTGCCCATTGCCTGGCACGTAAATGAACTTGCAAGGCATTGTTGTCGAGTACAGGTAAGAGTTCATAGAAATCAACGACACATGAGGTAACGAAATGGGTCGGCCATATTATCTGACGGAGTAAACACAGTAGATTAATCAGGTTGTGTGTACTGGACTAAACTAGAGTCAAACTTCCTGTTATAGATTTGAAGGATGCGTACGATTTTAAAGAAAACCAATGCAAGTATTGAAAGTTATTAGACCCTAACCATTTAAAAGAGAAATTTTCGCTTTTCCATTAGATTGAATAGTGTGAGCAATCATCGAAAATTCACTCGTACCCCCTTTTCCGAAACGATGGAGGCAATCTAGACAAACATAGCATAGGGTGCGTATCGATATTCGATCTTTACGTTTTCGGGCCGATTTCCTCTGCACACGCAAGACCATTTTCGCAGTTGAGTGAATTCGTCCCTGATATCGTTTCGTTTAGTCCTTGTAAATCAGCGTATGGGGTGGGGTCCACACATATGGTCTATTTCAACGAGGCACCCGGAACATGTGTTTTCATTCATTTAATTTGAACATTTTGCAATGAAAGTCTCCGTACCATGGCTCATTTATTAACTTGTTCCACTGTTTGTGCAAATATGTTAACGCCATACTTATGAGAGTGTAGAGCAGTTTGACTGTGTTTATTATTTGTGTACAATTTGAACTCTAATCCAAATACAAAGCATAATGTTTAGTGTGGAACAACACACTGAGAATTTATTATATTCAATTCGTATGAATGTTGTACATTTGAACCAGAAGCCAGAATTCTAAAGTACCTACAGCTGAGAGAGTTGGTGGTTCTGTGATTTCTGTGGACCTTTTGACGTTGAAAACTAAATTTAATTTTATAGCATGTTCCTTGTCCCGGTGTACGAACAAACGTGTCGGTAACTTTGTCTTTGTTGTTTGCTGATTGCAAAAACATTGAATAACTTTTGTTCAAATTAATTGTAACGATTTCAATGTTATCATTTGGTGTGTGTCCAGTTAAGGACCAATGAGCCTCATTGACAAATTTCGAAACACGTCCAATTTGCTTTGTTCAAAAGTCATGGCTTTGTTCAACTGTCATCGGTACTTATTTGTGTTTAAAGTCTTATTTACTATGCGCTTACTACTAATCTTTAATTTTTATAGTCTAGATGAAATCATATAGAGTATAATACGTTTAATTCCTAGAACATAGATATATTGAATTTAAAATTCAAATTTTTTTCTAAATTAAAATTCTCCCGTTACTTCAACAAACAATGAAAATTCGAAAAATGTCAAAAAAAAGCAATTGTTTTTATTCAATCGGGAAACAGGTATCCCGGGACTATTGAAAATATTTCCTGAAAATTTTATCAAAACCGATTGAACGGTCTAGGATTTACATACAAACATACATTCTCTTTCATATATATATAACCAATGTACGAACCAAATTTCGGGAATATAATTATGTTCTCGACCTGTCCGGTAGTCTCGAGAATGTATATGTAAAATTTGGGAGGGTACAGTTCACAGGTGTAGATTTCCATTCACCCCAAATATTGAATTGGATTTACTTTATATATTAGATATTATATCATTTTATGGCAGCCATATTCTTTTTGATAGTATGGAAAAAGGTACAGTTAGAAGGAAAGTATTCCTTCAAATACCTGCCTCACAAAAGACCTTAATACAGGGGTGTCTAAAATATTGTAGTTAAAATTTGTGGTAACTCGTGGAATGTTTGGAATGGTGATTTTATTGACCGACTTAAAATCGAAGTTGCTAGCGTCAAAGTTTTTATTTTTTTCATGATTCTCTTGTACTAGTTACAACCAACTCTAACCTCAAAAATCGGAATACCGAGAATAAGGTCGTTATCAAGCTCTCTCCCAAGGTCTGTGGGGGCTATTTTCTTTGCCTCCTTATACTCAGCAGTAAGAAGGAGGTACGTGATGAGCTTGCCTTCCTTTTGTACATATAGGTGTAAAGGTGAAAGATTTATAATGCAGTTGGAGTGGTTCGCATTGCCCAGAGATAGTTGCACGAGCCAACCATTGCAGTTTGATTAGCTGGGTCTGTGCTGTGCAGTTATCTGTAATGTTTCGCGCCTCCATACAATTGAGGTCATCACTGATCTGACTATTGCCGTATACATCCAGTGAGCAATATTGGGCTTTAATCTCCAAGTTTCACCAAAAAGGCTTCTGCAGAGATAGATCCCAGCTTTCGTCAAGGAGGCTCTAAATCAACTCGTGTAGGAGGTTCTATCGCATCTACCATACTTTCCGGACCTTTCACCAACAGACTATCACCTTTTTTGCTCCATGTCAAATCAAATGACTGGTGTAACTTATTCCAACGATGAAGACCACGGAAACTGGCTCACCAACTTCTTCAATACACAACCAAAAAATTTTTGACGGGAGGAGATAAATAAATTGGTCTGTAGATGGGAGCAGGTCATTAATAATGACGGAGACTATATTATTGATTAGTTTGTTTTTATAATTCAATAAATCTTACAGTTAAGTAAAAAAAAAACACGGAAACCTCAACCTTACTCAGTACTTAAAATTTATCTAGGATTCATTAGTACAGTGCAAATTAAAGTGTCATGCTTATCTTGAATGATGTAGAATTTAAGAGAATCCAGAGCCTGATTACACACACGTCGTAAATTGAAACAATAAATTCTAGAACAAAAGTTCTCACTGTATACACACTTCAGTAAAAACGCAATCCTCCTTTCAAGTTAGCTGCACGCAACACTTAAAGGATTATTGGCATATCGGGACTTAATTGCTATAAGCCCGAGCCACAATCTGGTTTTGTTCCGGCATTAAGCGAACACTTTTGAACGCAACAGAGCTTAGTGGAAAAGGACTTTATTGGCACGAGTTTTACGTCCTTATGCCATGTCGGATGAATGGAAAAAAAATACTAAACAAAAAGGACTGACTACACAAAAGCAAGAAAACTTTACTATTTCGAACTAGGAGTATACGTGACTAATGTACAGTACCTACACGAAATTGAAAAATGGAAAAATTTTGCTTTTAAAGAGTTTTCCGTATTGCTGGTTCTTAACACGAACTTTGGCATCTCCTGTACGAAGATATGATAGCGAATAGTACTACGAACCCTTTAATAATTTCTCATAGACTTAACCTGAACGTTACGTACTCAAAACTTGAAGTTCACGCGGCGAATTAAATAATCGGAAAATCTTGTAATTTTGAATTATAGCCGAATCGCGACGTGGACACCTTCCTGCAAAATAAACCTTTAAACTGAAATTCGAAAAGCCATGAAATTATAGAGGAAGACTACCGTCTTTTTGGCATTCGAAAAGTCCATTTCAGCATTAATACACTTAAGTCCTTCGGAACATTCGTCCTTTTCTGCCAAGCACTTTGGCGACGAATATCTTGCGTGAGCCTTTTGTACAGGTGAAAGTAGCCGGGTTGTCGACAACAAGTTTCCTAAAAATTAACTTTCCTTCGGGGCGATGGGTTAATTGAAAAATACAGGAAGCGAGAGTCGAGGGTGGCAGCAGTGGCAGCAAAGAAGTAAAAACTTTTGTTGATTTCGTGCGTTTAGGTAATTAGTAAGCTGTCAGGACAAATTTGCAATTCTAGTAGTGTTTTTCGTCACATTTTTAGCTATTAGAATTATCACTAACTTTTTTTCCAAGGGTTCTTATTAAGGGTAAAGTTTGAAGGTGAATAAAATTGCCCTTTATTAACTTATATTTGATGACATTGGAATCTTTTAAAAGGTTAGCGTATATTAGCTCTTTGGTATTTTTATGAGTTTGATATCATTTTTGGGTCTATTTGAACGTTGGTTGTCAGTCACTGTAATGCTACATTAACAGGTAGCTACCGCACCTAATTTCTCTACAGTTAGTACTAAACTTCAATGGCCCCGTCCTTGGAAAAGCAATATGAACGCCACTGCCACTAAACCACTCATTTAGAATGTTGATTTTAAAAATAAAATTTCATTAATTAGGTAGTGTTAATCAATTTATTCAGTATAGTTAACTAGCGCGGCTACGCTCACGTGGTTCTATCGTCCCTGTTACTCCCGTCTTTCCGTTGATCCCGTTTCTCCGGTTGATCCATTGGTCCTGTTTCTCCCGTTGCTCTTGTTTCTCCTCTATCCACCATCCTCTATTCACCATCCACCATACTCAATCTTCTATCCTCCATCCTCTATTTACCATCCTCCACCCACCATCCTTCATCCTTCATACACCATCGACCATCCTCTATTCACCATCCACCATCCTTCATCTACCATCTACCGTCCACCAATCTTCATCCTCTATCCAGCATCCTTCATCTTCCAGCCACTATCCTCTATCCACCATCCATCTCTAACTTTACCATTTAGTAATAGGAATGAAACTAATGCACCGAAAACGAACGAGCTGCCACTAAATCATTTGAAATACTCTTAAATGTTGAAATAACTCTCGTACCACCAATTGTAAAATTATTTTGATAACGCAGAAACCGGGCGTGTGCTCAATTTATCAGCGAAGTTTCTAGTAATCGGATGAATAGTATAGAAAGGCGCAAGCAAACCATTAGAGCACCAGGGTTCTAAAATCACGAAAAAATTTGAAAAATGTTGAAAAAAACTTTTGTTTTACTTTATTATTTTAATAATTAAGTATTGTGATTGATTTTTTAAAAAAAAAAATTTGCTAAACTCAAAATTTTTATTTTCACGTTTCATAACTAGTATACGCGAAAAAAGCAATAAAAATTTTCAGTCCGTCTGTCCGCCGTACGCCGTACGCCGTACGGCGTCCACCGTACGCAAGATCGTTTGGAGGCTCGTAGCTGCCAAACGCTTTGAGATATTAAATTGAAATTTTTTTAACGAATAGACGGGGTAGGTGCCTTGAAGTGACCAAATTTTTAGGGGTGGGGGTGTGAGGGGGAAGGAGGGGGAAGTATTTTAGACCGAAATCTTTGGTTTCCAGATCTCAGTAACCCCTTAGGTTAGGAAACTGAAACTTGGAATTTCTATAAAGCTCTGATGGTAGACCCATTTGCAGAAAAATTGTCAATATTGATCAAGGGGTGTGGGAGTGGGGGGAAATGTAATGCGTCCGAAACCCAAAAAAGGTGAGATAGACACATTCTAAAATCCATATCTCCTAAACCGTTAATGGCACACCATTCAAACTTAAAACATATTTGTAGTTATACTAGGAGAACAGAATGAAGAAAAATTTTGGGTGGGGGAAGTTGTGTATGGGGGTGGGGGGTGAAAAACTTAAGATTACGATATCTCATGAACCAATTGCTCTAGAAAAATAAAATTTGGTTTGGGTGTAAAGGTTGACAAAAAAAGATTGATCAAAGTAAAATTTTTTAAGTGGGAGGTGGAGCATAGAAGTGGAGGGGATGAGAATTTTTCAAATCAAACACATTTCATATCTCAAGAACAGTTTAAGATAGATGCTTAGAATTTTTACCAAAAGTAGCGCTAATTAAACTCTAGTAGGGAAAAAAGTTTTGGGGTTGAGGGTGAAGAGGGGGAGGGTGGGGGAGGGTGAAAAGGAAAAAGTTCCGATGCTTATATCTTGAGAACCTGTAATGATATAAGCCTTAAACTTGGTATTTAGATAGAGCTATAGTAGCGGAATGTTGGAAAAATAAATTTTTTTTTAGGGGTAGTATGCTATGGGGGTAGGGGTGTTTTTCCTAACTATTAAACGGTTCATGCTAGAAAGTTGAAACTCGGTGTGTATATGTAAATCAACTAGAAAAGTAATTCTGATAAAAAAAAATTTGAATATTCATTGGCGTTCAGAAAGCGGGGCAAAAAAAATTATTTGTAAATATAATAAATATAAAATGCATATATTTTCACGATTTTCGCCATATCTACTAGGTCTTTCTAAATATTGAATTCATTTTTTTTCTACGGATTCTTCGTATGAATACCTAGAAAGTGTTTTCAAGGTTTTTTGAAATTCGACCCCTAAGGGTAGTGTGGTACAAGTGTAGGTGTTTTTCCTATATATAGAACGGCTTAATACAATGTTGAAACTCGGTGTGTATATCTAAATCAACTAAAAAAATATTTTTATATTAATTATCTGTGAAAATAGAATGCATATTTTCCCACGATTTTCGACATATCTACTACCTCGTCCCATATAATAAATTTAATTTTATTTTATGTATTCTCCATATGAATACCAAGACAGTGTTTTCAAGATTTTCTGAAAATTGACCCCTAAGGGGGTGTAAAGTGATTGTGTACTTTTCATAAACTATTCCATATCTCTCAGATCCAATCAGATTTTCACTTCCATGATCTTGTTTTTTTTGATAGGTTTTCAGTCACATAGTAGCCTACACCGCATTTCAGAATTGAACGCGTTCCTTACTTCTGCCGGAAAAATAATAAAGTTAAGCCCAGATTGTTGGCAGATTTTTTCATTGGATCTGGACCAAAAATTACAGGAACCATCCCGGGACTACTCTACACGTTCCCTGAAAATTTCACCAAAATCGATTGAGCGGATTAGGAGTCTATAGGGAACATACCGACATACATACATACATACATATATCCTCTTTTATATATATAGATAGATAGATAGATGAGAGAATGGTATAAACAAAAACAGGGAAAAACTTGGTCATTTTGATCAAAAGCTTTTATTTAAAGTGGTTAACTTGATTAAATTTAGATTGTCATTTGCCAGGTGCACGGTTGTTATTTCGTAAATACTGAAAACCAGAAATAACAAAATTGTATTTCGATCGAAAATTTGGCAGATATATAATACAGAACTAATTGCTAAAAAGTCACTAATTGCAAGAAATTGTTACTTAAAATAGTGCAAAATCAGGTTCTCATATCGAATTAATAAAATCAGTTCAAATTGTTGTTGCTGGGGCTTTATTTTGGAAGGGAGGTGGTTTGGGTAGGTTGCATTGGCGAACGGAAGAAATAATTTTTGTTGAACACATTCCGAACGCAAATACGTATTGAGTTTTTTTCTAATCAAAATTACTTTTCCAAATGATTTATATATACATACCGAGTTTCAACTTTGTAGCATAAGCCATTCTATAGTTAGGGAAAATACGCCCACTCTCAAACTACTACTCCTATAAAAAAACTCAATTTTTCCAATATGCCACTACTTTAGCCCTATTTAAGTATCAATATTTCATCTTTTTATCATTATAGGTTCTCGAGATATAACAATCAGAACCTTTACCTTGTCATCTTAAAATTTAATTTTATGCCTGTGGTCTATTATAAATACTTCCGAAAAAATTTAAAGAATCTATCTAACACTCTTCTTCAGATACGAGACGAGAATTTTTAGAAAAATTTGTATCCCCTCCACTTTCATGCTCCAGCGCCTCTTTAAAAATTTTGACTTTCAGTAGACTTTATTTTCTTTATACACAAAACGAATTTTACTTGTCTAGTGCAATTGGTTCGTAAGGTATCATAACCTAAAGTTTTTCCCCTCCGCCCCCGAACACCAATGCCTCCACTAAAAAAATTCTATTCTATTTTCACACCGAAGTAGTTTCATTTTCATTTCAGTAGAAAACAAAATCGAAAGGAGCTTCCAACTTCGAGGTTTCATATATTACATGTTTTTCGGCGTAAAATTCAAATAAATAAGTAGAATCACACGAAAAAGAACGTAATTTTCAATTCATATACAAATGTAGTTAATTTTACATGAAATGTTGCGTAATTTTGTGAGCCTTTTCAAGTATGTACTAGGACTACTTTTTTTCTAGGCGCGTCTTTTAATAATTAATATGTTTTAATTGCAGCCTCTCTAAATTAATTTTACATTCACTTGCCGCACTAATCATACATTCCATTCCATTACAAAAAAAAGAGAGGAAGCTTAAACTTTCTCTTTCGACAGCTTAATTAAGTGATAACGAAAAAGTTTTAATTAATTTAAAGGACCAAGTTAAGCCCTTCACTGAACACTTTCTGATACTGCGATAAATTTCAGTTTTCATTTCAGCTCAATTCGTTTACCATCTCGAATACTGGAAAAGTTTTCTTACGTCGTGCCGTAGAGAATTATTATTAATTTCTACAACGGAGAAAGTGACGGTGAGCAAGAGAATAATTGACTTTTTAGTGATGACGCCTTTTTCTAGCTTAGTTTTTCGTTTCCTTCGAGTTTCCTGCCCAGGAAACTACTTGATAATAATCTTTAGTAAATTTTGCACAGCGGATAACTATTAGCGAAATTTCGTATACCATATATGCAACGCGCAGAAAGCCGGAGAAAGTAACTTTCCGCGAACTACGGTATTAGGGATATTAGGAACCATAATGGATTCATAATTTCTTTAGACCGCTTTTCCGTAAATATTTCGTTGACATAGAAAGGCATTGCGTGCTCTCCGGATTTAAGGGAACCTCGACGCTACCATGCATAACCGAAATTAATCATATTTGTAATTTTCGTAAATTTCCCATGCTCCGTTGTAGCGCGATTTACCCGGCGATTGTGGGGCTCCATTTTTTCTGCTCTGACAAGTGAATCATTTGTTTTTATTAAAGCCGCCACCGCCACAATCTGGATAATGAGGCTCTTGAGGAATATTAACTTGAAAGTTGAAAAAAAGAAAGAAATTAGACGAAGAATACGCTTACACGTATAAGTCGAAAGTTATAAGGAACGGCTTCCTAGCGTTAATTTGCGAATAACCCAGTGACTGTGATTAGGGCAAAAACCAGTCGAAAATTCAGGTAAATCTCGTTGTGGTAGCTGGAGGGTTGCCAACTTATGGCCCTGCCATCCGTCCCGAATTCAATTTCATTGGGAAATAACGTGACGTTAGTTAATGGAGCGTATTAGTCCCGAAAATCAGGGACTACCGAAAAGATTCGGCATAGATTTAAGGTATACTCGTATAATACGGTTGGGACCGGAAAGCCTACTATGCAGCACGAGGACCCAGATATATCGGTGGGGATTAACCAAAATTACTGCGATTCAATATACTTAAGTGGAAGGTGCGCGCTTGATAAGATTTACCGATGCGAGATTTCTCATATCAATCAACGAGTCTGGTTTGCTGGTTACTTGTGACCCCATTCCTCACATCACGTTCATATGTCTTGTCATTAAGGAATGGCTCATAATTGCTTTGGGGCATTGTCGTGATAATTATTTACGAATTAATTGATTCCGGCTCGCTTAAGGGTTTCCTTAATTCGTTGCTTTGTTAGTGATAAGTTCCTGAAGTGTCCAAGAATTTAAGTAACGCCGGCGTCTATTAAAGGTACGTAAATAGATGGATTAAATAGAAACACTGGGAGTCATTAGCGTAGCCATCAATGATTATTAACCCCAACTTCGTAAAGTGAAATCCGTATAAATTTGTCAAGAAAGACAGGGGAGTTTTAATTTCCAGTTCTCGGCAAATCACCCATTCCAAAGCCGGCTACAACACTGTTGAGATTGACCAAGCTGGTGAATATTTTTTATAAGATTGAATAAATGAAGTACGTGTAATGATGGGAAAGTGATAAAAATTAAGATTGTAAAATCTTAGAAATAAGAACTTCAAAATCTGCAAAAAACCCAGACACAACATCGAATCGAAGTAAAGAACGCAGTACGATCTGGAATAAAACTTCTAATAATATCTCGTCATCTCATAAGTCGAAATTCGCATTTTACACCCTGTTATGGGTTGTAAATCGGAAAATTCTGGAAGTGATTTTTAGACCATTACCTACATATGGAGCACATAGAAACTCGAATTTGATATTATTAAATCTAAAAAATTTGACGGATTTCATAAAAACTTGAACAAGATCTTACACTCCTAGGGTATTGAATAACGAAAAATGCTTATAGCAGTTTTTTTCGATTACATGTAAAGCATTTAGAAATGAAAGAAAATTCAGAATCTTGACCCAAGAAATAAAACAAAATTCGTGAAAACATGTACAACCACTTTACACCCATTAGTGGCTGAATATCGTGAAATTTTGAAAAACGCTGGAAAAATTATAAAAAAAAAAAAAAAATTTAGAGATATATAAATAATAATTAAAACAATAATAAATATTTTTCATTACGTTTCTTTACTTAGACTATATTCTGCATGAAACGGAAATATTAACACATTCGTCGGACCTCTAGAAGTAATCAAAATGTTGGCCCAAACTTGAATAGTCCACATTTTTCTCCAAAACAACAAAAGAAATCAGGTTCAATTCTCTTTTAGATGCCATCAATGTCTACAATCAGAGCGATGCAAAGTTTTCAAAAATCTACCATGTTCGTAGTTAAATAATTTCAAATTATACTTGGCAAAAAAGCGAACTATCAACAGCTGCTATTATTTTTTTACGTTGCTCCGTTCAAATTGGTATCACTGACGGATGAGTTTAACGCGAAAAAAAGGAAAAATCAAGAAACTCGACAAAAGGTACCTATATTGGATTCGTACTGAAAATAGACTCAGGAGCTACCCCAAAATTAATTTCATATCTTGACAAAACCATTTTTTACGGATAATATTAATAATAGTAACATTTAGGATTTATTTTCGACAAGAAACTGACTTTTAAGGATCATGTCATTGATACCGCCAGTAAAGTGAACAAACTCGTTCGAGTAATGTATCCATTTATTAAAATAGGAAATCAGATTAAGGCTTAGAAAACTCTCCTCTTATACTCAATGATATTTCAACCTATTCTTTTATATGGTGCCGTCTTTTGGAAGAATTGCGCTCAAACCTACATAAATACATAACTTGAAAATTGCTCAAAACAAAACTAATAAAATGATACACAAATTGCCACAATATTTTTAAACGATCGATTACATTCATTTGCTAAGGTAGAACATATTAAAGTCAAAATAGAATCTATATATCAAAAATTTATCATTCAGATTGAACTTGCTGAAAACAATTTTATTGATGATTTAATGAATAACAATTAATTATATTATTAGTTTTACTTGGTAGAAACCACTAGCTTTAGTTTTTGATTTATGAAACAATTTTATTTTATAGAGGTTTCCTTTTGCCATTTTTCCTTTACATACTTTTCGATTTATTGCTTAAGTTTTCTCTTACTGAAATTATTGTCAAAAGCTGTATAATCAATTAAAAGGACTAATCTCTTAAAAATAATATATTAGCGTTAAGTCCAAACTGAATCGAGGCAAATAAAGATAATAATAATAATAATTTTTAACGGACAATTAACTTGCCCACAATGTAAATCACAGCCTTTTGTTGCTCACACAACTTCTATAGTACGCAGACACATATACGTAGTAGATACAACTTTTTAGGATAAGCTCATCCTAGAATACAAAAAACTATCGCCAGCCCCGTACCATGGTACTCCAGTCTAGGATACATCTATGGTGGCTTTATATATATTTTTACCGCACAGTGCCAGCCGGCGTCTCTTTCGGGGCTTACGAAGTCCTAAAAAATTTCAGGGAATCAATTTTATTTTTAAATTTCAGGTCGACTACAGTACTTTATTATTTAAAAATGAAGAAAATTAGAAGGAAGTCATGTTCCATCTTTTAAAGCTAAGCTACAACGTCACTGCTTTCTGTCTCTTCACTATTTTTTAGTTTCTAGAGAAAAACTGTGATGCTAAGTAAACTAAGAAAAGGTTTTCTTAAATACAAATATGATATGAACAAAGCTTCTGTCTTGTAGTTTGGTTTCTGCACTTAAGAGTTATAGCCATACAAAACGAAAATCAGTCCGTCTGTCCGCCGTGCAAAACCACGATTGAAGGTGCATGTAGGGGAATGTTTCAGACGAAAAAATTTTGTTCTTGAAGTATGTACGAGGGTTATTTTTCTATCTCTGCAAGGGGTTATTCTAGAAACTTTTAACTATGTGGTATATGTACATAGATGTAAGTACCTAAAGTAAATTAGGTAAAAAAAACATTCGGCATTCGAAAGTGGAGTAATACCAATGTTTACCAAATTCTTCATATCTCTTCTTAATTTTGGAATGAATGGTACTTTTACGGATTTTTAAAAAAAAAAATAATAAAAAAAACGGTTTTAGTATTTCTTAAACTCCGTTTTTAAGAGGGTGTAAAGACATTGTACCCCGTTCTGCAAAATTCCATCATATCACGATCTGATTGGATATCAAATAAGTTTTTGCTTCTACGGCCCTTTTATAAAGGGTCTTTAAATAGGGACACTCGGAATTTGTTAGGTTGTATGTGATATGATGTACAGGATAAGCAAGCATTTGCATGGCAAGATTTAATCTAATAAAATGTATCATATACGTACATATACATTTTCGTTTTTAGGCGAAAAACAAAACTCTCAGACAGTCGTGATTGCCTCGGACTATTCCAACCAAAATTTAATAAGATGTTCTTTCGAAAAGTAAAAAGATTTATTTTGTACTAGGTTTAATTTTATGTGTTGGCCTAGAAAATATTTAGATCGGTGAAAAACTAAGTTAAAAAGTATGGGGCCTTGGCTAGAAAAACTAAAAAAAATATGTGTGCCTTAGACATGTCAGTATTATTTTCATAAAATTATCGGTGAAATGAGTAAGTAATTCGTAAGTGCCACAGTACTCCCATGAATAAGCTGGAAATCTTTGTCTTGACGACGGACAGCAAAGGATCTGGATGAATTCATTATCCATTAACTCGGTTTGTATCACGGCTTCGATGTCCTAATGTACCTTAATCCAAGCCCAACAGCAAATCCGAGTGACTGATCTCATAATAAAGTAAAATTGGATTTAGTGCCTATTCCATGTAAGTGACGAGAAAGTATTGCTTAAATCAGAAACATATTAAAGAATCTCTTAAAATCTATAGCTGCTTACTTTAACTTTATCCCATCAAATACACCGTTCATAGTCAATAGTCTATGGCACAGGGAACATTATTCTACGAAAGTCTTTCGCTTGGACGTTAAACAAACAAAAAACTCCAATCCTGAACTATAGTTAAAAGGAGAGCTGGTAAACGAAAGAAACCTCCTTACGGCATCATTATCGTCATTTTATTAACTCGTAAAATAAATTTATGTTCTTCTAAGCAGCTTGTTTACATTGTTTGCGATAGTATTTGGGAGGTGATTAGAGCGTCAGGGAAAACTTCAACGGCGGTCCCGTGTGCTGGACTAATGCTATTATGGCTATTGATAATGTTTTAATGACAATAAAGCGAGTGAATTTTATTACAGAGATAGTGCTTTTAGCAAAGTACATAAAAACCGAGATATATATTTCGAGGTCAGTCGTACAGGTCGGACAGTATTACGTTGTTTGGCAAGCGAAGAGATAACCCAGCATACTTCGTATGTAACCTACAGACACACTCTCATAAAAAGATTACGAGAAAATACGGTCATTTTTACGCTAGGATATGGCGTAGTTAACTCTCAAAAGTTTTTCGTTTTCGTAGTAAACAAAGTTAACGTGTAACTAAGAACACTACAAAAGTTTACTAAATGCACAAAAAAAAATTAACTGTAACAGTTTGGGTTTATTTTTGCTAAGAAAAGCAGTAGAGGAGCCTTTAGTTCTATATTAGATTTTCGCCACTAGTTTTGAATAAAATTGGTTTCCAACAAGAGATGCACTCGACAAAATTACAGCCTTTTCATGAGTAAACATTAAACTTAACCAAGGGCTGATAGACTTTAGGTGTCCATCGGAAAGCTTTCCAAAAATCACACAAGCGAAGTTTTGGGCTTAGTTGTACAATTTTTTATTTACTACCATGATACTACTTTATTTATTAACTTTATTGTTGTTATTAAAACATATTTTGATTAAGCTGAACTTAGCTACCCACAAATTTTGTATTTTGCTGTTTTGGAGTACAAAAACGCGATCGCAAAATATGTTCTTTATTATTTTTTAATAATAAAATATTGTAATCGACCTGAACTTCCAAAATGAAGTTTGTTTTAAAAAAAAGAGTATTTTCCCGTTTTATAAATAGTAAAAACCAACAAAATGTCCATCTGTCCGCCGTAGACGCCGTACATCGTACTCAAAAGTGTTTGACGGGGTGTAACTTACAAGCCGGCTGCAATCATAAATTAATTTTTTGGTAGGTAGGGTAGATTGAGCTAACCACTACGACCACTATTGTGTTTGGCGTCGAGTCTGATGGATGCATTTTTGACGAAAAATGTTGCTTTCCAAATCTCAGCCATCGCTTATGGTAAAAGGTTGAAACTTTGAACTTAAGTTGAACTACGAGTACCCAATTTCAAAAAATAGTCAGAATGTCTTGAGAGCTAAGAAAAAAATTCGGATTTTTATTTCTTGAGAACTGCAAAGGATATAGAGACATCCTAGAAAAGTATTGATAGGTGTAGTGAGAGGTGGAGGTGGTGGGTCTTCGTATCTCAGAAATATCTTATGCTAGAAAGTTGAAACTGTTATTACATGAGTAGTTAAAGAAAGAAATGGTAAAGATAGACATTTTGTGAGCACGTAGACGTGAACTTACTCCCTTTCTCGATTATTTTACATCTCCAAATTGTATTTTTTCATTTCGTTCAATTTCACTATGAAATAGTTCATACGAAACATTCAAGTGTTGAGTAAAGAAAGTCGAGGAAAGGATGTTTTCCACATTTTTCACGAATTTCGTCATATCATTCAGGTTTATCGAGTTTTAAAATTAATTTAATTTATGCGGGTTTTTTATATAGGCCCTTTTAAAGTCTTTTTCAAATTTCACGATATTCAACCAGCAAGGGTGTATGAAGTGGTTGTGTGCATTTTCACGAATTTCGATACATTTCTTAGGTTTTATAATATATAGAAATAATTTTCATTTCCAAAGGCTTTAAATATAATTAAAAAAAAAACAGTTTAATATTTTACGTTATTCAAGCTTCTAGTGTGTGTGTGGAAGGTTAGGTTCGATTTTTCACGAATTCCGACAGATTTTTTAGGTTCAATGAAATCGGATTCAGTTTTATTTCTATGGGCTTTGTAAACTATCTCCAAAAAAATGGTTTCAGAGTTTTGCGACATGAAATACATACGTGGTGAAAAGTGATTGCAGACATTTGAACGATTTCCGACATATCCACGAAGTGTTTATATTTTTCCTTTAACGTAAATTATTCTGGTATGAGTTCCTGGACACCGTGATATTGTAGGCAATGAGTTTATTCTGGCCTGCAGGACCAGTTGGCGAAAAAAGGAGCTTAGTTAAGTTCACGGAACCAGTGCCCTTCTGTAGAATGCCAGCAGATGTGGCAAAATAATGATAAGTGCAAAATGTTCTTATAAGGTAACTCCAAGAAACGAATCTTCAATTTCGGAATCAGGTGCGACCCTAGACCGCGCATATTAATGGACACTATAAACTTAAAAATCATCTGCATACGATTGAACTAATTTCAGACGATATTTGAAGGAAAAACACAATAGCCCTACTGAAGCCACAGGGATTCAAA
The DNA here is from genome assembly GCA_949128065.1 of Beris chalybata. NCBI lineage: Eukaryota > Metazoa > Arthropoda > Insecta > Diptera > Stratiomyidae > Beris > Beris chalybata. The sequence continues at coordinate 97,125,177 of OX421896.1, forward strand.
CCGTACTCCACCTTAAACAAAATCTTCGAATATACTTTTACGGAAGATTTTAAAATAAAATGGAAGCCAATCCCATAATCCTTAGTGTATGTAAGTACCGTGCACTAGGAGTAAGTTCTGTCCCAAGGTACTTCTGAATCACCCGATATTTCCATACTCAACTCGATAAGTTTTCCATTTTTTTTTATTAATTCCCTAATCATTTTAATTTAAATTCCAAATGCCCTCACCGGATACATACTGCATCGAACTTACTACAAAATTTTAATCGTTTCACTGCACAAGTCTGAGACTTCATAACCAACTCCATAATTTACATATTTATACGTTTTCATAAAATTTCTCTCTCTGTGCCTTTTTCCGGACTTAAATTCTTTTAGTTCATTGCTGAAAAGTTACTTTTCGTTACAATTAACTCAAGTTTATTGCCATCTTCTCGAGTAATCGTAGTTCTAGGTTCCTACTGGCGCTCCATAAGGGCGAGCGCTCGGCCTGCCCCCAACATTACCCCGTAAACTTTTCTTCGAATTGCATAAAACAGAAGTTGTTCCACACTAGAAAACTTGAACTATTCCACACTATTGCCGTAGTGTAGAACTACATAAATTTATTTCGTTGAAGGAAATTGAACTTTTGCAGAGTAGTGTACTCCTTTGAATTGTCGAATATAAAGTTGCGGTTTATGTTGTTCTTTTTAACTCCCGCAACGAGTTGCCTTTTCACAAATATTAGTAGAAGTGTAACGAGAAGTAACTTTTAAAGGCCATAGTTAAATTGATTACGGTATGTACTAGTATTGTGCTGCAATGCAGGGATAAAGAATGGTATAAATATCAGAGTTATGATGGCGTCGAGTATTTCTCGAAAGTGAACTATCGTTCAGATTCTAAAGTTGTTCTAGAAATTGAGATGTTTGATGATAGCAAAGATAAATGCTGGTGACTAAAGAAAATTTCTCTCAAATATTTCTTTGAAAAAGCTAATAAACGGAGAACTTCATCGCAAAGAATACCTGCTGTCGCATTGGCTTTCCAGTTTCGCTTTGATATATTTCTGTAAGGTGTTTTCAAATGGAGGGATTTGTTATTCAAACACAAAAGGTTTTTTATTTATTTTAATCAGTACTTTATGATTAGTTTTCCGGAAGACAGGCGTTATTCCCGACTAGGATGGAGTACTGCTTTAGCTTGTTAGTTAGTTTTCTGAAGCCGCTTCACTTCGATAATCCCTCAAGCTAAATATTTACTTCCTTAACTAAACTATTTGATTGTCCAAAAGCGATTCAAATTTGAACTCATTTGTAGGCTAAATAAAAGATAATACTCATCCTCTTCCAATCATCCAAAATACAAAATTCACTACCAACTCCTTGGGCAACCTATCTGATTCAAATTACAAAATCATTTCAACAATAAACCTCGAAGTCCCACTTCCACCAACTACAACTCAGCCTTACACTGACTGGTTCAAAAATACTTAATTTTCAATCCAATTGAAATCCCCGTTTTATTTAATTTTTTCAAGTAAAAGTACACATTTCAATCACTTACACACTAAATTACTGAAATTAGTAAATTTCAACAGAACTGTACAATTTTCATGAAAAAAAGTACGCAACAATTCGTCTAAAATTGACTAAGTAATGAAAATTACGTTTTTTTTTCGTGTAATTCTAGTTTTCTAGAATTTGACTATGAAAAACATGTTATTTATGAAAACACGAAGTGTGACGCCTTGTTTGATTTTATTTTTTTAAACACCCTTTTTAAAAGAAAATGAAATGCCTTCGGTGGCGCAGTGGCTACCCGCGGCAAACCTACGCAGCTACACAAAATTGTTCGCGGGTACGATTCCTACTTACAGCCAAGGGTTTTATTAAGCTTAGTACGCAGAAAATAAAGAAATAAGGGTATCTTGAAGAGTGCTAATTATATACTTTTTTAAGATTATAAATTCAAGAGATAATCAAGTGAATTTTTGCTTTCGAAGCTGAATTTTACTGATAGCAAATCGAAATTTACTGATGAAAAATTGAAAATTACATTCAATTTACCTACTACCCAAAAAAACCCAAAAAACCAATGGAATTTGATGTTTTTATTAAAAGACGTGTAGTATTTAGTGTTTTGAAATGTCTTCATGTCAATAGATCAGTAGGACCTGATTTTCACTTCTTCTCGAACCACGACCTAAGAGGTCTTTTGTTTCTGGCTCTTCACTACTCCCTAGGCCATATCTATTCCCTTGAGAAAGGAGATATTTTTACTCAGGGAAGTCTTCGGCAAGTCTTCATAGGTGAGAGTAAATCCACCAAGAATCTGCCTTCTTGATCTGGCCACTGCATCACAATCACACAGAATGTATGCCGTGGCTTCAGGCGTGGTATCACAGAATCGGCATGAATCTAGTGATACCTTACGATGATCTTAAGGTGATAATTAAGGAAATATTGTCCTAAAAAATATCCTATTATAACCCGTGCGTTATACCTACCTACTTAAGGAAAGGAATTCCGTCGCTCTCCTAATTGAGAAGGTCAGGAATTTCTTTGACTGTCTTAAGTCCTGAAAGTGAGTTCCAATAATATTCTACCCAAAGATTTACCTACTTTAAAATGCCATCCTTAATGAAGCCTTTACCTACTCCACAAAATGGTTCCGGGCCTATCATTGGTGAGTTGACTGGCCACTTAGCTAGCTGGTCAGCCAATTCGTTACCCGGAATACCCTCATGTCCTGGAACCTATCTCAGGGCTAGACTATTATGGTGTGCCAGCTCTTGAAGAAGAGGAGAGTCCCACATAAGCTTCGAGCGGAAACAATAAGATTTCAGCGCAAGCAGTGGCTTGTAGTCTATTCAGTAGAAGATTACATGCGCACAGCTCTATGGCATGTACCTCAGCTTGAAACAGAGTGGCTGCTTATCCCATCGCCATCCGCCCAGTTCCACTAAAGGTCTTAAAGCCATCCGTGTATCAGACTGAACCACCTTCTTTAAAATCTGTTAGACCAGACTAACATGATAAACAATCTCCCAGAGTCGCCAGAGGTAGTAAGGCACATGGGTGTGGTGGGTTTTCATATATCAGAAACAAGTGTCAAGGAGTTGTGTATATTTTCACTAATTCCGATATATTAATTAGGTCAAATGAGATATAGCCCCCTATTCAGGACCGAGTCACAAGTCACAAAGCAGGCCGAGCGTCTCAATTTTGTATGAATTTTGAATTAATTGAGACTTTTTTGATATGATAGTCGGAGAGCTCGCGACAAAAAATCGCACCAGTTTTGAGAAAGCTAATATTTTGGTATTTGGTTACATTTAGGGTGTATGTGAATATACTAAAGTCAACAGGTCTGACGTCGGGATACCTGGCTTTGGTGACCTGTCAAAGATGTCAAAAAAATCGAAAAATTTAACAGTTTTGAGAAAGCTGAAAATTTGCCAAAACTTAGTTTTTACAATTAAAAACTGAAAACCAATGGTCAGACTCTGATCCTGAATAGGGGGGATAGATCTCTAGAACTCTCTTCCCTTTCCCGGTCAAAAAAGGTTTAACGTGGATTTTCGTTGTTAAAACTTTATTTTTTCTTAGCATTAAACTCTTTCCGAACTTTTACCCGAAAAAAAAAATAAAGTTGCGACCAGACTGTGGGCAGATTTTTTTTTTAAAATGTTAGACTTTATACCAAACACACACTTTTTATAGAAAATACGAACAAAAAACTTTTATAGATTACTGGCGGTTTTCACAGCCAAGCTTTGCGTAATTTTCTCTTTTTAAACGATCATATTATTAAGGCGTGCATGTTTATGGTAAATAAAATGATTCTATTTACAAAAAATTTCAATCTGTTAGAAAATGTTCACAAACGCTCTATGAAAACTTTTTATATAGTAGTTGTTTTTCGTTTGCCAGATCTTACGTTCCATAATTTAAGAAACTTTCACGATGTAATAAAATAAAAACGCATATTTAAAAACTCGAACAAATTGTTTACTCAGTACAATAATACCAGAGAGACAATACACTGAAAGTCACACACAATCAGCGGTTGCAATAACTAATGTACGACTGCGGTAGGACGGTCTTTATTAGTCATATGGACGTCGTGACGACTTCCAATTTCTTTTCGCAAGAAAAGGATCACCGAAACGTCGTTAGTTGTACATATTTAATTATGACGATCAGGATTTATAACTACAAGACAAGTCACGCCAACCGATAAATATAGTAATAGCAACTATTTTGTGTTCCTTGGGAATGCTTTATCCCAAATTAACATTCAAACTGACTTGATATAATGTCCTGATATCCTTAGTTGATTTCTGTAAATAGTCGATGATGTCGTAATCAGAAGCCAACTGCTTGACGAATAATTGCTATTATTGTAACATTATTATAAAATGGCAAATTTTATTACGTTATAAGTTTCGAAAATTTCCACAGTTGTTCAGGCTTACACTCCAGAAACACAGTGCTTTCATCTCTAGATATTGTAATTTGTTAGATATTGCTATAATACATAACGCGTGGTTACCTTCATCTGATGATATGTTAATCACATTTATCGCTCCATAAAGCATCCTGACGTAATTAAACATTCGATGTATTTTATAAGATTTCTAACATTATTTTGATTTGATGAGCTAATCAAACTGCTTTTAATTTATAAAAAAAAAAATACTAATTCATTAAATTGCTTTCAAAACGAGAAATTCAATTAATTCAGTTAATTCTACATAATAAATTTTCATTTTGGTTGAGCTGTCTATCAGAACGGTTTTCCTTTGAAGATTTTCAATTTAATTTTACACGAAAGTATACGTACTTGTAAGGTAGCGACAGTGTTAGCGTAACAGTCATATAATCAAAAAAAGAGACGTGGTAGAGATATTGTTTAGCTATTTTAAAAGACCTGCTAATAAATCAAAGTTTACAAATACCTACATACCTGAAGCAATTTTGCCAAGGCAATAAGAGTGGTGGACAATTTTCCCGGAAAATTCTCACCGATTTGCTTTCTTTGAAAATAAGAATCAAAAATAGCTGCGGGGATTTTATCGCAATATCTTGGAGTATGTTAAGCAGTACGGTTTCCTGTTTCCTAGAGCAAATTCTTGGAATATATTCGATCTAAGCTAATAAGATGGGGCGTGTATAGATTTACTGTCAGTATACCTATGCGAATGGAATTTTCCTTAATAGAAAGTGATTGAGGTGGTACGATCAGACGGCATATCGTCAAGAATTAGCAGTAATTTGTGTGGTGCTTTCAAACGTCAAGCATACCTATCCGTATTGGGTAAAATTTTCTTTAAATAAAAAATCGAATATTCAAGTTTTCGCACCTCAATGTCTAATTTGATTCTCTTCAGCTCGCCAGAAAATTTTCTTCAAGCTGATATAACCTTTCATTGCGACAATAATGCGACGAAAATGAATCTAAAATTGCCAAAGAAACATTTGCTACGTATTTTTTTTCTTCTTCGATTGTATTGAAAATTTCGCTCCGGAAAAATCGGACAAGAAAACAGCTTAGAACCGACAAAAATACTGAACTAAATATTCTTGTCACATTGGGCGGCGATTGAATTCTAGGCGCTTTTATCCCCATATAGCACTTGTTAAATCTATTAAATTGTCGCTCTCGAGTATACGGAAAAATCGCTTAGCCATGAACATAACAGAGAAATAGCTGAAAGAAAATTATTGCTGGCAACTGAAGGAGAAAATTTATTTTTCATGGACTCGGGGAAAAATCTGAATGGAAAATTGTTCAGAATCATTCATCTTGGATTTTAGGTCTCGGTAAGATCGTGTTCAGATGGTGTACAAATTGTAGATAATTTGGGATGGAAATATCAAGTGAAATTTTGAACGATGCTTTAGGAAATTGCTTCTAATGGGCTAGTTGAATTCATGGGAATCAAATAAACACCGTTGGTTAGTTTATTTTTTGTAAAAGAAAAATTGAATTTTCACCTTCTGTAAATAATGTTGGTGTATTCAAAGCATTTTTTAGTTCACCTCCAGCACTTCTGTACACGATTGTATACGCAAAATTAATAACAACACCAAAATGCTATGCAGAAATGATTGTTACACCTTTTCTGTTATTAATTTTACATTTACATTCCCTTCTTGTAGAAATTTTTTATTTTCTACTATCTGTTAGGCTATGTATCACTGTATCAAAAGTCCATAGGAAAAAAACACCACCCGGTGTTCGATGGAGTCCATCCTTTTCGGAGTTATTTGACACCTAAATAGTGGTGATAAAAAAAAATTTCTTAGGATAATTTATAATTTCCCAGTAACGGTGTAAAACGGACACAAGCGGTGTATTTTTCGTTCGTTGAAGGTTTTACAGAAACACCCGGCCGATGTTGATTCGGATGATTTTGTTTATTTTAGGTTATAATATTAAACGTCGATTGGAGCACTTTCATGACAAAAATTATTCGTTTTGGGGTATTTTTTAAACATGCAAAAAATCCTTTTTCGGGGTGATACTACTCGCCCATAGCTGTGAAAAACAATGTTTTTTTTTTAAATAAATCAATTTTTATTCAATTTCGTAATTATAAATTTTTCTAATTCATTTCGTAAATTAAAGTAAACAATTGTGCATCTAAGGAACTAAAATTACTTTCGGTATTATATAAGCATCTTCATTATTAAAAATTCGTTCCTATTAGCGTTTGTTTTTAATATTTTTAATTGACTCAAAGCGGTAATTTTGAATTGAAACAATTAATCACAATTTATCACCGCACACACATATCACCACCACTAATCAAACTAGATTCGAAGAAAAACCTATTCACTGACAGCGCGTCATCCGATGGGTGATCTTAATATATTATTTATCCGATCGGTGTTTATTTACACCGAAAAAGGAATTATTTAATCATTATTATTTAATCGGTGATAAATTTTTTCCCGAAACTTATCCAATGGGGGTTTTTTCGCGATTTTCCAAATAAAATTTTGTTTGGTGTATTTTAGCGGCGAGAGAGAAAAAATGTTCACCCAAAGGGAAACTACGAAATTAACACCACTAGGTCGGCGTATTGTGAGGCATTTTTGACCCTAATTGGTGTCAAAAAACCTATTATCCGCATGGTGGTGTAATAAGACATCTCGTATTTTTTACTGTGTATAAAAAAGAAATGAATATAATTTTGCTTATTTATAAAAGTTACAGTACATTTCTTTTAGCTTTTACGTAAGAAAAAACTATGCACAAATAATTGTTACACAAACTGTACGTACCGAGTTTAAACTTTTCACCATGAGCTGGATCGCGTTTAATGCTGAGATGCGGTGTACCAATAAATAATCGTTGGTAACCACATTGTAATCGTTATTAATTGCTTTAATTCATAACCACTGCAGTGACAGACATATCAATCAATCTACATAAACAGAACTGAATTATCCAAGCAAATACATATATATAATCACCAAAATTAATGTTTTGATCTCTCTTTTGTTTGCATTTGATGTTTCTGTATTCAGTGTGTTCACTACGACAAAATATTTTTGGCTCTGCGTTTCTAAGCTCAGACTCGCGTGCATACCTCGTACTCGCCTCCGCGGTTTTCCATTTCAGGAATGGTTTAATATTGAAAGTTGAAACTTGGTTAAAATATATATGTACCTATTATATTATCAGTGACCCAAAAAAGTACTGGTTTTCTTAATTTTTAATTGACCATCTTGAGAAATTTGCTGGAATGTGAGTATGATGGATGACCACTAGAAGGTAGGAACGGAAGGAATGGTTTATCTCCATATGTTACATTCTGTCGCTTAGGGTAGTAGTTAGGGTAGTTATTTGGGTTCAGGCGCCTCTGAATAGCTTATTTCCCATATTTAAAATAATCTCGTTTGCACGAATTCGACAACAAAAACCCTTTAACAATTTAGAATAATATTTGAAAAAAAAAATGCCGCTAAAAAAGTGTCATCACATATTTTCAAAATACATTGGTAGAACGAACACGCACATTCCGCATAATCACACGTATCGAATCCAATATGAATTTGTATTGATGAAGTTTTAACGCAAATATTTGTATTCGAGTGTAAATTGATATTTTTTTTCTAAGGGTTGCCAATTTCTAATACGTGACTGGAAATTATGTGCAAAGATCATACAAGTAGCTGGAAACCGAAAGCATTTTATTGGTCACATACCAATAATATGATATTACGACGATGGCAACAGGAATGAGAATAAGTTGGTTGTAAGAAATTACATTTGATATCATAATGGTATTAGGCCGGAATGGTTTCAACCCTCGTAAGAATGTATTCGAGTCGCATATTCTGATCATTTTTTTTTTGTTAGAAAAATCATTTATGATGGAATGAATGGTTGCTTTTCAGACCGGAAAATTGCAATTGAATTTATGTAGAGGTTTGATAGTTGCTGACATTCAGAAGGAATTTTAGAGAATTAGAACTTATAAACAGAATATGAAAACAGGTGTTCGTCTGGTCCAATTACTACTCCAATTACTACTTACTGTACTGCATTATTTTATTGAAACCATTAAATGCATGTAATATATGTATTTTGAAAATGTTACTAAGAGTTACCATTAACCTCTCCCTTTTCATCCTTTTATGTTAAAATAATCGTTAATACCTCAGAAATTAAAATTTTCCACTCGCATTAAGGACATAATTAAGAAAGTTATTGTGTAGTTTAAATGGCTTCGTTTCACCCGAACACTCGCTTTGTGACTCCCTGCACTAAATCTACACGAGTAAAAGGCAGATCAAAACCATTCCACGTGATAAAACTTCCCAAAAACCTTACATACTCGCAGTCGGTTTCACAGAGACCCATCCCAACAAGTACCTATTTTATCAAAATATGATCTGATCTCATTGTGATAAATCCGTTGAATAAAACTCATCTACGGACGTTACTCGTTCGTAACTTGCTTCTATGGTCGGGCGTCCCTTTGACAAAGTTAAAACTTTAACAAGCTTTCCATTTTCAAGCATCAAAGGATGACGTATTAAAAGTCGAGATAATTTTTCGAATTTTACGCAGATTAGTAAAACTTGAAAAAGATTTATTTTAAATAATTAAAAGGTATTATATTTAGTAGGAAAGAGGTATGAGAGATTAATGGATTGACAAAAAAGACATTATGATAATATTTAGAGTAATCCTTTGAAATTTATATTTGGGGACGTCAGGCGATAATAATGATGTAATTACGGAAAAGGAGACCGTATGGTGGATACTGTTCCACAAATGATTCTGCTTGGATGGTATTTGAAGGACGAGGACTTAATGCTGCTTAAATTTCCTACGGGTACGATTCTTTCATACAAACTTCTCGAGTTAAACAATTAATTCTCTAGTAGTCGAAACTAAACGGACAAAATGTGATACAATACAGTATAGCTATAACCAGATGAAGCACTGAACTAATTTTATTTATACTATGTATTTAAGTTCGAAATAAAGAGACATAAATAATGTTTCCTAGAAGCAAAAGAATAATCCCAAATACCAGATGATCCTGGAACCTTACTAGGTAAATCGTAGTATTAAAAATTGTCCATTCTTAAAAGCTGTATGGACTACAGAAAAGAATTTCAACATTACCTGGAAAACCAAAATAATGGAAATGGAAAAATCCAATTATTTTAGATTCCTAGCTCAAAGTGTTCTGAAAGCCATACTCAAGCCCTCATCAAGGCCATACTCGCGGAAAACATGTTTTGAGAACTTTTTTATTTGCACGTCGAAAGTAGTGAAGAGATTTTTCTTAATACGAAACTCTTACTTTTTATTCTCTAACAAGATCTAAATTTGACGACCTTGCCATTCTCATTATAGGACAATTTGAAGAAACGGTCACAGAGCTAGTTCAAAGTTCCCTAAGCCAGGTAGGAACCTAGTCTACTACAGTAGGTTTGAAGAAGGCACAATCGTCACAATTACCAAAAAGAGTTATGAGGACAAATTATCTACTCCTACTATTTTTGGAGAATTTCTAGAGTTTGTTAACGAGGTGAAATTTCTGGGAGTTACACTACATTAAAAAGTTTCTCTGAATCTGCATTAGACATCTCGACCAGAACTGCTGACTCAGTTCAAAAGTTTTCAGCTGGATTTATATCGTCATTGCTAGGCACACTATAACCCACGCAGTTTCTTTCTGGCGAACAAGAGAACTGCTAACCATATGCTGACAAAACTACAAAAATTAGGATGAGTACCACACCCTTCGCATTCCTTAGATGTGCTTCTTAACCTAGCAGCTCTATGTATACCTACAAATACAGAAAGAAACAAGGTTTACTATTATACATTCAAAATTTTGACCTCGGTGGACAAATCAGAGCGCATAATTGCTTGCCAAAATTTTGTCACAGACCTTAAAAGTACCGCGTACTAGAGATTCCCTTGTTCTGATTCAATGATATCAAAATTTAATTGCATAAGGTCCTTCAAATAATAATAACTGAGAGGGAAGATTGAGCAACAAAAAAACCACTCCTAAGCTGGGATCCATAACCAGGTAAGAAGTCTGATCCTAAAATAATAAAACTGTAGGAGCTAGAGTTTATGGATTTCGTCCAAATGTTAAATTCTTCCGAAGCATGCATATAATATCAAAAATGTCCGTCTGTCCGCCGCAGACACCGTACGCTGTCCGTCATCCGCCGTCCGCCATCCGCCGTCCGTATGCCATAAGTAAAATCGTTTGAATCGATAGCTCACAAGCGCCTTGCGATATTATGTGCGTTGAAATTTTTATGATAGGTACAATGGGTGACCGATCGGTATTTTGCAGGGAGGAGGGGGAGGCTGTATGGGAAGAAGATTCGGGGGCATCTTAGGTGAAAAATGTTGGTTTCTAAATCTCGCTTATGCTAGGAGGCTGAAAGTTAACTTATGCAGTACTATGATAAAGGACTCATTTCAAAAAAAAATTGTCGATAGGTGTTGAGGGGTGTGCTAGTTGGGGTGAAAAAAATGCGGCCGAAACACTTGAAAGCTGGCACTGAAACATTCTAAAATCCATATCTGCTGAACGATTTATGTCAGATGGCTGAAGCTTTGTAGTCGTCTTAAGTGATACTAGAGGATTAAAAAAGGGTTAACATTTTGAAGGGTGGTTGTGAGGTGGGGAAGTGGAGGTGGGGAAGTGGAGGTGGGGAAGTGGAGGTGAACATTTTTAAATTACAATATCGTCCGACACAATTGTACCAGGAAGATAAAATTTAGATCCTGTAAAATAAAATTATTATATATCATGAACCGTATAAGATACCTATGATCTTGAAATATTTACAGGCAAGGTTTTTCATTGTACTTTTCCTTGGCAAATTAAGACATATTTTCTATTGTTTTTTCTTCTTCATTGCCTAGTGCTTCAATTATTACAACTTAGCTGTTAAGATGATATGCAGCAGATGGTATGCAGCGTTTTTCACGCTTTTCTTATTGATTGCCAGGTTACACATGTAACAATTAAAATATAATAAAGTAAAATAATAAAATAAAGTCGATATATTCACAGAGTAGTGATCCAGACAATGCATTTAATTAGGTGATGTAGTTACTAACAACAGTGTACCAGGTCTCCAGTGAGTAGATAGCTACTAATCAAATACTGGCCAATGTATACCCATGTGAGCTGTGGCGTGTCAAAATTGCCTAAACATTATGTTCACTATATCGTTAGGAAAATTTTAGTCTAACGTAATCTCCACTATACAAATGACGTTCAATTTCAACTAAATTACGTTTAATTGAATTCAGACAGTTTGAACTCAACAGTTTCGAGTTTTCCAGAACTTATGCTAAAATACAGAAAATGTTTGGAAGCTAATTCGAATTCGAATTTATTTCATATCATCCCCTTAGGTAGGCGAATATACACAAGCTGTTAGCCTACACATGAGCAAAATGATAGCTCGTCTAATTTGATATTGCCGGTGGCAGCAACGTTTATGTTTTTCCTTAATCACCCGAGAAAGACCGAAAGTAATGTTTGCATAAGTTCAAATACAAATAGCGTGCGAAATGAAATCCTTTTTTTTTGGATTTGCCCCTGTCTCGTTGAAATTAACCTGGGCTGTAATCCGCAAGTGTGATGAGTCTTACCGTGCATAAGAAACTCTTCTTCGGAAGACCTATAAAACTTTGTTGCTGCGTATATCAGATAAGGGTGTGTGTTATTCCTACTACCTACCATGACACGGAAGAAATTAGCTCAGATAAGACTACTTTATTAATTCGAGCGGAACTCACATACGGGATGACATTTGACTGCAGAAAATCCAATCTATCATCTCAGCCGAGTCGGAGGCTTTTCATCTTGTCCTCGATATTCCTCAAGGCATTTTCGTTTGGACGAACCTACAGCAGCTATAGTTTTCCCGGAACAGGGGTTTCCTACCCTAGGTGTGTATCTACTAAATATACACAGTCGTAGTATCGTCATTATCCCGATAATACTATACACTACTCGGAGGATCTACAGGCTATAAATATATAGGGAGAAAAAAATTGTTAGTCTTCCTGGAAAAAAAAGGTGTGTCGTACAACCTACATACTTTTGTGTCATAAAAAGGAGAGCTTTTACTCTGGGAAAAGATATGTCATCGGCATGATATATGGAAACATAAACGGCAAATGTATAGTAGAAGCATTTCACTCGCAGAATATTAAATATCTGCGATGACAGGCAAGTTTCGGATCCATCTTTTGGGATTTCCACAGGTTTTTGCTGGTCCCGAATCTTTTTTTTTACGAATCCCGATGCTGCGTTTTGATACAAATGTAAGTTGTAAACCGAAAAATCGGAATGAGATTTTCAACACACTCAAATTAAATTGATTAGTTTAGAATGATTTATTCGACTCTTTTGGAAATACTGGAGAGGTAGGTTGTTATGTAGCTAAAGAGTGCTACAAAGGAGTGATGTGGGTCCGATGATGGTCTTCTGGCTAAGTGATAAACTCTTTTGAGTCGCATTAATTTTTGGGTACTGATCACTACAGTCTGGCCGGAGATGTTTTATCAACCCTTTACTCACAACTAATGGAACTTCTAAGGTTTGATGTAGTTTCAAAAGTTTATTCGCCCTAAAATTGTTTGATGTCGCATAGTTGTGAATATTGTCAAATTAGATAGTCGACAGTCGTGTTGGAAAATTTCTAGTGTTCACAAGCATTTTTGTCAGTTCCTGGCTATAATTTTAAACCGCTTTGTGTCTCAGTTTAATCTGCTGCAATTTCTTAAAGTGATAAATTGTGTGAGAACCCCTCATATAAACTAATTCACGATAGACTCAATGCAACAAGATCTGTTCAATACAGATAATAACGTAAATAGATTTGAACTTCTGGAAAGTCTTTCAAGTGCTTCCTCTAGAAGTGAGAACGCTGATCTTCTAAGACGTTGGTGGATCACTAATTGCTACCCTCGCATCTTGAACGACCGACGTTATTTTGGAAGAACTCATATTAGAAAATACGATACATATACACAAAAAGGTAAAACTTTAAAAATTTACACTTTTGAAAAGTACAAAATTGTGCATAATCACCTGGTGTGTAAAAGAAAATATCTTTTGAAATTGTCAAAATTATATTTACTAGTCTCATATTCAGTTAGGGGTTAAACCCCGAAATTCATTATTAAATCGAAATTTTTAAGGCCCATTGAAGTAAACGCGAATGTGGTATTTCATTAGACTTAAACACTTGACGGAATTCGTGAAAACCTTAACAATACCGGACATCTCCTAGGGGGTAGAATATCATTAAATGCTTAAACAATTTTTCCCAGATTATATTATATTTAAAGTCTCTAGAATTAAATCGAATTGGATGCCTCATTAGACCTAAGAAATACGCCGAAATTCGTGAAAGAGAGCACAACTACTTTTACACCTGTTAGAGCTTCATCGAAATTTTTGTAAGCAAAGCATTGTCTTAAGCAAAGAGCCCGAAAAAGTAATTTTGGTTCGATACTTCGACAGACCTAAATAATATGACAAAATTCGTGAAAATGTATTAATATAGTGTAAGATTGTTTAATTTAAAAAATTATTTTATTATACTCTTACATTTTTTATTTAAATTCAATTATCATTTTTAAAGGTTGACACATGAAAGAATATTTATACTCTAGATGAAATCATATTAAGTATTATAAGTTTGATCCAGCCGAAAATTATGTAACGCATAGAACCAAGCCTCGGACGAAAAAAAGTTGTAAAATATTTTTTGTTTATTTGTGTCCAAAAACCTCAAATCCGCTTGACGTCCGTCCGTCCGTCCGTCTGTCTGTCCGTTAGCACGATAACTCAAGAACGCCTTCACCTAGGCTCTTGAAACTTTGAATCTGGGTGTTATAGATAAATTCTGTAAGAAATTCAGTAAAAATAATTCCTGTAAAACTAGTAAATTTAACTTACTTAAATTATGAGAGGATTCTGATAGAAATCCAGTAAAAAAATTTCCTGATTTTCCAGTAGATACTTATTCACTAGACCTTTACTACGTATAGAATATCTAGGAGCTAAATTCTAGTGGTGTTTATCTAGAATTTAGTTGAAAAAAATTGACTGTGTAGGCGGCTCCTTAAGCAGTTTTGCGAGCAAGGCATCCCAATAGAAGAGGTCCGCATCACGCCAGTAGCTGAGATGAATAATAGAGGCTCCAGAAAAAGAACAGTGTCCGTAAGTTCACAGAAAGCGGTCAAGCTGGATAGTTACAGCAAGGTGGAAAAGGAGACACTAAAGAAGGTTAATCCGAAAGTCGACCGCGAAACGCAACTACGTGGCTTTCAATGTAATTATCAATCTCAAATCAATTCTTTTAGCCATTCGAACTAAGTATTGATCAAATCATTGTATTCAATGTTAGCTAAAGAAACTGATTTTTGAACATTGGGATAGTCTAACCCTGTTCTATGAACACACTCACAGGCCCGGCTGGCTCGAAATAATTTTGCCAATCAAACCACCATTGATTGGCTAAAGCCAATGGAGAGTACGTTTCTTACAGTAGTTGACGAGGACAAGGTTCTAAATCGAGATATCGACGAAAGTAGTTCTTAAATACATCAGGGCGAAGAACGAAGGACTGCGCATAGAGAAGTGACAGCTCATAGGATAAACCAACGAAGTCCTGTTTATCAGATCAACCATGTCAGTCGAGTGACACTCAGTTGGAAGCGGATCTGCTACCTATTTAGATTGGTCAAATTAGGCCCAGAAGTACTCTACACAAGCAGGAAGCGAAGGCTGGAGTGCCAGCTGATAAGGAAGGCTCAGCGGTGTGTGAAGATCAAGCAAAAGGAAAAAAAGGAATCGCTACGGTCACACCAGTATACTTAGCGGTACAGAGAAGCTGGCAGCAGAAAGGCCCCATTGGGTAAACATCAGCCAAAAGGCACGCATTGAATAGCTACTCTTCCTTTTACCCCGTGCGGTACTAATCAGAAAAAACCAACCTATTAAAGGCAGAGACCGATAAGCACCAAAGCAGTCCAATCCTCTTTTGATTAAATTTGGTTCACATACGAAATGCGTGTGCGATTGTGGTTGGAATGTTGTGTTGGAAAGTGGAGTTCACTGCAAAGATAGAAGAAATGTTATCAGCATTTTCTAAGGAATCGAAAATATCCCTATTATGGTGGACGCGAGGCGTGATTTCATAGCAAATCAACCAAATAATTTCCTGCTTTTTAGCCCAATATCTTCAATTGTCAAACAATAATTTGAATTTCCCAATAAAGTTATCCCCTTCAGCGAACAATACTTATGCACTTTCGATAGAATAATCGGAATTAAAAACAATTTCCGCAAAATGGTTACCTCGTCGTCGAAGAAAAATTTTCGATATCCCAATGGAATAACTCCTGTCACAAAAATACAAGCTAATCCCGGATTCGTTTACTTCATGAAGTTTCGAATCGGACACGGGAGCAACTAGCACGGCCACTAAATCCGGCAAACATCCATTAACGTGCGTACCTCGGTTCGGTATGATCAAGTCCGGCCATAGCTTCCCGAAGCCCCAAGATGAAGTAATCAATATTGCAGGGTGTCGTTAGTTTTACCACTTTTTACGAAACTCAATTTATTTCTTATAGAGTGAAACAAAGAACTAAATTAACGGCGAACAATTACATGGCCGAAGGGACTAGCAAGAGCGTCCATTTTTTTTCTCCGTGTCTTTCCGGTGTTCATTCCGGTTCATTCCATCGAAGTCCGAAGAACGGCGTTTGCTCGTATTGAACATTTTTCGTCCTGTGGTAGTCGAGAGGAACGAGGTCCTGGCAGAGAAGATAGGTAGGTACATCACTAACTAACAAGCTTTTCTGTACTTTTGTGATAAATGATCTCTTACTGACTAAAGAATACTCCTCCGTGCTTGTTTTGCCATTAATTGTTTTTTGGTTTTGTTGGGTGGTTTCTTTTTGCGCCAGGCACTCTTCTTTGTATTCTCAAGGGTGTGAAGCTCACTGCTTCATTATGGATGTGTTTTATCATAAATTCATTATATTATTCATTAGAAGTGATTAACACCGGTGGAAATTAGTTGTAGTTGGTGGTTATATTCGGAGCTTATTACATTACCCGCTGATATGATTAATAATTATCCTGAAGATGGTAGCACGAAACTGGTAACTGTATTACCTGTGTAACACATCACACATTTTTTCAGTTCTAACATGTACACTCGATCTAAGATGATTCAGAGAAACTAACTAAAATCTAAAGTTTGTCTCTCTTCTTCGATATCTAAACTCTTTTGCAAAAAGTGTAACTGCATTAAACCGCATGTTAAAACAGTAGGTACTCATGTTTCAGTACCATTACAGTACCGAAACAAGAGGATGTGCCCGTCGTCATCCTTCAAATTTTTTTGCAGATCTTTGTTCTGCTTATAAAGGGATTTTAGGGGATATGGATTTAGTTTTGGTGAATAGTACCCCAATAGTAGGTACTTTGGCTTGTGCCAATCACAGTGAAATTAAGTCATTTGAGGATTACCTTGCAAGTTCAATTAAGAAACATTTTTCCATTTTGTTATTTCCGAAACAAAAATTTTACATATCCATATAACTTACTCGACTTATTAGTGGATAAGAGTAGAGTGTCAGTTATCGCTCGCCACCTATCCTTCGAAACCTCATCCACCGAAACTCATCAATTAAACGGGTCTAGCAAGTCTATCCACTCTAGAAAATATTACCAATTATCTTAACGGGTTTGTAATATCCAGACGAGACCTTTAAACATGTTTTCATACGGTGGACAGACGGACTTTTCCATCTCTTTTCTTAACTTTAAAATTTTCATTTTATTGTTAAAGACCGAGAGTTTTCACTTCTATCTTCCCAATAAGCCTGCGCAAGTACGACGTAGCTCATTTATAGTTCTTAATAAAATTGAGGGTACATAGTGATTTTCAACGTTAAAAAAGCGTCTTAAGTCGTTATATCGATGTAGCAATCAACTATGGGGGCTGGCAAGCTAATTGCAGTATCTCCGCTGAAATGTTCCAAATACTGTGTCGTGCTAGGATTTCGCCGGAATTTCAAGACAAACACAATTTGATCAAATCTAATAACACACATCGCTTTATTAAATCAATTACATTAACGGCACTACTACAATGCACTTTCAATACACTTCACAAATGCAATTTTGAGTAGAATAGAGCGTCAGCTCGCACTCTTAGTTGAAAACTGATGTCGTGTACGAGCTCTGCATCGCTGGTCTCACTAGACTAAGTCGACTCGAAGGCGTAGTGTTATCACGTGACAATTATGAAAGAACTGGTTAAAAGCACTGATTCTGTACTTCAAATTTGTATTCATTCCAATATTTGAAAAAACAGAATAAAATTGTAATATAGTAATATAATATTGATACAAGTTAGGGGTTCGTCACGATGTCAAGTAAAACACAACACACTCATCGCTTTCAATAATCGCACTAATAGTCACACTGCTGACAACACTGTCTGATTTTATAAACTACTTGATTACTACGCGATCGCTGCTCAATATAAATGGTTTTACAAATACTTTTGCGTAGAACTTGATTATTGCTCGATCGCTGCTCAATTCAAGCCATTTTACAAATACTCAGTGTCGCCATCTGCAGAAAAAACCATGTCCAACTGCAAACTCTCACAGGTGTATATCCTCCATATACAGAATGTGTTGAGTTTAAGTCGAGCGCTTTCCTGTATATTCGGTGGTGTATTTGGAATGTTCGAGAGATTTTCAGAACGACCGTGAAAAGGATCTGAATTTTGAACTATGCATAAATTTTCAGATTCCAATCCTTTCTCATTGGGTATGTCATGGTGCCCAATCGAATATTTTTCTCGGTTTTTTCAAAGTATTGAGAGGTTGTTGTTTTTCTCACTGGAAACTAATCGAGGTGTGACGGTTGCAAAGGTACCATGTAACAATATGCTTGATCGAAACAGTAATTTTTTTTGTTCAAACAAAAAAGTCGTCTCTAATTTGATCTTTTCTTTTTTTTGCATAAAAAACGGTTGATACAATCCTTACGGAATCCAATGTTAAAAAAAATTACCCGTTAAAATAAGACATACCTTCGGGTCACCCTAATCAGCAATTTTAATAGCGTCTAATAAAAACCTGAGGTACGTAACTTTTATTGTGAGTAGCGCAATTTTTTTCCACGTCTCTTAATACCACACGAGTATAATGACATAATAAAAGGGAGTGGAAGGTATTAATCAAATTGCCATTGTCCCATATTTCCGTTCTCCTACATGTGTGCAGGACGGATTAAAAAAAAATCTACACAATTCCTTTAGTCCTTTACCTTTCTGTATACAAAATTCCTCACATTTTTCTGTCTGCACATAGTTGACGGTGTTCCTTTTTTTTCCCTGCATACACTTCGTGCTTTTTGTCCTGCGGTCTCTCCCTCACGTTTAGTATTTCTAGCTGGTTCCCGGTTAGGTTAATTAGAAGCATAAATTTAATGACCTCAATTTGCATGAAACACAAAAAGCTATCTGAGTGAAGAAAACGAGAGGGTACGAGTGCCAAAGCATTTTACACTCATGTACTTGGAGGATCTATTTCCGTTTTGCTGAACAAAACATACTTTACACATTCGTTGTAATTTAGGAGCGTTTTAACAAGCGGTGAACGCTGGCTGGACGGTAGCCTGTTGAAATTCAACTACTCTACAAACAACCATTGGCCATGTGTGGAGGAGTCACCGAGCGCCCCCCAGTCAGACTTCTGCTCCAGTCAGTTGAGTTTTGTTTGGGGCTGATGTGTTGTAACAGAAAAAACCTAACGAAATGGCCAAATCCTTAGAAAATTCCAACTTTATACGAGAGTGACACAAACAGTTGGAGCTGTTGGCAACTTTACATTGTGCGCCACCTTCTATAGCCTCGTAATTTACACACCGTTTCATGTCGCATGCGACCTTCCCGCCAGCATAGAAAAATGCATGCGAATGCAACGTCAAGTACGTAAGGATGTCATCATGTTGACTTTTGTATGTTGCTGTTGTTGCACATATGCATAAAATAAAAGGAATTACAATTTCGAAATATTTTTGTAGTCCAATGCACTTGGGGGCTGATGGGTACGATAGAAGCAGCAACTAATACAGCAATTTTCTAATTAATTGCAGGTTTAACTTCGCTCATATCAATATTAACGTAGGTGGAATAGAGCTGACAGGGAAGAGCCTTAATTGCAATAGGCCTACACCTAAAAAATAAATCTGCCATCAGTCTGGGCGCAACTTTATTATTTTTCCGGCAGAAGTTCAAAACGCGTTCGATTCGGGGATGCGGTGTATGTAACTATGTATGTGACTGAAAACCTAACAAAAAGTTCTGGAAGCGGTTAGAAAAGGGTGTAACATATGAATTAAATAATTGGGTCATATTCCGGGATGCGGTCTAGAGGTTGAAAAAAACAAAACTTAAAATTAGGTGAATATTAAACAAGCCTGGGGAAGTGAAAAGATATTCGATATCTGATCAGACCTGAGAAACATGGTGGAATTCATGAAAAAGTATACAACCAGTTTACACCCTCTTAGGGGTCGAATTTCAAAAAAATCTTGAAAACACTTTCTAGGTATTCATATGAAGAATCCGTAGAATAAAAATGAATTCAATATTTGGAAAGACCTAGTAAATATGACGAAAGTCGTGAAAATAAATGCATTTTATTTTTACTGATAATTTTTTTTGTCTCCCCCTTCCGAACGCCCATGAATATTCCATTTTTATACTCTAGATGAACATATAGAGTATTATAAGTTTAATCCAGCCCGAAAAGTTTGTAACGCATAGAACCGAGCCTCGGACGAAAAAAAGTTATAAATTATTTTGTGTTTATTTTTGGCCAAGACCCCTAAATCCGTTTGCTGTCCGTCCGTCCGTCCGTTAGCACGATAACTCAAGAACGCGTTGACCTAGGAAGTTGAAATATTGTCACAACTTGTTAAATGGAAAAAGTAAGGCTAAGTTTGTTAATAGGCGATATCCTTCCACTCCTTCGGGTACCTCCCATACAAGAGTCCTTAAAACACGTTTTCACAATTATTGCTCGAATGCTTCAAGTTGGGAACTTGAAATTTTGCATACTTAAGGTTTACAATGTTTAAATCGATAGTTCCGAATATGATGCAAATCGAATGAGTCCTTCGTGAATCAGCCTAGAAAAGTCCTTCAAAAATGTATGCTTGTTCCTGAATCAACTTTAACTCCAGAACGAGTTAAAGCAGGAATTTGAAATTTTATAGGAATTAGTTTTATACCAAAACCAAGACGGAGTTCATTAATTAGAGCCATCCGTTGACTCCTTCGGGTAGCTGTCATACAAAAGTCCTTAATAACCAATATTGAACGATAACTTTAGAACGCTTTACGTTACGACTTTGAAATCGTATACACATTTATTTTATATAGTCGTAGCTGTAACTATTAATATGAAAAATATCCCATAAGTCCTTCATGTAGTTGCCATACAAAAATTCTGTAAAATGTAATAACTTACTTTATGGAAGTCACTATAAATCAAAAAATCGAGTAGCCACTATACAATAGTTTGTACCTGTAAGTAAAAGGTTATGTAATAATTGCTTTTGCACTCCTCAATGTTTTGATATATTTCGAACTAAAATATAAATCGGAGTTCAGTATTTCATCTAGAGTATCATACGATTGGCTTGCAGCCGATCGTGACTGCGTTATGTATTTTTTATTATTATTACTTTTCTAGTTGATTAATATATACGTAGCGAGTTTCAATTTTCTAGCATAATCCGTTCAAAAGTTAGGGAAAACACCCCCACCCCCGTACCATACTACCCCTAAAAAAAAATTATTTTTCCACAATGCCATTACTATAGTTCTATCTAAATACCAAGTTTCAGCTTTCTATCATTATAGATTCTTAAGATATAAGCATCGAAATTTTTTCCTTCTCACCCTTCCCCACCCTTACCCTCTACACCCCCACCCTTAAACTACAATTTTTCCTACTAGGGTTCTATTGGGCCTACTTCTGGTAAAAATTTGAAGCATCTTTCTTACACTGTTATTGAGATATGAAATGTGTTATTTTTGAAAATTTCTTATCCTCTCCACTTTCGTGCTCCTCCGCCCCTTTCAAAAATTTTACTTAAGACAATCTTTGTTTGTTAAGTTTTATACCCCAACCGAATTTTGTTTTTCTGGTGCAATTGGTTTGTGAGATATCGTAATCTAAAGTTTTTCACCTCCCACCCACGTACGCGTCTATCCTCACCCAAAAATTTTATTTCAGTCTACTCTCCTAGTATAACTACAGATATTTGTTAAGTTTTAATTACTTGCCTTTAACGGTTTAGGAGATATGGATATTAGAAAGTGTCGATCTCCACTTTTTTGCGTTTCGGCCGCATTGCTTCCCCCTCCACTCCCACACCCCTTCACCCATATCATCAATTTTCTTGCAAATGGGCGCACTATCGAAGCTTAATAGAAATTCCAAGTTTCAGCCTCCTACCATAAGCAGTTGCTGAGATCTAGAAACCTGGACCGTATACGAAAAGTTTGCTTCATCTATGTCTACGATTTAAATTATGGTTGGTGCCCTGGCTTAGCTTAGTTTTTGTTTAAAACTTGTAATGAAGCTGAAAAGAAAGTGGAATTGAAATTAATTGATCCCATTTCCATTCAAACTTAAACGACATTTTTCAAACCCTTGGGAAGATATACATTACATTTATATATGCAATTGGGCTTTGATGACTGAATCGGAAGCTGAATATTTTGACGGGTATCTACGACAATCAGTCTCCCATTCAATGCACTTTATCATTTATAGTTAAAATTTGCAGATAAGTTATGTCCTAAAACGTTAAAATACGAAATTTAAGGACCGCAAATTTTTTTTGGATATTTAAAAGGTCAAACACATTATACTTTACTGTGAAAAAAATAAAGTGATACAATGCTCAGTATTAAGTTTTGTTATAATTCTACACAGAACTTAAAGACTCTACATTCTACAGGTAATGAATATTGCAATAACTTATTAAGATGTACCAGTCTGTTGATATGACATTGAAGTAATAGATAGAGGGCTGCTCTACATTTGTGCCCCTGTGCGATCACATACTCAGAAACGGAAAACATCTACCGTAGATATGAATCTTTTTTCACCATTATTCCAATTTTTCAAACATCACAAGTGCAATTCAACGGTCAATTAAAGGTGCTAACTCCGAAACGAACATAATCGGCATTTTCACTCGATTTATCCCTTGCCTGTCGGTAAATTTTACGATATGTAAACGCTTACCATCAGAGTCCCTCTGATGACAATTTTATCTCACAATTTGCCATTCTTTCATATGGGAATAACATTAAGGAGCCATAAATATCCCTGGGCAGCAAAAGGCAAATATTCTCCGTTTCTTTACATACATATTATTCACGGTAAAAAATATACAAACTCGTAAGTATGTATATATATTCGTACTTTTGTCGGAAGTTGAGGTAACTCACTGTGGAATATAGTCATATATCCTTCTTTCTTTAAAAAAAAAAAACACGCGTATATATGAACTTAATGTTCTGCTTTTTTATCTTTTCTTATGCTTGTGGAAAAATTTTATTGTCGGGAAGTTTTCTATACTTTCCCCGGCTAAGAAATTTTCTTCCATATATACGAAGAAGACCCTCGAGGGAATTTTGTATAGACGGGAAATCATTTCATATCATTGTCGTCTTACAGTTTTCACCATTATAGTACCAACAGTAGGTACCTGAGTTTTCTTCTATAATCCAAGGAAAAGTTGTGCCGCCTTGTGATTTCTGTTCAACTTATTTGAATATCATTACAGGGATTGTACCCACTTTCTCTATTCTTGGCTACGAGTACGTATAACAGGTTTCCTGAGGTGTTTCACCGTGTTCTAATATTTAAACGTCGAAAGTGTTTTCTGGAAATGGGAAAATTACACCCATGTTTTTTTTAATAATGCAAATTATACAATAGTAATTTTGGACTCTATTTTCATAGTTACGATTATGCAACACCCGAATTTGTGAAGAGTGGTTGTATAGACGGCAATTATAGTGGTTTTCTACAACTTATCATCCCGGTGGTAGACAGGTGTAATTGGTGTGTACTATAAAAAATCTGCCAACAGTCTGGGCGAAGCTTTATTATTTTTCCGGCAAAAGTTCGGAACGCATTCAATTCTGAGATGTGGTGTAGGTTACTATGTGACTGAAAATCTAACAAAAAGTTCAGGAAGCGGTAAGCATAACATATGAATTACATTGATGGGTCATATTTTGGGATGCTGTCTGGGGGTTGAAAAAGGAAATAACTTAAAAACAGGTGATTATTAAACAAGTCCGTGGACTTGAAAAGATATTCGATATCTGATCTGAGAGATATGGCAGAATTCATGGAAAAGTATACAACCACTTTACACCCCCTTAGGGGTTGAATTTCAGAAAATCTTTAAAACACTTTCTAGGAACTCATGTGAAGAATCGGTGGAACTAAAACAATGTTTTTGAAGACCTAGTAGATTTGACGAAAATCATGAAAATATTATTATTATTATTTATTATTATATTAGATGGAGCCCGGTTAAAAACTCGGCCACATCGTAAGTTCGGCCAGGCCCAGAGGGCATATGGCACATGTTTACAATGTACAGTATTATAACATGTCGAGGCAAATGTAATTCAAGACCAATTTATACAACTGGGTTGAGAATACTATACATAGCAACAAAAATAGAAAGAAAAAATAATAATAAAGTACTTTGAAGTGTAATGTAAGCAATTGATAATTAAAATAAAAATATAAGTGAAAAATGAAATGAATTCTTGATTCGCTAGTTTAACTTAATTCTACAACGGTGGTTTTCAAGCAAGGAATTATAAGGAAGTAATAATAATAGTACCTTCAAGTATAATGTGAAGCAAATGATATGATATTAAACAAAATAAATAAAGAAAAAATTAAGGTACAAAATTAAATGAGTTTTTAATTCGCTAGTTGTATCTAAATTCTATGCCCCCCATAGGGGTTATATTTGTTGTTTAATGTGGAGGTGATCTAGGAGCTGGAAAAGTAGGACGGAATTGGTAGGATCAAGGAGTGAATGTAGGAGGGAGGACAACGTTCCCGAAGAATCGGACAGTTTTGGTACAGCTTCTGAGAATATGTTTCGAACACCAACGGATATTTGAATATTTTTTTTATTAAAAATATTTTTTTAGTTGATTTACTTGTAAGCACCGAGTTTCAACTTTCTAGCATAAGCCGTTCTATAGTTAAGAAAAACAACAACAAAAACAAAACAAATTATATTTTTCCAACATGCCACTACTATAGCTCTATCTAAATACCAAGTCTTAGCCTTATATTATTATAGGTTCTTATGATATAAAGATTGGCACTTTTTTCTTTTCATCCTCCCCACCCTCACCCTCTACACCTACACTCCAACAATTTTTTTCTCGTGCTAGGGTTCTATTGGGCATACTTCTGGTAAATTTGTGCATCTATTTTTTTTTTTTAAAGATCCTGAACTGGACTTAGGTGATTAGCCTTTAATACACTGTAGTGTACAATTCAGTAAGCTAGGGGATGGGAGGTCAGAAATCGGACCGGGTATAGCAGTGTACTAGATGGTGTTAATAATTTTGAGTGCTGTTTGGCTATGATGTGATCTGCCAGAACAGCAATGTTGCCTATTACAAATCAACTACTGTCCGGTATCTCTGATGGTGTTAGTAAAACTGATAGGAATGTAAATAAAACTCATCTGCTCAGTGTTAAATCCTTTAGTAGTGATCTTATTAAACATTCCGCACTCTTCACTATTTATATTAATAATTTTAAAGCCAATCGCAACTGAAAAATTCTTATAAATAATATATGCGTAGAGTGGGAATTTAACCCACGACATCGCGTTTACAAGCCTAGTACGCTATCACTGGACTACACCCGGCCCGCTTACACTGTTCTTGAGATATGCAACCCATTTTTTTTTTTTAAATTTCTTATTTCGGTGTAGGGTACGATGCGGTGAAGGGTACTATGCAACTGACAATCTATAGAGTAATTGGAAGGCAATTGGGAATGTTATTTTGTAGGTTGTTGCCTATATTATGGAGGTACTCGGGTTTGAAGCGTTGGGGGTGTTTTTTGAGATTCAATGGAAAGCAGAGTGAAACCTACACAAAATACGAACAACAATTAAAAGTAGATCTTAGGTAGCTGTCATAGTTATTTCATGATAGCCTACAAAAAAAAAAGTAAAAGTAGTGCATAGCTATAACATGAGATCCATAAAGTTGATATTCTTACATCATATTCCACTTAAGAAATATTAAATTGATATCATTACTTTTAACATTGTTTCCCTAGCTAGGTTCACAACGGTCCGTCAACTTACTTACTTACTTACGATGGCGCTACAGTCCAAATCGGACCTTAGCCTCCTGGTTCCGTCACCTTACAATAACAAATTCTAAGAATCTGAACTCTGTAGGACAGTTTTCAAAATTCATCATCATCAATAGCGCGACAGCCCAAATCGGTCCTGGGCCCGCAGAATATGAGGTCATCTCGACTCAGCACCACCATCCTCCAATTTGTGCATCTAAGAAGCGATTTGCAATATGCCTCAACTAAGTCCTTGTATCTTTTTTGCGGTTTTCCCACCGGTCGCTTGCCATGAGCTCTACCTTTCAGTGTTCGTTTGGGAATTCTTCCGGTCACAATTAGACCTACTTGAATTCTGATTAATAGTACTGATTCTCTGCATCACCTATCAAAGATTCAAATTTGAAATAAGTTATGGTTTCCTGTATCGAATTTCAGTACTGGTTACATATTAGGAAACTGCAAAATATTTTTGCAGAATTTCGTTATTTGTATTGCCCATATTTAACTATTAAGCTACAAGGTAAAAATCCTGAAATATAAGGATGCTCATCTACAAAATAATTTTATTCGCATTCGGTAATGTTCCGGACTTAAAGTACACAGTGAAGAAAAATAATAAGTGGAAAAGTTTGCCTAGCCTCCAGGTATTGCTCGTCTTGAAGGCCTTTTTTTATAACGAAAACAAGAGAAATTTGTTTATCGTAAAACAAAGAAAAGTAAGCCGAAGTCATTACTTTCGCGGAAGCTTACTACGATAAAATAGCTTCTGGCTCTCATTTTTTTGCTGATGGGAGCCACTGCACTCTACCGAATAGCTTGGCGATCTCAAACTGGGTGGGTGAAAATTGAGAAGAATCCTGATAAAAAAAATGAAGAAGAAAAGATGACGCATTCCAGTGGAAAGCACTTAAATTTTATGACTTTAGAACTTAAGTTAAGTGTCCCGCAAAGTTGAGCAATGAAAATTGCGAAACGAAGATGTCAGAGACCATTTTTTTTTTCGTTCGTCTTCACGAAATCTGATACTAAGGGACCAAACGTACTATGAAATTGGTGTCAGAAGTAGGATATGCGCATGATTCGAAAGTACCATCTGGTTCCGAGGAGATACGTTCCACATATTTTTCGAATTCGTCTTGGAGAAACGCGTTATTGGACTTGAAGCGAGAAGAAGCTTTCTGAGAACAGTTTTACAGCTGTAGTTCACCTGATACGCATGCGATAGACTTTGAATATATTCCCGAAGTTAAAACATATGGGCATCCTTCTGGCGGCCAGAAGCTCTTCACGTGGGATGAATGGAGTGCCACTGTAACTATTTGCCGAAAGAGAATCCGCTTTCGGATTCAGTTACGCGTTTGAAGTTGAACGTGTTGTTCGTTAACGTGAAATTTTCTCACCGAACATAGTGCGGTAAGTTCGAAGGACGAAAAAAAAAATTTCCGGTATGTCCGTATTGCTAAGCGTGTCGGTAGTATTCTTGTTCTTCTAAGTTGTCGGCGTTGTTCTCGTCCTCGGCTTAATGCGGGAGTGTCCTTTGCAATGATGTCCGCGTCAAATGGCATAGGAGAATCCCATACGGGTATAGTGTCTGCGGTTTACGCGAATAACCTTCACGGTCGGTCTAATCGAAACGTCATCGGAATTTAATTGGAATATGTTATCAAATTATGACAAACGGCAAATATATGCACAAGGCATACGAGTGTAATAATTAATGCCAGTGCGTGCGTCAGTGTGTATAGTTGTGTACGATTTGGGTGTCCTTTGATGTGATTAAACCTCCTTCCTCGTATAGTGGTGCAAGCAAATCCATATTTATAGTGTTTACTCAGCTCCTTTTGAAATGACACAAAGCGTTCTCTTCAAATCGGGATCTAGGTTACGGCACGTATAGACCACATTCGCGCCGAGTAGTATGCAAATCAACATGAAATTGCCGCACCTGCTGACTGAACTACTGCTGACCGAGTTTCCTATTGTGATCCGGTCCACGGAACATCATGCTGGCGGTGACGCAAGACTGTGACTAGCTCGATGCTACAGCGAAAACTTTGCACCCGTTGCGATTCGTGTCCTACATACGAAAAGGTATCAAAAAAAAAAGAGAGAAAGAAATCGAGTGACTGAATCCAGTATTGCTCAAGTATTCCCAAAAATCGACTCTAATTACCATACCGTACCGTACGTACTCAAACAGCCAACACATGTTTCGCATCATAAAAAACGACTAACTTTTCGCCCAAGTTTCCTTCGGCTCCTTACGAATTCTTGAATGGTATTCAAAATATTATTGTTATGGTTTTTTAATTGTACGTCGCATTTGTTAAAAATTGTTCAATAATTTCCGTAATATTTCGAGGGAGGTGCTTTGTTCGATGGAATCGGTCGTTCTTTTCCTAGAAGCGGTTCCATTTCGACAAAACTGCCAGCATACCTTACACATTAAAACCGTCAGTAATGACGAAATAATTAGAAAAGTTTCTTTTCGAAATTATACCCCGAAATCGTAACTTTCTCGTCGTATATACGAACTCCTCAAAATTCCTAACATTTCGGTATTTGGTTCCCTAATTGCAATTACAAGTTGCAGCTCTATTCGACTAAAGGTATATATTATAGTGTAGGTACTCTACCAAAAGTCTCAATTATTTCTATATGTACGACATAGTCACATTATACTACCGAAGCTAAAACTCCCTACTACAACCAAGTGGAATTTCGTCGAAATTTGTGTAGAAAAACCGAGTGCTATGCATCTCAAAGAGTTAACAAAGCTTCAGGTTTTATACTACTTCCTTGACAGCACTGCCAAGGATATAATGTACTTTATACTTTAGTTTTTCGACGAAATATACCATTGTACGATACGTAACTGGTCCTATACACCAAGTATTACGTTATACTCGAAATTAAATCTCGTGAAAAGTTTACAAACCTTTTTGAACAAGAAAATTGGGGGTGGTCGTCTGGTTGGAGGTTGGCGGTGGCACTAGTTGTATACATAAGCCGGTACTGGCTAGCGGTTGGGTGAATGAAGAAAACTCTATTAAGAGGGACCAGTTGGACGAAAATGAAAATTAATGAAGTTTTGCAGTGGTTTTAATCGAAGTTTTCGGTATGGCAACGAAATGGTCATTGATTTATTTCCAAATCATCGCCTGTACACTATACAAATGATATTTTCGCAAAGCGGAATTGTAAATGGAAATATTACGGGAAGAGTTCGCGAAGTTATTGTGGATGCAATTTTCACGGAAATTTATGTTTGAGGTAGCTATATGGAGGGGTACAGTGGGGAGGGGGACTTTTGTGAGGAAATTTCATCGGAAAATTTTGCGCACAGATAAATTGCTTTTGGTTTGATAGTACAATTAGGGTAATTGATGGAAAGCAGTTCACAAGGTGTGCATTACCTTACGATGTCGTTGTGAAGTTTTTTGTTTTGTTGAATTTTCAGTAAAGTTTCAGTATCTACTTCTTTTCGAGATTGGCTAAGTGCATATTTTCAGGTTGTAGCTCGTAGAGCAGAACCTGATGGAAATTGGCTTTCTCTAAAATAAGACTGGCCACATACCAGTTTCATTGCAAGTTTACATTGGTTCTTATTTTGTACGTTATTCCATATGCCTTCGATGTAGAGTTTATAATGGTGATTACACAAAATTTTTAATAAGGAGTTGGCATTGCCGGTCCTTTGTATTTTAGCACCTGGCGCATTGAATAAAGTGAGCGCCCTTGAATTAGTTTTTAAAAATCAGCTGGTTGATAATTGTTTTTATGAAAATAAGAAAAATTTTTTAGACGACACCAGGTCCGCGATTCTAACGACAATTCGCAAATTTCCCTTCCGAATTTTTCGCTAATTTCGAATTTGACGAAATTGATATGCGAACAGACCACATTTCAACTAAAGTTTTGACATTTGTCGTTCACAGAAACAGTCAGTAAAAACGAACTAAAAACAGGAATTCGATACCTAGTCTTTCCAAAGGGATATGTAGAAATTATTAAGAATGTACCTAATCGTCGTTAAATTTCCCAAAATCCTGAAATGAAGTAGTAAGAAGTAAAAGGTAATTTTTTATTTTACTTTTTTCTAAGATGCTTCTTTAGTGGATTTACATAGTCGTCAACTTTCAGTTTGCACGGTTCTAGAGATATAAAAGTAAATTTGCTTTAAAAATGTCGAAACCCCCAATTTTGCGCTCTACCTCGCCCCTCAAAATTTTTACTTTCAATAGACTCGATTTGTAATCCTATCTTCAAAAATCAAATTTTATCTTCCTGGTATATGTAGTTGGTTCAGAACATATTTTATCCAAAGTTCTTACATCACTCCCACATTCCCCTCCTCCAAAATGTTAGTCGATGTCTAGGCTCCAAGTATCCCATAAAACAGCCACAAAGTTTCAACCGTTCAGGAGATATGTGACTTTTAGAATTTTTCAATCTCAGCTTTCGAGCGACTCAAAATGACAACAATTCAAAATCAAATTAATATTAATATGATGTCATATATGCTCCGGCAACTGAACAACTCGTTTACCAATCATGGAAGTGTCCAAAGTGCATGTTCTTCACATTTCGCTTTCTGCTGAGAAAGCTCTACACACTTGCTGCATGTTCTTCACTGTTCTCAAAGATTTCACACATATCACCGAATATGTAGAAAATCTCGCATCTCTGCACATGCCGTATATAAGCGCGGCATGTCTTGTACACGGATCACGGTGAAAGCGAGACGACGGTTTGTTCTGTATACCGCGTTATCGATATACTTACTCACGTTCAATGTAAAATATTGTCTCCTTTAAATAGTTTTAAGGCGACCGTCCCGGGCTTTTTGAAAAAAAAAATTAAATTAAAAACGCGACTATTCCATTGTGGATTTTAACTGTCAAAATTTTTCGAAAGTGAGTCCTTCCCTCGTTATCAAGAATTGGTAGAATAATCCCAGTTCACTTATCTCACGGTCTATTCCAGAATAAGGGTGATTTTTGAAAAAATTAGACGGCTATTGGTTCGTTTAACGCTGACATATATTTTATATGTCCCTGCCATTTAGCCCAAAATATTGACGTATCTTTTGTTCTTGTAGTAAAACATAATAGTCAGTGACGTTTTGGCGCTACCAACTACATCTTTCTTTATTACAAACAAGACATGGAAGGGCTACTTTATTTGTCTTTGGTACATTAGATACCAGAGCTATGTATGTACGTTGGCAGTGAAGAGTGTACAGTGAACAGCACTGGGCATTCTGCTAACATTTCCTTCGGAACACATGTTTTTTTCGCCTTATAATTTTAACAATATGTACAGTACCTGGCCAATAAATTATACTCAAACCAACCATTAGCATGTTAGCCTTAAAATTTTTCAGTTAACAATAATATAAGCATACTTTTGTTATTTTTCAATTTTTATTGAATATTCATTAATTCATTTAATGTAGGAAGTAAAGAAAAGGGCATTCAAATACAAATTATATATACAACACCTACAAATTACACTAAACACTGTTAACAAAATTATTACTTTTAAGTTTTTACCGAAATGTCTGTTAAAATCTGTTTCGTACACTGTATTCACTCACAAGAACCATTTAAATGTTAAAAGGACCTTTTAATACTGGATTATATACAGATTGAAAATTTTAAAATGTCCACCAAAAAAAAAATACCTGTAAATTTCCATCGAATAGCAGGAATTAAGACAATAAAAACAATGTAATAAATGCATAACACAACAGCCAGGGTATTCACTGCTCTTAAAATATGGAAATACCCACAAGGGACTTTTACGTGTGGTCACTATCGTTACATTTCGAAGAAAAATACTTTGAGTATAATTCATTGGCCAGGTACTGTAGTTCTGAAGTTTGTCTTCGATGTCACTTGAAGCTTCTAGTACTAACTCCGATGCGAAAAGTCAAGCAACCTGTTGTTTCTCCCTGTACTCTATAGATAATCCTTTCGTTTCACTTATTTAGTTGTATCTTAGTTTAAGTTTTAAAACATAAACATAAGGTTTTTTGTTTCCTTTTCCTTCTAAACTATTTGAATCATTAGTAATAACAGCTTGAAGCTACATACACATATGTAACTATGATATAAAGTTTTCTAACTGACCACCTAGTCTGTATATTGTGGAAATAAATTTAATTTAATTGAATAATTGAATTGTACTAATACCAATTCTACTTCAGAAGAATCTTTCTCAGGAATATATTCTGTGTCTTCTATATCATCACTTAAAGCGTTCTCACCTTTTTCATTCTCGTCTCCTATTTCTCCTGTCAGCCGATGCGTAGGTAGTCGTATTATACAATTACATTATTCTAACCGTCTCCAATTATAAGCAAACATTTGATTTACAGAGAAGTAAAATCAAATCAAGCCCAAGCCTCAGCCTCAACCACGTGACATAGACGAGGGAATTCCCCAAGATAGAATTCCGAGAAATAGGGAAAATGATCGAAACCTGGAATAAATCCTTTTACGTAATTAGTGAAGGTCTGGCTAGACCTTTTGAGAGACGAAGGGAACCAAAACCGAAATATCCTTTCATTTCTTCATAAGTCATCAAAAATATATTCGTTTAAGAAGTCATGAAATTTCATATATGTAGGTTCATTAAATACATTCTTCTAAATAAGAATTCTACCTAAATTCAGAAAACTCTGGTCATACTTAACTCCCCAAAGTAGACCAGCGCAAAGTCGAACAAATGTTGGACAATGCCAGCGTGCGCGAGTAAGGCCGTCTGCATGTTAGCCGTGGTTCTTAACCCTCAGTTGTCAGTAATTGTCAGCGGTTCAGTCTTAATCCCATTAGCTTTTGGTCAACAAATCGACACAGCCGCGAAGTAGTGCTATCGTTGACAAGTTGAATACAACGTTCAACGTCCACACGTTGGCGCTTTTCTGCATTTGCTTTGGTTGGTCAACATGTACACGGAGCATAGCCATTCACAGAAGGGTTAAGCCGCGTTTCCACTATCGCGCGAATCTAAAACTAGCGTAAATGCGAATGTGGAAGCCGCGTGTTCGCGTCAGTTCACAACTCTAGTCGTGGTTTATGAAGTTTCGCGTGAATAACGGTTTTTGGGCTCAAATCTAACGATTTCAAATTGAACACGAATGTAGTGTTAACACATTCGTCTACGCATTCGTGTACTATGCGAATGCAGACAAAGAGCTAATGTGATGGTGTAAATGATGCCAATAGAGATGACCTAATTTGGTAGAGAGATGTTGGACCTAAAATAAAAACGCTGGCACAAATTCGGTACAAAATATTCTTCGTCAACATTTCCATCGAAGTACTAATACCTATTATTAACTGATTAAACTTAATAATTAACTGATGGAAGCAGAGTACCTTTCATAATATCGCGCAGATAAAAAGTGGTATAACCTTAAGCTTCAAGAAAGTAGCGAAGAAACACGAAGCGAACGGCAGACCATTAAAGGGATGTATTTTAAATTAACTTGAATCAAAGTCTCGACACAATTCTGATTACATGTAGACTTAACTTCAAATTGATATTTATTTTTAGACATATTTCATAAAATCATAGCGAATGCCGTCTTCCATCCTGATGTTCTCCAATTAAATCAAGCGTGTCTACCTTCTCCCAAAGTGTCACTCAAAACCGAATGTTATCAAGCGAGCTTATAATGTCCAACGACAGGAACAAGTTTCCCTTTTTTTTATCAAATCCGCTTTTCTTTCGTAGGTAGAAGTCCGAATATCTAAATGAGATTTTCCCTTTTCAAAAAAAATAAGGGAGTTCTTTTCAAGGATACTGATCCTATTTGCAATTGATTTGATTGA
This sequence comes from Beris chalybata, assembly GCA_949128065.1. NCBI lineage: Eukaryota > Metazoa > Arthropoda > Insecta > Diptera > Stratiomyidae > Beris > Beris chalybata. Next base: position 97,159,006 of record OX421896.1, read on the forward strand.
TTCTTTTAGCCTTTCGAGAAAACTTTTCGCATATTTGGCCCAGTGTTATATTTGATATGTATAATATTTGCGATTTCACTTTGTCTTTTTTATAATAGGGAAAAAATTTCTTTAATGTCATATTTTATTAAGTTCAAGGTTATGTTATTGCTTACAAGGGGATATGGACTATTAGCAATTTTGGAACATTAACTTTAAATTTGTGTATATTTGAAATGTACTGCGAATAGTTTTGAGCTATGACTTTGGTATTATAAAAACTACAAAAATACAGAGCTATAGTAGTATCTCTCGATGTGCTTCATGACCGACCGACTGAGGTGGAACACCGCTTAGATTGATGCCAACCAAAGCGATGATAAACTATTGAGAAACACTAATGGCAGATAGTTAAGACTTGGTATATATTTAGATCGAGCTTTAGTAGTGGCACGTTTTATAAATCCCATTAGAGAAAATGGGACGCAGATATTTTCACGAATTTCGCCATGCTTCTTCTGAAATATTGAATCATTCTTTTCTACGTTCTTCATATAAATGTCTAGAAGGAGTTTACAGAACTTTCTGATATTGGGTACATACATAGTTATTTCCACAAATTCAGTAATATTCCTCAGGCTTGTTATGTAATCGTCTAAAAACCGTATTCAGAACTTTTTCCTATTCAACCCCTAAAAGGGGCATCTAAAAGGGTTGTACAAGTTTTCACGAATTTCATCGTATCTCTTACGAGTGATAAGATATTGAAATAATTTACTTCCTTCGGCACGACTTTCTCGTGAATGGTCATCAAGAATCGCCAAAAATGATGAAATTTGTAATCTTACCATCGCCGATTCTTTTGAAAATTTATGTACTCGAAGAATTAGTGAAATTTTTTTTTTTAATTTTTTGTTTCTATGTATTTTTTTTAACCCTATTTTTACGAAAACTGTAACATACTTAACTGGTTTTCGCAAAAATAGGGTCTGAGTCCTCATTGAGTATTGATATCTCTGGTCATTCTAATCCGCGAATAATAAAATAGAGCTAATTTCAAAAAGAAACGTTGTCGCAATATACATAAGAAAAATACTAATAAAAATTCTAAATTTTTTTTTCATGAATAGTCTTTATCCTTGAATATCACAAAATAGGTTATTTTATTTTATAGCAGTCTGAAATGTCTTGCATTTTTCGAAAGATTAGTACCAAGACTCATCGGGGTCAAATCAATTTTTTTCCACCCTGTACGTATGCCTTTGGCAACTCATAGAACCCTCTTAGATGTGAGGTTTGATTTCGCATGGTCGATAGCCTGGGTATGCCAATTTCATGTGCCACACAAAAGATCTTTGCGCTGAACTTTAAAATGCTGAAAAGCTATGAATTCGAAGAGAACCTCGTGTGGCTTCCATGCAAATGTTATTGTAAAAATTGTCCATGCATCTAGTGGAATAGTGCATTTCGGTCAAGAGATCCTTCAATTTAAAATTGAGTCGAATAAAGATCGACTCAAGGTGACTGCATAAGTATGCCGGCAAATTAGTCAATACGATTCCCTTTAGACGTTGATCGGTATGACGTTCTAACGTCGACCAATAGTTACAGGGTACGAATCCAGTAACTTAAGTAAAATCCGTGTACTTATTCCAGTAGCTTCCATACAACTGTCATTAAATTTTCTAATCGTTAAGATAAGCGAAGTTTCTTACTGCTTCATAAATACAAAGTTTAACTTTCATTTCATTTTGTTTAGCGAAGTTTTTATGCGCCTACACTTTAATCTAAACCAAAAGAATAATTTTTATAGAACGAACTATAATCTAAATGCATAAATTTAGTATGCAGACCTTTCCGCAATCACTGTATGTAATTTAAGATTATCACAACAACTTCTTTTGCTGGTCGCTGTTATTTATATAAAAAAAAAGAATTTTTTTTTTTTGATTTATTTTTTGCCACAGAGTTTTTCCCGTGAAGAAAAACTTTTAAGAAAAATTCTTCGTAGAAGCTGAAAAAAGTTTTCCAAACTTTCGAATTAAGCTAATACACATAGATGTATATATTCATGCACCTCTGTTGGCTTTATTGAATAAATTTTACTTTTTTTTTTAATTTTCAGACGTCCTTTTCGTTGTCGTTCATTTTTCCATTTTCATGCGGCTTTCAAGAAACTTTCCTATCGCGACCGGCAACTTTCCTTTCATCCCGGTAATATGGAATTAAATTTTAATGCAATTATGGAAAAATTTTGATACGACAAAAATTCTGTTGAAAAGTTTTTTTTTGCACAGTGCATAGTGTTGCCTGGTCTGTAAAAATGGGACCCGGCATATATTATTATGTGTGATATAAAAAAAAGTTTAATGTTGTTCTTTTTATCGTTTTTATGTATTTAAATTTGATTTTTTCATGTGGAACTTCCTTAGTCGATTTATTTATTTATTTATTTACGTCTATTGTACAGATAAAATTTATCCAATTACACAATAGAAAAATTGAAAAAGTAAGAACAAATGATTAATAGTAAGTCTATTTAATTAAAATTTAGTTTAGGAAAAATAATAATTTAAGCTTTGATTTAAAAAGATAAAACGATGTGTTCAGAGGACCAATCTTGAGGTCGTCATGATTTCTTTGTAGGCGAATAATCGGTGAAAAGAAGTATACATTTGTACGCACCAAAGGAGGGGCAAATATGGAGTTTGACCTGCTAGGATGCAATGGTTGACGCAGCACCAAGTCTAATCTTAAGGCTGAGTCCCTAGCACCGTTGTAAATTTTGAAAAAAACACATTCGTCTGTGTACAGCCTATATGAAGGCTTATATTTAAGGCAAACTAGAAAACTTTAATTAGTAACTAAAAATAAATTTTTTTAAAAATGTTCCGAGGCTACTGATCAGGCTAATGGGTCGATAGCTACCCACTAAAGATCCTTTGTTTCCTTCTTTGCTTAAAATTGGTGCAATCAACTCATTTATATCTATCTAAATAATTTATCTAACAACTTCATTTTTAAACTGCAAATAATAAATGTAATAATTAAGTAGAAGTTTGCGTTGTCAACGTCAAGCTATTCAGCCGGCTACAGACTTCTCCTGCTTTCTTGTTTTCATATTTCCCGAGTTTTTCGTTTTGTTTATCGAAACACATGAAACTCGAGAGAAGGAGAGAAAACATTGTACACACTATTCGCCAGCTTTCCGTTTTCGTTTATTGAATTTAACACTTCACTGTCCGTCCAACTCATTTCAAATATGTTTCTGAACTTAACCTGCAAATACAAAGTGTCAACACACCACGCAAAACAAGAAACTCACGAAAAAGTAACGTATAACCCTTTGTTGTCGTCAAATAACCGCCTCCAGTAGGGAAATGCGAAATGTGAATAACGAAGCGCGAGAAACTTACGAAAAACCTCTACACACTATTCACGAGAAAGATGCAAATGACACGAAATAGGCGAAACACAAGTCTGTAGCCAGCTGTACAGTTTACAGTCAGTCATATAATATTCCTGTCTCAACTAAATTTTGGTAGGTGTCTAGGGTTAGTTAAACTGCTGAAGAAGTCAATGAATGAGTAGACATAATATTTTGTTTTGAACGAAAGGGGATAAAATTTAAATTATCTACTGTAAAAATTATGAAATAACTTTTTTTTGGGAATTTCTATGCAATTCTCAATGAAATTTTTCCAGAACGTACAGAACATGTGCATTTTTGTGATTGCTTTGAAGTCCGAAGCATATGTTAAAAAACATCTAGCTTAAATAAATTTCAAATTTATCTGCTCATCACACCCAAATTTTTTCTATTTCCTTTCAGAATTTTGAACATCCCGTCAACATTATTGCACTAAATCGTTATCATCTCTCATCCCTTGTTCGTCTTTGGATTCAAATCGTTATATCTAGTTATTCTACGTAATATCAAAAGTGAAAAGTGTCGTGTCTTCATTAAGTGTGAGTGATATGTTTGATGTTAAGTTATAATATAAATGTGAAAAAAATAAAAGCGATCTATCTACTAACATGGATCCATAGCCATCGCTATTTTACCACCTAACATTAGTAAAGTTAATACCATAATCGCGAAATCCATTTCCGTTTCGTATGTATGTTACAGAGGTAACAAAAATAAACCTGAACGTAGATAAAAATCTCTGAAATTCCGGTCTAAATTTTCCCGTTTCGTGACACGGAAGTCCCGAATTTACGGCAAAGCCAACGAAAAGTTGTCGAGGCTTTCGACTAGTCGACATAAAGATACAGAAAATAGATAGAATAGCTGCTGCCGCTGCATACAAAAATGGATTTAAGATTAGCATTACTTTTCCGGCTGGCTGCAGCAGTTTGTACATTACTGGCATTTTTTACAACTCTAGTTTCCGGACAGATCGACTGGGACGACGATGATGATCCGGGTAAGTTTTTATTTTAGCCCCTTTATATTCACGTTCCTTCTTCACGTGGCTTATGGCCGGATATTATATCTAGGTAAAATATAAATCAGTGCTTATGTTAGAATGTTTCAGTATTCACGTAAGGGTTTTCTTTGAAATAAACAGGTTGAATACGTTTTTGAAGAGTGTCATGTTCCACTTCTGTCTGTAAGGATCAAACTTTTGGTTGATAAAAGCTTTGAATATTTTTCAAAGGATTTAAAATTACACTATTCCTTACACAGAATTATAGCCGACACTTTTTCGTAGATCCAGTAAACAATTATTGATATTTTCCATTAAGCTTCCACGTAAAAACATGAAATACTTTCAATTTTCACTTGTTCTCGAACGAAAGAAATTACGCTCAAGAGAAAGGTTTTCGAAATGTTTTTTCTTCAGAAATATTTGAACGGAAAATATGCAAACAAAGCCTTAAAGGTTTACACTTCAATTCGTCCTTAGTCGGGCGCTTGACTTTTTTCACTACAGTGTAACAATGAAAAACAGAGGCCAAGGAACAATAAGGTTCCTTTTTTTATTTCATCGTACATACATTGTTATATCTTCATATGGCAAGATTCATATGAGCTGTTTGTATACATGCTGTTAAAAATATCCTTGTACATTTTAATGGCGACAACCCTTGTTTCACTTGTTCCTTCACTTGATGTAAATATTTGTCTACTTTGCTTAGATTCGCACACGTATTGTATTATTTTATTTTTTCTCTCGTGTTCGTTGCTTTCTTTTCTGATGTTATGTGTTGTTTTTGTTGTTTATGTTTTTTTTGTTCCTTTCTTTTCTTTTCTTCACTTCAGTACCTTTCAAGTGCTAGTAGTTATGTCTAAAATGCAAAGTAAACTGTTTTCTCACATATTTTTCGCGCTCTTGTTCAAAAAGAAGTAACGTCGCACCTTCCTTTTCGCCATTTAAAAAAAGAAATCCAGTATTATAGATATTTTCGCAGGTGAATTTTCCCGATGAAAAATCCACTTCAATTATAAAACAACAGCAAATTGAAATTTGACTTTGGATGTGTGTTCACGATGGAGAACAGTTTAATATAAAGGGTACACGCTCTTAGAGTGAAAATCGCTGAACAATTGCACGATGTTTTCATGGTCCATGAAGTTGTTTAGTACGCTGTTTAGTGTGCTGTCGAATCAGTTTAATGACAGTTTTTAGGACTACTTAAAATAATTATTCGGGCACTTTAATTACACCGGTGGCAATTATTTTAACTTGCAAGCAATTTGATAAAAATTCACCGGTAGTGGTCGCAGCTCACTAGCAAAAAAGGACGATAGTTTTAAATGAATATTAAAAGCATGTGCCAAAGTTTGTAATTTAAATGAATTGCAAATATGGTGCACCAATAGAGAGATTTCACCTGCATGAACCACATATGAGTAAGACAAGTGATTCACCTACGAACCAAAATTAGTTCACTTCACGAAGGTGAAACGTTATTGATTCACTTGAAGCACGTTTGGTTGAACGGGTAATAATAGATACTTCATGTGCCATTTGGGAATTAGTTTAAAACAAAAAAAAAAAACTAATTAAATTTCTCTTTAATGAATCCGGAACTAAATGAAAGAAATTCTATATTAAGATATTTTATTAATTTTTTTTAAATGTAAAGAAAATGTTAAATTTTTTGTTTATAACTTATTCCTTATTTATTAATTTTTTTAAATGTAAGGAAAATATTAAATTTTTATTTATAACCTATTCGTCATTTAAACTAATATTCTACAGATTTAACTTTCTTGATTTTTAGTAATAGTCCATAAATAAGTTAAGTTTTGATTATCTAAATACGACCCAGCCAAATTCTAGGCCCCTATGGGTGTAAGCAATTGGTGATTGAACCTACTCTTGGGTTCGGTTTAGATCAGGCCGCGGTTAGGTCGCTGCATGGAAACTAGCTCTATGTTATGTATTTTTCAAAATTATTAGTTATTATAATTAATCCAAAAAATATGAGCATATTGTCTGTTGTGCAAAAAGCTGATCATAATTCTCGGCAATACTTTAATCCTTACATTGTCAAATATTAGACTAAAAACAATTTTACGAAAAGTTCTGTCAAATTCTTTCCCGCCTTAGCGCGTTTCTGCGATCGTCAGTTAAATTCTAATCGGAACTTTAACTGCAAGTTTTGTATGAAAATTTGTCAATTAAAGTTCCAGTTAGAACGTAACTGACGATCGTAGGAACGGGCAGAAGTAAACTGTGTAGATCAATTGAAATAATGTGACAAACAAAATTTCAATAATTAATCTATCTGACAGCATTGGTATTTGATAGCGTGGCATACAATGTAATACAGGTTTTAGAAGTGCTTCAGATTATGTAAGTATTTTGAGCAGGATTGTTTTTAAAGATAGTATTCCCTGTAACGACTCGAATTTCCGGGGTAGGCTCAACGGGTGTCAAGATCCGTTACAAACTTTTTATTTGTTATTATGACTTCACTTTATTATTATTCTATATTTTGTCATATTCATTAAAATTGTTAATAGTACTAGATTTCCTTTTGGTTTTCTTCTTGCAGTCTGATTCGTCGCCTCTGCTGAACCTGACTCTATTCGTGTTTTCTGTGGGTACTTCAGAATCTCTGCTTTATTCATGTATTCGTTTCTCTGTGTGGCCTTTGCTCTTCCTGTCTTCGTCCTTCCCTATCTGCACGTCCGTGGTCCGTCTCTGTCTTCGTCTCTTTGTGTGGTCTCTCTGTCTTGGTTCTGCTGTGTCGAGACGTTACTAGCGGACAGAATACTGCCCAGTGCCCACTGACCTTCTTCTCGTCGTTCGCTGGTGCTTATATATATCCGGGAACAGTTACCATCCGTGAATAATTTCGGTAGTACTCGGAGATTTTCACTTTGATATGATTCGTGATCGGTTTATGTATCCATTTATATATAGTACTTTCCGTTCTTACATGGAAGTTTGTCGGTTGTTGTATCCAACCGCGCAGTGTTGCCTGAGGCATTGTTATGGTCCCACCGATTTTTCGGATGTTTTTGTCAAGGTACACTTTTCAGCTTTTGTCTATTCAGGTCTTTCGTGCTTGTCTCTTTTCCTTGTTCCTTTATGTTTTCGTGTTCTCTGTTGGACAGACTAACTATACTCTTTTAAGGTTATTTTAGGTTTACTACCCCTAAGACGTGGAAATACAAAATTTCATGGGTAGGTAATTTTTTGTGAGTTGGAAGCTGATGGTCTCTATAACTAATGCTGTAAAATAATTATGTATAGTTATTTATAGACTTTTTTTAATAAACGATAATAATATTATAATAATGTAAGTTGAAGGCCGATCAAGAAAAGTACTTTACTATCAATAAAAAATGATATAGTAAAATTCTTTGATTTTTCTCGGACGGTCAGAATAATTGTTCGCACTAGCACCATTCACATCGTTGTGGGCTTGACATAATTCATCTCCTAAAGAATTGGGATGTTTCTCAACATGATTTTTACAACCTGTCAACAAACTCTGTACCTGTGTCTTCGTACTGCATATTTATGGGAGTAAGAACATTTGTGGAAGACATCATTCTTCACGTTTTACTATACAATAAACGGTCTTGTCGTTCACGGGCTATAACAATGTTCATGTCTGTCAAGGCGCACTATCCCAGTCTTAAAGATGGTAGTAAGCTTTCCTCCGCTACGATACGAAAGGTGTCATTTTATCTTACCTTGGAGCTTTTAGCTTGCAGCTACATCCCTTGAATCTACTCAACTGACTTGTGATTTTCGGTTATATACATTCATGTCAAATTTGTTAAAATTTAATAAAGACGAAAGTACGTGCGCGCAAAATTTCTTAGTCCTTGTGTATAATAAGTTCATTGTGAAATTCCGGGCACGTCAAGTTGAGATTTTCATTGAACGAATCGATCGGGTGGGATGAGAGACGAATTTATGTGCGGGCATCAGTAAATCAATACTCGCGCGAATTTCATGTAAACTTTATCCCATCAGCGCACAGCATCATATCGTCAAAGATATGAACCACATAAAAGGTCAGTTTTTTTTTTTGTTAATCCATCGTTCATTTTTCCTTTTTTTTAGTGAAATTTTCATCTCGCGAAAATATTGATTACCGAGCAGAAATATGAAATACCGGCGTTACAGGGAGAGGATATAATGAAGGTGAGTTCACTGAGACGCAAAACACCTTCGAAAAAATTATTTCAAAAGATAAATTACTTGGCATGAGAGATCAAATTGATTGTCATAAATTTTGGTGTATTTTTTTTTGATTTTTTATTTTTTGGTAATGGTCTGTCGTTAGGATAAAATTTTGATTTTAGAAAAAAAACAAAAGCCAAGAGTAATTGATACTTGATACATTTTAAATTGTCGCTTTAGTATAGGGATTTAGATGGTAATAGACTCAATTATTTTCACTTTATTACTCTCATTCCAAAATTTTAGCGCCCAAATTTTTGATGAATGTTTTCACAGTACATTTCGAATTCAAAATGCAGGGTTTTCCGGTGAATATCTACTGTTAAATTTATTTTGTGTGGCGTTTCGGACCTAGTATTGTTTCTTATACTTGGAAATTACTTCAACAGCGTTGAAACTTGAAATATACTTCCATAAGATTAGATCCGAAATTTATCTGAAACTTTTTTACATTCTAATATGTTCTTCCCAAAAAAAAAACCCTTTTTAGAGGTATGTACTTACATATTTGCCTACGTAGTGCATACATATATTTTTTCATGCCCTAGAAAATTATAATTGCATTAAGCTTGGTCTAGGTCGAAGTTATTGCTACCAGGCTGCTTGTTATTATTTCCCAGAAATGTGATTACCTTTTTTGTGTTATCAATCAAAAGCTTATCTAGCATGTACCAACATATGATTGACGAATTCCATTGAAATCCAGATCAAAACATCTCAAAACATTCACTGGAATAGAACCGTGAAAAAGGCATGTGGTGCCAACCGAAATATTATTCAATGAATATCGATAGCATATATAGCATATCTATGAAAATTGTCAACTATTACCCAAGATATAACCAAAGCAAAAACATCAAAATTAATTACTAATTCTGCAAAAATTGCATATTCAGTTTGTAATTATTCTTTGCTTTTCAACGTTATAAAAGGTGAAGCAATTGTAGCTAGGTGTTAGTTGTAAATGAATAAGCCATTTTCTTTAAGCTACCCGAATATTTGCTCATCACTTAACATTAAACTTTCCCGAAGTCTTATTTAAATTATAAAGTGTATCTGATCAACGAATGAAGCGTAAAAGTTCTAAGAATTTATACCTTCTGAGATTTAAAGTTAGATCCACGAAAAAGGACTTATCAAGTCGTATGAGAAGAGTAATTAATTAGTCGATAGAACTCGAAAGTCTTAAAATTTCACCAGTTTATCATATTCAAGTTCGCAGAATATAATTAAATATATAAGGTAAAGGAATAAAACGTCTGTACTTTCTAAAAGATTTATTAACTAAATGTAGATAGCTACACAGTAAAAAAAATCTGCCAGAAGTCTGTAAGCAACTTTATTATTTAATAGATAAAAGTCCGAAACGTGTTTTTTCTGAGATGTCTCTATAGCACCTACTATATATACATTTATCAATTTCTAAATTTCTATTCTTTGCGTCTTTTGAAAAATTAAAATAAATTAAAATAATTTCCACCCCCTCCTTCATCCTTCCCTATACCCACACTCTCAATTTTTTTCTCCGCTAGAGGTCTACTGGTCCTAGCTCATGTAAAATAACACTGCATTGTGTACGCTTCACAATAGTGTGTATATCGTTATAGATAAATATGTAATGTGATTATAGATGCTTTTCCGTAGTTATACACTTTACAGATGTACGGAAGTCATGTGTAAATTTCATTTAATTTCATACTTTACACACTAGTGTGTAAATTGTTACAGATAAACATGCATTATTATAGTCAGACACACCTTGAAACTCGATAAAGCACATTTGGCATAAAATCATTATGAAATCTTACCGACCGAAGCAATAGCACAAACTATCACCTATCACGTAAACTAACTTCTATCGTCGTTGAACTTGATTTTGTTTTACGTACACAAATAAGAACACCACCAAGCAACTTTACTCAGAACTAGAATTAATACATAATAATATGTATGAAAATACAAAACTCCATTGAATTGTGCATAACTTCTTAATCTTTAATCTTACATATTTTTATGTAATTCTTGCAGAAATTACAACATTTACACATTTTATAGCAAATAAACACATTAATTCCTTAAATTTACGTTCTAGTTGTAAAACTACATTAACACTACAGTAAAAATTACTATACAAAAAATACTACTTTTACAGAAATTTTTTAATGTGTGAATCGAACTATGAAAATTACACGAAATGTTCCGATTGTAAATTTTCCAAATTTAATATAACTTAATTATAAACCATGCAGAAGTCTGATCAGGTAAAGTGCAGCCGCTAATGGGCGTAAAAAAAACACGCCCAATACAATTTTCGTCATCAACTCGTCATTTATTATAATCGCACCACAATATTTATTTTACATTATTGCCGTGTTTTTTCTACAGTGGATATTAGTGAGCTAATTTGCATGTGTATTACAAGTCCCGATAAAATCGCTCCCCTATTACTTCACAGTTCATTTGTTGGCTGACATTAGACTATGCTGCAGGTAACTTGCTCTTACAAACCCTCTTTGCATAGGTCATAATTGAACTGAATATTAAATATGTTGTTGTATTTAAATGATTTAATAACAGAGGACTGATTAGGATGATTAACTGTTACGATATTAAATCAAAAACAATAGTGGCTATCTGTTCAGAAGGGTTTGGGGAGTAGGAAGGGTGTTGGATTAACATAGAGGTTTACTGCCATTTAATTAATTTACAATGATTTCACTCATGTCATCCTTTGAAATCCAACAAAACACGGTACCGGATGGATAGATTTTGGTGTCTTTGCACGACGTAAGATGTTCGAAAACATATGGGGCGGGTGTGTGTTAGATTGTGTGATGATGTCAACAATATTCTTATCTCTTATTGTCATTAAATCTACAGATAGGCTATATATGACGCCAAGTACCGGCTATACATCGACTAGCTCCGATATTATCCAATGCTAATTCGTGTTATTGCTTCATGTACCTGTGCTTTCTACCTAAATTGGATTTGATGAAGAATTCATGTCTTTGATGCTGCCACATTTCACTCCAATACACAAAGGAACTTCACTCATTACCATACATGAAACATGTTTGCCAGTTACCACTTTGTGTTTTGCCGTTTCAACATGTCTCCAGAGATTTTCAGATCATTGCGAATGGCTGCGTTCGGTATATTCCGAAGTCAGTCAAGTAAATCGAAACAGCGCCAACAGCCAGCGTTAGACCTTCAGCAGCTCCAGATCAAGTATACGCTGCCAGGACGAAATAACTAAATTATAGGATATCGCATTTTCCAGTTAAGTAACAATCAGTTCAGCATAATCAGTGCTTATGCTCTGTATAGATGACAGTTTGTTACACAACAACGAGGCCTACTCTTCGCTGGAGATTCCTTTTCAATTAGCCTGCAAATGATTATGTCCTTATGGAATATAATAAGCTGCTCAGAAACATATAGATATATCAAAAGATATACGTGTGCGGCAATACAGAGGTAATTTATACTGGAAACAGGCGAAATTTTAATAGATTTCAGGTGAATTATTTTCAAAGAAATTCTTTGAAGTTTCAATTGCGTTTTGCGGCTTTATGCTTTCCGCTGGGATTTTATAATCAATTTCGTTTGTGGTAGCATGACAGCCAGCTCGTTTAATAAACTTTTGATATACGAGTACGTACGTGACAGTTAGTTTGGCAGTCCTACTTATTCTGTTTATACTGGAACGTACTGGAACAGTACAGTAGGAAGTGTAATGACTACACAATCGATTCTGTAATGCATGTCTTGTAATAGAATCAGTAACACTCTGCATTACAATTTTATTTTGGATTAGTGAAGTGTATTTCATTTTGGTAGCATTGTCAAATATGCTCACGACACAATAAACAAACCTAATATCAATTGCCATCACCTAAAATTGAACTGAATTCATGGGAACGACTTTTTTCTTCTCCCTGCTTCACCAAACATTATACCGCAAGCAAAAGAGTTATACTGCAAAAATAACATATGTACTCCTGAGTAATTGTGAAAATGTATGCATCCTTTTTTTACTAGCTTCAGGGTTGAATATCAAAAAATCTTGAAATTAGTCTTTAGGTGATTACGTAAAGAGTCCACAGAAGTAAAATCCACTTTGCTACCTCATCAGAGCTATGAAATATGACGAAACTTTTAAAAACTTATGCAACACCATACCATACCCTCAGGGTTTGAATTTCGACATTTAGGATATTGTTTAAAAAGCTCATATAGATACATAAAATATATTGCAAAATTTGTAAAAATTCATGCAATTATTTTTCGCACCCTTTGGGGCTGAATTTTTGAAAAACCGCGAGTGAAACGGTTACCTAAGAATAAAATCAATTTTGTATTACATCAGATGTAAAAAAGACGAAAATTGTAAAAACGAATGCAATCTCCCCATAGTTACTTTGGTGATGAACATTTTAAAATCCTTACACCCCCTAGGGGAATGAATATCTAAATATCCTTAAACAAGTTTTCATGTGATTGTATAGAAATTCCGAGAAAGTGGAAACCAATTCGTAATCTTTTCAGTCCCAAAAATTATGTCGGAATTCGTGAAAATGTGTATAAGCTTTTTTACACATTCTTAAGTGTTGAAAAGCAAAAAATCCTGAAAACAGGTCCTAGATGAAAAGGAAAATTGGCCAGTTCAAGTAAAACCTTATTCGATATCTAATCAGACCTAAGTGATAGCAATTAGTGAAAATGTGTTCAACCCCTTAGGGGTTGAATTTAAAAAAAATCCCGAGACTTTAAATTTAACTTAACCCTCTATGCGAATCTGAGAGAATTATAAGTTTAATCCAGCTCAGAAGACGAAAATAAGTTAGATTTTATTTTTTGAAAATACAAGGTTTTCCGGTATATACTGTTAAATTTATTTTGTGTGACGTTTCGGACTCGACTGAGTCCTTTATGTTTGATAAAGGACTCAGTCGAGTCCGAAACGTCACACAAAATAAATTTAACAGTATATACCGGAAAACCTTGTATTTTCAATTCAAAATGTACTGTGAAAACATTCATCAAAAATTTTATTTTTTCTTCACATGTTGCCAAAAACCCCAAATCTGCTTTCCGTCCGTCTGTCTGCCCAGACGCACGATTAGTCAATAACGCCTTTACTTGGGATGTTGAAATTTTGAATTTGCATGCTTGAACAAATATGTTCGGATAAGTTCATTAAGGGGCAAACTTGTCCTTCTTCTTTGAGTTGCTCCCATATGAAAAGTCTTTATATTAAGTATTCATGAATATTGGTCGATGGCTTAAAAACGCTTCGAAATTTTCTACTGGTTAATAAAGCAATAGTTGCGCAATTAAAAGTATGAATGTGAAGAAAACCCATATGTCCTTTGTGTAGTTGCCATTCAAATATCATGTAAAAATTTCTTAACTTAATTAAATGAGCTTATATTTAAAGGAGTAGGTATGTATAATAATTTGTAAAGCTTGCTATAACTCGAGAAATCGTTTAGGCAATTACTATAATTAATAATTATTAATTTATTTTGGAGTAGTTGACAATTTGGTACAAGTTAGTTTGTTGAGTTGAAAACGAAGTTCGGATTTCTCAGTCAGTTAAACTCCTGCACTTCATCGAGCAGTTCCCAAACCAAAGGTCAAACAAACACCTTTTCAAGAATATTGGAATTTTGAACGCTTTGAGATAGAAGTCTAAAATTTTGACTAGTTAAAAATTTCAATAGTTGCATGTAAAAAGTTGGTATGAAGAAAATTGAGTGAGTCCATTGAGTAAATGTCATACAAGAAGCCTTGGAAAATATGAGCAATAATTTTTCGGAACCCAGTATAACTCAAGAAATAGTTGAGTAAGAATGTAAAAATATTATAGGAATCTATTTTGAGTTATGAGTAGGATCCGTTTTGCCATTGCAGAAATTTTCGAAATTTGTCAGATAGCCTTTATACAAATGTTACTGAAACATGTGTCCACATGTGTAGGGCAATAATTTCAAAACCCTTCAATTTTGGAACTTAACATTTTGCGCACTTTAGTTTTTAAATGGTGTAAGTTAAGAATTAAATACGCTGACTTTCAAGTAAGTTACTGCAGACCCCATGTGACAGTCCTTGAAATAAAACTATTTTGCTTTTGGGAATTTACCTAAGCTTCCAGCTACGTAATTTGACACTTAAGATATTGTATTGTTCATTGGGGAAACAACTCAACCAGAGTCCGCCACTGCAATACAAATCGTGGTTGATTATTTCATCTTGAGTGCGCATGGGAAAAGCAGTACCATTTAGTGAAGTATACTGAACTCCAAGTCACTCGCTTTAAGGAACGAGATTAGTTAAGTAGTTCTGGAGCTCTTAATTCCATCCTTCCTCGTTCGCTTGCGAACTAGTTTGGTTTTTTAGTTCATTCATAGTTCAAGTTGAGAGGAGAAGATGATGAGAAAAAAGAAAAAGGTCAGTAGATCTAGAAGACGATACCAAAAAAAAAAAGTTCGGGAAAGTGTTTTGTCATGTGTCCAATGGAACTGCATTTCATCAAAAGGAGTGAGTTACTTACTTCACTCACAGTTCATGCTCAGTTCAATGAAGTGTTTTTTTGAAACAGTTCAGTTGTGATCGAAGCATCTCTAATCAAGAGTATTGTACGATTGACTATTAACCTATTGTGACTGTGTTTATCTGAATTCACCATTGTGGCGCAAGTTTTGCACTTTTAAGTGACTTATCAAGCAACTGCGAACTTGATAAACTCTTTTTGTTATCTTATCGGAATTTTAGTATAGTTTATTGTTAATTAAAATTTTTGAAGCCTTGCTCAGTTCAGTATCCAGGGAATCATTCAATTTAACATTGTCATTCAAACCAGCTTCATTCTAATTTCAAAATTAATACCAAATATACTTATGATGCCAAAATAACGAACCGTATACTCAAAGGTATACCATATAACAGTAGAACAGCTCATCATGAATTCTCATCACATGCATCCCTAATTAGTGAAACCACTGAATCCATCATGCGACGTGATTCTGATTATATTGGGGTAGTGGGGTGGATTTTCGCCGTATAATAAATTATTTACAATTCAACGCAGCATAACCTTTTTTCCTCTCCATTAGTCCCAGCGTAACTCATTACCAAAAAAAAAAAAAAATCCCTTTAATTTCAATAACTGGTAATTACTGGTTACATTAAGCACGCAATTAATTCCTCCTATTAAATAATAATAAAAACACGAGAATAAAAAAAAAAAGATTTCAATAAACGCGAATGTTGCGTGATTAAACCCCTAAAAAACCAAACTATGTTTCCACTTACGATAAAAATACTCCGAACCAGCTATTAATTTCGAACATTGAAAATTTCAACATATTAATTACTAGTTTTACTAGTCCACTATAGCAAACAACCTCGAATAT
This sequence comes from Beris chalybata, assembly GCA_949128065.1. Classification (NCBI taxonomy): domain Eukaryota; kingdom Metazoa; phylum Arthropoda; class Insecta; order Diptera; family Stratiomyidae; genus Beris; species Beris chalybata. The sequence continues at coordinate 97,175,063 of OX421896.1, forward strand.
AAATATAAATATAATTTTCATTTTTTTTTGGGTATTTCACCCTAAGACAGGATGTGAAACTAAAAGACGAATGAATTGTCCATTTCGGGGTAGTTGAGCTAATATGAAGTGGAAATCGTTTTGGATAAAACAAAAAAAGCGGTGAACTAATTAAAGTGCACGTGATCGAAATTATAGTGATAACCGCCTACAAATTGAAATATGTTGGTAAGCATTTTCAGAAACAATTAATAATGTAAATAATGTAGAGCCATTAGTTTATAATATTTCAGTAGGCTTCACGTTCTCAACTATATCGTAGATTATTCAGAGCTATTTATATTGCTCGATGGGCTTATTTATATCGCAGTTAATATCGATATCTCAATGTGACTGGTCATTTCTCGAAAGGTTAAAGCAATACAAAGAGATTAGGATTTCTTTGTCATAATTATAATTGTGATTGTTTTCCTTTCTAATCACGTTAATGGAACCAGCCACATTTCAGGCAGTTGCTATTAATAATTTCTATTCTGATTCTTATGATTTATTTAGTAAGAAACAGCGAATTCGCACAACATTAAAGATCATACCAAATTTTCGGGAAGACACTAAATCGAAAATTTTGTTGATATTGGGCCTGCTGTGTACATGTCGCTGAAGTGTGGTATCCTAACACTGAAAGTACACCACCCATTCTAGTGTTGTCAGAAACAATCACGGTTTTCATAAAAACACGCATGGGTGTTGTATGAAACACCCGTGGGTGTAAGTACCACATCCATGGGTGATAGTCCCGTACTCATTGCTGTTTTACTTAAAATTAACACTCTATTACTTTTTTTAATCACAGGAGATAAAATTGGGTGCTTCTCCAAATTAAACACATATGATAGTTGGAAACATTTCATGTGTAAACATTGTACACGCTTGGTAGCTGAGGTAGCCCTTAGGCTCTACACCCATTTTAGGCTTAGAGCTTAGATTTATGTACTGTACATGGTAGTACTACCACAAATTTATAGTTCATACCCCAATCATAATCTTTTGTTAAATACTTGTACGATAGGAATGGTGGCACCAAGGTTACGAATTGTGAACAAGACAGAAATCACCTAATGGGTCAAGAACTTTAATTTGTGTTTTGATCGTGAATCCCGCAGGATTATAGCGGGGAGGTGTCTGCGTTAATATTAGTTGATCTTGCTGATAACAGCTTGATTTCACCAGGCAGCATGTGGTCATCCAAGTTTGTGTCGAGGTCATCCAAGTTCATGTCGGTAGTAACAATAAGTATGTTAATCGCGCAAATGTATTTATTACTCCAAGGAAAAGAGCTATCAATCAGTAACTGTTTCTACGTAATATTAAACTATGTTAAAACTATTAAATTACTGGCCCAACGACTTCTTGGGCTCCGAGAAAAAAATTTGCTAAAATTTTTCAAGAACCCTTCTTTAATAGATAGCGAAAGCTTTTTTTTTTTTTTTTTTTATTAATTCTTTAAGCCTAATATCCAGATCGATTGTAATTTTGCTTCCCATATAAAACACATTCAGTAAACCAAGTGAAAGTCAAGGGAACTATTTTCCCCATTAATTTCAGTTGCAAATATCCTGTTAAAGAGAAATTTTATTTGTTTGGAGTTTCACGAGCCGATGGCGCTGATCAAACTTTCGGCAGAAAATGAGCCGGCATCGTAGTTTTGCGGTGGATTTTTGCTATTTGAAGTATGATTCGATCTGGATACTAGCCGTAATTCCCAAGTCCTAACGTCAACTAGCTGTCAAAGCTGTGTGGTACTTAGAACAAACGCTCGTTTCTCATATCAAATACAATTAAACCAATTAAAAAGCTAGTGAACTATTTCCTTCTTCCATTTCGCTTACTACCCAACAAGCAAACAAACTTCGAATTTCGTTTTTCTGGAGGCTATAACTTCGATAAGATTGCTGAACGCAGGTTGTGAACTCATAGCTTTGAAAAGGCTTCCGACTTGTAAGCTTGTAAGGCTGAACTTTTAGAAACCAGCTTCGGTAATAACCTCTATAAGGTCTTTTGGAAGTAAATACTAACAGTCTTATGAAGGTTTGTAAACCTTAAACTTCGATAAAGCTTCCGTAAGGAGGTTTGCTGGCGAACTTCCCTGGACATGGCTAATACCAAGTGATTTTGCTTCAACACTATTACGTCAATGTTTCAGTTTGGCGTAGTTTGTAGCGTAGCGGACTAATGTCTGACGGGACCATGGTTCGAATCCGAGAGCGTGCAAGGTCAATTCGCATTTTTCATACAAAAAATAATAATTTAGAGGAAAATAAATTCGTAGCTGGAAAAAAAGTGAAACAATCGTGAATATTTATTTTACGTGCAAGCAATGTAAACTTCCATACGGAAACAAAAACTGCTCCGATAGAGCCTTCTACCAACTGTTGACGCTTGGCTGTTGCAGTTAAAACATGGGGAAATGTCCACTAGATTAGTTCGTCAAAACTTTATCGAAACTTTATCGATAAGGCCTTATGGAAGTTAGATTGATAGTTGATGTTGAAGAGAAATATCATTTGTTTAACGATTCATGAGCAGATCGCGCCATGGCGTGGAATTTCGCTTGTTGAAGCCTCACTCGATCTAGATAACGTACTAGGTGTAGCCCCCAAGTCACAACGGCATCTAGCTGTCCAAATGTTGAGCGCGGTGACTTTCTATTCTTGCAGCTGAAAAGAACATAAACAAAGCCAGCCTAAGACACCCATCAACAAATGTTCTTCAACTGTCATCTTGGCCGTAGCCCGCATTTAGCTTCAGAATTGACAAGTGATTTTGTTACCTTTGACACATCGAACTGCTACTTTACTTGATATGAACGGACTGAATTCATAATAACTCAATGATCGCTGTTAGTTAGTTCGCTGCTTCATATGCACAAATACCATACTGGAGACGATACAAGACACCGTGTTTGTGTGAAGCACTTTGAAACAGTTTGATGCAAAATTGAACGTTTTTGGATGGAGCGTTTCATGACATGTGGCAGTGAAATGCAAATAGTAGTCTAGTATTCAACGGGTTCTCGCCGGTCCTTTGCGAGAAATCGTCCGGTTTCAAAACAGTCGCTGCTCGTCATCTTCACTACATACATCTGTATGACGAATACGAACATTTTTCTGAAAATACCAAACTGACCTCAAACTCAAACTGACGTAGACACTGGACTGTTATCGACTTGTTCTTTTACCGGCTGCGTCAAGCTGCGCTGTACTGCCTTGCTCATCGGCCAATATTCGCGAACACGTCTTGTAAAAACTTTTGTATGGCATCTATTTGAAGGGCAAGGAGTGGAACTTCTTAGGTCATCGTATTCTTGAGTTAGGCAAGGGTTCGTTCTATGCATTTGAGTGAAATATGTCTGTTAGTTTCAGAAAGGGGCGATGCGCTTAGCCATCGCGCACACTAGGCACCCATATCTATCCTTTCAGAGCCTCGTCAGTCACGAAACATCCCAGATCTCTAAAGATCTTGACTAGCGTATCCTACCCTTTCGGCCTTCGGTCCTCCAAATTGTCAATGAAAACCTTATCAGTCGCCTCCTTTAAACGGCTTGACACTCACACAAAATGTAATCGGCCCATTCGTTGCCTGAGCCGGGTACGTCACTACACCTACCATATGCTCTGGTACCTAGAGACGTTTATACTTAAATCTAGGGAATAGTATCTATCGTATTGCGGTTTCCAAAGTTCTATTTCAACCCCTATACATTCATTTACTATGTCAGTTTCATACTATGGCTTGCAATTTAGTACACTATTTTTAACTTGCCTTAATAAATCATTTCTTTGAAATACCGCATTCCTCTAGAAAGCCCTATACTTAGAATTTTTCCACGAATACAATCCGTGCTAACTGAAAGGATGCTCCGATTTTCCCTCTCAATACCCTCCTTCTCTCAATACGACTCTGTTGACATTCGACAAATATTTGATGATGGACGTTTTCTTTCAATTTGGAAACATTTTCTGTTTCGAGTAGGGCATAATCATCCCAAGGGTCAGAGAGTTGTTGGTACCATGCTTAGGAACTAGCTAAACGTTAAGTTTTCCTTAAATTTTTTTTTCTTCAGTATCCCATCCTTGTTAGGCTAAAAGGATATACACCTTTTCGATAGGACGAACAGATAAATGTACATGTATATAACTTTTGCGAAGGACCCAATTTTGAGTCCTCCTCTTTACGGTGATAAAGCGAGGGAGTACTTGCTCCTGAATAAGATACTCGAACTCTGTCACAGACGACGAAAAACGGGCGAAATGCCATGGAAGTGGTTATATACATATACGAAAAACACCGACTTAAGTAAATCACTCTCTGCTTTTATGATCTAAGATATTTTCGCCCATTGCCTTCCTGGTTGTCTTTTTTTTTCGAAAGAAAACTACATGAATAAAAATGGCATAAAACTGTTTGACGATATTCGAGTGAAATTTGCCAGGTACATATACATAAAAGCGTGCAAAAAATTTCAACATGCGTTTTTCAAATTGGCATAAAATACCAACGCCAATGGATACGTTAGAAATTGATAAAAAAAAAATCCTCTAGTACCTATCGTTTGATGTTCCTACGAAAAGGAAGAAACCTTGGCAACATTCGGCTCTCGTTACCAATATTCTCGAATTTCATCCTGTCAGGTACACACATCCGAAACAATGTTCTACCGGCATTTTCCATATTATCGGTTTTATTTTTTTTATCATCTGACAGAGTATTTTCGTCGCTAGTAAAAACGATATTCGAGCGAATTGGATAAAATTGGGTGGCAAACGTGTATCGTATCCTATATAAGTAACTTTTCGAAATTCTGATATAAATTCGTAATTGGACGAGGCTCCGTGCAAGCGCTTTTTTATAGTGCCTATAAAATCATAAAAGAAATCATTTGATACGGTCGCCCTCACCTCACTGAATTTAAAACTTTTCATTAAAAACAAAATTTTCACCCAGAAAAATTTTGCGAATTTTTTCTATTTCCTGTGGGAAGCTGTCGCAGTCAGTCATGCTGTGAACGTCGGATACCTTTATTCAGATTTCAATAACCAGCGGAAGTTGAATTATTGGCAAATATCTGAAAATATGAAACCACTTGGATATGTTTCGCATGAATTCTCGGTAGAATTGTACGCACTTTGGATAACTTACCGATTGGCTTTTCCAGCACTTTGCCGTTATGTCTAAAATATAAGTGTCAACTATAATCGCCCACTGCTAGAGGGAGTTCCGAACAGCTTTTAACACATGACATACAATTTTTCATGTTTATCCTGACATGAGGGCAGGAAAGAGGAGAAGAAAAATATTCGTCGTACATGCGAAACTCTATTTCAACTCCAAGGATAAGCGGTTTCTATACAATTACCCTCCCTAAGTTATTAAGACCCGGATGACATGTGAGTTACGCGCTATTTCGCTCAAGTATGGGACCAAGTCTGAAAATGTGATGACGGGCATTGTTCATATTTTGACAGGAATTCTCCCCAGTCCATTACCTTTGTCATTTGTTTATAAGATGAATAGCATTTAGTGAAAATTCTTTCATACTCAAGATGCAGAGAATAGGTGTGCTAAGGTAAAGCTGTCGAAAAGATTAAATTAACATAAGAACTGTGGTTGCGGTGGTACAGGTATGGGAAAGAGAAGGTGAAACTGACAAGTTCGCAATCTATTGTAATTTCTTCGGCTCCGTAAGGATTATGTTAAGTGGAATCTTGTACTCTGTTCTACCTAACCGAAAAAGAAACCACAAACTATTAAGAAACTTCAGGAAAAGCTTTGGATTGAAAGAGAGGTTTTTCCGCAACTCATTCGAATAAGCAAGAAGTTCTTAGCTTCTTGAGATTATTTTTTTAAAGACACCGACATAGAGGTCGTCCTTTAATACAGAAGCGGATAGTCCAATCGGTAGAAATTAAATGAAACTAACTATCGCTACAAGTGTGCCAAAAGTAAAGCCTGAAACACAAGGCTCACGTTCCGTTCCGTCACGTTCAGCTGTCAAAGTAGACCTTATGGGCTGGCCATATAAATGCACACAATGGTTGTAACGGAACGGATCGGACGAGTTCACCTAAATTCAACTTTTACGCATTACATAACCTCACTTTTCGTGACGGAACGGAACGGAACGTGTGCGTTGTGTTTCGGGCTTTAGGCTAATAACGCCCTGTTTCGGTCAGAATCTTGAAAATATTGCTGTATTTTTATTTAAACAAAACGATCTATTTCATCCCTTAATTGGTTCAATATTCACTACCTCCTTGTCTCAGATGTTACGTAAACAGAAAAACTGCGTAACTGTTTCCATGGCAGTTCGATATTTTCACAATTCAATTGAACTAATTGGGTAATACAAGAATTATGGCTGGGTCTGTCAACTTGTAACCGTGACAATTGTGATAGACTTTTTATTCCTTACGAAAATAATCAAATTGGAAATCCTGATCCAATAAAGGCAGTCAGTATTAATGGGCAAAAAAATATAGAAAAAATGTGTGACTGCTGAAAACAGGGCGCTCTAAAAGTATCAAGAAATGCCTACCATGGAATTTTAAAGGGTGTAGAATTTAAAAATGGTCAAATCCTTGGAATGTGGATCTTTTTGAACCTTTGTTAAATCGGTTAATGGTGGACAAACTTACATTCGATTGTTGCAAAAAAATCTGTAGATTTTACTTCGCACCCGAATTGGCCACATACATTAAAACATTGAGCTGTAACTTTGTTGACCAGGTGCAGGTATCCAGATTATTTCAAATTCTGACTATCGGTTTTATTCACTGGTAGTTTTGCACTATATGAGACCTAGTATCTAGAGTCGATCAAGGTCAGTAGTACTAACTAAATATACTCTATCGCTGAGTAGTAGAATTATCCATTGTTATTTAGTAACCATAACAGTCCGGTATATTCACTGGTATTATTTCAGGTAATTTAGTAGACAACGTTGACAATACTCTCTCTATTTTTTCCAATTACCAATGTATTAATCGATCCAAATGCGCAGTAATTGGAATCACAGCAAAGCCAAAACCGTATTTCAATAATTCCACTTCATCTTATGTCCCTAGAAAGATAAAATAATTTTTTTTCTAATTTTTTTTTATTTTAAGTAGTTTTGTATGTTATGATTCACGCAAAACACTTCACCAGAAAATACAAAATTCCTCTCCAGCAAATACAAAATTCCCCTCCGTCCCTCCGCACTGGACATGTTATTTAATCTTCCACCCCTTAGAATTTTTGGCAATCATATGGGCGCCATCCGACTTATAGCCCCTACACAGTGGACTGGCATACATGCTGGTCGCTCCACAATCTTAAATCACTTTATTAACATTCCTGAAATCACCGAATAAACCCCTCGCAGTTATGATTTTGACAAAAATGTCCTAACAGCCATTCCAACCCGCCTAGAATGGTAAAGGGATTCGGTATGGATGAAAGAGTTCACCCACATTTATACGGACGGCACCAAAATTGAAAGCTGGGTAGGTTGAGGTGTTTTCTCTGACATGTTTAACATGGGGAGCTCCCTCCGTCACCTGGACTATGTAGTGTTTATCAGGCGGAGCTCATGGCGATCAAGGAGGCTTTGTCCTGGCTGAGGTGTAATGTAATATCTACGAAGGATATTAGCATTCTCACAGACAGCCAAGCGACGATAAGATGCTTGGGATCGACCTCGACAACATGAAAGGTCACCGTAGGAATCCGATAGTTTCTTAAGGAAATGGTAGATCAAGTTGGTTATCAGGATACAGAGATATTCCAGTGAATTGTATGACTAACGAACTCGGCACGTTACTAACCTTCAGACTATGCCGGAATATCGGAATGTGAGTGTGCCTGTCCCTACATGTGAACTGCTACTGGGATTGGACTCAGTTGAGAAACCAACTCAAGATGGGCAAACTATATTATATGCCATACTAGCTCATTACTGATTGACCAGCACATTGCTATTCCTATCGGATCCATAAAACAGTCTATCGACGTACTATGTTTGCATAGTGGCAGGCAATAGATGGTCGAACCAAACTACATGCTCAATATGAAGAACCCTTTGGCCTGAATATGATCACGTGAAAAGCAAGTATATCCTGAGCCTGAGCAGGAAAGATGCAATCAAACTAATCGGAGTGCTCACACGGCACTACCTCATTGGTAGATATGCTAGACGACTGGGAGCCAACGCAAATGATCTCTGTCGTAGCTGTGGTTTCCCTGAAGTGGAGGAGTCAATCTTCCACATCCTATGCGAGTGTCCGACTCTATCGAGAACGAACCTCGACGGAACCTCGGCTCTTATTTCCTCGATGACCTCGGTGATGTCGATAAGGGAAAGCTATGCAACTTTATAAAATGTACTAAATGGTTTTAGGTTCCAGGAGTTTTTCACTCTCAAACGGGGAGCACAATGGACAAACAATAACCTCCAAGTGACAGAGGGTGATAGAATCATCACTCCTTATACCATACCATACTCAAAAATATGCATATGCATATCAGCACCACAGTCGGTGTCACTATCTTATTGGTCGGCATGTTAAAGGACTCTGCCTCTTTCCGAACGACTTCTGTAGAAGCTGCCTGGATGAGGTTGCGGAAGAGACAGTCCTTCATCTTTTCTGTACCTGTCCAGCTCCATCCGCTAGAAGAAAGCTCATCTTGGAGTTTACTTCTTCAATAGGCTTAGGACCGGTCGAAGTTTAAACCAAAAATTTTCTTTAAACTTAGAGCCCATTTCCATCTACATGTTTTGTTTTCAAAAGTATGATCTGTTTCCATCTGTTCTGTTTCATTTCGTGTTTTGAATGTGACAGTTTGATCAGCTGGTGCGTTTGTTGATATTCATTTCGATAATCGACAACTACAAAGTACAAAATGGAGTTGATGCCAGAAATAATTGTAACTGGACAGTACATATATATACATTACATATATATACATTACATTATGCTCACGCTTACGTTTTTCTATTTGTGCGGTGGCGAAAATTGTTGTCAAATAGCTGCCGAATGTGACGTTTCGCGCATAAACAATTGCACTGCACTGAAATTTTCAGGGCTTACACTGACAAGTTTTCGTGTTTAGTATCGTAATTGAAATTAAACCGTGTCATTTTGTAATTACAACTTTGTATAAGTAATCGTGGGCTGTGTTGAAAAGTACGTCATTAAGGGTAGATGGAAACAAGGCTTCAGGATCAAACAAATAATGCGTTTCATAGATGTTGTAAAACACAAGTTTGTTCCAATGATATGATTAAGTTAAACGGTAGAATTTATTTCGTTTAAAGCTCGGATTAATGTTTTTGACAGTCAGTCGATTCTACCCTAATTAAAGTATCCGTGATTGTCAATAATTCCAATTTTGAATATTACAACGAAATAAAATGACAGAAAAGGCAGGGTATACCAATGTAAAAAAGTTTAATTCATTTCAATTAGTTCACAATGATTGCGATTAGTTAATTATGAGATATTTATTTACCGTGAAATCGAGTGAAGTTTAAAGTGCAGATTATTCTTAAGTTTAAGTTTAACTAAAGTTAAGTTCAAATTTCTACTGTGAAACTGGCCCTTAGTGATTTTACCGCAACAGATGTCGCGAAAATCCACCCCTTCATTGAAAGCTGTAAATGTATCACGAGTAGGACCGGATTTGATGATTTGATTCCCCATGAAAATAGGCCAATGGGGGGGGGGGGGGGTTGAACCCCCCCCCCCTTGCGCACGGGCCTGTCCTATGGCAATACAAAGGACCTCTTTAGGTATAAGTGTGTCTATGTTCTCACCTTCTACCAACCAAGAATTCTTCCTCGGACGTCCATGATATACTGACAAATGTGCCTGTCTACCAACGCATCAGTTGAATGAATTAAAAATTTGAAATCTTTGTTCCATTTCTGAATTTCCAGCGAACCTAAAAATAATAATCGAAGCAAACACGTTCAGATAAAAGATTTATTACACTATATTATAAAACGCGAAGAATTCCGAAATCACGTATCTGTCGGAAATGTTCTCCCTTTTGCTCCAGCTAACATGCTCCGATTCCATTTATCATTCACCTAATTTATAAAACATTCGATTACTTCCGTCTACGCGAAGTACACGTTTCTTTCGCATCTTGTCGAAACTGCATTGTTAATGATTTCGATTATTCCATAACAAAGGATTTCCTATTACGAGCGGATTAAGATCTATCGAAATTATGGAAACTCAATTTCGTTTCGAATTTCAGTGACAATTACGGAAGCGAAAATCGATTATACGAGTGGAAAATACAAAAAAATATAAGATGTGTTCTGGCATCAATCCCGGGGTGGGTCTAGTTTTTTTTTAATAGAAAATATCGATACAACCACTACGTATCATGCAAGTAGCAATAAAAACAGATAGGTGGGTGGTACGTATATCCTGAAGCCGGAGTATCAGGCTGCCATACAAAGTTGTAGTCAAACCAAACTGAAATCGATATAACTTTTATGCCAACCATTTGACTAAATCGTGAAACCTTCGTGGAGGAGGATGTTGTTCGCGAAACTTGACATTATTTCCTCTTAAAGTCTGCACATCTCCTTGTATAGTGGCGGCAGTAGCGATATTGCTGGTACCATAGCGAAACAAAGCTCAAAGATTTCAATGATAGATAAAACCTGAAGGAATCTCTTGACGAACAGGATGACAGGAGGATTATAAAGGCATATCCGCAACGAAGCATATTTTAACAGCCAAAGTTAATTGCGTACACCCACATCGAGATAATTGGATAGAAGTTTATCGACGTGAGTTTGCTTTTGATCCTTTTACAGCCACTGATTTGTACCATGAATCCCATTTCAGATTTTTGATAAGATTTTTTTTTTTATGTATATTTTACATTAAACGGCTTTTTTTTTGGGTGGGGCAGAAGGGTGGTTTGGGGTTACTGCGGGTAGAAAATCATAAACTTTGATTGGATGAAAATTTAAATATTTCTCGATAATTTATGGATATTTGAAATGGGGACGACAGGGTTATGTTGTGTATGTGAATTAAATATGAAAAGTGAGATTTGCATATAATTAGTTGAATTTGTATTAATTAGAAGGTAGACCGTCAGGAATCATAATAACGAATAAATATTAGTTTTGGCTTAAACGGATTTTATGATTGAAATTCATCACGATATCGATATGTATGCAATGTTGATTATTTTAATTAGTTATTGATTAATAATTTATGTAAAATGACACTCAAATAATAGACGTGCGCGTACAATTATTTTCGTGTAAATTTGGATTTGATAGCTCTTCGTCTTCACTCCTTTAATTCCAGTAAAACTTTGTGTACAGTAAAATGGCGAAAAAATTTGGTGGATAAAAACACGAGTAAAACGATATAATTATAGGTTGCTCCAAATTAAATAATGCAAGTAGTCCATTAAATAGTTTAGTTTCAATTTAATTACTTTTCAAAAAGTAATGCACGGTAAAAACAATAAAAGCAATCTATTGAATTTTTCATCTTATAGATAGTAGGCAAATATGCAACACCTTTTCAAGTAAATTTACATTGTGATGTAATAGTCAATTTGAACGTAATTTTTAATTTTTGTTATTTAATTTCAGTAAATTTTAAGTTTGACAGAAGCAAATCCACTTTATATTCTCTTGAATTTGCCATATATTACATGTTTTTCGTCTTAAAATTCAAAGAAATAAGTAGAACTACGCGTAAAAGAACGTAATATTACATACATTTTAATTTAACTAAAAAATTTGCTTTATTTTACGACCGGTTTCATGTAAATTGTACGGTTCTGTCGAAAAGTACATAAATAACTTACTAATATCAATAATTTTGTGTAAAAGGGATTGAGATGTGTACTTTTACTACACTTGTTTCATCTACGTCTACGTCTATGTTGATGTCACAGCATAGCATTGCTATTATAACAGTTTAGAAAAACCTTTTCTAAACTTCATAAATCAAAAATTTAATTAAATTCTATAGAAAAAATTAAATTTTTTTACGTTTGCTAAAATTGACTGATAGGTCAGATCATAGAGCTATATATATAATGGAGATGGCGTGCAGCGACTTTTTTAAAGCCGTAGGTTTTCTCGCAAAGGACCGGTGATATTCACTATGCTACTATCAGCATCTTACTCACATATATGTTAAACCCCGGTATTGTAAAGAAAAAAGCCCAACCTTTAAATACTTCGCTAATATTTGCATTTCACTGCCACCGGGCATGCTTGTCTGAAAGATGATCCGGCTCGACTGACCAATGAATACAATATTTAATCTAGTTAGGAGATCATGTTCGGTGCGAATTTCACTCGTTGAACAGGTGAGAATGAAAAGGTTGGAGATTTTTGATTTTTGCGAACAAGAGTTGACTTCGTTGTAAAATGTATTGTCTTTAAAAAAGGTCTTCAGATGAAACTGCGTGAATACAAGTCTCAAAGGGTTCTTTTAATTTTCGCGAACGAAAATTGGTTTCGTTGAAAAGGGTCCCCAGCTGAAGCAGCGTGAAGATGTTACAGTTTGCTACTGATTTAAAATACTCACCTTTCGAAATATCGCTGAAATAGCTTAGATGCGAATCGCAACTAAATATTCAAAAGAGAACTACTGTTCAAAAGAGGACTTGTGGACAGTGGACGTGCCTTTTATAGGGCTGTGTAGCTATAGCTACCGTTGTTTGTTTAAGTTCCACAGTCAACGTCATAAAAATGGACCGTGGTGAAATTTATAACTTTAAATTGTTTCGAATTTCGTATGAAGTTCAAATAACTTATGTTATCAGAATTTTGAACTATATTATCAGCATCTAATTTATCCTACTTTAATAAATTCTTGTATTAGAAGGTCTTGGTTCTACCTCAGGCTACCTGAACGTATTAACGTCACTGGGCATACCCATGGGTGATTTGTGTCGCTGTAGTGACAAGAATTTTGAATCGACACTGGAGCATCTAGTGTGTGAATATGAAAGTCTGTCACGTATCAGATATCAGCACTCTCCTTGACCGATCTATCGGAACTTACGATGAAGACTTATGAAGAAGTATTCTCTTCATAAAGAAGAGCAATATTTGGAATCATTAGCTGCAAGACTTGGATGAGTTTTACTTTATTCCTTAGATTTTGATTGAACAGTAATGTCGCAATCTGAACTCCAACTAAGAGGAAAGCGATCCCAGTTTTAAGATTATGAGTTTTCTGTCAGAAAGTTAGAGACTGATATTTGGAATCAGAAATTTTGACAGCACAACAGAACTAAAATATAAGCTTTTAAAATTTAAATTTTATATTTACATGTGGGGCTTCTAACCCTCCTTTCTTATGTTCAATAGCTGTGTTTTTTATTCCCGGTTAACCATAAAGCTCGAAAAAATTGCACGGCAAAAAAACAACAGTGCGGTTACCGTAACCGCACTGTTGTTGTTTTGCCGTGCAATTTTTTCGAGCTTTATGGTTAACCGGGAATAAAAAACACAGCTAATATGTGCGTTATTTGAACGCTTTCAATAGAAGCATCTCGCAGTTGAGTAATATTAAAAACGTACTTTCTTCCATTCATCATAATTATTAGTGGTCCGATATCATTAGTCAATATACCGAAAATAATCCCAAGATTTAATAACTATTCCATGTGATCAGTGTAAAAGATTATGGGTAGCTCAATATGTGATGAAGAGCTAGCGGGGAAAAAATAACAAAATCGGAAGTAACTTTCGCCTGGTCAATAAATTTGAAAAAAAAATGTGTGATAAAGTTTCGTCAGGGAAGCAAAACTTTCCATCATACATGACGTCGTTCGCCCAAATTGAAAATCTGTCACAAAATGACCAAATGGACACAAGCCTGCCGCACATAACCAATTAACCAACAAAACATGTCACATCCCTTATGACCTACGTATGTCTTTCATAATACAAGTACGAGCAGTTTGGTACGTTGGTAGTAACTAACACTTAACCCAACCCTCGACCCTTCCTTATCCCAACGACGAGAAAGATTGAGAGAGGTGTGGCATACTATCGAGAGTGATGTTAAAGTTATGTCCATGCTAGGCGTACAGTTTTCCTACGTCGATACAACATTCTAATGATCATACATTAAATTTAATACTCGAATAAATCCAGCAGTAATGGCTTTAACATTGCCCAGGATTCCTGCATCGTGTAAATGTGGCAGAGGTTGTAAATTTAAGGAGAGTAGCTTAGCACAGAAGGGCTGTGTAATAACTGCAGTCGTCTATGATAGGACTTAACTATACTTCGCCGGGCATACCTTCAGACTTGTCTAAACTTCTAGATTATAATGATTTTTCCGTGAAACTTTTATGGTTGTACGTAGTGTTTTGTGATGCTATCTTAGTAATTTATTTCAAAGTGAATTTCAGTGGAACGACGGAGTTTCCGATTTATTTTTGCATTTTTCAGTAAGTGTGAGTTTAATTGATTTCGGTTGAAATCGAAGTTAGCTACAGGAATGATTAATTTAGTTGACTTTTGTGTTGAAAAATAGCGAATAATTTTTCGTTTTTTAATATCCCTTTTTTTACATCCAGCTAAGTAACTTTCTTGTATCTACTATAGTTTAATCTTTAGCCGAAAGAAGTAGGCTGTAGTTTAATCTATCCTTAAGAGTTTGTGGCTCCTAATTCAAAGAGTTACTCGAAGCTAAATCTGGTAGTTATGTCTATGTATAAACCTACTCCTTACAGTATCTATGAGATTGTGTTTGTTCCGATTATGAAAAATGATAAGTCAATGAAGGAATCTTCGACATAAAGCCTAAAATTCGGCATTCGGAATAAACAAACATAGTAAGACTTTTACTCGTTTGCTGCCGGGGTTTTTTCAGCGGTTGCCAGGGTTCGTTACAAATATTTTTTTGTTTGACATCACTTTATTATTTCTTTAATTAACAAAACATAACATTCTAGTTCACATTCTTTTCTTGTCTCGGCTCGTCGTATCTCGAGTAGCTGTTTCCCATCTCGGCACACTGTCTTTCGTCTCGCATCGTTCTCTCCCGTCTCGGCACGTTGTCTCTCGTCTTGACTCGTTGTCGTCTCGGCTCGCCTCGTTGTCGTCTCGGCTCGTCTCGTTGAGTTTCTTCTTGATTCGTTGCCTCAGTTCTGCCTAACCTTCTGGGCACATGCCCTTCTCCTGTCTGTCGATTCGTGCTGACTGGCTCAGTTCGTTTGTTCGTTTGATACAGGTCGACGGTCTCGAGTCTATGGTTGGATTTATTCGTGAGAACAGTTGTCATCTGCGAATTGTGTTATTGAAAGAATTTCCCTCCTTTCCTCCTTCACCTGAATTCAGTCTCGTTGTATTATTATTATGCTATAAATTTTTTTAATCATTTTTATGCTTATAGCATATGTAATTTTAATTCATGTTCTGTGTGTGTTATTCTTATGTTCTTCGGCAGTTTGTGCGGCAGTTTTGGCGGAAATTTAATCCAGAATTTCCGTCCTTACAAACTAGTCCTACCGCCATGGTGTAGTGGATATATAAGCCAGAATGAATACCACCAAACTGAACTCTATGTTTGACAAATTGATTTATACTTTCAGTACTAGTGAAGGGATTCTCTTTATTTGGAAGGATCCAATTTCTTAATAAACTCAAAGTTGATTAGATAAGTTCGATAATTATTATTATTTATAAATCGTTATAAATTCATTTTTATAAATCACAGAATTAATAATTATTATTATTATTTATAAATTAAATTATAATCTTTTTAATTAATCATAGATATATAAGTTGATATCTTTATCTAATTTATTTTATGAAGAATTAGAATTCTATTTAATTATTTTTTTAATTCCTTAATTTTTTATGTGATCGTAATGAAAAATATTCTTCAACTGACTAAAAAAATAATTCATTTTATTTTATTTGAAATTCCGATAAGTTGGATAATAAAAAAAAATATTTTTATTCAAGTAACAAAAATTCCCATTGCAAAGTCAGTATTTTAAAAAGGAAAATTTACAGTGGAAACTGTCCTCCACACTAGGTACGTCCGCAATAAAGCCTTAAGGTTCTAAATTGATTTCCTTTGTCTTTTCTCTCTAGTAATTTTCTTTTTTTTTGTAGTGCCCTATGCAAATGACATCATAGCATATAAACAGACTCTCGAGCAATTCTGTATTTCAGTACTGAAGAAGAACTGAAACGAACTTTTTGAAAGATTATTACTTCAACAAGATTCATTTCAGTTAGTGCTTAAATTCCGAAAAATTTTGATATTAAAAGGCGAAAGACTTCATTTGATTGTTTTATCTGGTTTGTAAGTGTACTGAATTCGTTATTATGATCCATTCATTTCCGTTGCCATGTTTAGTCATTTACCTAATTGCATATCTGTTTTTTTTTTAAATGTTTTGGTAATCGGTCACTTTCATCAATTCCGAAACCCAAAATTTGTATTTCTTTGCAAACTTTTTTGCTTTAAAGGAGAAGCGTATAATAAATCCTATCGCCATTTGCAACTCGCAACATAATTTTGTAATTTTTATTTACTGTTCTGTAAGCGGAACTATATCCCCGTTTTTTAAATTTAAATTTTTCATTTTTGTATCGTTTGACCGACTGTTAAGTAAGAATTTGGTATTGGATTATAATTTACTTTTCTTACCGACTAACTTATTTTAACTTATTTGATATGGATCATTCTAATCGACGGTATGTGGTATTTTTTTTAGGTGAACTAAATCTATCAATCTATATTTTTTGACAAGCTATACTTCAAGATTGAGGAGAATATGAACAATTCAGTCTCGGTTTCAAATTCAGTTCTAGCATCAATACTTAGTCTACCTTAAATTCTGGCTGTAGATTCGATATGACTCAACGTCTAAGACCGTTTTATTGTCAACAAATACCTGATACATGTCAGTATCAAATTCCAAGCAATTTTCTGGGACTTTCAACGTTCCTTTTGTATGACCAATGTTTTTGGCAAAATTTTGCATGTGTTAACCTAGAATTTCACTGAATGCTATGGTGTCAAATATTGACTATGACTAGCGTGTCTACGGTGCTCTGACTGAAACCAACAATAGTATTTATAAATTAAGTGCCAATTTACAACTGCTTGTTTAATAATTAATTTGGGGCAACAATCATTGGTGTATAGTCTCTATTATTTTTATTACCTATTTAAAGATAGGTGTAACTAAATTTTTCTGATAAATATCAGGAAAAAATCCCATGGTGAAAACTAATATTGATTAAACAAATCAAAGACTTAGAAACATAAGTACTTAATGAACTATGAATTATTTTCTATTTTCACTTTTAGTTTTATCGACAAACAATTTTTAACCAAACTGTAATAACAAGTAGCAGTCGAAAAGAAAGTTATTTTTTAAAAAAAAATGTAATTAAGAAAAACCGTCATATATTATAATTAAAATATCAAAGAGGACAAAAAATTCAAATTCATCAAGATGAAAGCATGAATATGGTAAAAAAATTGTTGTTTCATTCCTGCTTTCAATTGTATTTTAATTATCCGTTCGATAACAGATCAAACAAGGAATAGCTTTTAAGGGCGTATAATACTTGTGACATAAAATCCTATCAAGTGTTAAATTAAAAACAAAAATCCTGGTTACATCAGTAGCTATCTGTGTATATTTTTTGCTTGTAAAATAGGGCGCAAGAGTTAATTAACATCACCGTAAAGTTTTATGTCCTTTTATTTTCCGAAATAATAATTACGAAATGGAAAAAAATTGATTCGTTGTTATTGGCTTTGAACCCATTGATTGGGCTTGGGTGAAATAAATTGGTTTCGGGAACCTCTACATTATTTTCTTATAGAAAGCTGGAATAGGCCCCATACAGCGGTTTTCTGTTCTACTTTAATTGGTTCTGCTCAAGAATTGTTAGTTCGTATAGAAGATCGTCATCTTCATCTTTCAACCACTTAAGAGAATATAACTTCAAAAAACTACTTGTTAAACTGTGCATGTAAAATTCATCAAATATTATTATACTTCTAGAATTGCGTGTTTCTAGCAGTAGCTGATTAGACTAAACGCTGAAACCGACATATGAACAAACTGAGACGAGTTATGTGGAAATATAAATTGATTGGGACCAACTTTTAAGGGGTCTTCCTACCATGACTGCTCGAAAAAAACGTGTTTTTAAAAAACTCATAAATTCGAAAGTATAAAAGCCGTTTTTTTAATTTTTGGACACAAGGTGTATTACAATTTGAGGAACGTTTGACATAATTTTTAATAAAAAAAAAAAAAATGGTGGCGCTGTACACATTTTCCCGGAGGCCCTCCGCACAAGAGGAGGGATATGATGTCATCGTTTTCTACATTAATATGCATCAGAAAAGAAAAAAGAAAATATGGGCTTGTTTGTGGGTAGTGTAGCTAGAATATAGCGATTTTTTTTTCGATTTTTTTTGAAATTTTGGTGAGATTTGCATTTTTTTACTGAAAAAACTTCAATAAAAAAATCTAATGTGGCAATCTTAAAAATCTTAAGCTAATCTTTCCATCTTCTAAAAGTATTGTGTTAAAATTTCAGAGTCATCGGCCCACTAGTTTACGAGATATCGTGTTACCGAGTTCCGAAAATAGTAGTTTCGAGATAAACGCAAAAGAAAGTAAGTTTTTTTGCTGTAGCGCAAAAAAATCCATGGTAAGAAGACGCCTTAAGTCCATGCTTATAATGAAGCTCGCACAAGTGGTGTAGATGCAATAAAACTACGTTTTAATTGACATTATTGTATGTAACTATATATTGTGAAAAAACGAAATAAAATCGAATTACATATATTAACTTCTACTCACAGTTCTCATTTTTTCTGGCAATCATACTATTTTCGGACACACATGAATGGGAGTTACTTCAAAAAAACTAAACCTTCGTAACTTATCTTTTTTACAAGATATTTTATTTATCAATATTTGGAAGCTTATTTTGTATGTACACTCTTGGAACCATTTCTGAAATCAAATTCATAAATTGAACTTCTTAATATCGGTACAATTGACATTGTTCAGATTTGTAATTTGAAATTTAAATTAAATAATAATAATAGTAATCATTAATTTAAAACAGTTATAATAATGATAAAATACTCTACTGTACTACTGTATTAAATTAAAAATAAGTGCAAAAATGTATAATGTATGTATACGTAATTTCACGTGTCATTGACGTATAACTGTGTTAGCACACAAATAGATAATTCACGTATTACTCAATATGGTGCACATTTACCTCTATTTTCATCCACAAAAAGAGTAGAGTTACGCGTCACGATTATTTCAGAACATTAGTGATGAAAAATCTTACTTAGTGTAATTTTACGTTCAATACAGTGTAGTGCCAGAACAAGCAAGCAAGTTTCCTGGAATGCATTTCAGAATTTCATTCCACGTCGTTAGGTTTGTTGAGTGATAGGAATTAAAGTAACCAAATGTTTTTAAATAAAAGATAGTTATTCGTTTTCAATTAAATATTAACCGTAATATGTTTTTAAATCAGTATGAACTCATTTCAATTTAATGCACTACATATGTTGTGAAATTTACGTTTTAATTTATGATTTTTTTAATTATATAAATCTTTAATTTTGAACGCCAAACATTTTAATAAAAAAAACATGTTTCTACCATTTAAATATTTACTATACCGTGTAGTTGTAAAGATAAACTCAGTCAGAACACTCAATTCTTTCATATCTAGCTTAGCTTAAAATTTATAGAAAAATTTTTAGAAACGAATTATTATTTTATATATCATTTAATTATAAATGGAGAATTTTTCCCTATAATAAGATGTAAATCTTACATAAAAAGTTTTTAATAATGATTATTGATAACGCAGCTATTGTGCAGTGATTACTTCACTGATGTGTATTGATTACAGATATATTATGCAATTATTACATATTTGTGTAATTATCACTATAATTACACAAGCATGTAATTTTAAAATTAGTATCTTCACTATAATCGGCTATGACTGCAAACAGATTTGCATTAATTACCTGTTGGCACTGCACTATTTGTTACCTTTGATTGGTCAAGCTTTACTGTTCTTGCATAGAGTCCTCGCGACTTCTTTTGTTATTACCGGAACGAATATAGGGAAATTTTTGTTTAAATAATAGCAATGTAAGGATGAAAGTAAGTAGATTTGGAATGTGACCACATTGAATGGTAACTCAAAACTATGGCCGCTATTCACAGTCGTCATAAAGTTGGCTATGAGTTAAAGCTGACTTTAGTGTCATATTAAAAATACGACACTAAAGTCAGCTTTAACTTAAAGCCAACTAACTATATGACGACTGTGAATAGCGGCCTATGTGTTTAAAAATTATTAAAAAGAATTGTTAGCTAGTGAAAATTGTTGGAACAGTATCCTCGAGATCGGCGTACGGATTGGAAAGCTTGACAAGTAAATTTGGATGATTATTTTTAAAGATAAACCGATGGTCTCAGTTACTAGTGTTTAAGAAATAATATTGTTAATTTTTATATTCTTATTATTGTAATATATCTAATAATAATAACATTTTTAAAGAAATGTAATACGCCAGCTCTTGGCTAAATTATATCTCTCTTGGTGCGGGAAAGCGCGCACTTTGAAGTATGTATTGAAAGAAGGGTATATATTTTTTAATAAAGACTTGCAATAATTTCAATTCATTAATAAATAACTAGGCTATCATCTCCTGATTTGGCGAGAAAAGGAGGTTACAACTAGTATGCATTTTACAGAATCTCTGTACAAGCCTTAGCGGGTTTACTTTAGCCCACTTTCCTTAAAAATCAATCATCGTGTTGATTTGAGTATTTGAAAAGTTCCATACATACCTATCCTAATTTACGTCCCTAAAGTCAGCGAATACTTTTTAGCGAAATCGGTTAAATCCTTCACAATAATTTTTGCTCATTTATTTCTCAATTATTGTTGCTCATGTATTGCTCATTTGTTGCTCATTTATTGCTAATTTTTTACAAAAAGCTCAAATTTATTGCTCCAGGCTTTTGATTTTTTATGGTGTGTTCAGCTAAACAGGATGAATTTAGCGAACATTTTTTGGAAAATTTCTTGATCGCAAGTACCTACGTGTAAGCTCTTATTTATTGCTAATTTTTTCTATCTAAAGATGTACTTTATTGCTCCAGAATTTCGATTTTTAAGTAATATAAAAAAAAAAAATCGCTAACTTCATCTTATTTTAACGGAAACCCTATAAAAAACAAAATCCTAGAGCACGTGTAATTACAAATTTAGTGCTTTTTGTAAAAAAAAAACTAAACAATCGTATAATATTCTAGATGAATAGATACCGAACTTCGATTTATATTGCAGTTGAGGATAAAGTAAAATTACGTGTGTGCATGTTGTATGTCCTTTATTAAGACAGTGGCGGCTCGCCGCGAAAGCTAGGTGTGCAGTGCTTTAAGCTTGTGTTACACTGTATGATCAATGAGAGCTTTCTACAAGCTCGCCATACATTTCACGAAAATATATGCAAAAAACTGAGAAAATGCGAACAGTGTAACACAAGCTTAAAGCACTGCACACCTAGCTTTCGCGGCGAGCCGCCACTGATTAAGAACTCCCATTATATTGACTAAAAGACAATGTTCAGTGTTTAATTTCAAACCTTGAACTGGGTGAGAAATTTCCTATCTGAAGGGCTTTCACTTGGGAGGTGGAGCAAGTACTCATTCGATTACCTATATATTCATCCTTTTCCTTGGAACCATCCAAAAATTATTATGTATAAAATATCAAATTCGTAGCTTGACGCGTTCAAAAGTTATCTGAAAATATTGTTGAACTCGTGTCTTAAGGATTTTTTCTATGGAAGGTACCAGAAGGAGTAAAAGGATTTCGCTAACTAGTAGACTTGAACTTCGTTTCACTTAAAACTAATTTGTACAAAATTCCAAATCCATAGCTAAACGGTTACTTGAGTTACATTGAGTTCCGCACATTGGAGAGTTAACAGAAACTAAATTTCAAAGTCGTAGGTTAAACTGTTCTGAAGTTATCGACCAATATCCTAGAACATTTTGTACGGGTATATGATACACTGGAGTTCTTAGCCACATATATGGTAAACAAAAAATAATTTAATACTTTTTTTTATTCTATTCGTTACAAAAATTTGGACTGGATTAAACTTATAATACTCTTCTAATTTTTGCCTAGAATTATATAAAATTTTATAAAGAAACATAACCAAGATAAAAAATAGTATTATAATAAAATTGCCTATTTTCATTATACCTATCACCGAAACGTACATTATCCCATACACGAGAATGCATGGGACAACTTTGAATTAGCAATAAAATTAGTTTCATTTTCGGACCTTAATACAACCGACGGTAATGAAAAAGAATGAGATTTTTATTGATAGTATCAAATGTCAGGGAAACATAAGATGAATGTGGTCATAAGAAGATTATGTTTTTGGCCAACAAAACCGAATCGGGTGTAATAAATACGACGCAAGTTAAGAAAATCTCTCTGGCCGAAATTATGTGGAGAAAGAAAGTAATTCGTATTACAGAACGGGTGGTGTGGTGCTATGGTTCGTATGCGGCGCAAGGTCATAACATTTAATAGAAATGAAAATGGAATAGAATATAACATACAATGTAGTTGTTGGGTTTTTTCGTTCTTATTTGTTAGGAAGGCAAAATTGTTTTAGCTGGGCTATTATACACGGTGTGGCAGAGAGACAGTTTTTAAACGGAAATGCCAATTAAGATATTCTAAAAGTAGGATAGCAGAAAATTAAAACATATACATCTATATATAAATTTTTATTTTATAATAGGTATGAAACGCTTCGAGTATCGTGCTAAAAAATTTCCCGGACAAGAACGTAGAGAGTTTAAAACTGAAAAGCGAACAATACTCGTTGTTCCGGATGTCATTAGCGTTTGAACATATTCCAGGCTAGGAAAATGAAGGAAAATGGGTCAAGCGGAGGATACCGAAACCAACTAGCCGTGGAAGACGGGTAGCAATTTGTATGATAATTTCGTTCCAAGTTTCACGGCTGAAAATGAACCAACCCCTTAGGGTAACACCCTGTTCAATACCTCAGGCCACTAGTATAATACCCTTCGTACTGTTCGGGCGGTACTTTAATAAATACCATTTCTCGACTGTGTTCAGCCGTGTTCTGTATAGTTTCAGTTATACTAAATAGTGTCTAGGACTCGAAGGAAGTATTTTCTTTAGCTGGGCGAGAACACGAAACTGAAAATCTATAGCCTGAATGTTTCGTGTTCGTACCTCATAAAACAATATTTTCACTCGATAACATTATACAGACCTGTACATAACTAGATTTTATTGCTGCCGGGGGCTAACACTGAACCTAGTGGCCCATAGCTACATCACCTAGTAACTATTTTTTTTTCTCCCTCCCCGCACCGCACTACACTACAAAATATCTACAAAATTTCTCAGAATATATTCTACACAATTTGATGCATTGCTTTCACGTCAGGCAACAACTCCTCAAAGACGCCGGTGCCGCTTTACTCTATTTTAATAATTTACGGGAAATTCATGAAACATGGAGCGGACGTTACAAATGGTACGAAGCATTTTTTCGGAATAATTACGTTTGGGAGAGGCACTCGACTTTCACCGAACAAACATTTCGAAATTCATTTAAATAAAATTACGTTGGCTGCAACTCCTATAAATGCTACTATGCGCCTCATCATTTCAAAAATAAATGGGTGTTTGGTACGGGCACTTATACGTATTATACGAGGGCGGGATGATATCTATTCGAAAGGTAAGGTAAAATTTTGTATGTTACCTTTCATCACATAGAAGAGCAGAATAATGTTGTGCTAGGCAGACAGACGTGTTCCGGACAGAGACGAATGAATTTCAGCAAATACGCAATTTTCATAATAAATTATTTATAAATTTGGCAAGGATGATTGCTCGACTGGATTAAAAGTTTCAGGAATGTGTTTCTGTGTTTGTGGTTCATTAAATTAATAACTGGGTTTATAAAATGGAGTACCTGAAAATTAAATTTAAGTGAGTTATTCAGGAAACGGATGGATGCACAATTATCCATAACGTAGGATGATAATTTGCAATTGGATCTAGCTGCAGGTATAAGCCTGTGTATGATTTAGTTAAGGACCGAATCTTGTCTATCCTCTTGAAGCCAGAACTTCTTATAACTACCTAAATAAACTCTTAATACTGAATCAAATTAGTTCATCATATTAGAGTAACTTCGGGTAATATGGTATACCCTTAACTTTTTCATCAATTGCTCGTAAAGTTTCATGAAAAAATCAACTATTATTAGCCACGAATATTTATTAATTAGTTGGCTGTCATTGTTGCTAGTTTTCGTCGGCTATATTCTTTGCTGTGTTAATAGCGATCTACAGTGTAACTAGCCTATAATTTATATTATTTTACATGACGGAAATAAATTGGTTTTCCTTACAAGTTTTCAATTTTCAATTCAAATGTACAATGTATCAGTGAATTTTGTAAAAGGTTAGAACTTGGGTTATTATAGAATAAAGAAAAGTATAGTATATATAGTATAGATGCTCCGAGCAATCTATATTCAAGCGTTGGAAAATAGATGAGATTTTTTTTCCTTCATTTATTGTTATCAACCGATTAATGTTATTGTTTTTGGCTGGGCCCAAAGTTATTACAATAAGCGGTGCCTACTGTATCTCATAGTTTAAAATTATGTATAATAATAATAATAATAATCAATGGCGCAACAGCCCAAATCGAGCCTAGGCCTTGAAGTAATGCTATAGTTACTTCATTTGTATTTATGTATGGCAAAAGCATAAGAAAAGGTACTCCACAATGACTGCCATATGGTATACCACATTGTCCGACGTCAAATTTGTAACATTAATTCTATCGTAATAAATTAAAATGATTAAAACTCAAAAAAATTAAACCCCACCCCAGTCAATATGTAACAACACAAGTCATTATGCATATAATATAAATATTTTTTTTTCGCAAGAACAGTGCTATCATAACATCATGAGTAATTGAAATATCACACTATTTATACCATTTAACCCCCCGCCGTATACACCATATTACCAGAAGTTACTCTAATGAATTCTTTCACTGAACTAATGAAAGCGTTTGTCTAATTTGACCCAATAACCAGGTGCATAAATTAGATGTAGTAATATTTGAGGCTATCAGCGCAATAGTTGCCTAAACCACAAAACTATGAAAACTGAAAAAATGATTTTCTAGAATCTATACTTGCATTCTGTTGGCATTAGATTAATATAAAATAGTTTTATATACCGCGGACAGATTGCAGAAAATCTTATTATTGAGGAACATTTGTATAAAATGTTATGGAAAAAATATTGCATCTATCTCCAATAATTTGTGTGGTGGGTTATGCCACTAATGCGCTGATAGCCTCATTTATCAAATGATGAAGATGTTCATCTACAGACCATTTTTTCTTTACATTAAGGAACAATTATGTTACAAAATGTTAATGAGTATGCATTTAACTTCATACCGACGAACGACTACAAATAACACTCGATAAATACTTTTATAATTTTTTAATTTTTACTACTAAGGACAAGCTACAACAGAACATGGCATAATTTAATGAATGTTTCTTCATACTGACGAAAAACAACAAGATGATATCAATAAAAAAATTCCGTTTGATGTAATATTTTTTACGTTGTCTAACACAACAATTTTACAAATTTAACTTAAAAACTCAAATTTAAACTTTTTTTTTCAGTTACATGATTTCTTCATTACATTGGAAATTATTTACCACGTAGACATTGGCAATCGTATAAGCAATCGATGAAACCTGTATCTAATTATTAATGAGACTAGCTTCACTTTCTAAAAGTGTATTTAAAAACATTGGCCAGAATTTAAAAAAAAAATTTAACACTATTTTTCCATTTGAAGCTTCCAAACCTTTTAAACTAACGAGATAAAATTTGTGTGGTTTCCACACGCTTGGGAAGTAAGTGAGGTGTTTAGTGTGAGCAGAGAGTTGGTGAGATATTTTGGCTGAACAATTTTGGCTGAAAAATTTTGGTTGGTCAGATCAAGAAGCGCTTACTATAAGAAACTGAAAAAAAGTTTTTAGAAGAAAAACTGAACAAATTTCAAAACAGCTTTCGGAGGAAATTCAGCTGGTGCATTAAGCCTCTTATGAATTCATATTATCCTTAATTATTTTAATAAAATCATAAAAAAATATGTAAAATAATTTTTTTTAAATTTTTTTAATAAATTTCGCATGTTGTTAGAAAAACGAGTTGAACCCTTATTCCACCAAGGGCTTCATTTATTGTTTTTTTTTTTAAATTTTAATATGTTCTCACTTGAACCCAATTAACGGAGTAAAAATCATTTAGGAATGTTAACCATGTGATGAAATGGTCATTAATTAAGAAAAGATTCATATACATACGAACAGGTTGATAATTTCATTCCCTATTTTTTTTTTAACTAGTAACTTTATCAAAACATTCAGAAACAGCATGCACGTTACATCCGGATAAAGTATTCTGCAATTTAGGAAATAAATTTGAAGAAAAGCGTTCATCAATACGAAGTTTGACTATCCTTTCAGTGAAAAAAATGTCTAGAGATTTTCCGAAATCGACCTCAGTGAACCGCATTTTTTCAGCTGCAAATGTAGCCATTATTATGATACGGGCTATTGTTGAAGAATATCATTTCGTGCGGCAAGGTGATCGATATTGCAGGAAAGAGATTACCAATAAAAAAATTATCTTATTTTCGACGCTGGATTAGACTCCCAACTGATTCTTAAAGAAAAGTATAGTTTTTAGCGTATTTTGATATTATATGGTACTTTCTATAAATTAGTTTTTAAAACAAAAGCAGTGCAGCGGCTAGAAAATAAAGTCTGGATTGATTTCCAATAATATTGCTAAATGTTTCGCAATTTTTTTTTTACAGTTTGACGGATTCAAGCTTTTCAGACTGTACCTCTTACACCAAACTCTAAATTATATATTAAGATCAACTATATCTCTTCATTGGTATTTTTTAAGGAATTTCAACGCTTAAACTAATCGAAAAATCATTGAATTTTACATCTTTTGGATAGTATGCAAATATGTAACACTTCAAGTGAATTTACATTGGGATGAATTAGTCAATTTGAATGTAATTTTCGCTCAACAAATTTAAATTTGTAATCAATAACTTTCAACTTCGAAAGCAAAAAATTCACGGTATATTCTCCTGAATTTACACTCTAAAAAAGTGTATAATTAGCATTCTAATATTATTTCTTACTTACTTACTCTTAATAGACACTTGGCTGTAGGTAGGGGTTCCAACCCGTGATCAATTCCAGTTTTTGCCGCGCATACTTAAGCGTTTCATTTTCGTTTCAAAATCGAGCGAAGCTTGGTTTCATATATCTATTACATGTTTTTCGTCATAAAATTCAAATATATAAGTAGAATAACAAGAAAAATAACGTAATTTTCAATTCATAGTTAATTTCACATGAATTATTGCGTTCTTTTGAGAACCTTTTCATGTAATTGTACTGTTCAGTTGAAAGTTGCATGAACAATTTACTAATAACATCAATTTCGTGTAGAAATGTGTACTTTTATTTGAAAAATTAAATGCACTGGAAATGGCAAGTAAGAATTGAATTGGAAATTAATTTTTTTTAAACAGTGTAGCCAGTTTTATAGCAGCATTTAGGAATGGAAGTTTTCATCAGTGAACTAAAAGACACCTTCATCATGCTACGAAATCTTTTCCAAGGTGGCAGAGTTTTACTTATGCAATTGCGCTTGAAGATATCGATAGAATTTCCGGCATAGCTCGCCGGCATCTGTTCATATGGTGTGGTATGTGGGGTGGTGAAGGCATCATCCTCCTTCACTTAAACTAACTGCTGGCAACTATGGAACAAATACAAATTTTATGAACATAATTTTCATCAATATGGCCTACTGCATCAATATATTTGGGCAGTCCCTCGTGTACACATTTGTACCTACAAATCTCATGAGAATCATTCTAGTCTAGAATATTAATAGTCAAAGTATAGACTACATTTATCATTCTGTTATTCTGATGTACATGGATATATTGATCCGAAACTATGATTATTTGGTCAGGCAGGATGTATAGAACATTATTGATGTGCATAATTCAAAACCGAAAATTGTAGGTATTATCATGTGAATGATGTATTGGTAGTGTCGGGAGTCAAAGCGATACAAACATGTGAAGTACTAGTGAAATGTCAAGTACTGTACGCTCTCGAATGACGCTTATTTGAAAACATTTAGCTTATGTTGGTACTCGTATAATAAAATGATATTGGCTTTGATTGTGCCATTAGTTATGCACTTGTTTGATAAAAGTATGAAGTTACTTGATTAGTATTGGAAAAAAATACAGAAATAATATAATATAGTGAACAACCTTTCACTTTATTTTAAAAAACTTTACATATTATCTATTAAAAAATTATAAAAAAAATGGATATTGTTTTTATTCGTTCGGAATTGAAACAAGTTGGTCGTTTAATTGCATAATGCTACCGACAAATGTTAAAAAAAATATTTTTTAATACAGAAAATGTGCAGATTAAAATTTAGAATTTCTGTCTACGGTTGTCGAATTTGATACTCCGCCCAAAAAGATTATGTGCTCAAAATATTTTGGGGAAAGCCGTTTTTTTCCTTAGGGATGATGATTCCAGGGTGGTTGCTTATCGCACTGAAGTCAGCAGTGGAAGCGGCCTTCCTTAACCAATCTGAATGGCACAAAATATTTAGACTCTCTGTGATAGATTCGGATAGGTTTTCAATGATCGAGTCAATTTCGTGCAAATTGCCCTTAAAATATTCCAGAAAGTCATCCCAAGACTTTTTGGCAAGATTTGACGTGATCAGATGTTAATTTTTGGCCAAAGTTCAAAGACGACAATATTCTATCCCAATTACAGTTTTCTTACATTTAATCATAATTAAAGCGATTTGATGAAAAATACGACTTTATGCAGAGAAAGACATCTACTTTCCACGACTTTTTTTATTTCTATACTATACGCCGCTCAAGAGTAACATAACTTTTTGAAGTACATCCCATCGTCTTCTGAGAGCAGAGTCATGTTATATTCACATCCTTAGAAATAAACTTCAAAGTATTCTTAAACAGCCAGTTAGCAGTCAATACCTTCACTTTTCATGCAGCGAAGTGTGAGTTCCTAGAAAAATGAAGTATCCTTAATTGCGAAACTAGTAGTTCTCAGATTCTCGGATTTTATCAGAGTGTAATTAATTGGCAGCTATAAAATAGCGAACCAACTTGCAAGATTCACTGCCAGTCCGAACAGGTCAGAATCGTAATCATTGGCGTAACTAGGTAGGAGCCAGGGTGGACCAGGCCCCCCAGAATAATAACGTAATTGTTTGAAATTACAATTTCAAACATTTACTCGTTCGGGCGCAGGGACGGACTGAAGTTTTGCTTATTTGTTTTAAATTTGAGAAAATTTTTTGAAAAAAATACCAAAAGTTCAAAAATGCGTGCGCCATCCAGTCGGGACATTTCTTCGCATCGCATAGAATTAGATATTGGTGCTCTTGAGACCGGCCCTTCACAACCTCGATTTAAAATTTCCAAAGAGTACATATGTTTGGAAAAAGAGAGAGATCGTTTTCCTCAAACTATTACGATATATATAGCTGGCTTGAATATAGCATAAAATTTGATAAAACTTATTGTTTCGTGTGCAGACAGTTTTCTAGTAAAACTTTTTGTGAGCAAAATGAAAGTTTCATTAGCAGCGGATTTAATAATTGGAAAAAATGAAATTCGCGCTAGAAAAACATGAGAAATCAACTCGGCACGCTGAATGTTCTCAAATGGTGGTATCTTACAAGCAGTCTGTTATTTCCGGAAGTGTTCAGGAAAAAATAAACAGAGGAAATAGTACAGAATAGAGCGCTTATGAATAAACTAACATTATTTTATTTTTGGTACGTAAGGGTTTACCTCCGAGGGGACACCGCGAGGACCAAACTTCCAAAAACAAAGGTAGTTTTCTGGAAATTAGTGAGCTTTTTGCCAAATACGATGAAGAATTTTGAAAACATTTGGAGCGGCATACAAGTTATTGTAGCCCGAAAATTCAAAATGAAATTATCGACATTATCGCCCAGCTAACTCTACAGGAAGTAATAAATGATGTGAAACTGTGTGGATTTTTTTCCAACCAGAGTTGCGTACACTGCCCAGAACTGGCATCGCATTGTCCACCAATATTTGTCGATTGGTACTGTCTTGGTACTGATAAAACTATGAGACCAGTGTCGGCTCAATCTTGGATGACCACAAATTGAGCCACGCTGCCATATTCAGAAATGCATAGCAACTCATACCACTAATCATACCATTGTTGGTGGGGTCTTCTCTGTAGGACTTCCAG
This sequence comes from Beris chalybata, assembly GCA_949128065.1. Taxonomy (NCBI): domain Eukaryota; kingdom Metazoa; phylum Arthropoda; class Insecta; order Diptera; family Stratiomyidae; genus Beris; species Beris chalybata. The sequence continues at coordinate 97,205,641 of OX421896.1, forward strand.
GGCACTCTGGCTAAGGTTGGACAGATGGAAGACTAGGGGTATGCATATAGGGATCGTTGATTTTGACGTGTGTAGGTATTGCCTTGACCTATATGCCAAGCAACGCATCACCCACATTTTCTGTGAGTGTCAGGCGGTTGCAAGTAGGCGACTGAGGTAGTTCGGCAGTTTTTCTTTGACGATTTGGAGGACCTAAGGTTGATAGGCTAGTCAAGTTCATTATGAATCTTGGTTGTTTAGGAGATGTGTAGCGACCGACTGGGCACTGTTTTCTTTGACAGTTTGGAGGACCTGAGGTTGATTGGGCAGAATAAGCTAGTTAGCTTCTTTAGGGATCTGGGACGATTGGTGACCTACGAGGCTCTCATGGGATCGCTTTGTGACCTTTTGGTGCCCAGTGTGCGCGGTGCTTCACCCCTTCCTAAAACTAAGACTACCACTAATCAAAGCAATCACTAAATTCAGCTGTGCAGAAGCAAGGTACATTCACATGAAAGAACAACTTAAAAGAATAGATGTTCTAACTGAAAACTAGAATAAGTTCTGGCAAACTGAATCAGGAGCCAATTAAGCACTACAGATACTCGAACCTTCACGTGAACGCAACTTTCATTACCAGAACAAATCTCCTCCAATTAAAAAACGATTTTGAGAAATAAAGTTATATAAGGATATAAAGGACGAAACTTTAGTCAAATCTATGAGCTAAGCCACAATAAAACTTGAAGGAATCCCTCCGGCTCGCATGAAATCTACTCTATGGATGTAACGAGGTAACTTTAATATAAAATAATTTTTTTGTTCTTTCTTAACAACTACAAAAAATTTTCATAAAGTTCTTTAGTTGAAGGTCTACAAAGGGACAGTATTTTGTTACGAAAAAGATGCGTTTATTGCAGTAGCTTGTTGCAGAAAATTGTAGCAATTTAGCTTTTATTCAATTCGGGTACTTGGAATTGTTGAATTTGAAGAATATAAAATGCACGGTATTTGTTGTAACGATTGAGGGAAACCTTCACTGCAATGCCTTTAGTGAAGAAGATAAAACATCTTTTAAATTGTTGGTTTAATTCCAGTAGTAGGTACCTTACGAGGAGCTCCTTGAAGGATCCACTATAAAACCCAAAATGCTGTTCTACATATTTTCCGCTGTCTATATGCATATTGTATATGTATTATGTACCTGAATTTTATATTTCATAAAACGTTAAATTCACTGGTTACCAGAAGCTCAGTCCTGTCCATTACGAGCGCTCGCTGTAATGCAAATGTATTGCACATAGTTAATAGTCTCCATACAAAGTGCATGCACTTTTATGAATCTTAAAGTATGTACTTCGATAAATTTCTTTATAAACTAAACAGGAAAAGAGGTTGTTGTACGTGCTATATATTGCGCCATGGTTTCGTAGTACGTTGAGCAGTATTCAAATCAGCTTTGAGGACATTCAGATGCGCTTTTTCTCATAAATCATCACTTAGCAAACCGTACTACGTTGGCTAGATTTTAGATGATTTTTTCATATATTTTCTCAATGTACTGTAGCAATTGCAATCTTTCGTCGGGTTTTTTTAGACATCAAGTTACAGAGCACTGAATTTCATGCACAAAAAATGCATGTGTTTTTAGTGATGTGTAATAACATATTTCTGAAAAAAAAAGAATATGTCATAGTCGTGCAAGACCGAAAACTTTAAGAAACGTAACAGTACACTACATTTACTTGTCTGATTCTAGAATACTTTACTTAAAAATAGCTTGGAGGTGAATATGCAAAAGAGCAGGTGATATTCGCATCAAGAAAGTCTTATATTCTTATATATCAGACTGTTCGTATCATCGTGAAATGACATGAGACTACGGGGAATCGTAGTAGCAGGAAACTGTCGTTTCAACAAAATATACGTTTGATTCATTTTACGGTAATATTTTAACTGGCACGAGAAGAATCCAGTCAAGGAGTTTTCTACCTTTTTCACCTGTTTTTCCTAGGTAGATACATCGTTGGGTATAAAGTGTTTTTCGTGTGAGATATGTGCGTCGTTTCAGCTGTATTCTTACACATAAGAATATTAAACGACATCGTCGACATATTAAGTAGAAGATTGAGTAAAATGTTGGTGGAATATTTTTCGGCTTTGTTTGGACCTCAAAACGACAGGTCTTTTATTATGTAGATGTTTGTATTGAAAATTGCGAGCTTCTTAGCATTTTTTTTTTTTACAAAGAATGACAGACGCTAGTCTTGATAAGATGACTGGATTTGGAATTTATGAGATGAGTACATATTTTAACCAAAATTGAAACGAATTTATTATGGTTTATTTAACCGTATTACAACGAAAAAACATTCATTTGTTTCTCGGAAATTAAGTTAGGACATTTTACAGAATTTTTGTATGGCAACTACATGAAGGACTTATGGGATATTTTTCATATTAATGTGTACAAAATTTCAAAGTCGGAACTTAAACGTTCTAAAGCTATCGTTCAATATTGGTGAATACGTGTATGACCGCTACCCGACGGAGTCGACGGATGGCGCTAATAAATAAACCTAGTCTTGGTTTTGATAAAAAACTAATTCTTGTAAAATTTTGAATCCCTGCTTGAACTCATACTGGTGTTATAGCGAATTCTGTAACTTTCATACATTTTTGAATGACTTTTGTAGGTTCCTACACGAAGGACTCATTCAATTTGCATCATATTCGGAACTTTCGCTTAAAACATTGTTAACTTGAAGCCTTCGAGAAATAATTGTGAATACGAGTTCTATGGACTCTTGTATGGGAGGTACCCGAAGGAGTGGAAGGATACCGCCCATTATCGAACTTAATCTTACTTTTTCCGTAAGTTCCAACTTTCAGCCTCCTAGCATAAGCGGTTCCTGGGATCTAGAATTCAAAATTGTTCATCTAAAGCAATCCCCCTCCTCCCCTCTCACACCTCACCCACCTCAAAAAGATATCGCTCGTAGGTGTTCACACATTCTACCTACAATAAAAATTTCGACTCAATATCTCAAGGGCGTTTGAGAGCTACACACCTTCAAAAAGTTTGGCGTACGGTGTACGTCATACGGCGTACGTCATATGGCGTACGTCATACGGCGTGCGGCATAAGGCGTCTACGGCAAACAGACGGAATTTTTTTCGTTTTGCTTTTTTTAGGTCTACTAGTCCTAAATCGTACAAATACAAAATTTCAGGGTACCACATTTTTTTGGATATTTCAGGTCGATCACAATACTTTTTTATTAAAAAATAATAAAGCAAAACAGTAACTTTGAGTGGAAACGATGTCAATAGTTTTTTGCTTCTTGTATTTGTTTTCATAAAGCTTTTAAGGGAATTTCCCCTATAGGCTAAAATTATTATTATTATTATTATTATTATTATTATTATTATTATTTATTTAATTATTATTATTATTTATTTAATTTTTTTTACACAATTTAGACTATACTTTAAGGAATCTCTGACTTTTTTTTTATTCCAAAATATTAAAAAATGGCGGTGCTGTATATATTTCCCCGGAGGCTCTCCGCACGGAAGGGTGGGATGTGCCGTCATCGATTGCTCTGTTCAAATGCATCAGAAGAAAAAAATGGGCTTGTTCGTGGGTAGTGTCGCTAAAATGTAGCGTAGCGATTTTTTTTTTCGATTTTTTTTAAAATTTTGGTGAGCCGAAGAAAAAAAAACTTGCATTTTTTCCTAAGAAAAACGTCGAAAAACATCAATAAAAAAAAAACTAATGTAGCAATCTTAAAAATCCTACGCTACATTTTAGCTACACTACCCACGAACAAGCCCATTTTTTCTTTTACTTTATTATTTTAATAATTAAGTATTGTGATTGATTTTTTAAAAAAAAAAATTTGCTACCCTCAAAATTTTTATTTTCACGTTTCATAACTAGTAGACGCGAAAAAAGCAATACAAATTTTCAGTCCGTCTGTCCGCCGTACGCCGTACGGCGTCCGCCGTACGCAAGATCGTTTGGAGGCTCGTAGCTGCCAAACGCTTTGAGATATTAAATTGAAATTTGTTTAACGAATAGACGGGGTAGACGCCTTGAAGTGACCAAATTTTTAGGGGTGGGGGTGTGAGGGGGAAGGAGGGGGGAAGGAGGGGGAAGTGTTTTAGACCGAAAATTTTGCTTTCCAGATCTCAGTAACCCCTTATGTTAGGAAGCTGAAACTTGGAATTTCTATAGAGCTTTGATAGTAGACCCATTTGCAGAAAAATTGTCAATATTGATCAAGGGGTGTGGGAGTGGGGGGAAATGTAATGCGTCCGAAACCCAAAAAAGGTGAGATAGACACATTCTAAAATCCATATCTCCTAAACCGTTAATGGCACACCATTCAAACTTAAAACATATTTGTAGTTATACTAGGAGAATAGAATGAAGAAAAATTTTGGGTGGAGGAAGTTGTGTATGGGGGTGGGGGGTGAAAAACTTAAGATTACGATATCTCATGAACCAATTGCTCTAGAAAAATAAAATTTGGTTTGGGTGTAAAGGTTGACAAAAAAAGATTGATCAAAGTAAAATTTTTTAAGTGGGAGGTGGAGCATAGAAGTGGAGGGGATGAGAATTTTTCAAATCAAATACATTTCATATCTCAAGAACAGTTTAAGATAGATGCTTAGAATTTTTACCAGAAGTAGCGCTAATTAAAATCTAGTAGGGAAAAAAGTTTTGGGGTTGAGGGTGAAGAGGGGGAGGCTGGGGGAGGGTGAAAAGGGAAAAGTTCCGATGCTTATATCTTGAGAACCTGCAATGATATAAGCCTTAAACTTGGTATTTAGATAGAGCTATAGTAGCGGAATGTTTGAAAAATAAATTTTTTTTTAGGGGTTGCTACGGGGGTAGGGGGTGTTTTTCCTAACTATTAAACGGTTTATGCTAGAAAGTTGAAACTCGGTGTGTATATGTAAATCAACTAGAAAAGTAATTGTGATAAAAAAAAATTTGAATATTCATTGGCGTTAAGAAGGGGGGGGGGGCAAAAAAAAATATATGTACATATAATATATATAAAATGCAAATATTTTCACGATTTTCGTCATATCTACTAGGTCTTTCCAAACATTGAATTCATTTTTATTCTACGGACTCTTCGTATGAATACCTAGAAAGAGTTTTCAAGGTTTTTTGAAATTCGACCCCTAAGGGTAGTGTGGTACAAGTGGGGGTGTTTTTCCTATATATGGAACGGCTTAAGCTACAATGTTGAAACTCGGTGTGTATATGTAAATCAACTAGAATAGTAATAGTGATAAAAAAAAATTTGAATATTCATTGGCGTTCAGAAGGGGGGGGGCAAAAAAAAATATTTGGAAATATTATAAATATAAAATGCATATATTTTCACGATTTTTGTCATATCTACTAGGTCTTTCCAAATATTGAATTCAATTTTATTCTACGGATTCTTCGTATGAATACCTAGAAAGTGTTTTCAAGGTTTTTTAAAAATTCGACCCCTCAGGGTAGTGTGGTACAAGTGGTAGGTGTTTTTTCTATATATAGAACGGCTTAAGCTACAATGTTGAAACCCGGTGTGTATATCTAAATCAACTAGAAAAATAATTCTGAATAAAAAAAACGAATATCTATTGGCGTTCAGAAGGGGGGCAAAAAAAATTATCTGTGAAAATAGAATGCATATTTTCCCACGATTTTCGACATATCTACTACCTCGTCCCAAATAATGAATTTAATTTTATTCTATGTATTCTCCATATGAATACCAAGACAGTGTTTTCAAGATTTTCTGAAAATTGACCCCTAAGGGGGTGTAAAGTGATTGTGTACTTTTTCTTAAACTATTCCATATCTCTCAGATCCAATCAGATTTTCACTTCCATGATCTTGTTCTTTTTGATAAGTTTTCAGTCACATAGTAGCCTACACCGCATTTCAGAATTGAACGCGTTCCTTACTTCTGCCGGAAAAATAATAAAGTTACGCCCAGATTGTTGGCAGATTTTTTTCCTTTCTGTTGCATATGAACAGAGCAATCGATGACGGCACATCCCTCACAAAAGTATTGTGAAATTCCACACTGTTTCTGTAAGAATATTAAATTGTAAAGTTTTATGTTGTTAGTTTGCACTAGCATAAACAATATAATACCCAGAAACATGACCTTAAGGAAATGTACACGCTATCAAATGCATTATAGCTCGATATTAAACTTGATGAACTATGGACTTATAATGAAGTTGTTCGGTTCGATACTACACTTTAGTCAGTTTTCTATTCAAAGCGAAACGAAATGAAATGTCAAACCTCACAAAGCAATTCAGTTCACTTTTCGAATCGAAATATTTCATTTCGTGCTGCAGTACCTTACTGACGGACGAAAGTCCTATTCACTAACAGATTGATATAAGGTCATTGTAATGGCCTGGAACCATTTTCGACGGGCGAAATAATTGACATTTCGACGAATTTTATATGAAAATTTAGCCAGTTCCCTGCAAGGAGTGAGTTTAGTGGTACAAACACGTTGTCACCGCAACGTTTGGCTCGGTTGGTATGCTAGAGACAGAGAATTTTATGAAGATATTTGTTTGTCAGTTAAACTCTAACGCTACCTTTAACGGGCGGTTTTTTGAAAATCTGTCAGTTAAACTTCCGGTTAAAAAGTAACTGAATATAGTAAGAACAGGCCCTGAAAGTGAAAGTGTGTCTTGACATTTTTATTGGTTATTTTCGCTATTTAATTACGTGTTTCACGTACCGAATTGCAAAAACTTCAAAAGTAATCCGATCTGATCCATTATAGAATATCAAAAATCCCAGCCAATTGCAGCTGAAAAGATTAAGATTTAATCACTAAACTATTTTTTAATGATAATCTATCTAAAATGACATATAGAGACCGCGGCCTACACTTTAAATTTGACCCAAATTATTTAGTATAAACACTTCAGATCTAACGTCAAGTCAGGGGTCGCTTATTTGTTACCTGAGCTAAAAGAGATGTCGTTTGATTTTTGAATGTAAGCGCGTGATTGGCCCGATAAATGTTTTTTTTTTTGCAATTTAATTCATCACGCAAAAGATACAACAATTTTGCAAGGCATGTGTGGAAAAGATTCTGACATAAGATACCATTGCTATTTAGTAATACTCCCTGAATTTAATGATGAAATATTTTGATGGACTAAAAATATCTATCTAAATTTTTTCCCTAAATAAAATTATTTATAAGAATTTTTCAGTTGCTATTGGCTTTGAAAATATTAATATAAATAGTGAACAGTGCGGTTAGGAGTTCACCAAGATTTCAAGTAAAACACAATTCGGTTAAAATAAAAATAAGTGATAATTTAGTCTTCGCACTTTAATTCTATTCACAAAATTATTCGATTCGCACTATACTACTATACTGCCCTCGATCAATTTCGCTTTCTACCAACACGTAATAAAAATTACTATCTTCCTCGCTGATAGCTTCACCTGGTTTTATACTGGTTGAATGTGGTCTTCCCTGTACTCGAATGTTCGCTCGGTGATGGGTGTGGACGGTTCCCGAAAGCTTCGATTGTGATCTTCTGTACGGTTCTGGTGCATGCGAGAACATTAGATTAGAAAAGGAGGTACAATCGTGTTGCTGCGCTCTCTTATTTACTTCAACTAGGCTTTTGATTGAACTAGGTGATTGTTTGTTGCTGTTTCCATTATTCGTAACCGATCGAGTTGCGCGGTAGCCAGAATTGCACATAACAATACATACATAGTTTATTGATCAAAATTTGTAACACATGTTTATATTCGCTTATATAGGCAGAAGATCAGAAATGAAAATCTTTACGTCTACAACCTTATTAGCTAATAAATTTAGCCATTGGGCAGATATCTGGTAATTACTGTATTTAATTAGTTTTCAGTTTAATTAAGTGATTTTTATGAATTTATCAATGTTAACGTTTTACGTTCCTCAATCAAGTAGTTTTCTTAAGACTAGAGATTAAACATTTTTGTTGTTTTTCTGGGAATATCTTTCGTTTAAAAAGAGATTCAGTGTGTTAAAAATTGTTTGAAAAAAAAAAAATATACATTGAAATATCGTTTAACAACCTCCCGATTTAAAAAAAAAATTAGCACTAATTTATTTCCTACTACGTTACTGCACGGGGCTCACGCTCTATACGTTTTTGTTTCGATGAAAATTTCGATAATTCTATCACAAACCGATAAAGCACGAACCTGCCATCATCAAAATGCAAAATAGCTGGCAGGCTTTTTTGTTCGATAATTGTGAAACGATAAAGGCACAGTGTAAAATGCCTCGTATATAGACTCCTTTTATCGAAAGTAAATAAAATATCTGATACATTACTAAAATTATGATTTGATTTATTGATCATAAATTTCTTAGCGAGATATCAATTCCTTTAGCGTGCGAGCACCCTAGGCAATAAGTTACTTAGACGCTATCAGATTCTTCCTTGAATTCCTTCCTCTTTTGCAACTGACTATGTACCGTATGCCTTCGAGAATAGTACCTACCTGTCCCAAAAATATCCTCGTGATTCGACCAAGAGTAGCGAGGGGGTTGTTTGCTATACATATATGCACATACCTACGATAGGTGTATAGCCTGAGATACCTGGGTGGAAATTTACTGATATCGGTACGAGCCTTTCGTAAATGTCTACTTGAATGCTTATGGTTGTGTATTATTAGGGCGTAATGTTACGTGCTCACATAAACTATAGCTCCTTCTCGAAGAAGCATACCCTAAAATGCTGTGTACACCACCTATATATTATTTACAGGTATTTTAGAGGAGATTACAAGGAATAAACGATATGTTCATTTTATGTAAGGCAGAGAAGTGTAGCACATATTGGCGCAAGGTTTCAACCCAACTGCTGCACGACTCTAGTTTATCTGCTTTTTAGACCAAGAACATGTGTATTTTACCTAACCCATAATTCAATTTTGTTTTATATAATCTCTCCGTTGGACAATATTGTTCATGTTTTAATAAGGTAGCTGGCGATCTAACATTTATTCTAATTTTTTATGCAATCGAAGGGTCTGCAAATAGGTATGCAATAGAAACAAATGACAGGGTGTAAAGACCGTACTTACTTATACAACCTGTTCATTAAAATGTTTCAAAAAGTCCAGTCATTTAACTATAACCTTATTGCTTCACAGAAGATTATGTAGAGTTGAAAAAAAACGTAGTAGAGTCACGATAGGTAGGTCTAATCCTAAATACCTACTGAATTGTGAATAAAATTGAAATGTTGTAGATGGTAATTAGGTGTGAAGGGTTAATCTGTATTTTCATGGGGGTCGATGAGCTTATTATAATAAAAAAAATCTGCCAACAGTCTGGGCGCAACTTTATTATTTTCCAGGCAGAAGTTCAGAACGCGTTCAATTCGGGGATGCGGTGAATGTTACTATGTGACTGAAAACCTAACATAAAGTTCGGGAAGCGGTTAGAAAGGGTGTAACATATGAATTAAATAATTGGGTCATATTCCGGGATGCGGTCTAGAGGTTGAAAAAAACAAAACTTAAAAATAGGTGATTATTAAACAAGCCTGGGGAAGTGAAAAGATATTCGATATCTGATCAGACCTGAGAAACATGGTGGAATTCATGAAAAAGCATACAACCAGTTTACACCCTCTGAGTGGTCGAATTTCAAAAAATCTTGAAAACACATTCATATGAAGAATCCGTAGAATAAAAATGAATTCAATATTTCGAAAGACCTAGTAGATTTGACGAAAATCGTGAAAATATGTGCATTTTATATTAACTGATGTTTTTTTTGCCCCCCCTTCTGAACGCCAAAGAATATTTAAATTTTTTTTATCAGAACTACTTTTCTAGTTAATTTACATATACGTACCGATTTTCAACTTTCTAGCATAAGCCGTTCTAAAGTTAGGAAAGACATACTACCCCTAAACAAATTTTCCACCATGCCACTACAATAGCTCTATCTAAATACCAAGTTTCAGCTTTCTATCATTATAGATTCTTAAGATATAAGCATCGGAACTTTTTCTTTCTCACCCTTCTCCACCCTCACCCTCTACACCTACACCCCCAATTTTTTTTCCCTACTAGGGTTCTATTAGGCCTACTTCTGGTAAAAATTTTAAGCATCCATCTTACACTGTTATTGAGATATGAAACGTGGTATTATTGAAAAATTCTTATCCCTTCCACTTACGTACTCCCCCGCCTCCTTTAAAGATTTTGTTTTGAGCAATCTTTATTTATCAAGCTTTATATCCAAACCGAATTTTGTTTTTCTGGTGCCACTGGTTTGGGAGATTTCGTTAAGTTTTAATTGCTTGCCATTAACGGTTTAGGAGATATGGATTTTAGAATGTGTCGATCTCGACTTTTTTGCGTTTCGGACGCATTGCTTTCCCCTCTACTCCCACACCCCTTCACCCTTCATCAATTTTTTTGCAAATGGGTCCACTATCAAAGCTTTATAGGAATTCCAAGTTTCAGCTTCCTGCCATAAGTGGTTGCTGAGATCTAGAAACCATAATTTTTCGTCTAAAACGCTTCCCCACCTTCCCCCTCACAATGCCACCCCTGAAAATAATGTAAATTCAAGGGGTCTATCTAGTCAATTCCTAGAAAATTTTTTAATTTAATAGCTCCACTGGCTTGAGAGCTACGAGCCTTCAAAGGATTTTGGCGGTCGACGTACGGCGTACGGCGGACAGACGGAGTGAAAATTTTTATTGCTTTTTTCGTGTCTACTAGTCATGAAATGTACACTAAAAAAATTTTGAGGGCAGCAAATTTTTTTTGTTTGAAAATCAATAACAATACTGTATTATAAGTAATAAAGTAAAAGATATACTTTCAACCCAACGGACCAAACCACAATTGTCATCTCATCGCATTACCGAGGTATCGCGAGTAAGCGAGCCTACTTCTTTAAAGACATTTGTATGCTCGATGAAGTATTTCTTATTTTATATGTATACAGTATAGTAATGCTGAGTATTGTTGTTATAACTGTGAGAAGAGTATTGAGTATTTTTTGGCATTTGGTGATAACATTTTTTTTATAAAATTTTATCTAATATTTACTTTGATCGATATTTTGCCCAGCTCAAGCTTAAAAAAAATCGTTACCCTAAAATGTGTAGTCGTAGGTCTAAAAAAGCAAAAAAAGATCCATCTGTTCACCGTATACGACGTTAACAAATGCGTAAGAGCGCTTTGATCTTACAAATTGGAGAAGATATTAATTTAATTTTTTTAGTATGCAAATTAGGCGGACCTCTTAATTGGTGGGTGTTGGTCGAAAATTAGGAAGTCGGTCATACCACGGACGAGGTCTAAAGCTAGTATTACACTGCATGCCAGGCGGTCAAATATTTGACCATTTTCCCTGTCAAATGCTGTCAGATGGTGTCAGATAGCGTAATGGTCAAATGCTGTTTGACAAAATGTTTCATTTGACCACATTTGACCGTTTGCGATTTCTAGAAAAACAATTGTGTCAAATGGGTCAAATAGGAAATGTCACTCGTGAATTTTTTTTGTAGCAATCAGTTAAACCAATAGCAATAATTATGTAATTAATTAATTTAAGTACTGTAGTTCGGTTTTTTGTTTGTGTGATGTCTGCCAACACGTCGATTTAGATTTGAACAATCTAGTCAGAATTTCGTTCCGACCTGACAGCGTTTGACCGTTTGACACGAAGAGAAAATTTTACGATTTTGTCAAATGTGTAAGATAGTGTAATATCGCAATCAGGCAGCGTGCCAAATGGATATATGACACGAAATTCGGTCTAATTTTTATGGTCAAATATTTGACCGCCTGGCATACAGTGTAATACTAGCTTTAGTCGTAGTATAATATCAGTTGTTACGTGATTATGAGGTTTTTCGTGATTTGGTTTTGCATTGGCAAGCGATTTCATAAAAAGTTTGTGGAAGTGAAAACCAATCTGATATCTTATCAATCGTAAGAAATATGTCGAAAGCCTTACGTCCTCTTGGAGTTGCATATCTAAAAATACTAAAAACAACTTTTGACGATTATATAGGAAGGGTTATATTGGAAGGAAAACTGAATTCAATATCTCATCAGAACTTAGAAATATATAGGATTTTGTGAAAATAAATGCAACACCCTTGCACCCACTTTGGGGTTGATTATCCGAAAATTCTGAAATGTTATTTCATATATACCGGTATAAAGAAAGTCCGAGGAAGTGAAATCCAATCCGATGTCTTATCACTCCTAAGAGATATGACGGAATTCGTGAAAATGTGTTCAACCCGCTTATACCCTCTTAGGAGTCGAGAAAGGAAAAAATTTGAAAACATGTTTTAGGTAATTATGAAACAAACCCGTAGAAGAAAAAACTTATTCAATATCTAATCAGACCGGAGGGATATGGCTGAATTCGTGAAAATATATGCAACCTCTTTATACCACAGTGGTGTCGAATTTAAAAAAAAAATTCTTTCTAGGGATTTATATCAAAATACGTTGAATAAAAACTAATTCAATATTTGGAAAGACCTAATAGATATGAGGAAAATCGTGAACATATATGCATTCCATTTTCAGTGATAATTTTTTTTTCCTCCTTCTATACGCCAAATGAATGTTTGAATGTGTTAGCATTTCACGAATTTTGTCATATTTCTTCGGTTTAATTATACAAGAAAAAACGAAATAAAGCAGGTGCGCAAAATTTCAAACTCCTCGCTTGAACTGATCTAAATTTATGGGCCAATATGTGTAAAAACATGTTATGAACTTTTGAATGATGGAGAACAGAACATATTTCATCTATAGTATAAAAACACAAAATCTGACAGCATTTCGCAGCAAAACTAGTCCGCTATTTGACAAAGTGGCATCTATTCTTATGCCAGCTCATAGAGCTATAACTAACGGAGATCGCAAGACGCCGTTTCTGTATAAAACAATTTGAAGCATTTTGATGCAAAATTGAACATTTTTGTATGGAGCGTTTCATGCCCGGTGGCAGTGAAATGCAAATAGAAGCGAAGTATTTAAAGGTTGGGCTTTTTTTCTTTTCAATACCGGAGTATAACATACATGTGAGTCAGATGCTGATAGTAGCATAGTGAATATCGCCGGTCCTTTGCGAGAAAACCTCCGGCTTCAAAAAAGTCGCTGCACGCTATCTCCATACATATAGCTCTATGGGCCAGCTTAACCTAACGTACGACGGTATTGATGACATTTTCAATTTCTGTAATTTAAGCAAAAGATAAGTCCAAATCGAAATTCATTTCATGTAATCTTACTGTCACTTTTCGTTTATCCTAGTTAGTGGGTTGAAAAATTTGCAACAGTTTATGATTCGTTAGTCGATTTCGATATTTCTTTCTGTCATATTAATGTGAAATGGAATTGAGCTTATTGACTTACTAAAATACGACATCAAATTACTTCATTACTCTACCCGTGCTTTCGCAGTATTAACTAACAGTTGTTACCTAATGAATGGTTAACAAACAACCAAATATTCATACCTGTGGCAAAATAAATAGTAAGAACTATAAGCAACCACTGCTCGCCACATAACAGTAGCTATAATTAAACAATTTCAATTGATACTCAATATCTATTTTACGAGCCAATAAATTCGTAAATAAATATAATTCCTGAACTTTTAGCAAAAAATTCGCAACATAAAGCGGCCTTTCAAATTGAAAAAAATGCTTTTAATATACAAGCCACCAATCAAAATGACCAATAAATTTCGGAGTGTAGATATCGAAATAAAATAATTTCTAATTTTCAATAACCAATTAAGTCCTTCATCATCTATTTTCACATCGGATAATGATGAAAACAATAAACTTGTTCGCCTGCTCTTTTCAAAGTGGAAGCAAAATTAATTTTTAATCAGAGCCCATTCATTTAATCCTACCCTCCGGGGAAAATTTTTGAAGTACAAACGTGTACTGAAATTAGCTTGGTGGAAGGGGAAGTTGCGAGGGGTTTGAGGGGTTTTGGGGGGTTACAGAATTAATAATATGTTCAACATAAATTTGTTGGGACTCATTTCGTATGAAATGTTTAGAAGGCCTTTAATGTGGGTATGGTTTAATTTAGTATGTTGTGCGCTTCTCGTCTTCATTACCACCTGCACTCAACGTTAAATTGGCTCTCAACGTTTAAAACTAATCAAAAGTTCGCTACCTGTATATTCTTAATAGAATATGGTGGCAAAATTCATTGCGCATATCACACTTCAGTTCTTGTAGGTTACTATTTAATTAAAAAATCAATACAATAAGGAAACGTGTGCGGTACGATGCAACTCCTCCCTGCAATCCAACACAACGATGTTAATTTCTTTTTCTTTTACTTACCTGTGAACACCTAATAGTAATTATGATTGCTTCAGCTGAAAGTACTTGCGTTTTTTACGTAATTTGAAGACACCGCCCACAATTAGCTTTTAAGCAATTTGATAAATTACTTGCTGGATTTTTATTAATTTCTATACGAAATACACGCAATGACTTTGATAAATTTTTGTATAAAAATTTTCACGTTTGGTAAATTATCGTTGAAAAGTTTCGTTCTGTGAAATATACTTTGGCAATTAAGTGATAAAATTACTATGAAGAGTACTGGGATTGTGATCTTGGGGGTTTGAAGGAAAGCATATTGCCTTTTTTGTGATAATGAGTCCAAAGAAAACGACTTATTTAACCATTTTGTGTGATTGCATAACTTTAAGATATTCCTTGACTTATTTCAGCAGCGATTTGTTATGCATTTTTATGATACTTACTTTATTTTCTTATGGAACAATCTTAAATTATGTGAATTCCTTCAAATTTCTCAAGGCGCTTCAAAGTCTAACTGAAGTTTATAACAATTAACTAGGTTCATAGCCTCAAGCTTCTTATGAGCTAAGCTAATTGTTTTCAGGTACTAGGGAAGGCATTCTACACATTGACTATACCAAGAACATTAAATGAATGTGTACTGTAATTAAGAAGGCACAGAAGGCGTTACGCAAACACATCATTTTTAGAACATTTACTGCAATAAGGAAACGTAAGATTAGCACCTTCAACGATTGTCCTACAACAATAACCCCAAAACACTTTCTGTTGTAATTTATGAATCCAATACAAACACTATAGCAATCAAATTATGTATTTTCAAATTTTTTTACACCCCAAGAATGCGCGGTGTAGGAGGGATTTGGAATTCCATTCCTTTCTAACTAATTATACCAGTAAAATCATATTTTTAATATTTAAAATTTTCAAAGGAGGTAGGCTCAGTAGATCACTAGCTGAGAGAAATGTTTAACTAAGGGAGGTCCAGGTGAAAGCAAATAAAACTTATTTCTCTCTAAAATTAGAAAACTAAAAAATGTAGGAAGTGATTTGTGGAACTCAGGAATGGCTTATACTGCAAAGTTGAAACTTTGGATGTATATTAAGATGTTTTGGAAAAAGAGTATTTGCATTACTGTACGGAGGTGGGTTAGAAAAATTTTGAAGAAAAGTTTTTTTTTTCAACATTTGCACGAATTTCGTCTATCTTTTAGATCTGTCGAGCTATCGAACTAAAAACAGTCTCCAAATTTTTGATATTCTAATCCTAAGGTGGCGTCAAGATGCTGTGTACTTTTCACAAATTTCATTCAACTAAGGTCTGACGAGATACAGAATTCGGTTTAACTTTTGAGGGCTTTAAATATAATCGAAAAAGAAATAAACAATATAATAATTTTTTCGATACACTACCCCAAGGGGTTGTAAGGTGGTTGTTCAAGTTTCCTCAAATTTTTACAAATATTATAATCCTATTGAGATATTAATTCCGCCTTCACTTCTGTAGTCTTAAAATATATATACAGTAGATCCTGAAAAAGTGACCACCGTCCTCCTATCTGGACCAGTTGGCTAAACTTATCATTTTTGTACGGTCCCGATGTAAATTAGAATCGGATTTTATTTATAAAATTATTTTTAAAATCTGACTAATAGAATAAAGTGACCAGTTTTGCACAGTTCCTCGTGAGGTCACTATAAAGGTTCTACTATATGCCCAAAAATTAACTTCAGGATCTTATAATCTTTTTCTGAAGTTCGTGTTAATGTCCACGTTTCGCTGCCTTAACAGAGTGCAGGTCGTATATAAAAGTTTTATATATTCGCAGCTTATTCTTCCTATGCACTTTCTTGGAAGTCATTATTGGAAGTATCGAATAATATGTCTTATTTGCTAGAATGATCCATCGATTGATTTCGTCCGTTACGTTGCCGTCTTTTGCTAGTTAGCCCCAAGATACATAGTATATGAAGTTGTCCGCACTTACCAAGTTATGCTCCGCAATTGTCACATCCTGACTGATTGGCGTTCTCTTTCCTGATTGCGTCATTATTTTTATTTTACTTTCATTTATGCGTATAACCCGAGTTCTTTTGCGGCAGAGTCGGGAATGACAAATACCTCCTTAGCACAAGGGAAGGATTTTGCGAGGATATTTTTATCGTCAACATATGCTACTAGTTGGGTGGACTTCAATAGTAGCGTCCCATTGGTGTCGACCAAGGTTTTTCGATTGGCATACTCTATTGCCAGGTTGAAAAGAATGGGGGCTAGACCGTCTCCCTGCTTTAAACCACATTCCGTTCGAAAGTACTTACCTCAAATGAACTGTTTTCGGGCGGATTGCTGCTTAGTTCCCCAAGATGAAGTTGAGGGTTTGGGTGGATGGTAATTGTTAAATCGTGTACCATCATATTAGTTGACTGATATAAGCATAGATATCTATATCATTCCAAAGTACTAACCAAGCTTACGCTGTAAATTGCTGAAAACAAATTTCCAACTCTAAGATTCTAAGTATCATTTTTGGCCATCAGTTTGAATTCCACCCTCAAAATGGCTTGCACACGAGTGCGTTCTGTCATCGAATTGATCCGCGGCGGTACTTTCAGTTTATGAAATACCAGCCCATAAAATAATAATCCTTCAGATATGTTTTCAGTTTTTAGCGAATCTTACTTTTCTTCATACATATGTCTACGGAATTTCCAGGACATTTCCCAGGGCGGTTTTTTCCTTCATTTTTATGATAAAATGCAAGTGAATGTAATAAATTTCCAATTTTCGCCATTTATCGCACGTAATTATACTTAAGAACCGTTGAAAATCCGCCCACTTAGGTTGGGCTCAAGAAAAAGCACCTGAGCTCATCTATTCCATTCTTCTTCTTGGGTTTTTTTTTTCGTAGCTACATTTTGTGGTTCCACCTGAAATATAGAGAAAACTTTGAACATCGTTACATCGTACGTAATAAAATATTTTTCACCCTGCCTTAGTTTATTTCATCCCCGAGCACATTTTACACTCTATAGCTGGTATGGGGGCTGGGCGTAGGGGGTAGTGATATGTCCGGGTATGAGTATGGCTGGTTGGCTCCGGTTTCGGGCTCGATTCTTTGCCATTTTTTCATCGTAGCCATGAAGAAGATTCGCTCTGTCGAAAGTATTTCAAGTCGATAAATTTTGGAGCATATTGTGTCAAGAGGTTTTGTGTCGTTTCGTAAGGCTGTGCTACATCTGCTCCGTAAATGGCGGACGGTTTTTCTTTTCACTTATTTTTTTTTTTGGTGGATCGTCTTATGTGAAAAGTAGGTATAGAGGAAATTGCCTGTGAAAATATATCTACGTTGGATAAATGTTTGACTATAACGTTAAGTTTTCAGAGGATGGGAAAATAAAGGATTGATACAGAATTTTTTTTTATAATCAAAAAATAAGTTGGTCGGTATTCAAGGATCTTTGGAACATGCAAAATGATATATGTTTTTCTAATTTGCAGTATTCTCAACGACACGTCTACGAGTAGTTTGCTTCGTCTATGCCGAGCTATAAAAGTTAACGATCAGCTATGGAAAATTCTTGTCCCAATTAAATGTAGGTTGGTGTCTTGGCTGAGCTTGTGTTCTTTCAAAACAGATAACGAAGTCAACGAACAAGAGGTTCTGGGTGATAAACAGGGCCGTCTTAAGATATTCGGCGCCCCTGGGCTACTAAAAATAATGCGCCCTTGTCATGAGAAAATTAAATTTTAATGTGGAAGCGATAAATATCAAATATAAAAGTGCCAGAAGTAGAAAAAGTAAATTTATTATTACTTGGTATTAATTATAATATAAAAAATCTGCCAACAATCTGGGCGTAACTTTATTATTTTTCCGTCAGAAGTAAGGAACGCGTTCAATTCTGAAATGCGGTGTAGGCTACTATGTGACTGAAAACCTATCAAAAAGAACAAGATCATGGAAGTGAAAATCTGATTGGATCTGAGAGATATGGAATAGTTTATGAAAAAGTACACAATCACTTTACACCCCCTTAGGGGTCAATTTTCAGAAAATCTTGAAAACACTGTCTTGGTATTCATATGGAGAATACATAAAATAAAATTAAATTTATTATATGGGACGAGGTAGTAGCTATGTCGAAAATCGTGGGAAAATATACATTCTATTTTCACACATAATTTTTTTTGCCCCCCTTCTGAACGCCAATAGATATTCGTTTTTTTTATTCAAAATTATTTTTTTAGTTGATTTAGATATACACACCGAGTTTCAACATTGTATTAAGCCGTTCTATATATAGGAAAAACACCTACCACTTGTACCACACTACCCTTAGGGGTCGAATTTCAAAAAACCTTGAAAACACTTTCTAGGTATTCCTACGAAGAATCCGTAGAAAAAAAATGAATTCAATATTTGGAAAGACCTAGTAGATATGACGAAAATCGTGAAAATATATGCATTTTATATATATTATATTTCCAAATTTTTTTTTTGCCCCCCCCCCGCCCTTCTGAACGCCAATCAATATTCAAATTTTTTTTTATCACTATTACTATTCTAGTTGATTTACATATACACACCGAGTTTCAACATTGTAGCTTAAGCCGTTCCATATATAGGAAAAATACCCCCAGTTGTACCACACTACCCTTAGGGGTCGAATTTCAAAAAACCTTGAAAACACTTTCTAGGTATTCATACGAAGAATCCGTAGAATAAAAATGAATTCAATATTTGGAAAGACCTAGTAGATATGACGAAAATCGTAAAAATATTTGCATTTTATATTTATTATATTTACAAATATTTTTTTTGCCCCCCCCCCTTCTAAACGCCAATGAATATTCAAATTTTTTTTTATCAGAATTACTTTTCTAGTTGATTTACATATACACACCGAGTTTCAACATTGTAGCTTAAGCCGTTCCATATATAGGAAAAACACCTTCACTTGTACCACACTACCCTTAGGGGTCGAATTTCAAAAAACCGTGAAATCACATTCTAGGTATTCATACGAAGAATCCGTAGAATAAAAATGAATTCAATATTTGGAAAGACCTAGTAGATATGACGAAAATCGTGAAAATATATGCATTTTATATTTATTATATTTACAAATAATTTTTTTTGCCCCGCTTTCTGAACGCCAATGAATATTCAAATTTTTTTTTATCAGAATTACTTTTCTAGTTGATTTACATATACACACCGAGTTTCAACTTTCTAGCATAAACCGTTTAATAGTTAGGAAAAACACCCCCTACCCCCGTAGCATACTACCCCTAAAAAAAAATTTATTTTTCCAACATTCCGCTACTATAGCTCTATATAAATACCAAGTTTAAGGCTTATATCATTACAGGTTCTCAAGATATAAGCATCGAAACTTTTTCCTTTTCACCCTCCCCCACCCTCAACCCCAAAACTTTTTTCCCTACTAGGGTTTAATTAGCGCTACTTTTGGTAAAAATTCTAAGCATCTATCTTAAACTGTTCTTGAGATATGAAAATGTCTCATCCCCTCCACTTCTATGCTCCACCTCCCACTTAAAAAATTTTACTTTGATCAATCTTTTTTTGTCAACCTTTACACCCAAACCAAATTTTATTTTTCTAGAGCAATTGGTTCATGAGATATCGTAATCTTAAGTTTTTCACCCCCCACTCCCATACACAACTTCCCCCACCCAAAATTTTTCTTCATTCTGTTCTCCTAGTATAACTACAAATATGTTTTAAGTTTGAATGGTGTGCCATTAACGGCTTAGGAGATATGGATTTTAGAATGTGTCTATCTCGCCTTTTTTGGGTTTCGGACGCATTACATTTCCCCCCACTCCCACACCCCTTGATCAATATTGACAATTTTTCTGCAAATGGGTCTACTATCAGAGCTTTATAGAAATTCCAAGTTTCAGCTTCCTAACCTAAGGGGTTACTGAGATCTGGAAACCAAAATTTTCGGTCTAAAACACTTCCCCCTCCTTCCCCCTCACACCCCCACCCCTAAAAATTTGGTCACTTCAAGGCACCTACCCCGTCTATTCGTTAAAAAAATTTCAATTTAATATCTCAAAGCGTTTGGCAGCTACGAGCCTCCAAACGATCTTGCGTACGGCGGACGCCGTACGGCGTACGGCGTACGGCGTACGGGGTACGGCGGACAGACGGACTGAAAATTTTTATTGCTTTTTTCGCGTATACTAGTTATGAAACGTGAAAATAAAAATTTTGAGGGTAGCAAATTTTTTTTTTTTAAAAATCAATCACAATACTTAATTATTAAAATAATAAAGTAAAACAAAAACATAAAATTCATACGAAATTAAAAAAAACGATGTTAACAAAAACAAACTTTATAATAAACAAAAAACAAAAGTAACTTAATTATTCATTTTCCTAGCTTTTTCTTTTGCATTTGATTTATAGCTTCACACGTATTTAAGTTATTAAATAAGTCACTCTCAATGGATAAAAAACTTAAATCATTTAGTTTGCTCTGTCCCATAGAAGACCGTAAATAATTTTTAATCCTTTTTAGTGCTGAAAAAGATCTCTCACCGCTGCAATTTGTAGTGGCAATACTTAAAAAAATGCGCAGTGCTGTAGCCACGTTGGGAAAGGTAGACTCAATTTTCGAGTCAATTATTGTTTTTAAGCTAAGTTCCGTAGTAGATATGTTTTCTTTATTTTCCAATAAATTTACATGTTTAAAATGAAGGCATTCCTCAACAAAATTTTTTTCTAAGTCGTGTATATATATTTCGCACAAATTTGCAGCATTCTGTGTAATTATATGTTCATTTAAATTTTTTAAAATGCCCAGAAATCCAAATTTTGAGTAAATGTCATGATATGCACTCTTTCTCTTTTTTATTTCTGCTAGAAGCTTATCAATATTAGCATAATATGTATTTATGCGAAATTGGTTGTGTGCATCAAATTTATCTTCTTCAGACGTATTTTCGTCGTATGGTTTTTTTCTTTTGCGTAGTCATTTATACTAATCACATCCGGACAATTTTATACCTTCGGATTCGTAAAAATTAAAGGACTCTGTACCTCGTTTCGACTGTACAAATTTTTCTAAGGAAGAGTATAATACATTAATACTTTCAATTGTAATATCAATTTTGAAGTGATATATTAGTTTAATCCATGATTTCTAAAATTTCACTCCAAAATGCTACCATAATAGCCAGGCCCGTGCGTAGGAAAGTATGATGGGGGGGGGGGGGGGTTTATCAAGTTCCCCCATACTAAATGTGATCACATAAAAAAAAAAAAAAAGGTCCTCACTTCCCTATGAAAATAGGCCCAATGGGGGGGGGGGGGGTTGAACCCCCCCGTGCGCACGGGCCTGATAATAGCTGTTTCCAGTGAGTTGAACTCATTTAACAAACCCTAGCTTCAACTTTTGTTGTATGTTTTTGAAAGTTATGTTCGGAAATTTTATTCAATACATCTTTAAAATTTTTATAACCGGAAACCACTGCCGCAGCTATTTCATTTAGAACAGGTTAATTGATTATTTCTGTCATGAATAAAAATAACTAATAACTAAATAACAACAATAACTTAAAAATGTATTTAATATTAAAATTAAAAAGTAATACAACAACCAAAAAAATGCCGCCCCCAAAAGGCTTGCGCCCTAGGGCTATAGCCCATTTTGTCCTGAGGATAAGGGGGCCCTGGTGATAAACCCAGGTGAGACTCCATTTTCATTTATGTTTACTTTCTGTCAGGCAGTAATTGTCATCTTGTCTTTTCATAACATTGTGTTAGAAGCTTTCCGAGGAAGTTGAAAGGAATTACTTTATTGGAAATTGTAACGTAATTTGTAACGTCCTTCATCAACGCGTTCTTAGCTTAACGTGAGAATGAGCGGGCCGGCAAATCGAAAGTAAGCCTATTTTCATTTCTTAATGTTTGAACACTTTCCCCAGTTAAACAATCATTTAAAGAAGTCCAGGTTCATTTTGTATTGTGCTAATTTATTGAGGATTCGGTAGCACCAACTCAAAATCAAATTCAGCGTTCTTTCCTAACTAGCCCTGAGGAGATTTTTCTTTCGTCATAAATTAGAAACGCGTTTGAGTTTTTTTCACAGCCCCCCCCCCCCCCCCAAATTCCCTTCTGAAAAACTAATTACACCCTTGCTATCGGTGTCACAAGAAAAATCTAATAAACTTCCGTGTCTTTGTTGCCGAAAAGTATCACGGAGTAAATAATGTTACTGCTCGTCGAAATTTATGAGGGTAACGATATGTCCAGATCATATCGGCTGGACGCAAATCTACAATTAATAACTGGTGCTAACGAGATATTAAAGAGATCCTATCTATATAGCGTTCATTGTTTTTTATTGAATTTTCTTCCCTTCCGGGGGGAGTACTCGGTAGAACCTTGGTGTCCATCCCATGCCACTTCGAATATATTTAAGCTCGCTATCTGGCCGTATCTGGTACGTGTCCAAAACGTGGTCATTATACCATAGGTCAGCGAAAGGAGCAAAATTAACGCCGCACAGTATGGCCACTTAGTTTTTTTCGTCCTGTTTTATTTTTTTGTCAGTGCTTCCCACTCAAGCCATGAATAAATAAGCCTTCGTCCAAGAAGAGGCATAACTTTTGTATTATAGACGAAGGACGAATTTAGTTTTTAGGTCTATGGTCACGGAATTTTCGCCCTCAAGTCGAGTGGTAAGCCTTGTTGACCTATCGATTTGGAGGCGTTAAGTTTATGTCCGTTGAGAGTTTTTTTTTATATATATATTTTGTTAGTATTGCCCATTTTGTGGTATTCACAAAGTGAGTGTGCCATTTCCGTTTCGTACTTTATTATGCATAGTTGTTTATAGCATGAGTGCATAGCAAGCTCATCAGATTAGGATTAAAGGTTTTTCCATTAAGGGTATTTCAATATTATTCTTGTGTAGGTGCTCGGCAAAGTTTTAAATGTTGTGCGTTGGATTATTGAGAGTTGGGCACTAAAATTAACAGAAACATGGAGTGCGTAAATAAGTAGGTACATACCTAATGAAATTCCGGCAATAAATTATAGTAAAATGAACTGAGACTAGTTGAAATGTTTCAAAGAGTAAACATATTTTTAAACAAAGAAACAATGTTTTGGAAAATTGATTGTTTCAAAAAGAAGTGTTAAGAGAAGCGATATTCTTAATCAGTATTTTTTTTTCTTTAGTGCTATCTTAAAAATTAGTTTGATAGACGGTAATTCAAACAAAATCTTTATTAACATTCCACAGTTATTTTGTTGACATGTAATTAATTCCTTACAAACCAGAGACGCCCACATTATAATTTTACGAGAATGAATACTTACTCTCCAATTATTTGGCAGCGTTTGCATTCGCAGGTCTCACTTCAGAGTTTAGAATTTAGGCGAATCGGTGCTTGCCTCCAGATCTATCGGTCTATGGTTTTTCTCGGTCTGCTAATTAGGAAATGCTGCTGGTGCTTGCCGTTTTCGGCTTTTATAGTCGCGATCTCTGAGTGGAATGTGTGTATGTGTTTGCGTTGGGAATGACGATGAGATTTGTTGGAAGAAGCAAAAAAATTTCTTGAAAATCTTGAAATTCATGAAACATTATTTGAAAAAAAGCCTTAAGAAAGTATCAAGTAATGAAAATGCCTCAAATTTTGCTAAGATAAATTGATGCGTGCTTTGTCGATCTGATAGTGCGTTTACATGCTCTTTTGAAAGTCAAGCCTTTACCCCCATCAGGAAAGTTGAAACTTATGGTGATTTCTTTTCTCAAAAAAAATGTGACCCGTTTCTGCCCTCAATTTTTGTTCTAGCAGTTCTGCTGTTCTATTCTCAATTTTTTTTTGACCTGCTAGAAAAAGGGGTTTGAGTCCGTGGTTAAAATTGACCTGAAAAGTTGCATTTCTTGCCCCGAAAATTTCCGCGGTGCAACTCCTTTAACCTCAAATGTGCATAAGAAACGATGAAAATAAGAAAAAAATATCCGACGACACAGCGGCAAACGATTTAAAAGCATAATTTAAACTGTCCAACGGGTCATACGGTAATTAGAAATCATACGGAGTGTAGTGAAAATTTATTTCAATTTTGATAATAGCTTTTTGACCTGAAAGCGTTCTATTGTAAATTGACCTGTCGGACGGAACTGTCAAAAAAGAGGGCAGAACTGCAATAATTTTGCATCTTTACAGGTCACATTTTTTTTGAGAAAAGAAATCACCATTATTATCTACATATGTATGTACATATATGGACATATGCTACTAGAGTAATTAAAACTAAAAAACATACTGCAGTCACTATCGGCTGCAAGCCAATCGTATAATACTCTAGATGATACTGAACTCCGATTTATATTGTAGTAGTTGGGGCTAAAGTAGAATTGCGTATGTATGTACATGTTGTATGTCCATTATAAAGGACCTCCATTCAGTTGCTACTTGAAACTTAAAAACAATATCATCAATGTTTAAAATCATTTCTTGAACTGGGTGTACCATCGGCGGCAATAAAATGTCATTTTTGAAGGACATTCACATGTGAGATGCAGGAAGGACCACTTGATTTCTTATATATTCATCCCTTTCCTTGGAACCATCCACAAATTAATGTGTACAAAATTTCAAATTCGTAGTTTGACGCGTTCAAAAGTTATGGGAAAATATTGTTGAATACGTATCTTAAGGATTTTTTGTATGGAAGGTACCAGAAGGAGTGAAAGAGTTTCGCTGACTAGTAAGTTCGAAATTCTTTTTCACTCAAAACTAATTTGTACAAAATTCTAAATTTACAGCTAAACGATTACTTGAGTTATAGTGAGTTCTATAAATTAAGTGAAGACATTTTGAAGGGATATTTGTATGGCTGTTACGCGAAGGACTAATAGGATTTTTCTGAAAGATATACATTTAACGTCAACTATTGGAAAACAAACAAAATTTTAAACAAAAAGCTAAAATGGTTGTGAAGCCATCGACAAATTTTCTAGAACACTGTCTTTTCAAGAATTTTTTTGTATGGGAGCTACTCGAAGGAGTCAAGAAATTTCACTGACAAACGCAGTCTAACTTTCTTTTTGCTTAAGTCTTATTTGTACAAAATTTAAACTTCGTGGCTAAACAAGATATTTGCATGGCAGCCACTCGAAGGACTAATAAGATTTTCTTCATAATCATACATTTAGCTCCAAATATTGGGAAAATTAACACATACTAAATTTCCAAGTCGTAGCTTAAGCCCTTATGAAGTTATCGGCCAATATTCTTGAACACGTGTTTTAAGGACATTTTGTATGGTAGCTACCCGAAGGAGTGGAACGATTTTGCCCGTTAACGAACTTAGTCTTACAAATTCAACCAAATACTCAGATTCAAAATTTCAAGATCCTAGGTCAAGGCGTTCTTGAGTTATCGTTTTCACGGACAGACAGACGGACGGACGGACGGACGGTCGGACAGACGGACGGACGTCAAGCGGATTTGAGGTTTTTGGCCATAAATAAACAAAAAATAATATATATAACTTTTTTTCGTTCGAGGCTTGGTTCTATGCGTTACATAATTTTCGGCTGGATCAAACTTATAATACTCTATATGATATCATCTAGAGTATAAAAATCAGCCTACAGTCTGGACGCAACTTTTATTTTACACGTAAAAGTCCGAAACGTGTTTAATGCTGAGATGCGGTGTAGGGTACAATGCGACTGAAAACCTAAGGAGTAATTAGGAGGCTATCTAGAACGTAAGTTATCATTGACAGCAGAAAATTGTGAGATTAAGCTGAAATTAGCATAGCACACAATGGTTTTAACTTCCACTTTTTATTTCTCTTTGAGGGAATGGTTCTGAACTCTCATTAACCCATTGGTTACGTGACTACATGAAACCTTTCCCAATTGATAATCTTATTTCAGTGAACAATTTCAAAAGCGTTTATTGCTTTTTCATCGATCTTGGGTTTGCTGGGTCGAACTCTTTCGATAGGGTTTATAGAATATTCATGAATAGCTACAGCTTTTTCATTTGCAGTGGATTTTTGTGAGTATATATAGGTATATTCGATTTTGTTCTTAAAATTTCATAAGTCGATTCGTGTTACCTGGGTATTAACAAAAGAAAATATTTGAGTCTGACTGACTGGCTGAGAGACACAATAAGTACTCTAGTCTAATATAGACATGAATTTAATTTACGTTCATCAAGCTCTAAAGTGGACTAATTGTTGAAAAGCAATTTGAAGCCTGAAAAATTTAACTGCCATCCTGCTTAAAACATCTCATAAGACATCATAAATTTCTTCATTTCTCACTCCCCGTCATTGCGATTGACAAATAAAACACTTTGGATGTCACATTGTCACTGTACGCTAAAGTCATGTCAAACCATAAAGTGCTGCCATATTTGGCCTCCTTCGAGCGTGTGATATGGCACCTATCTACCCTGAACGTATGGATATGTAGGTGTACCCATAGAGAGAGAGAGAGTTGCCTCGACACGGTAGTAGTATGAAAAACCCTACCTGCCCGTAAATTATGTGATTATATCATGAAGGTGCACACCTCCTGTGACATCCGGGCGACATCCTGAACTAGAGCGTGAACTTTAATACTTTTGCACTCTCTGCACGAAAAGCCATGACGGGTAGCATGAAGATAATTTGAACCGTACAAACCGGTGGATAAAGTTGCTCCGACTTTAAGCGCTTTATACTGAGATTTTATTTTCCGCAATTCTTCTTTGGCAGTTTTTCAAAGATTGCTGGTTGCCGCGTAGTCGTCTAGTCGTTCCTACGTGATATCTCGTTTTAGCAAAGATAATAGTAAAAGTAGGAATTTTTTACCCGCTTAGCCACCAACCCCCATAGCTAGACCTGCCCAATATTCGTATGTTGGGACGAAGGATCTAATCCTAGTCACAAGAAATGAATGGGTCAAAGCTCTTTTGTATTATTACGTTTCAGCTTACATCATTCGAACGGAAGAAATCCATCAACTTTGTAAATACTTGTGTTGTCTAGGAAATTCCTATTTTGAGGGGGTTTCTTTTTATCGTTGCGCGCCCAATCTTGATGAGGGCTCTCGTATGTATACAAGAAAACGAATAGGAATTTCGTGGGTTTTTCGTATTATAGTGAAATGTAATCCGGAAATTAAAGTTTACGAAAAGGAAATTTTCCGAAGAGAGTTTACCTATAAGATAATCTGATTGCAATTTATCGGTGTTAACATGTTTATTTCGCGTTTTTTGTATACGGTATTTATGCGGGAGCTGTAATATATGTATGCTTGGATACCCCCGGGATACATCTTCAGAAACCAAAAAATACAATGTCATGTGATAAGTAGGGTAAAGTACCCAGTGGCGAGCCCCCTGCCCAGTGACGAGCCCCCTTACAATACATTTATAAATAACTAGAAAAACGGTAACATCCGGATATATTAACCATTTTTAGATATTAGCTTTGTATGTTCTACATATTTAACACTTGTGCAATTTTGAAGGCAACGCACTCATACGAAGTTGTAAAGGCGTGATTAAAAAGTGTCTTCGAATGCTGTAATTTCTTATCAAATTTACTAAGAAAGTGCTGATTTCTTTTATTTTTGTGTTTTAAATGCTATTATTTATGTTATTGAAAATAGGCTGTTAGTGTTAATCTTCTATTATATTATATAATTAATTGTATTTTTCCTTCATATTTTTCGTTTTTCTCCGAAAATCGAGGGGGCTCGGTACTGGGTAGTAAATATTTGAAGTTTCCAGTCACGAGCCCCATGGCTCGTTACTGGTTATATTGCATGACTGTACTGATCCCAGTCTCGAGCCTTCTCATAACTAATGAATAGATTTAACGTTTAAGACCTTTAGATTTATTTTAAATTTGGCAGATTTAAGGTAGAATATGGGTTCTATCAACAAGACAGCCAAATTCTGTAATATCCTTGAAGAACTTTGCAAAATTCTTTGCATACAAAAATTTAAATTGTGAAAATTTTTCATTTCTAGATCTCAGAAACCGCTTATGCTAGGAGGCTGAAAGTTGAAGCTGACAACCTAACGAGTAATTGGGAGGCTATTTGGAAAGTTATTTTCTATGTTGTCAGTCGCATATTAACCTACACCGCATCTCAGCATTAAACACGTTTCGAACTTCGGACTACCCATAAAATAACAAGGTTACGCTCAGACTGTTGGCCGATTTTTTAAACGGTGTTTCTTATATCTTGAATAATTTACAGCAAATGTAACGTCATCTAAGGCGCTGTACACATTATATACGACCGAACGAATTTTCCGATACGATTTTTCGTTTTTCGACCTATTGTGAAATTTTTAGTTATTGAAAAATTAGTTATAGGTAATCGTAAATTATAGCATTTTCAAGAATAGCATGAAAGAAACTCTCCAGGAAATTGTAGTTTTAATTGACAATAAAAGAAAACATGAATCCGTCGTACGACTAAAAATATTCGTACCCACAGACGGACTTTTTTTAAGAATATTAATCAAAATCCAAATGCCTAGAAATTTTCTCTTATGATATTCTTAAAAATATTATAATTAACGATTTCAACCAATTTTCTAATAGCTAAAGACTTGACAATAAGCAGAAAAACGAAAAATCGGAAAATTCGTTTGGTCGTGTGCAATGTGTACAGCGCGTTATTCAAGCGAATAAGGGGGCTCGAGACTGGCAAAACCAGGGGGCTCGTTACTGGTATAGGGGGGCTCGTCACTGGGCTAGACACTTGCAAATAATCTTTTGGGTTGATTTTACGCTTTATTTTAAAACTTAAAGATATTGGAGCGATTTTAATGCTATATTATACATCTAAAGAGTAGAAAGATGTTAGAAATAAACATATCAGACATTTAATTTGCACATATAATATGTTATTATTTTTTAAAGTGAAACTTTTTCTTAAGGGGGGCTCGCCACTGGGTACTTTACCCTAGTTCGTGAAATTTTCTTAAGGTGCTCTTAGACGAGGGTTTAAAATTGCTCAATTTGCAGCAATATTCGTCAATTTAATCACCACGAAATTATGAAGCAACAAAAGCAACAGGCAATGTGTCATCAACTCGTTGCTGAATTGTGATAAGCGACCAATATCTAGCAATTTAGCAATAAGGGCTTATTAATTAAGTCTGTGAACAGCACGAAGGTAACCTTGACAAATAAATATAAAGTTCAAAACTTAACTTGACAATTGAATCACAGCACGAGGACAATTGCTCGTCATTTACCAAATCAGTGGAAATACAGCAACTATAGGGCACGCAATACCAGCAACCTATGAAAACATTGCCAGACTGCCGAAATACATATTGACGTAGCTAGCATGATATTGTCCTGTATTGGTTCATTAATTGCTTAATCGTTTTGACAATAGTCAAGTTTAGTCAAATTTACTACTACTGTCTTTAAATACACTACTTCTTTAGTAACATTGATTGCGATTTTTACAAAATTTACTACATTTCACAGATTCACCACTACTTCCGTCAAATGTACTACAATTACTTCAATTCGAATATTTTCTTTCAGCTTAATTAGAATTGTGTAGTCAATTTTATTACTTTAAGGGGCTTGTAAACTAGCAACTTTTTAAGCAATTAATTATTTCCCGGCAACTATTGCCGAAACTAGTGGAGCAATACCGGCCACTATCATGCTAGTTGAGTCAATATTTCGGCAATTTGATGTTGCTGTATGTTTTCGTGATGTCAAAATTGGCCGAAATTGCTGCAAATTGAGCAACAATAATCGCTCGTGTATAATCTATTGCCTTTAGCAAGGCTACTACATTTTTAGTAAATTTTACTACACTGAAAGAAAAACTTTGTTTATTCCAAAGTTGCATTGACCATATTAAAGTTCTTCTTACTATTGTAAAACTGACATGTTTCCAGTGATCATGGCTATGATGGTACGAGCCATAGCATATAATTCGTAAAAACATAATATGGTTGCATTAAACATATATCCCTAGTGAAATTTAATGTGGTTGTACCAATCATTCTCGTTACATGATATAATTGTGTATTATAATCACGACAAAAATATTCTATGATCAGTAGAACCATATAATTTGATAAAATAATTCCCACAACCAAACCTCTCACTGTACGAAAAGGCTTTGTTCGAGAGTGTTTAATTGTTGTTCAAGTTATTTATTTATGATCGAAAGTGTTCTTTGTGAATTATTTCAGCGTCACATGTATCTTATGATTGACCTCACCAGCATATTATAAAAGAAGGTTGCGTGAATCATACACCAAGGTTCCGAAATCAGAACTATGATTCAAGCAACCATGTTACATAAATCTTATGATTGACCCAACTATTATATTATTAAAGAAGGTTGCGTGAACCATACACCAAGGTTTCCACAATCAAAATTTTGTTTGAGCTAAACTTGTTACATGTTGTAACATAGTTGTGGCAACTATAACGTCAATCATAGTAAGGTTCTCCCAAAATATGGTTGCCACAATCATTGTTTATCTTTGAGTGTATATGATATAACAAATGGTCGTTAATTTTACTTGAATAGTACTACACTTGTTCAAACTTCACCTCCTTTGTAGTGCATTTTATGGCAAAGATTTTTTTTTAATTCATTTCACAGTTTTGTAGAATTTATTACATATCTCTGTGCTCCTGAAAATGAAGATAAAACCGTTTTCTGTAAACCAATGAAACTCTAAACTTTTGTTGCTTAAATAACTTACTTTGCTTCAGGTTTTCAACGTAAGCAGTTCTTAAGATGCAAAAAAAACACCACCCTCCCTTGTTTCCCCTGCCAAAAATTACAACTATTAAATTTGGATTTTAATTTTTATATTTGTAGAATGGTTTTTGTCGTAAACTATAGTACCTAATCCCTTTAGACAGACTTAAATCGTATTCCGGAATTATCGTACCCATTCAACATATTTGAAGCTAATCCGACTTCTTAAAATTCATACGAAAATCGTATTTAATTCTAAATTTTGTCATATCGAATTAAACTTACCTATGGACTGCCATAAATAACTTTGATTGGAGACAATTTTGAAGATTACGGATCCCTGATACCCTACCAACCATAGTTCGAGTAAAATTTCCATTTTCATAGAATGGACCAAAAGTAATAAGATAATATAAAACTGAAAACTTATTTCCGCATTCATAGGAGGTAGGTGGTATGTACCTAAATGTGTGTTATATGAAAATTCCATTCGAAGAATTTGTTCACCAAAATGGGCAGCTTTTAATAACAAATTAATACCGGACTATGGTGCAATTCGAAAATAATTCTGTCAGTTAATTTCCCTGTGCTGCCATCTAACCAATTCCTCTTTTCATTTGGATCAAATAACTGGGGAATCGATTTTGATGATTTGAATACCATGAATTATTTAGGTAAAAGACCAATGAAAATGCAATTACAGATGCTTTACTTCAGAGTGTCTAGTCAAGCCATAGATGAACCAGTACGTAGCTACACATGTGTGCAAGCATGAAGTTATGTTCAGTGCATGTGAAATGGAGTTCAAGTTACAAATTAAGTTCAGAATCCAAAGTGCACTAAGCAGAAACATTTGTAGGTAAAGTTTTTCACCTTAGATTCCAATCAGTCGGAAACCGGTGGAAAGAGGCATCCGGAAAACGGATTTCCAATAATATAAATTTCATTTCGGTAAAACTGGAAGAGCACTAAAATTTTAATTAGTTCCGCACTACACTAATCCAAGTTTAATAGGTTATCCGATTTAGGTAAACCGATGTGAAGGAAGTTACCGATTACCGAGAGTACGAGCCTCGTCGCTTGCAGAATTTTCCAATTAACTTCAAATCAGGTATTTCTCCCCCGAAGTGTTTCCGTGATGATGTCTTCTTCGGCGTGTGGGTCTACGGTAGAAGTGTGCTCCGAAGGAAGTCTGGCATTTTGTAATAAGCCACAACGTAAATACGTTTCATCAGTGGAAGGCTTGAGGACATTTTTCTTCATATAACGACTCGATTTTTATTCCTCTTTCTTGTTCAATTTTTTTTGTATTCCGCATTCGGCAGAAAAACGAAGGTCTTAGATAATGAAATGGATATTTTTTCCGGATTATGTTCTTAGACGAAGAAATTAATAGGAAATTCAGTCCTTTCAGGCGAAATCATATACCTTCTGCAAAAAAGAAACTACAATCAAGAAAATTAATTGTCCTTTTGAATTAAGTTCCAACTTAAGTCCAGGCGCATAGAATCCATACAAATATGTAATAGAAACTTCTCTACATGGGACAAAATTCCTTGAAACGTCTTAATAATAGATCGCGTAGAAACCGTAAAATATTTTATCACGTCCTATTTTGCTTTTATGCGCAATTCCTCTCCTTATCTGTATAGAAAAATACAACTTTGCCGTTTTTTATCGTCCGGCTCCTGCCCCTAAAATATTTTTTTTTTTTTGCTGTTGTGTATTTTATGAAGGAACATTCAATTTTATGTCCACATGTCGATATGCGTGTAAAGTATCTAGGAGTAATTTTGTGAAGGTCGCAAATTGAAATGAATGGTGTCGGTATTTTTGTGGCATATTTTTGTCTGTCGAAAATATTATGGTCGTATTATAAAGGTTGAAACCCGAAGGATCTAGCTCTATATACCGTGAAGCTAGTAAATATTCTAGTAACACTGAGTGAAATATTTTGAAAGTGGCGAAATAAACAAGGTCAGTTTAAGAGTTTTATGGAATATATGAGGAGGAGTAGAGTGATATTTGGCCGAATTAGAAACAATAGTTGTTATGTTATGGCCTACTTTGTTGTTCTGGTAGATCGTATCACAGTAAACAGGCCTAAAAAATGTTTATCACCTACTAGTACACTGCCATACTTGGTCCGTTTTATGATCAACCCATCCCTAAGGTACACAGTACACAACTGTACATTACACTCTTTCCTCTTAAGTGCAAATCATTTAATAGTAATCAATGGCGCAACAGCCCAAATCGGGCCTAGGCTTTGAAGTTTGAAGTAATGCTAGAGTTACTTAATTACTAGACCAACGGAACACTAGGAGGTGAAATGGTCAGCTACACGCTCGTCCGTGATTATTGCCCCGATTTTAACTCAGGTACTCATTTACAGCTAAGTGAACTGGTAGTCCGCATCACAAATCACAAACCAAGTTTGCGCTTAAACCTATAGCTCTCCACCAGACTTACACATTTACACTGAACCCAATGTGGCGCGACTTTCCACCGAGAGCTCACTACAAACCGGTTTTCATCGACTGGTCTTTAGGTGTATTTTTTTCAACTGGATCACGATCAAGATCATTCGTTTTACATTGAAAACAACAACAATTGAGATGATCCAAAATCAAAATGGGATCATAGTTGGATCATTAAAGCTGCTTCTGAATTCAACAAAATTTTCGCATTTTCATAGCTGTCGGCCTGCAACTCAACTGCAATGTCAGCTGATAATTAACATTTTTGTCAAACGTCAATAAATATTTTCCGTATTTTTTAAAGAATATTCGCTAAGATCTGCACAGTATTAGTTCAATACATAGTAATTTTAAGTACTTACTGCTTCTATTTCGTTAATATCCATTATGTTATCTATGGTATCTGCCAAGAAAATATTAAAAAATATTTGACAGACCACAGCTGACCATGGCACTCTACAGCAGACACAAGTATATGACGTTTCATAGCAGGAATGCCAACCGTTTAAATTGATTTTTTTGGATCATCCACAGCGTTTTTTTTTATTTATGATCTTGATCTAGTTGAAAAAAACGCACCTTTTGATGGGTTTGTAGCGATTTACCACCACAACAATGTGTCTGCGGCGCGACTTGTCTATAACTGAGTATTGCGTCGCAACTAAGCAAAAAGAGTGAGGTATCCTTTGGCTTTTCTCTCATAAGGCCGCAACCATATTTCCTTCAGGCTGAAAGACAGTGTGCGCGGCGCTATTTTACAGCACCACAGTTCAAGTTTTATAACATACATACACTCACGTGGTTTTAGTGGTGTCACAAGTGCAGTGTAGAAATTGAGCAAAAAATAACAGATATTATTTGTCTGGAGAAACTTCTTTAAAGGGTAAATCTTTAACTGTCACATAGCTTTGCCTATTGCACAATAAAGAAGATTGTGGTGAAACGCAGTACCACCACTTGAAATTACGACTCCTAAACCTACTACCATCAAAAGTGATTTATCGCGAATTTGATCGAGTAAATCAGCTACTGCTTTTCTTTACTGCACAAGGTCTTACGAATGAGCTATTTTGCAGGACTTTTCGTGCATCTTAAGGCCTTAAAGGTAATGAGGATGGAAAATACTTCATTTTGTAGGAATACTGAGTATTAATCCACTGAACTGCATCTAACATGGTGTGCCCATTTCAGTTCACCTTAGTGATCACGAAGGAACTAGTTCCCGAGCCCAAGCAACCTGAACTAGTTCGTTGTTGTAGTTCGCGAGAAAGAATTGATAAATGGTGTAGGAAAATGGGATGACTTAAAAAAAGGTCCTCCCTTCAAACAAAACTACATAGTTCCTTTTAGGGAATTACGAACTTGAAAAAAAGAACTAGTTCGTTAGTGAGGGAAGAGAAAACCTCATCCCAATCAGTTAAAAAACTTAGAAAAGTAAAAAAACTTAAAAAGGAACTAGTTCTTTAGTGAGGGAAGAGAAAACCTTTTTTTAGGTCATCACAATGAGTGTGAGACTGAATAAATAAGAAACAAGTTCTTACTTCCATCGAACTGAACTAGAACTCTGGCGAACTGGGAAGTAAGAGATTCCCAGTTCGCCAGAGTTGGATAACAGATGCTGTTAGCTGTACGCAAATGTGAAGACAAACTACTGCCTACAAACGAAGTAGGACCAAAATTCACTGCGAACTAGTTCGTTCATTTTACTTATGGCAACGCTCTTCTGAACTTGTTTGTTCACGAACTACACAAACCTAGTGTGTAGAGTCCAGGCTCCTGTGCTACCTTATCTCTTTCCGTTGAACAGCTGCGTGAATCAAATGCCCAGGTTCCGAAGAAGATCATGCATCATTCTCCACGTTTGAATTCTATTAAAATTATTCCTATTCTAAAACATAAAAAACCTGCAAATTCTGGAGCTAGTTACAGGCCCATTAGCCTTCTCTGTAATTTAGGGAAAATATTTGAAAGAATAATAAAAGAAAGAATCATAGAGTTCTTAGATAATTCAAAGATTATACCAGATGAACAGTTTGGCTTCAGAATAAACCACTCAACCATACATCAACTTATGAGAATAAAGTAAGCAATCCACAAATGTTTAAATTCAAAAAAATCAATGGCGCTAGTATGCTTGGACATCGAAAAGGCGTTTGATCGTGTTTGGCACAAAGCACTCATTTACAAGTTGATCGAATTCAACTTTCCCAATTACCTCGTGAAGTTAATTAGTAGTTTTCTGGCCAACCGATCTTTTGAGGTATCAATACTCAACCATCTTTCAAGCAGAAAGGAAATACTAGCAGGAGTACCTCAATAGGACCAATTTTGTATTTAATCTACACTGCTGATTTTCCGCACCTCGCCAACTGTGAAACTGCTTTCTTCGCTGACGATACTGCTATCTACTGCTCTGGAACGTTAGCATCAAATATTTGCCAATCTTTAGAAGGCGCACTTGAGACAGCTACAAAGTACATGTGCAAATGGAAAATAAAAATGAACTCCACCAAAACCCAAGCAATATACTTCACTAGACGAAGAGTTATTCCCTACATACCCGCAAATAATTATATAACAGTTAACGGAGCCAAAACTACCTGGAGTAACAATATTAAATACTTAGGATTTTTCTTCGATAAGAAACTGACTTATAAGGACCATATCATTGATACAGTTAGTAAAGTGAATAAACTCGTTAAAGTAATGTATCCATTTATTAATAGGAAGTCAGATTTAAGCTTAGAAAACAAGCTCCTCTTATACTCAATGATATTTCAACCTATTCTTCTATATGGTGCTGTCGTTTGGAAGGATTGCGCCCAAACCCACATAAATAAGTTACAAACTGCTCAAAACAAAATTCTTAAAATGATTCACAAATTGCCACGATATTTTTCAACCGATCAATTACATTCTTTAGCTAAGGTAGAACATATTAAAGTTAAAGTAGAATCTATATACCAAAAATTTATCATTAAAATTGAACTTGCTGAGAACAATTTAATTCATAATTTAATTAATAACATTTAAACATATTTATATTAGTAATTTTACTTGTTCACAAACACTAGGTTAAGTTTTAGTTATAAGAAAAATTTAAATTCATAGAGTTTTTTTTCGCCATTTTTCCTCTTCCTACTTTTCAATTTAATACTTAAACTTCTCAAACTAAAATAATTGTCAAAAGCTGTATAGTCAATTGAAAAGACTGATCTCTTAAATATAATATATTAGCGTTAAGTCAAAATAGAATTCAAGGCAATAAAGATAAAGATAAAGATAAAGAATTCTATTCCAGATTATATTCGGGTAAGGATCATGATGTATTTGACTGCTGATGTTTTAAGGTTATCAGTCGCATAGTAACTTACACCGCATAAAACGCGTTTTGACTACTATCCAAAAAGTTTCTACAGCTCCACCCAAATATGTCCAGATTGATTCTCTCTTGTAACCCCCAGCCAATATTCTTATGCATACCCCCCTGACCACGGAATATTTAACAAATAGTGTAAGGTTTCAGTATATGCCAAACTGACAATAAGGTAAATTGTTATTACTAATAGTTTGAATACCGATGATTATCTATCGCTTGAAATAGAAAATTCCTTAGTTCTAAGCGAGACCATTCGCAATCTAATCCTTCAAAAATAATATCCTTAATAACGTGATGTATATTTGGGTTAAACCGAACGCAATCAATCGTTTTGAAGCTTGCCAGTTACTTAATAGGATCATTTATCACCGGTACAGTGGACCCCGGCGGCTTTTCCTTGTAACGACGAGATAACGATCGGTTAGACCTCATTATTTATAAATACCTACTAATGTTTTTATTTTGAGATATACGAAGTATTCACATCCATCCGTAGATGATAGCCATAGATAGGAGAAATGAAATGCATATCATTAAATACTCGTTTATAAATGGTCAAAATTCTATTAAACATTTAAGCTTCAGTACCGCCAGGCCGGGCTACGGTGGATCCTTCTCTAAACCCTTTTCCAAAATTGCTGTTTAATCATGTTAATGTAAAGAGGAACCGGGTAGTCTGGTACTCATCGAAACGCTTATACCATAAACCCGATATATTTTGTTAGGTTATGTTTGCTGGAGATGTATCAAAATAAATGAAGGCACGTACCACTCGTAGTACCGCAACGACCTCTCTAGGTATTCGACTGCCATGTAAAATAGCAGTTTTATTCAGTATTTTCATTGTACGAATATAATGGACTGAACGGAGATATTGGGAATACCGAGCTAGCTATTGTATAGCCAACTGGAGTTTTAGATAGAGGTATTTTGAGAATTGAGTAAATACAAGTTTTGTGGATTCTAGAAGTGAATCGACTTTCTTGGGGTGTTTCACTTAAGACAGGTACCTACTCCTCGGTTGAGGTATCTTATACTAAACGAAAAATTATCAAAAAAAAAATTATCTGGAACTGAATCTCTTGATTTGATTCAATTATTTAACACGTCGACGTCATATATATTATACACAGGTGTAGAGAGTGTGCATCTACCCTTACTACATAGGGTCATTTTAATGTTTAGATTAATGACATCCTATTTTGTATTAATGATAGCTCAGATTATAGATCGGTATGATGCGGTTGGTTACGTCCAAGATGAAATATTCTGATTAAAACCAGGTAGGAATATATTGCGAAAATTATGTTGATTAATTGTTGTAATAAGGAAAAAGGAGAAATTGAGAATATGTTGTCATGAGCCATGATCCTAGTTTTTAACCCGGACCGGACTTTGATCCAAAAAAAAAAATACCATTCATACGTAATCATAGACCAGAAAGCAGTTCCTGATGTACACAATCAGAGCTCATATTTCGATAATGGTACCATTTATTGATGTAAATTCCAAGTTTAAATTTTTGTCTTTACAAAAAATCTGCCAACTTTATTATTTTTCCGGTAGAAGTTCGGAGCGCGTTCAATTTTGAAATGCAGTGTAGGTTACTATGTGACTAAAAGCCAATCAAAAAGTTGGAGAAGCGGTTAGAATTGGGTGTAACATATGAATTACATAATTGGATTATATTACGGGATGCGGTGTAGGGGTTGAAAAAAGAAAAAACGTAAAAATATGTGATTATTAAACAATCCCGTGGAAGTGAAAAGATATTCGATACCTGATCAGAGCTGAGAGATATGGCAGAATTCATGAAAAAGTATGCAACCACTTTACACCCACTTAGGGGTCGAATTTCAAAAAATCTTGAAAACACTTTCTAGGTATTCATATGAAGAATCCGTAGAATAAAAGTGAATTCAATATTTTGGAAGACCTAGTAGATATGACGAAAATCGTGGATATGTAGCATTCTATTTTGAATGAAAATTTTTTTAGCTCCCCCTTTCGAACGCCAATGGATATGCGACTCTTTTTTTTCAAAATTACTTTTCTAGTTGACTTACATATACACACCGAGTTTAAACTTTCGATCGTTAGTTAGGAAAAACACCCCCACCCCCGTACCAGATACTACCCCTAAAAAAATTATATTTTTCCAACATGCCACTACTATAGCTCTATCTAAATACCAAGTTTCAGCTTTATATCGTAATAGGTAGATATAAACATCGGAGTTTTTTCCTTTTCACCCTCCCCCACTCTAGTAAATACGCATACATCCTCAAAATGTATATCCTTATTAGGGTTCTATTGGGCCTACTTCTGATAAAAGTGTTAAGCATATATCTTACACTGTTATTGTGATATGAAACATGGTATTTTTGAAAAATTATTATCTCCTCCACTTCTATGCTCCCCCGCCGCCCCCTTCAAAGATTTTACTTGGAGCAATCTTTATTTCTTCAGCTTTATACTCAAACCGAATTTTATTCTTCTAGTGCAATTGGTTCGTAAGATATCGTAATTCAAAGTTTTTCACCACCCTCCCCCCCCCCCCACCACCGTACGTTACTGGCCACACTCAAAAGTTCGACTTCAATCTACTCTCCTAGTACAACTACAGATATTTGCTTGCCCTTAACAGTTTATGAGATACATATGGATTTTAGGATGTGTCGATCTCGGCTTTTTTGCGTTTCGGACGCATTATTTCCCCTCCAATCCCTCACCCCTTCACCAATATCATCAATTTTATTGCAACTGGGTCCACTATCGAAGCTCTATGGAAATTTCATCAAACTGCGTCCTTAGTTGGACTTAAAGCTAGATTCATTCACACAACAATTTATTACATGACTTCATTTGCTTTATCGCTCTTCACAAATCGAATTGTTGAAGCTACCAACAGCAATCAATACTGACGCGCTAGCTGCGTGCATTATATGCAACATTCAATGCTCGAGAACGTGGAAAAGCTCTTAAACACCTCACCGATGTTGTTCAAAATTTTATAAATGGAAATAAGTACTTCAAAATTCGGAATTGTTATAAAGATATAATGGGCAATTCGCTGACAAATCCCATAAATTTCTTACGACATAAATTTGAATGCGATACTTTAAATAGCTTATATTTTTTAAAAACGTTAAATTTAATCCGATTTTTTTCTTTCAGTATCAACAGTATCAGTGGAAGCTGTATTGGGACGTACTGCAAATTTACCATGTGACATTGAGCCAGAAGCGAAAGAAGATCGAGTGTATATGGTGCTTTGGTTTCGTGAGAGTGCCGGTAAACCCCTTTACAGGTATTTTTGAATTTTTTCTTAAAAAAAAAAAATTAAAAAAAAAATCTAAACTAGAATAATAGGTAAAGGTATGGATTAGGTTTTCAATACCCATATCAGCATAACACATAGATCCCTGTTTGCTTAATAAATTTTCCAAAGAGAAAATCCTTTTATTAAACGAAAGGATAACCGCTGGTTTTTCGACACACACTGCAAAAACACCTAACATATATGTTGTGAACACCTACTGTAATATAAATTTACGGAAGATTTTTGTCCTATGCTATGAAGGATACCTGGTACCAATAATTTTCAAGTTAATCCGTTTACAATTTCACTCGGGAGAGTACGAAATAATAATAACAGCCGTGAGATTAACATGATTTATTTGGATTAAATATTATAGAGCCAAGTTTTTTGTTATAGAGCGAGGAGGGAGCGGGGGTTTAAGGTAAACACGAAATGACACATCTGAAATTAGCCATATTTTAATGCGGACGACGTTGTGGGCTTGTTGTGGAGAAGGGACAATTTTCAGGGTAAATATGTTTTATGAAAATTAATTGGTCATACGAATAGTTGTATGGTTTCGATCATACCGAATATTTGCATAATCGTTTGTGGGTATGAGACGTTAGACAAGTATTTATGGAGCTTCAATGCGATTATATTTCCTCGGTTAAATTACATGTGAGTAATTATAAAATGATAATTTCTGTACATGCTGCACAATGTCAATTAAATTTGCATTCTTCTACATATTTCAAGCAAATGCACTATCTAAGAAATTCGTATGAAAGAGTTCTTTATTTTTACGTTTGATATGGATATGGATCGTGTATGTACATTTTTCTCCATAGTCTTATTCAATTTTTGTCGTCGTCCCTTATTTTGGGACCAGCCATGCTATAACATGCGAAGATTTTTTTTTTGTCTTAGATTTCTGTACGGAAAAAGAAAGAAAACTCTCTGCACCAAGGAGTTTTCCAGCTCTTTGGGAATTTCTTCCATATATATTCGTACCAGGAAATTCGTCTCTGCGATATATTGCATAATTTATGACTTTCATATAATTTTCATTTCAAATGGCATGTGAACTTTGCTGCTCTGTACAATACTTTCACGTCGGACGGGGCATGATTTGTGAATCACACCCTAGGGTTAGTACTTTTCTTTTTGTATGTTTCCTTACTAAGATTCGTATCTAGATGATATCTCGTGTGGAATGACAATTTTAGGACTTTCCTCATTAATATTGCCATCTTATGATAATATTTTGTTTTACGAAACGAGATAAGAGGATATGAGTGTTATAATAAAGTACGGGAAAAGAAAAGGCATGAAACTTATATTCTAGTAGCAATTTCCTTTCTAGTGTAGAGCGACATCGATCATTTTCACACATGGAATATGTTCTATAAATAACTATGTGCCGGAAAATCCGATTTCATGGACGACCGTTTCATATAAAGTGGCCACGTGGAGGGTGTAATATCTTCCTCAAAATTATTAAGTCTTATTTTGGATAAGTCACAGGTTAACACTTACTGTAATATTTTGTACAAAGGTTTATAAAAAGTTCGTTAGTTAAGAAAATCATGTATCAATAGTCTGGTAGCAGGCCAATAGATTTTCAAATTAAGATGAAGGCTTTTCTTTATATTGTGAGTCTCATAGCAACCTGCTTGCTAGCATCAAACG
This sequence comes from Beris chalybata, assembly GCA_949128065.1. Classification (NCBI taxonomy): domain Eukaryota; kingdom Metazoa; phylum Arthropoda; class Insecta; order Diptera; family Stratiomyidae; genus Beris; species Beris chalybata. The sequence goes on from OX421896.1 coordinate 97,247,630, forward strand.
CGTTCCGGATTTCGAAATCAAAAATAATAAACTTCAATCCATACTGTTGTAAATTTTTTTAATAAAAATATGAGGCTTAAAAAAAATTCAATTTCGATTCTGAAACAGATTCTAGGCATTATAAAACTCGTCGAAGTAAAAACAATTCGATATTTCATCAGACGGAAGGAATTTGTCGGAATTCGTAAAAATGTAATCAAACATTTTATGTCCCTATAGGGACATACTTTTTTTTAACGATATTAAGCCCCTTTGAAGTCAAAGCGATTTCGATATCTTATAGACCTAAGAAATATGGAGGAATTCATAAAAACCTACACAACGCTTTTATACCTCAGTACACCCTCTTAGTTGTTGAATAGCAAAAGTCATGAAAGCAACTTCTATGCTCCTATAAAGTGTACGCAAAATTAAATTAACTTGATACCTATATACAGGATTATAAGATATATTCAGCTGATGGTCTTAGCTACTAATGCTTTATAATAATCATGTATATTTATATACTTCTTATTAATAAATAATAATAATAATAATAGAAGATATAACGAAATTCGTAAAAATGTAAAAAAGCCTTTTTCACATACATACATACATCAATTCAAAACCCAACTTTTTTTAAAGTACTTCTGGGATACATTTACAAATAAATACTGAATTATATCTGTCTAGAACGAGTCGATTCTGAGATGCAACCACCCCTTCTCCTGATTACCCATATCAAAAAGTTGAAGGATGCCTGTATGTAGGATTCAACCACTGATTCTTAGGTTTTTATTCTTACTGGCTCTCCAGAAATACAGGTTAGGTTAGGTTATATGGGTGGCTGTATAGAGCAACCAGACACATAGACCGCCAATGGAATGGTCCCTTGTGATCCCATATATGTGTACGGGGATATATACCAGTGTGCCCAAGACCACATCTTAGGTGAACCACCCCGCCAGCCTGACAAACTGGAGCAGATTGTCTAGCTTGATAGTTGCGAATCCACCCACCGGAAATACAAAATTCTGAATTTTTTTTTAAGTTCCAACCTCTCCCACCCTCACCCTTTAATTGACAACAAATGTTCATTTCGCAGTAGAAATCTTCTGGGTTTTTAACTTCTGTAGAAGCTTTAAACCCATATATGGTTGGGTTTTTGAGATATGAAACTTTTTTTCTTGCTAAAAATATTTCCCCCCCCCCCCCCTCTCTTGACCATTACTTTTTTCAACCCGATCCACTGTCATACCTCTCTACAAATTCCAAGATTCAGCTTATTAGAATAGCCAGTTCTTAAAATCTTAAGAGGAAATCTAACCACCAAGCAAATTTGAACTAAATACCTCATCAGGTTTGTAAAATGATGGCGTACGAAATGAACAGCGGACAGGCCGAAATTTTCATGTTGGTGTCTAATAGTATTAAGCCGCCGAACATCAATTTTTTTGGAGTTTTTGTGGCTATTAAAATAATAATGTAAATATCGATATTTCATCAGAGAAATAAAGAAATTCGTGAAAACGTGCTCAATCTCTTTTCGCCCTACTAGGGTTTGAAGATCGTTAAATTATGAGATCAATTTATAAGATACTGCCCATAGAGTTTAAAGCGAAGTCCCAAAAATTAATGTCGGAGTTCGTGAAACGTACTTATGACAAAATTCGTTAAAACGTATGCAACTGCTTATCAGGACATTATGCGGTGATTGGATTGGCTTAACATATACATATAATCAAATTCGTGAAAATGTATCATACACTCTTCACTTGCAAATGCAAATCAAATTTTTTAATTTTTTAAATTAGTGTTCTAATACTTTTCTAGATGTCTATGTACCCAGTTTAAGGTGTCCAGTGTAAGACGTTTCTGACATGACTGCGAGTCATTTTTAAGATTTTTCTTTTATTTCAAGCATACACTCTAAGAACAGAATGTAAAATTACACTGTATTAAAAGCAAAAATAAGTGTAAAACACTTGATTTATGCAATTGTACTGTCTTATTGACGTATAATCGTTTTTTAGCGAAGCAATAGGTAAAATATAATAAAATAGAAAAGTTAATTTAAGTAGTATGATTATATTAGACAAATAGTAATGTGAGTTCACGCTGAGTGTAATTTTACGTTAAGTCATGTGTAATATTACACTATAAGCACGACACAAAGTTTGTTGGGTATTAAGAATTAAATCAGCCAAATTTTTTCGTGTATTATATCTCAATTAGTTTTGGATCAGTTTTTGTTTTAGATATTACATATTTTAGATATTAATAATATATATTGCATATCTTATGAATCCTCTTATTTTTCCTTCCTCCCTCGATTATTTTCCCATTTTAATGTAGAAATATATTTTATCTTCATAATTCTCCGCATATGAATTTTATTTTCAGTACAAGAAAGTTCTTCGTTTTGCTATTAACCAAAAAAAATTTTCACAAAGACTTTTTAACTCTATACAATTTATTTTAATCCTACTAAATGTATTGTAAAATTAATTTTTGATTTGATTTTACCGTATACATAGTTATAAACTCAATGAAATTTAAATTTTGATTTGATTTGATTTTTTTCCATAATATGTGCAATTGTGCATGCCTTTAGCTTATAATCTAGTTTATATTCTACAGTGATCAGAATACTATATGGTCTTTGCAGCTTCAATATCCTAATTCATTCATAATTCTTAGCTTTTTAGTTTTTTATTGCCATTTACAACGAAATGGAGGTAATGGTGGTATTTTTGGTAATGGTGGTATTTTTGAACAAAAAGTGTGTAATACTAGCATTCTCTGTGTAATACCATAGTACACGATTGCATAACTGATGTGTTTTGATTACGCAAATGTTCACAAGCGTGTAATTTTACCATTAGTATGAATGGAAAACAGTTGCAAACTATATCTAATGTAGATTTACTCCAATATTTCTTAGAGAGTACTCTACTAGTATGGCTACAAAGAGCAAGAACCGTTCATAAGAAATGTAGTTCGTTTAAGAGTTTCAGAAGGATTGTTAGTACCCCCAACAATGTTGAAATTTTTTTTTGTATACGAGTACAACTGTTTCTAATCCAATCCAAACTCCAATTTTTTTTATACAAAACGCTGCGTTCTACCAAGCCAAACTGTTTTTGAGTTCCGAGCCTTCAAACGCTCTGTACATTACTAGGCGTTTTTTCCTGAAATTGTGAGGTATCGATGCATTTCTCTTAATTCCTGATTAATCACAATAAAACGATAAGGTAAAAGGTGCCACAAATTTGTCTTTTACATAAGGGCTTGATTTGTGTGAAAGAGTTTTTATGAATAATATATGAATTTCCAAGCGGGCAGTACTCTAATTGGCTGTTGCTACGAAACCTTAGCATCTAATTAAATAACTTCATAGGTTTCAGTTCATCAGAAACTGAACTTGTAAATACATTTATAAGTTAAAAAGTCGTTCATGGTTAACGATTTTTAAAGTCTTCATTTTTGCGTAAACATGGCAACATTCTCATAAATGCTGTAAACAGTATGCCATGTACTCACCTTAAGTTACAATTTAAGTAAATTTTCCGAAACTCTGCATTTCACCCGAGATCCTCATACTTTGTTGTTAGGGAAAAGTTAAGGGATATTACTCCGTCAATATTATGTGCTATTAGGGTAGTCGCAACAAGTTAACGTCGAGACACAGAGATACTATACAATTTTATAAGTTTTCTCATCATCTCGTTGCAGCAATTTGAATTATTTGTTAACCCCTTTTCCGAAATCTGATGTCGTTACCTTTACTTAAGGACCATGTTGTTTCGTTTCTAAGAATTACGTACTCATCTTAATTGCTCCTTAAAACATGTTAGCTCAGGAGACATTTAACACTCAAGATAATGTTTCATTTCAATTTTTGGTCGACTCCTTATAGCGCCCATATGAATATTATTATGTTGTGTTTGTGTACGGAATTTTCTTTTGCATGTACGAAGAAATTTGTAAAGAGGTGCCTCTCATGTGTGTTTTAATAGGTACCTACCCAACACTCGTAAAGGGAATGAGAAAATTTTAATTGCAAATGGCACTTGAAAGAAGAAATAAAGTGAATATATTAGAATTATTGCTGGAAATGTGCGGGTACTATAATTTTGAGGAGATTTTCAAGAATCCTTCATACGACGAGTATGTAGAATTATGAAACAGAATTATAAATAAAATTTAAGAGATATGCGAAGAACACTGTAGAGTTAAAATTAATTTTAAAGTCATGTTAACAATAATGTGTTATTTAATGTACTTTCTTGTCCGACTTGTTCATGCCACTTGAGCAACTTAATAACCATGTAGATGGCTGGCATGTTCCGAAGCTTTAATTTGTTAAAGTCGATTTTAATGAAATCAAATATTGCGACCAAACTACCCATTACCTCCAAAAGTTTTCGATAATTTTTATTAGTTTTACGAAAGTTTTTCCTTTACTCTCAAAGGGTCGTTATTACGACCTTCAGTTAAAATTTAACCGGAACTTTAACTCTAAGTTTCGTATGAATATCTGTCAGTTAAAGTTCCAGTTAGAACGTTACTGACGATCGTAGGAACGGGCCTTAGTGGATATAATAGTTTTTGCTGTATTGTTGATTTTGAAGACACCATCTCAAATATACTGCAGAGAGGAGTAGACATTGTAGCTCCGTGGTATACAGAAACTGGGCTAAACTTCAATCCAAAAAGACGTTTCTAGCTGCTTTCACAAATAGAGAGAACAGGAGGAAACTCAAATGCGCAATACTTTCCGGTAAAAGGATCGAATTTCCCAGCGAGATGAAATATCTGGGAGTAACCTTGGATTCACAAATGAACTGGAATGTGCACATTAAATGCACTACTAAGAAAGCTAGCGTTGCGACCGTTTTCTGAAAGTAGAACCTCTTTTTAGACCTTCAGAAGCCTTCTTGGTAAAACATGGGTCTTTCAACCCAATATAGATTACTGGATGTAACAGTCAGACCAGTAATTTCTATATGGTAGCACAAAACCTTAAAGATGACTGCACAGACCCAGCTTAGCAAACTGCAACTCCTACTGCAGCACTCGAGGTGATTTTAAATCGCTCACCTTTATACCTGTATGTAAATAAGGAAGCCAGGCTCATGACGTACCGACTTCTTACTTCTGAGGATACAGAAGCAAAGAAAATAGCACCCACAGACCTTGGGAGAGAACTCGAGAGCAACTTCGAAATACCATTCTAAGTAGTGCTCCTACCCTGAAAGGACAGGAAAGCACATATACCTGAATTTGAAAAGGGAGCACTAGTATACAAATGGTTTCAAGACAAATGAGGGAGTTGGAGTATATACCATAGACACAGACTCTGGGTTGAAAGGTTGGCCTCGATAAGTTAATCTTCCATCCAGAAATCTGTGCAATTGATCTATGCATCAGGGAAAACATTAGAAGACAATACAAGATCTACATTCTATCTGACAGCATAGCAGATTTACTTGTTCTTCAAACATTTTGCATTAAATTCCACTTGGGCGAGACTGCTTACAAGAACTTAAAAACTATAGCGAGCTCAAATACAGTCATACTGAAATAGGTTCCTGGACATAGTGGTATTGTAGGCAACGAGTCTGCAAACCAGTTATCAAAAAAAGGAGCTGACTTAAAATTCACAGAACCAGTGCTTTTCTGTGGACTGTTAACAGCTGTGTCGAAGAAAGACTATTAGACAGGATTAATATCCCAGCTATTATGTCCAATGTTTTCCAAAAGTTCTGTGTATCAAAAAAAAATATTATAAATTTTAACAAGGCTTTATTTTTCAATATATTCGTCAATAAATCGTCACAGGCCCAGGTAGTAGTCACTGTGGCGAGGTCTAGACTATAGGGTGGATGGCCAATCTCCAGGAATCTACATTCAGTCAGAGCGGGTCAATTGCTTTCTGAAAACTTGAATGAATTGATGAAAGATTTCGTGGGACCTATCGGCCTTATTCAACACCGGCTCGAATAGCTTCAATAATTTTCGGCGAAATGATTTTAATTGGTCTTCCACTCCGCGCATCGTCTTTAAACGAATCTTTGCTCTCACAAAATGGAAGTATTAGTGCCCCACGTTGGGCGCCATATAAGTAATTGCTAAGTCCTAAGATTATGGCTATAATACGGATTGCCTTAAAACGCTTGATAACGTTTAAGTGAGTGAGTTACCAGTATTAATATCTGCAAAGGGTCCCTTTTTTATCGAATTAGGTTATCGATGGAACATCCCCTTATAATCCCCTTATTGTCAAATTAAAAATGTGATGAAAAAATACTATGAACTAAAAACCACTAGCAACAGTTTTCTCTTTTCTAAATGGGTTCGCTTTTATTTCATCAGGCCAACAGAATTATCTCGACGTAAAGTTTTACTATAGCTAGTTGGTCGAGGAAAGAAAAGATTTTATGAATCGATTACGTTACCTTCAAGGCAGCATGACACTATGCGTGCCTCCCACATACCGACTCCCAACCTCAAAAGAAAAATCGATTCATAACCTCTGGTGCCCTACTGTTTAACTTATTCCTTTTATAGCTTGCTCGCTACGCTATTTAGTATACGACCTAAACATTTTCAAAAACTTTAAGTATTGACCTAAAACTCTCACGCAAGATATTATCGCAAAATAACGATAGCAAGTGAAAACTCTAGTATTTATATACCCACATACATGCAAAAGGACTCAAGCAGATCTTTGCTACCGTCGAACAACACATACCTACTCGAATACACACTAGGTTTTTAGAGTTTTGTCTAGTGGCGGGGTGCAAGTTTTAAAGGATAAAGTTTTGAAAAAGAAGAGGACGTGATTCCCGATAGATGGGATAATATACAACTTAAAAGAAGTTATGTGTATGCGCTGCTATCGGGATGACAATGGGAAGAATATTCATAGGACTTTCGGTGGGGTTAAATCCTGACCAGAAATGTGTCGGGTTACCGCAGATTTAATCTCTTCCTCTTACACAGGACATGATAGAGAAGAAGCCAAGCCACATTGAAAAGTTGTAGATGCAACTAAATAAAAGTTTGCAATCCTTCTAAGTTTTATTTTATTATTTTTGTAAGTCTCCATTTTTTTTGTCGCGGTGAACAGTGGCGCCCAGGGTAGGGCACGGGAATGAGATCGAAACAAAACGTCTTTGCTGCTTAAAGTTGCTTATAGTGTACGTGGTTTATCAAAAGCGCAAAGTTTTCACTAGTTTCGAGGCTCTCATAAAGTAGTAAAAGAACCCTGCAATGGATTTCGTTTTTTTTTTTTTAATTTAACCTCCCTTAGTGTCGGCTGCTATTTGTATGTGACTGTAACTTTTTAGTGTTCGTGAGGCGATTTTAACTTTCACCCAAGTGTAAACAACAATTATTGGAAACTTTTAAATCTTTTCACAGTGCTAGAAAGAACAAATTTATAATTTTGTTCTTGCAGCACGTTTTTGTGGTGTACGCTATGCTGCACTTAGGACTTAAAACGTACGAAGCAAAAAAAATTCGATGTAGACTAGTACAAAGTAGGAAATGTTTTTTGACTCAATTTCCAATACATTGTTTTAGTGAGAATTGTTCTGAGAAGTTTTACTTTATTAGTTTACTTTATTACTTTACTTTACTATTTTACTTTATTATTTTTAAATAATAAAGTATTGTGATTGACCTAAGATTTAAAAAAAAATGGGCTACCCTGAAATTTTGTATTTTCACGTTTTCCCAAAAAAGCAAAAAAAAATTGTTTGAAAGCGCGTTGCCATTGAGGTATTATCATGAAATGGTTATGATGAGTAGATTGGGGGAGCCTCTACGGCTGGTATCTTTTAAAGGGTGTGGGTAGGAGGGAGGAGGAGAGGGGAGCGTTTTAGACGAACAATTTTAGTTTCAGGATCTCAGCAACCGTTTATGATAGGAGGCTGAAATTTGGAATTTATATAGAGCTTTGATATCTACTGGACTCATTTGCAATAAAATTAACGACATGGGTAAAGGAAGGGGTGCGAGAGTGGGGGTGGGGGCGGGGGCGGGGGAAATAATGCGTCTGAAATGCAAAAAAGCCGAGATCGATACATTCTAAAATCCATATCTCCTACACAGTTAAAGTCACAAAATTGAAACTTAATGACTATTAGTAGATACACTAGGAGAATAGATCGGAATTAGATTTTTGAGTGGGAGCGGTGGCGAATGAAGATGTTTAGGTTATGATATGTCACGAAGCAATTGCACTAGAAAAATAAAATTAGGTATGTGCGTAAAAGTTGATAAATGGAGTTTGCTGAAAGTAAATTTTTTTAAATTTGCATCGGGTTGTAGTATGATACGGGAGTGGGGGATGATTTTCCTAACTATAGAGCGGCTTATGCTAGAAAGTCGAAACTCGGTGTGTATATGGTATGTAAATCAATTAAAAAAGTAATACTGATAAAACAAATTTAATATCCGATGGCGTTCGGAAGGGGGCATAAAATTTGATCTGTGAAAATAGATTGCATATATTTTCACGTTATCTTCTAGGTCTTCCCAAATGTTGAATTAATTTTTTTCCTATAGAAAGTTTTTTCAAGATTTTTGAAAATTCGACTAGGGTAGGGTGTAAAGTAGTTGAATACTTTTTCGTGTATTCTGCCATATCGCTCAGGTCTGAAAACACCGTAATTGACTACGCATTTGGCAATCTTCCATTTCTCATTTGGTGAGAATACAGAGAGAAAACTTCATCATTTCGTCCTTATTTTGACTTTTTGGTGAGAAATTTCTCATTCATAAGTTACAGAACTGAGCTACAGATATCGAATATCTTTTCATTTCCATGGGCTTTTTTAGTAAACATCTATTTTTAAGTTTTTCCTCTTTCAAACCCTAGACCGCATCCCGTAATATGACCCAATTATGTAATACACCGCATCTCAGAATTGCATCTCAGAATTAAATGCGTTCCGAACTAATAAAGTTGCGCCCAGACTGTTGGCAAATTTTTTTTTCAACTTTAAATAAGAAAAATGAAATATAAATTTAACGTGCTATGGTTAAAATATAAAAAAAATTTAATCCGACTTTTAATCGATTATATAAAATGTCCGTTCAGTTGAAAAACAATTCGATGCCTTATCAAACCTAAGATATATCTCGGAATTCAGGATTTTTTGGAATTCGACCCCTAAGGGGATGAAGGGGGTTGAATACTTGTTCACAAACGACGAAATTCTGTCATATCCCCCAGGTCTGATCAGATATCGAATATGTTTTCACTTTCAACTGCTTCCGTAATAATTGCCTAAACCTCGTTTTTAATTTTTTTGCTTTTTCAGCCCTTAACACGTTTTCACGCTTTCACGTTTTCACGCTTTCACGTTTTCACGCTTTCACGTTTTCACGAATTTCGTAATTTCTTTTAGAAGTAATAAGAAAATGATTTTTGGTTTCCACTTACTGTTTTCATACTCGTATTTATCTTTTAACTCTTTTCAGGATTTGTGGAAATTCAACCTCCAAGTGGGTGTAAGGAGGTTGCATATCTGATTATACAACATCGAATTATTTTTACTTCCTATGGTTTTCTATATAAGCGCCAAATCTCAATTTCATTATTTTTTAATGCCAAGTTTCAAAGCTTCGGCATATTTCTTATGTTTGACGAGATATTAGATGGAAGTGAACTTCCATAGACTTTTTATATAATCGCCTACAAATCCATTTCGCAACAACCATTTCAAAATAACTGATGATATACTCCGACTTTGACCTCTCCCGATCTTAAGCCCGAAAATAACAAAGTTTCGCTCAGACCATTGGCAGATTTTTTTAGTTGGGAACATAGAAAAAGAATGCAGGGGAATTGTTCGTTATGGTATTAGTGACTAACCTCCTTAGTCCAGTTTGATACTCATAAAACCAAAGAACATATTTCGTCCTCACCGCCTCGAACTATAGAAATCAACCTTTTACTCAAAAATTTTCTAGATACAGTTCGCAGTTCTTTCAACATCTCTTAGGACTTTAAGTTTCACTTACATTTAAATTATTCAAAATCTTGATAACGTGAAAAGATCTAGAAAAGTACGAAAGAAAAATCAAACCTGAATACTAATGTGAAAAACATGTTGGAACAAATTCCGACATTCCGAAATAATAGAACCAGCGAGTTTAACCGGATTTAGATTTAAATTTCCAAGTCTATTACCCGACCTGAGTTCCACGTGGGCGAAATCTATTGCATTATTGGCATCCGTTTGAAATCCAATTATAGAAAAAAAATCAGTATGCGAACCCTTTACTTCAGGTATGAAATCACCATATAAACTAAGAACCGTATGGTAACCATCGTTCTCATAAATCGTAAAACCCCAGTTTTATTTACACACATAATCACACACATCTATTCGGGCCTTGTATTTTCACTCCGATTGCTCTACACGACTCCTTAAAGAATGGCTTATCTGACCCAAATTAAAAGCCAGCCCTGAATGTTGTTAGAATTTTCCACTTTTCTCCACCATGTTAAAATTTCATGGGATGGCCTTCTATTGCAAACACAAGTTGAGTGCGAAAGCTTCTTCTTACTTGTTTCGGATTTTTTTTTTTTTTTTTCGACAAATGAATAGGACGAAAGGAGGCAATTTTTAAGAGCTCCTTTCAGTTTTCGACTCTAAGGAAGGATTCAATGGAGGACTCACTGTTTTGCAGTTCCATTTGTTTGAATTAGCTCGCACAGTGTTTTTGTTGTGAATTTTAAACGAATAACGTAGGGAAGGTCCTAGCTTGAAACTGCCTCACGCGTTTATATTTCGAACGTCTATATCTTTAGATTGTGAATGTTATCAGGATGAAGAAGAGCAAGGACAACCTTACAAGATTGGAAATATGTCATCACAAGATTACTTCCAGGAAGAGACCTTTTGAATTGCTTATGGTTCTGCATTGCCGAAAGGTGTAATTTTAAAGCTTAATGTTAAGAAAGTATTAAAGAGGTACTAGAAGTGCAGATTGTCACTATCGTGTATTTGTTTGCCATTCAAGGAAACAAAACGAATCTTAGAGTTTTGTTTGAAGAGCCTTCATACTTCCCTGTTCAAATATTAGAACGAATATTAAATCGGAACCATGATGCTAAGATGGATCAGGTGATTTAAATCGCACTTAGATTATTATTTAACCTAATAACGCGTATGCTTAAGAAAACTCCACAAAAACGTTCCCTCTTCCTTGCTACATTATACTAACCTCAAGAGGTCCATTACTAACAGTAACAAGCAGGTGACATCATATAACCGAAGACATAATTAAACCATTTTTGAATGCATTTCTTTGATGTTTGTCCTCGACAAATTGGAAACTAAGAAACTAAAAGTGGAATCTGACACAAAAACCGCAGTGTCTGCAGCAATACCATAAAATCAAAAGTAACACATATTAATTAATTAAAATTTTTCAGAAACCCAAGAAAAACAAAAATGGAGTTTATTTACATTTAGTAGTACTAAAACGATGAAAGTGGAACGCTATTTCTAGTTCCAATCTAATTAAATCTTACAGTTCTACTGCTAACTCATCTGAGCACTATTGTAAGTAATTAAAAGAAAAATGACCAGTATATATTCCAAATAGCCTCCTAATTACTCCTTAGGTTGTCAGTTGCATAGTACCCTACACCGCATCTTAGCATTATAACGTTTCGGACTTCTTACTATAAAATAATAAAGTTGTGCCCAGACTGATGGTTGGTTTAATTTACTTTAGTAGCATATCTACAATACATATAAGTTTTTTGTTTCAACTTTCTAGTGTAAGCCGTTTCTAAGATATGAAAAACCAACCTCCCTTACTACCGCTATCAAGCTGCTCTATACGGTTTAATTGATAGCTTTCTATTCTTTGCGGCTTTCGAGAAATTGAAATCGGAATCATTTACATAGCTGCACCCATGCCGTCAACATTTTTTCCTTCGCTAGAGGTCTACCGGTCCTAACTCCTGTAAAATTTTCAAGATCATACATGATATAGTTTTTGAGATGTAAGAATTTAGTTTTTTAAAAATTGATTGTCCCCCACTTCCCAACAAAAATTTTACATTCACTAGACTCCGCTGGTATTCCTATATAAATACACTAAATTTTATCTTCCTGGCACAATTGTGTTGGAAGATATTGTAATTAAGAAAATTTCCTCTCCTTTACACCCACAGCCCTCCGAAATTCACCCATTCTATCTATCATTCAACATTGTATTTTAATATATCAACGACTTACAGCTGACAGCGTCTACGGTGGGCAGAAGATATCATTTTTTTTCTTTTTTGGGGCTTACTAAGTCTAAAACGTGAACATACAAAATTTCAGGTCAAATCCATAAATTGTATTGAATTTTACATCTTTTAGATAGTAGATGCCACCCCTTTTCAAGTAAATTTGTATTGTGTGATAAAAGTCAATTTAAAAGTAATTTTCAATTTTTGGTTCGTAAATTGCAATTCGCATAGGCTTGCTGCGACTAGCCAATGCGTTACCGAAGAAGTTTTATTTTTGTTTGAGAAGAAAAGAAAATCAAACGTGCACGTTTTCATATATTACATGTTTTTTGTCGTGAAATTCAAATTGGTAAGTAGAATCACACGAAAAAGAACGTAATTTTCATACATGAACATGGTAATTTTACACGGTATGTTGCGTAATTTTGTGAGCCTTTCATGTAAATTATTCAGTTTAGTTTAAAAGTACATGAATAATTTACTGAAGCCACCAAATTCGTGTAAAAAGGTTTGAAATGTGTACTTTTACTTGAACAAATTAAATAAATATACTAGAAATTTTCAAGTAAAAATTGGTTTGAAAATTTTAATTTTTTTGAAAGTAGTGTAGTTCAAAATAGTTTTAAACTGAACTAACAAGGGAAGGTTTTTTCAACTGACATAACATCCAATGTGATTGACCAGAGCAGTCCGGATATTCTGCGTTATACTCGTAGACCTCAGAAGAGTCTCCTCTGACGCTGAAAAAAAAAAACAGAAAGTTTTTTAAGATTTTAAAAGTGGACAGAAACTATACCAACTGTATTCTGCAAAACTTCTGCATAACACCGGACAGATCTATACATTCTACTCACGAACCAAATGTACCGAGAAAATCAAGTTGTGTGCTGGCCGATGGTTAGTCAACTTTTTAATCACAAGGGAATCGTCGATCACTCGGAGACTGTTCTTCTACAAGTAATAGAACTAGATGCCTTTAAGCCACTCAACTAAACTCTCAGCCTAATAAAAGTCACCAAGGATAGTCCTTAAGATTTCTTTTTTCCCCAATGGAATTATTCATTGAATCTAAGGACGTATTCGAGTTTGCCGTCGGCATTTGGTTATATAGTTTATGACGTCAGGCATAGAATATTCCTGTTTCAATTAAAGTTTGGATGGTGCCTTGGCTTCCCTTGATTTGTTTTAAGGCAACTAATGGATTCGTGACGACGTGAGCCTAACGTGAGTTGTGCTGTAATTCAAATATAACTTTTTGGTCGATAATTTCAGTTTTCTATATTTAAAAAAAAATTGAACAAAACTCAATTTTTTCCTCGTTGGGCCTTTGAGTGTTACTTATGTAAACCCACCACGACACCCTTGGGCAAACATGTTTACGGTGGCACTTGAATACGCTGGCATTTGTGGACTTTGCGCTAGTTTACGATGGGCCAACATATTTTCGGGGGTCGAAACGGATTTATAAATCCTTAGTCTTTTTATCAATCAATTGCCTGTCTAATTATATTACCTATACTTTTTCTTTATAATTAAGTATTTATTTTGATCGACCTGAAATTTCTAAAAATGGAACTCTGTTTGTCTGTATACGTCTGGGGTATGCAAATTTGGCTTATAGTATGTTCCGAACCAATTCCACTAGGAAGATAAAATTTGGTAGGTGTATATACGATGACAAGTGGAGTCTACATAATGATAGTAATATTTTTGAGAGGGTACGTAGAGCACGAAAGTGGGATCATTAGTAATCGATATATAAATAAATGAATGTTTGTTTATTTGTTTGCCCGTACGAGTTCATAAATCATTCATGCGATTGCGATAAAACTTTGGAAATTTGTTGAGCAACTGGGGCAATGGAAAGGACGACTAGAAACTGCTCGCATTTACAGAACGAAACAACGGGAGCAATGTGAATATTTAAAAGAGCAATTCTTATATCTCAATTACCGTACCACATATTCTTAACATATATACAGAAAAAAAAAATTTTTAGTAGTGGGTGTACAGGAGATGATTTTAGGAGGGAGACGAAATAGTTAAATTCGAATTTTTATATCTCGAAAACCGCAGAGGATAGAAAACTAAGTATTGACGACTATAATCAGCCACTATTATAGGCTAATCCTAGAAAAAATGCTTTATTATTAAAAAATAATAAAGTAAAATCTGCCAACAGTCTGGACACAATTTTATTATTTTTCCGGCAGAAGTTCGGAACGCGTTGAACTTTGAGATGCGGTGTAGGTTACTATGTTTATCTCGGAAAATATATCGAAGGATGGAAGCGAACCCATCGAAATTACAAGAAGAATAATGATGGCAATTAAGACGTACTATTGGGTACTTCCAATAATCAAAAACAAAAATGTGCACAGAAAAACAAGGCTCAAACTATACAAAACAATAATATGACCTGTACTCTTCTATGGCGGTGAAACATGGACTTTGAATCAGGTTTCCGAAAAATTAGTTACTGCCTTTGAGAGAAAAGTCCTCAGAAGAATCCTGGGACCTGTGAGGGAAGACTCGATCTGGAGAATATGAGAGAGAATTGTATGCCATCTTCGACAATCCAGAAGTATCGATCTACATAAAATTTTAAAAGCTACAATGAGCTGGTCATATGGAGCGGTTGGATGACAGAAGAATCCCCAAACACGCACTAAACGGAAAAGTTTATGAACAAAGACCAGTTGGAAAACCACGAAAGTGCTGGGAGGACTGTATTGACAAAGGCAGCATATCGCTTCTAAGAAGCAGTAACTGGAAGACGCAGTCACTGAACCGAAAGGGCTGGAGGAGGCACATTCAGGAAACCAACGTCCAATTTGAACTGTAGCCCATCGTAAATTAGTAAGTGTAGGTTAATATGTGATTCACTGATCATATTTATTACCCGTCTTCCAAATCCCAATGAATTTTTATTTTTTTTATTAGAATTACTTCTCTAGTTGATTGCCATATACACACCAAGTTTCCACTTTCTAGCATAAGCCGTATAGTTAGTGAAAACAAACCCACCTCCGTACCATAGTACCTATACAAAATTATATTGTTCAACATGCCCCTACTATAGCTCTATCTCAATACTAAGTCTCAGCTTTATAACATTATAAGCTCTCGAGATATAATAATTAGAACCTTTTCCTTTTTAACCTCCCCCACTTTCACCATCTTCACTGTCTAATTTCTAATGGTGGAAGACATGACGAGATGATTGACTAGTCGCCTCCGTTTTCACCGCGTTCATTCAGTTAACTTTATTAGTTCTTTCTTTTTCAAATTGAACTGCAGTTCACCAAAATTACTGAGTTACTTCACTCACACACTTCAAAGAAGAGTAGTTCACTGACGAACAACCCACCTCCGGCCCGTGCGCACAAGGTGGTGGTTTGTGGGATCCAAACCCTCTTATTGTCTCATTTTAATTGCATTTTCTAACATTGCAAATTTTTAACAATGATAATAAAATCAAAGAATTTTGTTGTCGCATGTAACGTACCTACTATATGTTCATAATAAATTGTTATAAAATCTTGATATACTTTTTTATGAAACCCTCCTCTTAATAAGATCCTGCGCAAGGGCCTGCCCACCTCTAAACCAGATTGTTTGCAAATTTTCAATAATTGAAACATAATTGCTCCAGAAACTTGTTGTACCTCTTATCGAATTAACAGAGTAGAAATGATTTTCATTCATTAAAAAATTCTCTCAATTCAATCAACTGCAGAAGACCGTCATGTCCTAGGACCAAACGGATCCTGATCGAATGAAAAACTCGTATACGCCGCACGAACAAAAGAAAGCTTGTTTCCCATTAAATCTAGTGCCAAAATACTTGATGATCATCTTAAAAGGTTACACGCACTAAATCCTTTGATTGCCCGGTATTAAGTGCCGTACGTGACTCATAGAAAGACCCGGTGTATGCTGCCCAATTCAGCCATACGGTTTCCGTCTCGTTCGAACCATAAAAGAAATAAAAACTTACAAAGCCTTTTTTGCGGATGCTTGCCTACATCACCTTGTCCTCTACAAATCGAAAGCAACCAAAAAAAAGGACATTATATTGGCTAGAAATGAACTTTCCTTTTGCCATTAACTAATAAATCAGCGATTATGAACCTAATCCGCCATAAATCCTGCTGCATAAAAACTTTTCCACCCACACCCCATCGCAAGGAAAAATAAAAATAAACTTGGATCCTTTATAATTTTCATTGGCAGAGACGGGCTTGGGAGCGAAGTGGCTCCAATGATATATTGGAATGTGATATGGGTGCTTGGAATCGGACCAGTAATTACTCGGGAACTTTTACCTCTGGCAGGTGTATTCATGGCGGCTATTCGGGGGAGAAATCCCGAACAGGACGACGGGGAAAAAGGATACTTTCCCGCTGGTAATCCGAAAGGAAACAGCTCCAAAAGGAATCTTACACGTTTTTCTTTGACGACAAATAATTGTCAATGTGCGTGATTTTATGCCCAATGACTGACATTAAATTGCCGAGAAAAGAAAAGGACTTTCGGAAGTTGTTTCGTAGCAAATGTATTGAGTATTTTATTTACGTGTGTCGGATATTACAAGGACTTCTCGGGTGCTTAAAACTTTCACAATTTACTAAACATCATCATCAGATTGTAATTTTATACCATACACATGAAATCCGGAATATATCCCTATCGGAATAATCTGGAAGCTCTTCAAAACGCAAAGTACCCAACTTGTGTATTACTATAGCGTCCTTGTTCTTCGGTTTAATGCTGTAATACTTATGTTATACTGGTAGGACGGCATGACGACATTTTAGGGATATAGCTGGTATTCGTACTATGCGACAACCGACGGGAGTTTATTTAACGATAACATGCTAAAGGTGTGTACGATATATTTGGCCATCTCTCTATCTCTGTACCATCGAATGTATGGCGGACCCTAAGTGCTAGCGCTGTTATTTATGGCTAAAATTTTGCTTATGGAATGGCCATAATGGTCCGTATAATATATACCGGCAGGAACACCAACTACTATAAAAAAAGAACAACAAAATATTGTAATATTTATGAGAGTACGGTGGTACCGTCTGTGCGTATATTTATGCTATTTTACTATCGCACAGGCCAGATTACGGGAAGCCAGTCTTGAAACGATTTATAAGTCCATAATTTCGTTATGAATGCTTCAATCTTGCTTTAAGAAGCTGAACTAATTATGTTCTTGATAGCTTCGATTATGTTCCTTCCGAAGGAGGCTATCCTTGGCACATATGTCGTTTCACATTCCGTTTTTGCAGCCTTATTGAATTTCGCCCGAAAAATTCGTGCATCTGCACATACCCCCCCGTTCGTAGTATCCTTTACGTATTTTGTGTAGTGATTGGTTGGATTCTTTCGTTCGGTCGATATTGCAAAAACCCGACTGTTATTGGAAAAGTTCGATATTGAAACTTTTATCGTATTCGTCGATTTCATATAAGGCCTCGTCCCGGAACGATTTAACTGCATTATCCTAAAAGCTGAAATGCATTGGACTAAAAAAAAGGCTGGAAGAGCTATTATCGGCTCCTTGATATTTGTATGTGTTGTTCCTACGGCTATTGAAATTTTTAATGAAAATTCAAAGTTGGCTTCCCCTAGTGCAAAACGTTTAAATTTGTATTATCAAAGAAGTTCAAGGGGAGTTTAATCAAATGCGCGTAACGAAAGGGGTGAAGCCCTGGATTAACCTTTAAGCCATTATAAGCACCTGTTTAGCGCATTAAGGAAAGGGGACCTAATATAAATGATGTGCGTAAGCTAATGCTTCTTTTATTTTCTATCGAAATCAGAAGTAGCCCCAAGCGCATCGGCTTTGAAAGTAATGTCGTGAGTAATTTTGCGTACCCACTATTCATTCTAATTTTGACAACTAACCAGAGACTGCCGTCGGCGAGCTTCTGGTAAAGTCTTGTCATGACCACATATGTTCATTACACTTCAATATTAGGGAAACATTTCTTGATCTTCGAAATTCATTCGCTTTAATGAAATTTAGGCAAATATGGGTTAATTGAAAAACTTGGTAAGACAGGGAATGCTGTTGGTGAACTGGTGAAGTCTTTCCATGCCCATATATTTAAGTTGCAGTTCAATACTAAGAAAACATTTATTAATCTTTGAAATTCATTCACCATAGTGAAGTTTGGGCTCAAATCCTTGAGCAGGTGGGCTGATAACTGCGCTCTCAACATATACCATATTCGGAGAAAACCGACCTTATCCTCTTTACGAGGAAAAAAGACCAAGAATTCGGGATCCCACGCTTGAATGGCGTTTCCATCCCGCTGTCACATAGTGTGAAGTATTTAGGAATCTGCTATATCTTCATCCTAGGTTGAACTGGAAACTCACGATTAACGAAAGGATCAACAGTCATGGAATTCTTACTATACTTGTCAGAAAATGGTAGGGAAAAACCTGGGCCTCAACCCGAGGATAGTCCACTGGCCGTATATCACTGTAGTTAGTCCTATTCTTACGAATGGCTGGGTTTCCAGTGTGGTGGCATGCGTTTTGGACATTTCAACAAATACCACTATCGACAATTATACTATAGTGAAATTTTTGCCATTGCATTCTTATCCTCAAGGTAGGTGGCACTGAAAACCACCCAATATTACAACCAATTCGGTAAAATTGTTGGTTGTTCGCTAGGATATATGAAGCTCAACATTGCGACATCGAATCCAGCCAACAGCAATTTTATTTTTTTACCAGTTTTTTTTATAAACGAATTTTTTACGGTAAGCTACCATAGAAGCAAATTTGATTAAATATTAGTTGTTTTCAGGCGTCAGTGGAGTGAAACTGCAACACGATCCCCGACTGTTGATTAATCGCGGTGTTTGGAATATTGTTGCGAGCAAGAGTTTCACAGGAATCTCAAGCAAAATGCATTTCGATGAATATTATAAAAGCACCAATTACTTTACAAATCGCGTTCAATTATTACAAATTTGGTAACACTTACCGATTACATATATTACTCGAACGCTGCTATCCGTAAAAAGCGCTTTGCTGACTGGCATTAGTCTTGCTCTCACAGTAGAAAAACTGATCTCCTGTATAAGCTCCGCGACGCTTTCCAGAATATTTAGTGGTGTATGTGGAATATTCGATAAGTGATGAACATGCGATAAGAGAAAGAGTATTCGTAAAGTATGTAGAGGCGTACAGAGTTTTGTTTATTTTTTTAATAGGATTGAAAAGGTATTGCACTATTTAAACATGGGGCGAGTGGATGTGTCTTGTTACAATGGTAAAGTTATTATTATTTAGAAAATATCAGTTTATTGTCATTTAAGAAAACAAATTACTGGAAAAAATGTAAGTTTTCATTGACGTATGGCGTAAAATTAAGTTTAGTTCAACGGATTCTTCAGATCCGAAAAAGGAAACTGTGTTTAAGATATTTATTTTAATTAAACCCGTACGGAGGTGTAATGATATTGTATAAATTTCCTCGAATTCTGCCATATTACTTAGGTTTGTAGCTCAGTTCTGTAACTTATGAATGAGAAATTTCTCACCAAAACGTCATAGTGAGGACGAATTGATATTGTCTCTGTATTCTCACCAAATGAGAAAGCATGGTAATTGACCGCACACAGTACAACGTTTTGGTAAGAAATTTCTCATTTCATAAGTTACAGAACTGAGCTTCTGATTAAAATAAAATTAAAGGTTTTGTTCCCAATGCCTTTTTATGTAATGGCTAAAATCGCACGCTAAACCTATGCAAATTTAAATTCAATTTATTTAATTTAAAATTACATTCAAATTGCGAATTACAGCCCACTGTAAATTTTCTTGAAAATATGTGGCATATTTTTCTACTATCCAAAACATGTAAATCTGCTTATTACATAATACCATGGATACATAGCTAGTATACAAACCATGGTATTGGAACTAGCTACACATGATACACTGCACATATGGTAGGACGGTATCTGGTAAACAAAACAAAGACAGATCTGGTAAACAAAACAAAGACACTTAGTTGCGATACTCACCACACGATTGGGGAATGGCACTGCTAGCAGTAAAATGCACAGTGTACTGGGTAAAATTATCGAATTCTTATACCATGAAACAGGTGCAATACTAGATATACATAAACCAGTTCGTTTAAGCTTAGTATTGGGTGATACACTGCTGTTATTTACGATATTATGATATCAGTACCAGCAGTGTACTCATGGTTCACAGATTTGTATTACAATTATTAACGAATAGCTTATAATTCATTAATGGTTTGGAAATAAAAATTTGTTAATAGTTCTTTAAATACGGTTCATTAAATAGGAACTATTTTGGTTCGATAAAGTATAATTTTCGGAAACATTACCAACTGAAATGCTAGTAAATAGTGATTGTAAAATTAATCATTTAGGCCCGTTGTTGCTACGATCGTCAGTTACGTTCTAACTGCAACTTTAACTGAGATTTTCATACAAAACGTCCGGTTAAAGTTTCTGTAAGAATTTAACTTTCGATCGTAGGAACTGGTCTTAGTGTTTCTTTTGGTTTGCTGGGACAAAACAACAACTGCCTGGTAGTTCTAGTGATATTTGTGAGCTTAGTGCGAATGTAAACCAAACTCTCTGCTTCTATTTCAAAATCGATTAAATCCAATTAACTGGTAACAAAAAGTTTCTTTGGAAAAGTCTTAAACACAAGACTATAGAAGCCATGATGGTCCTTCAGGTAGGTCCTACCTTTCATTCGGATGACTGATGAAATTCTTCAAAAGTAATCAAATTAGTGTCATAATTTATCACTTAATTTGTCGTTATGTCGTCACCATTTTCACGAAACGCTGAAAAGCATAAGTTTTCCGCCGGTAATTCACACTTAATTGTACCCTTGTCTCGTGCAAACCCTTTTCGATCAACATCAATTTGTTCGTCAGAGAAATGTAATGTTTAATTAGATAATTGTAATCACTTTACGACTAGCTTAAAGGCGAAGTTCATCTTTCGGATTGCGAGATGATGAAAATAAAATTTACGTGGTACGAAGAAAAGTTAGGACCAGGGTATCCTTCAATCAGGTCGAGAGGCGAGTTGAAAGAGCGTGAAAATTAACAGAAAAACGTGTAATTTCTTACACTAAGTAATGCGGTTGCCATTTATAAGATTTTCATAGTACTCGACGCCTTCCGCGAGATTACTTCCATTATTTACTCATTAATAATTCTTATCAGTTTACTGCTGTTGCTGTTGTTGTTTATTTTTCGAGTTGGCCAAGAGGTGCGGTAAAAGAAAAATGTGAAAAATTAATATTTTGCTTGTTAAGTACCCCATTGAAAAACCGCGGCACGTTTGCCTGTTTGTTATCACCTAAGAAACTGGTGTCTTGCCATCATCATCATCGTCGTCCGGAGTGCTCTACTGCTGTGCGTCCTTGCGTCTTTGCCGCTGTCGTTTCCTTACACCGATGACATTTTTTTTCGGTAAACATCTTTTAGAGCTACCCGAAGATGTGGGATATTCGACGACTCGGGTCTATATATGGCAAAATACTCCCCCATTCCCCAATACTAGAATAGCGAGAGTATGGCCTCAGCCGGTTTGCGGAAGGTACTGGAATGGGGCGCTATAATATACACTATGCCGTGAGAGGCTCAGGTTGTCTTCAGCAGGATGTTTACTGACGTTAAGGTAGACTCATTCCGGTAGCAGTCCAATAAATTTTCGTATGCCAACTACAGCACACCACAGCCTTTCGAGACTGTACGGGAAAAAGACCACTTGATGCGGCGTTTCCCTTCTTTTCTTAAAGATTCTATTGCCGGTGTTCAAGCACTTGTGATTATAAACGAGCAACCAACAAAGGACAAAATAAAAATAATTTTTTTTTTAAGAACAAAGTCCGTATATTGCAGGGAATATGTGGGGTATGGGTACGTGGACAAAATACATTTTTTAAAGTATCGTTGTGGTCCTGAAAACAAATGGTGCGTTCTAAAAGAGTGCCGCTACAAAACAGCTTATCTCGAGAGAATTTTAGGGCTATAAATTTTAAAATTGCATACACCGGAGGCTATATAGCGACTATGTTGTCAAGCTTTAACAATAACAATAAAGATAAATGAAATGTGTATACCTGGGGACTTCTGGCAATCATGCAAGAGAATTGTCGCGATAGTAGGCGAATGTGGATGATATTATTGTGATATATGCAAATAAAAAGATTTCATGATATTTCCATCTTGAAAATGTCAGGTGCGACATGTTTATATTGTAAAATAGTCCCATGGCACACAACCAATTTTTAAGGGAGGTCGAGGCACGATTTGGGCAGTCGCGCCATTTATGATGATAACATACCAATTTCCGTATTTCCCTAGGGAACAATTTCTTAAATATATTGATCCCTCCGGAACAGGTATAGTAGTACATCGTTCTATTTACAGAGTGATTGCAATTGTTAGTGACAATTACTTTATTATTTTAATAATAAAGCATTTTTACTTGACTACCAAGAACAAAATTACATGTCCGAATACCGCATACATAAATTTTTTTCTTGAATTTCATATTTAAATTTTCTAAATACTTTTAAGTAAAATTTTTACTCACATATTCTTAATACTACTATAATAACTAATTCATAGTGTTGTAAATGAGGTACTTGTAGAGGAAACATAACTCTGATCCTTTCCGTTATAAAAACGTATTTTAATTTAATAGCTTGTTTAAAGCTTTTTGTTACTTCTTATTAAATCATTGTGAACACATGATTTTATTAAATGTAAAATTGTAATCATAAAAAATACTGCTACAATAAAATTCTACAATGAAATTTGTTACATTGGATTTTTTTTTTTTTAGAATTAATTAAAAGTTGTACAAGTAATTTCTTGGATTAAATTCAAATTAGTTTGAATTTTTTTAATATTTCAATTTTTGATAATTAAGATTAGATTAGTTACGTTTACTACTTCTTGAAAAAAAGAATGATTCATATTTAATATTTTATAGTATACTCAATATTATTTTACAAAACATTCTAAGAACATCTCCATTATGTTATAGAAAAATTATAATAATAATAATAATTATAATATAATTGAGAAGTACTGATTTCCTTCGATTTTTTTACCGCGATCCCATTGAGATCTGAAGTTAATTTTTTGGTATGTTTTGTAAAACAGTATAACCTACAAAATTTAAAAAAATAAAAAACAACTGGATTTGAGATAGTAGAGGATAAGGGACGAAGTCGTTATCCTTGAAAAAAATTAGAGTTAGAGTAGGGTCGCGCTAGAATACTTTCGCGGGTGCCACAAATAACATATGAATTACATAACTGAATCATATTCCGGGATGCAGTCCAGAGGTTGAAAAAAAAGAAAACCTTGTAAATATGTAGGTGTTTATTAAACAAGCCCGTGGAAGTTAAAAGATATTCGATATCTGATCAGGCCTGAGAGAAACGACAGAATTTATGTAAAAGTATATAATAACTTTACACCCCCTTAGGGGTTGAAATTCAAAAAATCTTTAAAACACTTTCTAGGTGTTTGTATGGAGAATCCGTAAAATAAAAACGAATTCAACATTTTTGAAGACCTAGTAGATATGACGAAAATTGTGGAAAAATATGCATTCCATTTTCACTGATCATATTTCTTGCCCCCTTCTGAACACCAATGGATATTAGAATTTATTTCATCAACAAAGTTTCAACTTTTTAGCAAAAGCCGTTCTATAGTTAGGAAAAAATACCCACCCCTAAAAAAAAATATATTTTTCCAATATGCCGCTACCATAATTAATTATCTAAATACCAAGTCTAAAGCTTATATAAATATAAAATAGGTTCTTAAGATATAAACATCGGAGCTTTTTCCTTTTTACCCTCCCCCACCCTCACTCTCTAAACCCACACCCACAAAATATTTTTCCCTAATATCTAGGGTTCAATTTGCGCTACCTCTGGTAAAAATTCTTAGGATCTATCCTACATTGTTCTTGAGATATAAAATGTGCTTTTTTTTTAAAATTGCTTATCTCCTTCACATCTACGCTTCACCGCATACTTCAAAAACTTTACTTTGATCAATTTTTATTTGTCGGTCTTTATATCCAAACCGAATTTTATTTTTCTATAGCAATTGGTTCGTGAGATATCGTAATCTAAAGTTTTTCACCTCGTACTCCACTGCCCCACTCAAAAATTTGTGTTCAATCTTTTCTCCTAGTATAATTACAGATATTTCTTAATTTTGAATTGTGTACCATTAACGGTTGTGGAGTTATGGATTTTAGAATGTGTCTATCTCGGCTTTTTTTATTTTCCTCCCACTTCTACACCCCTTGATCAATATTGAAAATTTTTATGCAAATGGGTTTACTATCAGAGCTCTATAGAAATTAAGTTTCAGCTTTCTATCATAAGCGGTTGCTGAGATCTAGAAACCAAAATTTTCCGTTTAAAACATTTCCCCCTCACACCTCACTTCTAAAAATTTGGTCACTTCAAGGAGCATACACCATCTATTCGTAAAAAAAATTCAATGTAGTATATCAAAGCGTTTGGAAGCTACGAGCCTTTAAACGATTTTTTGTACGGCGGACAGATGGACTGAAAATTGTTATTGCTTTTTTGGTGTCTACTAGTTATGAAACGTGAACAAAAAATTTTCAGGGTAGCAAATTTTTTTTTTTAATTCGCTCACAATACTGTACTATTAAAATAATAAAGTAAAATTGAAATTTTACTTCTTTTACTAGTTCTTCAAGTACAAAAATTCTAAAGAATTGGTGATGGTAAGGTCAAAACTTTGGCGGTTCTTGATGGACGTATTGGAAAATCCGCTCATATAAAATTTCAATAACGTACAACGGTTTAATGAAATTATCGGCAAATACGTGTTTTAAGGACTTTTTATATAGGAGCTTGTCGAAGGAGTAAAGGGATTTATGTGACTAACCAACTCAAACCTTAATATCCCTTAAAACTAATTTCTTCACTTCGGTGTTAAACAATTAACCGAGCTATAGTGAGTTCCTTAAATTGAGATAGGATATTTTGACAGAATTTTTGTATGGTACCTTCTCGAAGGTGTCCTGGGATTTTTTTTCATATTCATACACATTCTCTGCAACCATTGGAAAACCAACATATATGTACAACATTTTTAAGTAGTAGCTTAAAGCGTTCCGAAGTTATATATATCAATATTCTTAAACACGTGTTTTAAGGACACTTTTTTATGGCAGCTACCTGAAGGGGTCGGACAAGTTTGCCCATTAACAAACAAACTCGTGTGTACGGACAGGCGGACGGAGAGCATGGGAATTTGGAGTTTTTGGACACAAATAAACTTTAAATAATATATAATTTTCTTTCCTCCACTGGATTATGCTTATAATACTCTATCAAACTTTGGTAGTGTCGAATACCTGATTAAATTCCGTAGTTGATCTGGTCATATAATATAGTTGCCGTGACCATAGAGAACATTATTTCATATGCATTATTGAGATAGTACACATTAATTTTAAAATTTCTTAATACAACCATATCGCAATGGGCCCATATGGCGCCTAGTGAGCGTGGCGGTCCTAGCGCTGCGCCCCTTCTTAAACCATCTTAAACCTAATACAACCATAGAACAATCATTTTATCAAATTTTTTTTATTGACGATTTTTATATTTTTTGTTCTGAAAACCGCATGTCAGCCTATTCCATTTCTTACCATTCGTGGGGTCAATCTGAACTGAACGAGAAGGAAGTACACCCTTTTGGCATGAATTAGTATATTACTACCAATTCAAAGAGGAGATACTTTGTAATCCTTCCAGTTTTTTGGTTGAAAAAGTTTAGTTTCTTTTTCTAGTTTACTCCAAAGTTATAAGAAAATTTGTACGAAAATAAAACTACATAATAAAATATAAAAATATTCTATGAATTTGCAATACAGACATAGGATATAGGTAGGTGGTATCTTAAAAGCTTGACAGCTACAATATGACTTGCACGCTATAACCAGATAAAAACGAAAATTGTTACTTCGATATCACTCAGTAGCACACTTTCATTTTTATAGCATTGCCGCATAAAAACATTACAATTCACATTTCTATTCAAGCCCTGCCGCAGTGTTTCCATACTAACCAGAGCTATAAAACGAATTCATTGTTTCCAAATTCGAACAAATATAAAATTGACAACATGACAGGCAGCGGACAAAAACACCAACGTCAAAACAAACTGGGCAAATTATATGACAAAATGTACACATACATATAAAAAAGAAACGGCCAAAACCCAAACATCACACTCGTGATAATGTTTTCCTGTTCAGTATCCTCTTGTCATATCGTGTAAAAAATAATGTTGAAATTACGACCCCATAAAAAGAACATCAGGTGCTTCAGGAGAGATCCTTAGACGACTGGTGGCTTTCAGCTCTGTTTTCTTGTGTCCTCCTAAATATTATATGTAGCTCCCCACTAAAGTCTTAAATTTCCTGTCAAATTTCGCTTTACGTACGATTTAAGTAAGCTGAAATCGTAGGTACAGTTCGCTACAAAGAGCACATAGTGCATATTCAAATTTTCAAAGAAACTGAAGATGAATTATTAAGCAACCGCGGAAGATAATGTTCGAACTGATGAAAATTGTCATGTTTTGCAGGAAAACAAAGAGAGATTTTCACGATGACACCGAGGACAATTTGAAAGCTGCATTTTCATCAAATCTTGTACGATATGTGTGAAGAGTTTTGTTTCGGCGTTTTGATGATAATGTGTATCGTGTATAGGGCGATGTAAATTATCGTGAAAAACAAATCGAAGTGATTGAAGGCTTTGTAAATCAAATCGATGAAGACACTCTGTTTTCAATGCAATTGCACTGAAACTAACACGTGTGTGAACAGTTTTATGTAACACCATGTTGTGGGAATTTGTGGACTTTGCATTTACTGGAAAGTGCAACTGTTTAACAATTCCGCTATCGATTGTTGTCACAAATGCTTCAATAATACTGGTCAATAGCTGATTTGTTATTGGCGGCTCATGCTTTGTAGGATAAATGGGTTACTCCAGTAATCTAAAGCTAGTATTACACTATATGATGTTCTATCAAATATTTTACTAAGAATATTTGACAAGAAGTTCTATCCAATTTTTTCGTCAAAATGAATTTTTGTGCAGAAAAACAAAAAAATCACAAAACCAAATAAAAAAGTTCTGATCAAAAGTGAGGGAATGGTAGTCTAAATCATGCAGAGAAACAGAAAAAGCGACCGCCATGCCAAATAAAAAAAAACCCTTTTTTTTCCATTTCCGGAAGTAATGAAAAAGGTACTCAACAAATGATGGACACCAAACCAAAAAAGTTAAGATTATTAGAGAGAAAAAACTTTTGTACTTGCAACTCTTCCTTTGACTCTCCTGCCTACAATTTTAGGATTTTGTAATATAAATTTCTGGAATTGGAATCAATATAACTTTAGTTCTGTTCTGTCAAAAATTGTACTTCAAAATTTGCAGACGACTACGCTATCAGACAGCAATTACCAGGAAAAATAATCAAACATTTGACAGTTTGGCTTAAGAAATGGAGATTAGTGGGTTGCGAAGTTTGATAGATACTCCATTGGTTGGTACTGCTGCCCCACCAACATTACCCATTTGGACCTAACTCCTAGCGAATGAAGAAAGTATCATTCATTCTTTATCATCAGAACAATAAATTAAATTGAATCTTATACATATTTTTGAGGCCACGTAAAACAAAAAAAAGTGTACAAGCACTAACTAACCATCAGTCATATATTTACATTAATATTTTTTGAGCAACACTTTTTTACATTATTTTCTCTTCTTTTCAGTTTTGATGTTCGTGGTAGGGCATTTGAAAAGGCGCTCTATTGGTCGGACACAAATTCATTCGGACCTCGAGCATATTTTATAACGAAAGCCATCCCTGCCACCTTAACTGTGCACAACGTACAACTGGATGATGAGGGAGTAAGTAGATAGTTTTTTCTACAATTTATTCATGAGCTGATTTTTATTATATATAATTTTTCAACATTTATTTCTAAACAGGTCTATCGGTGTCGCGTAGACTTCCAAAATTCACCCACAAGAAATCATCGAATAAATTTAACGGTTATTGGTGAGTATAACAATTTCTTAGTTTTAAATAATTTCAAATTTGTTATAAAATAAAATAAACATTACTCAACCAGCAATTCATTGAGAAATAACATATATCGAAAGTTCAAAACCGCAAAAGAACATAATCCAAAAATGTTGGAAGACTCACCTACTTTGCCAAGGAAATAATTTTGCAATTCCTTAAATAAAACTACTTAATTTTTTAAAATTTTATTATTAATTACTCTTTGATTTCTTAATCTGAGCTTTGCCAGCTTTACCTTATAGAATTAAATTATTGATTGAAAATTATTGTTTTTATGAAATTCATGTTATTATTTGTTATATTATTAATTAATAATTTTTTGATTTTAATAGCCAAATTTCAAATGAAGCATCAATGGAATCCGATTTTCGATATATTTGTTTTTTAATTTAATAATAAATTAGTTTATTCTATTTTGCTTTATTTTAAATTATTAGGCTCTAATAAAATACCCAATAAATAAACACTACAAGAAAAGATTATATGCATTAAAAGTAGTAACGGTGGAACTTTAAGGTTCCCACACACTGACGTGATTTATTCGCTGACGCTGCGATTATTTGCGATTATTTTGCAGCGGTGCGGTCATTCTCATTAGTTACCATGTAAATAAATGAAGGCGAATATGCCTCTGGAAAATAATCGCAGCGTAAGCGAATAAATCGCGTCAGTGTGTGAGAACCTTTAAGTGTGTTTTTTTGCGATTTAGATTTTAGTAATTCAAATTCAAATTCGTATTGAAAACACCAAGAATACTCTTGTTTTTTTTTATTGCTTTTTCTGTAGATAGTAGGCTAGAATATAGATTTTAACCGGAAATGTGTAAGCTTACTCGGGCAGATTTTTGCAATAAAATCTCTAATCTAGCCTACTATATACACAAAAAAGAGATAAAAACATAAAAAACTGAATACTTATTTTCGTACGGTGTCCAACGATGGCCAACTAACAGACTTTTTTGTTGTTTAGTGGGTACTAG
The DNA here is from genome assembly GCA_949128065.1 of Beris chalybata. Lineage (NCBI taxonomy): Eukaryota > Metazoa > Arthropoda > Insecta > Diptera > Stratiomyidae > Beris > Beris chalybata. The sequence goes on from OX421896.1 coordinate 97,277,078, forward strand.
TCCTATCAAATTCTTTGGAAATTTCAGGACGACCAGAATAATTCATTTTTAAAAAAATACTAAAGAAGTCGATGCAAGGATCTTAACGTTAAATTAAATAAGAAGCTTTATACCACTGTTAAAATTGTTAATAAAGTTGATGTTAGACTTTGTTTTTAAAGTTTTGGGAAAAAATGGACTTGAAGTTTAAACTCGGAGAAACTAACTAAAAGATAAAATACTGTTCCAAAGTTATCATAAAATTAACACACTTCCTTAATATTATTACATTAATAAAAGCTTAATAGAATTTCCAAGATTTGTTCACCCTAACCCATCACCTAGTTGTATATCGACTCGCAGCTGATAACTGATTTCGACACACTTCTTATTAGACTCATCACGGCAAGTAAAACTTCGGAGCATGGAAAATAACTTTCTTTATTCAATTAAATTCTCCCGAAATTTCTCAACTAATTCGGAAGAATCACCCCTTGCTTCGAAAATTTCATTTTAACTTTGTGTACATATATTCTTGGGGCTTTTTTTTATATATTATTATTCGCCCCGTCGTCCTATTCGGGTCTCCTTACGAAAGTGCCAGCAACAGAGAGTTGCTCTTCTTGTTAGGGGATGTTATAGGATAATTTTGTTAGCTGTTAATTCCTATCCGATTATCCACCCATCTGAAAACGAATTTTACCGTCTGAACGTCAGATGATTTCGAAAAAGACCGAGTTAAAGGATGATCGAACTGGTGCTGATGGAGACGCAAAAATAAGTAGAGTTTTCTTTTTTGTGCCCCTTTCAGCATACTTAACGTCTTATGGAAACTTTCGGTAGAAACACTCATTCAAATATCTTGAAATTTGATGTATGCACATCAAAGGCTTAGGTCGTTTTCTTTCACTTTGTGTATTTATTTCATCACAATCTTTTTCTACTTCGTTCTGATAACTTGATTACTCAAAGAGATGATCTTTGTGATTTTCGCGAAATATATGTAGGTAAAAAGAAATCGGCATTTTTATTACGTGGGATCGATAAGGATTTCTGTCGAATTTCAGGAAAATACGGGCTTAGGATGCTTTATTTACTGAAGTTTGTGAACTGTAAGTAGAACTCGTGTAATGGTGCACGTTCAGCAAAAAACATCCATTTTAAATATTGATTAAAGCTGTAAGAATTAATATGCTGAAGGAACAGAAAAGCAATTAATTATCTACCGAACGTTGCCCACGGTAAATTTTAAAATTCAAAGAAATGGAGTAAATTTGATAGTGCTTGGTTCTCAAATTTATTACTTTACATAGTTCTAAGTCATTTACAAAAGAACCAGACGCATAACTAAAATAATACTTTTCACAATTCCGAAAAGTTCAAATCAATATTTTTTCTTTCATGAGTAGATTATATCAAAATTCACATTAAGGTACAAATTCATTTTCGAGCTTCTGCAAATCTGATACATGGACTAATTTTCAACTTTTTAGCATAACTTTAAAAAATATTGGACTAAATTTACCATTATTATATTTCGCTGGAGGGAAAATTACACAACTAAGTTATAGTTATTACATAACTTATAATCAATACACATCAGTATACATCACTTCACAATAGCTACATATGTTATCAATAAACGTCGGTGGCGTTATTATTATACACAGAGAATGAAATAATTGCACATTTTTTGTGCAAAAATAAATTGTGAAAAATTCTCCATTCAGTTGAGATTTATAAATCATAAATTAAAGACGGAATTTTACTTTGCATGTAGCGCATTAAAATAAATGGTTCTGTGTTGCCAATGATAAAAAACATGTTATGGTTACTGTTACTATTTAAACGAAGGGCTTTCTTATATTGAAAATAAAAGCCAAATGATATATCTAATAGTAAAAAATTCAAGGAAACATACAAATTAAAAATAATTATTTATATTATTTACACATGTACATAATAACTTGTTTCGAAAACTAATTTAAAAATATAAAAATATTTGACCAACAAACCTAACGACGTAACGTCGAATAAAATATTGAAATAAATTCCAGGGAACTTACTTGCTATGTCTAGTGTAATATTACACAGTATGTAAAGTAAAATTACATCAAGCGTAAATTTAATTATATCTAATTGGTCTTATATAATCATAACACCTAAATTTTTTACAAAGCCAAATCGATGTAATTGTCCACCTTATTGTGTAGTATTACCTATTTGGGCGCTAAAAACGGTTAAACGTTAGTAAGACAAGTAAATAAATTATGCATTTTCATTCTTATTTTTGCTTTTAATACAGTTTATTTTTCTATTCTGTATATAAAGTGTAGACGTTTCTAAAATGAATAAATCTGCCAATATTGTGGGCGAAACCTTTTTATTTTCATGTCAAAGTTTGGCAATCGGTTAAAGTGGGATGTTTTATAGAATGCTGCCATATATAACTCATGATTAATGTAATTGATTAATGCTCCGGAGATGGTAACTATCCCACTTGAATAGTTTCTTATAAGATACAATTTTCAACATTCACCAGAGGTTCTTCAAGGAACTGAATGACCAAACTGCCCTTAAAAAGCCGTTTGCCAATGAAAGCCTTCGTAAACTGCTTTATGAAAATACTTTAAAATTGTATTTTCCGAGTATTTGAAAGATTACTTTGAGGCTGAAAAATATCTAAAATTCTAGTACTGTAAATGTGTTTTCACTTCCTACCCGATAACGTAACCTGCGTCACCTACTTAAAAATATTTTATGTGTACTGCCATAGTATCTTCACAATCACTAGGTTTAAACTTTGTGGCATAAGCTGCTCAAAAGATACACATTTTAAATATAATACCCGAATGCTGTAGGTAGATACTCCTTTAAATGTCTCTGTTTTCTTTCATCTATATATACGACCCGAGTTTTAACTTTGTAGCATAAGCAATTCATGTGGGGAAGAATTCGTGAATTTTTTTTCCTCTTTTGGGCCTCATAAATACTTCATGAAAAACTTTTTTTTTTAAATTTTGTCGATTATGCGTAATGGAATGTTGTGCTAGAAAATGTAACGACATATTAAATATTTTTAAAATTGTTATCGATTTATTTTGAGATATTATCCTTATTTCTACGATAGGCTTAATATTCTTAAATACAAATCAATTGCTCTAAAGTTAAATTTACATAATCCGGCCTTCATACTTTCACAAATTTTATACAAAACTAACCTATTGCAGGTATCTTACCGGCAATTTAACAAACGGAGGTACTAACCTACTTCTAAAAAGACCGAAGTACTATAATTTCTATCGTTTCATGTTTCCCACAAATCATTACGACCAGTCTACTCCGCCTTAAAAGCATTATTTTCACTCTTCAAAACCACATCCTTGCCATCCTTAAAATTCAACGTTTTAACTTAAAAAGAAAGGAAATTCAACTGGGAAAAATTTGTTGCTGGCTAGTAATACTCGCAAGAAAAAAAACAACATCAAAAATCTCTTATAACTTTAGTGATTGCACGCCAGCGACAAATCCTTAGCAAAACTCTTAGCACGAAGCAGAACTTTGCCCTCCTTCAAACATAAGAAACCAATAAAATTTTCGACTTTGAAAAGAGTAAACCGAAGAAAGTTTCGATAAGAAATTTTCCATCCAGAGTTTCTTTAATCTGCGGATTCCCACATCCCGTATATGATAATGCGTTTAAAAAAAGCACGAAAAACAACTTAAAGAAAATTCACCAACATTTACATAATTTGACAATTCTTGCTTCCGACAAACTCAGCACATTTTCAATGGCAGTCTTATTATCCACATATACATATGTATGTATCCAGTACTGATCCGGAACTGGCGGAACTGGGTATTTTTTTCCACGCAAATTGTGTTTGTATGCGAAAGAAAAACCGACTTATACATTTAAACGAAACGAGTATGACATGCAGTACGAGAATTATTCGAAAGCCGAGCCGGTATTGTAACGAAAACTCGACGGAAAATTCGCCACAGTTCCAGGATCCTCTCCAACACATAGCCGGGGTAGAGTGGCCCTAAGATGTATCAATGCTAATACATCTTATAGCATAGGAAAATTCCGGATCTTTTCCCACTGTGCCAAACTTTTAAGTGGAATGTGTATATTATAGCGGAAAATGGAACTGATACATGGATAGTCGTCGCCGAGGAATCTAACCATAGACGTCCCAGATCTCTATCTTACCATTGCGCTATGCCCAGCTCCTTCATGCTCCTTGCCTGGGCTGAAAGCAGTGTGAAAGCTGAAAGCTGGGATCTGGGACAATATTAACCATACCATAACTTTGTGTGATATATTAATGGGAAACATGGGGAATGAATCCTACCATCATCCAGTCGAGTCGAGTTTTCCGAGTCTATACTTGTACAAAATTTTCCCTTTTTATACCAGGAGTTTTCGGGAGCAGAAATTTTTCCTTTTTGCCCTCTAGCCTTAACTAATTTTTGTTTATTCAGCAAGGGACCCATAATGGCAAGCTATACATTTACAGCGTATACCTTAACGCCGTACCCTACTCTGCATGTTTTTCTAAGGCCGAATAAGAAATTGTGTAGCGTACTCCCCCAACCCTCCGTAGTAGTATTACTTTCTGTTAGGGAAAACTTAGACATTCAACGGGTATTTATTATATTATTTTACTAAAAGGAACTTTCATAGTTGTGGGAAATAAAGTTTTAGGTGATTTCAACCAGATTTATGGCGTAGATGGCGATGTTGATAGTGAAAGTTGAGTTTCGAGAGATACTCAACACCGAAATAGATCTGGAGTAATGGTTCCTCTTATGAAATTACTTTTGGTAAAAAGGGAAAAAATACCGAAGCGAAATATAAAAATAACACAATAATTGCTAATGAAAATATTTGTGTACCTCCTCGAGCTATATCCTAAACAAAAGGGTACGGTCCAGATAGCGAAGAAGTATAGTGATTCAAACGTGTACATCGCTCCTGATTAAAGGTTCCAATTAATTTTGAGAAAAAAATTTGGTTTGTATCTTGAACTTCTTCATGAATATCTATAAAATCAAGTTAAAATCTATTAACTTCCTCATGCGGATCCAGTCGCACGTAGCCTCGTCTTACGTACGTGTGACTTGTTCGACGTTGAAGGCATCGATATCATTACCTTTAAACAAAATGACACAATGAGGAATCAATCGAAGAAATACTGAACTGCTTTTTAAGGATAAAATATTTTCATGGTACAATCTCGCTAGGGTATAGTTTCACAGCTTGTGAATTCGAAACGCTATAAGAAAATGGTCCTGTTTTTTTCCTTATGCATAGTTTCCTTTCTTTCCGAAAATATCAATTTCTTAAATTGAATTCCAGACCTATAGCCGGAAAAGGCAAATAGTCAAAAGTTTCGAGGGAAAATCTTAGGTCCCACGGTAGAATGGTAACTGCAGTGTTCCAAATTTGGTCAGTAGAAACTTTTTTAAGACTCCAAGACCTGATTAAGATGTGACGACTAGAAGGAGAAGGACTCCTATTTTCAGATCTCCATTTTGAACATCGGGAAAATCAATTTTAATTTCTTTACGATCCCTTTCTAAGTCGTAGGAGGGCAGTAGTAGCGATGTTTTAGCCTGTTTCTGCTTCAAATACCAAGGCTAGTCAGGTGGAAATCAATTAATTCAAAATTTCAGAGGGTATAATGGAGCCTTGTAACAACTATTTGAAGGATTTTCGTTCATACCGAAGTAAACTTGTATAGGGGTGACCAATCAAAAAAAGCAAAAAAAAATGGGGTAAATATTTTTCAAAAATATAAAATTTAGGGTTGCAAACGTATAATAATTGAATTAATTGATTTGAATAAACCGATTTTATTCTCTAATTGTTTTACTTCAAGCTTTTGATACTGCTGAGCTTAAAACCTTTGAGTTAAGTTCACCTATGTTACAAATCCATGAGGAAAGTGATGAATATTAACCTTTTTTACCGATACAAATCTGATAACAATTTGTTCTGTTTGGTCGGCTTTATCGAGTTTCAAGATGTGTCTGATTATAATAAAGCATATTTATCTGCAACAATTTACACACTACCCTGTAAAGTACAGAACCAAATGTAATTTTGACATTACTTACTGTAAAGTGTAAAATTACGGAAAAGTATGTAATTATAATACATATTTATCTATAACGATGTGCACACTATTGTGTAGCGTTCACAATGCAATGTAATTTTACTATGATATAAGTTGGTATCACATTACCTAGTTTTAAAGTAGTAAACTTTTAATACTGTGCGTTATGCCAATATCATATTGATTGCTACTATCCTTACTTTCACCTAAAGAATGCAATCTTCATGTCAGTGAAACGTCAACGAAGATATCTCTGCTAAGAAGCAGGTATACCAACCGTACCATGAACAGTGTTCTAAGATAAACTCAGTATTTTTTTAAACCTGAGATAATCGAAAGAAATACAAGGTGAAAAATCATACGTAAAGTCGAGCTTGGATTGTTTAAATATAAAGTCCACATTAAGGACAATATCGTAAATTATTATTGTTCAACAATGTTATTTTATAATAATATTTGTATAGGTCGACTGAACTGATACGCACACCTTAGCTCCTTGACAGGAGCTCCGGTTCAGCGTGAAGTTCTTTTCCTCATCTCTATGAACAATGCTTGTCATCGATTATGTAAATCCTTGAATATTTATGGAAGCTTCAAGTTCTGATGCATTCAGTGCAGAATCTAGCTGCCAGTTATGTGCATGCGTGTCTCTGCACGTGGGTATGTGTATGGAATTCCCATGGCGAGCTAGGCTATATGAAGGCGCTTCAAAGTTGCGGTGTGTTGACAAACCACTCAACTATTCATACCGTTGCATACAAACAACTGTAGGGTTTAGGCGTATCCACTTGCTCTAATAACTGCACATTCGAAACCATGTATCTCACTTAGACTGGGTTAGACAAGACGACGAGGAATAATTTTCCACTATGCTTGTTGTACTCGTTTTGATTACATACAGAGTAGGCGGAGAGTGCTGTTGACGTCTATTACACTTTAACTACTATCTTAAATAGTAAACATGATATTGGTTTAAAACTCTTTACTTCCTGCGATGCCTTACTGTGCATGCATGTATCTATGCAATCTTGATATCTAAGGGTTGTCTTACAAAACCTCTCCAAATTCAGTGAACTTCAAATAATGTGAATGGGGGCTGGGGTGAAGTATTTTTCTCGTTGAAAATAAGTAGGTGAATTTGCATTTTCCTTACAAATTTGGTATTATACTTTTAAACGTGCATTTAAGTTAGATACGTGCACATTCTTTGCTTAATGATAAATAAAAAATAAAATCCACGGCTGTTTATTAATCGATGTCCCTGAGGACATAACAGTTCGAAAACCTTTACTGGATAGGCCAGTTTTTTTATAAGACTGTGTTGGACTGGGTCCGAAAGATCTGTCTCGTCATCGGATGGCATAGACTCGTCAGTATCATGCTTAAATCCGAAACACCCTTAATCGAAGCGGTGGTTTTGCTGATCAAAATCTGTTTTATAATCTGCGAATTTTATTGGAGCGAAGTTCCTGCTATCGCATCCTTATTCTAAAAGTAGGTGGCACTGAAGATCACCCAATATTTCAACCAATTTGGTGGAATTTTTGGTTGTTCACTAGGATATTTAAAATTCAACGCTAAGAGCGCTGGACCGAATCCCGCCAACAGAAATTTTATTTAAAGGGAATTAAAACATTAGGTTAAAGTACTAGAAATTGTACTATATAAGAAACACGATCGATGGTACATACTTGAAATATTTATTTCATAATAACTCAAAACTTTAATTATTTTTAATTCAAAATGCAGTTTGTTTTCAAAAAAAAATTAACAACCCTATTAGGCACTGCCTAAATACTCGAGAAAATACACTTATTAATAGGTTTATTATTTTACTTACCTATATTCTGACATTATATTTAAACCAATAAAGCCTAATAGCTCAGCTACATCGACAGATTTTGGCAAACTAGATTTGAAAATAGTATAAAGTATTTACATTTCAAAATTTACCAGCAGTCTGTTGTGCTAAAAGTTCTAAATTTTGTAATGTAATACCATGGATACACTGCTTGTATATAAAATATAATATCGTCAATATCACCAGTGTATCACCCCTAATAATGTGCATACATATAATACGATAACGTACTTGCATCGCCTATCATGATTTAAATAAAGTATATTGTATAGAAGCAGTGTATTGAAGGTATAAGTCAGTTCTAAACTAATTACCATAGATATGATGACTATGTATATCTCGATTAAAATAAAACTTTGGAAGGATACTACCAAAAAAATTTCAAAATGAGTTGAACAAAGGTGAACACTATTTTAATTTAATAGAATAAACTATTTACATATTTTTTATTTTATTAAATTGGTTTTACTTTATTATTTTTGGTTATGATTGCATAAAAATGTTTTAAAATTTAAATTAATATTGGGTAAGTATTTTAAGTGGTGCGCCATTGATCATGATAAGTTTAATTAGACTTTTTCATAAAATTGCTTCGTAAGGAAGTAGCTATCAAAACCAATTTAAAATTTATTTACAACAGCAACTAGTTCGAATAATGATAAACTTGCAATATTTTCCTGATGTATTTTTTGGTTAAATATCCATTCTATCATCAAGTGAATTTTACATGACACATGAAAAACATATTTTGTTGACAAGCATGGATGTATTAGTATAACTGGATCGGCTGTATTGCATAAAATTCCTATACGTGAGACTAATTCGTTTTCTGACAGTTGTTCCCATCTGTCAAAAAAAATTTGTACGGGTTATGACAATCATTTCTGACAATTGTTTTCACCACAGCGTCGGACCAAAAAAATTTCCCGGGTACAGTACGTATTTTCTATTTTGTAGCCCCCCCTCCAATACACTTACACTAACGCAAATAGACAACTCACACAACCAGAACCGATTAGGCAAAGTTTCGCTTACTGCCGATCCAGTTATACTACTACATCCATGTTGACAAGACATAAACGTTCTGGACAAATATGAAAAGCTAAATAAATTTCTATTTCATAGAATATGCTATTAGTGCTAAGTATATACACATTTAAATAACTCGGATCTATATTTCTAATTTCAGTTCCTCCTCATGTTATGATGGTTTATGATGCATCAGGAAGAGATATTGCGGGGGTGGTAGGACCATTACTAGAAGGAGAGAATTTGGTTCTGACATGTGAAGTTAGAGGCGGTAAGTAAATTTGTTTTCCTGCACTGCACTGTACAAGCTCACGAGTACTTGATTTAGTTAGACAAAGATAATTCGTACAGGATACCGGTTGTTTGGCACGCCAACAATTGAAAAGTTTCTACATGTTAACATGCAAATCATTGACCAAAATATGTTCTAGTGAATGAATACTCTTCAAATTTTAAAGTATATGGAGCCAACAGCTTAGATAAAAATTATTTCATTATAAGAATTTAATTACAGAGAAAATGTATAAAGCATATGCATGACGCCATTCGAATATCGCTAGAAAATTAAAAGCAATATCGTAAACGAAACTAAAAAAATACTGACTCAAGCATTGAATCATAACATTGTCCTAAAAAGTGACCTACTCCTCTGGTCACTCTAAGTGACGAATCTTTAATTTTGATTAGACATTAAATTGTTTATGAAAATATCAGGAAAAATAGTAAAATATATTAAAGCTTGTCATACAGTATTTTAGCTTAACTAGAAAACAAGAAAAACAATTATTTTATTTATAGAAGGGCTACATAGAAATAATAACTGCAAACTTAAGATCTATCCCTTATTAATAGTATCATAGATGGGGTATGGTCCTTAGAAACATAACGCCAATCATTTGAGTAGTTTCCGTACAAAAGTCTACCAAAAATTAAGCTCGTGATAAACCCATTTGAATGATAGCTTCAGAACAGCATTTATATTGCTAAAGCTATTGGTTTTAAATTAGTTTCAACAGCAGAGTTACAAATGGAAAAATCATATTTATGTGTTAATTCTAGTTCATATGGTGAATGGCACAACATGAAACACAATCCGTAAGCAGTTGCTTGCTATTTCCGGTGGTGTTACATTGATGGAATGTATCACCCAATAATGTGCTTATAGTACGTCAACGTACTTGCATCGCCTATCATGATTTCAATAAAGTAATTTGTATACAAGCAGTGTATCCATATCCATATGGTATTACTTCGATTAGAATCAAATATCTTGTGGAGTTTATATGAGTTGATCGGCTAGGCCACAGGCAAATTGCTACAGATTAGTCTTCTAGTTATTAAACCTACGCATCAAAATTAGTAAACTTTCCTTTTTAATAACTATTACATCCCAATAAATTTAAATACCGAAACATTTCAATTGATAGCCAAATAAAACGTAATGACAGTTCATATCTGAAACGTATTGAAAATTCGCATAAGCCAAGCAATTTATGTCCACCACCACTGCCATCATCATCATCATCACCTGCAACAACAAAAACTCAATTTACCTGATAAAGGTCGTCCACTTCTTCCACTTTTTGCTCAAAAAAGAAAAACGTATATCCTAGATCTTATTTTCCCTTTATGTTGCCAACAAGAAGCAGAAGGAAATACGGAAAATACGATGACCGTCATCATTTCATTTATGAGATACTTGAAATTTTTCACCTGCACCTGCCATCAGGACCCCATACACATTCATCCGAACTCGTCTTATCCGATAACCCAATGATAGAGATTAAACTAAGCACACGTAGAAGCTTTTAGGAAAAATCAATATTTAATTTTCATGTGGTCACCATCCGGTTGAGTTCATATATCCATAGAATTATCTATGGATATTTATTTCTGCCTTGATACGGACTGTATCATTCCGTATAATAATATAAAATTGAGTGTACTTAAGTCGAAGAGCGAGATCTTTCTTCAGAAATCATCTACACTTTCATTTCGACGTCTCCGTCTTTTCGATCGCTAAAGGAGCATCCTTACGGTTTTCACGGAGAAAGGAAATGCATATTTAAAATCACTTCTCTTTGGCATATCACATAATCATAGAGTTGAGAATATGAACGCTTCCATTTCAAAGATCTACTGATAGCTTAAAAACTGACTCTTGTGTCGCCCTAGTGTTATAAAATTTCGAAGAGGAATATTTTGAAAGAACATTGCTCAAGCCACGCTAAACTTCCATAAAAATCTGAGGGGAATTTACGACAGGACTGCCGTTCCCGAACATTTCGCAGTAGTTGGTCCTTAATGTGTTTCCGCCATATATTAAAGTGTACCGAAAATAATAGTGCTACGTGATTAATGGTTTTCATAATTATATTTAGATGCATAGATCTGAAAAAATGTCTCACAAGAATTAGTAAAAAAAAAAGATGGGGTAGAGTTCCATTAGAATTCTGCTAAAGCTTTGGCCAAATCAAGATACCCCCCTTGCGGTCGATAAGTCATTTGATATCGACAGGGAAAGAGTTCAATACCGGTATTATCTTAGCAATAATTTCAAAAACATTATACCCCACTCTCCGATGTTGTTGGCTTATTCCTGTAGACTTTTTCTCTCAAATATCCCAACCGAAAAAAGGGGTCCAATTAGTCGACTAGGTCTTCCAATCGATATTGCTATGACGAGAAATTAGTCGACCTGGATACCGCACCGACAAAATTTTCATCGGTCCTCAGGGCAGGTAGAGTTGGAAGAGCATCCTGTTGAAATCACATGTCAACCAAGTTGTTCCAATTCAAGTGCTAAGAACTTATGCAACATTTGATAGTATCGACCGATTGTGGTATATCTCCAGAAGCCATAAAGAAAATTCGTCTGATGACATCTGCACTGGTTAATAAAATACTCTCCGATTTCAGGTAATCTCATGACTTCAACTTTGTCCACGTGATCATAGATTCTTACATGAGATGGTTCACATGGTGAAAAAGGAAATATCTCGATGTGTTCGAAATTATGCTTCTAACTATTTAATTGTATATTTTTAGTTTAATTTGGACCTAGGACAGCTAATCCAAGAGAAAGGAATCAATCGACCCGACGTCGTATTCACTTTCACAATGATAACCTTTGGTCGCGCCGACGTTACCATGACGTCATCTGACCAATAACGAGAATTAGCTTTAGGTTATACCGACGTATGCATAACTCAGTCCCGTATCAGTGCCGACCATCATTAACTTATGAACATAATCAGTAACTGAATGAAAAACGCAAAAAAAAATTATTTTTGGTAGTTAAGAGGTCTTGTTAATGACCAACAAATTTTAATACAGTTATAATATAATTCAGTCACAGCTCTTTGTTTAAGATATTAATATAAAATGAAGCTAAGAAAACTGAAACTATCTGCCTAAAAATAACATGTTACTGATGTCGGGCTGACTTCTAAGCAAGCTGTTATAACTTCTAAGAATATGGCCTGAATAATCTTCCCGTATATAAATATGACGAAACAGACGACCAAACAAATATTGGGCCATCTGTATATTGTGAGAATGCTACTAAAAATTTTGTTATTTTTGTAACCACAAAGTCATTCCAATAACTTTTGAGGCGTATTTTCCACCGAAAAAGTCATAGAAACTTCAAAGTCATATTACCAACCAGGAAGTCGGCAACAAATTTACGACCAAAAACTTTTTGCTGTTAACTACTATATACAAGCCTATTCAGGATGAGAGTCACAAGTCACAAAGTAGGTGGAAAGTCACAATTAATTCAAAATTCATACATACCTACTTTGTGACTTGTGTTTTGGTCCTGATATTTATCTATTTCTCGTAGAATGAAAATATCAACAGGAAAGTTTGTATTTTCTTTTCAGTGAATGGGAAACACTGATCAATAACGTAAGTCGGAACGACGTTGTTTTTACAACAAGAAGGTGTGAGATATAGTAAAAATAGAGAAATAATAATGTGTCGTAATTAACTGATTAGAAGGCTTTATTGGTCATTTGAATGTATTATAAACATTTTTGAATCTCTTAGTCTGAATATAGTATAAGACGTATATGTACGTCATACCGATTTCAAATTTAAAAAACTGGAACTATCGACCAAAAAGTTATATTTGATAGTTATTCAGTATTAATTTGAACTATACACCTAGATCTAAAGTTTGTCATAATTTTATTAACTATATATTCACTTTGGCGTAAAAGTATCCTATAATGAAATTACCTCTGTTACATCCGTTTCAGTTTAAAAAAAACCTCTAGTTTCTGCCATAATATTCACGTTTATATTTTTCTGCAAATCTAAAGGGAGTTATTCCGTATGTAAGGCCGTTAATTACCAAAAGGCAACTATCCAACAATTTTATTAACAAGCTAGAAAAATCCTCCTGGATACCTGTCTAATTTTCTGTGGTGAAGAGTATAGGTAAATGGTCAGCGTATAAAATCTGTACGTTGAGTAAAAAAAGAACTGCTCTGGAAACGATGCATGCGACAGGAAAAAATTTACGAAGCGAAACTTATAAATTTTTCCAACATTGCAGAAATTATCTGTGGAGTATGTATATGTCTGGTATGGCATTCAAAATGGCGAGGACGACTCCCTGTTTATAGTTATCCAGTTCGAAATGCGAAAACGTAAAACGTGTAAAAGTCTTTTCAAGTACCTGTGCATTGTTCATAGGCTGTATATATTATAGCGTTGGCTACAGGTACGACACGATGGTGTACCTATAGACCGACTCACATATTGTTTTACACATCAGTTAACTTTTAATTACAGACCTAGTTTGACAAATGATAGTGCTTCACTTGCTGTACGCTCGGGACAAGGTTTTCTCTCGCTAGCCTTCTGGGGTTTTTCTTTAGACGAACATAGCAAGAAGGGTGGGTACGTAGTGTTTTAGAACGCTGAGTCAAAAAATACGGTGGAAAATCGACACTTTCTTATTATTGTATCTTTCGTTTCTGACTTTTCTGATATTTTAACAATGTTTTGCGGGAAATTTTTAATAGAAAAATGAAAACTTTCTATCGACAATTCGATAAAGTTATTGAGGAATTAACTTGTATGTTCATTTGATTTATCTAAATATTTCGTCACTAAGATCATCTGGAATTTTATAACCGGATTGCACTGTATGAAAATAGTTTACTTATCACGCAAACTTTACGGTAATGGAATCCTTATACTAAAGTGGTATCTCTATTAAGTACTGACTGCAGCAGAATTCAATCAGTGCTAGAAATATTTCGATGAAGATCTTCGTGGTTCATGACTGGGATGAGAAAATACTTCCGCCGTAATACTGCGCTGTGTAGGGAACATTATCTGATTTATAGTTCCGTACATATGAACAATCAAAAATTTGAGAACGTCTTAATAAAGTAACTTGAACTTTTTGTTCAGCAGACTTTAAGACTTTAACATTGTTAATAAGAGAAATTGTTTCATTATGTTGGGCGGTATACATATATAAATTTCCCTAACATGATATATAATTGGCAAGCAACTATTTTATATCAGGACACTTCAAGTTAGATGGGTGAAGTATGGAAGTTGTAAATTTAGCAACTACCTGATTTCGTAATAGCTTTGGGATAAATTGGCACCTCTACTTTCAATTTATATTTTGATTATTGCATTTCATTTGTAATCTTCTGACTAAAAACAAAAATGTAGCTTTGTTCACGTTACTCCCGTGTCGGTACCACCTGATGGCAAGCGAGGTACTAGTTCAAAAAATATATTTTTTCTGTAAAACCCGGTACATGCTTCACTAATTAAAATTAATAAAAGGAAAGTAAGTATTCATTCATTACGTACAGAATGATTGAAAGGTAGTTTATTTTCAGACTAAAACTAATTATTTGCCCGTTTCTTACAAAACTGATTTTTGTTCCTCCTTCCTGCCTCTGTCTATCTACCGATTGGTCATTTTATTTCAGTACTGTTTCCGAACTGAGTAGTCAGTACCACTTAAATTGCTTTAATTGCTTTTGTATCGTAATTGTTTGTATCCACTACAAAAACGAGTGTTCTCAATTCATTAGGTGCGTTAAAAATAATAAAAATCGAAAAATAATTCTGAAGTACAAGTACGTTGTACTCAATGATTTCGGTAAGAAAAATCACACGGAACAGCGTCAATCTCGCCATTTGGAAATCTGTCGGAAATCGCATGAATTTCTAGCCCGGAATTCTGACTCTATAAAGAACTTTCCATCGGAATTCTGACGGATTTATGTGTTTTTGGTCTGCTGGGTAATAACGTTTGCGGAGATTCAGCACACTTACACTATAGACTACCAAGACCATATAATTTTAAACGAGTTCAAACGCCGGAGATTTTTCAATTCATAAACACATTTATTATATTTATTTTGGAGTAAAATTGATGTTACTGAAAACTAGTCCTAGAGATCCCTGACCCTTAAGTAAACTTCGGTATAACTGCCGTTTAGATCAAAAAGTAGTGCTGAAAATACGAGAAAAAAACCATTGGTTGCCATTCAACACTTCAAAGTAGCAAACATATTCAATTACCCGAGGATCTGCTTTCTTCCAGCATTGATGGAACCACCATGCTTTGTGACACAAAGTATCGCCTTCGGGATGAATACATCTTTTGCCCATATTAAGAGCAATGTCCTTCATGGATTCGGGCACCATGTTAAACAACTTCTCTAAGTGTACGTCACCGTTCTTATCGACTAATTTTGCCTCATCAAATAAGCAATTCATATAGCACTTAAGTGCTTCATCTTCGTGTATCTCACCATCACTGAACTCCTTTATTGCATCTGCAAAACGTGATTTAAATTAAACGAAACGCAATATCACTCCCCACTAAAAGTACGATAACTTCGAACTGGGAACGACTATGAATGTAACTACTTGCAAAATGAAATTGATTCGTAATGAAATTAAGAACCCTGATGCTCACATACCTTCGGTTACGCCAGTTTTCTTTACGCAAATATCATGAAGCGGTTGCATTGCTTCAAGCAATTCCTTTGGTGGATACTATAGAAAATCAAAGAGACTTCATGAAAAATTTTATAATTTAAGCTTATTTTCTAATCAATTTACCTCGTCATCTCGTCGTAGTTCGACTTTTTGACTGGAAGAAACCGATAAAGTTGCTAAAGCGAAAAATATGAATACCTTCATCTTGGCAAGAGCAATCAAAAGACTAACCAGACAGTAAAGAAAGCCGTCTTTATATATTCGATTGAGACAGTCTTAGGAATATTATGTCAAAGTCGATATTTTAATTATTACCGACTGGCAATCTTTTGATTCTTAATTATAAGTAGCAGAATAATTATTCGTATTGTAAGATGTGTAATTAAAAATAATTTTAGAGATTCGTTTCAGAGTGAATGATTTGTCTTTTTTAGCAGTAATTAAAGCCACTTCATTGACACGACAGGCTTCGATTGCGGTCTACGTTTGAACTATTATTGCAATGCCCACTATTTCCGAAAGTACAAAAGACCCAATTTTGATTCGGATACCTTAGCAACACAATCTCATATCCTAGATTCTATTAAACGACATAAAATATGAGTAATCTGACTCCAGTGTACGTTCGATTAAAGAGGAATGCCAGAGATGAATCCGATTATAGTACGAATTGCATTCCTTGCAAGGGTTTAGTGATTGATTCCATTGATAGATTAATCTTCGCTGGATTTTCGTAGCTTCTTCTATGTAATCGATTTTCATCATTTCATTTGTGAAAAAAAATTGAATACTAAACTTAAAAATTCTCATAAACTATTATCTAATAAACGAACTAAAATATTTAAAGAGTTTTCAACAGCAAAATACAATAATTAATGCAGAATTTAAAAAATTGTAAGGTTGACGAAATGTTTTTAACAGAAAAATTAGATTTTCTCAATAGTCGAACCGTTTCCAAAAAAAATTATTAAAATCTGTCAGCAGTCTGGGCGAAATTTTATTATTTTTCGGCTCAAAGTTCGGGACCGGTCAAGGTCGCAGTATATAATCAGTTGTTTCGAGATTATGACATTTCTTGGAAAGTTAACTTATTTCTTAAAATAGGGATTTTTTCAAAAAGCCGAGACTTAGGGTTTAAATATCCAAAAATCCTGGAAGGAGGTTATAAATTAATAAAAAGACAGTACGAGAAAGTAGAAACAAATTCAATTTTTTATAACTTCTAAAAGAAATGACGGAATTCGTGAAAACGTGTTCAACCTTTTTATATTCTCTGATGATGAACCCGTAAACTCCATTCGTGAGAATGACAAAAAAGTTCTGGTAGAGACTGGGGATTCGATTGCGCCATGGTGGCCTGAATGCCCAAGACTCGCAACCTTTCAGTGTGTCTTCCCCACACCAAACACAACACAACACATAACAAATAAGTAATCAATACTCAGTATAAATTTCAAATTTCAGCTTCCTAGCATAAACAGTTGCTGAGATGTAGAAACCAACATTTTTGGTCTAAATTACTAGTAGGTACATTTAATTTTTTCACGTAAAAGTACACATTTCAATAACTTTTACAAGAAATTTCTTGTCTTAGTAAATGATTCATGTACTTTTCAACTGAACCGTATAAATTACAAGAAAAGGTTTACAAAATTGGGCATCATGTAAAATTAACTGTATTTATATATGATTTAAAAATTACGTTCTTTTTTGTGTAATTTTTTGAATTTTACGACAAAAAACATTCATATAATTGGAATCATGAAGTTGGACGCTTCGTGCGATTTGGTTTTATACTGAAATTAAGATGAAACGCCTTCGGTGGTGCAGTGGCTATGCGCGCCAAACCAACTCCACAAAACCAAAATTGTTCTCGGGATCAACTCCTTCTGACAGCCAAAGGTTTTATTTAGAGTAAGTAAGTAAGAAATAATATGTGAAGTAGAAATAAAAGTGCTAATTATACACTTTTCTAGAGTGTAATTTCAAGAGAATTTCAAGAGAAGTGCACTTGCTACTTTCGAAGATAAAATTCAGATTCCTAATTGAAATTTACTGACTGAAAATTCAAAATTTCATTTCAATCGACTGTGTATTAAAACACAATGTAAATTTACTTGTAATGGTGTGTAATATTTGCCTGTTATCCAAGAAATGTAAAGTACAATATATTTTTTATTTCATAATTTTTTAATAAAAATTTTTTATGTTATTGACCTGAAATTTAGAAAAAAAAATTGCTACCCGGAAATTTGGTATTTTTACGTCTACACCGCTTCTCCACATGAAACGCGTCTCGAACTTCTAACCAAAAATAAAATAAAACATACTGCAGTCACGATCGGCTGCAAGCCAATCTTATAATACTCTAGATGATAATGAACTCCGGTTTATATTGTAGTTGGTTTTAAAGTAGAATTTCGTATGTACATGTTGTATGTCCTTTATTAAGGACCTTCATTCAGTTGCTACTTGAAACTTAAAAACAATATCATCAATGTTTAAAATCATTTCTTGAACTGGGTGTGCCATCGGGAATAAAATGTCATTTTTGAAGGACATTCACATGTGAGGTGCAGGAAGTACTCACTCGATTTTTTAATATATATATCCCTTTCCTTGGAACCATCCACAAATTAATGTGTACAAAATTTCAAATTCGTAGTTTGACGCGTTCAAAAGTTATGGGAAAATATTGTTGAATACGTATCTTAAGGATTTTTTGTATGGAAGGTACCAGAAGGAGTGAAAGGGTTTCGCTGACTAGTACGTTCGAAATTCGTTTTCACTCAAAACTAATTTGTACAAAATTCTAAATTTACAGCTAAACGATTACTTGAGTTATAGTGAGTTCCATAAATTAAGTGAAGACATTTTGAAGGGATATTTGTATGGCTGTTACGCGAGGGACTAATAGGATTTTTTTGAAAGATATACATTTAACTTCAACTATTGGAAAGCAAACGTATACAAAATTTTAAACAGACAGCTAAAATGGTTGTGAAGCCATCGACAAATTTTCTAGAACACTGTCTTTTCAAGGATTTTTTTGTATGGAAGCTACTCGAAGGAGTCGAGAAATTTCACTGACAAACGCAGTTTAACTTTCTTTTTGCTTAAGTCTTATTTGTACAAAATTTAAACTTCGTGGCTAAACGATTTCTTGAGTTAAAGTGAGTTTCGTGAATTGGATGAAGATATTTTAATGGCAGCCACTCGAAGGACTAATAGGATTTTCTTCGTAATCATACATTTAGCTTTAAATATTGGAAAATTAACTCATACAAAATTTCCAAGTCGTAGCTTAAACCCTTATGATGTTATCGGCCAATATTCTTGAAGACGTGTTTTAAGGGCATTTTGTATGCCCGTTAACGAACTTAGCCTTACAAATTCAACCAAACACTCAGATTCAAAATTTTAAGATCCTAGGTGAAGCCGTTCTTGAGTTATCGTGTTCACGGACAGACAGATGGACGGACGGACGGACGGACGTCAAGCGGATTTGAGGTTTTTGGGCACAAATAAACAAAAAATAATATAACTTTTTTTCGCCTGAGGCTTGGTTCTATGCGTTACATAATTTTCGGCTGGATTAAACTAAAGCGCCCAGAATGTTGGCTGATTTTTTTACTGATCATGTAAAAACTGCAAATACTTTATTATTATAGTAAAAAATAATTTGAATAACATTAATCTGTGCAGAAGTCATTAGTGTTAGAAGCCGAAATGGGAAAAAATGTCAAAAACGACATATTTTCAAAACGGTATGAAAACGGGCATATGTTTGTATGGCTGTTTTACTCACTTTCAATCCAGTGTCACATACTCGCTCTTGAAGTTACTACGGGCAAAGAAGAACTTGCGAATACGTTAACATTTTCGGCTTCTTGCAAAATAGAAATACCTAAACCGAGTTTATCATTGGAATTATGTTTAGTGTGAAATTAAAGTACAAATCGGCAAGTTTCTCTGTAAAACATTGTCGTTTGTCATATAAATAGCGATTACTTTGAAAGGCTGGTTTCCAATTAAATCCAATGCAATTACGTGAATCTGTTTTGTATTTAATTATTTTTTTTGTTGCATTTTGCTTCATTCATGTAATGCAAAAAGCATTAAAAACTAATCCAAGTACTTCAACAACGAAACTAAATAGTACAAATAGTTTTTCACTTGCATGCCTCGCGCAATTAAAGTCGTTAAACCATTTAAAGTGCGTGCAACAATTGCAACAATTGTAAAATGCATTGTCGATTTTCAATGTACTTCAAATTTGCCGAACCGATGAGCAAGGTAATTATTAGTTCTTCTGTATAATGTATGGGTAAACTCATGCTCATTTGCAAGTGCTGGAAATACAAGCCCTTTAACCACTCTCGTACTCTCGTACATGATCCGTTTTCATCAGCTCCGCTTTGGGCATAATACGAAGTAATTAATATTTAACGATCACATGTGAAAATAAATAAATGTATTTGTCTACTTGGAATCAATAATTACCAGGCGGAATAGCAAATAAGAGCATTACATCGACGAGGATATCTTCATTAATGTCACGAGCTCGAATATAAAAGGCACAGGTAACAATTCCCGAATCGCACAGAGCTACAGATAAGGTTGTCGAAAAGTTCGAAAAAAATATATCCATTGGCCAGAATTGAAAATCCAGGATACACTGATTTTGAAAAGGACAAGGAAAAAAAATGAAATTTTTTGGAGTCCTGCTGTTGCCAGTGATTGGATTGTTTTTCGTCATGTCCGACAGCCAAAAGGTTATGCCTCGCCGTGACGACCAGGTAATTTAATTAGAGAGTGACTATTTAGAAAATCCGTCGCGTATTGATTGAAAAGGGTACGGATTTTTTTTTTTTATTTCGTTCTCCCTTCAATTCTTTTTTTTTCTTTATTTCATAAATAAAAGTATCCACCACCCGAAGTTCTAGAGAAATTCAAACCGATACATGATACATGTGTACAAAAAACAGGTGTTACGGAAGGTAGAGAAGCTATTCACTTTGATTGAAAATCGCGCATAGTATATCGAATTTTTTTCGAAATTCATTGGGTTTTTTTCGCCCGCCCAGCAAGGGTACGTACCGAAAAAACGCTTTAAATCCTACACCTACGTACTTTATACTTTACAGAAGCAATTAAGGAATTTAGTGATGGTGATATTCACGAGGACGAAGCGCTCAAATGTTATATGTACTGCTTCCTGGTCGAAATGAAGGTGGTTGATGAAAGTGGCAATGTACATTTGGAAATGTTAAAGCGGTCTGTACCTGGTGCTATTAAAGATGTTGGGGAAAATATGCTGCATAATTGCTGGAGAGATCCGGAAGGTGAATCGCTTTGTCAGAAGGCTTGGTGGTTTAATCAGTGCTGGAAGTCCGTTGATCCTAAGGTTTATTAAATTTGATTTTTTTTTTAAGAATTTGATCAACTTTTTTTTCTTTTTCTAATCAGCATTACTTTTTGCCATAAACGTCCGAAATACTAGCAAAGGATATCGAGTTAAATTGAACGATTAGATATATAAAATAATTAAAAGTGGGAACATAGGGAAC
This sequence comes from Beris chalybata, assembly GCA_949128065.1. Lineage (NCBI taxonomy): Eukaryota > Metazoa > Arthropoda > Insecta > Diptera > Stratiomyidae > Beris > Beris chalybata. The sequence continues at coordinate 97,298,632 of OX421896.1, forward strand.
GAATTAGACGGTTAGATGGTTTTTTTAAATAAAGAAGGTGATGGTCAACTTAATTTAAATTCAAAACTTAAAAGAGTTGTAGTTGCTAGATTATAGTGTCATTTATCTGTGTGATTCATTTATTGTTTAATGTGAAATAAATTCCTGTTAAAGTTATATCGCAGCGACTATATTTCACTATTTGTACAAATTTTAAAAACATGAAACTTTTTAAGAAGTTCGGTAAAATGGTGTAATCGAATCGAATTTTCGTATTAAATTAGGTTTTTAAAAGTAGGTAAGTTTTTAGTAATATTGTAATATCATTTTTCGGGACGAAGTCCAGGAAATCGCTACAATGGCAGTACAAAGAAGTGAACATGGCCAATTTTCATTTTGGATCCAAGTCGGAACTTGAAGAAAATCATAATATAACACCAGCTGTTTCGAGATAACAAGTTCGTGTACTAGGTCTTGTAAACATTGATTCTGCGATGTCGTGTGTTCAATTCCCACTCAATGCATAAATTACTTCCAAGAATTTTTCAGTTACTATTGGCTTCGAAATATTAAGATAAATACTACTAAAGTACTACTAGAACACTGAGCAGATGAGTTCTGTTTACATTCTTATCAGATTCACAAAAACACCATCAGAACTACAGACAGACAGTAGTTGATTTGCTTTAGGCAACTTTGCTGACCATGGTACAGTCAATTTTACTGAAAAATTATAAATATTAACACCAGCTAGTGCACTGCTATACCCTGCGTGATTTTTGACCTCCCATCCCTAAGCTGACTGGACTGTCCACTACATTGTATTAAAAGCTAGTGTGTGGCTTCTTATAAAACAATAATAAGAAATAGCAATAATAATAATGAAAGGCGCAACATCTCAAATCGGGCCTAGCCCTTGGAGTCATGTTACAGTTACTTCATTAATAGACCAACGGAACACTAGCAGGTGAAGTGATCAGCCACACGCTCGTCCGTGATTATTACCCCGATTTTAACTCAGGTATACTCATTTACAGCTGAGTGAACTGGTAGTCCGGCATCCAATCCCATTCGCGAAACTTACTTGTCGCCAAGCAGAGTCGAACCTGTTACCAGGTGCACCGAAGGCAAGTGCTCTAAGCCATCCACACTAATATAAGAAATAGTGGTAAGTTTGAATGTACAGACTACAGCGTAAGAACTCATGTAACTATTTAATATTCACGCTTATTCTGGAAAACTGCAGATTTATTATCCTCGCTGACTATGTGGTTGACATTGGATTCTTAAAAATTTCGACTATTAAAAACGTTGTAAACTGCTTTATCGATATATTTTCAAAACGTCTTTTTCGGGAATTTGAAACCATATTTTAAGGCAGAAAAATTTCCAAAATTCTAGTACAGTAAATGTGAGAGATTGACCATCTCAAATTTCTCGTTACTTATTGCCAATTACTTTCGGAAAAAAGTTTAAAAAGCGACTTTCATTGCAAAATTCAACTGTCAAATTTTCGAAAAAGTATTGTTCACGCGCTTTCAAAAATTTTAAATTAAGTAAATCGCAGTTTACTGTTCCTTCGGTAGGTTTCAGAATAAGGGTGCTTAAATTTTAATTATTATCACGTGAAAGTAAAAACGGAATCTGTTTCTTGTATGATCGAACAGACATGTCGGAATTCGTGAAAACTTGTGCAATTTCTTTTCATTCTTGATGGTTTCTTGCAATTAATTTCTCGGCGATTGATTACCCAAAAGCCCCATACAAGTAAAATCCGATTATATGCCTAATTTAGACCTATAATTCATGGAAAAGTAAATCACTATTTATCCTTGCTTGGATGCAGAGTTTCGAAAAATCGTGACGAAATTAATATCGGAAGATTCATCATCAATGGCGGGCGCGACAGCTCAAATTCACGTTTCGCTTACATACAGTAGCACAGGTCTGAAAGGAGTTTTTAGATAAATAAAAAGAAAGCTCGAGCAAGTAGAAATCTTATCACTCCTAAGAAATGCGGAATTCATTAAAACGTGTTCAACCTTTTTATACCCTATTAGGGGTTTAATAAGGCAAAATGCTTGAAAAGGTGATTAGGTGATTATTAAACAAGCCTGTAGAAGTAAAAAGTTATTCGATGTCTACGTTAAAAAGTCCTGAGAGATACGGCTGATTTTGTGAATATGTATACAGAACCATTAAACCATCTTGAGGGTTGAATTTCCAAAAATATGCGTGGGGAATGCGTAGAGTAAAAATGATTTCAATATTTGGAAAGAACTAATAGATATGATTAAAATCGGGAAAATATATGCATTCCATTGTCACTGATAATTTGTTTTGCTACCTTTCCGCACGCCAATGGAAATTTGAATCAGAACTACTTTTCTAGTTTATCTACATATACATACCGAGTTTCAACTTTGTAGCTTAAGCCGTTCTACACTACACCATACTAACCTTTTGCATCTTACTTACTTACTTACGATGGCGCTACAGTCCAAATCGGACCTTGGCCTCCTGCATCTTACAAGAAGCTAATTAATTGACGAAATTTATTTCCCAAATAGCCTCGTTCCCTCAAAACAACGAGTGTTATAATTCCACTTTGCCAGCGTCCCGTTGAATGACACGAATTCGTAGTAAATATTTTTAGGGTGACATTTGAGCCTAGTCGTCTGTCGCATCTGCGCTTAAACTACTTCCCTAAATTCTTCTCTATAAATAATAAATTTATTCAGATTCAAATTATTTTTCGAAATAATTGATCAATTTTTTAAACAATTTCTTGGCTGATACGCTCCGGTTTGTTATTCCTAATGCACAAAGTACCTATGTACCTATGCTTTACAATATGCATATCCGAATTTCCCTCCGTGCTCGTATTTTTGATAAACACAACTATAATACTCACACGAGAATAGAATTCAAGGAAATGTATCACACAATTGAAATTGAAATAACATCCAGCTAAAAATTCAGCTCAACTTTTTATTTCACTACGCCAAAGTTCTCTCTGTTTTTGCCATGTGTGAATTTTATAAATTTTATGGGCAGATAACATGGTATAGAGCCATTTATACCATTATTTGCAAACTCTTTTAGTTATATTGTTTTCCCTCCGAAATATTTGTACACACTCGTGTACGGAATATTACGGAAGTAAAAAAAATTAAAATTTTAGATTTATTGACTTTTTCAAGTTTAAATGGTGAAATGCCATATGTTGTGTGACGAATATCTGGCGAAAACATATTTCGGATCGTAATGAGCCGCATAAAAGGACGACCAATCATTTCACACGTAGGTATTGAAATTTTGCACCGAAATGTACACATGAAAAGCATCAAAATACTTCAAACGAATGCAGAAGAAGATAGAAATAATCTCCTGGAATTTTTTTCACCTTACAGTTTTTATAAAGAGATAGAGGATCATAATTTACATAAGAATATTCATCCTGTCTTGATTACGTTTCAGCCTTAATAGTTCAGAAAGTGGTCTTATAAGTAGTTAATTAAATTTTTTACTGTCAAAAAATACCCTTTATAAAGTCGAAATATAAATGTTTCCCGAGACCCAGAGAATTTTTATTTTTAGTATAATTTCATCCGTAAAAGGGTTTTATGATTTTTTGATATTCGACCCCATATTCGTATTGCGGGGCTTAAAATATTTTCATAACACCAATTTCGATACTGATGATTCAGGGAAGTTATTTTCACTTCTACTGCCTACATTTTTCAGGATTTCGCAATGGGTATGAGAAGGGGTTAAATATTTGTTCAATGGGGTTTTCATTTACAGGCTACTTAAACGTATATATCTGGACTTTTCCATATTCATCCCACAAAGGAGTAATTGGGGTTTAGTATATTTTTTGGAATTTCTCAATAGCTCTTTAGAGATATTCCTTGAGATAGCAAATTGTTTTTCCTAAAACCCACACCTAAAAAATCAAATTTCATGTTTTTTTGTATTCAATCCACAAAGGGATTAAGTACGTATTCTTCCGCAAATTTCTCAATATCTTTCAGACTCGATATAGTATGTTTGGTTTCATCGTTAAGATCGCTGATATGTGATTTTAGAATACAAGGGATGAAAGCGGTCTAATTATTTTTGCGTTAGTATCTCAACATCTCTTGCTAGATAATATTTTCCGCTATCTTACAAAACGTAGTTGCGGGATATTCGGAAATTCGATTACCAACTTGGGGATGTATTAGCGAGTAATAGGAGTTTACAAACAAGTAAGTACCTCATTACACCTCTAGTTCGGCAGGAAACTGTAGGTGGCTAGTAAGCGCAAATACTATAGAGAAATTCTAAAAAAACAAGTTTGTGGATAAAATTTTCAACTTTATTGCAACAACCACCAACTAACACTACAGAACATATTGTATTATATGATTTTTTCAAACACGTTTAAGTTTAAGTCCGCCATCTTTAGATCAAAAAGTAATGCTAAAAAACCACGAAAAATAATAGGTCAGTGACACATAATTTTTGTTTACTTCATTACTCCTTGCACATACCTTGGGATCAGCTTCCTTCCAGCATTTATGCAACCAGAAAGCCTTTTCACACATATTGTCACCCTTTGGATAGAGACACCTTTTACCCATATGAAGTGCAATATCATGCATAGAATCGGGCAGCGAATCGTGAATCTTCTCCAAATGAACTTCGCCATCTTCGTGCAGTACGTCCATAACATTAAAAACGCAATACATGTAACATTTAAGAGCCTCGTCCTCGTGAACTTCACCATCGCTGAATTCTTTAATAGCCTCTAAAAAATTGCAGAAAAAAATCTCTAAACACTACCAAAGAAAAAGTGCAATGTCCCCAACCAGCCGCAATCCGACAGCATGTGAACTTACTCTCGGAAATTACAAGTATGACACCTTACCTTCTGTGACTCCTGTTTCCTTTACACACGAATCATGAGCTGGCTGTAATGCCTCGAGCAATTCTGGCGGTGGATACTGGAAGGAAAGAACGAAAATTATAAAGCCGTGTACTAGCACATCTATCGCATCGACGCTCTCCACCCAAGGACCTGGATGCACTTTAGAAAATTTTCAGGATACGAATATGCGGCGTTCGGTCGAATTGAAAAAAAATTTTGAGCCGAAAACCACATATGATCCCTGCCAGACCGACTTAAATCAATACACCAGGGTTTTTGGGGGGGTTTTGGTTCACGCTACCTCTGCATCTCTACGGGGTTGAACTTTTTGGCAAGACACTCCGCAGTATAGTGCAGCAAAAATACACCAGTTCAAGAGTTGCATTGTCGGTCAGTTCGGACTATGTTTTCGGGGGCTGAAAAGAAACACCAAAAATCTTTCTGGAGGGATGAAGGAAAAAATATTGACCACGACGGACGTTTAACTTCTGCTACTGCTGCTATACCGAAAACGGAGGAAACTATCTCGGGGCACAAATTGATATGTCGGAAAGTTATGTGAACAGTTCGGGCACATTTCAATTCTTTTTAAACGTTTCGACTGACCGTTTTGTTATATGGAGAGAGGGTCGGACTATACTATGGAAGTTAAAATGTAATTACAACTATGGCAGACATGTGAAAAATTAAATTGTAATTTACGTTCGACTGACAACGTGTCAATCAGTTTGATAAATTAAAAATATGGTAAGTGACGGGGAGGATGCTACCCCTATATGATATGCCACTAAACCGATGTTTAACGCACAATATACACGGTACAATGTTCTGTTCTATTCACATATCGCATGGCAAAGATTTGACGGATGAAAAATAATGCCTAGCTTCATGCATGAGCAAATGGAAGTTTATTAATGGTTTTGGCACTTTTATGCATGTTTTTTTCCATTTGAATTGAACACAAAGCCACAAGAGAATTATTGTTCGCTTTAAGATTGAAGGTATCTAGCGGGAAGGTTAGACTTATTTCGAAAAATATGAAGAACTTTCTCTTCATAGTAACCTCTTTTATGTATTGGCGATACGTTTTTCTGAAGTTTGACCAAATTTTGGGAATAATTTCCTGGTTCTATGTACACAAAGGTTTTCGATAGCAATGTATGTATTAAAACTTTTGCTTACTAACAACTATACGAACAATGAAGAATCGGTATTTGGTTGTAAGAAGAAAGAAAACTTTTATTAACCGATTAATTTACCAGGTAACGTCCAAACACGTGTAAATATCGGGTAAAAACAAGCAAATAGATTAAAAGCAGATTTAAGGAACTCAAAAGTTCGCATAGCACCATCCAAAAGTAAATATAATACAATTTCAAGGGTGTTATACAGTACCACTGAACAAGTTAGACAGAAACTACTATAGATAGTGTCAATCTGAGAATTGCACGTATGAAGGAAGCTCCAAAAGGATATCATAGAAGAGCCTATTGAAACTGTTTCGACATCACATTAACTGAAAATCGAAGTTTCTGGATGGTAATTTTTGAAAGTCTGAATGCAACTTTTTAATTTTTTGAGTATACGAGTATGTCAGTCCGCACTCAAAATAAAAACTGCGTAATATGTACGAAATAGTTCGTACATTCTACGAATAATTTCGTCGTTTTCAGTCCACGGAAGGTTTCGTACATATTACACATTGCCTTTCGTACGTTATACGAAAAAATCAATGTTGTTTTCAACGAACTATATTCGAACATTGTACGCATAATTTGTACTATAAATATTTTTCGTAAACGATGAAAAAATTTCGTGCATTGTACGAAATAAATTTCGTAGTTTCTAGTAAAATTATTCGTACTTACGGGTTAATAATAATAATCATTAGCGCAACAGCCCAAATTGGCCTAGGCCTTGAAGTAATGCTAGAGTTACTTCATTGCGAGACCAACGTAACACTAGGAGGTGAAGTGGTCAGCTACACGCTCGTCCGTGATTATTACCCCGATTTTAACTCAGGTACTCATTTACAGCTGAGTGAACTGGTAGTCCGGCACCCAATTCCATTTTCGAAAATTACTTGTCACCAAGCATATTTGAACCTGTTACCAGGTGCACCGAATGCAAGTGCTCTAGCTACTAAGCCACCCTAGGTGTATAATACATGAAGAGCCCACAGAATCAAAATTAATTTGACGACATGATATGCCTGGAAGATATAATGCAATTCAACCTACGAACGTCAATAAAAATTTGAAGACATTTTTTTGCTTTAATTACTCTGAAAGCACATCTTCTTATACGCACTAAGTTTCAACATTCTACCATAAGCCGTTTCTGAGTTATAGAAACACATCACCCAAATCCATACCTTACCTTGTCCTATCGAACATTTTATTTTCTAAGAAGTCTCTGCCGTGGTTAGCATTGTGTAGTGAAGCGGTTTTTGAGAATTGAAAGTTACATTTTCTTCCTTTCCACCCCATTCCACCATCAACCCTTTCACATGCACCACCATTTTTTCTCAGCTAGTGGTCTACTGGCCCTAACTCCTGTAAATTTTTGTAAAGATCGTATCTAATACGGTTCTAAAGATGTTTAAAACATTTCTTAAAAATAGCCTTCTTTCCCCAATCAAGCAAAGCCACCTCTATCATTTTTTTCGATTATATTTAAGCCCTTAAGAAGTGAAAGCGAATTCAATACCTCATTAGACCTAAGTAATATATCGGAATTCGTGAAATTGAAAACAGAATCAAATTGTTTTCTGTCCACCCCTACTAACATTTTTTTTCAGCTAGAATTCTACTGGGCCTATCTTCTCATAAGGGTTGACCCAGTCTACCCACAGACAGGTTTTTGAGCTACACATCTTCAAACGCTTTTACGTACGCCGGACAGACGTACATTGCTTTATTTTGCGTTTTGATGTTTACTATTTCAGGGTAACAAATTGTTTTTAAATATCATGTTCGATTACACGTTATTATTAAAAAAAATAAAATTTATACAACTAAACTCTTCTTTTAAATATAATTAAACCCACGACATCGCACAGTTTCCAAGAGGATCGTTCGTATTTAATGTAACTATAATTCACTCACCGTACGTACCTAGTCAACCGTACCCAGCCTGCGTACCAGGGTCGAAGTAGGGTTACTGCATACGCACTCACACTAAAATGCCTCTAAGAGTGCAATTTTTGTGAAGTGAAATTACAATTTGTAGTACAGAAATGACAGAATTAGATGTATCTGCCAAACCCAAGGTGGAGAATGTTGTGTATGGATCTGTATCTAAAGACTCTAACTTATAGTAGCTGCGAGCGTACGTACGTTTTTAGTATATTGTGCACGCATTCTTCGTGCCCTCTATTTGACTTGACATGTCTTAGCATTTCCAATGAGTGAGTTACGCTGGTTGGGTACAATAGGTTGGTGAAATATGTCAATACTTTGTATGTCCTATTCGTAACATTTTTTTATTTACCTAGGCATTTATTTACAGTTCAGTCGATTCGATTAGGTATCAAGGTACTCAGCGTAGTATTTATTATTTATTGTTAGTCCATTTTCATGATATTGTGTACGTTATAAACAGTTTTTAAAATTTTCTGGTATGAATAACACAAAGACTTATTATTGCTCTGTGTACGGAGTACGGATAATAAAATTATTTATCTGGGCGATACGAGCTCGAAAAACTCAAGGCAATTAAATTCAACTTAATTACACCACCAGAAATATTAAAATACTCAGAGGAATAGCATTTCAAGTCTATTTAAACAGGTTTGATCTTCAAGGAAATCGTCTTAGCCCCGGACAACTTCGCTTTTCTTTGCTCTAATGAAATTTACTAATTTGAACGTTACAATACCCGAAGTCACCCATAGTCGTCTATTCTATAGCAACTCTACGCAGTAGTGTCCCTTGCGGTAATGAAAATGGCAATTTATGAATAAGTGAAATAATTTAATTAGCCTTCTAATTAAATTCGCTTCAAGACGAGGTAAAAAGCTAACAAATGAATTTAAAAGAGAATCATCTTTCCGCCCATCCTTTTTGGTATACTTTTCGATAAGGCACAATGTTCAGTTCATTCGAAAGCCCACACCACCCACTAAAAAGTGAATGGAACAACGAACAATCCTACGGAAACCAATTACATTCGAAACTGTAGTATTCGTCCTTGTGTTCGTTCTTACGGATCAACCAATAGAAGAAACCGAATGGAATCTACCCTACACTATGCCTCGTACTACCCGACAATCGGCTACCCTTAGAACTCGCACTTGAGATACCTTCAAAGATCTGCAGTTGTGTAATTAAAATTATTTTTATGGTCCTTATGCGGTAAATATTTACCAATTGAATGGGTTAATTACACATTTTCTCTGTATAGTAATTGTACCTGGAAGCAACTGAAATTCAAGATTTATGACGACGTGGGAAGAAGAAAACTTTTCATCCTGTTCTTGTCCTTTTTCTTCCTAGACGTCGTCTTTGGTGGGGTGGTTCTTCAAAAATGTTTGCGAACGAAAGAAAGTAGATAATAACTTCAAGATAAGTTGACTCAGGGGATTTGTTACTCTGCTATATTAGGTGGATAAGGTTGAATCGTTGAAAATTAAATTTTATTAACGAAATAAGGGGTAGTACTTAATTTTGTATAATTAATGTATCTAATGTAACTTTGTTTCAGGTAAAACTTGATTTGATTCCTCGGCAGAATGTACCTTGGTCTACGAATTTTTACTAATCGGCCAGAAGAACTGAAGTCCGCAGCAAGTTCTAAAAGTATGCAGACTGTTAATTATATCTATTTAGAGTTTACCCTCTAGTCAAAATAATTATCTATCAATTTAGCCTGATGGTGATTCTCACAATTTAACTGTAGTTTGAAAGGAATAAATCAGGCAGGACCAACAACCCTTAATAAAATTAATTTTCGTGTAATGGTAAGATCAACTATGTAATTCGTTTTCATCCATTCATAGTGTTGAAGTCAAACGGTTACACGTACTGTTTGTTAGGACGTGTCACTTGTTCGTTCTACTAGCAATTATGAACATCAGAAAATTTCTTAACAGATTGAAAATAATTTCCTGGCATATGCTATTAAAATTATGGAATTAATGGTAATAGAAACTGTAGGACAAGTGCTACAAATAAGTTCCGAGACTCGAACCATATCTGAATAACTGGTAGGACCATCTATACAGATTGGGTGTGACACTTCTCTTTCCGGTCATGCCAATTTTATTTAAATCGGTCTGTAGATAGCAAAGTTATGACCGTTCTTCCAAAACAACCATATTTTTTGCTGATGTTGTGAAATGACATCAAAAGTCAAAACAATGCTCATTACGCATTTGTATCACTGTTGAATTACTGTAACAAGTGTATTGAACCTGGAGAAGAATATTTTGATAAAAATATTCTTTTTAAATATCATACATATTCACGTTTTTTTCTCTTAATAGGGTATGGCCAGTCTCGAAACTTATTTGTCGCACTATTTAACAAAAATTCGACCCACGGCCTGAGCGCAACTCTATTATTTTATGGGTTGAAGTCCGAAACGTGTTTCATTCAGCGATGCAGTGTAGGTTACTATGCGACTGACACCTTAAAAAATAAGAGACATTGAAATCAGTATTGTTCCATTGTCACCGACTCCCACCCTCACTTTCTACACCCACAACCTCAAAAAATTTTCCGCCGCTAGAGATCTACTAGTCCTAACTTCTGTAAAAAAAATTAAGATCATATCTGAAGCTGGGTTTCCATATGCGACAATTTTCTGCGACAGAAAATTGTCGCGATAAAAACGTGTCACACTCTGCAGTCTAGAGTTTCCATTTGCGACATTACTTGTGTCACACTTTTGCGTAAATTGGCTGTCAAAAAAAGTTAAATGGCTGGAAAAATAACGAAACAGCAAAAAAATACTAAAAAAAAATCTGTTAAGATTGCTTCTATTAGTGAAAATAAAAGAAAATTCAAAGCAACAGTGCTGGATATCGAAGATATTTCAGAAAAGAAAAGAGCATTGAACTGAAATTTTCGAGAAACCTTTGCACTGAAATTTTTGTCACAGAAGAAAAGTCGGAGTATCTCCGACTAGCGACATGCGACAAAATTTGTCACAGATTTGTAAACTGATTGGATAACTGATCTGTCACACATATTGTCACAGAAAATTGTCGCATATGGAAACCCAGCTTGATACGGTTCTTTAGATATATGTACATATTTAATTTTTTGTGAAATGGCTGTGCCCCACCTTCCGCACTTTACCTCCACACTCAAAAATTGTACATTCAGTAGACTTTACTGGTACATGAACTAAATTTTATCTTTCTGGCACAAATGAGTCGGAAGATATTGTAATTCAAAGACTTTTACCGCCACCCCTATACTTCACCAACCTCTTTCAAATTGTTAACCTTTCTTTAATCTGATAGAATCAAGCAAACCACAAAATTTCATCCATCTGGCATCAATCGTTCTTTTCTTCACTTTTTCATTAACATTGCCATATATCTTCTAGGTTTGTCGAGTTATTGAATTATATTCACTTCTACGGCCTCGTCATGCAAGCTTCTAATTAGTATTCATAATTTTTCGATATTTAACCCTTAGTATAGATTCAAACCCAACGAACGTATAATGTAGTTGTAGACTTTTCACGAATTTCGTCACATCTTTTAGGTATGGTTTTACTTTTGTGGATTTTATGTATAATCACATAAAACAGATTTAATAATGTTCTGCAAGTTTTCAGAAATCTCAATAAATCGTTTAGTTTTAATATTAATTGGTTAAGTCTTAAAAAATATGATAGTGATTACAAAGAGTTTAAGTTGATAGGATTTTCCACACAAGACGTAAGAAAATAAAAATTTTATTTTCCACACATTAAAAGTTGAACACAAAGCAAGCTGTGTATTTCATAAGTCTGATCACTAGGGATTGGTAATAAATTTTAATTAAACCGCGACATCATCAAAAGTTAGTCAAAAATCAACAAAACTCGGCGTCCTACAATATGAGTTCATGAAAAGTTATATTTGAGTCATAACCATGTTTTTTTCTTCGTCGTTGAAAATATTTTTCATTAAGATTTTAAAGACGAATCTTTTCTCATTCTTCCAAGACATAAAACATGCATATAAAAACACCTTTATTGAAATTGTTGCAAAACTTTTTGACATTGTTCTTGTTGGCTGTATAGCTAACAAGTAGCCTACGTACCCCAATGCTGAATATGAAAACCGCGACAGGCTGCAAAAATTTCATCCGCCCGGTACATTTAAGCCATTGTATATTCATAATTTATTGTTTGTAGAACTTTTAAGTATGACAGATAGGAAATATTGAGGAAGATTTGTGCGAAAGAAAGTGTGAAGTGAACCACTACCGAAAGGGTAGCACCTTTCACGGATTTGTCGTTGTCGTTTGCTTGGCATTTCTGGTAACTAACAAAAACCGACCGACAAATTTTCCCAAAAACCTGAAACATTGAACAAAAAAAAAAAAAAAATAGAAAAATGAAAAATAAATTTCGTGCAGACACAAATCAAATACAAAAGGACCCCCATTTTGCCTTCTAATAAAAGAGGTTCTCTCCCCCTGGTTAACCCTCTGTGCCTACCTCGTTCTTTTCTCAACGGGCCCTAGTCATACTCGGTATATTCTGCAAGACAAACAAGAATGCCATACGGGCTTAAACTTTGGACATTTGGTAATTTATGATATCTCAGTTTCAAATCTCTTTGGCCTTAGCTTCAAACCAAACGGCTATAGAATAGCTGAAGCATTCAACACATATACGAAATGGGTTTTGAACCGATATGTTTTATGCACGGAGATGTGATGCTGGCAAACACCAGAAACTTTGTTAAAGTACCGAGTACCTGCAAGGTGAGCAGAACGTTTTAGTCAGCCATAATTACAAAACGGGCTCTTCAAATATTCTCCATGGTGTCTTGGAAAGCTGGTATAGTCGATAGTACAACTACTTCTACAACGTACTGCTGCACATTGGTTTTCACCTAGTGTACCTGACGGCTTTATTACGGCTAACTATATCCTTGTGGATTTATAGTAAAAGTAGTACAACACAGATTCGTTCACGGTTCTACAAAGAAAATTTTGTTCACCATTTTTCTGACCGAGATTTTTTTTTTCGTCCTTTCTTCTCGGTGAGTCCTAGAGAAGCCTTTCTGGTATCCTACGTTGGCAGGATAACTTAATTGTCATACACATCACTTGGAGTGCAGTCTGTTTTGATAGTTCATCTCTTTATTGTTTGGTACGTGCATAAAAGTAACAACTGAAAACAACAACCGTGCAATTGTAAGGATATTTTGAAGTTTACATAAGAAACTTACTCGGGATTTAGTCGTGTTAAGAAATATAAATGGTGTAAACCACGAACTGGTTCACATATTAATTTAAAATAAGAGCAAATGAGAACAAGGACGCAGTTAAACTAATTTAGGATATTAACGCGTATATATTTTGCTTGTCTTGCCTTTGAAGCTAGATGTATGACTTTTGGCGTTATTCTAGTATCAAAAAGCCACCACAAGAACTATTTGACTGAGCAGTACTCCTTGGCTAATACTCAACAAAGCGAAATTAGGTCAACAAGAATTGAAACACTTGCACTGCGTAGTCCAAATTGAGCTTCTGTCTATATCGTATGTTTTTAACTCCTCAAAAGGATTCATAAGTTAGTATTAAACCCTATGTCATGCTGCCATAACAGACATTGTGTAATGCAAATAAAATAACGTGTTAAATAAAAATTTGACAATTCGACGATTTGACGCTATCTGACGTTATTTACGAGCTTTATTAACCATATATTTGACAGCATGGCGCAAAAGTAGTCTGGATGGCTTAGTGGCTAGAGCAGTTGCCTTCGGTACACCTGGTACCGGGTTCAAATCTGCATGGCGACAAGTAATTTTCGAAAATGGAATTGGGTGCCGGACTACCAGTTCACTCAGCTGTAAATGAGTACCTGAGTTAAAAATCGAGGTAATAATCACTGACGAGCGTGTAGCTGACCATTTTACCTCCTAGTGTTCCGTTGGTCTAGCAATGAAGTAACTCTAGCATTACTTCAAGGCCTAGGCCCGATTTGGGCTGTTGCGCCATTGATTATTATTATTATTATACAGCTCAATACCTGTGTATCAGACGCTACCTGTCCGGTGAGCCATCTGAACGATCAAGCTTGCGAGGGGCAAGATGACGTGCAGCAACGAAGAAAGGAGTAGAGTTCGCCATGGAGCTTGATGAGCGTGTCGTGCGTGAAGCCGGGTTTTTGATATTGGCGCGTCGTGCGTGGATATATTTTATTTGGGCTTTGCAATAAAATGCTTTCGAATATAAATCAAATCGTGTTTTTTTTATAGAAGTTTATTCCCGGCTCGTTTCCGTTCCTATCCTGTACAACCTGCTTCATACGATTACTGATAGTTTTTAAAGTTTGGAGCACCTTTGCATTTTTGCACGCTTACAATTTTCCCAACAGCTTTTGGCCAATCAGCATAACATCGTTTGTTCTGAAAAGTTTGAAACGACTGGTAGAGAAACACAATAGGGAAGAGGCTCTCGAAGCGCATCCTATTTGTTCGCAATAACATATGTATCAGATCCGAAAGTCTTGTGATTCAGCGCTCCACTCTCTGGTATTTATAATGGAAGGGGCGCTGGACGGGTGAAACTACGCGCTGGGCCTTTTTGTGGACATTGGGGGTGCTTTTGATAGTGTTTCCCTTGAGTCACAGTGTGATGGTGCGCTTACACTCACCCTTGAGGCTCGCCTCAAGGCGAAAAGATACCCCCATTGCAAACCGGTTTTCGTCGACCGTATTCTTTGCTGTGTTAAAATCAATTTACATGCAATTAACATGCCTCTGCAGCGCAACTTAATATAAGTGCGAAAGGTGCGAAACGACAGAAATACGATGGGCTACGAATTGTGTGGTATCACAGCTCTATTGTATGGGTGTACACATATGGAAGCGTGCGTCGAAGAAAAGTTGAGAGCTGATGGACTTGTGCGACTGCACGAGCCAACTGATTGGTTGATTTCTTGGCGGGGATAGAGGCTCGTCGCAAACGCTGAGTGTAAATGAACCATGATGGTGCCAATAGACATGGGGTGGATGCCATTTCAGTTAAGTAGATTTACTTCAGGCTCTCACAGAGAATTCTATTTGCGGTGACGGGAGATGGTCAATATGCTTCAACGGGGACCTAAAGGGCTGTGCTCAAGGCGGGGGAATTTTGCTACTGTTGTGGAGTATTCTCATCGACTCTCTGCTTCCCGAACTGCAGGATCTGAATATTCACGTACACTGTTACGCTGATGACGTAGCTGCACTAGCGGTCAGGTTACTGCTCAGGGATGTATGCAATCTAATGCAGAAAGTCCCATGGGCCATCGAAGACTGTTGCGAAAGACCCGGACTTTCTGTGAGTCCTAGCAAAACCGCTATAGTTTAGTTTACTGGGAAAAGAAAAACTGTAAAAACTATAGGTTTGGTGTTACCAATGCTGAAGGGTAAAACTGTTCAGCTCTCGGAGAAAGTTAAGCATCTTGGAGTAATCTGGGATAGCATGATTCTCTGGAGGGAACATGTAAACACAGTACGCATTCTGGCAGTGCTGGAGAGCTTAAGCAAGAACATGGGGTCTTAGACCTTCAAAATTATATGCAGCCATTATAAGACCCATCCAAATCTATGCATTAGTAGTTTGGTGGACTAAGTGCGAATGTGCATGCATACATTAGAGCTAGTCTCGCTAAACTACAGAGGAAAGGTGCCTTGCATACCACACTGGGTGCTGCACTCGATGCACTGCCCAATCGGCCACCGATTGACATTGTTGTTCAGGTAGAAGCAATGAGAGCTACATACAGACTAATGAGATTAGGCCCCTGGAGAAAAGAGCATTGTTAGGCTCATGAAGAAATGGCTCGAAGGTTGTCTTGTAACTCCATCTTCGATATGTCTTTAGATGCTATGACTCCGATCTGTATGCTCCAAGGGAAATATCAGGAGAAGATCCCGAGTAGGGAGGAGTGGGTAAACCAGTCTGCGGATTCACTAATATATTCTATACGGATGGCTTAATGACTGAGGAGCCGGGAACTGGAATGTGTCTGCAGACTGAAGATCTCAGGTACTCTATCGCCCAAGGAAAACATTGTTCGGCATAGAAACCAACATTTTGTTATCTAAAGCCGGAAGCCACATAAGGAGTACCCAGTTTATCAACGAAAAAATTCTTTAGCTTGGCTGGGACCCAATAGTCCTTAAAAGTGAAAATACAAAATTCCAGGCACTAATTTCTTTTTAAATTTCAAGTTGGTCACAATATTTTGTTACTAAATAGTAGATTAGATTAGTTTGGTAAAAGAGGCTGTTCTGGTTAACTTCTGTCACTGAATCCATAGTTGGGCCTATTTTGACGTCCCCCGGATTAAATATGTTTCTTCCTCAATTCATGCGTCGTCAATGAAGTCTAGTATTTCACGAAGAGGAATGGTCAGGAATCCCGATGGTTCACCCTATCATGTCCATCATGGCAAATTCTGCAAGTTTTACTCTCAGAAAAACCCATCTTATGGATAATCCTCTTAATATAACAATGTTCAATCAGAACCTCCACTAAAGTACGGGTCTATTAAAAAGTAATAAACTGATATGAATGATGTTCAATCTTATAACGTATTCCATCAACTTGAATCCTCACGCACCCCTCTATCATAAGCCACCATAAAATTCATGACATACACGTCGACAGAACTTAATTGCATTCTTAATTACATTGTTTTGTCCTAATTAAATTCTTTTAGCAATTCTTCTCGTTTTCGAAATTCCCGAAGTAGTAGCCTACGGAGTTTCAGGTACCTACCAACCTACTTACTTGGCTCAACATGTAGCCTATATGTTGGCGGTGTCATACCATCTTCACGTACTGAATACCTGTGAAGCTCGGTTTACATATCAATCACGTGACGGGAATACTGTCCTTAAGGGAAAGCGTATAATGAAATCATTAATTGAAGGTCTCGTCTAAGGAGAGAACATGAAATGTATAAGGTCTCCTTTTTTAAGAGTTAATGAGATTTTCCACACAAAAAGTCACGCTACAGGGAAATATTGTGGGTGGTTGAGTACTTACAACAATGACGACACAGCCATATTGTTGTGTGAAGAAATTGTTTGGCGACATGAAAGATTGTGTAGTTGAGTCGGGTGAAACTTATGCTTTTGATATTGCGCTAAATTTATGATTGTAATAATTGGTATAATTTTTTAAGACATTAAAACATATATTCAAAAGTTAGCCGATATTAATCAGACATAAGAAATTGTAACGATGTTCTAATAAAAGAGTAGAAGTGAAGGTATTGGTTAGACAAAGTCCGGTCGAGTGCTTTGAAAAAATCTGTCAATAGTCTGGGCACAACTGTATTGTTTTTAAGTTTGAAGTCGGGAACGCGTTTCATTCTGAGACGCTATTTAGAAAACCTAAAAAAGTAATGAGTGCTGTATAGTCGTATAGTAACCAAAGCCGTATATTAGAATTAATCGCGTTCGGAAATTCCATCTATGCAATACAAAAGTTCAAGTAACAAATTCAATCAGACCAAAGAGATATATAGAAATTCGTAAGAATCAGTATTAAGAGATAAATATATCGAAATTCGTAAAAATGTACTCCATCATTTTACACCCCTTAGGGACCATACACATACTATGTCACACGAAAAAGAGCAGGGAGTGGTTGCAAAAATGTGACAAAGTGCGACATAAGAGAAGGGGGCATTTGAAACGTGACGTAACAAAATTGAAGTGGAACTTTTCTTACAAATGAATATCATCATAACCCTGCAATATATGTTACAAAGTCGCAATCGCGAGTCACGAAAAACCAGTATCCTCTTGATTTATGCTTTTGTAGTTAACTAAACCCTTGCTCTAATATAGTCTTCTATCTATGGAAAAAAGTTAGAAAATAAGTCATTAAAACAGAAATGTTGTTGTTAATTTATATATATGTATATTTCTTAACCTGCTCTAATCTGGATATATGCGCAAAATAACTCACCTATTTTTTTTCATTTATTTTGACATGGAATGGGATGACATTTTTCGTTAAAGAGTGACAGTAGGGTGGGAGGGCGCTAATAAATAGTCAAAATTCGAGTGACGTAGCGCAAAATCCGAAAGCGTATTTTAAGACGATTATATGTAAGCCGATAAGACGTAAAATCGAAATCGATATCTCATTAGACCTAAGAAATATGTCGGCATTCGTGCAAACTTGTACAACCACTTTACAAAATTTTAAGCGTGTAAGTGTTTGGAAGGGTGGATTCGAGTGTACAAATTCTTATGGTTATTTCTCAGAAGCCGCGAAGGATGAAAGTTAGAAATTGCCGACCATATAAATACTTAGAACCGTCATAGAACCATTCCAGAAACATAAAAGTTTTGAAAGGGGTCGCAAGAGGGTAGTTTTTGGTATCGCTGTTTCTGAGATACCAAAAACGTGCAAGCGCTACAAACGTGAAACTGAGTATATATATGAAAATGTGCCAAAGAAGTAATTAAAGTAAAAAGGCTCAGATTAGTAATCAAAGCACAATAAAAAGGTTTAGATTTTTATGAGCGTACAAAACTGGACTAAAAAGAGGTGCGTAAAAAAGGTTTTGTTCTAAGATTTTCACGAATATCGTTTGATATTACAAGAATATCGAGTTTCCAAATGAATTTTACATTTGCAAGCTCGTTATAAAAGCTCCCATAACCATTTTTTTTAAATTTTTCACTATCCCAACCGTAACGGGGTGTAAAGTGGTATTGTACATTTTCACGAAATCTGATATATTTCTTAGGTTCAATCAGATAACGAATACATTTTCACTTCTGAACGATTCAAATATAATCGGGAAAAACGGATTTAAGCCTATTTTTGATATATATCCTCCTACGGTATGTAAAGTGTAAGCTGTGTAAGGTTTTCACGAATTCTTAAATAATCTTTTAGGTTTAATACGATCAAATTTCCCTTCATTTCTAAGAGCTTTATGTAGGTAAGTAGGGTATGTGAGCGCGGCTGTCCGTGAGAGCACGGACACACTCAAACCTAAAAGGTCCGTTGTTATACCACAGGATCATCGGATCCGGTCCTATTCGTCAAACCATTTAGAGCTTGTAATGAAACATTGGACTCTCGCGACCTTCATTGTGGCAAGATCACCAAGACGGTCTCATAAGTTTTATGTACAATGATCAGAAAATCAATTGTGGGGATATGAGGGGATAAAATGATCGGATACGATTGTATGAACTTCAAAATATCACTTAAGTCTGACGAGATATCGAATTAACTCTTACCTTAAAGGGCTTTCTATGCAATCTAAAAAAATCGTTTTTAAAAGCTTTTGATGTTTAACCTTTAAAGTATTAATGTAAATTTTTTAACAGCGTTTCTTTAAATAGAGTTTGAAAAAGAAATGAAATCTTGAATGTTGAATATCGGAAAAAATGTTTTTTCTTCTCGGTTTTTATTTAAAGTCAACGCGAATTTGATATCTCACTAGCCCTAAGATATATATCGGAATTCATGAAAGCTTAAACAGCACACATACAGTTGGTTTAAGGGATACCAAGCTTGAATATCAAAGAATCTGGAAACTGTTTTTACGAGTAGACGCTTACATGAAGAGCACGTAGAAGTAAAATAAATTTGATACCTCGGCAGACCTTACAGATATGACAAAATTCGTGACAAGGTAAAAAGAAAATACTTTTTTGGCTTAAGTGATTCTAAGGGAAATACGTTTGTATTTTTTTCTATATCTCTTCACCCGCAATTAAACTTCAGATCATTAAGCTGAAAACTGTGTAATTTGAGTTTGCTAAATTAAGCACCGGACCTATTTTAAATTTTGGCCTCTTTATTCAGCGATTTTAAATCAGACGTATATATTCATTTTTCTTTTTAATAAACGCTTAAAAATATTTTTCTGGGCTTGAATTTCTTGCTCGACTTCTCATTACGTAAAAATAGCCAAACCATTATGCATCCCTTTTTATGTTTTCAAATTTTCCTTTCCCTTTTTTTTTAAAGGAACTTGCCGTATTGTTCAAACAAAATAGAACGTTATTATAAAAGGATCCCGGTCCCGGAAAAAGGGATATATTCCGGTATTCAATTATTTGCGTTACTTTTTGCCATTAAAAAGTCATTACGGGCATTTAAGGTGTGCGCTTCAGATTATTTTCCGGATTAAAAAGTATAAATTTCATCGTATTAAACACAATGAACTTTTTCTTGTATTGTGCTGTATGAATCTTTTGCACGTAATATCTTAGAATAATAATTCATGGCGGATCATAGCGGCGTGTAATTTGTATGGATTAAACTACTGAAAGAGATTAGTGTGCCGAATAAACAAGGACATTGTGTAGAGGTACACTCTGTATTCCTAGGAAACAAGCGTTGTAATACCAACGAAAATAATTTTAATATTGTTTTAAAAGACGGTACCTTAAAACATCAAAGAATTGCAAAGGGAAATTTATTTCGTGCGTCCCGGCTCGCTATTAGCACCCAGATAAAAGGATTACACTAGCTACTAAAAGTCAGGCAGCTGTATATCTTCCAATTTCTTTTCACTGCTCCTTATCTTAAATAAGCCAAAGAGTCCTTTATTGAGTCTTCTCTGTGGTATACGAAGGATATACCATCACTTATTGCTTCTGACAGTGACTCTTGCCATCGTCTATAATAATGCGAAAAAGGACGCAAGAAAAGAAAAATATGTTCCTTCCATTTTTTTTCGCATCGTTTTCCCCCAGTTTTTATCGCTTATAATGATGATCTCTGATTTTCTTCCCTAATACAAGATAAACATCCTTAAAAAGGCGTGTGAAGGAGCGCAGTCCTGTTGCCTGCCAATATACCAAAGAAATGAAGAACAAATAAAACGCGGGGTGGAAAAAAAATTCCCAAGGACGAAAACTTTTCTACTTTTTCGTTATACAGGGTGTTTTTTTCTACTGCCTTTTTGTTATTATAAAATAATATTGTACTCTATCGCATCGTAGTCCTTTTTGAAGGATGATACTGCAGATCTGACATGACAATCATTGTTTTCTCCTGGTTTCGGGATGAGAGCAAAAAAAAAAAGAAAAAAGGAAAAATTCCCGGTGACGATGCGGGCAAATTCCCTGGTCTAAAGTCTTTAAGGGATATTTGGAAAGACTAACAGAGAAAAGGCACCACCAATTTGTTCGGAGAAAGATACATCATTTCGGGGGACTAAGCAAAATACAAAAAGAGATGATTTCAGTGTTCCATTCTTCAATTTAGAGACACTGGGAATAGAAGGAGAGAGGAAAAAAATAATTATCTTCCGTAGAAGTATCTTTTCTTTTGGCCACGTGGATAACAACAATTTCCGCTCTAAGCAATGTTATTTCGTAAGACGTTGGAACCGAAGATGATAATTCATTTCTCTGTAATACCTTTGGTCGGTGTCGTTCCTCACCTTTCCGAATTTCATTTGGGAAATGAACAAGTGTTTTTATTTGTTAAAGTAACGTGGTTCTAAATGAATGTGTGTATTTTCGTGGGCAGTGGATTAATGAATTCGACTACATGATTCTGAATTATTAATGTAAGCTCCTCTCTCCTTTGTATTTCTAAGCGGAAACTTAACAAGGAACTAAGCTCTAATTTATTTTTATGTTGTTGGTATTGAACTTTATTTAGGCTGTTTATCATACTGTCGTATACTTGATCACAAAAATATGACAAAGAATTATGTCACTTTTTTTAAGCAAAATAGTCCTAATGTATCTGAAATAAAAGAATCCTAGAAAGAAAAATTCGGTCAGTAGTCTAGGCATATCATTCATTTTTTTAGGGAAGTTCAGAACCATGGATGTAATAGTATAACTGGATCGGCACTAAGCGAAATTTTGCCTAATAGGTTCTGGTTGTGTGAGTTGTCTATTTGCGTTAGTGTAAGTGTATTGGGGGGGGGGCTACAAAATAGACAAATATTTTATGCAATACAGCCGATCCAGTTATACTAATACATCCATGTTCGGAACGTACTGAAATTTCATGTTGACTACTAAGCGACTATCCTATCTTATCCTATAAAACGTGCATAGTCGCATAGCAACCTTCACAAGATTAAACGCATTTCAAATGTCACAAAAAATACTTTACACTCTGTTCGGAGTCGTATAACGAAATATTCTGAAATTTCTTTTTCGGTGATTGTATAAAAGATCTAAGAAAGTGCAAACCAAACCGAACCTAAAATACCGTCCTTGCAAAGGCGTAGAAGATAATTTATAAAAAAAATTTTCGACATCTAATCAGACCCAATTGATTTGTCGGAGTACGTTAAAACGTGTACATACGTATAACGTATACCTAAATAAAACCAGTTAGTTCCCATGTGAAAAACGTTACACAAAATAAAAATAAACAGAAGTTTATCCGGAAAACTAGAATTTTCAGTTTAAGAATGTTTGACAAAACATTAACCAAATCACAATTTACCTTGTTAGACCTAAGACATAATGCGGAATTCGTGAAAACTTGAACATATTTAGGAGTTTAATAACGAAAACTTCTGAAATTGTAGGTACGTAAAAAAGAAAGGAAGTAATAAGAATTCGTTATATCGGCACGGTGTAGTCCAGTGATAGTATCTAGGTCTAGTAATCATTGCTTCGGCGATGTCGCGGGTTCAATTCCCATTCTACGAATAAAAATATTTATAAGAATTTTTCAGTTTCTATTGGCTTTGAAAATATTAATATAAATAGTGAACAGTGCGGAATATTTAGTAAGATCACTGCTAAGGAATTTATCACTGAGCAGTGAGTTCTGCCTATATTCTTATTAGATTCACTATAAAATTATAACTATTAACACCTGCTAGTACACTGCCATACCAGAAAGTAGTTGATTTATTGAGCTAGTGTTACACTGTATGACCACGCTGTCAAATTGCAGTAGTAAGCAATGCAAATTAGTGAATTTGACCGAATGAATACTGTGAGATTTATTTTCGCCAACTTCGCATTGCATATTTATGCAATTTGAACACTTGGTCAAACAGTGTTGTACAAGCTGGTAGATCATATCAAATAAACAGCATTAACAAGTTATTAACACGTACTAGCAGTCTAGGGATGTTACGGAGCCTCGACTCCGACTCCGAAAGGTCGGAACTTCCGATTTATTTTAACCTCCCACTTTGACTTCGGTTTCGATAATTTTGAATCGGAGCTTATAACGAAAATAGAAGATTTTGTCGATTGTTTTATATATTTAAAAGAAGTTGTATGAACATACTTTTCCATTTTTGCGGATTATCTTAATGGAGACATTAAACTGACCGATGTACGTATCAGAAAAAATTCTTAAGAAATAAAACTTGAATTCGGTAGAGTTTCTAGGTGCATACTATTTACAATATACTCGTAAGTAAAATAAGGAACTTTCTGAGAAAAAACAAGGAGTTCGGGTTGATTAATAAAAATCCCACTGATGAGATTGCATGGCTGGAATAGAAACGCGTCTGGGCTGCCAAAAGGTTAGTTAGACAATTATATTGGTTTTTGGTTTTGTGAAAAATCCTGATTTCCCAGAGGTGGTAATACTGGTATCTGGTTTGGTCCACTTGAGGTGGCCTTTCCTTTTATAGGAAAGCACCCATCAATAAAGTGTTATTTGCTATGAGATGTGTTTCTTACTTCCTACATAGTTTGCTTTGCTATGTCTTGTTGCTATAAAAAAACTGCTTTTAAGTTAACACTTAACACATCAACATGTCTTCTACTCAGCCTCCGGCTCCGACTCCGGCAAACCAGACTTAAAAATGTCCGGCTCCGGCTTCGGTTCCGGTATACCCACCTAATCTAGTACACTGCATACCCGGCCCGATTGCTGACCTCCTATCCCTAAGCTGACTGGACTGTGCACATAAATGTAAGGTAAGGTTTTATAGTTGATTCAATTTTAACTTAATACATACTCGTACAACAATATTCCGTAATTTTAAAAAGTTTCATATTATTTTCTTGTCATGTATGTATGTAGGTACTAATGCCAATATTCTAGTTGCAAAGGCTCCAGCCCACTCTCAAAAATAATAACAAACTATGTGAAATAGAGAACTTTGAAACAAATCTCTTCTTTCCGGTCTAGTTGGAGATTACGAATTTTTGGTGTTTCAATGATCCCACGTTGGGCGCTGAAGTAGAACTTTAATCTCTGCACCGTCAATAACCTGTAAAAAACCTATCGTGGCTCACTTCTGCAAAAAGCTTGTACTACACTAAATGCCACGCTGTCAAATATTTGACTATTTTCCCCGTCAAATGCTGACAGTAGCGTAAGAATTTTTGTTTCAACCAACAAAAATGTAAATCAAATTTTCGTTAGGACATCATTTTTGGTGCAAGCGGAACCCCACGTTGGGCGCCAATATTTCACAACGTAATATTTTAATTTTAATTTTTTTTTAATCAAACTACCCTCAACTATATCCTAGCAATCCGAAATAAAAAGAAACGCTTTAATATAAGATTATTTCTCAAAATGTTTCAAAATTCACAACTTTTCCTATTTTTTTTCGTTGCAGGACGACCTGAGCCGATAGTAACGTGGTTCAATGGCACTCAGCCACTTCAAATTGGCAACGGAGTATTAATGGGACGACATGTCACTGTAAACCGTCTTGAAGTGCATCAAGTAACCCGAGATGCACTTAATAACACTTACAGATGTGAAGCGTCCAATACGAAGTTGGCGCCTCCGTCTATTAAAACAGTACGCCTGGAAATGTTGTGTGAGTATCTGGCTCCTATTTTAATTGCATAATGTTATGTAACATATTATTATGCGAAGTGTGTAATTTTCCATGTGAAGGACGAAAGCGTAATGTGAAAATATTTTGAATGGGATGAATGGATGTGCGGCTGCATAACTGACATTTTGTCGCATTCAACACTCTGGTACTTTTTTCCTATAAGTTGAAATATTTTCATTTCAGTGAAGCCGATACAAGTAAACATTTCCGAGAAACCGAAGATCTTTACATCTGGAAGTGAATACAACCTGGTGTGTAATGTTGTCGGATCTGTACCGGATACCGAAATCAAATGGATGCAGAACAATCGGATGTTCAAGAGAGGAAACGTTAGTATATTTGCTTGCGATCAAATAAATTTCAATTGCATAGACATTTTATTCTTTTCTCAACTCATAGTATAGTTTTGTACATACATTCAATCCTATTCGGGAAATATCCTTGGAAATAATTTCTGGCCAAAGTTAAATCACTTTTAGTATCAGACTATGGTAATTTAAGACGACCACAGTTGCCCGTTATCATAACTTTACCGTCTTAAAATGTGATGAAAGTAAAATTTTATGGTTCTGGGGTACTAAAAATCTCATTGCAAATTTTCGTCGGTCTTATTGCGAAAATAGTGAAATTTAATAGCAGCTATAAAATTATACACAGATACGAATGAACGAGTATATGTGTGGGACAAGCTAGTTTTAATGAGTTTTGCGATATTTTTGAATGTTTTTTTTTTTAATGTAGCTTGCAAAGGGTCTTATATTTGAGCTCTTTTCAATTGCCAAAGTTCATGTCAATTACGAGGAATTAATCTTGCGATTGGAATGCAATTTAAGTTTTCTTAGAGTTATATAAACTTTCAGTTCCGATTCAATAAAACAATGAACCTGTGCAAGTAAGTTACAATATTCTGTCTTGATTTGTCGAAATATTCAGAGACAGAAACATTTTAATATTGCTGTGGGACAAAGAAAACAATTCATTTATAATTCCAGGTACTTCATTGAAATATTGAATGTCTTTTACTATTTCTTACTTGAATCTATTTATTCGTTTTATCTGTATAACTTCAATTGGTCCGAAACCTTTTTTTAAATAAAATAATTTTTTAGATTCATAATTTTTTTGTATATACGAACATCAACATATCAGAAATTCAGACAGATTGGGGCTTAAAAATATAATTCATATGGAACCCATAAATGCTTAATGTTTTCTCACTAAAATGGAATCAATGAAAGTGTTCATAGTTAATATCCTTTTATGATTATAAAAAAAATATTTAAAAAAATTCTTTCTGGTTCAAAACATATAAACGTTTAAAAAATTTAGGTCCTCACTTTCACACAATAAAATTAAAAATAAATGTGAAATTAGCTTCTTGACAATAATTTAGGTTTCTTTCAATGTCATGTTGCAAGTAAAGCATAAGTCTGATCGCAACTTTATTAATTTTCAGGATAAAGTCCTGGAACCAGTTAAAGTTGAGATGAGGCGGTAGTGCCAACATTAATTAAAATTGCAGGTTATAGTGCAGGATGTGACCAAAGTCAAAAAAAGCACAATGTATTATTAGACTTGGGAGATATTGTTGAATTCGTGAAAATATAACCCCTTATGCACCTTAGTTGGTGGTAGGCTTACGTGGTGACCTGGCAGTCGAGACAGCTTCCAATTAGCACAAAAAGTGCAGTTTTAATACCACACCATCTGATGAAGTAGATACATGGCTTTACAGACACCTGGAGCTAGAATACTTTACCATATTCCACCAGGAGCTGTTTAAAAAGATGATCAATTCTACAGTCTTATTTTTCGAGATGTCATCTAGTTTATCTAAGGAGGCATAACCATAGCTCTAGACAGGGTCGGACATTCGGGAAGAAGGTGGATAACAGTTTCCCACTCATTTGCATCCCCACAACTGAGGCAATTGATCTGGAGACGTCAACACGGCTCCTGCTCATGAGTTCGTCTATTCTGCACATGCAGTAGGATGGCCATATCTCGCTAGGTAAGGTTAATTAAGATGAGCACATAGACCGCCAATGGGACCGTTGTGATCCCATGTGCACGGGAAAAAGTAACCATGCGCCCAAGACAACATCTTAGGTAAACCACCTCGCCAGCCAAACAAACAGCTTGTCCAGCGTAATGCTTGAGAATTTGCCCAAGGTTATGGCGAAGCTCGTACCTAAAGTACGTTCCCATTTAGGATCGGCCAGAGCTGCCTGGCAACGAGAAACGATGTGAGGCCTGACCATCTTGTGCTACCCTCTGATTTGGCCGTCACGTCGATACCATGTGTTCAATGTCCTCTATGGGCCTCCTCACTGAAAAATCTTGCGTTTGATTCAGTGTCGAACCTCTTCATGCGGGTTCATCCACAGCCGCGTGGGCCAGAATTCAGCTGTGACCCGGAACCCAATAGATTTTAGCATTCAAAAGGGTGCGGAAAGCACTAACCTTATGTCTGCATTGCCTCACGAGGCGGGATTTAATCAAGTGTGAGCTAAGCACCTTGACGGCCACCCGACTGGCTGTTAGGATGACGACAGATTTGTTTCGCATTATACAAGACCCTAGCATATAGCAAATCTGAACGATTCCTGAAATACGCTATGCTAATGCCTGGTTATGGTTCAGGACTGCGGAAAATAACCCGTACCCGTGTCTGTCTTCGAACCGTCCGTGTAGATATGAAAGACCCCTTTGGGGCCAGATTCACATTCCACCCATCTCTGCTGAGAAATACCCACTTCAACTCCACAGTTTATCTTGAAACCGTCAGTCTATATGACTTATGCACCTTAATAATAATAAAAATAATGATAATAGTAAATAATAATTGAATAATTGTGAATTTTGATGTTTAGAAAAACTTATAAAATGATCCATCAAATGTTACAGTTATATCAGAATTCGAGAAAAATATACAATGCTTTGACACCACTTAGCGGCTCAATCCTTCAACATCAAAAAATTCAAAAAACATTTCTGTACCTTTACCTGTAGAGAAAGGAATTAAATTCGAATTTTAGTTTAGTTTTCAAATCGCAAAATTACACAACATTTCATGTAAAGTTAACTAAATGAATTGAAAATTACGTATATTTTCGTGTAATTCTACTTATCTATTTTAATTTTAAGAAATTTTTTAGGATTAATTGCGGGTTCGATTCCTACCTACAACCAAGGGTATTATTAAGAGTAAGTAAGTAAAAAATGATATTAGAAGTAGAAATCAGCGCATCTTGCAGAGTGCTATTTATACACTTTTAACAGAATGTAGATTCAAGTGAATATCCAATGAATTTGCTGTTTTCGAATCGAAGCTTCACAAATTTACTGACTGTAAACTGAAATCTACTGACCGAAAATTGTAAATTACATTCAAATTGACTAATACATCCCAAAGTAAATTTAGTTGGAAAGATGGGGCATATTTGGCTACTATCCAAAAGATATAAAATTCAATGAATGTTTTTTACTATGCAGGGCAGCGATTCGTTCAAGTCGAGCATTTGTGTTGATGTTTTTCATCAAAAACTGCTCCGACACCAAAAAAAAAATATTCTTAGGATTATATTGCCAATTTTACAGATATTAATGGATAACATAAATATATTTGTTCAAAGGATTTTTGTTGCAAATATGAAAATTCTCAAAATGCCAAAATCTCTGTAAGCTAGAAAAGTGTGTACATTTATATACATAGACAAAATCTAATACACTGCCTGAATAATTGAAAATTCGTGTTATAGAGAAACTTTATAATTTAATGTGGAACAATTTAAGAGAACAAATTAAGGAGATTTCAAATTAAATACAATCCCCACAGTCTAATCATATATCCTTAATATCTCCCAAAAGTATAATAAGTCTTAAAATCTTCAGTTCCTTTACCACCCCCGCCCAACTCACCAATGAATACGAAATATAATTCTGAATACAACAAAGTGAACAAAAAAAAAAAAATCATCCAAAAATTACATCAATTCCACGAAACTTTTCTTTCCTTTTTTTCCAGGTAAGCCTGTCTACCAACTCGAGCACAGTCACGTCGATTCTCACGTTACACCCCCTACCCGAAGATGATGGAACGATTTTGAAATGCGAAGGCTCCAATCCACGTCTGACAAATTCAGCTCTGGAGGATTCGCTACTTCTGAACGTCATGTGTAAGTAATATGTGTTTGGCTGAATGTCTTTTGCTTTTATTTGATTACAGTCAGTTTGAATTGAAAGTCGCGCTACCTGTGAAGCAGCTCACCTGTCTCTTTGGCTGGCAAACCGACTGATATTCCTGAAGATATGCCGTCTAGTTTGGTAGCTCTTTTATATACGCACGGTAATACATTTTCGACTAAGCCTTCTGGTAAATACCAAATTCCATTTGAGTTATTTTTCTCGCGCGCTTGTTATGATTCTACCTGGAGAGAGAGCAATGCGCACCTTTGGTTAAAAATAGCAAGAAAAATTATTTCAAATTTTTGTTTGTATTCCGCGAAAAATATCATCTTGTTTCTGGAATCTTTCGAGTCGCCATGGGAGAGACTTTCATCGGGTAAAAAACCACCATCCTGCACCCTCAAAACCTGCTAAGTATGAAATATTTGCATAAGTATGAATTGTGGTTTCCAGTCAAGAAAAATTAATGTTGCGTTTTATCACCATGTACACTGCGAGCAGTAGAGTGAAAAACGCCATTCTACACAACGCCACCATTTCACAAGATGGCTTGCAGTTTATTTTATTTATTTTCGTAAATTTTAACAACAACCAGAAGAAATCATGGACTAAATGTAACTACCTCTAAGCGTATAATACAATACAGCGATATAATGGTTTTCATTTCTGAAACCTATTTTCAGGAGAAGGACACTTTTAGATTAGAGGGCGGTCATAGCGTTGCCCGTCGTTCCGCTTCCTTCTTCCGTCGTCAAGGATAAATTATACGTTCTTTTGTCATCACTCGTTCAAATTTCACCAAAAAGTTTTTAGAATATTATTTAGTTCAGATGTTGGTTGGGGTGTACCTTATGTTTGCCGACTTCAAATGACGAATGTTTGCGATTAAAATTATTTCGAGATGATTTATTGAAGTCTTAACGAAGCATTTATTAATTTATTATTTAAGGGATGAATGTTTGGCATTTCAAATACATTTTATGCACAGGTAGAGGTAAAGTCTTCAGGGTTTAGACTATAAAAAAAATTATGCTGTAAGTGTTGTTCCTTGGAGGAAATTAATTATGCCTATTACGTGGAACTTTACAGTTTGAAAAGCACTTTTCAACTCGGTAACAATTAATATTTGATTGTTAGGCTCTTTCAGTCATATTTTCTATTTGGGCCCCCATAAAACGTTTTGTTCTTACTTACACTAAATGTTCAGTTGTTTTCAGTTGGCACAAAGTCAATTCTAACTCCAATTTTCAATTCATAATACAGGTTCGTGGTATTGTTAGGTACAGTGTAAGTAACTGATTTTGTGACATTAGTCCGATTTTGCCAAGGTTACATTCGACGATCTTTTAAAATAATTGAAGAATACACCATCCATAAGTCCTATTGTGTGGGATCGGTATAAGCTCACAGTCTGTTGCGTACATTTAAGGCATACATTCCCTGTTTTTTTTTTTTAAATTATTTTCAATCCAACTTTTACTTGAAATTTCCGGTGAATTTCATTCTTTCATGTAAAAGTCGTTCGAATCCTACCTACAGCCCAGGGTTTTATTAAGAGGAAGGACATAAGCAATAATATTCGAAGTAGAAATAAGTGTATCTTAATGAGTTCAAATTAGGTGCTGCTTTCAAAGTTGAAATTTACTGACTGAAAATTGAAATTTACTGACCAAAATTGAAAAATACATTCAAATTGACTATTACAACCCAGTGTAAATTTACTTGAAAAGGTTTGACACTTTTACCTACTTCCAAAAGATGTAAAATTCAATGGGGTTTTAATATTTGTGGTTCGAGTATACGCCTATAGGCGTCTTCTGGGACTGATCTTGTTTAAAGAAACGAACGCCATATTTAAAGCAAACTGCATTTTCACAATTTTTTGCAGTAATTATTAAGGAAAATTATAACCATAACCGTTGAGCATATGTGTGGGTTATGTGCCTGTATAAATTCAAAAAGTTATTAAGCAAAGTGTTTGTTCACAAATTTGTCCATAAAATGTGACATACGTTAGTTTTGGATAATTTCCGGGAAAAGTTTAGGTATGAAGAATAGAGAGTGTCTTCAGCTTATCATTTGTGTTGTTGCTAGTTCCATGGAAAAGAGTTAATAAGTTCGCCTCTTCAGAAAAGTGGTTGAAAAATGTGTGGATTCATTATTCATAATAAGTATGTATTAGTCTTTTCGAAAAGAGTGGACTACTTAATCTAATACACCTCTGGTATTATTTTTGAATGGAGGAGCACTATGTGCTTAGCAACTTTATAGATTCCAAGGAAACTATTTAGCCAATACCAGGACTTGGAGGAATGGCACAAATCCGCGAAACATTGTAAGTTACTCTTCTGTCAATAATCAGCGAGCTATCGTTGCACTTCTAGAATTCGCCAAGACGTAGTCGTCACCAAAGATTGCACAAAATCAAACTGATTTCTGACCTACTATCAATTTTTTTCATTCTACTAGTATTTTTCGAGTTGCTTCAAATATTGAATATTTTTTTAAGCTTGATGTAAGTCAAAAAAATAAGTTTTCAGTTTTAATGAACTCAAAAAATGTCATATTTTGTTGTATAGTATAATCGTCACTGGCAATTAATTAAAAGAGTTGAGAGTTAGGTTAGGTTAGGTGGCAGCCATCCAAACCATGGATCGGCTCACTTAGACCATTCGGTTGGTCCATGAGCCAACACATATTTGATACCACACCCGTGACACCTCGATGAGGTCCCATATTGGGAGTTGTCGTAGCACTACTACAGGGGAGGAGCTAGTCGAACCATCCACTGGTGCGAATGAACTTGGCCAGTTCATCAGAGTTGAGAGTACGTGCTCATAATGTACATCCACGATACTTTACAGTTCAAGAATATTTAACCAAGAAGAAAATTGTTTTAAGAACTATACAGTGGAACCTTGATAGTAGCTTATAGCGAGAAAAAAATTAAACAGTGTCCTTCAACATTTTCCGAAGAAGGAAAAAACAGCTATACAGAACACATTAAATAGAAAAGAAACATATGGCCTTCTATAGCATTGTGGAAGAAAAATGTTTTTGTATCCAGGATGAAATGTGTGAAGAATTAGAAACTTAATCTAGCGGCAAATGTTTGGAACGTATAAAACAATGTATCACCCGAAAAATTTCGAGATATATGTTTAGAATTGCTGTTCTTTTAGAGCTGGCAAAAATAATTGATTTGCCCGTACCATTATCCGGGTATTCTACCGTCAGCTTAGATGCACCCTGCGAACAACCTTGTGAAAAACCAAATTGCCAATTGGGTTAGAACATGAGGTGAACTTCTATGCGTATAATTCAACCATTAAAAATACTATGGTAAATTTAACTTAATTGTGATTCGCGATAATGAATTCCGGTTTTATATAACTCGGATAGTTGGAACTCAATTAATGCAACCCAATGACGCACCGATGTAGTTTTAAACTAGCTCCTCAAGTAAGGGTTTTTCAGTATTCATGTCCTCATGCCACGGCTGAAGCCGGAGCGGGGCAGTGTTCGATTTCAATCGTGATTTTCGGGTTGGTGTTTCCCCAAATAAACTTTTCTGATGTCGTAAAAAAAAAAAAAAATATAGTCACCAGGATCCTAGCAGGAGCACGAAAAATTAAAATATCAGTAGCTTCCAGGGAATTTGAATTTTATAACATGGTGATTTTAAAGATTCATTTAGAACGTTTTTGTAACTACACTCTAAGAAATATTGGAGTAATTTTATCATTATTATAGTTGGCACCTAGTTTTCATGTAGTGGTAAAATTAAATTTTTGCATAATTGGACGGAAAATTACACAAATAAGTTGTAATCATTTCACAAAAGCTGCGCAATCAATAGAAATTAGTTGCGTAATTATTACACAGACAAAGCAATTTTTACACACTTTTTGCGGAAATTTCCCATTTATTATAGGAAAAAATCGTCAATTTAATTCAGATTTATAATTATGACGTAAAATCATTGAATAAAAACAAGTTCACTATACATGTACTGTATTAAATTGAATTGAGTTGACAATGATATTACGATTACTAATTCGAAAACTAACTAACAAACTTGCTCTAAACTGGAGCCAACACATATTTGATGTCGCTTTCAAACGCCTTGGAATTCTACGGAAGTGTAAGAAATTCTTTTTAGAGTCTGACTTAGCGTCTGACTTAGCGTCTGACTTAGCGTCTGACTTAGCGTCTGACTTAGCGTCTGACTTAGCGTCTGACTTAGCGTCTGACTTAGCGTCTGACTTAGTGTCTGACTTAGTGTCTGACTTAGTGTCTGACTTAGCGTCTGACTTAGCGTTTCACTTAGCGTCTGACTTAGCTACAATCTACAAGGTATATACATACCTACCACGTCTTGAGTACAATTCGCAGCGGCCCCTAAATCTCATTTAGCCTTGCTCTATCAATTCAATAACATGCGTTCCGACTAATTGGAAATGAAGCCGTTTTAGTTTCTATAGACTCCCCTGAGCATCACCGAAATGTCGGAGTACTCAGTATTTAATATCGATAAATTCATGGTAAATGTAGTAAGGAACTAAAAAAAACGTATTCCCCCACTCTAAGTCGCACCCCGTATCACTCGCCAAGCTTCCCGCGCTCAGTATACTGTCCAGCCTCATTCGTAGAAAACAGTGAGATCTAGGCAGTCCCTTATCCCTCAAACATCAGTAATATGGAACGCATTGCCGGCCGATCTGTTCCCTGATAAGTATAACCTTCAGCAGTTCAAAAACAACGTTCACCGACATTTCAGACGCTTACCTCCAGTTCTACCGCCCTAAATCCCCTACCACGCCATTTTAACTCCAACCTATGTCGTTATAGCTGTTCCAAAAAATTATAGCTATGGCCGAAAAAAAACTGTAAGCTTAAATTTACTTGATTAACCGAGTAATATAATCATGACGCTTAATTTTACTCTTTTTATAGAGCAAAACAGATGTAATTGTTTATACTTCTGTGTAGTATTGCCTATTTTTGCGCTGAAAACCCACTATACGTCAATAATACGTGAAATTATTAAAATAGTATATTTTTTCAGATATTTTTGCTTTAAATACAGAGTATTCTTACAAACTCTATTTTTAAAGTCGATATGAGAATTGTGGAGGTAAATGGTCACTGAAATTTATTGATTTCTTTCGAAGTATCATCGTTACATGCGAGCTAAAGTATTATTGATGTTCCTGGTAGTGAATGATATTTTTTCCCTTAAAATTATGGTTGGGTTATTTACTAACCAATTCATAAAAATACCAATAACATAAAATCGTACTTTGCGTCTAAAGAGGCTCCTATTTGTCGGTAAACGTCGAAAATTTACAGGTATTGCGACATTATAAATTTTATGATTTATGATATAAAAACGGTTTTGTAGAATAATGCTCTTGTCCACCGAGTATTCACCTATGCTACTTTCTTGAACACCGTATCAGTATTTAATTGTTACAATATATTGGACTGATAAAAATTTACACTTTCTTATAATTCCGATCAAAGTCAAAACTTACAATTAATTAACAATCAATAACAATATTTCATTGGTAGGGTCCCACTTTTAAATAAAGTCAAGTTTTATTTGGCTACAACCAGTTAAAAATTCTTCTAAGGAAAAAAAATCATCAACAGATCCGTATTCAAAACTTTTTACTTCTAGGCGTCACTTCATTCCATCAAAATTATATCGAAATTTGTCCTTAAGGTGATGCAAAAAAAAAGCCATCAACTTTTGCAACAAGAAAACTTTCTTTACTTAGAGTTAAACCCATAATTTATTTTGAATTTTTATATTTTCTTACTTTCGTTTTATGAATAAATTAGATTATGCCACTTTATTCCTTGTCGTTCGTGTCCCTTTGATAGACGCTAAATTGATGATGCCACTCAACAAGTTTCTTCAACAACAACTCGAAATCCTTTATAATTGAATAATCTTTCCAGCAACCTTCCGAAAGGGTGGTTTTTTTCTAAATATAAGTCAGTTTTTTTGTTGTTATTATTTTTGCAGTGTCTTTCGTGAGGAAAAAATTGTTAAAAAAAATTTAAATGTGGTTCGCTGACATCAAAATGCCTAACTACCTTTTTGTGCTTTGAAACGAAAAAATAATTTGAATAATTTTTTTTTATTGAGGATAAAGCAAATATAAAATAAATTTACTGTTTGGTAGGTACAGGCACATAATTGTTTGTATCTTAGATAAAAACTGCACCTCACGTCGCTAAAATTATACAAAATGGAAACTGTAAAATAAAAAAAAGTCTTAAAAATTTTTCGTATCAGTGTTGCAACGCACTTAATTAAATTTCTCTCTATAAACTTAAAGCTTGTAGCACTTCAAACAATCATTTCAGTAATATTTGTATAAACGTGTTACTTGAATTTAAGCCGCCTTTGTGATATATCTGAGTTCGCGTATGAAAAAATAATAATGTTTTGTT
This sequence comes from Beris chalybata, assembly GCA_949128065.1. Lineage (NCBI taxonomy): Eukaryota > Metazoa > Arthropoda > Insecta > Diptera > Stratiomyidae > Beris > Beris chalybata. The sequence goes on from OX421896.1 coordinate 97,334,123, forward strand.
GTTTGAAGAGAATCGAACATTTTTTGTTCGTCGATCCGGATTGGAACTTGTGTTCTTTGGAAGCCTGAAGAAATCAATTTAAAATGTAAAGCTATATTAAACCCGAGTTTCGAAATAGTTCAGTTACGTTTCGGTTGATTTAATTCTTTTGATTGATGTAATACAATACCTAGCGAGCTGAGCTAGAGAGTTGAAAATTGGTATTCAGATGATTGTAACAAGTTGTAAATCTGAATAGGTATGTTTAAAAACAAAAGTTTTTACTCCTTCCCTGTGAAATAAGTGGCTCTTTCTTCCTTGACCGTGTACAAAATAAGAAACGAACAATTCAACAATTTCTGGGAATTTGCAATTTCGTTAATCAAACTAAAATTTCCGATACTCTTATAAAACCTTGAATATATTTTTAAGAACAGTCGAAAGTTTCAGAATAAATTAGATTAAATTTTAAATTTAAATCGAATTTAGTGTATACCTGCTCAGTTCAATAGTAATTCATTTTGACCGCTTGAAAAATGTTGTAGACTGAACTTTATTTTTGTGCACTTAATTCAACTCAATTCAATCAATATTTATAAGTTTTTTTTCACTTATGTTTATCATCTTATAATTTATCATTTAGAGACAGATAAATCAATATCTTAGCAGCTAAATTAAACCTTATTAGCACAGCAAAACATCTACGACAATTTTAGTGACATAAATTCAAGGAAAAACTATTCTTTTGCACTTAAGTTATAAAGAATTTTTTTTATAAAAATCGATATTTGGTGTTGCAGTTTGAACAAAATTTTGCAAAATTTAGTGAACATAATTTAATTTAGTAAGATATACATTCATGTCCCTAGTTGCCAAAATTTCAAAAAGTATTTTCATGGGTTTAAAGAAATTTTTTTTATTTATTATATAAACAATTATTTCGATAATTTCGATCATTTTACAGAAATTTAAGAAAGAAGAAATAACCGAAAATTTTTTTATTTATGAAAATCAGAAAAAATATTAAAAGAAAAAAAAAACAATCCGAAAGATGTACTTCTTGATATTCTCGTAAACAGTATCATCATAAATTGTTAGTTAGTTAAATTTTAAAGATAATATTGCGATATAAGAATTTTGTTGAATATTACACACATTTTTCTTTTCAAATTACTTGTGGAACATTTGTGCCCTGCCAGGAAAAGTTTGTAAGATGTTTATTCATTGGAAATTTGTTTATTATTTGTTTCAAAAGGAAAAAATTCATAAGTTCACAATGGATACCCTTAAATTTCTCCTTAATTTCAACAGATCCAAATCTTTAGCTTCTTCAAGGCTGATCGATTACTAATCGGAATTCTGTATCATGGTTTCGTTGAAATTTCCTTGGAGTGACCCTACGATTCTTAAAATTTCTTTAATTTTTAAATTGTTTAATTTTTTAGTGATTAAGTGTTTCATAAGTGCTACAACAAGTTGACTTGAAGGTATACTTTTTATGGCACAAGTTCCTATCGAAACCTCAAACTCTTTTAAAGCCTTCATATTTCTTTTTAGAGTAGCCTATGACACTTCATGCATGCTCTCTGACAAAGGAAAAAGGTTTCCTACAGGGATTAAAGCGTTTCCAAACCCAAAACCTAATCAAAGACTGTGTCCAAAAGTTTCGTAATTTCCTCATTTTATATAAAAACAAAAACTCCATTACCGCTGGTGGGCTTTGTAGTAATACATATATATTTTATGCATAGTGCTTCCTCGAATTAAATCGACGGGAAATAAAAACAATTTTTTAATACCATATACCGAAGTATTAACCGAAACTTGCAACCATTTTCAGTTCTTGCTCGAACACACATATTCACATCAGCAAGGTAAAGGCGTTCAATAATCCATTTCGGAAATAAGTACGAGAGGCTCTGGAGTATTTTGAGTCATTTTCTGTATTGTTCAAAAGAGGTTTGAGGGCATGACTCTAGAGTTAAGGTATTATTTGAAGGTAATTACTCCTTTATTGATTGTTGAGCACTAAAATTGTTGCAACTTCTCGCCTGACTCTTTCAGTATTACTGTATGTTCCAGTGTCCATTCCATTAACTCGCGAAAGTTACCAGCTCTTATATTGTAGGAATACTACTTCCATAACCTGATCATCGGTAAAATTTCTGATTATTAATAGTACAGTGTATTTTCCTATTAAGGAAGGCTGTTATCTGAGGGTCTTGTCCAGGGACGTCATTTGTGAGGCCAACACAATTCAAGGAAACCGTAAGCTTTTAATCTTTATTAGAAGGAATAGTACTTTTAAAAAGTGAGTGCTTTTGTATTCATTTATTGATTGTAGTGGCAGAAATATTGCCCCCTCCCTGTACACAGCCGAAAATACGTCCTTGGTCCAGTCTCAAAAAAAAACTATAATCCCGGATGCATAACTTAACTAAATTATTTAAAGTATTGATCTTTGTCTTCGTTTATTAGTTGTCATCACCTACTTGGTTAGAACCGATTGAAAGAGCTACTTCTACTGTTCAAACTAAACATTTGAAATCGATTATCTCCAAGAACCATATGTTGTAGCATGTAGAAAAGCAATAAAACTAATTCTATGGATATTTGAACAGGCACCTTACGTATCTTATAAGCGTATTTTTTCAAAGTACATAGATGTACGTGTAAAAGTGTAATCCTGGAATGCAAATTGCTCACGTCGTTATTTATACTTCACAGTGACTACCACAGTAATAAAAGGAAAGTAAAATCAGCGGCTCATTATAACTACAAATATTCGCAGTGAATTGTAAAAATAAATGGGCACCTTAGCCTCAAGGTGGATAGGATAAGGGATAAAAACATACTAGGCCAAAAAGCAGGCAGAATTAAATTACTCAGTGTAGCTATATGATGTGCATATACTCGTACGTTCAGAGCAAGTACGACCAGAAGAGCCTTTGCAGATAGGACGTGCTAAATAAAAGATTTCTACCGAAAAGCCTAATTGGACTAAATGAAGAAATATGTGTCAACTGGTGGCATTAAGTCTCATCTATAGGTAAGAAGGTAGCGCGCTAGCTGGCTTGAACGCTAAGTGAGAGTATCATAGCTACAACAGCTTGCTGCTTGCATAATACTCATAGGTAGTGTGTCGGATTATTCTTTTCTGCTATAAAACCTCTGTGGAATAAAACATTTTACCTCTACTTTATACGCTACAAGAGTTTTAGGTTTGTATAGTTGCGAGGTGTATTTTTTTTTCTGGTTATTTATCCCTCTTATAGCATGATGACACTATAGAAAAAAGCTTTTTATCCCATTGTTGGTGTTTTGTTTTCTTCAAGTTTGGTTATAATGTAAAAAAGACAACTAAACCTAATCTTTAATTTAGCACTAGCTCACCCCGAAAGAAAGCTATCTACCTGTATAATAAAGTTACATATGTATATTCCAGGCAGATATGTGTCGGTTTCATGAAAAAACCCTCAAAAGACATTGTTCCGATCGATAGTAAGACATTATAACACATTAATGGTATAAGTCTTTAATCATTCTTATCTCTGTTCTCCTTGACATACGAGAAAAATGCACTTAGTTGCACGGGAAGGTTTAGATATCAACCATAAGACAGATGGTGGTTTTTTGCGGAATTCGTCCAATCATTGTGGCTGTTTTACGACATTTAAAAGAAAAATGTCTTCATACAACAATTGCCTGATAGAATAGAAGGAGTGCCATGTGTCAGGACTAATGATTTCGCGTTGCTATCACGCAAACAAGTCTATGAAAGTGAACTGAAATGTGGGGCATTTGTTATATTCGGGAGTGATACAACTTGAGACTAATCAGTTTCGTTTAAAGTGTTTTGGGGTTGTAAATGTTGAAATGTTGAAATGTTGAAATACTAAAGCGACCTCCTCGAAAAAAAACACTCGGACATTAACGTAACTTACCATTTTCGGATTTTTGAAAATATTTTTTATCCTCTATAAAATTGAAAGTTTAATATAGGTACACAAAATATAAGTATGTAAGTATATTGTAGTCCATCCGTATCAACGACTCATAATTCCCGACCATGTTGACCGCTACAATTTATTTTGATGTTTATTATATTTATTTTGAGGGGTCCTTTTGGGGAATCAAGCACGAAGGCTGAATCACATTACACCCCTTCCTCCAATATGAATTTCAAGTTTCAGTAACCTAATATAGTAAGTGGTTTCCGAGATTTAGAAACAAACATTTTTTTCTTTCTAAAATTTGCCCTACACCCCCACACTTCATTCTTCTTCATGTTCCATTAGAAAATTATTGACGAAATTGAAAAATTAATAAAAATTTGTTTTACTACATTTTTGGCCAGAGAGTTAAAAAAAAAATAAAAAAAAATATTAAGCCCCACATTGGGCGCCATTATAACATATTCTTATTTCAAAACGCTTTTTGGGATGAGTTATTTCAGTAGCGTTAACGATTCGCACATTATTGATTTTACAAGAATCAGAAAAATATTGCAAAGAAACGGACATTTTGATATCCAAGTATTTTATTTAATTAACATACAACTAGTTCGCGCTTCTAACTTTGTATGAATACACTCTGCATGTTCTTACCAAACTAGCTTTCATTTTGCATATGTAATTAAAATTACAGCTCTTGCATACTTAAGAAAAAAATCAAGAATTATTCGCGAACTTGTAGCATTGAAAGAATTCTACAAAACTACCATAGTGACATAATACGATCGATTTATCAAATACTCAGTCTGACTGAAACTACTTAACTTAATTTACCAGCAAATAAATTTAAATTAAGTATTGAAAAGTGAACACTTGACCGCGTATTTTTAATTTGTCCTTAAATATTTCATGATGGCCATCAATTATTCCGCATCATTATCACTGGAAAATGGAAAAATTTAAATTTATCATCGCCACTGTCTGTAAAAATGTCGCTTGGCCGTTTCCTTTTCAGCAATTTTACTCGGTTTTCCCCGTTTTTTTCTGATTTTTTTTTCAGTATTTTTCTGTTGTTACTGTAAGAACGAACAATACAATTGCAATATCCATTGTGATTTATTTATTTCAGACCCGCCGCAAGTGACTCTATCATTAGGCTCAACGCTAAAGCCCGATGACATAAAGGAGGGCGATGATGTCTATTTTGAGTGTCATATAAAAGCCAACCCTAAGGAGCATCGCATCACATGGTCCCACGATGTAAGTAAATTTCAATTATTTAACCATTTTGTGTGCGGGTGGCGGTTTCTACGTAGAATAGAATGTTGAAATCGCAATGCTACGGCTGGTAAATATCTCGAGCCTGCTGTTGTAAAAGACGTCGAAAGGACGAAATAATGTTGTAAAGCGGCAAAATAGGACGAAGCGAGATAGCGAAGAACAGTATCCACTATATAGCCCGGATACATTATTCATCATTTAAAGTGGAACTCCCATTACGACCCTTAAATAAAAGTCTTAAATTGCATGCTATACGCTCGCGACTACGATGACAGAATCAGGCCATTCCAGAGAGTGTAAATAAAATCCAGACTACCACCATCATCATCATCATCGTGATAACGTAGCCGTAATCAAAATAGGAAAAAAAAGAACGAGAAGAATTCCAGATCTTGTGTGACATCATAACAACCCTCCACCTCTTGTCCTGTGCAAATCTAGCAGTAGATAGTGTTCCAGTCCTCAGAGTATAATGCACGCATTTCCGTTCGAGAGGTGCTTTTAGCGAGTCTTTGTAGGCGACAAGGACAATCTGCTCGCTGCCTATTATTCCTTCCAGTTAAATCCCTTCACCGTACCGAACAGGATGGAATTTAATTTGAATAGATTCAGAGACAGCTCAAGTCATTTGTCGCCTTATGCACGGAACAATCATACCCTCAAGTCCTTCTCAATTCCTTCCGATTCATGTCCTTGGACAACATCCCTCTGTCGTTGTCTTTCAAGCAGCTGGTGACAAGTTTAACACAATTCTCCATTAATCGCAAGGGAACAATTTAATGTAAGTAGTGTGTCCCTTAATGCGGTCCGGCATTGTGTTATCCATCGTCTCAAGTATCATAAGGAATGATGTGACACCTGAGCAAAATGGCATTAAAATTGACGATCATTTAGATTTTTCCCGGATAATTTTTAATCAAAGTGAAAAGAAAAAAAAAACAAAAAATGACTTGATGGTGATTTGCTAAGAATTTTCCGGTGAATTATACGACAATCATTTAAGCTAGGAATAATTAGCAAGGGACTTGTTTCTGTATAGCGCTTTGTAACTTTTATGAGTATAATTATCCGCAGGGAGAACTTTTTCGTAATAACGACAAAAGCAAAAGATGACTGGACTACCGTCTTAGTAATAATGAGACGATCCAATGAATTTTCTTATGGCGCCAAAACTGATATAAATAAAATTCAGCCCACCGTAGGCATATTCGGAGGAAATTAATTTTAATGTAATCGACGATATCATGCGGAATTATGAAATTCCAATTATTGATTCATAGCACTGAAATTCAGCAGATATCTGACTTGAAGCTTGATTTTAAATAACATTTCTGTAAGTAGGCGAGAATTTTCTTGCAAGCTGGTCAAGTTCTTTAGGGAACTGGGTTGTTTAGGGGATGTTTAAATAAAGACACCTGTATTTTACGCCTTTGGGAGGCGGAACCAGGATTTTCCTAACTACCCATTTTAAAAAAGATAGATTAAGCAAAATCAAAATACGCAAATTAAATAATCCAAAACATTGATTATTTTTACCTCGAAACAGATTCTGACAGAGTTCTTACACTTTAACTGTCTATCATCAATACTTAAGACTCGATTACAACCTTCCCTGCTTCATCATTTCCTCTCTCTGAGTGGCATCTGCTCGGATCGTCTTGGCTCTGCTGTGTCTGGTTCTCGTAGTTTGGCGAAGTTCTTCGTGCCTCTGGCATACAGCCTGCCTTTCATGACCCTGTCCCTGGTTGTCATCTCGTGGTTAACTCTGTTCTTGGCTTGTTTTTCTTGCATGGCTTGTCCCTTGGCTTGTCATCTCGTGGTTTGCCAATGCCCTCTGGATAATAGTCGCGCAACTGATATCTCGTAGTGCGAAAATGCCTCGATTTTGCCGGGGACGATTTTGCCGGAGACCGATCCATGACGTCACTAATCGAGGCAAAATCGAGGCATTTCTCACGACCACCTGTCATAAGTGCGCGGCTTGAAATTAAGTTGGCGCTGGGTTTGCTTATTTTTCCTGTTGGCTTATTGTCGCTCTTCTTAGCTCACCACTACTTGGCTTGGCTTATCGTCTCTCGTTGTATACGTTAGCGTCTCGCAGCTTGTCTGTGATGGCTATGCTTGGCTCTGTGCTTTGTGTCCTTTGATTGACCTTGGCTACACTAAGCGGACTTGTAGAAAGCCACAGCATTTGCATAGACTCAGCGTCCTCATGGCGTTCTCAAGATAATTGAAGCGGGCTTGTAAAAAACCACAGTCTTCTTGTAGGATGGTACCGGTCAGTGACGGCCGTTAATACAGTCTTCAGTTTTCGCTCTGGCGGAATTATAGATATCCACTACCCATGAATCAAAGAATAATAGATTGCGACACACGCACCTTTTGTGACGTATCTAAGAGCGTTCGACTATACTGCATTATCGACTATATGCCTTTACTAGATGTATCGCCTTAGCAACAGTTTGTTATTTTTTAACTTATATGAAAATGAACGTCATCAAGAGAGTTGCGCAGAACTTGAACCATTTTTTTCCCTAACTGTCGCAATCTCTTTTTTTTTATTCATGTCCACTACCTTCGTTACTGGCTGATCGTTACCCACTGTCTCTTTTCTGCTCGTTCGTTGGTGTCTATATATTGGCGTGCACATTTCCCATCTGCGAATTATAACGTTCTATGTTCCATGTAATTCATGTTCTGTGCATGTTATTCTTATATTTTATTTTATTCATGTTATTCGTAATACATGTTCGTGCTCTCGTCCTCTGTTCTTCGGCAGTTTGTGTGTGCGGAAATTTAATCCAGAATTGATGTACTTGCAGTGTAGCATATATTGGTGGTCTATATATTTGACAGCTTCACGTTACCTACCTTACCTTCGTATTCTCATTCAACCCCACGATATGCAGAATCTATTTTAAACTGAAGGTTTTTATCGAAGCTACTTACAATTTTAGTTAGTGTTTCCATCTTCCCTAAAAATATCAATTTTTTAGCAATTTCAAGCGGGAGTGACTGTTCAATACAAAAACTATTATCATACCCTTAACTATCGCATAGAAAAAATTCTTCATGTTGCTGTCTTTTTAATGAAATTTGGCTCTCCCTTTTTTTTTAAAAAAAAAAATACAACATCAAATCCGCATTATAGTCTGCCTTTAGTACATTAAGCTATCCTCGACACTTTTCCATAAAACTTAATTGAAATTTATGCGTTATGAACAAAACACAAAATGAAAATAATGAAAAACTTTTTCATAAGGTTTACTCTTTTCTTGAGTCGGTGTTCTGTCTTCATATTTTCTTTCTTTAAAAGAAAAATATTTCGCAGAAAAGCAGCAAATCTGGATGACGATTTCACTACTGAGGAAGAGAGTAGATCCAAAGTTTGAATTTCTGCTGACATTTATTAAGTTGTGTGAGACTTTAAGTAAATAAATACCTGAAGAATATTTTGAATTTTGTTTTTTTTTTTCCTTTTGAGACGACTCCTCTAAAGGAAGTTAATTAAAAATACTCGCCAGCAGACAAAAAGTGTAAGTGCTTTGTATCGTTACTTGGTTGTCGAAAAGAAACGAACTTCTTAATTTGTTTTCGTCGTTCTATACAATTTTGTTGTTATACCTATACATTTTTTTTTTAATCTAAGTCAACGTTATAATTTCTACCGAAAATCTTTAACTTTTAATTGATCGTATAAACAATAGCAATTTCGTATTCAAACATTTAACGGAGAAAAATAACAAGAAATTGCATACAACTTTCCACTCTTTTCTCCACATTCATCAACATTATATTCAAACAAAGGCTACAACATTACCGTATACCTACATAGTTGCAGTGGAAAATTTAAACAAGTGCTGTCAACTTTAGCTCCTTAGAGATGTCATTAAAATCCCAAGTACCTAAGTACGTATGGATGTGTGCTCCAAGGTTTTACCCAAACATTTATACCGGCAAACGTTATGGTAAAGTTAACCTGCCACCCCCGCAAGCGAGGCACAGAACTTCTCTCAACAGTGCTTCATATCCTTGCGATCCCTGTAGGACGTTATACGAAAATTAGAGCTGCCAAACTCCCGTAATCAAGTTGAAAGTGCCAGCGATATGTAAAGAGCATGAATTTGAGTTTTATGGTATCCTTTACAATTGTATTCCCGGCGAACAGAACAAGTATTTTATATATGGTTAAAATTCCCGGGCATATCGTAAACGTGTGAGTAACTTTTTGTTCAGAAAACTAGACAAAAAGCGAGGATATTTGATTGTAACGCTTTCCCGAAGCACCAACTCGAACAAATTCGCCTCTTAAGTCCTCCATACAATCTAGCACGAGTGAAATTAACATGTACACAAATTACAAATATGAACTTAATAAAAATGTCACTTAAGTAGCTTCACAACGTGGGAAATACGTGGAAACGCGATGGATAAGGACAAAAATCACGTCTGCGAGAGTCGGAAGTGGTAGCGGTAGCTTTATACCGGAGCCTGAAAGGATTATTCATATGAGTACTTTTTTCTGGTCGTTCTAGGAACAACTGCTGCTTCTAATGCTCCCTGGAGCTAAGCATCTGCTACAAACTCCAACCATTTTATTTGATGCACTCATATTATACTTCCTTTGTATGTTCGTATGTGGGGCTGCTTATCCTGCACATTTAAACTTTATACTATCGCATTTGACTTTTTTATACCACAGTTTGATTCTTTCAATTTATTCTTCTCCAGGGCATTGCAGTAACTCAAAATGTTTCGTGGGGTGTTATCATATCAACTCGATCCCTAGTGCTTCAGAGGGTTGCTCGTCTACATGCTGGACTCTATGCATGCTCGGCTGCCAACGATAGAGGAGAAACTCAAAGTGCCTTAGTAAATCTACGAATCCGATGTAAGTATTACTAGAATTTCATATTTGTTTTATAGCTTTTCAAGATGTAAGTGAATACTTCTAATTAGGTAAATAAATCAGTACAGAGTAAAACTGATTCGCTTAGGTAAATATTGATTTAGGATACTGTAAAATCAATGCGTAGAATATTGAAAATTTCAATCCAATCTATTAAATTGGTTTCAACGTTCGAGAATCAGAATTTTTTGTCCATATTGAAAATATCTCTAAATAAATAAAAAATTTATTTATTCCCAACATAATCCATTTTTGCGAGCTTTTTAAAGTCGATCGATTCAAGTCGGTTGTTGGTCGAGGCGTCAATAATACATCACCAAAAGTACCAGCCAGTTTGGCTATCGCACCATAGATAACGAACGGACACAGTCTGATACGCGGTCGCTAAATTTGAATACTGAAAAATAGTCAGGAATCTATTTAGTAAGGTTTTTTTTTAGATTTGCTGCCATCTTATTTTTGTTCTAACAATTATGGTTCTCCTTAAATTCCTTTCATTATTCTTGAAACGTTTCTAAACTTCTTATTGCTAATTTATCGATAAGCACTTGGAAGAGAAAAGTTCTCCTTAATAATTTGTTCAACCTTATCAGAGACCCGCTGGGACTTGATTTGATCTTTGTCACCGCACAACTATTAAACCGGGATGGGAAAAAAAACATAAGCAAAGGAATTAAAAACGCCTGGCAATAATGCGAGAATACTAAAGAGCTATTCGACGCTAACATATCACAAGTTGTCGGTAGATATCTGATGAATGACGCTATTCCTCACATATGGAGCTCAAAGACGAAAAAATTCCCTAAAGTATGTAACCAAACTGAAAAAGTACACCGCTTAATGGAGAAAAACTTGCTGAAAGTACATCGCTTTCAAGGATTGTGAATTTAGAAGCTTCGTAAAAGAACAAAAAGATTTAAAAGAAAAAATTAAAATGGAATTGGACATACAATTGCGATACGACACACTGACAGTAGATGGACACGACTTTGAACATGGTGGATATGTTTCAACTGCAAGAAGAAAACAGGAGGACAGAGAACTTCCCGCAAAGTATCCATGAGGATGCTTGCTAAGTTGACATTCCTCTCATTTCATTTTATCTAAAAGATCAACACTCTTATCCTTCAGAGGGTTTGAGGACAAATCAGGAAGAGAACGGTTCGTTGAAGCAAAAGGCAATGCATTTTTGTAACTCACCTTCCTATTAGTCGTCCGATAGGTATTTGCTCTCCAGAGAATGATCTCTTTCGCATATAATCGGTTAATTCAATTTGCGACCGAGATAAAAGATAAATAACTCGTTTCAGAATCGTCTGACCACAAAAGGCAAATGAAAGCAGATCTCTTTCAATTTCACTTTCACCTTTTTTCAATATGTGAATTCACTCAAAACCATGCAAAGAACTGAGTTTCCAAGCAATTCTTAAATTAGATTAATTTTTATTTGCCCGATTAAAGCATATAATCTGTAAAGAAATAGCTGAAATCACGTCAAAGAATAACATAAGTAACCTATATTTTTTGGTGATTGATTTCACAGTACATTTTGGATTGAAACTACAGGTTTTCCGGTAAATACTGCTAAAATATTTTTTGCGTAACGTTTCGGACTCGACTGAGTCCTTTATCAGTTTGATAAAGGACTCAGTCAATAAGTAACCTACTTGCTTTTGAAATATTTTACTTTCACAATAAAGTGTTCAATTAACCGCACCATACTGTACAATTTTTAATTATTAGTGACTAAATAAAGAGTCTCATTCCCATATGAAAACAATAGTTGCGACGCACTACATAAAGCGTGAGGCTTTCACAAAAAGCCACAACTAACCACCGGCTAACAACACCGAAATTTTTCGAACTTTCTCCTTTCTACTGCGGAACATCCGAAAACCATGAAAAATTAATAAACTTTAGTCCTGAGTCCGGAAACCGACCGAGTGAGTATAAACGGTCATCGGTCAGATGCCATAAATATTTACGTAATTGAGGAAAGGACGGCTCTTTTCCCGGTTAATAAGTGAACGTAGTATTAAAAGTCAGGTGCCTACGTGAAATATACGCACAGTATCCTTTTTTACTATAAGCGGTATACCGAACTCACCTACCTACTACTTTCTCCGGATTATGGAGCGAATGGATTGTCTATTATCTGAGCTGGTTGGATTACTTAATTAACAACCAAAAATAGATTTCAGAAACTCCTCCGTGTAAATTTCTTTATCAAGTACATTAATTAGAATAGATAGCACCTCATAAATTGAGAACGTGGAACATTGTTAATATTCAATCAGAGAAATTATGTGTACGTAGGCGCATAAGCCATCTTAGGATATCGGGGGCCTATCCCTTCACCCATGTATCACACTTCATTACCCTTAACACGGGAAAACATTTCTATACATTATACCCTTGGTTATGTTAATTTATAAGATAACCTCGTAGCATTACTTTATTGATTATTGACAGATTTTGGTTTGTATTTCATATACACGTTATTAATTTCTCATCCTCGGTGTCGCCTCCCTAACTGATTTGTTTGCATTTAATTAATGATTTAATTACGATCTGGAGCATATCGTTAGTGAAATCATGGCCTCCCTCGCAGTTGTTTTACGCATTGAATAAACAGATTTTCATGCGTTCGATATTTTTTCCGGACATATGATTTTCAATTAAAGCGTTATGATTTAATGGGCGGTTGATAGAAGAATATTTATGGCGGTGATATTATATACCATAAGCATTTCAAACAAGATTAAGTGATATACTTAATCGTATGTGTTTTCTTTCTTGAACTGTCTTTACCATAAAACTATAGTTGTAGATTTTTATCTGCATCCTCTTTCTAATAATCCAGAATATTGCAATACTCTAATCCTGCGTCTACACTGGCAATGGCAACGATAATATTGTCTTGCCCAAATTGACATTGTAGAACCGCATATGGCAATATTGCTTTCATCATTGCCATGGCTAACGCGATATTATTTTTGAATGTGAATATTTTCTAGCATAACAGCAGTATGTACTCAAGAATGTATGCAATCAAATCAATTAAATAATTGTATCGTCAAAGTATTCTGAAATTGTGTCATAGGTTACAACTTGACTAAAATTTGTGACTAAAATTTGGCGACTGCGCTTTTGATCGAATAGTTTGTTCGGATTCTGGCGCTACAGTCACAAAAAATGTTACAATAATTTCTTCACATAGTTGGAGACATGTGTACCTTGATTTATCGCTTTTTCTTGCTCAGTTCGCGGAAAATGCAAAAAACGTCAAAATTAAGACTAATGACAGAATACGAAAAGTCACAATTAATTCAAAATTGTGACTCTTCACCTAAGTTTGTGACTTGTGACTCTGGTGCTGATAATGCCTGATAATTTGCGAGATTTACATATCACATGCGTGAACCTTACACATTGATATAGCAAATTGTGAGAGCAATATTGTCTTAAAATTTGAAAAACTATTAAATTTCATCAATATTAAACTTATCAATGTCATACTTTTTTTTTTGCTTCACAACCCAACACTTCGAATTCACTCGCTCAAATGAAAACTGTATGGCAATGAAATATCCACTTATTGCGATTTGACATTTAACGCGATGGAAACATTGCCATTGCCATGCCAGGTAAATTGCCACTGTAGAGACAGAGTAAGTTAATCTGTTCTTCATACAAATATCGACATGCAGATTGCTCTGTTTAGTTAAATTGCATTTGAATTACTATTCACTGGCATAAACATGAAAATCTATTTACGAAAAAACCAATCAAATAAGTGACAACTTGCAAATCTATGATTGGGCTTTGGTTATAGTCCACGTTGATAAAAACAAGCAACACTTCATGTTAGTGAAATGCCAGCAATTAAGTATCAATTAAAAATTAGGCAAACCAACCGAGCCGTTCACAATATGCTGAGATTATTTCAACCGTTTTATTTTATTATTTTATTATTATAAAATATTAAAATAATAAAATAAAACGGTTGAATTGAATAGTTCCGAAAAGCTTGAAAGTTGGGATTGAAATATTTTATAATTCATGTCTCCTGAACGATTAATGTAAAACGGCTGAAACTTTGTAGTCGTCTTAACAAATACTAGGAGATTGGAAACGAGTTAAAAAAAATTTTATAGGTTGGGGGTTGCTGAAGTATAGGGGTGGAGTGAGAGAAACTATGAATTACAATATTTTCCGACTCATTTATCCCAGAAAAATAAAATTTGGTTTGAGTACATAGAATTACTGGTGGAGTCCACTGAATTGACAATTTTTGAGTGGGGGACGTGATGCATGAAATTGGAGTGACAATAAATTTTTAAATTTTTATATTATATCTCAAGAACTGTATCAGATATGATCTTGAAAACAGAAGTCCTAACTTAGTATAGGTAAACCTCTAGCGGAGAAAAAGGTTGTGGGTGTAGGGAGTGATGGTGGGACGTGGTGGAAATGAAAAAATTCTAATTTCAATTTCTCGAAAGCCGCACAGGACAGAAAGCTAAAAATTTAAAACTGTATAGAGCTACTAATTAACTGCAGGCCCTGGCCCGATTTGGGCTGTCGTGCCATTGATGATGATAGAGCTACTAGAGACTAGAGTAAAGACATCCCAGGAAAATACAATTTTGATAGGGGTAGCAAGGGTTGGGGTAGATACGCTACTAAAATAATTAAAAGTTAAAAAGAAAATCGTCCAACAATATGGGCGCAACTCTATTATTTTATGGGTAGAAACGTTTTTAATGCTTAGATGCTGTGTAGGGTACCGAATGGTTTACTGTAAGAACTGTTGTAGTTTTAATTGACTAGTATGGTAATTTCACACAGAAGTATACTATAATACTTATTGTAAAATCTGTTAAATTTTAAACACTTTTTTAAGAGTGTAGTCAAATTTTGGTTCAGAACTGGGCCACTTATTTCTTATCTTATATCGAGAAGATAGCTAAAAATCACAAGTTTTCCGGGTTTAATACTGTTGTGTTTATTTTGTGTGACGTTAGGGACTCGACTGAGTCCTTTTTCAAACTATTACACTTTTCTCTGTAGTACCATTACGATACTCCCTAAATGAGACTTCATTAGAGTATCACAGATCAAGTATCAGCATAAACTATTCGGAGACAGGAACTTGAATTTTGGTTTAGTTGACTCCCCATCTTTTTATGAAAGTAAAAGTCAGAACTGCGTGACGGCACTTGAAAATATGATACATCCACTCTAAGATGTTCAGGATTTTAGCTGATAAATACTCCAGACAAACCTGCTCTCCAGTTATATAGCGTTCAGTCCGATTTAAGTTAATATTTTTATTGACAGATGTATTATAGCTGAGTACAATCTTATGACCATTAAAAACAGAAAACGAAAATAGAACTATAACTCAATAATTCATTTTCAGATGAAGTTGATAATACGTTTGCCTCGTCTAATAATAGCAATTTAGATAATGGTAATACCGTGTAGTAAACACCAAACTTCCATCTAAAGGACAATATACTCGTAGGGCTTAAATTACACAATGTCATGTGATTATCTACACCTTATGACACATATATTACTCCGCTCGTAAAGCACACACCTAATGTATATTTAAAGTTTAACTGCCATTACTTACTTACATTAGGCCAGATCGTTGCATACAGCCCCCAAACACCTACCCTTCCATACAGACATCATCATCAATCAGATGAAGAGAGAGAGAGGACGCTTTGTAAAACTTGCATAAGGATATCCAACCGGAAGAGATATGTTTCCACCCACTACACATATCTATACATCTAAATATCTACAGTTGGGGGTAATCAATTATTATTAAGTTAAAAATTTATTTGTCTCCCAACAGTAATCAAAAACAAGTTAAAATCAAATTTGGAGTACGTTTGTTGACTGTGCAGAATCATACATCAGCATGCAAGAGAAAAACTTATAGCCGTGCATAACTACTCCTCGATAGCGGTATGAGCGGAAAATCTATAGGACATGGGTACTAATGTAGATTTTCTTTTCCTTCTTATTATAGATACTCGCATATAGATATGAAATTCGATGTCTGCAAGTAATTTTCTGCATAGCACAGAAACATATAAATTTAAGAGATAAAGTTTGTTTGCAAAGTTCGTCTGATGTTGCAGAAAATTCTTTCCGAAATGGACAACTAACGTTCGTTGACTATAGAACGCTAGATAGAAATAAATCCAGAGTGAAGAATACAAGGATACAATTGCAATTCAGGACTCAATTAGTTCGCTGACGAATTGTGGAATTCGAGAAGTTATTATGATGCTATCTCGATAGCTAAGTATCTTTTGGTGTATTCCATATTCCATTTCTTCTGAGTAATGGTTCGAACTTTTCATATAGTGAAATTTGAATGCTTTGTTTTATCTTTCTGCCAATGGAAGAGACAATACATACACTCGAAATGGATCTAGGTTCTTAAAGGAAAATATAGAATCCAATGCGTAGCCGTAGGGTTGGTTATTTGAACAGATCACAACAAAGAATCAACTTTATCTTACATATCTATTTTGTTCTAATTGGATGATTCTTCAATGTTTATTTCCAAAATTTCTCTACTACTAAAGCTCTCTACTAAGAAAGTTGTCGTTTCCGTACTGTGCTCTTAATGTATTTATGTCTAATTTGGAATAGTTTTCTGCTCTCAGTACTGAATGATTTAGATCTAGATTTAGATTTAAGATTACGCTAAGATTTTTCTAATTTATTCAGTTCTGACTCAATACTATAGATTAGTACTGTATAGATTGGATACTGTATTAGGTTCACTTTTAAGTTCAGGTTCGTTTTGAGTTCATACCCACTAGGAAATTTGAGGAGAACTCCGTGAGGGAGCAAATAACGAGGTATCTACTATCCCTCACAATGGAGCAAAAAAGGAAATTAATAACAAAATTATACAGAAAACCGTCACTTCTCTTTTTTTGCTCCGAATGGATAAAAATGGAACCATTTTTGAGTTTTACTGCAGAACTAGTCTCATTAGAGATCTCGTTTTAAGCTTCCTTACAAGTATTTTTGAATGCTTTCTGTGGAGGTATATTAGAGATCTGATTTTAGCGGACATGCTCTTGCAAAAAGGAGGTCAAATGGAGGAGAAAACGAGGTCGCCAAGCCTCCCTAAAGAGTAGTCCGGGATTAATCATGGGATGCTCCCATTTCCTACTGGGAGGTGCTACCTATACTAACAGAATAAAAGAAGCAGTATTTATAATTTCCCAAAAATCCTTATACACTTATTCCCACCGCAGGTTGGGTGGTAGGCTAAGAATCTACTCATGGAAAAAGTACTATGCCATGGAGATTCGATGAAAAATCTTCCATCGGATGAAGATACTACTGTTATCTCCCTAATTCGATCAGAAAAGTTTTATCGATAAGGTCAAGGCCCGATTTGGGCTGCCTGTGGTGCAGGCTCAAAAATTTTTGGCGTAGTAGGATTTGACAAATATTCCGACAAAGCTAAATGAACTAACCAAAAATTGCATTCCTATTTAATTATTTCTCGGAAAACCGATTTTGCATTACAAGTTTCAGACTTCAAGAATACATGTGTCAAAAAGTTTGTTTGGAATATGTTTCACTTAAAGAAGCGTATAATTTTGCACAAACATCTTTGATGTTGGTCATTCAACTATCGTTCAAATTTCAGCTTGTGATTCCCAAGAAACCTTTCACAGCTAAATTTAAAATCTAGCAGAATGTTGATAGCTAGCTAGTTTGTACTTCATTCTATTTGACTTTCACAAATAGATTCAGTGGCATGTGAAGCTAAAAGTTGACTGAAAGAATCCTTTTGAGATGTGATCTGTTGATGAGTTGCAAGTGCACAGTAGATGTAGTTAAACACCTGATCCGTACCGAATCCAAGCCATAAATCCTTAGGATTTAAATTAGTCGAGAGTGTCTTAATGCCTTTTCACTGATTTGTACAAAGTCGTCTGCCAGTCAGCATTGGGACAACTGGAACTCTAATCTGATTCCTGTTGGGGTATTCGGTAAGTGATGCCAGTATTGGATAAATGAGTTAATTCCTTTAGAGCCTTTTAAGTAACCAATTTGTAGCGCACACAGGGAATTTGTTGTAAAAGAGGTACTTTTTTTTTTTTTTTTGGTTGGAAGCTTTCTAGTAATTACTTTTCATAAGTCTACCATTAAATATCAAAAAATATAATGGTGACATTTATATGTCTTCAGATTTCTAAAATAATGTTCATGAATCTAGATTTTGGTTGCGTGAGCAACAAGTAGATCGATATTCGCCTCAAGAATGTTTGTGGTGTCAAGAGAATAATAGAAGTTTCAGTGATTGCTCATAAACATTAAATTTTCTCGACGTATGGAGTAACTAAAACTCGAGTCCCGCAGGCGTTAATAACAATAATTGTTAGAGTTTGGAATTACAGTATTTTTCATTAGCCCGTACCTGCTCCTCTTGATAAATGGACTGGTCTTGTTAATACTACCATCGTTTCCAGTAATCAGCTTGCTATAGTAGATACTTTTGTCGTAACAACAGAGCAACAACGTATGGTGTAACGAAAAAAGAGCAAGATTGTGGCCAAACTTTTGGTTGAACTAATATCAAAAACAATAAAAACAAAATCGAATAAAAACCGCAATTTTATCGACTAAAAAGCCACCGCCATAACTTCCCAAAAAGAAAAACCTCCAATCCACGTATCGCACCGCATAACTCTTACAAAATAAATGAATTGCTTAAAATCCTTCCGTTCTCCCTTTCTCCCAGTGATAAATTAGTGACGTTTTAATTCAGATAAAAGCACAAACGACAATTACAGAAAGTGAAGCCATTCTTCAAGTTAGTTTCGCCCGCTATTTTTGCAACCGGGTTTTTCTTTTAACGAAACTCCAACGACCTACATATATCCCTTCAGTTTGAACTCATTAGGCTAAAACAGTTTCCCATACTTAGTATCCTGCTAAGAAAAGTTTTTCCAACATTTTGTTTCTCGCCTTTTAAGCAATTGCCTCGAAAATTTTAATTATATTTAATTTATACGTAGACGGAAGAGCGTTAAAAGCGACCAACCGAAAGTAGTCCGTTCCTGAAACGAAACGTTCTAGGAAAAATATCTATGGAAAGTGTTTAGCTACGAGGAAAATGGGAAAATTGTGTAAAGTTCTCCCGAGTCCGGTTCGGATTTTCCATTTCTTCTGTTTGATTAAATCAATTCAAATGCATGCACGAAATTTTCACTGTGTTAGAATTGCGCCATTTAAGCCTTTTTAACTTATGTACATACATTTGAAAGGAAAATATTAAAATATGCAGGTTAAGATGGAGATATTTTTCTCGATGTTAGTTTTCTTTCGACTTTAAGAAAAAATTAAACGCGAAAGAAATTTGCATAACACTTACGATAATGGACAACTATATATAATAATTTCGTTGGAACGGTTTATACTAGATAGGTAAAGAATGTGCCTACTACCTGAAGAGCCTAGCTTGTGCGGATCGTTTGCAACCATCTATAGAAAAATATTTTAATCTAATCTAATCTAATATTTAAAATTAAAGAATTTAACAGAAAACCAATTTTTATACTCTAGATGAAATCAAATAGAGTATTATAAGTTTAATCCAGCCCCAAAAGTTTGCAACGAATAGAATCGAGCCTGGAACGACAAAAAGTTATATCATGTATATTATTTTTTATTTATTTGTGGCCAAAAACTCCAAATCCGTCTGACGATCGTCCGTCCGTCCATTTGTATGTTTGTTAGCACAAGAACTCCAGAACGCCTTGACCTAGAATATTGAAATTTAGAATTTGGATGTTTGATTGAATTTGTAAGGCGGCCATACAATATATCCTTAGATCACTTGTGCAAGAATATTCACAAATAACTTCGGAACGCATAAAGGCCCAAACAGAACACGGACTTCGACTTCGACCACGCAGTCCCTGTCTTTTAGAATTCACTAGATTATTTGGTGATGTCCACAATACTGACTTCGCCTGCTACTGCGGCAAGGTAGGCAAATCGAAGTCGAAGTCCGTGATCTGTTTAGTACTTAAAGCTACGACTTTGAAATCTTGCATGCGTTGGTTTTACAGTCCTTCAAGTAGATGCCATACAAATATCCTGGTAAAATGTCTTCACCTTATCAGTCCTTCGAGTAGCTGCCATACAAATATCCTGGTAAGATATCGACACTTTATTTACGAAACTCAACATAACTCAATTAATCTTTTTTCTACGAGTTCAGAATTTTGCACAAATTAGTTTTGAGTGCAAACAATGTTTCAGATCACTAGTCAGCTAAATCCTATTTTTCCTTCTGGTACCTGCCATATAAAATGATCTTCAAGAATATTGGCCGATAACTTCAGAAGGGTTTAAGCTACGATTTTAAAATTGTATGTGTATGTATTAATATTCCAATAGGTGGAGCTAAATATATAATTATGAAGAAAATCCTATTAGTCCTTCATGTGGCTGCCATACAATAATATCTTGTTACAGTATCTTCATTCAATTCAAAAAACTCACTATAACTCAACAAATCGTTTAGCTACCAAGTTTAAATTTTGTATAAATAAGATTTGAGCAAAAATGAAGTTATACTTCGTTTGTCAGTGAAAGTTCTTGACTCCTTCGAGCAGCTTCCAACCAAAAATCCTTGACATGCGTGTTCTCAAAATTTTTGTCAATGGCTTCACAACCATTTAAGCTGCGTATTTGAAATTTTGTATACGTTTGTTATCTAATGGTTTGAGATAAATGTGTAATTATGAAAAAAATCCTATTAGTCCTTCTCGTAGCCACCATACAAATATCCTGTCAAAATGTCTTCACTTCATTTACGAAACTCACTATAATTCTAGTTTATTTCCCATTCGATCGGTTGCATAGTTCTCGAACTCTGTGGAGTGTTTGCCAGTTGTGTTACGAATTTTGATATATTTCTTAGGTCCAGTGAAAAATCGAATTCATTTTCAATTCTAAAATCTTTGAACATAATCAGGGAAAAACCGTTTTAAGCTTTTTCCTGTATCAAACTTCCCAGGAAGTGAAAGATATTGTTCAAATTTTCACGAATTCCGACAAATCGTTTAGGTTCAATTCAACAAAGTAATAAATTATTATAAAATAAATTATTGTTGGAAAAAGACAAAAGGGCACGTAATTTAATTTAGAAGGTTATGGAAAAAATCTGTGAGCAACGATAAAAAAGTGAAACCACTTCCCTGGTACTTTTTTTGGCCAGTCTGAACATTTTTATTTTGACCATTTATGAGGATATACTTGAAATTTAAATTATGCCACTAAATTCAACCTGTTCCTACCTTCGTTGCGTTTAATTTGATATCCAATAAATAAAATTGCCAAGAATTCTTTGCATAAAAATGCAGATAGTGTTAAAACGAGCTCTCATAAATATACAAGTGGCTCGCCGAACATTTACAATATCTGTCAATATTTTCCACACGATTGTACATGAAATTCTTCTTCGTCGGTACTTTCCATTTTTATGCTAAACTATTTCATAATAAAATGTAAATTTTCACAAGTTCCCTATAGCATACCCTGTCCTTGTGTATAAATTTCAGATGCGCCTGTATGTACGACATCAACGATAACAATTGTCGGAGCCTCGCTCGAGGAGTCAATACCAATACCGTGTCGAGTAAATTCCGATCCTCAGGAAATTGAATTTGAGTGGACATTTTCAAGCAGTGGTGAACATTTCGAAGTCCCATCTGGACACTATACTACCGTACAAGAAGCTACTAGTGGGACGCATCGGACTATAATTGAATCGAATGAGACCCATTTCGAAACGTATGGTACGTATGTAGCGGACGTTGGAGGACAAGGTAAAACGAGCACCTATAGTCCAAAGGGTCCTTGCTAGATGCCATTTAAAGATGAAGCAAACTTGCCCGTAGTCGGAAAAATTAAATTTTCTTTATTTAATCCACAGTTGAAACGGTCAGCGAGCTGATATACACGCCGAAAAGTGAGCGTGATTATGGTACTCTGGCGTGCTGGGGAAGAAACTCGATTGGAAAACAAACAGAGCCCTGTTTATTTCAAGTGGTACCGGCAGGTAATTTCATTTCATATTTTCCACACAGAATCCGCCAGCATACACAGGCGGATGTCATTTTTTTCCCCATCTGATTCTAACAAGGACTTGTTTTTCAGCGAAACCTGCGTCACTGCGAAATTGTACGTTGCGTCCGTATGTAGTAACGTCGGCTTCCTTGAATTCGTCGAATCAGACAACAATGCACCCTAATAGTCTGGCGCAAGCATACAATAGGGAATCAGCTGGCGTAAACTACGGAGGATCCCATGTCCATCCTGAATACTTACGTGATACACCGCATACGAGTAGCAGCAAAATCAACAACAGCAATAAAAAGCTAAGGAGCAACAATAGGACGAAAGTAAAGCGTGACACGGAACCAGCAACGCAAGGACGAACGCTCCGATCGAAAAATGCTGCGTATAAGAAACAGCAGTCGCCGGACGACATGGAAGCTAATAAAAATCCCAAGAATCGACCATTGGTTGTCCATACCAATGAAGATGTCCTGGCAGGAAAAAACACTACAATCCACCGTGACGACGACTGGTCCAAATCGAATTTGTCATATGCGGACAATGTCGAACGAATGTCGAAACGACAGGCTAACAACTACAACAATTTGAGCACAAAAAGAGATAAATTACGTCGAGGCGGTACTGTTAATGACGATGATAAATTAGATAAGTTCAAATCAACAAAATCTATGGCAATAACTGATGCGATTGCTCGCAGCTATAAAAACTATGGCGTTCGAACAACGACGACGATGAATTCAGGATGGAACGGCTCCACGTATTCGTCCTTTCCGTCGACGGATGATACGGTAGTGCCAAACTCTGCATATCTAAAACTGGAAACATCGAATGGTGGCGGCAATCATATCGTGGAAAACTATGAAAATTTCGTCTATTCGGCTATGGAGTTGGAATGTGTGGCAGGATATGATGGCGGCTTGCCACAATACTTCGTACTCGAGGCATATGATTCACGTTCGAAAAAATTAAGACTGAATATGACTAGCACCTATCCGGATATACCGCTCTTTCGGATCGATTTAACAGGTAATTTACACTCGAACTTTTGCTAATCGTGACACTTTTTAGGTTGAATGGTTCCATGCTTAGATAGAGTTGTGGAGTAGTATGTAGACTTGTCAAAGATTAGGTCTTAGTCTGGCCAATTGGAAGGAAATGAGTTATTGATGCACAAGCCCTATGCACGAGTGACCCGACAAAACTGTTCAGCAATCATGTGGTATTCTGGCGTTTTCTACATACGTACAACACTAGTGAGTTCCGAATAGAACGTCCTTTTAACTATGGCGTAATGGCTGTTATGATCTTCTTTGCAACTGCTAATGTGAGTGATGTCCTCCACAGCGAACACATCGCGACAGTACCTATGCTCATATCCGTCTCATCTAGCCCTAATCGCATAGCATGTTTCCTTAGCATACAATGACCCGTCAGTGCTCCGACGAGCATTCGTAGTTTTCCTCTATCCCAAGTAAATATATTCCTAGTTTTTTGACTATCAACCTTGGGCCGCAAAGCCCTAGAAATCTACTGGTTTTCAGCCCTGCCTACCCAGAGTTGGCCGCCTCTTTAGAACGTTCACCCATTAGCGGTTTGATGCCGCATATCGTGCTCCTCAACCCTGCTATTTGATGCCTATCCCGCTCTCGCCTGGTCATCCACTTTTTCGTTCCCTATTATATCACTATGTTCCGGCACCCATCAAATACTTTGATCTGTCTACAAAGTACCTTCAGTACTTCTCGGCAGCTCTTTACTACCTGAGATTTAATAGTGACCGATTCTAGTACCTTGATGGCCGCCAGGCTGTCAATGTCGAGTGAGATATCCCACGGATGCTGTGACCGGGTTTCTCCTTATTCTTATTCCGGTACATCTCTGGACAACAAGACCATATTTTTGGAACTGTATCCACTATCATAGTTCTAGCTGACTTCATGGGATCACACATATTCTGTGGGATACCATTAAACAGAATGAACATTCGAACGTGGCAAAAATCGCAAAGTGCCATTCACTGGGACTTGGCACCGGGGAACAGGCACTCAAAGCTTTCTATGCCAAAGCATTTGGAAAAAAAGAACATCTGATTATCTAAAACGAGATATCAGACCCAAACACTAGTGAGAGCTCTGAACAGACATTGTCATATGATGAAACATCTCAATAGGATTGGTCTCTCTGAGTCTAAAATTGGCAGAATATGCAATGACGAAAACGAAACACCAGAGCATGTCCTCTATCAATGTGAGCGTTTAGGTCACAAAAGACTTTGCCATTCCGGTCAGGGTTTCATGGAACCATCAGAATTCCTGACCATTCCTCTTCGCAAAATACTAAGCTTCATTAACAGCACAGGGATTGAAGAGGAATCGTAACCAATCCGGGGGACGTCACAATGGGCCCAGCTGTGGCTTCAGAGGTCAATTACACAAACCCCTATTTCCAATCTATCTATCTAATTGCATTGCAAATTTCTTTTCGTTTTCCTACCCACCAAAAAATTCAGACAGACAGACGTCTGACTATTATATTTTCATATTTAAGGGAACTGAAAAAAATAATATTAAAATTTTATATTAAATACGAAGAATGATCTTAAAATCTGTATTATTTTTTTAAAGGAAATTCAGAGAACCATATAACCATATTTTATATTTGTAGCACCTTATCACAAAGAAAGAGTTCATTTTAATGAAAAATTTTGAAAAAATATAGCGAATTTCCGAATTTGTTCCGATCAAAACCTACTTTAAATCTAATTCCTACCGTTATGAACAAATCATGTACTGAAATTGGTACTTGCTTCCAATATCGAGGAGGACTTGAGATGCTCATCCTCCGTAGATACATCTTCAGCTCAATTCATTTCTCGGTAAGATTCCTACGTTTCAGTTCTAGAAGAATTTGGCTTATCGAGAACCTTTCGATTCAGACAGGAAGATTTTGACGATGTGTAGTACCTATGTTCTCTTGATTTCAACACATTGAGAAGTATGTACACAAACCCTACACCCTACAGTAACGCACAGGATACCGCATAACCAAATATTTCCCGTGTTACCTATTGATACGAGTTGCCTCCTTATTTTATAGTGAGTAGCTGTATCCTGAAACACAGGATACAGCCACCTTGTTACGTCTTTCAACTTGGACACATTTCCCGAAGTTTCACATACATTATTCATCTACCATATATTCACCAATTATCGTGGGTTCCAGGCAAAACGAGTTTTCGCTTAAGGTTTGGAATTTCAAATATCACAAGTGTAATATTGCACTAAAAGTGCATTTACACGAGCAATTTTTCAAGCAATTGATTGCGCGATGGTTATCGGTAAAACTAATGGAGCAATACAGGGCAGTATAATCCTAATTGCGGAAATATTTCGGCAATTTAGCAATGTTTTCGCAGATTGATGGCATTGTTAGTCCTATAAAGGTTGTATATCCACTAATTTGGAAAATTTTGAGCAACTGTCCTCATTCGGTGATTCAATTGTAAAGTTTTGTTTTGCATTTTGTATTTATTTGTCAAGTTTTTTGTTGAAATGGATTGGAATTCAAATATTTCCATGTTTTATTTTAAGTTTTAGATTTGTTTGTCAAGTGCGCTCTCGTGCTCTTCATTGATTTCATTTCAAAATTGCTAAGTATCCATGTCGTCAATTGCTGTATGATTTCATGACGTCAAAATTGCGTGGAGTTGGTGCAAATCGAGCAATATTTCTCGTACAGTACAGTACAAATTTACTTGCTCGCGTAAGAGCACCTTTAGAAAAGTATTTATGAAAAATTATGAAAGAACTGCTTTCTGTTGTCTCCATACAAAAAGTTCTTATAAATTCCGTAAGTATTTTTATCTTCTAGAACAGATTAAGACTTTGGGGACTATACTAGAAAGTGTTAGAAAGTGAAAATCTTACTGAGTAGATTCGCCACACTCCTTCGGGTAGCTCCAATTTTAAAGCCTCAACATTCAGCAGCTACGGGTCCACAAGAGGAGAATCAATGAAGCAAGCACAGTGAAGTGGGCTAAGTATTCCGCCATGTCCGGAAAGAAAACCTAATAAGATTCAGTTTTTAAATTGAGTAACTACCACCATTCAAGTGTTTCACAATAATCGGTTCACCAAAACTCGCGAAAAATCTAAAGTATGTACTACAAAGCTGTAATAGAATTCCGTACAACAATATGTCGCTAATGAAAACCTCCCTATGCTCTCACACATCTCCTTTCAGTTACGTCTATCTAATTTAATTTTTCCACCTTTTCAGAGTTATCACCATCCGACATCTACCTCGATTCATCACCCACACTTCATCTGGTAGCGTACAGTGTAAATCAAAAAGGTCGATCCGAACCTATCATCCTTGAAGACATTGCGATTAATGAAGCAGAAAAGCGAACAGGTACGTAAAGTCGCCCTCTTTTCTTTAAATCGGAAGTATTTTCCTCTTCGCCAAATGCATTTTATCTATTGTAGCGTGTAGACGGAAAATTCTTATCTAATATTTATTTATGTGCCCTTGTGCTCCTCAAGGAATTCATCTCCTTATATCGGTCGGGCTCCATCTCTCTTCGATATCGACCTCAAGAGTTCTCTGAAAGTGTCGGGCGGGGAAAAATGAAATTTCCTTTCTGCTTTTTCTATAAATTGAATTATTTGTGGTGTCTCGGCGTACAGAAGTGAAAAACATGATGAAAAACAGAACAAAACAATTTTCCGCAGTGGCTCATATGGGAGCATTCTTTTCAATAACGCTCCTTATAGGTAGGACCTATAGGGGTTATCTTCCTGTACCCTACACCAATACGGTTGAATATTTTGATACTTTTATTAAACTCAATTGTATAGCGAATACCCCATCAGCACCTTCCGCCTACAAAGTCTCGACATGCTGTATGTTAAGACAGGTATTCTGCTGAGGTATATCGAACGGTAGAAGAAAATTTATGGCTGAATACCCATTTAGTTACATATATCTACGCCAATACCTACCCCAATGTCTTGAGATACATACGGCGAATATCATCATACACAACATACTCGTATCCGAGTTGTAGTATAGTTGAACGATTCAAATTGAAAATTGCTTAAGATATTCTCCGGAGGTTTATAGACGGGGTTGTACGAGATGGCCTAAACAAAAAAAAAATTGGGAAGAGACGAGTGAAGGTAAAGGTAAAGCCGTTTTTCTGCTGCTTGTACCGATTCCTTACCTGGCATCTACCTGTAATCGAATTGACGATCGTGATGGAATTGAAATGCAGCAGGGAAATTTCTCTGAAATGCTCTGTGTACGAGAATGGCGATACTCGTGTCGAAGACTAGGTTGGACGGTTTTTCACGCGAATACATTTCATTTCAAATTGGAAATTGTAGCATCTATGCAAGTGATTTCCTTATTTCGATAATAGCAATTCCTTATATCATCTACCTGTTTATTATTGCAATGCGTTGAGCTTTTGGCACAAAGTTTACAGTACACGTTCATCAAACTCTCTGGTGCTTTTAATTCACTACCCATGTTCAACCTCTTTTGCAGCGCTGCAAAATCGCATCACGTACAATGCACTTCAGTTTTTATACTCTGGATGAAATCTGAGAGTATTATGAGATTAATCCAGCCCAATAGTTTGTTTTGTAACCCATAGAACAAAGCCTCGGGCGAAAAAGAGAAATACCTACATATATACCTAATACATATAATTTTTTGTCCGTCCGTTTGTCTGTCCGTCTGTCTGCCCGTGAAATTTGAAATTTTGAATCAGGATGTTTGGTCAAATTTGAAAGGATACAAGCCATGGTATTGAAATCATAGTATTGAAACTAGCTGCACATAGGGTACAGTATCTAGTACTCGTATAAGAAAACAAAGACATATAGTCGCGATACTCGCCACACAATTGGGAAATGGAACAACTAGCAGTAAAATGCATAGTATACTAGGTAAAATTATCAAATTTGTCTACCATGAAACAGGTGCAATACTAGATATATTCCAGTTCGTATATGCTTATTACGCTTGATACACTGCTTGTACTGACGACATTTTGTTTAGGTTTAGGTTTAAGAAGGGACACAGTGCTAGGACCGCCGCGCTCACTTGGCGCCATATGGGCCCATTGCAATCTCTTTAGATCCTGGTGTGCTATTTTACCTGATCAATTTGCCCTACCCTAATGCCCTCAAATCTTCTATGATCTCAAAGAAGAGACTACCCATCAATCTAAAATGCCTTCCAGCGATCCCCGGGCTGTTCTGACTACAAAGTACCTTTAGCACTTCTCGACAGCGCTTTACCAACTGGAACTTAATGGTAGCCGATTTCAGCGTCTTTATGGCCGTCAGGCTGTCAATGTAGAGCGAAATATCGCATATCTCCCCCTGCTGCCTGTAACATAGCCAAAATTTCCGATTGGAAGACGCTCCATACAGCTGGCAACCTAAACGACTTCTCTACACTCAGCTGCTCAGAGAAGACGCCAGCGCCACCGCATTCCATTTTTAAATTAATATTCCGGCGACTATTGCCAAAACTAGTGGAGCAATTAATGGAGCAATACCGGGCAATGTGGTGCTAGTTTCGGCAATGAGGCAATGTTTTCACAGATTGCTGATATTGCTCATTCTATAGTTGCTCAATTTCCACTAATTTGGAAAATTTCGAGCAGTTATCGTCGTTTGATGATTCAGTTGTCAAGTTTTGATTTGAGTTTTGAATTTATTTGTCAAGTTTCGTGTAATAACGGCTTGGAGTTCAAATATTTCAAGTTTTATTTTTATTTTTAGATTTATTTTTCAAATTTGCTTTCGTGTTGTTCATAGACTGAGTTGTTCGTGCATGATCTCATTGCCAAATTGCTGGATATAGCTCAATGTCGCTAGTCACTGTTGATCAACAAGTTGACAACCAATTGATCTATATCGTCAATTGCTGATGTTCCTGAATGTTACTGTATGTTTTCGTGACGTCAAAATTGTCTGAAATTTCTGCAAATTCAGCAACTTTAATCGCTCGTGTAATAGCACCTTTATCGAATCATATAAATGTTCATCCCGTGTAGGTGAACTCTAAGAGTATTACAAGTTTAATGAAGCCCAAAAAATCTAAACATGCTTGCTGTATGTCCATTTGTCCGTATGTACGTTAACTCAAAAAATGCCTTGACTCCTGAAAATGTTGAATCTAGATGGTCAAATTTGTTGGCTAAGTTACGTATTACTCCTGTCTTTAGCTGCCATACAAAAAGTCCTTAAGACACGGGTTCAATGACATTGTCCAGTAACTCCAAAACGCTTAAAGCTACGACTTTGCAATTTTGTATAAGTACTTTCTAATAGTTGCATTTAACGGTATTACTATGAAAAGTACCCATGAGACCTTCAAGTAACTGGCATACAGAAATAGTGCAAAAATGTACTCACTCAATTTACGGTACTCACTTGAACTCGAAAAGTCGTTTAGTCACGTTAAGATTAAATTTTGTACAAACGAAATGAACTATCCAATTCCATATAAACAAATTTAAAATATTTTTATCACTTTTCGTTTTCGAGTACTGTTTTGATAATTGCAACCACCATCTATTTTGAGCTAGTTGCCAATAGATGGTGCTTGGTTTGATTTCCACGGTACCGATGACATACCCTTTTATGACAAATAAAATATTTGTCAGTTCGAGATGCTTGTTGTCAGTTCATTTCGTGTTATATTTTGTTGTTTTGAGTGTAGGCTTTTATTTTCATGTAGCATTACTTAGATAGATAGATTGAAAATAGGGCTTGGTGTGGCTAACCTCTGTCACTGCAGCCACAGTTGGGCCTATTGTGACGTCTCCCGGGTTGATTATGAATCCTCTGCAATCCCTGCGCTTACAATGAAGCCTAGTATTTTGCGAAAAGGAATGGTCAGAAATTCCGATAGGTCCATGAAACCCTGACCGAAGTAACGAAGTCTTTTGTGAGCTGAACCCTCATATTCACAGAGGATATGCTCTGGTGTTTCGTCTTCGTCATTTCAAATTCTGCAAATTTTAGTCTCAGAGAGACCAATCCTATTGAGATTTTTCATCATGTTACAATGTCTTTTCAGAACTCCCCCTAGGGATCGAGTATATATGATTAGTTTGAGATAGTCACATGTTCTTTTTTTAATTTTCTGGCATAAAAAGCGTCAAGTGCTTGTTGCCCGGTGCCAAGTCGCAGTGAATGGCACATTGCGATTTTTGCCACATTCGGATATTCATTCGGACTGCGCTTAAAAGTACCCCACAAAATAAATGCGGTCCAATGAAGTTAGCTTCTGAACCTTTCCTAGCCATTATGTATTCCATTTCATTACTTTCATAGCCGCTGTGTCCCGGAATCCAAATGAGGTTAACTCTGTTTTTATTTCGCAGTTCAATCAGGCATTGTAGGCAACTCAAAACAAGTTTAGAGTAAATTTGAACGGACTGAAGTGTCTGTATTCCAGCCTTGCTGTCCGAGAAAATATATCAGCCCACTCCATAAATGCATTACGTACACATTGAAACATACAAATGGAACATTCAACTGTCGCGCGCTTTTATATCACTGACATCTAGTATCGAACATTGGAATTTATTCCACTCTACTTCGGGGGTACCTTCTCGCTCGATTTTATTTCGTCAGAACATTATACTTCACACTTATAATATATTTCACTCGTAAATCATCAGCTGGAGCTCTGTATCGATCTTCAGTACCTACTCCTTTACCGAAGTGCAATAGAACACACCTCATATGCTCAAAATTTCCATCTCAATCCAACATATTTCAATCGGCTTTTTAATATCAAAGACAAACCGTTATCATCTAAAGGCAGTTACAAGCATGAAATTAAACTGCCACTTTAACTGACATTATCATCCGACAAAAGTACTAAAAATATCCCATAATTTTTGATACATTCAAGAAAAGAAAAACAAATCAAATAAAGAATTTACCGAATCACAAGCAACAATCCAGACACAAAAACAGGCAATTCCAGTGAATGTAAAACAGACACCATCCCTTATAGCGAAAATACTTAAGGGATTTTACATAAATTTTTGAATAATATCCTCGTAATTGGATTTAATTTTTCTTCTCAGCGCTTCAACCTTAATAAAGGTATGGCGGATTTGAAGAAAAGCTCTTAACAGACAAAAAAAATCCCTACCAGAATATTTGTACATATATGTTTTCAGTTTGTTCGTAAAGGTGAATGAAAATCAACCACCCCCACATGTGCTTGCTACACACTTATATGTCATAGAGCCCGCTTCAGTACAATATTGCTATAGCTATAGGGGGAGCTGGGAGAAAATCCTTTTCATTTGGAATTATCAGTTTACCTCTGAAGTCTGATTATACAACCGTACCAGGAGTCTTAAGCATATATTTATCCAGCTTCTATTGCCGTACAAAATAGGAGGGTAAGTTAGGGTGATACGGTGCCGCCAGCAGGACAATCCCGATTCTAGACTTAAAGAACTAGACAAGATATCATCTTCGTATACGGCTAAGTATCGTACACTACACGTTCCTGGCTAAATCTTGGAAAACTTCAAACGTCCGCCCGCTTCCTGGGCTATTTGCGAATCGACGAGTACATCGGTGGCAGCAGTAGTAGAATAGGACGCGATAACGCATATCCCCATGAAATAGCGCCCCTTTGGGAAAAAAACGATTTTCTGTAAAAATGCTTTACCGAGTGTGCTGTGCTTTTTTTTTTGATAGACTTGTGTATGTCGATAGGACCTTTCTCTGCCATAAGGTAGTTCTGGGAAAAATGTGTATCTGTATAATTTGAAACTCAATCGGTTTACTGAAGATAAAACGCCAGGCGAGTCCTCCGAATGAACCGACCAAAATACAAGAGAAACGTATGGCATAGCACATGTGTATAGACTCCCAAGGACGCATACGACGCTACTCCAGACACATTGTCTTTGACATATCATCTACGTACACAATACACTGAATATATCCTTTCTAAGCTTCAATTTTTTGTCGATTTCCCTCCTTTTTTTTCGTCATGTTTTTTCTGGCTTCCTTTTCTTTATTTATGTCAAGTTGTATTTATAATAAAGCTATAATGTGGATACACAAAGCGCTCAAGTTGGAGAATAAACACAGTTAACGGATAAGAATCAAAACTAGAGATAAACCGACTATTTCCTTCCTTTACGACGTTACAAAATTTTCGTCCTTTGACGGCAACGTTCATGCGAACGAAAAACTTTTTTAATGGTGAAACATCATACGACGCTGTTTGTTTTTATTGTTGATAAGGATAATCGATTAGGATTTATGAAATATACTTTGCGACTGATGCGCTACTGTTCTATTACTGCTCGCAGAAGGGATTCGCTCCTTTGATGGCAGTGATTATGGCCGTATATGGGCTTCTCGTAAATTTCACTTCTTCGGTTTTTATCGGTGGATGACTTGACGATTTACTCAAGACGACTTATTTATTTTATATATTGGCGGCAGATAAGTAGTTCAACGGAAGTATGGCGTTCGGGAGATACTCAAGACATTAAATTTTTATCGAGTTCTTGATTGGTCGACGTATTGAACATAGTATGTAGTCTAATCGCGCGTCATCTATTGGCTTTTTTCTCTAACTTCCTTGGACAATCCATGCTTCATGCTTAATCCATGCTTTACGCTTCTCATATAGTAGCACTATGGTGAGACGATTTCCGGCCAAACCACTCAAGCCGAAAACACTCCTCTAATTGGGCCACATATCCAAGGACACTGACTATCATTTCGATTCCTATATAAGGACGAGAAATCGAAGTGGCAGCCAGCTGTTCGTTGTGAGAACACCAACACGTAAGGTCCTTTACAGCTCTAGTATACCTTTCTAATACCATTGCTACACTGCTGGTATTGATATCATAATATCGTTAATACCATGAGTGTATCACCCAATACTGTGCATATACGAGATAAACGAACTAGTATATATCTAGTATTGAACGTGTTTCGTGGCATACAAATTCTGTAATTTTACCTAGTATACTATGCATTTTACTGCTAGTTGCGCCATTCCACAATTATGTGGCGAGTATCGCATTTAAATGTATTTATTTGCTTATATCAAATACTGTGAAATCATACCATATGTGCAGTGTATCATGTGCAGTTAGTTTTAATACTTTAATTTCAATACCATGGTTTCTATACCAGCTGTGTTTGCATGGTGTGAGGCACGCTTCAATTGCTATCGGTCAAAATAAGTTTCTCTCATTTCTTTCTTGAGAATTCCAAATTAGAAGCCTCTTCCAATTTTTGTCAGAATCCCAAACCTCTTTTTACGATTTCCAAAAAACATTATTATTAATTGCTGCCTCCGTTGACACGGCTGTCGTCGACCAAACAACAACATGGACATTTCTAAGCCGAAAACATCTTTAATTGCTCCAAATCCTTCACCAATAATCTTACGGTCTCATTAGAAGGACTTGAGTCGCCCAATGTAATTTCACTCCCAACCTATGCTCTTGCGATTCGTGAGGAGGACGAAAAAGGTTTTCCCTTCCACAAAAAAGAATTTTAAATCATACAACCAATTAAAATCTTATTAATTTTTCATATTCACTCGAAATGCTTGTGTTCAATCAACTCTCAAAAAATCAGCTGGTCTCAGAATGAGATGTAATTATTGTGCTTTCATCCATAGGATGATTTTATTTGGAAATAAAATAAGAAAAAATATTGTAAAAATTCATCTTAGAAAAATATTTTATAGGGGTAGCAAGGTACGGTGGTAGTTTTTTGTATTTCAGAAACGACTGATGCTAGAAAGTTAAAACATGTGTAGATGTATTGGGTTGGTAACTAATTAATTCCCAATTTTTCCACATAAATAAAACACGGTCGGCGATTGATGATAAACTGTCATTTATTCAGCGTCAAGTGTTGCCCTTATAGCTGTTTTCTTAAGTTCTAAATTTCTACACAGAATTGCTATACTGGCTAAATTATTTTCCAGAATGATTATAATACATTGTGAAGTTCTAAAATACAATATGAATAATAATAATGGGAATGATACAGATACCAATAGTACATGAACTAAAATGAATGATAGGATTTATCGGAATGTATGTAGTTGGACGCGATTAATGATTTCCATAGATGTAACATCAATTTCCAACAAAGCTCCAATAATTTTCGGAGAGTGACCAAAGATGTAGATATGTGTTTTTTTTTATTTTTAAGAAAAAAACTTCTGTTTTTCATCCCTTTTTTTTGCTCACCATACACATTACGTAACGTTTTAACAGTTTGCGCTGCGTTCTTTCCTTTATGGAAATAAAACAGAAAAATATGACAAAAATGCTGGTTTTGCACTTCATATTAAAACTAATTAATGCCATTGAACAAAAAATACCCGCAATTTGCTTCTGAAGAAAAATAAGACTGGCAGTGAAAAGGAGAAAAATATATCATTGACAGAAGCTATTAAAAAATATAGCCAAAGTCATCGGTAATTACTTAGTTGTCAAATATATCGCACCCCGGCAAGAAAAGTGACATAACTCAAAAAATGCTTATCTTGAAGTTATGTCAGTAACACAAAGGTATTGTGTCTCTTAACGTGCACGAAAAACATCACATCTCTAACTCGCAAAATAATCAACAAAAAAATAATAATTATGGAGAAACAAGAAAATTGACGTAGCGCAAAATATTCTAGAAGAATTAATTGTATTGTAATAGTATTATTCTATAGAATATGATAAAGTTTATTTGTCAAAAATACTTTATAAAAAAAATAAGTTCAAATTTTCATCGGCGTACAAATGTGGATTGAAAACCATGTCCGTGAAAAAACTTTTTTTTTCTACATTTTCCCAAATTTTGATATATTTTTTAAGCCTGTAAAATAATTATTAATTATTAATAATAATTAGATAATATATTCTCCACGCTCTTTAAGTAAGTTTGAGTTTCTCATATGTTACGAGTTTCGGTATATTTCTTAGGTCTAATGAGATATAGAATTCACTTTTATTTCTAATCTATTTATAATCGGTGGAAAACTAATTTAAATTATTATTAAACCTCCTGGGTTGAAAGGTGATGTTCAAGATTTCACGAATTCCGACAACTCGTTTTATGGGCTTCATATATAATGTTTTAAGAAATAATTTCAAGATTTTGCGATATTTAATTCAACTCCTAAGAGGGTGTAAAGCGTTTGTATTCCTCTTACGAATTCCAACATATCACTTAAGTCTGATGATATATCGAATTGTTGTTTATTTTAACGAGTTTTCTATTTAAGTGCCTAAAAATCAGTTTTCGATATTCAACCCCTAAGTTCTCTGTTCATATTTTAACTCGTAGGTTTTTATTGAAGTGGAAAAAAATAGTATAAGAAATAAAAAACAACTCAAAAGCTTGGACGAAACTTTATTTTTTAGATAGCCTCAACGCGTTTTTTGCTGAAATATGATGTAGGTTGATGAGTGTGATAGTGATAGTCTAAAAAAAAAAGTACCAAATAATTATTCTTTAGCTTGCGGTGGAATAACCAGACTAAGTTGAACGCAATTTTTTACCATTGGTTGTCAGTCGTATAGTAACCTACACAGCATCTCAGCGCTAACTACTTTCCGGACTTCTATCCAGAAAATAATGAAGTTGTGTCTACATTATTAAGAAGTTTTTTCAATGGACATGTCACTTATCTGAAATGTTGATTAAAATGTGAAGTAAAAGGCATCATCTACCAAACGTATTCAAACAAAACACAATTTCCTTTAGGAAATCTGTTAGCTACTACATAATTATGCAAACTAAACTGTTTCCGAATATCTAAAAATCGTGAGATAAAACTTTACTGTGATCACATTAATCACTCTTTGTTTATGCTACTGCTAGTATAACAAGTTAAATTTAACAATATTTAAATACCTATAGAACTAACCGAAAAGGGTACATTTGTTAAAATTTCAATGTTTTAATAAATGTCGCGATATTGTCACAAAAATAAAATGCAATAAATCAATTAAATATTGTGTATGTTTCTGAACTCCGAAACATCACGAATTTTCAAAACTCTGTTCATCCTGTTGTCTGCTAATTTCTCAAAAAATTTGTTTCCCTTTTTTACAGCTCTGCTTCAGTTCTGAAAAAATCAAAACTATTTCATAAAACTGATAAATCTTAATTGCATTAATAAAAGAAAATTTCCCTATATATTTCAGTACTGAAAATTTGAATTCATTCACCAATGTTCAAATTCCAGTCGGATATATTTTTTTTGTTTCGCGCATATAATAAAAAAATAATAAATAATAACAATAATATATTTTATATTTTAGAATTATATATTTAAATATTCAGTACTGCAAGACCTGAAACTAAAAATTATGGCGGGTTGTAGGCCTGAATCAGTTTCATAATTTTCTATCTCGTTTATATTTTTATGAATTCCGCAACATTTCTAACGTATAAAGCGATATTAAATTCCAATTTTCTTTCATGGGACTAGGACTATAAGTCGTTTTCAACATTTCACGCTATTTCACTTTTATACCCATATTAGGTTTAGTGGGATATTGAATTCGTTCTAATGACCAAAATTAGTAATGCTGTGTGAAGCCGCTACTTGATTTCTTTTGACCAAACTAGTCCAATTCGATTAAGATCATATTTCATATTGACTGGATGTTGATCTTTTATCAGTAAAAGATTTCGGCTTGTAGATGACTTCACTACTGAATTCGTTAACAAGGTTCCTAACTAGCAAACTAACTTACATAAGGCCTTATTGTAGCTATTCTCGTACCTCGATAAAGGTCATACCGAACTAATATGGCGCACATTTCCCCATGTTTTATCATCAACAGCCGAGCGCCTACAGTTTGTATAAGACCTTATCGAAGCTGTTTTTGCTTCCGTACTTCTGTACGAATATTGCAGTAATAGCGTTGAAGTCGAATCGCTTGGTATTAGACATGTCGAGCGAAGCTTCCTTGCAAACCTTCGCTTAAAAGTCTCACGGAATCTTTATCGAAGTTACAAGTCACAAATCTCCATAAGACTGTTGTTATTTACTTCCATAAGGCCTTATAGAGGCTATTACTGAAGCTATCGCTTCTGAAAGTTCAATCATCGCTCGCAAGTTTTACGGAAGTCTTTATCGAAGTTAAGTGTTTACATCCTGCGTTTAATAGTCTTACCGAAGTCTTATCAAAGTTATAGCTTCCAGAAAATCAAAATGCGAAGTTTATTTGCTAGTTGGCCTGTAGAAATAATGACAATTTATTTTCCGTTTAGAAAGACAAACTACCGAACGAACCAATTTTCCAATACTTTGTTTCAATCCCAGTTCCCAATTCCTCGATGACAATTATGCTCAATTTACCATCGATTCCAACCATTCTTCTCGCATTTCATCTTCGTAGGACTATTTTCGAACAATACACACAATTTAAAATTTTATTTCGGAAAATAAATCATCTTCAGGTTAAAGAGCAATCTACTACACTACAGAAAATACTCGACCATCGGCACAAATAATCAAGCAGAATGAATTCAATAAACCCTTCTCGATCTCATTCACATAAAACATTCAGAAGCAAGATAGATGTCCTTCCATTGGGAAATCACAGAGTGAATCCTTCTAAACCCAAAGGAGTAAATTAGCCTAAGTTCTATCCACTTGGACATCTGATGATATCAATTTGCGAAAATAGGTTCAGAACGTTGACGGTATTTTAAAGGAATCCAACGTGGCCATTGAAATCCAATCGAATAGAAGACTATCCTTTTCATATTCCACATGCTTAAATATAGCGAATCATTTCCGAATCGGCCTGCCGGAAATTATTAAAAAAAAAAAAAAAAAACAAGATTTTTCTGTGAATTATCTGAAAAAGGGTATTGAGATTGAATTTACAACGAACAACGGAAAATTTTTCCGGATTAGGACAAAAATCTACTGCTGTTTTTTTCCTTCGTGAAAGTATCCCTGTACAGCATTGAAGCCGAATAGTGAGTAAAAACCGTTTAGTCAACTTTTACACTTTTCACTTTTCGAATCGCCCTGATAAATCCCTTCGAGCGGTCGATGTGTAATACATGCTACTTTCAAAAGTACCATCTAACCACTACTTCGGCCCATCTTTTCCGTTTCGGAGAAAAGCTTGTCAGAATAGGTTTCGAGGGAAAAAACTAAACTACTAGAAAAAAGGAAAACTCGTCGGGCAAATGAAGACGTCAGCTGAAAGAATTCCCATCGGATTTGGTCCTCCAGCATTCCATAGAATGACTAGGATCTTTGGAGACACTCTCACTTTTTATAATGTATTTTCGGATCGAGGTTTTTATATTTTTCTGGGGCATTTTCTATTTCGGTTAATAGACCCCCGAACGACTTCTTTTCTATAGAATTCGCGCTAGTCCCGTGAGAATTGAGCCGATTTTTTTTCCACACATTCTGGCACATTATAATGTAGTAATCTGGGCACATGTTCTACGTACACGCTACCTAAACACCCGTCTAATCCATGAAAATCCAGGTATTTGTTTGCATTGTGCGAACGGTTTTTGCTTTTATTAGACCGTGATGATTCTATTGAGTTTTAAAAACTTTTTTTCAATGGCCCGTTACCAAGGTGCTGAAGGTAGTGGGAAAAAGAAGAATTTTCCGATATATTCGATTGCAAGGTTTTTTTCCGGTGTAATATTTTCTTTATGTTTGAGCATGACCCCAGGAAAGTATCAGTCATGAAGTTTAATTCCTGCTCTTTATATACTACCTTCTGTTCGATTCGGTTTTATAAGATACTGAAGAAAAAGGTTCAGATAGTTGAGTAATCAAGCATACAAACGTCGGTTAGAAATACAGAAAGAATCAGTTATAACTAAATACATACAACGTTATGACCTCGAACGACGAGTCAGAGCTTAAAACAGCTTACCGAACTCCTTCCTCGGACCACAACAAGTATACTAGCAACACCTTCTGTTACCCAAAATTTCGTTACAAGGCCATTCAAAGTTGTCCTACCTGAGAGGAAGGATTGGTCCCGAATCAAACCCTCTCCAAAACCGGAATCCATACACAGACGGATGCAGAATTTATTAAGGTGTAGGAGCTGGAGGACATAGACGGATCCAGAACTGATTAAGATGTAGGAGCTGGAATGGCGACTTCAAGGCTGCAAGTGGGTCAGTGGCTAACTTCATTAGACCATATTCTTTCTGCGGGATACCATAGGTACTACTAAGTTTCGTTTACGCGCAGGGGTCTTAGAGGAATCATAGATAATCCAGGGGACGTCACAATTGAGGCTTCAATGAATTATAGTAATTCAATCAACCGCAATTCGAAATTCATTCTATATAATAATCAGTTTGAACAATTCAACGTGATTTCGACTAAAGCCCGTTCCTACGAGCGTCAGTTAGATTCTAACCGGATCTTTAACTGGAAGTTTTGTATGAAAATCTGTCAGTTAAACTTTCAGTTAGAATGAAAGTGTATAGAAGGACGAGAAATCGAAGTGGCAGCCAGTCATTCGCTGGCTGGCGGATGACTCACAGCACGGCTGCAAAGAGGTGACGCCGATAGTCATCACTGCAGCTACACAATACAGCACAGCTACGCTAAAAAAGCAGTAGTAACCAGCCATACACGGTGGTTGCACCTTCTTCACCAGCTCGCACTACAGGTGCGAAAATCGTCAGCTTCGAACAATGCCGACGGAGCAACCGCCACTACGCAAGGGTTAACCGCACGACTCTGTGGTCAGCCGTCACGACGCAGCGACCTGTGCACTCCCCGGCTCGCAACGGTACCAAGTACTGCCGCCACGTCACGACTTTATTAATGTTGGACTCTCGGCATAGCCGGGAGAACTCCAATATATAAGGTCGTGACGAATTTCTTTAACAGATCGTCTTGCCCACTTTGGAGATGGGAAGGTTGGTCCTAAGTGTTGCTGTAAGGGCCTTCAAGTTTTGAGAGGAAAGGCGAGGAGGATTTTCTAGAAAACTAAATGAAACCAGAGTAATTTGGACTGGGATGCATGCAGACTCAGCCAAAATCAATTTTTAAATCTTCGCTGAACTTTTCCTGGAGGAAACTCTGCGAGGAAATAGGATGCTTCAATTCATCGTGAAGAATGTAAAAGATCCTCGCTAAGGACCACCCCGTATCTCTGGGTACTCTGTGAGGAAATAGGATGCCTCAATTCATCGTGAAGAATGTAAAAGATCCTCGCTAAGGACCACCTCTGGGTACTTGAGGAAGATTGATGGAAGCTGAACAGAATCTAGTCCAGAAAGTCTGAATCAGCACATTTCCCGGAGTGCATCTTGGAATTTGGGAATGTCTCTTAGGTTAAAGATCTTCCTGTGGTGGAGGCAAAACCGTTCTAAATTGGACAATCACTCTTGAGAGGGTAAGGTGTTTGGCTATGTGCTTCTATTCCTTCAAGTAACTGGGAGTGGACGAAAACCATGCCACTTATTGGTCCTTCTTCCTTAGTGAGGATCTTTAGAAGTTGTTTGTCCCGAAAATGTGGCGTGAGGTCTGGACAACTTTCATACCAAAGGCTGGCAAGCCAAGCCACACCCTGGCCAAGGATTTTAGACCCATCTGTCTTCATCGTTTTTGTTGAAAACAATGGAAAGACTGGTGGACTACCATCTCATTTGGAATCAATAGTTAAAAGTCCGGTTCTTATATGGATCCTTGGTGATCTCGCATCATGGACGGCTGTGCTTCGGTTCACTCCTCTAAACCTAACCTAACCTAACCGGTGCAAGGGTTGAAGAACAGTTTTTCGCTAACAAAGGGAGCTGGAAAAATTTATATGTTCGGATATAGGGTGACACTCAGTTACTGGTAACTCCTTCTGAAGCATAGCGCAGAAACAGAGCTCTTAAAGGACATTCTTTCGGTTTATAGTACACTTTAGAGTACGACAGGCAAAGATTTTAAAGGCTTTTGAACTTCTCACAAATACTTGTGATATTTCATTAACAATGGTTTTCACCGGATTTAAGGCATAATTCCATCAATCGAGACTGTGCCGTAACCGTCATATCATGGATATTTCGAATTTCCGCATAATTGTTCATACGATTATGCAAAACATTGCCCGGGAGAATTAATCTTAAGTTTACGTAAACCGAACAACCATTAGATCGGACAAAATCGCCCAAATATTCAAAATACCTTTTAGCTTTCGGTTGAAATTATGTCGAATTCTCGTATCAACTATAGTCCCCACAGCCTTCAATAATTCCACTCCACCAAACCCCATTCGTCCGGCCTAGTTTCCGTGCTCCAGACCGCCCAACTCCCTATAGAATTTTCCGGTAACAGAGAAAAAGTATGGGAAGAAAGTGTTCGCATGTACGAGTATGTAGATTATCCCGACTGCAAACATACCAACTTGAGAGCAAAAAAAAGGAAAGTAAAAATCAACCGAACGAACATACCAAAAATACACAAGTAGGAAATAGCTGGAGTTAAGTCCTGAGAGTGGAGTAAGTACGGACGAGCACTTTTACGGCCATCGGAAAGGCACAAACAACAAGGAAAAGGATTTTCTTATTTAAACAAGGGAAAGTGCGTTGAAAGTCGGAATGCTGCTCTAGAAGGTGCAGATGTGTGGTATGGGAAATGCGAAGTGATGGACATACATGGATTTCTAAGATTCTCGGCGATAGTAGGACCGGGTAGAGTTTTTTCCCGGTAGTATACGCTTCCATAGCGGTCCATTTAGCACTCTCGAATGGCGGCATCCTAAAACAATAAAAGATTGTTGAACTAACTAAAAGAAGTATCGGCAGGATGTAGCAACGATAGTCGAACGGCCGAAATTACTAAATTGTGTGTGTACACATACGAGTGACGGGGACTCCAAGGACCTAGGAATCGGGAAAACGTATGGGAGTCGTACCCGGTACAAACATTGATTTGAAAATAAAATTGAAGTTCAGTGGTCCAAAATACGTTTTCCATTTTCTTTTATGTGATGATCAGCGAACGAATTTGTTGTTCATAAGAGGAAGCAAACAACTTGTTTCCTCCGTTTCGAGTTACGGACTTGTCCCGAATTTGGGGGTGCTCCGAATAGGTTTTCTTTTCCACCCTCCGCCCCCAAAAGTATCTCGAATATGGCCAACGACTTTGATAGCTACTCCTGGAGATGTTGAAGATTCGTACGGAAGCGATAAGGAATCGGAGGCGTGAATTGGCTAGTGAATGACTGACTGGGTCGAACGAGGGTGTGTGGAATATGGGGCACGCGAGGCATTATTTTGAGCATATCGAATTGGAAGTTGAGTGTATTTGGAGTTTTCCATGGCATTTGGTCGGAGGAAAAAGGATCAAAGGGCTTTTGTAACGATTGTAAGTAGAGTGCTCGTCGGAAAATTTCGACACGAACGAATTGATGCAGGCAAATTGTTACAGAGCTCACGGTCACAAACTGTTGGATGTGGTGGGCCTGGGACGGGGGTTAATGTAATCTTTTTCGGTGGTAGATTTGTGCTAACGGAGGTGGTCAATTTCTTGCCGTGTCCGTCCGTTTTAGGGGTTGAAATGTTCCGGCTAAGTAAGGCTTGTGTTTATTGCAGGGTTTTATTGGAACGGGTGGCTCGTGTGATTTCAAACCTTTTATTGTGCTGCGGTAATTGGACCATACAATTTTATTTAGTGGGATTAAATCTTTTGGATTGGTGTGTATTGTGTCGGTAGGTTCTAGAATTATTGATAAAAGCAACGCAGGCACGATATGCCGCTCCCAATCTCAATACTTTTCATGAAATGCTGAACTTCGACTTAGAAAAGGATATGACAAAAACTGAGGAGTGCACATGCTGGACAAGTGTGTTATTTGGATTACAAGAAAGACTTGCAAAAAACTATAAATTCGAATATGTAACAAAAAATCTGCCAATGGTAGAAACATTATTATTTTTCGGGTCAAAGTTTGGGAGCGATCAAAGTCGGAGTATATCATCTGTTCTTAAAATAAAATGTTTTAAATTGAAATTACCAGTTTTATATCGCATCACAACTAAGGGATGGCAAAAATAATGAAAACATATACAACCCCTTGGAAACACTGAATACTTTGTTCTCCTCATTTTCATACGCCATTAGATATGAGCATTTTTGGTATCTAAAACACTGTACTGTCATTTATACACCAAGTTTCATGTTATCACCATAAGCCGTTCCAGAGATATGAAAAAGACAATCACCCCAATAATTTAGTCGTATAAAAAACAATTTGACCGATACCGAATTTCTCTTTCTTAAATGCATTTGCTTTCTGAAAACAAAAATCGGAAAACAGTTTGGGCGCAACTTTAGTATTTAATGGGTAGAATCCACAAACGTGTTTAATGCTGAGATGCGGTTTAGGTTATAATACAACCGAAAACCTAGAATATAATGTCCCAAATAGGCTCCAATTACTCTTTAGGTTGTCAGTCGCACAGTACCCTACACCGCATCTCAGCATTATAACGTCTCGGACGTCTACCCATAAAATAATAAAGCTGTGCCCAGACTGTTGGACGATTTTTTTTTGTTTAAGTTTAATTACTATAGTAGCATATAGTATATAGGTACTAAGTTTCAACTTTCTAGCATAAGTCGTTTCTGAGACATGAAAAACCACCTCCACCTCCATACCTTGCTAGCACTGTCAACATTTTTTTCTGGAATGTCTCTATAGTAGCTCTAAATAATTTTAGATTTTTAAATTTCTTTTTCTACTCTGTGCAGTTTTTGAGAAAATAAACTCAAAATATTTTTTTATTTATATTACCTCCCACCAACACTCAACAATTTTCCTTCGCTTTTTTCCTTTACCGTTAGGACCTGAAAAATTT
This sequence comes from Beris chalybata, assembly GCA_949128065.1. NCBI lineage: Eukaryota > Metazoa > Arthropoda > Insecta > Diptera > Stratiomyidae > Beris > Beris chalybata. Next base: position 97,378,291 of record OX421896.1, read on the forward strand.
TCAATATCTTTAAAGGATACAATTTTTAAAATACAAAAATGAATTGTTTTAAGAAGTGATTGTCTTCCCACTTCCGCGTTTCACGTCCACCCGCAAAAAATATTATTCTATTATTATTATTATATTCAGTAGTCTCTACTAGTAATCCTATATACAGAAACTAAATTTTATCTTCCTGAGGTAATTACATCGAAAGGTATTGTAATTCAAAGGTATTCACCCCCACCATCCACTTTAAAATTGTTAACTCTTTTTTAATCTCATAGTATCTGTTAAGACAACTACCAAGATTCAGCCGTATAACATCAATAGTTCGGGAGATATGGATTTTAGAATGTTTCAATCCCAGCTTAGAAGCGTTTTGGACGCAAACGGTTTTGCGTACGGCGGACAGACGGACATTTTTTTTTTGGCTTACTAGTCTTGAAACGTGAATATACAAAATTTCTGGCAACAATTTTTTGCGCCTTTTAAGTAATTTAAAATTGATGAATTCGTAGTTCACTTTTTGGCCGCCGAGCTCTAGAATAAAGGAGCCATTGGGTAACCAAAAAGATTGGGATTGTATCTATTATTAATTTCTCTACTCTTTGGGATAGTTTCCTAACAAAACCGCTGTGATGGGAAAACTATCCATTTTCTTGAAGACGAGACCAACCGGAAACAAGTACAACTTTCTATGTAAAATCGATTTTAACGTCCTCATTTTTGATTTTCTCTTTGACGCATTAAAGTGCGAAAAGTAATTTATTTAACGAAAGGATTAAGCTACTAATTTGCATAATTCTGGCAGTATCCTCTTAAGTCAGCATGTCCAACGTTTTAATAAATAATAAGTCCTACTCTTTCTGGCAACGATTTCCCTAAAAAGCAAGAACATTTACGGAAGGTGTCTGATTAATTAATGCACCATTTCACTTCGAGAGTTTCACACAAAATAATTTCTGACATCGAAAATCATAGCGGCGTCATTGTTGAAAATTTCACGATAAACAATTTAAACTTTCGAGTGCTTCACGAATTTCCGCAATTGCTTTTCGCATTTAATATGAGCTACAGTTCCTCTGCAGTACTGAACGGTTTGAATTAGTGCTAGTGCGCGCTATACGGTACACGTGAAATTTTCCAAACAAATTTTCCATCGCTAGTATTTTCCGTTTTGATTTATTTATGGTGGCCTCGTGTAGTCGAGATTAGCGATTATCTCTTCTAGCTGGAAAACTTTTCTGAGTGAATCTTAATGTATGTAAAGGAAAGATTTCCGGTATTCGACACCCTCGTCCATAAATTTTCCCTCTGGCTTATTGTTAAATAATTAATCGGACACGGAAATTCAATTCTAACTTGCCGTTACTTTCAGATGGTGCCATTGGGCTGTCGATATTGCCGCTAGCTGCTCTACTTACGGGAACCTTCCTCACTATCGGCATCGGAATACTGCTGGTTGTTGTCATTGCTATCCGAAAACGACGCGAACAAACTGCGCGAAATATGTGCGATGACAAGGACAAGCATCTCGGTAAGTTTTTCTGTTCTGTGTTTTCCGGGAGCTTTTTAACTGATTGATTGTGGATTTTGTGCTTAGGAATGGATGTGACAGTTACAGCGCCACTGGAAATGGGCGCTGGACATCAACGCTTCGTTGTAGCTTACACGCTAAAGCAAGGAATTGAAAAACAACCGGATGTTATAAACGCCCCGAAAGGTTTGTGTCTTGTGTAACGAAATGGTCAGTGTCGCGGATATTTCAAAGTTTTCTTGCAGACTCGGAGCACAGCATCGGAATGAAGCAGTCACACAATCCAGTAACCCCACCTAGCGGCAGACCCAATGCTTTATTTCTAAGCAAGCAGTCGTTTACATCGTCGAACTACGTAAGTCCTTTGAACTACAATACTCGTTCACTCACTAACAGCTTATTCTCTCTCCATTCATCAAGGACTCACCGACAGTCATGTTCACTGAGAACGAACAAAAAAGCACACCATCTAGCCACCATAGTACACTCAAGCACAACAAGGACGATACACGCAAAACCTATCTCAACCAGGAAGTCCTGTACAGTACACTTCCGGTAAAAAATGTCCTCCAAGAAAGCTTATTGTCGGGTAACGTAACGACACCCGCACGTAACGACATAAGTCGCTACGACTCGCCAACTTTAAACTACTGCAACGCTAATCCCGATCTGCAGAACAACATAGCGCACAAAACCGAGTTCAACAAGAACGACGATTACGGACTAGCCGTGACAGACTACTTGGGCTCAAGCATTGATTTTAGTTTAGGAAACATCAATCAAATCACGCTGCCGCGAGTAAACAATACGTCAATGGCAGCGTCCGCGACACTTAGTAAAACGAATTCAACTAGGAATCACATAATAACGGACACCCTGCCTGGTCCTGAGAGTTGTGTCTAAGTTGCATCCAAAATGCAAGCCCTAAACTAACAAGACAAAAAAAAAAAATTATATAAAGACTGGTCCATTATATTAATCTTAAAAATTCTTATCCACTATAATTAACGAGAGAACAACATGAGAGTACATTTACAAAACGATTTTCGTCATATCTACCACATATCGGCAATACAAACATACTCCCTTGTAAATTCTGTTTTTATTTTATAGCATTATTGAAATTTAAAAATCTGGCTCAAAGTAAAGATAAGTAAGAAATGTTTAATATTTCGCGGCTCTAACCCAATTTTCTACTCCTTATTCCTTAAGTCGATGTTCGTCGCTTGAAAATGTTATTCATGATTATTTTTCCAGCAGGAAAACTGCTCCTCCACAAGCCTTTCTTGATTGTTCGTTTTCATGCCCTTGATAGCAGCACCGGCACTAGATCATTGTAACGCTCAGAACAACGCCCTAGTTTTTTTTCGATAATGCCTTGTCAACAGAACTTATCGGTACTCTAGCGGAATTCGGTCGGAACTATTTTCCCCTTCCAATAAAAAATCGGCCAGGGATCCGGCGTAACATTTTTTTACAATGTCAAATTAGAAAATGGTGTTTCTTGCTATAATTTCCACGTTTATATGAGTAACTTGTTAACTAAATAATTGCATGTCTCTACTATGGATGAGAACTTAATATACTATTAGATTTCCTAACTCGGGGACATATATGTACATTTGAAAATAAAACTGTACAACCAAACATTTCACTAAAGACCATCAACTTTTATACGCCTGCACTAGAAGTTCCAATCCTTTCTAGTTCAAACGCAGTACTGGTTTTAGGAATTCGTTAGCGTCAAGTTGCAAACAACTCTTCCGGCTGATGTTTTATGGAACTCACGAGTAAAGACAGGCAGTTTTCTTGCGAAAAATGGCTAGAACCCAGAAATTTTTAAAAGTTCAGAAAATTCATATTGGAGTTCATATTGGAGTTCAAGAGAAATATTCGTGTATCATATTCTTCTGAAGACATTTGTCTCAATAATATATCCGGCATAAAATTCTCAAGTCCATGACTCTGAGAATGTTATTAATTTATTGATTCATTCAGTCTTGTGACAGTACTAAATTAACGTATAATACTTACTTATTATCACTATTTACAGTTCTAGTTTGGTACTGAAACACAGAATTGCATCAGAATTGTGTATGTTAGTACTGAATCATTTATGATCCAAAGTCGGTGTATTATAAACAAAAGATATCTATATTTTTTTTTTGTTTAATATTCATTTGTGGCTGAGTGGTAAAATGAGACCTTGTCCTACTTTGCCCCGAATTTGAAAAATACATGTTCTAATATTTATAGCGTGGAGAGAATATACAAGGTGCAAACCTAGACTGAAAATGCAATGAAGAACTTGTTAAACAAAGAAAAGCAAGTAAATATTTTCATGCTCTAGAAGCTACTCTTCAAAGAAGTAAAATCAGTAAAATCCTTCCAGTAGCTACCATACAACAAATTAGTTGTGGGACTTGCACAAACTAACCATACAATTTTATATCACTTAGTTCTATGCAAAAAGAGAGGTTGGATGCATTAATGGGAAACAAATTTTACGTATATTAAGGAAATTAAGTTTTTTCCAAATCAAATAGCTAATTAAAAAAAAAAACATATTCCATATACTTTTACCCCTCCAATCTGTTTCAAAAACTATGATCTTAATCTCCACCTTTGTGTCGCCATCTGTTAGTGAGAGTTTTTAAACCTCCTTTCTACCACAACTGAATTGAATTCAAACTAATGCATATTGTAAGATTTCTTCTGCGATTGTTCAACTGATTGCAGTAAGTTGATTAAGTTGAATCCTGATTTTAGTAACCTACCAGAAAAAGACCTAAAAAAATGTTGTTGCACCTTAAGTATATTTTCTTCCATAGTTTTAGTTTTATTTTTAGAAAGGAGCAAAGCGCTGAGAAACCCCGCACACTAGGGACCAAAAAGGGCCTATAGCGAGCCTCGTAGGTCATCAAACATCCCCTAAACATCACAAACACCTAAAGAACTTTACTAGCTTATCTTGCCCTATCGACCTCATGTCCTCTAAATTATTAAAGAAAGATTGCCCATTCGATCACTACACATCCCCTAAGGAACCAAGATCACTAATGAACTTGACTAGCTTATAATGCCCTATCGAACAGAGGTCCTCCCCAAATTGTCAAAGAAAATACTGCAAAACCACATCAGTCGCCTCCTTGCAACCGCCTGACACTCACATGAACTGTGGGGGATGTCATCCTCGGCATATAGGTGAAGCCAATACCTACACACGTCAGAGTCAGCGAAACCCATATGCATAACCTGCTTCCCTATCAAGTCTGCGGCTTTCCACCATACCAGTGCCCATACGTTAGAATGGGTCTTGCAACCGCTGTATACAGCCAATGCACCATATTTGGTTTCAGACCCTAGCTCTTTCCAACGCCCTGCCCTGTTTACACGCAAAAACCACGTTGTTAGCCTGTTTAATACGCTCTCCAACATTGTCTTTCCGATTTATCTTCCTATCCAAGATCAGGCCTAGATATTTCGCTTTTTCCGATAGTTGCAGCTCAACCCCTTCAAGCATTGTCAGCCTGAATTCCGCGATCTTGTGCTTCCTAGTAAATAAAACCAACCCAGTTTTTGAGGAGTTAACTCCCAAGCCACATCTTTTAGTCCACCTGCTTAGTATGTGGAGTGCCGACTCCAAGATGTCAGTGATAGTATCCAAAAGTTTTCCGTGAACTGGTATGACTATGTCATCTGCGTTGGCCAAAACCTTGATTCCATTTCTTTCGATATCCATTGGAACCTCGCTCACTACAAGAAACCATAGAAGAGGAGTACCCCTCGAAGCTTGCCGTACTACCTTTCCTTGCCCCCTCTCCGAACTCACGATCCTGGTTTCCAACAAGGTCGTCAACCAGCACATCTTTTATATCTTCGTAATAAAACATTGCCATTTTCTACATGAAAACTATTATAAACGGATAGTTTAATTGAACAGAGGTTATAATAATAAATCAGTGACTTGATTTTTTTTTCTTGAACTGATAAACGAACAATATAGTTAGGCGCTCCGAAGTAAGAGGTACGAATCTTGCGAAACTGACGTTTTATTTGTTACTTTAATTTTTCTCAAATTGCTGGTCATCAGCTTGTTTTGCAGCATTTATTTCCTAGCTCCCCCAGAATGTTAGATTATTGCGGGATCTAGATGGTTTATATTTAGGCCATATACTCGTAAAGAGGTTGTAAATTCAGGTGACATAGAGAACCAAAAAGAGTATATCATTGTAGGCTTGTGTGGTTCGTGAACGAACTAGTTCGGAAGATCGTTCCCATAAGTGAAATGAACGAACTAGTTCGCAGTGAATTCCGGTCCTAGTTCGTTTGTAGGAAGTAGTTCGTCATGACATTTGCATACCCCGTATCATTGGAACTGAAAGAAGGAACTAGTTCCTTCCTGAGTGGGGACCCTTTTTCAGAGGGAACCTTTTTTTTAGGTCTTCACATTCACTCTGAACTTGAAACGAACTAGTTTTTTTTAAGGTCTTCACATTCACTCCGAACTTGAAACGAACTAGTTCCTTCCTGATTAGGGACCTTTTTTTTCTAGGTCATCACATTCAATCCGAACTTGATGGGAACTAGTTCATCCGTGAGTGAACTGCGAACTACAAGAACGAACTAGTTCGCAAGGGCTGGGGAACTAGTTCGTTCGCGATCACTAAGGTGAACTAGAATGCTCAAGCCTATATCATTGGCGTTAAGAGTGTGCCATATATTTAAGCTTCATAACGAATATTTTCAACCGACGAATCTAATGCTCGCTCATGATTACAACATTTCTATTATTTAAAATGTAAAGGTAAAATCTTCGTGTTTTATACGATGATTTTTAAGTTAATATTTATATGTAATGTATAATAAAACAAAATCTAATTAAATAAATAAAAAAATGCAAAATGCAATACCAATTTAAGTAGTAAAAGATTTCTTGATTTCAATAAAGGTAACTCTGTACATAAAGAAAAATTATTTAAATAAAATTAGGAAAGTTGTTAGTCTAGTTGGCCTATGTAATTGAAAATACAATTAAAAAAAACACTCACAGAGACGAATGAAATAAATAATTTTTTATGTAAATATTGTTAAAAATAAGCTAGAGATATTATTAAACTAATTATATGTGTAGCAAAAATGATGTAAACTATTGAAAAAAAAATAAAAAAAATGATGGTACTAACTTAATCATAAAAGTGAAAACAAAAATTTCGTTAAATTTTCTATGGTTTTCTTTCGGGGAAAAAGAAACGAGTATTAAAAGCAGAACCTTCCACTACCTTATCGGAATCTTATTTCCAATAACTAATCATATCAATTTTTTTCTATCAAATATCTTTTATATTTTTTTCTTCCAAGTAAGAATACATTTTTAATTAATGTAAATTTTTTTCTTTATTTGATATGTTTCGTCCCGAAGTATCAGAATACAACAACTGAAAATACTATAATTAATTATAATTAAAAATGCTGTAAAAATACGAAAAGGCAAAAAAATGAGAATACTACGAATTAATGTATAAATGCTTCTGATTCCATGTGATAAAAAAAGATCAATAAAGAGGTGTTTTATTTATATGTGAAATGGTTTTCTTTTTTGGTTTTACTTTATTATTTTAATAACAATTTATTATTTTAATAATAATTTGCTACCCTGCAAATTTCAAAAAACTTTAGATTACGATCCAATTGCGTTTAAAAAAATTAATTTCGGTGTGAATACGCAAGTCACCAAATGTAGTTTGCTTAAAATACAATTTTTTAAGGGTAGATTACTAATTTTTCTGAAAAACCACGTCTCATATCTCAAGAATAGAATATAGAACATTCACGGAACTTAAGACTAATAGAACTTTAGCTGTGAAAAACAAAATATTTGGGGATGTGGGTGTTGGGGGTGAAAAAAAAGTTTCGATTTTCATATCTCGAGAACCCTTAATGATGGATAGATGAAACTTGGTATTTAGATAGAGCATCTTGTATATAAGGTATAATTTTTTTAGGGGTAGTATGGTTCGGTAGTCGAGTATTTTTGCCATCTATGGAGCGGCTTATGCTAGAAAGTTGAAACTTGATGCCATTGAAAAAAATTTTACTTTCGGAGTGGGGCATAATATTTCTGAAATTCGTATCTCAAAACAAAGTCAGATCAATACGTAAGCATATCCCTTTTTCACTAAACATAGTAAAAGTTGTTGAATTAACCTAAAGAAGGTTTGGAGAAATGTGGAAGTTTTGAGTGAAAGTTTTTTGGATGTATACTTTCGCGTAGTTATCGAGTCAACTGGTCGAAAACTTAACAACTTACGTGATTATTAGAGAAACAATTTTGTGCAAATTAAATCTGAGAGGAATGACGGGGCATATTTGAAGGATTTACTAAAGTATGGAAATAAAAATAAATAAAGTATAATCGTAACAGTACTGTCCCGCCTTTATATTAAAATATTGTGCTTTAGCAATTATTAAAATACCGAACAATAATTGCTGTTTCCGCCGCCAAGAGGCAATTTCAGGATAGAACAGCGCGTTCCTTTATTTATAAATGACAAAAATCCAAAAACTACATATTTGGATAAAAATATGCCAACAGTCTGGGCGCAACTTTTTCATTTTTCCGGTAGAAGTTCAATTATGAGATGCGCTGTAGGATACTATGTGACTGATAACTTAACAAAAAATTCGGGAAGCAGGAAGTAACATATGAATTACATAATTTAGTCATATTCCGGGATGCGATCTTAAGGTTGAAAAGAAAAAAACTTGAAAATAGGTGATTATTAAAGAAGTCCGTGGAAGTAAAAAGATATTCAATATCTGATCAGACCTGAGACATACAGCAGAATTCATGAAAAAGTAAACAACACTTTACACCCACTTAAGAATCGAAAAATTTTTTAGGTATTATATGAAGAATCCGTGGAATGAAAACGGATTTTGGAATTTGGGAAGACCTAGTAGGTATGACGAAAATCGTGAAAACATGTGCATTCAATTTTCACTGATATTGGCCCCCTTTCGAACGGCCGTTTCTATTTTTTTTTTTAATCAAAATTACTTTTCTAGTTGATTTATTTATGTATGTGTTTCATACCGAGTTTTGACTTTCTAGCATAAGTCGTTCTATAGTTCAGAAAAAAAGCCCCACCGCCGTACCATACTACCCCTAAAAAATTTATGTTTTTCCAACATGCCACTACTATAGCACCACCTAAATATCAAGGTTCACATCATTATACGTTCTTGAGATATAAACTTCGGAACTTTTTCTTTTTAGCATTCACCCTCTACTCCCTCAACCCCAAAGGTGGTCTGTTTGGCCTACTTCCCCACTTTTATACTCCACCGCCCCCTTAAAAAATTTACCAACCTTAATATTTTTTTTTATGCAATTGGTTCGTGAGATATCGTAATCTAAAGTTTTCCCCTTCCCCACACACCTTTGTATGCCACTGCCCCCACTCAAAAACTTATTTCCGATCTATTCTCCTAGTACACCCACAGATGTAAGTACCTACATTAAGTTTTAATTTCATGACATTAACCGATCAGGAGATGTGGATTTGACAATGTCTCGATCTCGGCTTTCTTGAGTTTAGTACGCATTTTTATTCCCAGCACTTTCACACTCCTTTACCAATATCATCATTTTTATTTGCAAATGGGTCCCGTATCGATGCTCTATAGTAGCCTGTGTGGCTTAGTGGTTAGAGCACTTCGATGGACCTGGTACCAGGTTGGAGTCTGCTTGGCGAAAAGTAATTTTCGAGAATGGGATTGGGTGCCGGACTACGTATACCAGTTCACTCAGCTGTAAATGAGTACCTGAGTTAAAATCGGGGTAATAATCACGGACGAGCGTGTAGCTGACCACTTCACCTCCTAGTGTTCCGTTGTTCTAGCATTACTTCAAGGCCTAGGCCCGATTTGGGCTGTTGCGCCATTGATTATTATTATTATCGATGCTCTATATCAATTCCAAGTTTCAGTCTCCTAGGCTAAGCTGTTACTGAGATCTATAAACGAAAATTCTTCATCTAAAATGGTTCCCCACCTCCTCCGCATCTCCTTCACTACTTGAAAGGTGGCAACTTGAAGGGGTCTGCTCAGTCTATAAACCAAAAATTAAACTTAATATCTTAAAGGTATAGGTAGGATAGGAATAACAATTTTTTTTGCTTTTTCGGTGTAGGTACCTATATTAGTCCTGAAACGTAGAAAAAATATTTTTCAGGGTAACAATTTTTCTTCTCTTAAAAATCGATAACAATACTTTATTATTAAAATAGTAAAGTGAAATAGAAATTCACCTTAAAGAACTCACAAATAGGCATTCTGATTCTGTGAAAACTTCTTTCTTCTTTCAAGAAAAAAGAAAGTCGGACGTAAGATTCCGACCATTTGGTCCGTCGGATCGGATCTGTGAACTTGTTTTCTGTAATTCGTTTCCAATTTTGTGCAAATTTATCCACGAAAAAACTGGAATATTCGAAAGAAAAATTTTTACTGACTTATCGTGCTCTCTGGGAATATAGAGTTAAGAATTCGAAAAAAGTGTTAGTAAATTTTTTTCGGGTTTCAAAGTTTGAGCTGTCAGAATATATTAGGATCAAGTACCAGAACACTGCGAATGAATAGAAAATATCCCATTGAAGCGAGGGATTAAGGATAGTCAGTTACCAGCAGAAGTAGGTACTATGCCATTAATAATGATGAATAATATCTCTGATGGTCGCTCTTAGAAGTGAAGATAAATACTACGAAAATTTAAAATTTTCAATCAAATGTGTTCTTACTGTTTCACATTTCAGGTTTTGATCTATTTTGATGGCTTGGCTCTTTTTTGATTGCAGATCGACGGACCAAAAATCGGTCGAATCTTTTGTAAAAAAACTTAACTTTTCTCCAATAAGTTAAAAGTCACACGTTTGACTCAAATACTAGTTCCATTTTTAAACAACTTTCATAATCAAATAGATCTATTAGTAGCTCAATCTTTAATTTATATTTCAATTTTTCTTTTATTCTTAAGCTTGCACTAGAACGTATGTTCTAAGAAATTAAAAAAAAAACGTTGTAAAATATTTGGGCTAAAATATAGGTCAAAGCAAAAAATTTGGCAAATATAAGGCAATAAAAATTTTACCATTATTGCGCTAGTTTACACACAATGACCTGGGGCCCTATTCTCGAGTTCATTCGACCAAGTTTCGTGTACGAATTTCATCAACTTTCGCATGACTTGTAAAAATTGCTATTCTCGAGTAGTCACATAGCGGTCGCATGCGAATCTTTTCCCATGAAATGCAACGAGTGGTTTCTAGCAATCGAAATCAGCTTTCGCACACGAAACTTTACCCGTTCCAATAAATAAAATAATTAGGTAAGGACCGAAATTGTTATTGATGGAATGCCATAATGGCATTTATACTTAGATGTAGCAATTGGCTCGTTAAATAATTTTTGGGACGCCTCCACTGGCTTGTTTAAAAATCACTTAATTTAAAAGAACAGAAGAACCCTTTCAAATTAGTGTTACGTATTTATGGATAGAACCCACAAGTAAGAAAATAATCGAATTCAAGAATTTCCCTGATTTTATTAAGGTTTAGATTTGTTTGGAATTGGTTTTTTCATATTTTTTGTATGATACTTAATTTCAACTTATCTTATTATGAAATCCTACGAGTGCAAAATTTGATATAATGAGTATGTTGATCTAATAACTAAATGCAGTTCCCATAACAAAATTCTCTCATATTTTATACTTTCATGGAAAAATAAATAATATTCTAAATACATAAATTATTGACGTGTGGCTTGCCGAATTCACGTTGAATATCAAAAAATTTGTCTGGCAATACCACTTTCAATTCGGGTACGACCATTCAATGAAAAATTTTCGCATGCCATTCAAGAATACCAATTTGGGATCGTACACGAAAGTTATCCTTCGAATAGATCGTTTGCGACCAAAATTCGAATGAACTCGAGAATAGAGCCCTTGATCGCAGCTTGACCTAAAGTGTTATAGATCCAACCGCCTACTGTTTCCAGCAATCGAGGCCTATTTAGTCCAGCAAAATATTTTATCAGTAAATTTAGGGACTTGATCCAAAAATCTGCAGTGGTATCGTTTGTCGGACCGTATTCCACACATGACCTGGCAATTGGTGTTTCATTTGAATATCACTGATGGATTGAAATCCAAAAAAAAAAAACTTGGGGCGAATCAAACGTTTACACCCAAAAATCAAACGACCTATTTGAGGTCAGGTAACAAATTAGCGAGCCCTGGCCTAGGGATAGTTTATTGTATAAACACAATTGAGACGAACTTCGCTAGCGGCGGCGTAGTTCGCTGTGAAAATTTTAAAATATATATGAGGATTTTTCTGCGCAATATTCTATGCTCGAGAGGATCTTTCACGTAGCAGCGCAATATTCTAAGGTCGAGAGTGCAACTTTCTTCTCACAGAACTTTATCCAACTGTTTTGAGCCGAACTTATCAAGTTTTGACTCACTTCCTAAAAGGACAATACCCTTATTTATAAAAACAATTAATTACACTCATTTCGACAAGAAAAAACCACCTACATGAATACCGTTGAAAGCTGCCTCACATCTATTCCACCTAAGTACATCAATTATGAATTGAGCAATGAGACAAATCCAATCCAGAAACATCTTGGAATATTAGCATTGGGGTGAATGTGACTTTATACAAATTAAGAGAGCTGATTTGAAAAGACTTGTCTTATTATAAAGCTGACTGCTGGCACGAGTTTATTTGCGTTCGAAATTACCAACTTCAACTTTTCCATAATAAGGCGTCCTAGACACAAATGCCAGCGACATGTTGGTATCGTCTATAGAAAAATTCTCGCCTTCGTCTTCAGTGTGGAAACTGTGATATGAACATACGTGAGTAGTACGTACTCATATATATAGTACCATTTCCCAGTGCAAGAAAATGTTGAAAAGACCGGAGTAGATAGATACACAAATGGCATGTAAGAATGTTCGCAATTAACATTAAACTTTATATGTACGTTTTCAGCTTTCCATCTAACGCCTTCGCTCCGGTGTATAGGGAAAAGCATCTGCTGCCTATTTCGTCGTTTGATTGAAGAACAAGAAGATGCAAGGATTTAGTGCGGTTGTAAGTACACTCATAAGATACAGTATACCGACGGAAAATAAATGAACGGGGAGGTTAGCGTAGGTTTACACAACATTTCTTATATGATCCTTACGGCATAGTCTATGCAAGAAATCGTAGGTGTCTTCACATATCTTTCAGACGAAACTCACCTCTATGACCATACGTCTACATCGAAAGCGTAATGAGGATTTTAGGTTAAAATGGAAATTTCCTCTTAATATGTCAGTCACTCGACGTTAAATATTCTCGTCAGATTTCGTTTTGCAGCAGAACAACGATAATTATTCGAAACGAACATATGCTGAAATGAGTATGTGGCGTCTTTACTGAATGGCTTTCACCCAGCTTCAACGGATGAACCAGACAATAAATTAACATCTTTGATAGGGGCGGTAGGATGTTAAAATAAAACATGGAAACGTTCAAAATACGAAGGCTCAAAAAGGATCCAGGCTAATCTTTTGTTAGTACAAGCTAATTGCTTTATCAATTCTACAAGATAATTCAAAAAAGATTTTCTCATTGACTACTAAACTATTCCGAGGATTAAAATTATGAAAAAGATTAGACGGCACTAGACAGGTAAGTACCTTAACTAAAGAGCTTACTTCTAATTACATGGGAATAGCGACACTTTTAATCGTTCAATTTACCCATTACAGGCTAAAATACGACTAGCCTTTGATATCGGACGGCCGTTCGGTTTAGGGATGGAAGCTCTTCAGATTCTTTCTACTATCCGAAAACGTTGATACTAAGACTATATCTAGTGATTATTAATTGAGAAATTCGAAAAGCCCAACGAACCGATAAATGGGTTGCCGACCACTCACTTAAGCTATGAGAAGGATATTTCGCAAAAGAGGATATGAACATCATTATCCTTGCTGGGCATGAGGCATCCTAATACGGAAATACTTAAGTGTGGTTACCTATACAATATTCTGATGTGTAATGAATAACGGATGGACGGTTTGCATTATTCGAAAATTAATTTGGGTATGACATAATACGGATTATAGATTATTGTAAGGATATCAGAAGCGAGTCATTTGAGAAGCTTACTGGTCACCCGGCTTGGTTTCGAATCGCACTTTGTCCCTTCAATCCATTAAAGTCGTTCTGGCTAAGAGGGTTGAGGCGAAATTTGAAGAGTTTAATTAATACGAGGTAGCTAATATGGTTTGCGACTAAGTTTGTAATCCATCTTCTATCTCATCAGATCGAAAAGGTATTAGAATTTACATTCCTTTGGGGCTGAATACCAATAAATCCTTAAATTGGTTTGTGGGTGATTATATAAGAATTCGATAACTCAACAGACCTAATCCGGGTTAATACGAGTTTGATAGTTCAAAACGGCAATTGAGCTCCGTCTAGAGGACAGAGCGGTCACCCAAACCAATCCACTAACCAAACATAAGACCTAAGAGATATGGCAAAATTCGTGACAACGTGTGCAAACCTTCCACACCCTCGTTGGGATTGTCTACCGAAAAGTTCTGAAATTAATTTTTAGATGATAACAGAAAAAGTTCATAAAAGTAAAACTTATTCCATAACCAATCAGAACTAAGAGAATTGACGGAAATCGTTTACTTGTATTCAACTATTTTATTACAGATTTAACTTTAATACCCTTTATAATAAAGTAGATATTATAAACGAGCTAAAAATTCGAAAAATTATGATAGAAACCTAGAAACTACTACTAAAGCAGTGATTCTTAACCACTGTGTCGTGGCACTTTAGTGTGTCGCGAGATTCTTCCAGTCTGCCATCAAATTTCACGAATGCATACAATAAAAACTATTTTGTATGTACCTACTTACATGTGTCTAGTGTGCCTCCAATTTTTTCATTTATCAAAAGTGTGCCATGATGTAAAAAGTTTGAGAATCACTGCCCGACAATCGAATCGAATCGAAATATGCACAAATTACTCTTTTCCGCATTGTTAAAAATACGTATTTCTGTATTTTTTCAAAACTAACCTAACTTCTAGAGCGCAATTGAATTTTAAAATGAATAATTTTTATTTCAAGAAATAGTAATAACAAAAATATTGCTACACGTACCCCGGCAACCCGAACAGCTCAATGACTTAAGTTGCCACGTTTCCCAATATCCAACTGGAAAACGGAGAAACTGCTACATACTGCTCGAACACCCTTTTCTCACTTACAGTTTCGTTACAAATTGAAACTAAAAAATCTGCCAATCGTCTGGGCGAAACTTTATTATTTTTGGGTTAAAGTTCGAGCGATCAAAGTCGGAGTATACTTGTATCATCAATTGTGTCTTGAAAGTTCAATTTTGTTAAAAAAAAAAAATTTAAATAAGGATTTTTAGCCGATGAAACATTAGAGGAGAAGAAGTTTAGTAGTCCTATTCGAACTCCTAATTTGCTTGCTTAAGAATTAAGAAGAACGATGAATTCGGGTTTGAATTTCAAAAAAAATTATGAAACAGGTTTTTGAAGATTTTGAAATAATTATGAAAACTTAAGCAAACACTTCACATCCAATTCAAAAAACCAATTTAATTTCTTATCACTTCCAAAAGATATTACTGAATTCGTGAAAACGTGTTCAACTCTTTTATAACATATCCTCTTAGGGGCTGAAAAAATAAAAACAAGTTTCAGGCGATTATTATACAACCCTTTCAAAGTGAAAACATGTTCGATATCTGATCAGATCTGTGGCTATGGCAGAATTTTTGAAGAAGTATACGCCACTGCCCCTCTCAAAAATATGTTTCCGATCTATTCTCCTAGTATACCTACCATTTAAAAGATATGGATTTCAGAATGTTTCAATCTCGGCTTTATTGCTTTTCGAACTCATTAATTTTCATTCCACTTCTACACCCCATCATCCATATCGACAATTCTAATGCTAATGGGTCCACTATCAAAGCTCTATATAAATTCCAAGTTTCAGCCTCCTAGTAAAAGCGATTGGTGAAATCTAGAAACCAAAATTTTCTGTCTATAACGCCTCAACCCTCATAACACAGCCCCTATTTTGTTACTTCAAGGGGCCTCCTCAGTCCATACTATCAACAAAAAGGTAATTTAATGACTCAAAGCGTTTGGGAGCTACGAGTCTTCAAACAATTTTGCGTACGGCGGACAGACGGACTGAAAACTTATTTTGCTTTTCGGTGTTTACGATGGAACGTAAAAGGGGTAGCAAAACCTTTTCCAATCGATCACAATACTGTATTATTAGAAAGTAATAAAGTAAAATGAGGTAAACTTAAATCTAGCCGCTGTCATTCAGAATAACCATCGAAAAAGGACCGAACTTCTGAAAAAAACTTGTATGATGTAACCATTACTATCTCAGTTAATATGGTCAATGATGAAATATTTCGAATCTGTGATTCAAATGCGATTCTCCGAGGACTCATTTTTTGTGCTCATAAAGGTCTATGTCGCCTATTCCTCAACTGGATGATTCCCTAGGGGTCGAATTCAACTGAACTTTTTCTTCAGCAGTGCCACCATCGAGAAGTTAGTTAATTAGAACATTTTCGCTGCAATGATTCGAAAACAATTCCTTGGATAATCAACTTGCTCGATGTGTGATATCAGTATATTTATAAATTCCTATTCGAGGTCACACAATTGCATTGGTATGTACTTTCTGGCAACTGCAGGTCGGTTTCTACATGTTAATGTTGAAAACTTGAAATATTCTGCAATGATTCCACTAATATCAATGTGTCAGACTACGTAGCATCTAGCATATATTCAATGCGTTGCTTGTATGCTAATTGAAACTGTTGCGGAATCGATAACACACAATCCTGAATGTTTTGTATTACCTGAAAGTACCTGTTGCCCAGTGGCAGCAAGATTCTAGTTAAAACTTATATTCATATTTCCATCGCAAGCTTCTTGCTAGTATTTCACTGGAAATATTCCTTCAGTCAATATTTTATCAATATTATAGTGAAACAGTAGTACCGATATTGATTTTACAGCACCGTTGAAATAACTCTCAGATTTCTCTTCTGAGTGCCTAGATACTCGCATCCTTGTACTTCACAAAACATATGTTCGGATTCCCATTCATATATCCCACTTTTATCCATATAATCAGGAAGTCATCCTATTCGGAAAATCTTAGTCCTCGATTTTCCCGCCTATCATCGTCATAATATTAAATCTTTTTCGATACCTTGATTCGGATGGAAGGAATCTGTAGAAGAGTATTCGTTGTTAAAATGGGCAAAAGAAAAAAAAACCTCCGGCCAATTTGCATACTGCTGAATTTGATATTCCGGGCATGTAAGGACTCCCATTGAAACAGCCCTATCTCATCTAAGCGCCCTAATACTATGGCTACGTACGTTCGTACGTATTTCAGTTCCCACGCAATGACGAAACGTGTTTTAGATTTGTGCTTGCCTGATTGAATTGAACCAAAAATATTCCATTTGATCCGTTTTTTGGCGGAAAACATATAAATCGGGATGATATTGGGACACGTAATTCTTCTGATTTAGTGCCATGCGAAGCATATCGATTTGTCAACGGAATTTGTCTGTTTTAGACTTGATTGAGTCATTTACATGTTTATCTCGAGTAGTTTAGGTTTGCTCAGCGAATTGGATTTGTGCCGGTTCAAATTGTCTCATTTTTGTTTGTTTAACATCCATGGTATGCATTACACACCTGTAGCTATTGTCGTGCGTTACTTATTGATGAAAGAGGACACTACTAAGAAGGTGGTTTGAGTTTTGTGTTTATTGATAGATTAAAAACGAATATTTAACTTGAAATCGATTTTCCAATGTTATTTTTTCATGTAAAAGTACACATTTCAATCAGTTTTAAACGAAATTACTGATATTAGTAAATTGTTCATGTAATTTTCAATTAAACTGTACAATTTACATGAAAAGGCTCACAAAATTACGCAACGTTTCATGTAAAATTATACAGGGATAACGTTCTTTTTTTTATGTAATTCTACTTATCAGTTTGATTTTACCACACAGTAAAAAATTTCAGGAAAGGTACTATTTTTTATATAGTAATTTTTACTTTTGGGTCAATGTAATTTACGTAAATTTGCTATAAAATGTGTTAATTGTGTAATTTCTGTAAAAGTTACATAAAAGTAGGTACGTTGTGCAGAATTCAATGGCGTTGTGTGAACATTAAGCGAATTTATGGAAAAGTACTATTTCTTATATAGTAAGGGTTAATTTACGTCATTCTTGGCTATTCTTGATGATTTAAGCATGTTTCAAAAATGTTCAGTTGGCCGAGTGGTAGCGTATCGGACTTATGTGCGTCGGGTCCATGGTTCGAATCCGAGAGCGTGCATTCTAATTTTTCAAACAAAAAAAATAATTTACAGGAAAATAAATTCGTAGCAACCAGGAAAAAAAATAAAATTTTTTTTAAATTTTTTTTTTTACACACTAGTGTGTAAAGTATACAGAATCAGCATGTAATTACAGTTTACACACTATTCTGTAGCGAACACAATGCAGTGTAATTTTACTATAATTAAAGTTGGCATCCAATTGCCTACTTTTAAAGTATTTTAGTAAAAATTTTTTACTGTGCACTAAAAAGATGTAAATAATTTCATTTTTCTTAAAGTGTAAATATCCAGTAAATTTGCGGCTCTCGAAGCTTAAAATTTACGAATTGAAAATTAAAATTTTACAACGGAAAATCTAAAATTAAATTTAAATTGACTCTTACATCATAATGTAAATTTACTTGAAAATGTGTGGCATATTTGCCTACTATGCGAAACATGTAAATTTCAATGCATTTTTATAACTGTGCGCTTGAACGATCTACCTTCACTTAAATTCGGTATCAACAAAAATAAAATTAATATGTAGGTACCTAATTACAATTACACTTTAAGTAATCCTAGGATTAAATTTATAAAAAAAATCAGTAATCCTAACTGAATTTACAAAATGTTGATTTAACTTTTATTTATTAAATATTAATAAAAATGTGGAGTATATGTAGGTACGTATGACGAGTTATTAAAAGTAGAATATTTCAATTTAGATTCAAAACTAATTTATTGCCATTTTTCCAAAGACATTTTATGAAAATCTGCCTCTTAATATTTCCTGATACAACTAGCTTTCTGGCTATAACTTAATTTTTTTAATAATAAAATATTTTTATTGATTTAAAAAAAAAATGTCTACCCTGAACAATTTTATTTTACATTTCATTACCAATAAACACTAAAAACGTAATAAAGGAGTCCGTCTGTACATCGTCCGATGTACCCAAAAGCGTTTAAAGGGTTGTAGCTTGTGATTTTTTTCCCAAAAATATTACGTCTCGTATCTCAAGAACAGTTTAAGGTAGATCCTTGGATTTTGTCAGGCCTGATAGACCCCTAGCAGTAATTTTAGGGGTGTGGGTGTTGGAGGGTGAAAAAAATTCCGATTTTTACATATCTCTCGAGCTACAGTAGGGAATTCAGCCTCAGAATTCCTCAGGTCTTATTATATATGAAATTAATTTCCACTTCCACAGGCTTGTTTTATCATCACCATCATCAATGGCGGGACATCCCAAATCCGGCCTGCAGGATAAATTGTCTGAAGTCATCTCGGGTCAGTGCCCGCGTCTTCCAACTACCGAGAACTAAATGGGTGTTACGACAGGGGGGAGAGGGGGGGTACGTGGATGGTATGTTGGTTACCAATGTACCCTACCATGAGCAAAAAGTCTGGGAACGTTGGGGCGGTACGTTGAGAGTGATGGCTTAAATTAATGGTGCTGACGCACTTAATCCTAATCCAGAGACAGATTAAGAAAATTCCTTAACTTGCGACCAGGAGAGCCAAAAGAAGAGTTTTAAATTCTGACGTATCCTGCCGAAAACTGAATGGGGTTACGTGGGAAGGTATGTGGATGGTACGTGGGTTATCAATGTACCCTACCATGGATTTAAGGAGCGATCTGCAATCTGTATCATCCTCATAAATTTTTTACGGTTTCCCACCGGCCGTTTGCCCTGACCTTAAAACTCGTTTTCAAGTTTTTTTTTCACGAATTTCGTCAAATGAATATCTTAGTGCTGATGAGATACTAAATTAATTTTTAGTTACTAAGACTTCCAACTACCGAGAACTAAATGGGTGTTACGACAGGGGGGAGAGGGGGGGTACGTGGATGGTATGTTGGTTACCAATGTACCCTACCATGAGCAAAAAGTCTGGGAACGTTGGGGCGGTACGTTGAGAGTGATGGCTTAAATTAATGGTGCTGACGCACTTAATCCTAATCCAGAGACAGATTAAGAAAATTCCTTAACTTGCGACCAGGAGAGCCAAAAGAAGAGTTTTAAATTCTGACGTATCCTGCCGAAAACTGAATGGGGTTACGTGGGAAGGTATGTGGATGGTACGTGGGTTATCAATGTACCCTACCATGGATTTAAGGAGCGATCTGCAATCTGTATCATCCTCATAAATTTTTTACGGTTTCCCACCGGCCGTTTGCCCTGACCTTAAAACTCGTTTTCAAGTTTTTTTTTCACGAATTTCGTCAAATGAATATCTTAGTGCTGATGAGATACTAAATTAATTTTTAGTTACTAAGACTTCCTACATATCGTTAAAAAATTAATTTCAGGATCTTAGATAGTCAACCCAAGGCGACGTAAGGCTTTCGACACATTTCTTAGGTTTGACTTCCACAGACTTTGTATACAATCGCCTAAAAACGTCTAGTGGCCTTAAAATAAAATCACGATTATTCCCTCAAAGAGGGTGT
Source organism: Beris chalybata (assembly GCA_949128065.1). Lineage (NCBI taxonomy): Eukaryota > Metazoa > Arthropoda > Insecta > Diptera > Stratiomyidae > Beris > Beris chalybata. The sequence continues at coordinate 97,398,761 of OX421896.1, forward strand.
AAAGGGATTGCCGCCTTTTCTACAAATTTTTCAAACTCTTTCTCTAAATCTGATGAGATATCAAAACTCCTAGGGTTTGTATACGTTTCCACAATTCGTCATATTTTTAAGTACAATGAAGCAGTTACTTCTTACTAAATAAATAATTATAAATAAATAATAATAATAACTTAAAATTTACACTAAATTAACTTTGAAGCAAGCAACACATACGCTCTATCGCCAGTTTAGTCCACATAACAATACTTCGACCACAAAATCCTACTACATGGCAGCCATCCCTTATCCTGACACTCGATAATAGCAAAAACCGTGAAATTTTCCAAAAGCAATTACAACCAGTTATAGAAGTTATGAATAATTTTTGTTGTTTAAGTAGTTTTAAGTCCTGTAGGAACGTCGAAAGGTATGCCCAGATCGCAATAACATGACAATACACTCGCAAAAAGAAACCTGTAACGTCAGCATAAGTTTTGTAAAATTAGTTTCGGTGTCAGCAGTAATGTGAGAGCAGAAGGCTATAAATTTTAGGTCGGAAGTTTTACTTATAAAAAGTTTATGTTGAACGAGGATATAGCAGTCTGTTTATGATATTCCTGCTTTTTTCGGCCTGCCTCCTTATTTCTGTGTGAGCTGCTTTTTGTTTTAAACGGAGAACGACGGATAAGTAGCATTGTATGAACGGATAACAAAATAGTAGGTACGGTACGTTTGGAACAGATAGGTAGTTTACATAGCTATGTATACGTATCATCATATATCCTTGGGTAAGTAGCCCGATATAAATTTTTGGCCAAGTATCCGGGAGTAAAAAAGCTGTACGGAAAAAGTTCAGGAACCAAATGAGAAAAGTTTTGGTATAATCTTACGGTTTCCGATTTCATATGAATTTTAAATTGCCATTCTATTCGAGTTTTAGGCACTGTTGGAATTTTTTGTTTTTAATTTCAATGTATTTTTGGTTAATTGCTTCAAAAATTAATAGAAAAACTTAATAACTTAGAACTGCTACGTACATGGAGAAATGAACAACTTATGCAGCAGACAACATTCTCGAGCATCAAATATTGTAGTGATATGTTTAGCTTTACTCCGACTTAAGTGTGGTGTGTTCTCAACGTAATTCTATAATGGCAAAATTAGGACATTTAATGTAAATACAAGACGCATCAATAAAGTTCGATTAGATTTGATATAATTAGAGATAAAAAAATAGCTGCTCACTCTTTTCTAGTAACTTTATTATTGGTGTTGAAAAACGAAGAAAAGCCAAACGTGTAGTTTCCCTTCATGCATTATTGCGATGAAACTTTGTAGAAAATGCATTGAAATACAAAGTCTTTCCAATAATTTCCTACATGGTGTCTCTATCTTAAACATGGACTTATATTTCCGTACAAAATGTTTTGAGTTCTCACGTCTTTTCGTCGAGCATGTTGTGCCTTCTGAGTGCAAATAACTGCTACAAATTGAATTGGTGTCATTTCCAGCTGAGTCGCAGGGCGCCATCTGTGATAAATGGTGATATGTATAGTGAAAATTTAGATGAACCTTAAAAGCGAAAAACTTATCCAACTTTGATCTTATAATGATTCTAGATCATTCTTTTTCTATTGTTTTCAATATTAAACACATGTTTTTGAACTTGATCTAGTTAAATACAAACACATCTAATGATTTTCTTTTCTTTATTAAATCAATTTAGTTATTGTTTATATCTATTCCAAAGTCCTCTAAAAATACAGACTGTTAAATGTACACATTCAATGCTATCCCTTTGCAATATATTCAGTTTGGATTTATATCTTAGAATCAGGTTATTCGATACTCCTGAAGTGAAATGCTCCGATGACAAGAAGTGAATACTGCTGCTGCTTGTGGCTGGTTGCCTTTTATAGTCGCGACCTCTGTACGCGTTTGAGTGACGCCACGTGTTGGGTTCTCTTTGTGCTGTTTATGAATCTCATCATCATCAATGGCGCGACAGCCCGAATCAGGCCAGGGCCTGCAGGATGTTTATGTATCTGCATGTGGTATTTTTTCTTTTCATGAAGTTGGCATACGTGATCCTTGTGTATTATAGTTTTAATAGTAATGCTATTTAAAATGAGAAATCAAGGAGATATTTACAGAGTTTTGATGACTGTAACTTTGTCTTCTTTATGATTGGTCTTCATAAATTCAAATTGGTGGTTTCTGAGATGTGAAAAAAAACTCAAAGTCATTCATATAGGTATGTAATATGTTCTTCCAAAACTGTTTGCATACAGAAAACGTTGTAGAGACGGAATTATTTTCTTTGATGGTGTCCTGCATTTTTAAAAAAATACATTTATTTAAAAACGATCACAATACATTATTATTAAAATAATAAAGTAAAATAAAGCAGACACAGTATTAACAGTAAAGTATTCTTTTTTAATTTTCAAAAATTTAATTTGTGTAAACTAATTTTTGTCGATACTACGACTCCCACTAGACATACTTCTCATGTTCGATACCGTCTGAAGTTAGTTTACGACTTGTACTCACATCCATTATTTTTATTAGTTTGACCAACGTTATACAGCCCATAAATTTGTAAATAAATAAAATACAACGATTCGATTCCATTTTTTTTAACAAGTGTTAACTACCATTATCGAATTTATTTCTTGAAACAGGTGCGATATAAATTTAAAGGCAAAAATCACTTTTCGAAAAAAAACACGAAAAAAATACAACGTTTCCGGACCTTTTCAGTTCCCTAAGGTGGTGCTAAATTAAGTTCTGTTTGACCCACATTTCGGTCACGTCAAGCAGGCAGTAACAGCATCACCAACGCCATATACTTGTACATCCACCTACAACTGTACCACACATGAAGACTCCATACATCCGGCATCCTTTGAGTGAGAAATTAAATCTTATAGAAAAAGAAAGTAGTACACACACTGGCTAGGTTTACGAAATGTAATCCATCTTTTGAGCATTTGTTGTTTCGTAGAAACATCAAGATAAGATCAATAGGTACTTTACACGCAGACTATTTTCCAGATGGCCTCGAAATACCTCCAAATTCCAATCCTGAAGGATATAGGTGAGAACTGAGAAGCAATTCGATTGATTTAGAACCAATTTGGGGAGCATGTGTCTACCGTAGTCGGAATCTCTTCTTCATCTCTTTAGCCCAACATCGACGAAAAGATGTAACACTTCCAAGATATTCAATTTCGTTTGATAAATTGCCGCATCTAAGTGTGTGTTTACTTTAGATTTAGGAGTTACGAGTTTCGTAAAAAAAAAAATTTTTTATATTTCCGACAAAAATTCCCTTAAGTGTAATTTTTCTCCAGGGAGCGATAATTTTACCCACAAAACGATTGTAATAATATTTATGTTTTTCTATTTAATTTGACTTTTCCGGGAAGAATTGATCCCTTTTCGATATTTATAACATCGTATCCGAGGAGATGAGAAGATTACGTTTGACTTTTATTAAATAATGAAGAATGTATTTCTATCGACTGCTTAAATTTTCACAAAAATCACTTTGATCTTCCAATTTGACACCTAAAAAGGTTAAAGAAAGTTTCCACTTGCAGTAGTTTTTTCAGTTTTGAGTAAAGCGGGGAAAGAATCCGCACTTTTTGAATATTAATTTTTATTTATTTGCCAATAATAAAGTATCAGGTATTATTATAATTAGACTATTATTTAATTTCATTTGATAAATTTAAAGCACTTCCATAAATTGTGGTTGAAGCACGTGAAGAAATTTGCAAATTTGTCTTCACACTTCTTGTCCAGCGCATTGGAATATTCTAGGCACATATGCGGCAAACCTCTCGAGTAAACACATGCAGTAGGCACGACAGATATTGCAGTCGATATATGTAGTTTTATGCTATGTTATCGCGAGACGAGACACGACAGTGAGTTCTTCGCGGAAGAATTTGTAAATTGATTTGGATTGATTAGGACCGATAGGAAAAGTGATCATTCAAACGGCGTACGGCAGACAGATGGACATTTATTGATTTTGCTTTTTTGGGGTCTATGTTGAATGAAATATTACAACAAATTTATTGATGGCAAATAAACCAGAAGTAGCTCTGAACATAAAAAAATATACAGCCGAGCAGGGTTCTGCATATGTCTATGACTTGAACAATACAAAACACGATTCAGAATTCAATAGTCTACTAGTTCTAAAACATAAAAAAAAAAATTCAGGGTTTCAAATTTTTTTTAAACTTCAGGGTAATAGCAATACGTTATTATTAAAAAACATTAAAGTAAAATTACCAGAGAAACGAATTTTCAAAGAGGACTTTTTTTGCGAAATCATAAACATACTATAAATAACAAAAAAATGCGATAGAAGGAAAAAATTTATATTATATATTTTTTTCACTAATTCTTTGAGTACACAAATTTTCAAAATAATAGGCGATGGTAAGATCAGATTTTTGATGACTTTTGATGGAATGACCCAATTATGATGCCTGTCATTATTCAGGCCAACTGAGCATATCACCTTACTAAAGTCCTTTTCTGCGTCTCTAGAAGTATGCTCGAATATATCGAACAGATGACTATCCGCTGCAAAATTTTTAGGAATATTCAAAAGAACTCTACATAAACTAAAACAGTAGGCATTTCATGTAAAAAAAGGTTCTTATAAGAATTTTTAAATTTTTCGTTAAATTTAGTTTAATTGAAAAACAAAAACAAAAGTTATCGAAGTACCTAATCTGAATATAGTTTTATTGTCAATTAATCGGTAAGAAATACTATTTACAATGTAAAGTGATTTCATTTATATAAGTGTAGGTCCTAAAATGCCATATTCAGGCATAATCAAAGGGTAGTCCTACATATTTATTACACTTTTATTTAAAGTGACATCAAAACTTTCTTTTTTAAATAAAAAATTTGCAATATTTTCGGAACTCCTGCTGAACTAAATATTAAATACCAAAAACAATTTATGGGCATTTCGGTAAAGAAGTAAATACACTCCCGGATGTTTCAATAGAAACCTATATTGTATTTGCCTCATCAAACCAATCCCAAAATATTTTATAATTGGGCTGTTTTTGATTTTCACCTCGTGTCATACCGAATGGCTTGAAAATGCTCTGTCGCAAAGTCGGAACCAGCATTTTTCTTCAATATTTCTTGAATACTCCTAAGCAATTCATAGTAAAGTATCAGACTTATTATGTGATCATACAGTTTTTTTTTCGATATAAATTTAAACCTATGCTTCCACACTGTACTCTATTCAATTATCTGAAATTTCCTAATAACTCCAGATAGAAACGTTATAGTACGGAAAATCCCTTGATCCTTTACCAACCTACTTCCTTTCCAATTCACCTACATCGTACCCGTAAATGCACCGATATTTTCATCCTTTTGATTTCAAATCCGTATGTCCAGTTGACCGATTAAAGTGGCACCAAATCACACATTTGAAAAGCGGAGTGCATTCTATTTGAATGAACAATACTCGAGTTTCGAGACCCTAAGGGCTATCAGAAGGACTGACGTAGTCTATTCTGAACCACAATCAAAGAGATGTGAACACCTCTTTTAGCAATTTATTTGCCAATTGAGTACGTCGCTTTGACTTTAAGGGCCAACTTTCAGTTGAGTCGATGAGTTTTCGACGGGAGGACATCGGTAGCTTTATCACGAAAAGCCTTATTACTGCTTCAATTTGGCAGAGATGGACACATTCAACAAAGTGTAAATAGATTCTTTTCCTCTTTGAAAAGTTTCATTTTCTATTTACAAAGGTCGCTGATATTACTATCTTGCATTAAATTTAGTTCGTTTCAGAATTTACTTCGACGAGAATTATTTTGGACAGAGTAGAGTACCTACCGTTACGAATTTCATTAAGCGCTCTCAATGTGGAAAACATTTGGCACTGAAAAGAAAGTTTTGTAAAGTAGCTTCTGTACTGAAAGTTTGTCAAGTTCTTGGATGAAAGAATCTTAGATTATAATAATCAATGTTAAACATACTTTCTTCAGACAGATACTCGTTTTAATAACAGGAAAGATTGAGTTTTTGCCATTCTCTGAATACATATTCACTAAAAAGGTTGAGCAATAACAATTTATGTATCAAATTTTAACTTGTTAGCTTAATCACTCGATATCCTAGGAAGCCTTCCCACAAAAATCAGTTAATAATATCTTGAGATTTAATAATTTACGCCTTTTTCTCTAGATACATTTTTTTCAGCCACATCCCCATACTAGCTATGCTTTCAAACTGGTACTCAAAAATAATAAAGTTACTTCAAGTTTAGTGAATTTGATCAAAAAACTTTATTACAAGCCAGTAAAATATGTTTAATTGGAATCCATATCTTGATCATTTCTATTTAAACACGTTTTGAAAATCTAGTTCATGTTATAAATTTTTTAGATCGATCATTAATTGTTAGTGAACGAATTTTTACCGAGATAGATTAAAGTGCCCTCATTGAACTTTTACATCGTTAAATTATTTATTGAGTCAGAAAGAACAAAGTCTTGTTCGATGGATTGAAAATAAAATACGAGTTTTCAACGGAATAACAAGGCGAAAATAAATGTCATTTCTTCTCTGGCAGTTTAAATTTAGCAGATACAATCTTATTTTACCCCTAGAGCTCACAGTATCACGTTCAACGGCCCCATTGAATTACAATGGAAAAATTCCTAAGCGCACTAATTAGAAGGTATAGCTGATTGAATTAAATCTTTATTAGTTGCATGAATTCTGACCACAATTGGCATTGTTAGAAATTCAATAAAAACTTTAATTTCCGCAAACTTTAAGATTAATTACAAGCAGAACCAATTCGATTTGAATTAAGTTTTTACAACCCCTTAGCAAACTATAACACCATTTTTGATACCTCGAAACTTCTACACATTATATAGGGAGTGCGTGCTTAGAAATTAAATATGAGGTGCAGGAGTATAGAATCTAAACCCATACTATTATTAATGGGTTTGTAGGTAGAGTTGAAATCGTTTGGTATGCAGGTACTAATTAAGGTCGACATGCACAAGTGTATGTAATGACATTTTTAAGCACCTCCGTAATTACTGCATGAAAGATTTTAGCATTTCGTACAGGTAGAGCAAAATGTATCCACTAATTATCGGACGACATTAATCAACAATAATAATCCATGGTAGCGGTTCTCTACAGGGTCCTTATTCATTGCTCTAATTAAAATCGGTTTAAAATGAAAATCATATTTTGTATTATGGTGCAAGAAAATTACATTGTGCTTATTAGAGATCTGCATGGCAGTTCCTTTTAGTGAGTGAGTCGGAGTTGACTCACTCACTGAAAGGAACTAGTTCAGTGAACTAGATCTAGTTTACTTCGTTGGTCATGCGGTTGGCGGTGTCACGTGTGTGTTGACCAAAAAAATAAAGGTCGTCCGGCGGCGGTGTCACGTGGCGAATGGAACTGCAGTTCAACAAAAGTAGTGAGTTAGTTCACTCACTCACTTCAAAGAACTGCTTTTTTAAAACAGTTCACTCCGGAACGACTTATCTCCAGTGCTTGTGTTAGAAATAGGTGGAGCTTACTAGGATACTTTTAGGATGTGTAGTAGTTTATGTTATGAAAACTATCATTTAATAGAATGTTTTCGTTTAGAACAGTGATTTAAAATAATTAATGAAAAAGGCAGCATTATTAACTGACTAAAAGCAACCGAAATGAACAGTATTATATCAAAATTTCTGTCTACAGGAACTTAAGAGTATACCGCATCTTAGCATCTAATTCGTTATGACCTTCTCTAATTTCGATAAAATGTAGGGGTGATATATCGACATAATCCCCTTCGAGTTTATTTCGAAAATAAACCGGTGTTTAGACGATTATGTTGAAGAAACAAAAAAATCAACATTCAATATGCATAAAAAATCGTAAATAGTTGGTTGTTTTACGTGCGTGTTTTAGCGACATTTTGATACCATAATATCTATATCTTATTAAATCCAAGATATATGTCTGGATTCGTTAAAACGTACACAACAACTGGTTTCACTCATTTAATGGTTGAATATTAAAACATATACAAAAGAGTTCCAATGCGCTTATAAAAAAGCACAAAGAAGAAATGTTAATTAGATATCTAGACGGACCTTTCCTTGAAAATGAATACAACTCTTTTTCACGAACAATTTCATACCAATAATGTAAATCTAAGCTTGTTTACTTCAATTACTTTTCTAGTAAGTACCTACATCTAAATATGCTTATCAAAATACAACTTTCTAGCAGCTAAGATACAAGAAAAATTACCCACACCCGTACCTCACCCCCTATTTTTTTCTGGTACCTACCTATGTAATTAATTTTCTCCAATCGTTATTCAAAATTTTTCAAAATAATATAGTATTATTGCAAAATTTTCAGGTATCACTAAACATATCAAGAGGTTTCTATTTTATTTTTTTTTAATGATGTCTGATGTCTTTAAAATATTAAAATCTGAAGTTGTTTTCGGAAGGGTGCAGGAACACAGTAAAAAAATTAGTGGGGATACCTGTCCTTAGAAGTAAGATTAATGTAGGTTGTACATTTACAAATTTTCATTATATTTAATTAACAAAATGACGAATAACTTTTAAAAGTTTGTATGCTTACCATACACATTTTTGGTAAGAATTTACTAGCTGAAAAGTAAAATTACAACAACAATTGAAATCTCAAAATTTTACAATTTTTCATTGTGAAATTTGCATGTAAAATGCACGTAATTTTCATACTTCAAGTGTACTAATTTATCATTTTCTATAAAATTACACATTTTGCATGTAATTTTGATATTATATATGATGATATATATTTGTTTATTATGATAAGTATGAAGTTGATCGCTTCGTTGTTTAATTCACTTGATTAACGGTTTTATGTAAGGCGTGATTTAAAATTTTAAAATAATGTTTATAATGTGCGAAGTTTGTGGCTTTAAAAAAAATAAATTAAATTTAAATAATTTTATACTTCTTACCCCTTTTTTACCTATATCCTGTTCTTTCCCAATTATCATGTGTTGATATATCTTATTGAAGTTCTCCAATTGTTTATTGCTGTGCCAGTTGCGGATCGTAAAATTTTGCACATTTTTAGCGATTGATTTTCACACTAATTTGTAAATTTCCGTATTAATAGTAAAAATTACAACAGAGCGTAAACAAAATTTTACAATACTAACTTTACTGCTTTACTACCAATTATTAGAGTAGTACAAAATTTTTTGCTGTGCAGAAGAATTGCTTAACTACCTGTGGTGGCGCAATTAAAAGTATATATTGAGGATCATATCATGACAATTCGATTCATTTCAATCTTTATGTACTAGGGAAGTATCTAATAAAAAAAAATTATGATTAATAATCTTTGCCTAACTTTTTAAGGTTTATCAGTCTAAAGATTTAAAGAAAAAGTTCGAATCCCCACTGTAAATTATTACATAATAATGAAATATTATTTATTTTAAATTATAAAATAATAAAAGAATTAACCTAGTAGTTTCCTTAAGGCTAACGATCTTGAAATGAATTTTGAATATCAATAAATCAACTTTGTATCTCAAAGGGATCGGGGTCAATAAAATCTACAAGAATGAGAGGTTTCAATTAATGAAAATAAAAAAAAATAACGAAATTAGTTGGTGTATACCATTATTTATTATAAGTGAATCGGTACATTGATTTTTAGTTAGAAAAACTATAAAACAGTTAAATTTTTAAATTCCTCCTTACACATTTTTTTTTTATCAAATTAAAAAAAATATTTAATATGTTTCAGCAGTCTCATTATAAACCAGATAAAGAAAATTATGACTTTTGAACTACAAATCTAAGTTCAAAATTTTTTTGTCAAGAAATTTCGCATAGTTACAATACTAAGTACCTACCCGCACCATCAATCACAATATAACAATATATAATGAGCCTTATGAACCGCATCTTAAAACATGAATTTTCTCTTTTCGTAAATAAATTGTTGCGATGCCTGGAAGTAAGCAATTAACATTGTCAAGAAATTGATGAAAGGAAGTGAGATCACAAATTCTTATTCTCGACCCGCCAACTCGACTGGACTCTAATGGTACTATCCTACTGCCCATTGAAATTCTATTCAGATGAATCAATGGAATAGGGGTTATAGCCGTATGATACCGAGTCATAGCCCACGATCGCATAGTACTAAATATGAGCTAAATATGCGGGAGGAACACACCAAAGTCGAGGTACTTGCACACTTATATCGTCATCAGCTACACGATCGTATATAATCACTCACTCATCATGTTAATATTCATCTCGATCGTCTTGGACATACACGAGATAATTGAATTAAAGAATATATGCCCGGCACAAATATACAGACAGTACTCTATAGTTCAGAACTCATAACATCTTGAACTAATGATTTAATAGTGTAAAAGCGTAAATTGAATCAAAAATGATAGAGGCCTGCACTCAATTAGATTTAATATTCACCGCAGTTTCCAGTGTATTGTGCAGTACATTTACCCAATAATATTGGGAACAAGAGTTTTTGAATGCGTGGACGAAAATCATGGAAATAAATCGCATCACGTGTAGAATCTTTCCAAATTAAGATAAATATTAAAATATATGGTTGAGCCTATATGAAGAGTGTCACAGTATTGTTCGAAGTGGGTTTATTTAATAATGTTCTATGGAATAGTTCGTTGGGATCGCCAGTATAATATAGAGAATTACAGTGACTCCGATAGGTAATTGTACAGAATAATGGTTGAACAGAGTACGATAGACAGTGTAGTTTGTTGTTGCAGATAGGAGATGCAAAAATTCCCAACCCACGGCTTGGAGTGCCCGTAATACTTATTACACTACTTTCCTGGCAGGAAAAGGGTGGGAATTTTCAGGTAACTATGACTGGGAGAACTCTACCCAGCTATGCTTCGAGTCCAACTATGTCAAACTTTTACTATACAACTATACACGTTCAACTATACACGTTCTGATCGATCTATACCACCCGACGGCGCTCATTTGGACCTTGTTCAACACAGTTTTAACCTGGCGCCTCAGCTACCATGTCCCCAATGGCAGTATTCACAATAGCGATTGATCGCAGCCGAGCTTTCGTGTTAGTGTTTCCCACCTATGATTAAACAAAATTATTTTATTCTAAATAATGTAATATGATTTCAGGTTTAAGTGTTTTCATTATACATATAAGATTTTTTAAAAATTAACGTAAATTTATCAAATTTCAAACGTAAAGTGCTCGTAAAAGAGAAAATGTTATTAGCACATTTTTTTACTAAGTCACTGGTTTTCACTTTTCAATTTAAAGAAAAATGACAATATTCCATAAAAATGCGATTTCCGTAATTTTTTTGATAGTATAAATCCTTTTTAGAGATTGGCAAGCCAGTTCATTTCAGTGGAGTATTTTGTAACTAGTCATTCATTTCAATGAGTTAGTTCAATTCATCTGTTCTTTTCATCTGTTCCTTTCCCGCCGTTCAGTGGTCACTAGCCAGTCATTAGTCACTAGTCGTCAAGCAATTCAATTGAACCGTTTACTTATTATAAATACATATTATCTTTTCTAGCAAGCCGTTCAGTAGTCGCACACTGGACTATCAGTCAGATCTTGATTTTGGCTGGTGCGTGTGTTTTTTCTTCTCTAAATAGTCGTTCAACTGAATCAGACGATTCAGTTCTGCTTGTGAACTGGGAAATGGAAACAAGAGCGGTGTGTACTTGTTCAGCTACTCCTGTAAAATACCACAGCTATTTCTTTGTGAAGAATTAAGTTATGTCTAAGCTGAGTGTGTTTCTCAGAGGGATGAAGACGGGGGATGAAGGAGGATCAAGTCGTTTCCATCAGTTCACTCAGTTAGTATTCGTTTTCTCTTCATTCAATTAATTTCTTATTAGGCTCCTTTCAAATTGAACTGTAGTTGACTAAAATGGCTGAATTAATCCACTTACACACTTCAATGAAGAGTTTTATTAATGTATTTCACTCGTGAACTGCCCATCTTTACTTCTTTTTTCATTTTTTTTAGTCCGTTCCCTAAAAACATTGAAATTAAGATACTAGTATTTTACATCGATAAAAATAGGAATTAAACATCATTTGAGGACTTACTGAAACCGTGAGGAGCACATTGGGGTAAAAGTACATTTTATATTTTTTTTATTGAAATTGACTCTGAACAACCAAGGATAAGTAGTAAAATTAAAGTCACAGTCTTACAAACATATGATGGGATAATCAGATCAGGCCTATTCAGGATCAGAGTCACAAGTCACAAAGCAGGTGGAAACTTACAATTAATTAAAAATTCATACAAAATTGTGACTCTCGACCTACTTTGTGACTTGTGACTCGGTCCTGATTAGGCCTGAATGAAAACTTTTGAAGTTAATAGTAAAACTTTGTTGGATTACTAGATGAGTAAGAAGTATACGAAGGTGGAAAACATAGAACTATTTTTTACCAAATGTCAGGAAGGAATAGTGATAAAATACTAAAACTTGACTTTAAAGGTACTTAAAAGTACAGTACAGAAAAAGATCTGTAAGTCGTAATAGTTGAGGGATGGCTGGGCCGAATTAAGGAATTTTCCAGGTTAGAGATAGATTTTTTAACAGATTTAAGATCAGAAATATTGAATTACACAAATCCATTAAACTGCAGCAGCCGTAGATGCAACAAACTATGCCTGGGCATATGGAATATAATTTCTACATGTCTACAAAACAAATGAGGATACGAAATGAATCGTAAAACTATCGAAATCCTACACACTTCTATACTTTTTTTCAAAAATTTTGGTTAAACTATGGTGATGAAAAATCGAACATTGTTCAAAAAATGAATGCATTCTAATGTTGATTCACTAAATGTCAAGCAAACTTTAAAAATTCAAATACGACTTATATTTTTTTTATAGAACTCAAAGAAAATAATATAGTATATCATGTGTTAAAAACGATTCGTTAAAAGTTCTCTAAAGTGAATGTACTAGCCTCCTAAATCTATACATTTTCTTTTGATCAGATCAGGCGAATCATTTTTCAATCATAACATAGCTTGATAAGAGTAAAGTTCGAGTCGCAGGTGAACTTCAATTCAAACTGCTTTCATAATTTAGTATTAAATCATGTAAAACTTCAGACATGTTTTATGAAACAAATGTACATGTGAGTGAAATAAACGAATCTGATGGTTCAGTGAATGTTTTCATAAACATTTTTTAAATAGAAAAGAGTAGTTTTACTGCTTATTATATTTTTTGAGTAACGTTTCGGATTCGAAATTATCAAAGATAAAGTATAGACGATTCTATTATAAACTAAACGAAATTCACTGTATTTAGCCAACATTATAAGTTTTTGGAGGAGCTATACACTGTTTACAAAAAATTTATTTCAATCCAATCTTTACTTCAAATTTTATTTTTTCAAGTAAAAGTACACATTTTAATCACCTTTACTCGAAATTACTGGTATTAGTAAATAGTTCATGTACTTTTCAACTGAACCGTACAATTTACATGAAGAGGCTCACAAAATTATACAACATTTCATGCAAAATAAAAATTATTACGTTCTTTTTCGTGTAATTCTACTTATCTATTTGAATTTTACGACGAAAAACATGTAATATATGAAACCACGAAGTTCGACGCTCCATTCGATTTTGTTTCTACAGAAATGAAAATGAAATACCTTTGGAGCCTACGCGCACCAAACCTACACAGCAAAATCTGAATAGATCGCGGGTTCGATTCCTACCTACAGCCGGGGTTTTTATAACGAGTAAGTAAGAAAGAAATAATATTAGAAGTAAAAATAAGTTTATCTTTATCTGCCGATAACACTTTTTTTTTTGAAAAATATTAAAGAGAATATCCAGTCAATTAACTGCTTTTGAAGTTCGAATGCACTTATTGCAAACTGAAATTTACTAACCAAAAATTGAAAACTACATTCAAATTGACTATTACATCACAATTTAAATGTACTCGAAAAGGTGTGGCGTATTTGCTTACTATCCAAAAGATTTAAAATTCAATCGATTTTTTACTATGTAGATATTACGAAATTTCTGAAAACTACGGTTTAATATTTCGGGAGTCTAATTGGAATATTACATTGCAATTTATAGTTAGCCAGTTGAAAGTTTGAATCTATGTTACTAATGGCACATTCGAAAAATAAATGTGTTTTATGGTAGTTGTTTGATACAGGTTTGATGTGTTGGGAATCACAGCAATGTTGATCTAGAGAATTATTTCTAATAAAAAAATTTGTGGGAAGTACGACAAAAAAGTGTTTTTCAAATATCAAGAACCCAGGAACCACTTTAGCAGTAACCTTTCTATGAGCTCGGATAGTACTTTGTAAGAATATTTCAGTTTTCAGTGAAATTTTTGTTCTTGGAGTGTGAGTGGGATTGGGAGTGACTATTATAGTGGTACTAGGTTACCGAGGTAGTTTTCCTAAAGAATCAGACTTGTGAACCGGCCAGAACTGAGAATTAAAGTGCCACTTCCATCATTTCCTGGTTGCTACGATTCTTACAAAACTACCGAAAAACTTAAGTGCCAAAAAACCAATTGTAAAACTTTTCTTCACCACTGTCAATCTTTTAGCTGAAAATTTTCATACATTTCCTCCACTGTTCATCTCATATATTGATCAATAGCGATGCTCTTCCACATTTCTAGGGTCGTGTCTACTAAATGCATTAATATGCGACAGTTTTATTTTGACGATTTTTTTCTTCTTGTCTTCAATTGACTGACCATTTAACTACACTCAACCGCTATGAGGGTACATTTTCACTTCAATTACCCGTACAGAGAGGACAATACTATCACATCGTTCTTAATCATACCAAGAAATATTCGAATTTCCTTCACACATACTGCAGTCGAGGCGGCAATTTAAGAGAATTAGTATAACAATATCGTGTATGCGAAATGGAGCAATAAAAACGTTTTTGAAGTCACTTAAAAAAAACAACAATTTCTTTTTCGGATTACATACATGGACCCGATCACATCTGTACAAATATAATTCAATTGAAGATGAGATCTAATGGTCAGTGACAAAAAGTGATCGGAGCAGTGAAGATTGGACAGTGGTCCGAGAACAACATCATATTATTATATTACTGTTATCGTCATATTTGATCGACCCTGGTGATCTTAGATGAGGATAATGTTGCTTAGAATAATTTGAGACAGTATCAAGTGCATTTAGAGCAAAAACGGTGTAACGTGTTTGATTTTTTCCCTAACAAAAAACAATATCTAAAAGTGTAAATTTCTATAGATACAGCGGCTAATGTGCGATATATCTTCAATAAAATCGTGCCTTATGCTGATAAGGATATCATTTTCTTAGTCCGAGATGTAAGTTTAAAAGCTTCTGTTTTTAACTTTAATTTATAAATTTATTCATTATATTGGGCGTGGTTAATTGCGAAATTGGAATTTATTGCGAAAATATAATCTTGTGATAACATTGTTTTCAATTTAATACGACAGAGCAATATGTTGATTTGAAAATTGCTCAGAAAATAAATTTTCATGTTTTCTGTATGTAAGCAGTAATAAATTGTATATTAAATGCAGCAAAAGTAATACATTAATCTTATCAGAGCTGTTTTCAATATACAGTAGTTTACATGTTTTGAACATTTTAATTTTATTTCCTGTCGCTGACAATATAAATGAACCTTTATTTTACCAAGTAAAACGTAATTCAATGCGTTAAGAAAATTTCTTTTGGCAACTCGCTTTTCAATGAACATGAAACCATATTTTCACAAGGATCATTTTGAATTTTTTTGTATAATACTCTACAAATTGTTTAATAAATGGTAATTTTAAAACGATTTTATTAAAATTTGAACAGTTTAGAAAACGGTATAAAAGAGCAACATGTTCATATAAATAAATTTATACTTATCAAACCAAAGCTTGTATTATACTGTATTTCAGTATCTCAAATTTGCAGGAATATGCAATGCAAAATATTGAATTTGATCGACCGGATACTGCGAGTATAATCCAAATGTTTGTAATGATTATTAGTCCAAATTTGACATATTTAGTTGCATACAGTATAATGCAAGCTTAAGAGATTGATGGAAAAATGGGATCAAGTTTCTTGGACTTCTTGGAATTAAGGACATGCTCGAAGAATAATCGTAACTCAAATATAGCATTATCAGGATTAGTAATTGGTGATGTTTGTTAGAAATTTTGACGGTTCATTCTATGATCGACCGAAGCCAACAACTTTGTCCATTGTGAATTCTTCCCTTCTTATCATTGCAGAGCAATCTACTAATTTTCAGTTGATATACAAAAAAAGCATTAGAGTGCTCATTTTCTATAACAAGATATGATAATTGTATGTTGGTCACTTAATGAAACGTAGTTTGATCCAACTCTGTAACTTTTGAATTTATTATGGAAATTGGTTAATGTTTTTAAGGACTTTTTAATGGAAGCTACAGCATTAAGTAGAGTGATCTTTCGTATTAATGTATGTCAAGCGAAACTTTTTTTGAATCCTAAACTCAACCACATAAATTTATTAGCATTGTTATTAAAGCACACATATAGAAGCAAATCACCGGCGTTTGACGATAGGCTAACAATCTACCGATGGAAAAAACCACGTTGAAAAGCTTTGGGAGAGGGGAAAACTCTAATCGCATTAATGCTGGATTTACACCCAACATATTTTGCGTGTTTTTACTCCAACAAGCTCAGTACAAACATGTTTCTTGTACAACACGAACACTGTTAGATTTTTCGTCGTCTGATTGGTTGATTTTTAAGCTGGGGTAAAGCGCGACGCAAGTATGTTGGTGTAAATCCAGCATAATGAATCAAGGCGCACATAACATTTAGTACTAACTTTCTGTGATAAAGTTAATCAGGAAATGGCAATCAGAATCTGACAATCAAGGCCATTCAAATAAATAAAACATCTGATCATACACATGGAAGATTCTTTACAACATTAAATGTTGGCAACTAATTGATAATGTAAATTTACATGTCTCAAAACCACTTCCATTTCCGCTGTAAAATTAAATTTCGAAAGCCGAATAAATACATACATGTCTCTCTAAAATCACATGGCTAATATTAAAAAAAATCTCATGGCGTAAGTAATTTTAAAATATGAGCCGTTGATTTTGAAAAAAAAAATTTTGTTGTGACATTCTAACGGTGTTTTATACGAGACGGAGCAACTTTCTGAGAATCTATTGATGCAATTGTTTCATCACACTTTAAACAAATATAAGTAAATTTTCCCGAAAGTAAGCGTGAACATTTTTCAACATGATAAACATGCAAACCCTTAAACATGTTGATTTAAAAATGAAAATGACTCTTGCCACTTTCATAATAAACGGCTAATATATAGGTTGAAAATAATTAATAGTATCAACCAATTTAATTTATAATACCAGTCATACCTATGTCTATATGTAACTTTAAAGTTGGTAATAACACTTAAAGGGTAAATTGCACAAGTAGCCACAAGTGGAAAACTACATTACTATTAGTAAATTAATTTACATAATACTTAATGCAAGTCAACAGTTTTAAAAGTTGAATTTAAAACTAATATTTAGCAGAATGAAAAATTCCTCGAACTGAGCACTCATTTAATTTTAATCGTGACTGTGGTATGTTTTTTTTTTTAAATTACTTCAGTGAGAATAAAAATATGCTTAACAATATAGCAACACTTATTTGTAATAAATTAAAAAGGGACATTTTCATTAATAAACAAGAACGGGGTTTTATATCAAAAAAAGGAATTTTATTGATCAAAAATATATAAAAAAAATTATAAAATAAACGTTTTCATTATAAATAAGATGATGTAGCATCTAAACTAAATCAGGCAGTTATAACAGCTACTAGTTATAAAAAACGAATCGCGATGTTTACTTATGCTCTGATGCACGATTGCATCATCTCCCTTTATTTACAACATGCCGATTTATTTATCCATGTTTTGAAATGCACTTTTCCATACGTAGTATTGTAATTTTTATCGCTTTGTAATTTTACATAGTATTTCAAATAAAAAAAATTAATTACATAAATGTAATAGTGCTTACATATGAATTATGTAATTTTACCTATGATATGTTTATAATTTTATT
Source organism: Beris chalybata (assembly GCA_949128065.1). Lineage (NCBI taxonomy): Eukaryota > Metazoa > Arthropoda > Insecta > Diptera > Stratiomyidae > Beris > Beris chalybata. Next base: position 97,416,998 of record OX421896.1, read on the forward strand.
ACATTTAATGTTTTAAAATTACAAATAAGTTCTATTGTGTAGAAGTCATGATCTCGTAATAAGCCTTTCTTTACTGAATAAACCTTTCTTTACTGGAATTGAATCTTCATAGATAGATGATATATTAATAAAATGTTGCAGTTGACAGCAATGCTGGAAGTCCACCATTTATAATATGTACATTGCAATCGCTTATTTGCACATTGATGGCTCTTATTATATGAAACACTTTAAACTTTAGCTGTGTTGACTTAGTATTCAGTAAGATTCTAAGGAAATCATGCATCCCAAAGTTTTACATTAAAACAGAAGCCTTTAGGATCATAAATTTTTATAGATACCAGTTTTAGAAAACGGATATTCATTGAATTGATCTTTTTTCCAGTAGAGTCAGACTTCAAATAATACTAGGATCATTTCGCATGGTGAATTTTCAGAGCTACATGTCTACCACCTAGAAGGGTGGAGGTGGTATGGTATGATTTTTCATTTGTCTAATATAACAGAATATTTGCTACATACAATTTCGATAGAATTGTATTTTTTTTTTATTAAAAATGACTATTAGTAATAATTAAATAAGTAAATGAGTTATTCTTGTAATCACAGGATGGCGCTGATATCAGTATTCGATAAAATTATCAAATTCGCATATCATGTGATGCCTCATACTAGGAAGATTGTAGAATGTGGAAAACGGCCTAAGATCCTGATTCACTGCGGCCTTGGTGGGCTTATTAAACTACCACTAGATATCCACCATCACCTTGCCTGCAGATGGGATAGCCTTCTTTGGAGCCGAATCTTTCCTGTTAGGCCATTGTTTATACTGTTCCTTCACCTCAGGTTGGAGTGATTGACCCATGGTGTTATTGGACCAAAAACCTCAACTTTATTGCTGTAAGACAAAGCCAAACACTCTACTGAAACATCCTCACGACGTTGTTTTGTTCCATTATGAGCAAACGTGGCAGCAATCTACGGTACAGCTGTCTCATGTCCCATTATTCAGTGAAAAGGAAATGTACAGCCCTTTCTAACAATTATTTGGATTTTCTTCACTGTGACCACGTCTTATTTGGTGGACCACTTAGCACCTCGTATCTCATTTAAACTCTGCCAACGAATACTTTTTTTTTGTAAGAGAAAGAGCAGACTCGCCCAGAATAGAATCTCGGCTGAAATATTGATTGAACTGAGAAGTTTAAAGTAAACTTATTGGATCACATATAAGTACCGTTTTTTCCGTGTAAAATACTTACTGAGAATGTTAATTGATTTTTATTGTTCATTGCCAAATGAAGACGAAGCAACGTAGCATCTTCAAAATTCAAACTTAAGCCTTCAAACTAAGTGTATTCTACCATAGTATTTTCTTTCAAAGAAAAAACGCCATCTATACGACAGGTACTTCTAGAAACGATTCCGTACCTGTAATCGTCCTTTATTTCGAGATGTTATTTTTGGAATTTTTTAGTTTTCGGATCCCGTTTGTCAAATATTGTAGCGAAGGTGGCATTTTTAACTATTAATTTCTATTACACTCACAAACCGGAAAGTATGTTAAACTCCATGTTGAAATAATTAACATACTCACTAATAGCATTCGTTGGTAATTTTTCTTCCGTAATGACTAAAATACAAACAGTTAAGAGAAGAAAAACTCTGAGATGATCCCACACCATATTTCGTTTTATTGCAGTACGGAAATAATGAAACTAACTCGAATATCACGTCCTAAAAGCTCATTAGTATGACTATGATGTTTTCATTGCGTTATGGTTGTAGTCACCAGTCCTCGTTGTCGTCGGAAGAAGCTCTTGCGACATATTAGAAATGTTCTCATAATAGCCATAAAACCTTAATGAGATGAAAGCAATTTGCCATATCCTTGCATGTGAGGATATCCGTCACATGTGTGAACTATATGAATAAAATGAGACACTGAAAAGGAAGGTTAATGGCATAATATTAGTCGATAAGGATGAATGAATATTAGGAAGTTAAACATTTTACGATATCAGATAAAAGATGATGGGCTTAGATTTCAATTTTTGGCAAAAGTTTTATTTACTTGTTATATGGAATTAAAAGGTATTCCTAGAACGTATTTGATTGAAGTTTTGCAAATGAGTAGATATTCATAAAAAAAATGTTTGTAGAGTTTTCGCCTCTCGTATGTGTCATGCAGTTATATCCAGTCACTCATGACACTTTTTTTTGCAATTTGATTGGGACACAGATCATCCTCGAAAAAAGCAACTCGCTTAATGTTCTTTGAGTGAAATATTCAAGTTCGTTAGTAGAAATACATATAGTATTGCCGTATAGTTCGAAGCCCCAAAGGGGCTGCCACGCCGAAGAATAGAGAGTTGTACACTTAATCTTGAAAAACTCGGAAAATTATTGTCTCAAAGGCATACAAACTCTAACTTCTCCATTTTGAGCAATTGGAACCAACTACGGAAAAGTGTATTAAATCACACTAACTTCCGACAATCATAACTTAAAACTTCACCATTTTTAAAGTTGTAGACCTCTTGAACTCTTCATGATATCAATTTTTTTCGGTCGAAACTCGTAAGCTCATTTCGGTCAAGAAAAAAATTATCTCTCTCAGGCAAGAAGCTAAAGAATTTTCTAATTATAACAGAAAGTCTAACATCTCTAAGATTTTTTTATGCCCTGATTTCAACTAAATTCATTTTCATGGTTAACCAACATCCGAAATTCAAAAAGGACTAAGCGGAAAATTTCCGCAAAAATAATCAAACGTGATGTTTTAAAAGGAAAAGCATTTAAAATAATGCGATAAAAAATTTAACAAAAAAAACACACAAAGTGATGAAGAAAACTTCTTCGAAATTAAAACATGACCAACAGGCTTTGAAAGAAATGTGTAATTTTATCTTCCGAATTCTTTTTTATTACTTACGTAGGAAAAAAATTAGAATGTAGCGAAATATAAAAGCGTCCCAAACGAACGTTTTATCTTTTTCCATATAGAGAAAAAAATTCAAAAATTCCTCTAAAGTATCTTAGACTTAAAAGATACCTTTCCACTAAAGAATAGTAAGATGGTTTTGCTAGACAGCGTACTGCTTACGGTCAACCTACGAACCCAACATACCAGTCCAACGAGGAAAATTTTCAATTTACCTGGCTTTGATTAAAAAAACGCCCCAGGGTATTAGGTGGAGATTTTTAATTCTTTGGTTTTTTGCGAAAGTACTCGAAATGATATTTTATTTGGCAACAAATGTAAATAATTTCCACATTTCCTAGACAATTTTTCGTAATTCATTTTCCGACTATTTGCATAGATATTTGTCGTACGGTAGGTTTTAGAATTTTACATTTCGTATAGAAGGTATTTTGGTAACAAACCATTTTTACGCCAACGTACTTACTTTTATTTTAATTAAATGGAAAATGCGAACAGCAGTTCAAAAAAGAAATTAATTCGCGTAAAATGATACTAAAATCATTTTCGGGAGTCAGTAGACAGGATGTAAATTCGGGAGTCATGGCTTTAAGAAAGAGATAATGCCGCACTTTTAATGAGCAATTGTTAGATATGGAGATGGGCAAAGCAGTTCAGTGAAGTAGTTCCGGAAGTCTTCCTTCCTACGTTCGCTCGCGAACTAGTTCGGTTTTTTTAGTTCATTCATATTACAACTTGAGAAGATGATGAGCAAGAAAAGGTCAGTAAATCTAGAAGATAATGAGCAAAACAATAATGATTACCAAAAAAAAATCAGGAGATCTCGTAGATGATTATCAAAAGAAGGTCGGTACAGTGTTTTGATCACGTGTCCAATGGAACTTCAGTTCACCAAAAGAACTGAGTTCCGCAAGTTTTTTATTTTGAAGTAAAAATTTGTAAACTTCTCAGAATAAATTCCAGGAAGATGGTAAGCACTGTGGTCACGCAAATCTTTGAATACGGTTAAAGTGGGTTTGTCACACTGGTTCTTATGTTATAAGTTAAGTGTCCTCCAAAAATTTCACTCAGAAAATATTTGATGTTATTTTTATTACCGGAAAACTTTTCCGTACCCTATAAAAATTATAATAAAATATATTTGATTTGCAAGATATCGAGGTTTCCATCACACTCTCCTGAACACCACTTCACTCCTTAACATAACTCCTTAGATATAAAAACTATAGTTATACTTTTAGGAATTATGATGTGTTTCGCTCAAACCTAATTATGGTTTTGGAAACCAAGGTGTGTAGTTCACAAAACTTTTTTTTATACAAAAACGCTAATCATGGAAATCCTGCGCTAATCATGGAAATCCTGCTAATCATGGAAATCCTGTTATTAGAACTATAATTATGTTTCTTGGAAATATGTAGGTTATGGTTGATTCGAACACAATTAGGGTTAACTATGCCATGCACACAACTATATTTGTGATTAAAACAACCGTTTTGATTTTTCTAAATAATTTAAGTTCTGTTCAATATGAACATAATCTGGTTACATCAACCATATAATGTTATATCGGTGGTCACAAGGAATAACTAGGTAAGTCGAAAAATAGTAAAATAAGATAAGTGTATTGTGGCCACTTCTCAAGACTTACATGCACTGTGAAGATGTTGTTGTTATATGTTATTTGATCACTGAGATGTCAACAAATTAAACTTTTCTCCAAAAACTGGATTTACAGGAATAGTTCAACAGTAAAAATAGCAAGAAACTGCTGCCCTGAATAGTTTACTTTTTAGACTTATCTAGTTATTCCCTGTGACCACCGATATACCATATTATAGAATTAGCAAATTGATTGCTGAAACTGCGCTTATGTTTCTCGAAAATATAATATATTTGGCTAAATCAAATGAATGGTAGTGAAACCCGAACAATATGGTTAAGTTATCAATATTTTTGATCATAAAACCTATTTTTATAGTCCTTTTAACTTACGGTTTGTTCCTACATGATCACTGGGAACATACCTGATTAGTTGAAAGAACTCTAATCTAGCCAATCAAACCTTGTAATAAACATTCCTATTTTAGTGCAATTATCATGTTTGAACAATATCATAAAGTAACATTTTACGTGACTAATCTATCATATATCAAAATTCAATTTCTTCTAAAAATAATTTCAAAAATGCAATCTTTTTTTTCTATCTCGTTTAATGATGTCAAACTGGCGATAAAGGCGTTGAATTTATGTCTGGCTCAGTCATTCATTTTTTACCAATGGTACGTTGATTGACTCAGAAAATCCATAAAATACACAAACAACCCTAGTACAGTGACAACCAGCAATACAGCGACATCTAAATATCAAAATTATTTTGACCCCCCCGAAACCTTTCGAAGCTCTGACCTCAAATTATAGCAATGGCTTGATGATTAATCGGAGACGAGCTCAACATCTGATGTTGAAAATTTCTAATATTAACAATGAAGCGTTGTAAGTTGATAACCAATTCCTAAATGCAATTTTACTCTTTTCCCGGATTTGAACTTTATTGGAAAATTACGTTAAAAAATTTAAATTATTAGCCACCGAATCAAAATTCGCTTAATTCCTAATCTGCAAAGTTTAAATAAATACTAACAACTTTCTTATCATTTTGCTGTTAGTATGTAACAACAGTTCTCTTTGAGCACAACTAAAGCTTACATTTACTTGGAGTTTTTCTAGTTTTTCCGCAACATGTTGCAAGTCCAGTTTTCTGACATTTTAATATTGTCTGCGACTACATTAAAACTAACAACTATTGTGCCTAAAGGAGGTGACTGCAATCACAGTACAGAGTAAAATAGGAAAAAAAAAATCTGGAAAGGAAGCCGAGTAACAAACATTTTCCGCTGCCATTTATTCGTTTCATGACATCTAAATGTGGACAGATTGGTCTACAACAGAATAAAATACGTGGAATGGTGTACGGTAGACGGAGCAACTATATATGGGCTATTCAGTGACTATGCGGAAATATTATACACTGTTGAAGCGTATATGGCCGTGTATGGAAGCAAAATACTTTCACATACCCCGAGTATGGCAGCCAGCAACCATAGCTTAGTATACGTCATACGAAAATCATTCAGTTCGTATACCAACAAATACGAAACGTTTGTGACCACTCTTGACCACTTAATAGTCAGAAGGGACGACATCGCTCACTCTATAGTGGGATAAGTGTAAGGCATAAACAAGTTAATTGTGCATGTAAATTAGTTAATAGTTCTTTAATTTATTAAATTTAAATTGGCTTAATTGACCCCTATTGCGGCGCATGGTTGATAGCCATCACATACGGCTGTAGGAACTGTAGGAAATACTGTCGTATTGTACCTCCCTCGTACTAGTCCCGCACGGCCAGTGCAATTGGTCAATGAGCGTAGGATTGGGCTTACTCAAGTGGAATTTAGCCAATTTAATGCTTGCGTTTTTGTATTCCATAGATCAAGAGATTTATTGCAGGAATATTTTTTCTTATTCGGATTTTTCGTGGAGTATCTATATTTCATGGGTCTTTATTTAAGTGGGATCATTATGACGATTGTTCGGCGAAAAACAGATTTATACTTGGCCGAATTTATAAATTAGCGTGGAGGGTGAGCGAGTACTTAGTGGGTGTGATTTTAAAGCACGAGCTTAAATTACCGGCGGAGTCCCTCTTGGCTAAAAATTCAGATATACTGTCCCTGCATGTCTAAATTCCCCTTAATTTTTCCTGTCACTTTATTATCTTTTAATGCGATGAAATTTAAAGCAAGTGACTAAATTGCAGTCTTGCATTTTCTCGTTTAAGGACTAGTAGTCCCGAAAAAAGAAATTAAAATGTTGGGCGTCCGCCTTGTAAGCAAAGTTAAATATCTATACAAATTTCAAACATCAACCTCCTGGCATTAGCGGTTGCTGAAATCTACAAACCTAAATTTTCGATCTAAAACGCTTCCCCACTGCCACCCTAATACCCCCACCCATCAAAATATGGACACTTCAATGGGACAACCCAATCTATTCTTAAAAAAATTCTATTTAATAGCTTAAAGGATTTGGGTGCACTGGTAGACGTACGGCGTACGTTGTACGGTGGACAGACGGACTGAAATCTTTTAGCACATTTTTTTTTTAAAGCGATAATAATACTGTATTATAAAAATAATAAAGTAAAAGGTGAGGTCGGGTTAGGGTATAAAACTTTGGATAACAATAGTTTCCGAACCAATAACGAGTATACCAAGAACATAAAATTGATTTTATAGCAAATTTTTTTTTTAAATCTTTTTTTTAAAATCTTATAAAATTAAATGTATATAATAAAAGCAAAATTAAATGATCAATTTTTCAATGGCATGCAGGGGTGGAACCATATTTCTGTAGAATGATTTTTTTACACATTTTCACGAATCTTTTAAACATATCGAGTTATCAAATCTAATTTTATCTCTGTCGGCTCTTTATATACTAGGTGTCACTTTGAAAATGGATATACTACGGGTCATGTCCGAAATAAATTTCATGTTTTTAATGAAAATACTTTTGTTGTAATCAGTTAAAAAAAAATTTCATCCGAGCATTAAACATCTTATCATTCAGTTGATTAACTGAAATATGTTGTAAAAAAATATTATTTTGATTCTTTTTATTTTCCAGGTATTCTACTACATAGCTGCAGAGAAGCTGGACTAATCTGATTAACCAATTATTGTCTGGTAATATAAGAAAATTTTTTTCAAATTTACCCATTATTAAAATAAATTATCATATTTTCCAGGATTGATTAACGAAATTCATTACCTTCTTACTACGCTTAATCGTACCACAAAATTGCTTGTTAAAGTCCTGTTGAAAAGAAGAAAAAAAATTACTCACTGTAGGTATGAAAGTTTCGAACAATGTTAATATTTCTGAAATTAACTTAAACTTTCTTGTTATTATGTGATAAAAAAAAACTTTCATGGAGTACACCGAGGGAAAAAAAAACTGAAAACATACCTTCCGGTGTTAGCTATGTTAGTTCATTACAAGAGCGCTATGGAGAACTTTCGACGATAAAACTGGTCAGAGAATTACAGCAAGAAACACTCAGCGCAAAAAATAGAAGAATTCTTTTCTAAGTACTAGTGCCGCAGGAGATATTTAAACCCCTGCTGCCCAAGTGCTTATCAAAGAGTTTTATGAATACTACAGAGAAATTAATTTATTAAGGTTTTATGATGCATGTTATTATAATTAATATTGGTGGTTTTTCCCTTAAATTAATGGTTTATTTCAGAACGTTTGAAATGAATTTATGATATGATTTTTTTTCTCAAATAAGAACTACTCCAGAAGAACCCCATACGGACTTGTCGACATTTACCTGTGCCCTGTGCTTCATGTAATTAGCTTATAAGAAAAATAGCTGCAGTAGTAAGACATATGTGAGACGTTATGTGAGACGTTATGTGAGATTTTTATTCCATGCTGAAGGAGCTGCTGACACATCATTAAACTAATGGGGGTGGCAGGGCACGAGTGTATTCAGGGAAACAAATTGGTTGGCGCAATTGCAAACATATGGATGCTACTTAACTGAGTGTGGGGACTCAGTGGCATACACCTTTTCTGCCGAGTATTAAACGGCCCATTCAGACAGGTATCTTAAAGTGGGTAGAATTTCAGGTGGAGGAGTATTGAGACTTTTTTTCAGGACACATTTTTTTATGTCCTAAATGGCAAATGCAAGGGTTAATAAAATATTTTTTAGGAAATTCGTTTTTCAATTATGACTTAAAATCATCGGCAAATTGTATTCAGATGCCTCTGGATTCTATGAAATCACATTGTATAAAATTGTCCGTTTCGGTGTCCAGATCTGGATGACAGCTCTGTGAGAATCTCACTTATACTACCTTCTGTGAAATCAATTCATTGCTCAAGTTGTAGACATGGTCTAGGAATTGAGTTTAGCTACAAAATTCTACTTTGCTCTAAATAAAAAAGGGTTTTTATCAGCACATTTTGATTCTTGCCTCGCAAGCACCTTATTCTGCAAATCTGAAATTTGAAGGATGCTACGAAAGAAAAGTGTTAAAAAAAATACAGGTGATATACAGAAAAAAATTAAGCGGTCTCTGTATAGGTCTAGTAACAGAATGTTCCTAGCCTAAAATTTTGCAGAAATCACTAAAATATATACCTATATTAATTTTCTTTTCCCAAGAAATATTCTTAATCGGTCGGAGCTTAAATGGACAAAAATCTGTAATGACAAATAGAATTCAATTTGCCAAAGAAAATTTCCTTGGGCCATTCCACGAAATATCGACCAAGAAGTGTGAAATTTTCTACGGGTTTCTCTCGGATCTTCAGAAAATTTTAGATGTGAAATAATAATATACACCAGGCAAAGTATTTTGCGAAGAGCATTGAGTATTGGGAAAGTTAAAGTTCTTTTTTTACTGTAGCATGGATTTTTGCCTTCTATATTATAAGCCATGGATTAAGATACTACAATGAATATAGCCTTTTCTCTGAGTTTTTAACACTACTTATAAATGGGCTTTGTTTGTTTATTAATTAAATTTAGGCCTACAAGAAAAAGACCACTCAGTACATACGTGTCAATAAACTAGTTACAGTTTGATGGTATATGATGGTTGTAAACGTTTCCGCAATTTCGACACATATTTTAAGTCTGGTCAAAAGTCTAATTGGTTCTTATCCCTACTATAAATTCGCTTAAAAATAGTTTCAGTATTTTACGATATTCAACCCCTAAGCGTATTTAAAGTCGCTGTATATGTATCTATGAGATTTGGTTGATATAAACACATATGAGCTGTTTCCGCGACTTTTACATTTTCCACTCCTAAACGGTTGCGATATCGATTCGGTTTCTACATGCAAATACTTCACATTTACTTGATCTCTGGGTACACAAACGACTTAAATTTTTATTGAAAGTGAAAACAGTCTGGACGCAACTATTTTGGGTAAAAGTTTGGAATGCAGTTAAAACAAAGATGCGGTCCAGGGTGTTGACATTTGATAGACGAATCATAGAAGCTCATAAGAGTGGAACAGTCAATTATTGACGTATCATTTGGCGCTTCATGTATGCACGCTATGTTCACTATGCACATGCAACATTCTCAATTTAACAGCAACAGACAGTATTCCACAGAACACTTTACTCACGATATTGAACACTTGTTACATCAATATCGTCCGACATATTGTAATCTTGTACCGAGTTTAAGATACGAACATATACTACTACAATCTTATAAATCAATCCTTTGAGAGACAGCGGCAACATCCTCGATATATCTTCGAAATATCTTACTAGTGATTGTATGAAACCAGGATACGGAAGCAATTTATCAGTGACGTTTAAATAGAATAAAACAAGTGTCACTTCATGGAGTGCGGATGCGAGGTAATTTATCCATTCGAAAACCAATACCACGAACAGAATGTTCTCGTAGCAAAAGCACCTTGTAACTAACCACCTCCGCTATTTCCTGTAGCCAAATGCAATTTAATAGTTTCTTCCCTCGGGCTATTAGTCTCAACGGCATATGGTACTCTTAGTGCAATTAAAGTCATAAACTATAGAAGAGCAGATAATGAAGAAAATTCCATGGAATAAAACTGTGCATTTTGAAGAAAAAAAAACCCACTCATACATATATGGCGTTCGAGGTATATGTAGATTCTACGAATAGTCCGATCGAAAATACGAGTTCTGATTTCCCACTTTAAATTATTTCAATTTCAAATATTTTTCAAAATGTCGGGGATTCTGTAAAGAGGTGCAACAGATATTCTGGTTGCTGCAGATGCGCGTAGCTTTGACTTCTTGAATCCTGGAATTGTATACTTTATTCCGGATGTTAAGCGATAGACTAAGGACTTATTCCTGGAAAAGCTACTATGCTTAGAAGATTCGAAGAAAAATCTTAGATCGAACGAAGGAAGGAAGGTTCCAAATTCGAATGGTGAAGAAGACACTTGCTCTAGGACACCGATCTTAAAGTATGGAATTTCCGGAACCATCTCAGCTTATTGAAATTCAATAATTCGTTTCAATAGATACTACAAGTTTTAAAAATGCGGAAATCTACCACTTGCATAGAGGTATGATTTGTTTGCTTGATTTTCATCAGAGCCTTCCCTGTTCATCAGAGAGAAATTGTTAAAGATTCTTTCCCAAGTATATTCGTCGGAGAGATAATGTATCTAAAGTAGTGTTTTAATTTAAAATCTTATTCATAAGGTACAACATTTTGAGATACTACTAATTTTAATTGTTTCAGTAGATCAATTTAGCGTCTTGAAGGTATTAAAATCATCAGATGGAATTTTTATTTAAGATCGTAAAAAAATCATTTGAAGATTTAGAAGATGAATAAGAATGAATAACTTATTGTCAAAAATGTTGACAATGTTTCTTGAAGGATCAAACTTTCTTTGATTTTAAGAAGCGTTTAATTTTTGACACTTTTTTTTAACCATTATATATTGAGTTTTAAGGGTGTCATAGGACATGTGATTGTTATCTATAGATATAAAGTAAGAGAATTCAGAGTACGAATGCACGATCAGGATTGCTATTGATGTACAGAAAAGAATGAGCTATCCTTCATATGTCGAACAACTTGATTGTGGAATTTATTGGGATCTTTTGTGATTCCTGAGATTTTACGTTTATTTTAAGATAACGCCTACTACAAATGTACGTATGTAATCCAAAACACCCAGTTGTTAAAATAACAAATTAAACTCGATTTGATTTCAAACGTCTAGTTTTAAAGAAACCCTTCCAAGCCCGAGTGAAATAAAAAAATAAAACTTCAAGAAAGCAACCAATCTTACGACTTTATTATGATTATATCAAAATATCGAAAGTTTACTTCATTAGTAATAAATTTGAATCAGTTTCGTCGAACAAAACTTTTATTTATCGAATAAAAATAAATTCATTCCCCAAACCCCATACCATTTTCATTATCAGAAAAGAATTCCTTGGAATTTCCACGTTAACAAAAAGGATTTTTCTTGCTTTGCGTAAAGTGGTATATTTATTTTCATATGCGCGATACTTAACCTAAATCCAGCTAAGTTCGTCCAATAAATGTTCACGTTTCTAAAGTGGATAGGCGAAGAGGAGACCAGGCTTTCGTACATTTCGGAGTTCATTTATATACCCGGGATGAACTATTTCCCCGACTAAGAAATTTTCGAAAAAGCTCACTCTGTCGACAAGGATATTTGCCCTTATCCTTGCTGCGTGATATTTCAGTCCAAAAATACTTTTCAACGTGAATTGTATGGAGAGCTCTTACGAGTATAGAGAGTTTTTTTTTCTCTAAGTTCGCAAACTATCCTTTAGCTTGGCTTGTACCTTCAAACCTACTGACTGGTAGCAACCTTAAAAAAACCTTTAATAGCTAATAATCGAGCAAAAAAAATAATGTCCACTAATAATAAAGTAGTGGAAGGAAATGGTCTGATGATGGTCAAAGGTGGCGCTCAGTTTTTCACTAAAATACGTGGCCTAACCTTTCATTAGACCGATATTTCTTTTTTAATAGCTACTCTCCCATCAGTCCATTTCGCGGTCTTATTCACGCAATTTCTTAATAAATTATCCGTTACGTACGAAACGCCATTAATTTCGAGGATATAACATCAACACATGTTTTCTGATATGGTTATTATTAGTAAATGTCGGATATGATAAGGAAATTATTAGAAAATGTGATTTTTATTGAATAGGTTGTCGTTATTAATGACATGACCTGAATGTTATTCCGAAATTTATTGCAAGTTTCGATCTCAATTCGGTGTAATTAATTATCGGAGATAACGAAAGAAACGGACATTCATAAACTTAGCACTGAAATAAGTGGTAAAGAAAATGTTGTGACAATCGGGGGGATCAATTTCGGGTTAAATTCCAAATACCACTAAGCAAAACAGCGCTAAATTGAATAATAATCTTGAAAGTAGATTTATGCGATTAAATAATAAAAAAAACTGTGGAAGAAAAAAACCATCCGCTATCTTATTAGACGTAAGAGATATGGCAGAGTTTGTAAAAACATAAGCAATCCCTTAACATCACTAACCCGGCAATTTATCTGGCAATAGTAAGAATATCGATGATATTGCCATATACAAATTGACGGTGTAGACTCATCAAATGCATGTCAATTTTGCTCCCAATATTTCCATGTCAATTTTGTCAGCAATATTGCCAGAAAATACATCTTTGGACATAAGTTAGCGTCGCTTGTCAAGAGGCAGGAATATTTTTTTTTCTTTTGATCGCGAAATGGCAAACAATAAGTTTTTTGTTTTTGTAACAATGGCCGTCGTTTGTAAAAAAAAGTCTTGTGGGTGATGATGAGAGTGGGTGGAATGGAAAAATTTCTCAAAAAACCGCAAAAGATAGAAAGATACATACTTTATTATTAAAAAATAATAAAATGTAATTAAAGACTATCTGTGTATGGATTCACTATAGAGGTGTCCTTGAAAATTTAAAGCGTTTTCCAGGTTCGGAGGTAGTCTATATTTAAAAAAAAAACCGATTATACTAGAGAGGTTAACTTTAGTAGGTATGTAGATGTTAATGTGCTGCTGGAGTTCTTAAAGGTTAAAAACAATTTAAACTTTGGTTGGCGTACAGAGGTGAAGTAAACAAAATATCCGTGAAAATGTTCGATATCTAACCTCTAAGAAATATATCAGAATTTGTGAAAATGTACATAGCCACTGGTAGTGTAAATGAAATGGAAAAGGAGAAGCTCTAAAGAAGTTATGGTGACTGGTAATTGCGTTTTGGTGTCATGTTAAATGATGTTATTCTATTATATTATAAATTGCAATTTTTATTCGAAAGGTGTGAAGAATATTAATTTTGCGAAACATCTTTAGATGCCGTGAAAAAGTATATGGTATCGAAACATCACTAGTGTATCTACGAAGAAAACAAGACGATGATGCCTTTCCAAAACTTTACGTGTACACCAACCTAAATCTGACAAAATTTATGAAAAGTGCTTTAAAAAACCGACTTTAATCTCTCAATTATAGCCCCAACATTATACGTACATGTTCTAATTTCACTAACATAATCCTTTAATTTAATTTATCGTGAAACAAAAGACTGATGCCGAAATAAATTGCTTCCGAACACCTCGTCTAACGAATCAGAAATCACAATAACAAATTAAACAGAATGAAATATTAATTTTGTGATAGGCTTGGAAGAAACTCTTTTGTTCTAACAACATAACTTTTATTTTCGACCAACTTTTTGGAAAATTTCCCATCTCGAAAATTTAAGGTAAAAACAAAACCCTTTATCTCGTGACTCCTGAGTACAATGTCGGTATAAATTGTGCCCGGAGAAAGATAGCGAACGTTGTTAGGGGTTTTCAACAAACAAACAATGAGAAAAGTTACTGTGCATTCGCCAAACTGATAATATTCTCATTTATCTTATGTGTAAGAAATTAACACCAAACGTGCCCGGGTATCTAACGATGTGAGCTTTTGAAGATGTTTAGGTTTAGTATTTTCCGGAAAACGTAGTAGCTCTGTTTGTAATGAGACCGCACAGTACTCAGTTAATCTTTTACGAATTTATGTACATATTTATTTGGCAACATCAAGTAATATGATTTTTTTCAGTCACTTCATCAACGGCACTGGAAAGTTTGATGCTCTGTCCAACTGGCATCAGAGCGAACAAGTTTAGTTAATTTTACTTTATTATTTTAATAATAACTAACTAATAGCTAGCTAAAAACTTCAAATTTCGAGCGTCACGAGTCCGTGACGCAGTGGCGTACGGGGGTGGGGTTGAAAAATTGTAGACTACGATATCTCAAAACCAATTGCACTAGAAAAATAAAATTCGGATTGAGTATAAAGCTTGACAAATAAAGACTGCTCAGAGTAAAATAATTAATAGAAGAGGAGGGGATAAAAATGTTTCAGATAGATGCTTAGAATTTTTACTAGACATAGCGCTAATAGAACCTTAGTAGGGAATGGGAATGGGAATGTGGGTGTAGAGGGTGAGGGTGAAAAGGACATAATGATATAAAGGTGAAACTTGGTATTGAGACAGAGCTATAGTAGTGGCATGTTGGCAAAATATATATTTTCTTAGAGCTAGTATGGTATGTGGGTGGGGGGGGGGGGTTACGCTAGAAAGTTGTATTTCGGTGTGTATATGTGAATCAACTAGGGAAAAAATTTTGATAAAAAAAAATAGAATATCCATTGGCGCTCGGAAGCAGGGCAAAAAATTATCAGTGAAAATTGAATTCATATATTTTCACGATTTTCGTCATATCTCCTAGGTCATCCAAAATATTGAATTCATTTTTATTCTACTGATTCTTGATACGAATAACTAGAAAAATTTTCAAGATTTTTTGAAATTCGACCCCCAAGGTGGTATAAAGTGGTGTTATACTTGTTCATGAATTCTTCCATATTTCTCAGGTAAAATCATATATCGAATATGTTTTTAATTTCACGGGCTTGTTTTATAATCACATATTTTAAAATTTTTTCCTTTTCATTTATTTCATTCATATATTACGCCCTATTCTAAATGCTTTTCGAACTTCTTTTTAGGTTTTCAGTCCCTACACTGCATCTCAGAGTTGCGCCCAGACTGTTGGCAAATTTGTTTTAAATGATGACAAAAGCTTACTTTCCAAGTTTCACAATCCAAACGCCGATCTCAAGGATACTGTTCCAAACAATTCTCGAATTTTAAATATTTAATTCATGAATTTACTGACTGGGAAGTATTTAATATTACAACCTGGCTTGAAATTTCCCACATTTAATGTGTAACGTGCAATATGTAATGTGTAGCTAGTGGAAGGGAAAAGTTGTTGTCTAATCAGACCTTAGGGATATGGCTGAATTCGTTTAAATGTATACAACCCGTTTACACCGCCTTAGGGCTTAAGAACTTTTTAGTCATAGTTCGTCATCTCCGTTTTCTCCTAAATTGATCTAAAATAGAACTCCTTATGACTTGGCCTTCTGTTTATGAACAGTACTGAGCCGCCGTTATACAAAAGCTGTCATATGCACTATCTTCAAGGCAATTGTGCAACTCTACCATAGATAAATTTACAAAAAGCTAGAATTAAACTCAATTACCTGCAAATAGCGGAGTATAAATGTAATTAAATGAGTGAACTCTTTTGAGCAAATGTTCTATTTAATGCGCAACAGTATGACGAAATAACATCATTTCACTCTACTCGAAATACCGACTTTAATTTAGTATTCACTATATATTCAAGTAATGACACTATCTTGTACCCTTTCATAAAATTAATTTTAACTATATAATAAACGTTGAGAAAACTCTACAAAGTAATTTTTTATGAGTGTTCGGTGTTGAACTCGGTAAGCAAAAGCGTCAGGTTATTCGCGTAAAATTGCTTCACACAAAGTCGAACGGAATATTATCAAAGGATAAATTTAATTAAGAAAGCTGGTACGTAACATTGCAAAGATATGTGGAAAGATACAACCCTACCGAAATTACGAGTACATGTAGATTTTACCTGTGAGGTACATTGTAATCAAAAACGAAAAAATAATTAAGTCTCGTGTATCTAAATTTTCGACAAGTGAAATTTTCACTTTGACTCGGAAAAGTTTTGTATAGTATGTGAGAGAAATAGAAAAGTGGGTGACGTATACCGGGGGAATTTATATTTGTAACACATGAATTCCAAAATTTGAAGCTATAAACGAAATAAAAGACGGCAATACCTGTGTAAGGTGCATATAAATTACAGAAATGAAAATTGAATTTAACACCTATGGGAATTCCTATTTGAATTTATTATTTCTTGCAACACTACTTCTGTTCTAAAGTAATTACTTTATTATTTTAATAATGCAGTAGTTTTGACTACAAAAAAACAACATACATATCTCAAAATGCAAAGAAATGTTCAATGCCTTACCGCCCATAAGTCCGTACGATATTTAGTTAAAAAAAAATTTGGTGTGGATCCATTAATGGTTTAAACATTTGGCGATGTTCATGTGAATGAAGAAGTGGAGAAGGTTTTAGACGAAAAATATTTATTTAAAGAATTTCTATGATGTCTTCGGTAGTAATTAAAAAGTGTATTTCGTATTAATATGTTTTTCTTCCTGTAAGATTAAATGATCAAAATTAATGAGGTTCTTACAGGTTTACTTTTGGCTGTTATATACCTGCTGCTGTCTTAAGGACCTTTGTACGGGATCAAGTTAACTTTCGGTACTTTGTAATTATAGGCACAGCAGGGTGCAGAGTGATGCCAAAATTGAATTTCTCTGCAATTAGAATGATGAATTTCTTAAAGTCTTACAAGTCAGAGTGTTTTACTAGAACATATTTGGAATAATGAGCATTATTAACTTGCACCGGTTTGCACGCTGAGAGTTCCGTTTACCAATTATTGAACAAAATGTGGTTTTTGTATTGAATATCTAAAAATACTAAAAGAAGTTTTTAGATAAAACATAAACACCATGCACCACTATGCAATAGTTTCTTCCTGTAAGTAAAAGGCAATGCAATACATAGTTGTATTAATTATTAATATTAAGAAGTTAATTTTTTTTCGAGAAAATTGAAAAATGCATTTAATTAAAAAAAAAAACTTACCAATTAGAATTAAAAAAGTTAATTTAAAAATAAAAGAAACGAATGGATATTTTAAAAAATAATGTCAAAACGTATTTATTCTAAGGATCTTACTTTTTTGACCATAACTTTTTGATCAGTTAGGCTAAGTAGAATAAAACGTTTACGAGTAGACACAAATTCTTTAATACATAATTGTTTATTTTTAATAAAAGATTTATTTTCTTATTTTATATACATAAACTAAAAATCAGAAATTAAAAAAATATATATAATATTTTTAAACATCTTACAATGTTGCAATCGACTTTTTCTGCGTGGTTTTGTTCCAGTAGCAGTAGGAGTGGTGATATTGAGCTTAATCTACAGGAGGACTCTGATCCTGTGTAACTACAGTGTGATGACTGCTCAAAATAAATAAATGTTTATAGAGAACACTTATGTAAGTTGAACACTTCATTTTATTACCTTTTACATTTACATGCATTTTACTTTTGCATTGAATAATATTTGAATTTGAGGTTTCATTGATCGGCGCTTTTAAATGGATTATGTTAGGGGTTTAATTTCAAAGAATTCTGATAACCCTTTCTAGTCATTTCAACAGTTTAATATTTCAACATTTTGGAAGACCTAAGAGATATGATAAAATTCGTGAAAATATATTCATGACATTTTCACTGGTAATTTTTTAATCTCCCCCCACCTCTTTCGAACGACACTATATCTTCTTGTCTTTAACGTAAACACCTGCCGCGAGAGCTCAATGTTACGGTTCTCTTCGGGCACGGATTGATTTTGTGATAATAATCGCCACCTCTCCCCAATAATAGAGGTATCAGTATATGTAAGAATACGATCCCTTAAATTGAGGTATGCGAAACCTATCTGAATCTCTGTCGTTCTATGGGTCCCGTCAACCGATTGATACGCAACTGTATGTCGAGTCCACAAGGAACTCTGCTCGATTGGGCGGAACCACAGCAACCACGTTACTTCCCTAGAGGCCTCTTCAGTGTCAAGGGTGGAAGTAACCTTAAATGGGATCCCCGACTACCGTGGTGCCGGTAATAGAACGGTTAGGATTCGTAGCTTAATACCACCACTACAATATGTGTGAGTTACCTGCAACCCGGAACTGGAAACCCTTCACCCTCCCTTCCGTACGATAATAGATATTAAAAAAAAATATTTTTAATTGTTTTCCTAGTAGATATATACAGATACTCTTTAAGTTTTAACTTTCTAGTATAAGCCGCTCCATTTGTTCCAATTGTTTCAGTCCCCTAGGGTAAGCGGAACTGAGATCTAGAAACCAAAATATTGCGTGTTAGGCACTCCTTCCATTTCCCCTCTCACATGAGCATCCTAATTCTGTCCACGAAAAAAAAATCAATTTAAGAGATCAAAGGGTTTGGGAGGTAAAAGTTTTTAAACGATTTTGTGTACGGCGGATGGCGATCGGCGTATAGACGGACTCCAATTATTTTTATTTGGGGCAAAAAGCAATTTCCGGGATAACAAATAATTCAAAAAATGTTCAGGGTAGAACATTTTTCTTAAAATCGATCACAATACTCTTTTATTAAAATAATAAATATTTAAAAATATGAATATTTGAAGCAGTAACATCCCCTCAAAAGAGTAATAATTACTGCCTTTCGACCAAGAAAGTTCACAAACGAACTGAAAAGAATTACAAGCTCTTGAATAAATACACAATACTTTCTCATTTCAAATCGCCACGACTATTGACAGATTTGAATTTTTTTACTATGATCACGGGCGATAAACCATAGCTGGGTGTAATTCCAACCCACAATCTCGGGGTTTCTATAGCGATTACCTATTGCAAATCAACCTACATACATCTAATATGCGTTAGTTGGAACGTGCTCAGATTAACTGATGACATTAGTTGCATAACATAATCTCCTACGGGAAATGATTATAATTTAATGAGAAATTAGATTGGATAATTCAATTGTTATCTAATAAATTATAAACAATTTTTTTTCCCTGTCAAAGAGTCCTAACGTTAATCTATCCACATAATTGCGAGATAAAATGGCCTGTATTTGATACAGTTGCGAGACTGTATAGTTGAGATAAAAAACTTAATCCATAAATCACCCTAACATGCTAAACTTGAAGACTAAAGCCCAAATTAGCTAGCGATGTACAGAATTGTTCATGTGTTTATGTTCACTGCTCCTTTTCGAAAGTATAGTAAATTTTGCTGTCTACCTACATACTCTTCTACAGCTCTACACGCTACATACTGACTAAAGCTTAAATCTGAAAATGTCTACATTTTCGGATCGGAAAACTTTCCGCTTCAGTTCGTGCAGATTGCGAAACTTCCATATTTAATCATGCAAAAACCTTTTATTCCGCTGAAGGAAATACATGAAATGGAACATCTGCTAAAAGGATAAAAGAATTTCATTTGACCTAAGTGCAACGATACACACTGTATACTACGATTAGTAATAATTCAGATTATTGTAAGTGGATCTCGATCCTTTTCGGTATAATCTAGATGAAATTTGTGAGCTATTATAAATTTAATATAATCCCGGAAGTTGCCGAGGAATCTAAAGACGGACAAAAATTTGTCTGAAAAATTCTTCTGGTTGCATTGCATTGGTGTAGTAGGAGCGCTCTATTGTATTTTTGCTTTAGTCGGAGTCTGACCTCCTATGAGGTTATTAACGGCAAAAACAATGATTCGTTACATCAAACAATCCTGGTGTTTAGCCTCACAGGACTTATTCACTCCATGAATGGCTTTCTTGTTCGTCTCCATCCTGGGCATTAACCCTGAAGCAATTTACGCTGTTGAAATCCCACGGGAAGTCCACGAAGGTATACCAGAGAGGACTTATGGTATTTGTGTGGTCAGCACAGAAGGGCCATCCAGAAATTCCAGGTTGATAGACTTTGGGAATGCTACCCATTATAGTGTTACTAATTCGGTTGAGTAGAAATTAATTGAAGCTGCATATACCTCAAGGTTTTTTCCATATGTAAGTAAGAGCCGATTATAATAAAATCATTTATTTTAATGATCGTAAAGAATTTGGTAATCTGGAAATTTTTATACTCTAGATGAAATCATATAGAGTGTTATAAGTTTAATCCAGTCCGAAAAGTTTGTAACGCATAGAACCGAGCCTCGGACGAAAAAAAGTTATATAGTATTTTATGTTCATTTGGGGCCAAAACCCCCAAATCCATTTGCTGTCCATCCGTTCGTCTGTCCGTCTGTCCGTCTGTCCGTCTGTTCGTCTGTCCGTCTGTCCGTCTGTCCGTCCGTCCGTCCGTCCGTCCGTCCGTTGCACTATAACTCAAGAACGCGTTGACCTAGGAAGTTGAAATTTTGTCACAAATTGTAAAATGGAAAAAGTAAGGCTAAGTTCGTTAATGGGCGATTTGCTTCCACTCCTTCCGGTACCTCTCATACAAAAGTCCTTGAAACACGTTTTCACAATTATTGCTCGAATTCTTCAAGTTAGTAACTTGCAATTTCGCATACTTAAAGTTTACAATGTTTGAAGCGAAAGTTCCGAATATGATACAAATCGAATGAGTCCTTCGTGTAGCAGCCTAAAAAAGGTCCATCAAAAATGTAGGCAAGTTATAGAATCCACTATAGCTCCAGTACGAGTTAAAGCAGGGACTCAAAATTTTAGTCGCTATACGAAAATTCTGTAAAGTGTCCTAACTTAATTTATGGAACTCAACATAAATCAAGAAATCGAGTAGCCACTATACACTAGCTTCTACCTGTAAGTAAAAAGTCATGCAATAAATGTTTGTGAACTCCTCATTCTCTTGATATATTTTCAACTAAAATATAAATAAGAGTTCAGTATTTCATCTAGAGTATCATACGATTGGCTTGGAGCCGATCGTGACTGCGTTATGCCAAAACTACGCTGTAAGGCCAGAATTAATCACTGGTTTGATTTCTATCCAAGAGTTTTATTAAGAGCTAGTTAGTAAGTAAGAAATAATATTCGAAGTAGAAATAAGTGTATCTTAAAAAGAGCTAATTACACACTTTTTTAGAGTGTAAATTAAAGAGAAAATCCAGTAAATTTACTGCTTTCGAAGTTGAAATTCGCTTTTTTCAAATTGAAATTTACTGAACGGAAATTAAAAATTACATTCAAATTGACTATTACATCGCAATGTTAATTTACTAGAAAAGGTGTGGCATATTTGCCTACTATCCAAAGTATGTAAGATTCAACTGTTTTTTTTTTTACTGTTCCGACAATACCGTTTTATTGTAACGATTCATCTTATAGGTAAGTCTAAACTTCAGTAATACTTTATGATGTTTTAAAACCAACTACGCTTATTATCGTTAAAACTGATACTGCATTTTCTAAAAACCCGTTTAAATTGTCGACTTCTTAACTACATCAACAAGGTAAATGTATAGAATGAGTTGTTAAACGCTGGTAAAGACAGATCAGCCCCACTTTCACTGGCTCAGTATCTATCAAGAGTGCAAGTAAAAGAAGGATAACTGAAATATCCTTCTTCTTTATTGAAATACCATTCAGCCTTGCTCTTGGTCTTGTTTTTCTTAGTAAAGGTACGAAGGACCACATCAGCTCGTACTACTAGTAAAAGCTATTGCTGAATAATTTTCGTTTTATCGGTTTATGTGCCGCCTAATTTTATGTTACAGCCGTCTTTCCTTTCAGCACTTTGGAGCTGTGTAGGTAGTAACTCGTCTCTACAGGACGCTCTAAAGCTAACTGCCGCTTGTCTTTTACTTTTTTTTCACGGTAAAGCCATCATCTTCACGAGAGCAACAGTCAGCAAAGGGATACACCATACACGGGACTTGTATTATAATACTAAAGTTGTTACAAAATAAAAAAAAAATAAAAAAAAAAACAAGCAACAAGGAAAAGTGTATATTCTGTAGATAAAATTTAGAGACGAATTTTATAGCCCCTATAGCGACATTGAGTACCTTAAAATTAAGATTGATATATAGGTACATAAGCTTGCGTCAGTTGTGTCTTCGCTTATCTTGTAGGCAAAATTGTTGAAGGAAGTAGGATGGCTTCATCGAAGGATTTCAGATTGTCTTTAAGTGGCTGTCTTGTCTTTTATTTAAGGCTATTTTCGTTGTAAGATATTTAAAATACATATTATACCGTTTAGCTACTTGTTTGGGTTATTTTGAAGTTTGATACAATATCCGAGCACAAGGCTTATAAATCAGCGATAACCACTTTCAGATTTAGTTTAACTATTCGACGATGTTCTGGAGAAAACAGAAATCGAACCACCACAGTCAGCTTAGAACTTTACTAATTTTTGGAACAAATTGATCACACATGTAATGACGCATGCAGCTTTCAGTCAAAAATGTGTTGCAGAACCAACGTATTATGCTGGATTTACACCGATATTTTGCGGCGTGACTTTACCCCACAAATCAGTTTCTTGTCCGATAAAGTCGAGTATTGTTGGACTTTTTCATCTCCTGATTGTTTGTTTTTTATGGTGGGGGAAAAGTCTCACCTCAACGTGTTCGGAGTAAATTATTCCGATGTAACGAGCGATATAGCGACTAAGTTATTCAGTTCTAGGTAACAAAACTGGACAAAATTAAAACGAGAAAAGTAACAACTTTATTTTGGCAGCACTTATTTGTGATAAGTTATGGATAGAAAAACGTTGTCTGCGATTTGGTTACAACAAGGTGAAAAAATACTCAAAAAGTCTTCTGCTGTTCAGGTACTCTTAAATAAATTGCTGATCTTGGGTCTTTTTAACGTATTCAATATCAAGAACTCCGATGTTTGGTGCGCTTATCACCAAAAATTTTTCTCGAATTGAAATACTAGTTCACTTTACTCATAGTTCTTTATTAGTTCCACATAGTAAAAAATCTTTATTCCTCAATATTTAGTGCCTACTCTGTAAGCAATATTAATATTGTCAAATTTCTTTATAACTCTTGTCATTTTTACCACTTACGATGAAATACATCACTATCAATGTGAAAATTCACTCATGAGTGTAGAAATCAATTGCTAAAAATGTGTAAATTTACTGCTGGTGTGGAAAGGCAAAATTTTACAATTATATAATTAAAAATACAAAAGGTGTGGAAAAACTAACTCAGTTGGCACAGATTTCAGATCGCTTCTTAAATGTACAAATTGGAGGACGCGGGCGCTGAACCGAGATTACTTCAGACAAATGTATTCTGCTCATCCAATTTGGGCTAGGGCATAAAATAGAGTAATCAACAATTGGAAAAATTTAATGAGATCTATCAATACATGATAATTGGAAAAAAAAACAGTGTTAAGCATGTATATGATATATGTATGTATGGAGGTCAATAAGAGTAGAATGCATAAAACACTATAAATGATTATTATACAAATTTAATTTATTTGTTTTGAAGCTACAAACTTCATATACATACCTAATATTATATAAAAAAATTATTTTCTTTAAAAATTAAATCAGACCTTAAACAAAAGAACGAAACAAGTGAATTAAACAACGAATCGGTCATGTTATTACATATCACAAAAAAACATATTAAGACGGATGAAGTACAGTAAAATTTGGCTAAAACGGAATTCTATGGTACCCAAATTTTCGTTCCGTTATGGCAGGTTTCCGTTTTATAGAGAGTCCATTTAAGACTGGTTTCGGTGTATCAAAATTACATTCATATTTTTGTACACAATGTTCAATTTTACACAATAAATGTGGAAAATTTTATGCGATGTTGCAAAATTACTTTCCAGTTATTAAATTTATGAATTAACTGCGGAAAAATACATGCTTTGTTAAATTTAATACATTTACTACATCAATGCGGAATATTTTACAGCTTTAGGTTATTTTCACAAAATATCTTACAGCGCAGTTTTACATGAGGGGGTGAGTCGAAGTATAGTAACGCGGGGTTTGTGATATATTTACGGAGGCTAAGTGGTAAATTGTGTGTGTATTTTTTTTAAATAAAGTGTGGTTTGTTCGACTAGAAAAAATTTCTCAGAAACCGCTTACAGACGGAAGTTCAAACTGGCATGAGCTGTCTTTAAGGACATGGCAGTTGGAAAATGCATACACCCATTCATACATGATACATAGTTTTAAGTGCACTACAGATTGGGAAATCAATTATTGAGCAATTTGTTGGTCTAGCACAATTTTGTCGAATCACAAAAATTTACAAAATTTATTATTATTTGGCAAAACCAACATTCTTAACTACAAATGCAGTAACATGAAAAAGTACAATGGATATTGTAGACTTGTAGCTTCATGGTTTTAATTTAATTCGTATTATCACCTGGTTTCCAAAGCAACTAGGTATATTGTGGAGTAATCCCATGAATTAAAATTGAAAGTGGACAATAATTTTAGAGCCGATGTCACTTATATCTAGCACCGCATTAAAAAACCTAATTAACTCGATTTTAATAGTCGGTTTTGAAGTACATACTCGTACCTATAACATTTTCTTGTGACTAGGTCCTCTGCAAATATGAATAATAAATTATTTATTTATTTCGCTATAAAACCGGTCAATTTTGTGAACCTTTCAACAAAACGAAAAAGAAATCATTAATAGCCCTTGAGAGTAATTGCTGTGCTAATGCAGATGTAAAGTATACATGTGATGTTGCTCTTTGCAAGGACTTTTATTTAGGACATTTTATGAGGACATAAAGTCAGCCTATTTCCCAAAACTGCTAGAAAGACCGCTGCAATTCGAGACATCACATACCCCGACGTCGTAAGAGTTTCCACTTTATATGTTGTTATAAGTACAAAGAGATCCCAATGCGGAAAGCTTTTGAATTATGTTAGGTTACGTTGGTACTGCATACTGGCAACCCACAACGAAACAGGACCAGCAACTTCAACAATTTCATCCTATATGGCATTAGATCCGAATTACCAAAAAAAAAAACTCTATCAACTTGTTTCGGTATCGCGAAGTGAACTGATCCTGCACCGTTCAGTTCAGTTTTTATGACAGGCAGGCTGTAGCTATACAGAAAAGACATTTTATAGAAAATAAGTATCGTAAAATGTTTTTAGTGGAATGTTTTTATAAACAAAAAAAGCTCTATTAAGTCTTTATAAGGGGCAATTAAACATTTTTGCCGGTCCGTCCTGAAGTACGTGTGCGCCTTGTATTAAATTTCACTTTTATTTGTTGCTCTCTTTTTCATAAAATTGATGGTGCTACGATTTTATGAAGATGCATTTACACATTATTATAGCTGAAGATCGTGCGACTTGGTAGATGATGGACTTGAACATGTTTGTTTAGATTTCACGTGATGTAATAAAATTTAGTAACATCGAGCAGAAAACATTTCGGAATATATTTTAATGCTGAAAGTAAAGCGAATTTTTTTTTCATTTGATAACGTTATACAAAAATAGATTTCTTTTTGTTAACATTTAAAGAAAACGTATATAATTTCGCAAACTTTGGAGTAAATTTTTCTTATTTGTATACCTAAATTTTAGAAAGCGGTATTGTACCTCAGTAGACCGTTTACATATGTAGGTACGTACTTTAAAAAAGTTTTAATTTAAAAGAAATGAATAGGTACCTGTTATTATATATTTAGGTATGTGCCAAAAGCAGTTCTTGAAATATTTAAAATTTTTCCTTGGATTGAATTAAAATAATAAAGAAAGAATTAATTTTAGTAAAAATCTAAATTGTAACTACAGATGCAAAGATGAATTGTACGAACTATTTTTAAAAATTGAAATAAATTTATGTTATGTGATGTTTATGAAGTAAATAGGGGAGTAACACGATTTTACCACCCAATTACCAATACCCTCGCATGTAAATACAAGAACAGCGCAGAAGATCACATCGAATACTCTAAAACTTTCAAAAACCGTCCACACACATCACCGAATGAAGATTCAAGAACAGTCTGGGCCATAGCGAAGCCGTAAAAAGCATGCGAAGCTTTCAGTGAGGGACATAGTAATTTTGATTACGTCGACTGTGAAAGCCAGCGACCATGTTGGTAGACGGTGAAAGAGATCAAGTCAAGTGATCTTTCAGCGGGTGGTATTGCCATACAGTGCGAATTTTTGTACGAATTGAATTAATAGTGCGAATAAACTATCAACTATTTTTATTTTATACGAATTGTGTTTTACTTGAAATCCCGGCGAACCCCTAGCTCACAACAGTATTTTGTTTAATTAACTTCAATATTATTCACTCATTCTGTCGTGTTACCTGTACATACCTGTACAGTATACTATGTAGATTTTTAATTAAGGCCCCTCACCCCTAATACGAAATTAATATATCTCAAAAGAGGGAGTAAAGGTATTATCCACATTGTATTTATTATAAGAGAAAAACATAAATTAATAAAAAAAAATCTACACATGTAAACATTAAAATAATACCCATATTTTTTTAAAAATTTTCAAAGTGGGTTTTCTCTTTAAGTTGGTTACTGTCTTGGATACGAAAAAATTATCGAATTTTTCAAATGAAAAATAACACATAATGTGATGACGAAACAGCTCCTTCGGACCTAGTCCAGTCTTATAGAAAACTGGCCTCTCCAGTGAAGATTTTTCAATTGTCATGCCCTCTGGGACCGTGAATTATCAACAGTCGAGGATTTCGTGTTGGCATTTCACTCCACTGACACCGGAAAGCAACAAACATTTAATCATAATGGCATCTATGGAAGCTTACTATGAAAACATCAATTAATAAAAATATGTAAAATTGAATGTGAAATTGCTGTTGGCAAGTCTCGATCTTGCGTTCTTGGCGTGTGCGTTACATATCCTGAATTACAACCATAACCATAAATACAGAAATTGATTGGTTGAAATATTAGATGGTCTTCAATGCCATCAACCTTTAGGTTGAGGTTGCATGACTAGAATTTTCACTAAGTTTATAATTCACGATTGTAAATTAGATTTCAATATTGCTATAAGGAATGTTCCTCAACAATTCCACCAGCTGTCAGGGTATTTCGGATAGTACGCATGAAACACTCTCTGAGGAGTCTATTCCATCCGATGACGAAATAGCTCCTTCAAACCTAGTCCAATACAGTCTTAGAGAAAACTGGCCTCTCCAGTAAAGATTTTTCAATTGTCATGTCCTCTAGGACAGCGAATTCTCAACAGTCGGAGATTTCGTATTGGGGTTTCACTCAACTAACACCGGAAAACAACAAACATTTAATCAGATATGAAGATGATTTTTTTTGCTTAAAGATAGGTAGAAATATGGTATTTATACTGAACGAAGCAATTTTTCCAAAGTTGATTTTAAATTATTTTTTTAATTTGAAACATGTTTTTTTTTTTAATTTGAAAAAGTTTTAAACTTTCAAAGCTTATAAATCAATTAGTTTTTAATATTTTTGAAATTTCTTCCTTCAGTACCATTAGATTTACTAACATAATAAGTGTGTAAAAAGTTTGATTAAAATCGGTGGAGCGGTTCCTGAGAAAAAGGTACATGAATTTGTATGAAAAATCGCCAAGCCCTTAAAAGGTTATTCGCAGTCAGAATTAAAAAAAAAATTCTTTTTGTTTTAATTTTTGTAATGAACAGATATTCAAGACTTCTCGGCAACTGATCGGTCTCAAATTTTTACACAAGCTTTATAAATGTATTTTTTAGTAATTAATCGACGGTTTTTCTCGTCGATAAATAGTTTCCATTTTATAATAGATTTAAGGTCGAAAGTGTTATCGAAAATCGAAATTTTGTTTTTGTAAAGCTTGTGAACATTACTACAGAAATCTGTTAGGTTTTTTATATTTTTGGTGATCCTATCCCGAGATATCGTGGTCACCGAAAAACACTTTTTTATAGGAGTTCCCGGCAATCCGCTATACGAGTTTTTAAAATATTTATTTTTACAAATCAAAAAATACCTTCTGACTGCGTATAACCCCTCTTAAGTCAATTTAAAGTTGGAATAAATCGAGTTAAAAATAGATAGATAATTCCAAATTGAGCTATCTTGATACTCTACATTACTTCGAACTGCACACACTACTGCCTCGTCAAACCTATTAAAAGAAGGACATATCTTATTAGTATCTTCTATATACAACATTTAAATTGGAATTTTAAACTTTCTAGTGTGAACCATTCGGAATGAATTTTTATTTTGTTTTTTGGTTTTCTTTTGAAATTTAAGGTCTTTACATTAGTTTCTTAGTACTAAAATAATAAAGTTAAGCTGCGTACAATTAAAATAACATTTTGAAACGCTTACAATATGAGATAACAAATACAATAAATATATTGAGGAAACATTACAACACATTAAATTCACGTCAAAAATAATTTTCCGATAAAACCCAGTCGAGTGCACCAAGCACAATTATAAAACTCGTTTAATTGTTATTATTTTTTTCTCAACTTTTTTAAACCCTTAATCGAACCATCCTTCCCAAAATTATACAACAATATGTGCGACAGGTCATTTAATAAATAATGCGGTCAGCCAGATGGAAATTTTCTGATTTCTACCTCCTGTCCACACAGCATAAATCCAAGGCAATATTATACCCATGTCGGATTTGATCGGAACGATCCTCCACGGATTTTGGCCATGTCATTACGGCGTTATCACAAAGTAATAACAATTAGTATATTCCAATGTCCTTCACTAGAGAGCGCACTGTAACATGTAAAATACTCGAATATGTGGAACATATAGAAACCAACGTACTCGTCCCAATAGGATAGCGGAAGTTTACTATGCAAAACAATTTTTGGATTTCCATGAACTCACTCAATTTATTTTGGCACTGAGCTCTCTTTTGTCGGTGCACTTTCGTTTCATAAATGCATATCCTTCGTACCTGCACAAATGTGGCATGCAGGTGGTACATGTCGGAGGTTCAACGCAAAATTTCTATAACACAATTAAAACTAATGCCAATTTTAATGACTACGGTAAAGTTTTCCAACATCCGACGTATTTTAAGTACTGAACAATATCCTGAATAGAACATGGCACACAATTACGTTCAAAAATGCCATACTTATCCGACATATTTCTGAAGTCACAGCGGATAAAAGAGGGGTGGCTTTTTCTAAGGAAGAAGTGCATTTAAAAAAAAAAGGATAAAGAAGAAACACAACAAAAAGGACCACAAAGCACCAGGCATCTCATGTCATCATTTGTGAGGTAAGTGGATTGTAGTTTGCATTAAACACCTTGACTATTATGAGAACGGGGATTATTGTCTATGTGGCTGCGTTTCTAGTATGCGGATGTGTGCTGGAGTTGTAAAAGGGGTTAAATTAGTGTCAAACGCTCTGTTAGATTAAGCGTTAACCCAGTATCTGAGACTCGTATGAGAATTCAAACAAAGGGTGATTTCAAGCAAACTGCTTGATAGTGCGCAATACCTGAACAGAAAACATTTAAAAATAATTTTTTTTTAAATTTCTTTACGCACTCTTGTGATTTTTACTATTAATGCGGAGACTCACACCTAAAGCCTAAAGTTATGATAATTACTATCGTCATAACTATCACCATGTAAACTTCTCGATAGTTACTTTCGCGCTGTCATGATAGCACTATCGCACTATCAAGCTTGAAGAGATAGTTGATAGAACTATCACTATAATTTTATCTTGACATTGATATTTGACGTTAAAAAAATAATTTCAAAACATAAAAATATTTAATAATAATTTTGATCTTGTGAATATATGTTGCTAATTGCAAGAAAATATAATTTTGATTTTGTGTGTACGTGGACAGTACATCTAAAAGATAATGAAAACAAAAAGGTTGGTCAACCTCTTTATCACGTGTACAATAGAACTGCAGAGTTACTTCACTCACTCAGTTTAATGGAGTGTTCTTCAGGAACAGTTCACTCCTGAACGAACCATCTCTAGTAGTAATATTACTAGCGTGTCGGTAAATTTATGAAATAAATCTGTAAAAATACATAGTTTCAAGAATTTCTCTCAATTTTGTTAAATTTCGAAAATTTACTACATCAATGCGAAATATTTTACTACCTTAAGGACAGTAGTTTTCTCAAATTTTTGCTATGTACTAAAACGTATTCAACCCTATCAACTTATTCTGATCATTCCCAATACTCTACACTCGATTGTAATTTCGTTGATGTCATTTGCACCGAGAGGTATCTCGGGCACACACATATGAACATGATTATTAATATTGTGGAAACTTAAATCAAATTCGTAATTAATCCGTTCGCCCATCGGAGAATAACTCATTCCTATGTCGAGATAGTCGGCTAATACTATAATATAAATCTGAATATAATGGCAAATAAACAGCATGCAAATTTGTACGAGACACTCATATGGCATGTGCCTAAATTTACGATTGTATTCGAAGTAAAGCTGGATGAGCATAAATCGAAATTTGTACTATAGTCGGGTAGCAAGCATCGTAATTATTACATCCTGGACAGATATCCGATTATGTCAGCCAGTGCTTAAACTTTGAATTTGAATTTGAGAAATTTCGCTGGGAAATTCAACGCTTGTAATATTACATCATTTTAGGTGGCACATTCAGGAGGTCCGATTTGGACTGAAGCGCAATCGTAAGTAAGTAAGTATTTCAATATTTAACCGTAAAATATACACTGATATACTCTTATAAAATTGATGTACCTAAATTTGCCATTAAAATAATATAAAATGAAATTAAGGTTATTTATTTCGACAGACCAATAAAAAATGCAACAAGGCACTCGATGAGCAATCAATGAGCAATCAATGAAATCAAACAATATGAAAGAGGAAGTCACCATGCAAAATTTTTAAATATTAAAATAATTGATTTTGACCGTGTAAGTGTTAAATGAGCGGAAGAAATGCCTGCCTCGATCTGTGTAGTTTTAGACTTTGCCAACATTTTTATGAAGTAGTTTTAATAGCCATTTTTTTCACCAAGTTGACGATACTAACCTGATAGGATAGAATGTAGCATTATATCTTATAACGAGTTATTCATGCTGGTATTTGCATTCACCCTTTATGTTACGTTAATAACACAAAAATACTAAAAAGAAAATTACGGATAGTTCAAACTGGCATTTTAGTGAATCTTTTCAACTTGTCATACATATGTTTTGATATTAATTCAACCTAAGTAGCGTCTTTTTTCGGTCGGTGATCTTCAGACACCGCTCGAATGTCGACTAAAAACCAAAAATTTTACTTTCGACATTCTCTAAGAAGTAAATTATGTATGAACAAGTAGACTTACTTCTTACTTCGACTTTTGCATAATTATTGCGCTATTGAAACTTTCTTCTTATTCTGAATAATATTGAACATTCCATTATTAATATTCAATTTATTTTCTGAAAAACAGACAAGATAAATTCATGTTTTTGTGCAACAGAACAGTTTAAGAAACTCTACTAGCTCAATTTGGAAGACAAGATATTGTTTTTCAAAAGTTTTCAAATTAAGGTAAGAAGGTATCCTAGTTGAAGGAATGCGTTTACATAGTAGAAATATTCATTAAACTTTAAGTAAACATTATTTGAAGATTTTAATGAGTTATTTGCATATAAATATGAATTCCATATTTTATATATTGATTTCGGGAAAACCAACAACTCTCTCATTTATCATGTTATTTTAAAGCTTCAATCAACTTATAAAATATTTAAATAACTCAATCGGAATCATTATCCCTTATTTGTAAGGGGATACTCCGTAAACGGATGGCACCGGCAGTTGGTACAAGGTCTCCAATCACTCACTGTTGACTTCAAGATCGAAATAAGCTGGATATTGACAACTATAAAATCTGAGAGATTTTTTTGTTACACTGTACTCATATCAAGTTAAGACTTTTTTCTCGGAAAATTAAGATAGATTGACAAGTAGAGATTCGATACTGTCTATAATCTTGATATACTTATCTATTTTTAAAAAGAAAAAAATAGGACATATATTGAAAATTTGGATTGTGTACTGTAATAAATCGGTGGATTCTGGCAAACTTTCCTGGAACATCCCTTGGCTTAAAATAAAAGGTCAGAACCTTTGTTTAATGCGTATGCTTGTAAGTTAAATCGTTTGAAGTACGTTATTACATTTACATACGTACCTTTTTGCGTAGAAATATTGTGGTATTTGATTCTTAACATTTTTAAGAAAGACTTAAACTAATATTTTTTTTCACTTCGTATCTCCAGACACCTCTTGTTAAGGAACGTTTGTGTTGTGGGTCATTTCACTTCTTCCTAATTCAAATGATGGAACAAATAATAATAATATCTAATTAATAATTTAAATTCGTATAACTAGAAGTGTTCTGTTAACAATCAATTTGACTTGCAACATATGATAGTCGGAGAGCTCGCGACAAAAAATCGCAACAGTTTTGAGAAAGCTAATATTTTGGTATTTGGTTACATTTAGGGTGTATGTGAATATACTAGAATCAACAGGTCTGACGTCGGGACACCTGGCTTTGGTGACCTGTAAAACATGTCAAAAAATTCGAAAAATTTAAGAGTTTTGAGAAAGCTGAAAATTTGCCAAAATTTGGTTTTTACAATGAAAAACTGAAAACCAATGGTCAGACACCCCAACAGTGGGACCCACCCAGTCAGCCCCCCCCCCCCCACAAAGGTGTTAAATCGAGTACGTGCGATTTCTCTTACTATGCGCGTTATAACCATGCAAGAGTTTTGAGAAAGCTGAAAATTTGCCAAAACTTGGTTTTTACAATGAAAAACTGAAAACCAATGGTCAGACACCCCAACAGTGGGACCCACCCAGTCAGCCCCCCCCACAAAGGTGTTAAATCGAGTACGTGCGATTTCTCTTACTATGCGCGTTATAACCATGCAAGAGTTTTGAGAAAGCTGAAAATTTGCCAAAACTTGGTTTTTACAATGAAAAACTGAAAACCAATGGTCAGACACCCCAACAGTGGAACCCACCCAGTCAGCCCCCCGCAATCGTTTAAAAGTTAAAGTATACCAAATACTCTGCAGTGGAATAAGCTATAGTTATCGCCGAATATTCACATAATTAATGACTTTTGATTAAAGTTCAAAGGAGTGAGTACTCTCGCTCATTATCACACGACTCACATTCGTTACTCAATCCTAATTCGTCTTCAATATAAATTGTAGTGGGTTGCGTAAAAGTAGAGAAATTAGACAAATACTTTCATATGAAAGATACACGAAGGAAGGATCAATCCTATTCCAACATGTAGATGTGCTACAAAAGTATTTTAGTTAAGAAAATATAGTATAGATATCCATTGACGTACCAAGGTAGGACCAAAAATGGTGTCCATATATTTTTACGAGTTTTGTCACATCTCTTAGTTCTTTTTAAATTTTAAATTAAATGTACTTCTGCAGGCAATCTTCCGGACTAAAAACCACTTTCAGTATTCTTTGTCCCATAAAAAGTTTTAACGGAGCTGCATGGTTTTTCACGAATTTTGCTTCCTCTCTTAGGTCCGATTAAATACCGCATAAGTTGCTACTTACACGGGATGTCTGAATAATATCCTAGAAACTTTTTTCATGATTTTGTACTTTTTAACTTCTAGGGTGATCTGCAAGTGCTGTTTTCATTTTCACGAATTCCGTCATATCATTGAAGTCATTGCTGTTTTCGCCGTTTTTATGATTTTTTACTTTTTAACTCCTAAGATGATCTTGGAGTGCTGTCTAAATTTTCACGAATTCCGTCATATCTATTAGGTCAAGGCTGTTTTCACCGTTTTCTTGATTTTGTACTTTTTAACTACTATGATGATCTTCTAGTGCTGATTTCGTTTTCACGAATTCCTTCATATCTATTAGGTCATCGCCCTTTAATTATTTTATTTTCTGATATATGTAGAACGATTGCATTCATTTCACTAATTTTAACATATCCCTTCGATCTTATTAGATATTGACTTGGGTTTTTGGGATCGTTATTTTTCTATTTAAACGACTAAAAATTAGTTTCAGAATGGGGGGTGTGGTTGTAGAGGGTGAGGGTGGGGAAGGGTGAGAAAGAAAAAGTTCCGATGCTTATATCTTAAGAATCTATAGTGATAGGAAGCTGAAACTTGGTATTTAGATAGAGCTATAGTAGTGGCATGGTAGAAAAATACAATTTTTTTAGGGGTAGTATGGTACGGTGGTGGGGGGTGTTTTTCCTAACTTTAGAACGGCTTATGCTAGGATGTTGAAACTCGGTACGTATATGTAAATTAACTAGAAAAGTAATTCTGATAAAAAAAAATTAGAATATTCATTGGCGTTCTGAAGGGGGGCAAAAAAAATATCAGTTAATATAAAATGCATATATTTTCACGATTTTCGTCATATCTACTAGGTCTTCTGAAATATTGATTTCATTTTTATTCTACGGATTCTTCATATGAATACCTCGAATGTGCTTTCAAGATTTTTTGAAATTCGACCCCTAAGAGGGTGTAAACTGGTTGTATACTTTTCCATGAATTCCACCATGTTTCTCAGGTCTGATCAGATATCGAATATCTTTTCACTTCCCCAGGCTTGTTTAATAATCACCTATTTTTAAGTTTTGTTTTTTTCAACCTCTAGACCGAATCCCGGAATATGACCCAATTATTTAATTCATATGTTACACCCTTTCCTAACCGCTTCCCGAACTTTTTGTTAGGTTTTCAGTCACATAGTCACATACACCGCATCCCCGAATTGAACGCGTTCTGAACTTCTGCCGGAAAAATAATAAAGTTGCGCCCAGACTGTTGGCAGATTTTTTATAAAAATTTTAGACTTACAAGGAGTACAAATTGGTTTTTACTTGTACTAATTTTTTCAGTAAATTGTCTAAAATCGAATTTCAGTATTTTCCGAAATGTAATTTCCAAAACGGTGTAAAGCGGTTGTATACGTTTTCATCAATTTACGAATGTAAATAAACTGATTGCAAATTGAAATTTTGCTGACCGAAAATTGAAAATTATATTGAAATTGACTTTTAAATACCAATGTAAATTTAAGTAAAGTCTTAGCATATTTGCCTACTATCCGAAAGATGTAAGATTCAATAGATTCTTTTTTTCTGTGCATATACACCTGCTCAACCTTTCTAATTTATCTTGGCGCCATCCATATACCGGACAAGTGCTCCTTTTTGAAATATAGGCCTATGTATTCCCCAGTCCTTGCAAGGTGGGAATACTACATTGAAAGATATTTCAAGGTGGTATCATATTATGACATTATCTGAAAGCCAAATGCCAAGAAAACAGTAGCTTTGTAGACCCTGTTTTCATTACTCCCATATTCGCAGAAGTTAAAGTCAGTCATGTGCATGGCTTCTTTTTGTACATGCAGGTAAAACGGTGAGATGACCTAAGCGCTGAAGTTCGCATTGCCCCAGTGACATTTGTACAGGTCAACCTTTGCAGTTTGCTTAGTTGGGACAAGCCATTGAACATTGAACAATTATACAAAAATTTCCTTTTCGCTAGTGTAATTATACATAAAACAGTGTATAATTACACTGACAGGTCGTTTGCCTTAATTCATTGTTCAACTTTAACGTTCACGATAATATCCACATGGGAATTTGTGACCAGATGATGTAAGGACCAGACAAAAGTTGAGGTCCAGCCATACAATTTTCACCTCTTGAATCAAATTTATTTTTCAATTTACTTTGCCCATTAATTTTGCTGTCACACTATTAACAGATTTTTAAATGTTTACCGCTTGACATCGGTCAACAGCTAAGTGCCACTAAATTATTAAATTCGCCCGAATTGTTAACGTAAATAAACAAAAAGTTTCTTCACCAATAATCCACGTAACGTCCAAATAATGCAACTCACTATTTTCATCGTAGTGTTCCTGGTACTCTTTCAAAATTACGATCCAATTTATTTTTATACATTTTTCGCTGGTGATTCTCGGAATTGGTCAGCTTCCATCGTAGAATACAGATGAGATCAAAATTTTCGAAAACAACAAAAATCGTTTACTGTGCACTACGTTTGTTGTTACGTTGTCCAGAGCATACGTTCCTGTTTTCATCCCTTTAGTTTGTCCATGGTTGTATTACTGATGTTCTTTCTTAAGTGAAATTATATAAGAAATATACGAGAAAAATAGGTTGTTCATACCAACGTGTAGTTGTCTTTGTTGTGGTTCGTTAAAGTCGTACTGTTTACATTGGTACTTTATTTGGTTCTTAAACTGGTTTATTACGAAACGTTTCGAATTTCACTTTTTTCCCAAATTATTCATTTGTGTTGATTCCGGGAAGTGCATCCTTCACTGATTTTAGGGCTTACACCAAATTACAATCCTTTGATATGTTTATCGCAAAAACGTGAAAACGGTTTAAAATTTCATAGCTTAGAAAAAATTTTCATCGAGTAAAAAGAAAGGCAGGTTTTTTTAACGAAATCCAACACCGTTTTAAGAAAATTTGCATAAGTACACATTTCAATCACTTTTACACGAAATGACTGGTATTAGAAAATTATTCATGTACTTTACAACTGAACCGTACAATTTACATACATAAAATGGATAACAAAATTACGCAACAATTCGTGTAAAATTAACTATATTTTTGAATTGTAAAATACGATCTTGTTCGAGTAATTCATATTATCTATTAAAATTTTACGCGCGACAAACCTATGTACCTAAACAAGAAATGATCACGGGTTCGATTCCAACCTACATCCAAGAGTTTACTAAGAGCAAGTAAGTAAGAAATAATATTAGACGTTCAGATAAGTGTATGTTAAAGAGTGTTAATTCTACACCTTTTTAGAGTGTAAATTAAAGATAATACCAAGTCAAAAATGCTGCTTTTCAAATTGAAATTTACTGATTGAAAATTGAAACTTACTCACAGAAAATTTAAAATTAAATTAAAATTTAATATTACATCTCAATGTATATTTAGTTTAAAAGGTGTGGCATATTTTCCTACTATCCAAGACCAAATATAAGTAGCTAGAACTTTCCTCCAAAAAAAAGACATAAATAACCGCTGATCTTATATGTAAATTGTTTGTCAGACCAAATTAAAAATACTTTAAACAATTTTCACATTCATGCAAATGCTATCCGAATCGAAACCAATAAAGAAAAGAAGTATTATTGTGTCACTTGCTCGAATAAGTTTTACCCCAACGTAGGGTTGTAGTTCGATAAATTTCTTAAAATCATGCTTTTTTCACTCAATTCCCGTAAGCAAGTTTCGTAATATTTCAAAACTGCTGCTCATGAATAGGTCCAGTAAATTTTACACTCCGACAAGTTTCTAATAGAAAATTTGATTTGATTGCAAAATTCTTGAAGCAATTGAAGAAGTTCAAACAAGGGACTTTGTTACAGTATAAATCCCTCGTAACGAGCTTGTCACTGCGTCGGTTTTTCTACTTACAGGTAGACCAACGAATCGGGGAACGGATAGGAGAGAATAGGCCGAAGCAGTTCACCGCTTCGTAGAATATCCCGGAATCAATGGTGGACAACCTGGAGGAGGAGAATATTATTTTTATTATTAAGAATTTTGCTTATTTTGCGTATTATTTCTGTTATTAAGAATTTTGCTTAGAATTAATAGGAACCTGGTATGGTAGAGTTCCGAGCGAAAGGTGGCGATAAATTCGGTCCTACCGTTCCTTCTTGTCTTAACTGGTTTTGTTTTAAGAAGATGTTGTGACATAGCCTCTGGCGGTCAACTTTTAAGGGAAGGGAAGCAAAGATATTCAGTTGTTTGTACGGAAATTTTGTCCGACCAGGTATCTTGCGCCGATGCTTACCGCTGTCGTCTGATCGTCATCTCGATTGGAAGAAGGATGTTGGCGTGGCCTAATTCATAGGGGGAGCACCGACTGTTGGCGTTTAAACTGAACCGAGCTACAACGGACCTGTCCCGATTCTATTTCCGTATGTGAATCCCGGAAACACAGGGAACGCGGACAGGCACATTTCCGCTAACACTTTGAAAAGGGGAAACACGGCACTAAATATTCCATGCGGAACAAAATGAGATGGAACAACCGAAGGAAGCCGACGAATGTCGAAAGAACCGGTAGGATTCTCCCGCGCTAACCTGTAGTTCAGCAAAAGTGGCAGAATTCTGCATAAAAACTCCCAGAAATATCCGGAAAACATTTCAGACCGCACCAGTTTCGTTTGATGTTTACAAGATCGAGACCTGTCAACTGTCTCGAAGACGTCGGGCGAATTTTCGCAGAGAAAAGGGGAAACCGTACTAGAACAGGCGAAATGAGCCGAAGGCGCGGCGAAGGTTATATAAGCCCTGGATTACGAATGCGCGGGGCTTTTGAGATTTAAAAGTTGGGAACGAGTGTGAGCAGAGTGGTGCATGTGAATAAAAATCACACAAAGGATATTTCTAACAGGACAAGGAGAACATCCTGAGAATCGGAGTGTCGGAGATATTGAAATCTGAGTATCGGAGATATTGGAATCTGAGTGGCGGAGATAACGAAGAGAAATAGTCAGACGGGCGATAGTTACGGCAACGGCGCAGGGATTTTGTAAGAAATCAGGTAGTTTTTTTTCCTTTTTTTGGCTTGGCTTCCCGCCCTTACAGGTGCTAAATTGAGTCGCGAGATTCGCGATTGACGAATCGATAGGTTTCAGGTTTGACGGGAAGGAACGCGTTTTTTTAATTATTCCGCCGTTAGCGGACAAGTTCAGTGAATAAAAATTTCTTTCTTTCTTTATAATTACCGAAAACCGCCGGAACACGTCCATTTCCAAATTGAACTGTGGTAGAGTAAATGCAATAAAAAGTGATTGAGTATCAGCAGTTGAAACAGTGTCTTGACTAATTTCAAATAAGTGTCTCCACTAGTTCCCGGAGAAAATCGATAAGTCGAGGTTTCCTAATCCCCTCGCAGTGTACGAAGATTAGGTGGCGCCCATAGCGGTAAGAAAGTTAGTCGTCGAACTCCCCGTCTTCGGCTGAGCAAAACCGGCGCGCATTTGGAGTAGGTTGAAGAGGACCGAAAAGGTAAGTAGATCGTGGTACCGGGGCTAGCGTCGCAGCCTCGAAGTCAGGAAGGCTTCGGTTCGAACCGGTGAGCTCTGATCGTTTTTTTTCCTTTTTTTTTAATCCTCTTGGTCATAACTCCAAATTTCTTCTTCTTGTGGAGAAGGTAATAATTGGCGCCCAACGTGTTTGAGACTACTTTCTTCGTAAAGAGAAAAGAAACGTGAAAAGTGAAGTAATTAGTTCGGGTTTTGTTGGTTTAGTGAACGTAATTTTTTCAGTTGAATTACGGGAAAATTCGATATTACGGGTGTTATAGCGGTCGTTTGAATTAGCGGGAACACACAGTTTTAATACCGAAAGGTGATTAAATTCAAAAGTAGAATCCGTTGGTTTCGCGGCGCGAATATCGTTGACCTCGTCAATTTAGTTTTTGTATATAGTCTTACACCGGATTCTCTTACGCAGTATTTCATAGTAGAAACAATTTTATGTGTGCTTCGATAGCTTAGTGGTTAGAGTGTTTGGATACTGGTGTATACGGTAGG
Source organism: Beris chalybata (assembly GCA_949128065.1). NCBI lineage: Eukaryota > Metazoa > Arthropoda > Insecta > Diptera > Stratiomyidae > Beris > Beris chalybata. The sequence continues at coordinate 97,457,263 of OX421896.1, forward strand.
TGTGGAAGCGGGTTCAATTCCTATGAATTTTTTTTTTCCTTCCAATATTTAATTAATTTTTTTTTTATTATATTCACGACGCATGTTAGTGTCTGGAATATACATATCCATACCTACATATTTTTTTTTTGTGTTGTTTGCAGTTTTCTCTAAGAGGACGGATTATCGATTCGATTGTTCCTTCATTGGTTTACATCGCTTATTTCAACTATTATTTCGAGGCAATCAGTGCGTCGAATTTCAAACGGCTGTGTATATGTGCAGTTTGAATAAGAGTCCATATTATTGTAGATGTTAATATTATTCGTCAAATAAACAGAATACTGATTTGAAATTGCATAATTGAATTTTTTTTTTTTTTTATCTTTATTGATATATTGTTAGGTGGCGCCCATAGCGGTAAGAAAGTTAGTCGTCGAACTCCCCGTCTTCGGCTGAGCAAAACCGGCGCGCATTTGGAGTAGGTTGAAGAGGACCGAAAAGGTAAGTAGATCGTGGTACCGGGGCTAGCGTCGCAGCCTCGAAGTCAGGAAGGCTTCGGTTCGAACCGGTGAGCTCTGATCGTTTTTTTTTCCTTTTTTTTAATCCTCTTGGTCATAACTCCAAATTTCTTCTTCTTGTGGAGAAGGTAATAATTGGCGCCCAACGTGGGGCCCGATTACTTTTTCAAACATATCGCTGATTCCTGCGACATCATCAACTTCCTTTGTGGCCTTGTCGTCCAGTTCCACAAGGATATTGGCAATCCTAAGCCGCACTTCCGCCACATAATCCTCGCAGTCTGAATTAAAATCTAAGCCGTTCGTAATCCTCCTCGCCACCCAACACGTCTTCGCGTCAATTTTTTTAAATTCTGACGAGTTTTCGTCCCCCACAAATTTCGCCAAGAGTTCGGAAATCTCTTTCAATTTCCCATCTATCGCCTCTTTGTCCTCGTCCTCTGAGAATTTATATTCTGGACGTGAAAAGCTCGCAGTACGTTTCAACGTCGATCGCAGTTTTTTCCGCATCTCATCAACGGTCTTGCCCTCAAAACCCCACACCGCCAACTCATACCTTAGCTCCTCCGAAGATAGCCTATTTATGTCCATCATATAACAATATATCAATAAAGATAAAAAAAAAAAAAAAAAAAAAATTCAATTATGCAATTTCAAATCAGTATTCTGTTTATTTGACGAATAATATTAACATCTACAATAATATGGACTCTTATTCAAACTGCACATATACACAGCCGTTTGAAATTCGACGCACTGATTGCCTCGAAATAATAGTTGAAATAAGCGATGTAAACCAATGAAGGAACAATCGAATCGATAATCCGTCCTCTTAGAGAAAACTGCAAACAACACAAAAAAAAAATATGTAGGTATGGATATGTATATTCCAGACACTAACGTAGCTTGAGAGCTACGTACCACCGCCGTCGAAGAAACAAACGAACCTGTTAGAACCTGATCTGGCTTACGTTGAGGTTGCTATGACGCAATTTAACCAACAGGACTGTCATCAATCCATCCTTACATTAGGAGCAACTAGTGGACATAATAATATTCATTCGGACCATAACAATCAATCCGGGATACCGGGCAGGACGTACAAATGTTTTAATTGCAATGGTGAGGGGCATTTGGCGAATCGTTGTCGTCAGCCTAGGCGTTGCTATGGGTGTGGGTTAGAAAACGTTATACGCAAGAATTGCTCAAATTGTGCGGGAAAAGACCAGGGAATTCAGGGCGCGGCAGAGCAATGAATTCCCAGGTAATTTCACCTGCCTCAGACGGAGGGAAAAAAGGGGGTACCAATATTGATGAGTGTGGCCTCAGTATTGGTATGAGTGTTTCAGTTGGGAATCATGGTATTGATGAGTGTGGTCTCAATATGAATAGGAGTTTTCCCGCTGAAATGAGTGTTTCAGTTGGGAATCATGGTATTGATGAGTGTGGTCTCAATAGGAGTAGGAGTTTTCCCGCTGAAAAGAATAGTATTGATGAGATTGGGCTCAATAATGGAAGAAGCTATGCCGATCGGAATGATGTTATTGTGGATTGTGGGTTCGATATGGGTACTTCTTCTGACGAGGACAGTGTTATTGAGGACCGTGTGCTCAAGACTGGAGGTGGATCGGTAGTCGAGGGTGATTACTTGGTTGGAGGCGATCACAATATTAATAAAGATCGGAAGGATGCCGGTATGGATGAGTGTGGTCTGGATACCCGTAAGCATTCGTTAGTAGAGGCGGTGGGTATTGACGGATCTGTCCTTAATTTAGGTGGGAACGTAGACCGAATACACGTGGATTACGCTCTAGCGCGCGGCTCGGGTGACAATCGGCCGTACTTACTGGTGACAGTGTATGGGGTTAAAATGCTGGGCCTGTTGGACTCAGGTGCATCACGGACGATTGTGGGAAAGGAAGGTTGGCGGATTCTGCAAGGTTTGGGGTTTAAGGTGGTGAAGACGGCAGTGGCCTCGGTAGCGTTAGCAGATGGATCTGGGGTAGTCGTTTTGGGTACAGTAGTGGTTCCGTTTTGCGTAAAAGGGAAGGTGGGTTTGATGGACGTGCTGGTCATTCCCTCATTACCACAAACGCTTATCTTGGGGGCGGATTTCTGGGCGAAATTTGGAATTGTTCCCGATCTTAGTGGTAACTGTTGGGAATTTTCCACCCACGCAGAAAGCTTAGCCGCTGTTGAACCTTTGGTCCATCCATCGGATCTAACACCTCAACAAAACCAACTTCTAAACGATTTAACAACCAAGCTTTTTGGTACGATGCCTGGTGGGTTGGGCTGTACGCACTTGGTGGAGCATAAGATCAGAACTAGCTCGGAACCCATTAAACAAAGGCACTACAGTATCTCGCCAGCCGTGCAGCAACAGGTTGATACGGAGCTAAAAAGTATGTTGGGGGAAGGTGTAATTGAGCCCTCCCAGAGTCCGTGGGCATCGCCTATCGTGTTAGTTCGGAAGAAGGATGGGAAGTTTCGCTTCTGTGTCGATTTTAGGAAGGTAAATAAAGTCACCGAACGGGATGCGTATCCGTTGCCTTTTGTATCTGCCACGCTGGACAAGCTTCGTAACGCGAAGTTCCTTTCGTCTCTGGACATTAAGTCTGCCTATTGGCAGATTCCGATGGAGGAGAAATCGAAACCGATTACGGCTTTTACCGTGCCATGCCGAGGTTTGTTCCAGTTCACAAGGATGCCTTTTGGTCTTCATAATGCCCCTGCGACGTGGCAAAGACTTATCGATCGCGTTTTGGGTGCAGATCTGGAGCCACACGTTTTCGTTTATTTAGACGATATTATTATTGTGACTCAAACTTTTGAGAAACACCTGGAGGTCCTGGATGAGGTGCTCAATCGTTTGGCGAAGGCAGATCTCCGGGTGAGCCCAGAAAAATGTAAGTTTGGACGAACCCAATTGAAGTATCTGGGATACGTGGTGGATGCGCATGGACTACATGTGGATCCAGATAAGGTGGAGAGCATCGTTCACATACCGGCACCGAAATGCGTAAAAGAAGTGCGTAGTTTCGTGGGAACAATATCCTGGTATCGACGTTTTGTACCAAACTTCGCGGAACTTACCAAACCACTAAACGAACTCTTAAAGAAAAATCGTAAGTTCGTTTGGTCGAAAGAATGTGAGCTAGCGTTCCGTGCAGCTAAAGAATGTTTGATTTCGGCCCCAATCTTATCATGCCCGGATTTCGACCGATCGTTCCAGGTGCAGACAGACGCGTCTGATTTCGGAATTGGAGCTGTGTTGACGCAGAGTTACGAGGAGGGAGAAAAAGTGGTGGCGTATTTGAGTCGGTCTCTGACTAAATCGGAGCGCAACTATTCAACCACAGAAAAGGAATGCCTGGCTGTAGTATGGGCAGTTGAAAAGCTGCGTCCGTATCTGGAAGGAGCAAAGTTTACCGTGGTTACCGATCATCACTCATTGTTATGGTTATCGAATCTGAAGGACCCGTGTGGACGGTTGGCAAGGTGGGCAGTTCGTATGCAGCAGTACGATATGGAGATCATCCATCGCAAAGGTAAGGACCATGTCGTTCCCGATATGTTGTCGCGTACGGTTCCACAGTGTTCTGCACTAAGTGTCGTAACGGTTGACTCGTGGGTGGACAGGATGAGGGAAAATGTGCAAAAAGACCCTTTAACTTTTCCGGGTTGGCGAGTCGAAGGCGAGAAGTTGTTCAAACGGGCGAAACAGCGTTATCCCGGCCTTAGTGAGGAGGGCGACGAATGGAAATGGGTGGTACCGAAGAGTGCAAGGAAGGATTTGTTGGTACAATGCCATGATAACGCCTTAGCGGGTCATATGGGCGTGCATAAAACATTTGCGCGTTTGGCTGCGAAAGTATATTGGCCTAAGATGAAGGCGGACACTGCTAAGTATGTTCGCATGTGTCAGGTATGTCAGAGGGTGAAACCAGAGCGTATGAAACCAGCTGGCCTAATGACCGAACGAAAAGGTGCTAGCCGGCCTTGGGAAATGATATCGGTCGATCTAATCGGACCTCTACCACGCTCGACTAGTGGATATACGTATATTTTGACGGTGGTGGATTATTTTAGTAAATTTCCTTTGTTGTTTGCTCTGCGGTCGGCCACTACCCCTGGTATTTGTCGAGCGATTGAACAAGACGTGTTTTTAATGTTCGGAGTTCCGAAAATTCTGATATGCGACAATGGGTCGCAGTTCGTTAGCAAGAATTTTCGGACACTTCTTAATTCATATGGAACCACTGTATGTTATTCTGCCCATTATCATCCCCAGGCCAACCCTGCTGAACGGATGAACCAAGTCATCAAGACGACCCTTAGATCGTATGTATCCGAAAATCACCGTACGTGGGAGTCCCATTTAGCCAAGGTTGCGTGTGCCATTCGCACGTCGGAACACGAAGTCCTTGGAGCAACGCCCTATTTGATAAATTTTGGCAGAGAGATGGTGGTCGATGGTGGGGATACGACGCTGGCACTGGAAGGTCTGGAAGAGGTGTCAGGGCCCGCAGTGGAGGGGTACTTGCACCGCATGAAGTTCTTGGAAACCCTGCGGGACGATGTTAAACGTAGAATGACCATGGCCTCCAGTAAGGCGAAGGATTTGTACAACGCGCGTCGTCGAGACGTAGAATTTCTACCAAACGAGTTGGTATGGCGCCGGAATTTCGCGCTATCTAATGCGTCCAAATTTTATGCTGCAAGTCTAGGCCCCAAATATGTCGGACCTTTCCGAATAAAAAGATGTACGTCGAATCACACGTACGTATTGGTGGATGAGAAGAACGTCGAGAAGGGGACCTGGCATGTGAAGGATTTGAAGCCATATCATGCAGAAGCGAACGTATAGTATTAAGGTTTCACGCCTCATGTTTTGTGTTGGTTGATGGGTTTATGTTCCCGTATGTCCTTGGTACGTTTGGTGCTGTTCCTTAAGGTTGATGTTGTTTGGTGGTTGTGGATGCACTGGATGCATTTTATTGTAAAATTTCTTGGGAAAGAAATTTTCCAGGAGGTGACGGTGGAGTTGTTACAGTATAAATCCCTCGTAACGAGCTTGTCACTGCGTCGGTTTTTCTACTTACAGGTAGACCAACGAATCGGGGAACGGATAGGAGAGAATAGGCCGAAGCAGTTCACCGCTTCGTAGAATATCCCGGAATCAATGGTGGACAACCTGGAGGAGGAGAATATTATTTTTATTATTAAGAATTTTGCTTATTTTGCGTATTATTTCTGTTATTAAGAATTTTGCTTAGAATTAATAGGAACCTGGTATGGTAGAGTTCCGAGCGAAAGGTGGCGATAAATTCGGTCCTACCGTTCCTTCTTGTCTTAACTGGTTTTGTTTTAAGAAGATGTTGTGACATAGCCTCTGGCGGTCAACTTTTAAGGGAAGGGAAGCAAAGATATTCAGTTGTTTGTACGGAAATTTTGTCCGACCAGGTATCTTGCGCCGATGCTTACCGCTGTCGTCTGATCGTCATCTCGATTGGAAGAAGGATGTTGGCGTGGCCTAATTCATAGGGGGAGCACCGACTGTTGGCGTTTAAACTGAACCGAGCTACAACGGACCTGTCCCGATTCTATTTCCGTATGTGAATCCCGGAAACACAGGGAACGCGGACAGGCACATTTCCGCTAACACTTTGAAAAGGGGAAACACGGCACTAAATATTCCATGCGGAACAAAATGAGATGGAACAACCGAAGGAAGCCGACGAATGTCGAAAGAACCGGTAGGATTCTCCCGCGCTAACCTGTAGTTCAGCAAAAGTGGCAGAATTCTGCATAAAAACTCCCAGAAATATCCGGAAAACATTTCAGACCGCACCAGTTTCGTTTGATGTTTACAAGATCGAGACCTGTCAACTGTCTCGAAGACGTCGGGCGAATTTTCGCAGAGAAAAGGGGAAACCGTACTAGAACAGGCGAAATGAGCCGAAGGCGCGGCGAAGGTTATATAAGCCCTGGATTACGAATGCGCGGGGCTTTTGAGATTTAAAAGTTGGGAACGAGTGTGAGCAGAGTGGTGCATGTGAATAAAAATCACACAAAGGATATTTCTAACAGGACAAGGAGAACATCCTGAGAATCGGAGTGTCGGAGATATTGAAATCTGAGTATCGGAGATATTGGAATCTGAGTGGCGGAGATAACGAAGAGAAATAGTCAGACGGGCGATAGTTACGGCAACGGCGCAGGGATTTTGTAAGAAATCAGGTAGTTTTTTTTCCTTTTTTTGGCTTGGCTTCCCGCCCTTACAGGTGCTAAATTGAGTCGCGAGATTCGCGATTGACGAATCGATAGGTTTCAGGTTTGACGGGAAGGAACGCGTTTTTTTAATTATTCCGCCGTTAGCGGACAAGTTCAGTGAATAAAAATTTCTTTCTTTCTTTATAATTACCGAAAACCGCCGGAACACGTCCATTTCCAAATTGAACTGTGGTAGAGTAAATGCAATAAAAAGTGATTGAGTATCAGCAGTTGAAACAGTGTCTTGACTAATTTCAAATAAGTGTCTCCACTAGTTCCCGGAGAAAATCGATAAGTCGAGGTTTCCTAATCCCCTCGCAGTGTACGAAGATTAGGTGGCGCCCATAGCGGTAAGAAAGTTAGTCGTCGAACTCCCCGTCTTCGGCTGAGCAAAACCGGCGCGCATTTGGAGTAGGTTGAAGAGGACCGAAAAGGTAAGTAGATCGTGGTACCGGGGCTAGCGTCGCAGCCTCGAAGTCAGGAAGGCTTCGGTTCGAACCGGTGAGCTCTGATCGTTTTTTTTTCCTTTTTTTTAATCCTCTTGGTCATAACTCCAAATTTCTTCTTCTTGTGGAGAAGGTAATAACTTTTACGTTTCATGCCATCGACTTCGTTTCATTTCTCTGGATAGATACGTAGATAGATAGATACTTTGGCCGTATCCTTATGCTATACCAAGGACAAAAGTATAAGAGTTGGTACAGTCTTGCTTAGTCGATGGAAAATTGTCTCCTGTATAGTAACAAGACGTAACTATGTAGCCAAGACGACATACCTGTAGACTGTCTTGTAGAATTTCTTAACCACCGTATAACCCTTCTTTACATCATTCCTCGAAGCTGACATATACCACTCTTCAGCTACTGGGAAAAAAAAGATCCAAGCTTACTCGCTCGCTCTCTTCTTCAATTTGTAACTAGTTTAACTACAAATGGAATAAGACGAACGAAATGATTTGGAAAAACGAGGAAAAATCCACACTATGTGACAAATAGCAAGACAACTACAAATTGGAGTTATGTGGTTACTTTACAAGCGATAAAGGACGGAGAAACTGAAAAAAAAACTGTCTTGGAAACGAAACTGACGAGGAGTAAAGGATTGTTTTAGTTGATCCTTTTCATTTATTAGGTTAACTGAAAAATCAATGCATTTTCATGTTGGTAACCAAACTCTTTGTGAAAATTGCTAACTCAAGTAAAAATTGAATTGAATTTTTTTTTTTATTAAGTATTATATCTATCACTAATTCTAAGCTACAGTAATTCATCTTGAAAGATACTTTGTTTGCTCTACAATGTAAAAAATCTGCCAACAGTTTGGGCGCAATTTTTTTCTTTTATGCGTAAAAGTTTGAAATTTTTTTAATTCTGACATTTTATTTAAGAAAAAAATGTTCAATAGAAGTAAATGCGGGTTTGATCTCACTAAACCTAATAGATTTTCGGAGTTGGTGAAAACTTAAACAAAATCTCACAACCCCAGTGGTTTTAATATCAAAAAAGGCTTATCAAGGTTCATTTTTGATATTTAAAGCCTTCATCAGTGAAAGTGATTTCAATATTTCATTTGACCTAAGAAGTATATCGGAATTCGTGAAAATGTATTTAGCCACTTTTCACCCACGTTGGATATCAAAAAACTTAAGAAAAAAGAGGTTTCCAGACGTTTATTTGAAGAGCACGTTATTTGATAATTAGACATGTCCAAATAGTGGAGTGGTTTTTCATTTCCAAGAAACGGCTTATGCTGTAAAGCTGAAACTTAGTATGTATATATATATTTATATGTTCTACTATAGTACTTAAAGCTACCAACATGAAAAAGTTTGCGTGAAAAACTGTTTTTTCGCCATTCTCATATTATTAAATTAATTTCACTTCTACGAGCTCATCAGTGAATAAAAATGCTTTTCAAAATGTTTCGATATCCAACCCCTATGAAGGTATAAAGTGTGGAGGTGAACATGGAATCCGGTATATTTTTTAGGTTTAAAAAGGATATCGGCATTCGTTTTCACATCTAATGAATTTTTCGATTTTAAACTCGTGGCGGTGAAAGGTATTGTCCAAATTTTCACAAATTTCAAAAACTTTTTGGTTTAGTGAGACCATTTTTGCCTATACTTCTATTGAATCATTTATTTAAAAAAAACAAATGCGAAGAAAAAAAACTTTAACACTTTATGGGTCCGGAAAACGTTTAATTCTAAAGTGCGGTGTAGCTAACTGACGGACTTCTACCCTTCTGTAAAGGTTGCGCCCAAAGTATTTACCAATTTTTCAATTTCGTAAATGTGCCCATCCTTATAATTACGTTGGAAGTATAAAGTCAATTATAACGATTTAGTTTTTCCACCTTAGTTGCTTTTCCTAAGTATTTTCGATTTAAGAAAAAAAAAATAATAATCCGAACATGGATCAGTTCTTTTCCGGACTTTTACCGAAAGCATTTTGATTGAGATTCAATGCGATAAACTCGACTCCAACGAGAATATCCGATGAATTTATACTGTTTGGGAGTACCTTTTTCGTCCTGCCCTGAGTGTTTGTCTTCCTCGTTCCAAGCCGAAAAATAGACCGGAGATCCATTCTAGTTAAAGCCGATTTCCGTTCCATTGTACCCACTCGTCTGGGTCAAACTATCAAATTAAGTTAAGAATGAAACGTATTAATTTCCAATACACGTAGGAAGATGGCTGCCTTCTTCGTCCTTTCGAGCTTCGTATTTTCTAAGGTTTTGCAATGTAGCTTCGGAAACGAACACTATTTGTATGGCTGGATGTTGTGAAGTTTTTTTTAGTAAAACGTGAGTCCTTTTATTTCTAGACTTGTTTACACATTGAGAAATTGGGAGGAGAAAGGAAAAAAGCATCGAACTGATATAAAAGACGGTTTGAAAGGAAGACGGTTAGAAACCAGGAAACTTTTCTATTTGGCGTATTGTTTTTGAAACTCTTCACGAAAGACATTACGGAAAAGCAGCACAGTGTATTCCATTGTAAAAACATTTCTGTTTAACTATAAGAAATGTTGATGGAGTATTTGTCTTAAAATATTGATGTTACAGAATTGTAAGCAGCGTCTCGAAGAAGAGTACGAGTATGTTGTAAATATGTACTTTTTGTTTGGAAGGAAGTATCTTTGGAGATAAACATGAAATTTAAATATGACACTGTATTCATTTTATATGTTCTTGTTATTTCTTTATATAATTCCTTACACAAAATTGAACTGTCTTAAACGGTTCACGATACTAAAGCCATCATAACTATGAAGCGTTTCAAACTCAAAACAAAACATCTTTTTGATCCAAGCCTTACATCAATCGCTGTAAAGATGCCAGATGACGAACGACCTTTGAGAAATATACCTACATATGTCATAAAGCCGTTCTTCTTTATTGAACTTGATAACAAAAGGATTTCCAAAATAGCAACACCGCCCCATACACCAATGATCTCCAATATAATTGTATCCAATAAACGAACCCGGGAAATTCTGAATGTAACCAAAGGATTATTTTACATTTGTTTGGACACTACTTCAAAAACTGTGACACAAAAGCGTTCCTAAGCCTAAACCATAAGATACGAAGCCTTGTAAGATACAAAATCTTGTAGGCAGAATATTTTTTCCTGGACTGTCATTCACTGCTAATCATGTTTGAAATGTAAATATAGTTCACCGAGATGATTTAATTAAAATACGAAACAAAAAAATGATTCATTTACGGTTCACATAGTTGATAACGATAAAAAATCATTCACACAGTAACAAATTTTTACTAATCTCAGAGTTAGCAATTTAGTGCCTACTCTCAAAGCAGTAAAGTTACAATTGTCAAATTTGTGTTCAAATGTGTGTTCACTTGACTTTTACTATTAATGCGGAAATTCATAGGTATGTAAGTATGGAAATCAGTCCCTAAAATTTTATAAATTTACTGCTGGTGTCGAAAGACAAAATTTTAATATATGTATGTAATAATGAATTGATGTGTTCATGGTAAGCTACCATAGAAGCCATTATGATTAAATGTTTGTAGCTTTCCGGTGTCAGTGGAGTGAAAACCCAACCCGAAATCCCCGACTGTTGATAATTCGCTGTCCTAGAGGACATGACAAATTGGAAAACCTTCACTGGAGAGGCAAGTTTTCTATAAGAATTGTGTTGGACTAGGTCCGAAGGAAGTGTTTCGACATCGGAAGGCATAGACTCTTCAGAAAGTGTATATTTCTTGCGTTCTTGGCGTGGGCTTTACAACCCTGGATTACAACAACAAAAATACCATAAAATACCACCGAAATTGGTTGGTTGAAACATTAGATGATCTTCAATGCCATCTACCTGTAGGTTGAAGTTGTGGTTGCATGGCTAGAAAGTGTTCTAAGTTTATAAGTCATAGATTGTAATTTAGTTCCCAATATCGCTATATAGAATTTTCCTGAGCAACTCCTCCAGCTGAGAATACACCTCAAATTATTTGTTTTAGTGGCCTTTGTCTTAAGAGTAACTATTAACTTTGCTAAATTTAATGAATTTGAATTTGTAAATTTACTTCATCAAAATGGAATACTTTCCTTCTTTAATTTGCATGTGTGCACACATTGTCAGCGGCATTCCTTAGTAACTCTAAAACCACAATGATATCGAAGTTTTCAGAGAAACCTGAAACGTTCCAATTAGAATAGCATTGAAAGCTCTTCGTACTTCTCGCATGTTCTTTACACTTCCTGCATGTTCCACACATACATCCGAAATCTCCCGATTCAACAACACATTCAGTATTAATTGACGCAGGGCAACACGAGTTGCGAGTACACGAGTTCAGTTTTTGAACTGTGAAAGCGTCACGACCATCAGTTTTACTGGTTGTCGATTTTTGTTGTGATTTTTATTGTTAACAGCGAACGTATTGTAAATGAAATCGTGTAAGAGCTTCCTATAGTGAAAGAATTGAATGCGGTTTAAGAATGCGGTCTTATACCTATCATAAATTTAATCGAACCCCTCTCTGGGTTGCAGCACCTATGACTCCTCAGTTGTTCATTCACCATGCGTTTAGTTTGCTCGGGACCCGAACAAGTTTTCTTTTGTAGTTCGATGCATTTCTGATAGAGCTAAACTTTCTCAGGTAGTGCATACAACACGCATTATTGACAATCCGACGAATTTTGCGGCCAGGCAAATCAAATTCAGATATCGCTAAATAAATACATAATTCGTAATAATTTTCTCATAAATGAAACCAAAGTTAATTAAACATGGCACATGGTCTTTGAAGTTAAGACTTAATTTCCACCGAAACAAGAAACCAAAAAGCCTTCATATCGACAACCACTTAACCCGGGTAGGAAAGTTTATGATGAACAACCCTCTATATGATGCCGATACATGAAAGTACGTTAGATACTTTCTCCACTAGAACAATGAACATTTCTGTTGGTTGCGAGTACGAGTAAGGGTAAGGAAGACAAGGCTATAACATGTACGGTAGAGTGTAAATGAAATTCATTTGAGAGCATAATTTCAACCCATAAACATGCTAAACAAACAATTTATTTGCAAATTCCACGCAAGCCCCGACTATACAGAAGTTTGTACTCGCTTCGCGTACCTTACTCGCAATATCAGCGAGTCTTAATAAACACCCCCGAAATGTAATCATGTGCGAAAATATGGCAGCGAAATTTTATAATTTTCCACCTTCATACATCCCGTGGGAGAGTTCTTGCAGCACTTTGCTATAATTTTCATAGGTATATTGCGAGGTTTTAGTATAACCACTCATATCATTCCCCTTTCTTTAAAAAATCCACCCATCGTTGGACGAGTGCTGATATAGGCGAATGGCAGATATTATCTATGAAAATAGATTTTAATTAAGGATTGTGCGCGCTAGATAAATTAAAAACAACATTAAAAAATATTTACATATTATAATAGTTGTAGAATATTTGCATTAATTAATTTATGGTGATAATTACTCTAGCCTATTAAATTCTGCTTGTTAAACAATATTTTTGAACATAGTTGTAATAGGGGTACTCACTCATCTATAACTATGAATGTTCTGAATAGAATCCTTTGTAATTACTTAATGATCCCAACTACATACGACTAATTATTTTTGGATTTGTTTGCTTTGCTATTCAGTTAGCAACAAATCAATTTTAAATTGGCGTGCTAAGGACGTATTAACAATGTTATGTGTAAAATATTGTTCGTGTACATGTATTGTTAGAAAGTTGGTATCGTGAACTATGTGTATCGGTTCGATTTACTGAGTAGTAGAAACATAAAAACATATGCCCGTTTTGAATGTTACTAAGTAATTTTTAATAAATCATAACAAGTTTACAACTTATTCACTTTTAACTAAAACCGATTTTTACACTAAAATAATTCTTCTTTTTTTAATAAAGTGTGTTTGCAATTAATGTGTTTCTCAATATTAACTGAACCACCAAATTAAAGATCTCAAGTGGTATCGCAGCTTACAATTTTCAATTAAAAGTAAATCAAAAAAAAAAATCTTCCAGTGGTCTGGGTGAAACTTTTTTATTTTTCCGGGAACGCGTTCAATTCTGAGATGCGGAATAGGGTACTATGTGACTGAAAACCTAACAAAAAGCTCGAAAAACGGTTAGAATAGGGCGTAATAGATAGGTATATGAATACTCTAATTCGGTCATTCCGGGAGGGGTTAAAAAAGGAGGAAAGCTTGTAAATAGGTGATTATTAAACAAGCCCGCGGAAGTGAAAAGATATTCGATATCTGATCAGAATTGAGATATGGGAAAATTTATGGAAAAGTATACAACCACTTTACATCCTCTTAGTGGTCGAATTGCAAAAAATATTGAAAAAACTTTTTAGTTATTCATATCAACAATCCGTAGAATAAAAATGAATTCAATATTTGGGAAGACCTAGTAGATATGACGAAAATCGTGAAAATATATGCTTTCTTTTTTCACATAAATTTTTTTTTGCCCCCCCCCTCCCGAACGCCAATGGATTATAAATTTTTTTATTTATCAAAATTACTTTTCTATATTATTTACATGTGCACACCGCGTTTTGACTTTCTAGCATAAACCGTTCTTTTGTTACCCCTATACAAAATTATATTTGTCAAGTTTTAATTGCTTGCCATTAACGGTTTAGGAGATATGTATTTTAGAATGTGTCGATCTCGACTTTTTTGCATTTCGGATTTTTCATTATTCCCCTCCTCCCTCCACTCTCACACCTCTTCACTTATATCAGCAATTTTTTTGCAAATATATCCACCATCGAATTTCTATAGAAATTCCAAGTTTCAGCCTCCTTACATAAGCGGTTGCTGCGAACTTCAAACCAAAATTTTTCGTCTGAAACGCTTCCCCCTTCCCCTAACACCCTTACGTTCAGAGGAAGGTCACTTTAAGGGATCTACCCTATTTAGAAAAAAAAATCAATCTAATAGCTCATTGGGTTTGGGAACTACGAGTCCTCAAACGATTTTGCGTACGGTGGACTGATATTTTTTTTCTGTTTTGGTGTTTATTAGTCATAAAACGTGTAAAAAAAATTTTTCAAGGTAGCAAAAATTTTTTTTTTAATCGATAACAATACTTTTTTATTAAAATAAGAAAGTAAAACTAATAAATTTATTTCGGATTTCTTAATTAAATAGATTAGATTAACTTTATTGAGTAACTTTAGGTTAAGTGCCTAAAAAAATTATGTAATTAAATTTCAGACCAAATGTATTTTCTTCAGAGAAATATACTAGGTTTTCCATAATTTGAGGATTGCTAGCGAAAAGCCAAGACTCGGAAGCGTGCTCCCACCAGTTAGTATATTGCATTACTCGCAACTTTAAACTTGAAGGAAGAATAATCAATGTGGCAAATCTAATAATGGCTTTGAAGTCTTAGTTACACTTTTTTCAAGAAAATATATGATCGCTTGGTAAAGAAAAATGCAGGAACTCGGAGAACCCGCTGATTCTCTCTAGACTGTAATTTTATCATTAGTTGAATTGAATTATATTAGTTAAAGTCTTAATTCTAATGCTATTCGTAGTTTTAAATCCTAGATTTTAAGTACAGCTTTTAAGTGTAGTCTTAAGCTAACACGTTGAATGCCATGGAGGTCATCGGTGCCGGCACAGAAATTTTGACCCTTTAAATAGCATTGTCAAAATTTTTGACATAAAGTGTGGCACACAAAGTGTTAAGTAACATATACCATATATACGTACATATGAGATTTTTTTTCTTCTATTCTCCTCACTGAATTAATACTACCGAACTAGAAAAATATCAGGAGTTGAAGAGACCGTACGGTCTGACCGCACCATTATCTGATATATCAAAATATATAAATGTAACTTTTAATGTTAATAATCTAATATAATCTAATCTAATCAATTGGTAAAGAGGCTTAAACTAACTTTTTTTTTTTAAGGATACTGAACTGGACTTAGGTGGTTTTTAATACACTGGTATTGTACAATCCAGTCAGCTTAGGGATGAGAGGTCAGAAATCGGGAAGGGTATGGCAGTGTACTAGTTGGTGTTAATAATTTTGAGTGCTATTTGGCTTTTTAATGTGAACTACCAGAACAGCAATGTTGCCTTTAACAAATCAACTACTGTCTGGTATCTCTGATGGTGTTAGTGAATCTGATAAGAATGTCAACACAACTCTCAGTGTCAAATCCTTTAGTAGTGATCCCTATTAAACATTCCGCACTGTTCACTATTTATATTAATAATTGCAAAGCCAATAGCAACTGAAAACATTCTTATAAATAATTTATGCGTAGAGTAGGAATTAAACCCACGACATCGCGTTTACAAGCCTAGTACGCTACCACTGGACTACACCCGGTTTAACTTAATATAGAGCAATACACGTACAACTATTATATATGACAAATTTTAAAATATCATTTGAAAGCAATAGCAAAAAAATCAGTCCTCAAATTCACGTTGTTTTTAGTTAAATGACCATAAAAAAAATTAAATTGTTCTTATTCAATGGTATAGAAAGTGAGTGGAGTATTGGACCAATGAACAAGTAAATTTTAATTTCCACCGAAAATAGTGGTTAGATATGAATAGATTTTTAACTCCACGCCTCATTTGACCAATTGTCCAACAATGCATTTCAGTAGTTTTAGGTTTAAACGATTTTATGAACTCCATGAACCTTACGAAGTTTTACTGCGTTTGGTATTGACCACTTCATTTCATATTTAAAACACTTCAATTTTGAAATAAATGAGTTGAATTTGAAACAAAAATACAGAGTATCTTCTAATGGGTGTGATTGCATAGCGCTTACTTTGACCACAAGCGCTGGTAAAATAATTCGTTGAGCTTCTCATACTGCCAATTATGATTTTGAATACTGAGAATTTGTCTAATAGTTCAATTTAAATTTATTTTGATTAGTTCAATTTACTGACTATTAAATGGAATAATTTTAAAACTTTCACAGTAAATTAGTTCACCCCAAATACACTTCGGTGCAACTTAGTTATTTTACCAACAAAGGTACTAAACTCCGTGTTCCGAACTCAATAAAACTTTCACTATGGAGTCTCATAACGATGAAATTTGATATATGGAAAACGCATATGGTATCAGTTCCACTAAATGTTTTCGGTAAAGCGTACTCCATAATAACATCGTAAACATACGAGCATGTAAGGATCTATACGTCGCGCGAACATTCAGTATTGGCAGATATAATAGGAACCGGATAGTAATACCGGCAATTCTGTGCATTCAGGAATCAGAACGAAACTTCAACGTCATAATGATAAACTTTAAAATAAAATTAATAACCCGTGCTTTTATGACTTGGTTATTTGCCAGGGCAGACATGTTTTAGGCAATTACTCAGAATTTATCATAAAACAACAATAATTTAGATTAGGATAATGGATAGCTTTGTTTGACTATGACTAGACTACCATTAGGCTGCACTTGCCATATCATTAAAATCACAGCGGGTGTGGAGGGTAGGTGTTTGGTGGTGGGTGGGGATGGGGATGGGGATGGTGATGGTGTTTAGCTGATATTTGTAGGGCATTGTTGTGCTAGCTGTACCCTTATAACCCTTCAACTGGTGTAGCCGTTTACATTATGCAGTTGAGGCGTAGACACGAACTTGTGTAAATTGCTATAATTTGATGGATCGCTGCACAACACTATAATTTTATTGTGAATGCAGCAATAAATTCACTAATTGACGATTATTATTATTATGCATTTTAGCTTTTTTATTTTAAATGGATGGATGAGTTCCTCTTCTGGTTTCCTCTCGAAGTTTGCCCACAATTTATT
This sequence comes from Beris chalybata, assembly GCA_949128065.1. NCBI lineage: Eukaryota > Metazoa > Arthropoda > Insecta > Diptera > Stratiomyidae > Beris > Beris chalybata. The sequence continues at coordinate 97,474,387 of OX421896.1, forward strand.
TTCTATTTATACATTGTATAGTCGTTAGTTTCATAAAATAGATTCTTTTGGAATAATTTGAATATACATATGTATATGCGTACTAAAGTTCAACTTTTTACTATAAAGAAATTATTAACCTGTGTTCTTGAACAAGAAAAACAACTTAAAAGGGAATTGAATTTTTTCAAGCCAAAGAAGCTAATTTAAAGAGTTCGTTGAATATTTTCCGATGTCAGAAGGGATTTCTGGTGCTAAACACCAACCAACTGGGATCAATCGCTGTCGTAACTACTGCCATTGAGGATATGACAGTTAAAATTGGACTTTTGTCCCGACATTTTAAAGATTCTATTGACAAGATTCTTATATTGTATAAGACCGAACATTTCCATACGATATTACAGAATTTCAATTATATTAAAGTGCGAACAAAAGAGGACTTCTCCTAATGAATAGTAAGTACCTAACTACTTTCCTCACATTATCCGCACTTATGCTAAATTTTCAACCATGGTCAGATACTTCTTCCGCTTTAATTTCCGCACTAGATAAATCATAATATAAGGGTGCTTTATTTTATTATCTAAATGGCTACGTGTAACATACCATTTTGCTCGACCTAAAATTCATTCTAATTAACTTAATTTATTCACTTCTGATAAGTTATTTCCTCGACAATTAGCCGTCTCTCGGTTTTTAATCATTTTTTTTTTTTTTTTTGCGGAATTACGTTGGTGGGACGATCCTGTCGCGGCCATTGAAAAACACACACAGGAAAATTTTCTGTAATCGGCTATTTATCATGGGTAACAGAAAGGCGGTCACATGAAATTGCTTTAAGTGAAAGCCTTTCCCGAATGCAACATCCTAATGCAAATAGGGATTTATGCATATGTACAAAGCGTTCCGAGTCCGTGTGTGGCAGCAATTAATCAGCTCGAGGATTTACTCTCTACGCTAACTCCTTTAGAGTTTGACTGCGGTCTCCGGGATAAATAGAACCTCTATGGACTGAGGCCAAACAAACAGAGCCATTTTAGCAGTTACACCTGCCCCATTCGAGATATCGTGAACTAAATACACATCCGTAGAAGAAATATTTAATTTCCTAGGAGGAATGTCGAACGGGTAGGAAAATCAAATAAAATTATGAAAAGCCAATTAAAAATCTTTTTTGAAACGAAGTGAAAGCCATTAATGTTTCCTGGTCTGCAGTTACCTACTAAAATTAATGAAAATTTTCAATAGAACTTTTACTCGGTATATAATTTGCTGTGCAAGAACTTCAACTGGAATTCAATGAAAAGGCAACGCAAGCGATTCAAAATGTATTATGCTGTCGTAATAGCTGCTCTACTGTACAATCAAGTAATAGATGAAAATGGGAAAATGAAATTTTTAAGTGAATAAAATTGTACTTCTGCGAAGTACGAAATATTAAATTGTAATTACAAAATTATAAAGCGACAGGAAATGTCGCACTAAGTGTAGAGAGCGACGTTTTAATCAGAACTTCAAACTTCTATTTACATTTTTTTTTTGTGAATAACGCCATCGTTTCTATAAATTGCAGATTGTTGCTATTTTCATATAAAATCATAGTGGGAGTAATAGGCTGTATATCAAATAAGTTTGAGCATTATTAAGATTTATTTTAAGATAATTCAAAGGAAGTAAAAAGGAAAAGGAAATTCGTCCATAACGTAATAATTCGCAGATGATAAATGTTATTGCGAATATATGTCACCAGCGAAGGGGAGAGGTCGTCTGCGATCAGCCAGTAGCGAAAGTTGGGGATTTCTATAATTTCGCCGGAACAAAAACTGAAAACTGTTTCTGCGAGAAGGCTGGGGTTTCATAAGGCCACTTCCAGTAGTTTGAGACTGTCGCCAGTCAGTAGGACACAAAACGCAGTGATCTAAGTATAGACATCACAGACAAGCCGCCTGACCATAGTATAAATACTTACATAGTATCCAAACTCCCTATCTTCACCATTGTTCACACAATTTTTCGCATTAAAAAAACTTACCTCCGAAATGGATTTAATTGGCCGTCCTCTAATCTAAATTTTAAACAGCTGATGACTGAAACAAATCTTTCGTCTCTTTCAATTACGTACGTGCAATATAGCTTCAACGCTTTTCTGTCTGTTTTGGTTGTTTTTATGCATATTTCGTGTATTGCCATATCCCTCATCCTCACGTCATTGTCCCTAATTACTATTCCATACATACCAAATCGTGCAAAAGAAACAGAAATGTGTGTCAGAGAAATCGCTCATGACTGGAAGAGAAGCAGCTTCCGAATACGTGTACGCATATTGGTGTGTTTACGTCGATCATTCGAGCTGAGTTTGAATACTATGTAAGTATTTATACTATGCGCCAGACGCTTGCATATCCAACGAGGGACGATGAGCCCAACAGGAACAAACCTAGAAGCGACGAAGCCTGCCAAGCAGTGACAAGCCAAGCAGCGAAACAAGCCAATCAGCGACGAGCAATCCATGTAGCGACGAGCAGATACTAACAGCACAGACTAGAGCAGAGCAGATAGCAGCAGAGCAGAACAGAGAGCTCAGAGAGTACAGCGACCCATGGCGGGCAAAGCCATGTATAGAGCCAAGCACAGAGGACAGAGTCTTGCCAAGAGTCGAGCTAAGCCGGCTACGACAAGCCACGATACAGCAGAGATAAGACGATCCGAGCAGATGTCACACTGACGAAGACGGGGAAGGGCGAAGACAGGGAGTGCCAACGTTACACAGAGAGATGAAGACAGGAGGGGGAGCAGAGCAGAGAGAATCCAGGCAAGCGAATCATTCCCACAGTATCACAAAAATCGAATCACGTTGGGCAGAACCAAGTCAGTACAGCAGACGAGCAAAGGCAAGGCAAGGCAAGGCGAGGAAACTGTGACATCGGAGGCGAACGAAGGATGAGGAGAGACGTAATATGTGACGAGTAGAGATGTAATACAGTGAGCAGAGAACAGGAGAATTAGAATTTGAAAATGTTTTAACTAAATAAATAGTAAAGTTAAGTGAAAACAAAAATAAATATTTGTAACGAACCTAGTGCAGTGCACGTCGCGGGACTATTTCAAATCAAAGTAATCGCGGACTTTGAATTTTGTTGATCAAGCAACCCGCGGTTCATAAACTGAAAGAAAAACTATGTTTATTCCAAGGTTGCATTGACTATATTAAGGTTCTTCTAACTATTGTAAAACTGACATGTTTCCAGTGATCATGGCTATGATGGTACGAACCATAGCATATAATTCGTAAATTCATAATATGGTTGCATTAAACATATATCCCTACTGAAATTTAATATGGTTGTACCAATCATACTCGTTACATGATGCAATTGTGTATTATAATCACGACAACAATACTCTATGATCAGTGGAAACATATAATTTGATAAAATAATTCCCACAACCATACCTCTCACAGTACGAAAAGGGTCGTTCGCGGTGTGTGCTTTGTTTGAGAGTGTTTAATTGTTGTTAAAGTCATTTATTTATGATCGAAAGTGTTTTCTTTGTGAATTATTTGTCAGCTTCACATGCATCTTATGATTGACCTAACCATCATATTATAAAAGCCGGTTGCGTAAATCATACACCAAGGTTCTGAATTCAGAACTATGATTCAAGCAACCATGTCACATAAATTTTATGATTGACCCAACCATTATATTGTTAAAGAAGGTTGCGTGAATCACACACCAAGGTTTCCACAAGCGTAATTTTGTTTGAGCTAAACATGTTACATGTTGTAACATAGTTGTGGTAGCTATAACCTCAATCATATTAAGGTTCTCCCAAAATATGGTTGCCACAATCATATTTTTTCTTTGAGTGAACCTATTGAGAAAATTGAATTTAAATTGAGTTAGTTAAAGTATTACTTTCGATTGGAAAGGTTCTCAAACATATTTTTATAATAAAGTTTACTATTTTTATAATCTTGGAATTAATTGTTGAACTTTATTGTTGACAAATAATTAAATTGTAGATCTTAACGACAAATTTGTATATCATTAATGGTCATAATAACATAATCTCACACTGGCAATCGCAGAACATACACCGGCACGAAAATGAGTTGTTACAAAACTCACTACTCGCACAACCATATTTTGGTAGGTACCTACTGATTTTTCAGTCTAAAGAATCTGTAGTGAAACGGGATTCAGTTCTGGATATATTAAGAATGATTACCTTGAGGTTTTTATCGAATATTATCAATATTATGTTCAGCCGCGAATCATTCAGGCTTGAGTTTCTATACTAGTTTATTTTTTACTTTCTATAACACCTTTGTTATGCAAATACGCAAATGTAAATACCAAGACAATATCAGTACTGATAGTATAATCGAAAACATTTTATTTTTCAGTTCGGACCGTTTGTCGAGAATTCGAATTTTGCAAGTCGTAGAAAATTCAGTACTGCTGATTTAGAACCGCCAGTACTAATGACTTTAACGATTGTTGCTTCGATTTTTTTTGTATATTCTAGCCATGCTAAAGTTATTATTTTTAACTATCAAATAAAATTACATGGGAGAGTAAAATGCACTCGGGGCTCACTTTTCCCCGAATTGACATTAAACCGCATTCACCTGCTAAAATTTATATATTTTTTAAATACTCATCAAAGCTTACTTTTCATAATCCGTACGCTAATCTCAAGGATACTGTTCCAAACAATTCTCAGTGGATAACATTTGTTTTTTAAATTATTAAACACTGATATTTACATAAGAAAGAAACAAAATCTTAATATGAGCAAATTTATAGTGCATTTTGGTCAATTTATGAAAATTTATCATATAATTTATTTTGATAAGAGATGGCGCTATTACAAACTAGAAATTTTAAAGGGGCCCACTTTATCTTGCTAGCTCACTTTCCCTACTCTCCTCTATACCATTTGATACAGATATACGATGTGGGTGTTCAAATTCTGAAGGAAAGCGTGTCTTGGATCGATTTTCTAGCAGACGAAAAATTATGAAGTATATAAATAGATGGATTACTTTGTCTATCTAAATATCTTAAAATGCGGTTTCTTACACCCCACAGCGATTTGAATTACCATAGAATTGTATCAAACAACTTCGGATTTAAACATTACTTCCGAAGTCCTGATCGGTTCTGCGTAATAAATGTAAGAATTTGTCCCTTTCAGAGCTCATACAGGAACGTATAAAGATCTAATAACTACATAAATTAAATCAAAGAATGCACTCCAATTCGGATAATGAGACATTCTACATATTATATCTATTCAAGTATCAGTATTGATTACCGGTTGAAAGGTATGAGATTACCGCTTAATGAAGGTATCGAGCTAAAAGTTTAGTCTGGATAAAATTAATTTTAATTGAAGAATATAATCTTTATCGTATCGGTACACCACAAAATTCCGAAAGATTGATTTTACAGACATAGGTAGTTTGAATCATTTACAGTAAAGCGCTGAATGCGTACTTAAATTTCAGCATAAATGTACATTCTAAGGTAATTGTATCCTGGTATAAGTAACCTGATTGGTAAAGACGAATATGGTTACCTTTCCTCAGTCAACAACATTGAAAAAAATCTTACGAGAACAATTTGCTTATCCGAGTGCATACGTCTCTCGTGTGTCAACTCTCAATGCAAACATCTCGCGTGACACATCCAATGCAACTGACTTTCAGAAAAATATCGAAACCGATCGAAGACAAATGGGTTGGTTCATTTGGGTATTTTGGTGGAGTGTTTTTTCAGAGTTAACGCGATATTTTCATCTTTTCTTACAACAGGCTGCCGAAAATCAGACCGTTTTCAAAATACTCAATAATGGGCATTAGTTACACACCAAATGTCAGAGTTTTGAAGTCTTAGCCTTGTGTTATATAAGAAGTTTTAGGAAACCACCTTTGGCAAATCACAGAACAAAAAAATTAAATCAGACTGTATTGCAATTCGGAAACAAATTTACTAATTTTGGAACTTAGGCATGAATAGTTGATTTCATCTTGCTGAGAAGCGCCACTGCTGTAATTACTAGGAAGCGCTCGCAATAAAATTTAAGGTAAAAGGCAAATTCTCTAATATACTCCACTCAACTCCAGTCCATGTGCGAAAAATTTAAAAAAGCCCGAAACTGAATTCTATTACAAATGTGTCACACGCAACAAAATATATCAATTGATAGCATAAGTATTTAGTATACCATTTCAGTTCAGGCAAACTTTCTCCGCTTCTTTTTCTAACATATTTTTTTCGTCCTTTCGATATACGTCTATTCAGATCGTACGATTGGCTTAAAGTTTCTGTGCACAGGACACCTAACCACTAAGTTTTAGTGATAGCAACTGACGACAAAACTACCCTCCATACAGTCATATGCAGTATACTAACAACTTTCGTTCTCGACAGCATATTGCTGGAATATAGCTTCCGAGCTACTATAAGGCCACTGTATAACATGCAAATAATGCTAGAATCCTGTACCCGATTTTAGGATACGTGACGGCACTTTAGGGCTTAGCGTACCGAAGTTCTTATATCGAGCCACATCAGCTGCGGTAAATTATGATAGCCACCTTTAGGTTGGCGAATAGGCATAAGTATCCTGGCCGCGTAGTTCCGTAGTAGTAATATGTACAAGTATGTCGGATCGAAATATTGGGGTTTTGCCAGATTAAAGTGGAATCGAAATTTTAATAACATTTGCATGTTTGAGGATTGTTAACTTTAAACCGCATTTTCTGTGCTTACTTCCGCGTATAGACGACGAAGAAACGAACAATGTAATTGTGGATAATTTACGTTCCAATATGAAGGCACCATCTTTGATTTTTTTTTTTTTCGAAAATTGTTTTCGGAGGCTTGAAATTGTAGACTTTGTAGTGAAGTTTAGGATCTATCACTTTCATTCCAATCAAACTTTTTATTAAATTTGACCAAATGAATAGTTGCTTTCCTTTTATCTATTTAGCTATTTAACTTGTTTAACAAGTTTCTCAGCGTAAATTTTTTCTATGCAGTAGATAATATCGAGTACTAGCTTTTGCAAAATTATATTAAATTTCTTTGAAAAATTCTTAAAATAAACATTTGAAAAAAATAAAAAATATGAAATAAAAAAAAGCATAGTACACTATGAACTAGGTTTGTGTAGTTCGCGAACGATCTAGTTCAGAAGAACCTTCCCTGATCTGAAATGAACGAACTTCGCAGTTTTTTCCGCTCCTAGTTCGTTTCTATTGATTCATTGCCGTTTAGAAATTAGTAGGTACTACAATATAAGTTGTAAACATGCGATTAGCATTTTTTTTTTGCTCATCACAGTTTACCAGAACAACGACTGGGAGTCGTTCCTAACTTCAATGCCTTTCTCATCACTGAACTCCCGCGAACTAGTGAACTAAAAGAACGAACTAGTTGGCTAAGGATCGGGAATCTTAAATGATCGCTCATTATGGTGAACTAAAATAGGCAAGCCTATTGTGAACGGTTGTGGCATTAGTTATGAGCTCTATGACAACCATAAGGATTTCCATTCTAGTCTCCCCTAAGTAATTGTTAAGAAATTTGCAATCTAGCCGTTCCTTGGAAGCTTGGAATTCTAACACATTGCGATAAACGACTAGATTTTTTTTTTACAAAATTGTTATCAATTCATTTTGGTGTTCCACTGCCTTGCCAAAATTTTTAGATTTAAAATACTGCACTTACTAGCTTAAAGACACACCTATTTAATCTTTTTAGTGTAATTGGTTCTAAAGAATTGCTAATTGCTAATAAACACATGCCTTCCTCCATAAAAACCCCAGCCCCAAAAAATCATTACTTAGGGCTGGTTTCACAGTCTAAGTTTAGACCAAAAATGTTCGTTAAACTTAGGATCAAAAGAATAATGCGTTTCACAGATGTTGTAATACACAAGTTTGTTCTAAGGACTAACTTCTTCCGTTTATAGCTCGGATTAATTTTTTTGACATTCAAGTGATTTTATCCTAATTAAAGTAGCCGTGATTGTCAATATTTTATAAATTTTTAATATTGCAACGTAATAAAATGGCAGAAAAGGTGGAGTATACCAATGTAAAAAAGTTTAATTCATTTGAATTAGTTCACAATGATAACGATTTTCAGATTAGTTAATTATAGGATATGTATTTACCGTGATATCGAGTCAAGTTTAAAGTGCAGTTTATTCTTAGGTTTAAGTTTAACTAAACTTCAGATCAAATTTCAACTGTGAAACCGGCCCTTACTAGGGATAGAGCCTAAACTATACTTCAAAAAAATTTGAATACTAAATCTCAACGGATTTGTGTGATTCGAACATTCAAACACATTTCAGTACTGCGGACGACGTATACAGTGGACAGATGGCCCTTGTTTTAACTGTTTTTTATTTGGTGTCAAAACACAATTTATTATTAACACGTTGAATGCCATGGGGGTCACCGGTGACCGGCACAGAAATTTTTACCCTTTAAATAGCATTGTCAAAACTTTTGACAATAAGTGTGGCACGCAAAATATTAAATTCCATTTCTCTATATGTCAAGAACCGCTTATAATGGTGAATTCAATTGAGCTAATATCACTTTGTTAATTTTTTAAATAATAAGGTATTGTGTTCGACCTAAAAAAATGTCCGTCTGACCACCGTACGCAAGCGAAGGCTCGTAGCTCACAACCCATTAAGATATTAAGTTAAATTTTTTGGTTTATAGTCTTTAGAGGAGGTGTGGTGTGAGGGGTGGTGCGGTGTGAGGGGAGGTGGCGGGAGTGTTTAAGACTTATAGAAAACAGTACCAAATGTAATCTTGAACTTTTAACAGAAGGGATGTAAACATTTTTGTTAGTAGAAGGTAGGGTGGGGTGTTTTTTTTAAGGTTTTAAATGTGCTTTATTTGCCTTATAAGTATACATAACACTAACAGTTTTATATCTTAATCCTAAAACTAAAAGTAATCTATGTATTCCTAGGCTGCTACCGTTATTAAGCACCTCAATAAGCTCTCTAACATATAAATGTTATCGGGGGAATCAGAGTCTTTTTATTTCATTACAATCTTAATATATAATTATCGTTTAAATAGCCAGGAGTTCGCAGGAGGTCATCTAACTATGTTGGAGGTCCGACAGTGCTTCGTGAGTATTTGTACTATTGGGAAAAAATGGCAAAAAACCCAATAGTAGAGTGGGATGTTTTTTGTGTATAATCTTGCTAGTAAGTTGAAACTTGTAAATGTACAAGTAAGTAATTTAAGGAAAATTGTATCATTCGTTGTAGATCTGTCGCATTAAACTTCGCAGCTCTAAAAGATTTCACCCCGAAAAATAATAAAATTGCGGGTTCAAAGTGTTCTGGATTTTTAGTATTTACGTTCTGACGATGATTTCGATCATTTCTTCCGATTCATATTAATTTGACACTCGGTGGGGTAGTGCGTATGAAAGGACGATTTTATATATGAGGTTTGAAATGAATGCTGTACTTAAAGCACCAAAAACCAAATTTGTGACCTAACTTGAAAGAGGACGTCGATAAGACAAAATATATCAATGGCGGACTACAATCTAGAAGCTTCGTATTCTTAACCAAAAATGCTTCCCTTTGTTGATTTATCACGCACGTCACTGAAACAAACGGAGCTAGGCCGGTTGGGAAACCGTGGAAGCGGCGGGATTCCATTGACGCGGACTGCAGAGGAGTCCCAGGCTCAATACGAGCTGTACCGCCGAGGTATGGTTTATTAAATTTCTCTGTGCCATAAACTGGTGTCACGCGGAGAAACTAAACTAAACCCCTGAAGTTTGCTTATAAGAGCTCTGTCCTATAAAAAATACCATTTTCAATTAAAGTTCTATTGATTGAAGTTTTTTCCCTCACCTATTTGATATTTGTGTTATAGAGCTCTGAAAGCTGCTTTATTTTAAAATTTCTTTCTTTACGCTTTTTCGCCAGAAAATCATACGAAAGACCTCCCGCTACCAGTTCATATAAATCTAATAAGTTTTATTGGAAATATCGACGAACCAAATTTAATACGGATAATACAACGAATGAAAAGAATAAAGGCATCCCTTTCAGCACAGACATCAGAACGAAGACGAAGCTATTTACCTTGTCGGGAAATCGGCTGCGAAACATACTTAGGTGTATCGTTTTCAACAAGATGATATTCTAAGGAGCATCCTTCCGCTGCTTGGTGGTATCTAAAACGGAAGTATTCCAACCATTTCCTTCGATTCATGAAAACGAATTCTCCAGTATTAAATTTCACATTTTCTTCTAGCAACGAAGATATGCATCTTTACAACGTGAAGAAAAACGAATTTCACAGAACTAATAAGCCATAAGAACTGATAAAAATGCGAAATATATTATCGGAATTTTTGAACGCGGTTTTGAATTTTATGATGGAAGGCTTGCCGTTGAACAATTCAAAGTTATTTCGATATATTGAATATGAAGAATTTGAATTTGGAACGAGGACGAAGTTGTACTTTGAAAAGATTCAGTCTTGCGATAGAAGGCTTACAAATACTGAAAACACTTTTCAGACATGAAATTGGATTTTCCACAGTAGACCCATTATAGTGGAAGAAACAATTTTTGGGAGTCGTGGTGTAGGAAGCTATGGTGACTAAGTGTAGAAAGCAAGAAATCCTGATTTTGATTTCTCAAGAACTACTAAAGATAGAAACCAATTAACAATATACAGCAACTATTGGGTCAGGAAAAAAGAATAGGGGTAGTTTTTTATATCAGGAATCAATTTAAGGGGTTATATACGTTCAGTAAGCTAATTTTGGGGAGCCCCAACGTCGAGTCTTTTTTATTTTTTTATTCCACTTTTTTCTTATTTGATTTTTTAACCCAAAAAAAGAGTGAACAAAGTGATTTTTTTTTTTAAATAGCTGCCATTTTGGTCTTAGGGCGTTTTTTCAAAGTCGGAAAACGTTGGGTCCCCGCAAATTTGATCTAGTTTCATAAACTTTTTGAATTTTTGGTTTCAGATCATTTGGCAAGGCTGTAGAAGGTACCGCGTACATCAACTCACGCCAATCGCGGCCTGACGTCATAGGAGCTGGAGCCGCCATTTTGCAATATTTTTTTTTTTTTAAATTCACAATTATTCTTCACTTGTACTTTTATATATCCTATTAATAGTTTCCGTAAATATTTATTTTATATTAAAAAAGAATCTTGAAATTGAGGCATTTTTCGGGTCTTTTAACTTTTAACTTAATAGACATGTTACATACAGACTATTATCTCTTCATTTCGCTTTAAAAAAGGTCGTTAAGGAAAGCCAATTTGTTTGCCTCCTAAACGTATATAACCCTTAATTTAGTATACGATGCTCTTACTTGTGAGCAATGTGCGTTTTTAGGCCGCACCCTAAAACATAAATGGAAATTTTATTCTGGAAAAAATAAAAAAATAATAAATAAATAAAATAACACTTCTCAAGGCAAATTATTTTCTAGTTTTTTCTCCTTTAGGTATCTGCAAGTTTTCCAGAAATATAAAAATAATAAAATATGCAGTTTTGCCGAAAATCCACATATATGATCTTATAGGAAATTAAATTTTCTATAAATAATGTTTTATAAATTTTTTTCAAAAAAATCCATCTACAAAGATGTTCCAGTCGTGAATATTTTACAGATTAAAAATGTCAAGAATATTATAAATTTTTAGGGCTTAACAAGCCTATTCTAATAAAACAATTCCCAACTTATGCATATATGGTAAATCTATCGAATAAGTTAGAAATAAAAGTTATTTCACTATTTATTTGTGGAATAAAAAATTGAGTTTACAATGTATAGTATAAGCACTGATACATAATTTCACGAGTTTCGACATATCTCTTAAAAAATATCGAATTAATTTTATATTCGAGCACCTAGAATTGACTGCGTTCAACAAAAATTTGGCGTCCTTAAAAAGCATTATTAAAATTTTCGCAAAATAACTTTGGCAGTCAACATTTTAAAAACCTTAAAAGCATAATCAATATTTCCATTAGCCAACAACTCGCTTAAATTATGGTAACTAAATAGAAGTTAGCACTTTAAGACCAGCGTAATTTTAGAATATACGTCCTTTTGGCGCTGCTCTGACGCAACATTCGAAATTTTTGAATTTTGAAGGAAATATGACATCCTAACCACACCGACCCGTTACAGGTAAATTTGAACGTAAAACTTTTCGAATTAAATACAGGCGAGTGTGGGCAAATTGGGAAAGGGAATGAATCCGAATTGGCACCCCACTAAATCAGTATGACGTGAAGGGTAACACTTCATTGTGAAAGGTTTTCATGGAAAATCGTTTCCAACCATCAGATTTGTGTTCATGTTTTGAATGGTAACAGAGGGAATTTTGACACCCGCTTGGCGTGAATTTCGAAAAGTTTCCGACCCTTAATAACTTTATTATGTTTAATGGGTTTGCGTGCCTGGCCATCACAGGATCGGGACCTCGAGTTCCCGCTCGTGATTCTACTGTGGCGCTTCATTCACAAATAAAAGTAGAAAAAAATTCCCATCGTATTTTGCTCTAATCATTTACCTCATGTGGGTGAGAATATTCAGTGCACCGTACACCCTCATATGTGTATGAGCAGTTTTGCATATTAAAATCACAAGGAATTGATATGTAGTAGGTACTAGGCACCTCTTACTTCTCGAACAGTACCATATAGTACTTAGATTTTGTGCAAAGAGCTCGCGATGTACAGTACAGGGTGGCGGATATTATTCGCCCGGGTTTCATAAGTTCTGGGGCTTTCTAATAATAACGTCAAGGTAAGTACAATATGTCGTATTTGCATGTTAACGTTAAATTGAAGGAGACATTTGTGACGGGTTCATTACTGCAGAAGTGGTTTCTATTCTAAGTTTTCGTATGCATTTAATTGAAGTGAAGTGCCGGCATTATTTTATGACGCCATAGTGGAGCAGGTACATGCCAGGCTGCCTCTATAACAGGAAGTTAGTACTTTGGAATTGTAAATTGTTCGTACCGCACATGGAAGATACGCTATCAAGGATACAACTATGATTGAGTTGTTAAAATTTTGTTACATACTTGAAGATATTGAGGTGCAGTTTCTGAAAAGTTATTCCACTTCTAACTCGAATGGAATGTAAGTATTATCTAGGGAAATAATGATGTCAAATTATAAGATGCTAGTTTCAAAATTTACGTCATTTCTAGCTTCACAAAGGAACTGATCTTGTGTTATTGTTTGGGGTAAAGATGAGATTAGAGTCAGAACATCTACAATCGGTTAGTCTGGGCGCAACTTTATTAATTTTTCGGTAGAAGTCCTGACTGTCTTTAATGTTGAAATGCGGTGTAGGTTACTACATATTCGACTGACAACTTAAAAAATAACGTTATACATGAGGTGGTTAGAACCCACTATGTCATCCGCATCAGAAGCTCATCTGAAACGATGGCAAGTGATGATTTGGTGAACGCAAAAAGTTCATACATTATTTAGAAATTGAGCAACTCAATTAATTTTTTCCACTTATGAATTGATTAGATGCTGTTTTCACCACTTTCATTGTTTGGCCTGGTGAGTCAATTTCTGTACTGAGCTCATTTTTTTTTAAAATTAGGGTTGACCCACTCTGACTGTAGTAACCGCCACAAATATACTCCTGGTTTTTCTTCTTCAAACTCTTCGTCAAACTGACCTTTGAAATTTCTATTTATCCCTCCATTCCTATTTTCCATTTTATTAGATTAAAAACTAGCTAGTATCAACCGTATGAATATGGCACAAAAACAAACCCCATTCACTAATCAAACCACAGTAACATGAAAATATCTCACACTGGAGTAAGATCCAGTTAAGATGGTATTGCATATCCTGTCAAATATTTAAAAAAAAATTTACCCAAAAGTTCAGTGAGAGCGCAAATTGTTTACAATTAGAAGATATCAAAATTTTACGATTAACTTCAGGTGCCAGCAAAAGTTGTCAAATATTTGACAGCATCTTTGAAAAGCATGGCTAAAGCTAGTATTACACTCATAGAGCTATATGTATAATGGAGATAGTGTGCAGCGACTTTTTTGAAGCCGGAGGTTTTCTCGCAAAGGACCGGCGATATTCACTATGCTACTATCAGCATCTGACTCACATGTATGTTATACTTCGGCATTGAAAAGAAAAAAAGCCCAACCTTTAAATACTACGCTACTATTTGCATTTCACTGCCACCGGGCATGAAACGCTCCATACAAAAATATTCAATTTTGCATCAAAATGCTTCAAAGTGCTTTATACAGAAACGGCGCTTTGCGATCTCCGTTAGTTATAGCTCTATGATTACACTGTATGCCAGGCGGTTAAATATTTGACCATAAAAATTTGACCAAATTTCATGTCAAATATCCATTTGCCACGCTGCCTGATTGCGATATTACACTATCTGACACGTTTGACAAAATCGTAAAAGTTTCTCTTCGTGTCAAACGGTCAAACGCCATCAGGTCGGAACGAAATTCTGACAGATTGTTCAGATCTAAATCGACGTATTGGCAGACATCGCACAAACAAAAAAACCGAACTCCAGAACTTAAAATATTTAATTATATAATTAATAATTATATAATTAATTATTTGACCTATTTGACCCATTTGACACAAATGTTTTTCGAGAAATCGCAAACGGTCAAATGTGGTCAGATTGATTGTCAAATGGTCAAATGGAACATTTTGCCAAACAGCATTTGACCATTACACTATCTGACACCATCTGACAGTATTTGACAGGGAAAATGGTCAAGTATTCGATCGCCTGGCATACAGTGTAATACTAGCTTAACGCTTAATAATGTCGGAAAAAAAATTTGAACATTACACTATATAATCGGACATGTAGCAAGAGCAGTCAATTATTACACAGAATAGTACAAAATAATGTCGCAAATAAAAATTATACTATTACACTATCTGAATAGTCAAACATTCATGAAAAATTTTCAATGCAATTATGTTTTGAAATTAACGTCAAGTTATTGTTTACAAATCTGCTGTCTAGATTTGTAATTCTGACATCGATAATCCTCTTTGATTAGCGTGAGAAACCCGATACATCGTGATAATCTATTTCTGTAAAGTAAACCAAGTGGAAAACTTGTTGAAAGATTCCTTCGACTGGAAAAACCATTGGAAATGTGAGAAAAAGTATTTATGTTGCGAATTTATGGAAATTAAGTGAGTTGTTGAAGTACGCGTGAGAAACGCGAGAAAGAAATTTATGCACGGTAGAAAAGGTTCATTTATACACTTTTATTAGAAACATTAGTTTCATCGATTATTAGACAAATAGTACCTACTTACATAGCCTAGGTGATTGTTTTGTAAATTCACAGTCTTAGGGGGCGTCTATTAACCAACCGGTGGTAAGTAGGTGATGGAGCAGTGAGCAAAAGAGCAAATTCGTGACCCATACGAAAGACAGGATGATAATCAGATAAAACTTGACGATTGGAGACCACAATTTGAAGATTGTGGACGACCTTATTTATTCAAAAGTTCAGCTAAATAATGATGGTAACAAAACAATACTTCAGTTATCTTCTAAATCTATAGATGCATATAAGGAAAGAATCGTGCGACTTATCTCAGAACAGCGAAGGTAGGTTCTGTCTACTGGAAAATTCGATACAGCAACAAGCTTGTTCTACGATGAACCGGCAGCATCAATCCTCATTAAACTCCATAAATGGCAATAGGAAGAACATATCAAGAATATGGGCACATAATAATTCCCAGACGAATTTTGAAGGACAAATCACATGAAAATCTACCACCAGGAAGGACACGTTGACAATGCGAGGACATAATAGACGCGGATAACAGAATGCCACGAAGATCATAAAAGTGGATGATGCGTTTAATCGAGATGACCATGTATTCTGGAGATGATGTTGAAGGGATTATTCAGTGAATTGGGGCTATTGAGCACACAGTAGAAATTGACTTCTGTACTTTTCCATATTCATGGAACCCAAACCTAAAAATACTCACCCGATGTTATTTTCCTATATCTTTAAAATTAATACCTACATAATACATAATATCGAACGAGCACTACAAGGCCTTCCGAGGCCTCTTCTGTTACCTGTTGTTCCACTCTCCTCGAGACGAGCAGCAAATCGCCTTGCTTGACCAGTTGGCGTCTAGGACGCTCGGCAAATCTGCGCTGAAATTCGGGTTGCTTGAAAATCACTGACGAATTTTTCCGTAAAAAAAATAGTCACGAGTATGCCGCGATCTTGAGAAAATAATGGATACACTGCTTGCAGACAAATGATATATCTAATATCGTCAATATCACCAGTGTATCACCCAATAGTACGTCAACGAGCTGATATCAACGTAAAATATAAATCGGAGTTCAGTATTTCATCTAGAGTATCATACGATTGGCTTGCAGCCGAACGTGACTGCGTTATGTTTAGGTCGTTTCTCAATTCCTTGCTAATCTATGTTGACGTTACAGCATAGCATTGCTATTATAACAGTTTAGAAAACAGCTCGAAATGGATCAGCTGATGCTTATTTGACACTGCAAAAATCAAAAATTTGAATTTTTTTACGTTTCCTTAAGCTTGTATTACACTGTTTGACCAAGTGGTCATGCAGTGGAATACAAGCTTTCGATTGAGTGATGGCCAAGACACAAACCAACCGAAATCCAGACTTGCTTTTGCTAGGTCTGACGTCATAATTGCGTCATAACTGTTATAACTAGACGTAGACGTAGACTTAAGCAAGGAATTGAGAAACGACCTTAGTATATATTTTGGTTTTGATCGCCATCGATTTTCCACAGATTTCTCGCAATTGAAATTCCCTTTAAAATTTCTAAGGAAATCATACACACAAATAAATA
This sequence comes from Beris chalybata, assembly GCA_949128065.1. Classification (NCBI taxonomy): domain Eukaryota; kingdom Metazoa; phylum Arthropoda; class Insecta; order Diptera; family Stratiomyidae; genus Beris; species Beris chalybata. Next base: position 97,491,330 of record OX421896.1, read on the forward strand.
AATTCGGCGCTAACGATTTGTTTCCAGGTTTGATTTATTGCCCAAGCACCAGGATAACACCAAAAACTACCAATTTCAGTCGCCATCCATCCCATAAATTATGTCATCACCCAACTCCTATCACGAAATTTCTCCCTAATAAAAAATAGACCTCAGCCCAAAAAAAAAAGAAGATAAATTAAAAAGTCGTGATGACGTTTGTTACAAAGCCGTGAAAGGAACCCACGTTTAACATTGGTCAGCGACGAAAAAAAATAGCAACAAAAAACCGAACAGACGAAAACTTTGACTTGTCCCGGCAATATTTCAAACATCCTGACATAATTCCCATAAACAGGTTCCTGTTTTGTGACCCGGGTCATAAAATGTTTATAAAATGACTTTCAGCAATTTGAAACGTGCTGCTTATTTTGCGACATAATGTGGCACCGACTGTCGCTCACTTTACACCTGGATAAGAATATTAGAATTAAACTCTCAAAGTACTTTTCGTTCGTACTTCATCTTATCCTCTGTGGAAATTACGGAAGTATCAACATAATTGCAATTATATAGGTATCGTACGCTTGATGACGTTACAGTAATAAATTTCGAAAGAGCGCGGCAACCTGGCAAAGAATATGCACATATGACATACGTAGTTCGTATAGTTTCTTCCAAAACAGTCAGCGGAACGTACATTTTCCGCCCTAGGAAAATTAAAATAAACTTTTCCTATTATCTCCTGCTAACTGAGCAGAAGTATTGCGTCTACCTTGGCACTCTAGTCCCCGGTTGCAACTGCTGAAATCAGCGCGGAAAATGTACGTGACATGTACAATCAAGAAATCAAAGTAGGAATAAATCAACCTTACGAGTGGGTGGAGTTGGGTGCACTAAGATTTGGCCAAGAATGTGCAACGATAAAGTTTTCTAATTATATTCGGTGCGGCATGACGGGAAGTGAATTTTTTTTATAGTTATTTTAATTTCTTCAAGATTATACTTTGACTGGGAGTCTGATCCTGGTAAAGTAATTTCTCCTCCTTTACATACCCATTAATAATCTGTTAATCCAGTGTATTATGCACACGTAAAGGCCATAGAAGTAAAAACGAATTTGTTGCCTTATCAGAGACTTCAGAGATATGACGAATTGTTAAAACGTAGACAAACCCATTACTCATGGGAAACTTTATGAAGTAAAAATTAATTCAATATACTGTAGAGATCTTCGACGTTACAATACAGGCGATGTCTCATTTTAATTACAAATCCTTGAATGTAAAATAATTAAGAAGTTCTCGTTTTTATAATTCAAGATATTTAATTTCGGTAATCGATAATGATTAACCATTCGAACTATAACATAAAATTATATAGTTACTGAATTATTAATCTTTTAAATTATTAAATAAAAAATAAAAATTAAAAATAGTTTTTTTTATAAATTAAAAAATTGAATCTTTCAATTTAGTATTTAATTTTGACTGACTAAAAATATCAAATTTTTCTCCTTACCCAAATATCCAAGAATCCCGAAAGGAGTTGATAGGTGGGAAAATAAAAAGTATGTATGTAATTCTATTAATTATCTCTTCAAATTTCTATTAATTATCCCTTCAAAAGGATGTGATGGAAATCGTGAAAATGTGTTCAACCCTTTTATACCCTCTTAGGAGATGACCAAGAAAAAAACAGTTTCAAATTATTACACGGACTAAAATTTTTTTTCGTGAACGTGAAAAAAATTTTTTTTAGGGCTGTAAATTTTTTTTTTTGTGGCGTAAAATGTTTAGTAGATATCAACTTTTAAAATGTCTCGATTCCAACTTTTTATTATTTATCCTCACACCCAGGCGCGAACGCAGAAAATTATTTCGGGGGGGGGGGGGGGAGGCAGGGGTTTCAGACAAATTTACGCGTCGAGTATAAGTTACATTTAGTTATGCGCTTGTAATTATATCATTTCGGGGGGGGGGGGGGGTGTCAACCCCAAAACCCCCCTGCGTTCGCGCCTGGCTGCACCTGAGGGCTAAGATCCAAAAAATTTCGTGTGAAACGCTTTCCGGCTCAACCCAATTTAACACCTTAAACATTATTGCAATTTAATTTGAATTTAATAACTCAAAGGTTTGATATGAGCCCTCAAAAGCGACGGGGTGAAATATTATTTCCAGTTTTCAGGTCTACAACAATTACTTTATTATTTTAATAAAAAAAAATTTGATCGCAATACAGAATACTTATTTATTAAAAAAATAATACTTTAATACACAATTGAACTAATAAAGTAATTTACAGAATGAGTTTCCTAACTTACTTGTGATCAAAAGTCTTCATTGAAACTTTCAATAAAAAATTTCTTTTCCTATCTTCCCGTTGGACTGGATGTTAACAGTATACTCAAATTATTACTTTTCAACTTTTTCTGATTTTAAAAGCTAATAAGAACTAGAAAAGGTTGGCGAAAAATTCATAATATTCAAATTTGATCCGTTGAAACGTAAAAATATCCACGTGTGCCCTAAATTTCCGGTTTCTCGTTGACATTTCATAAATCTCTCTCTTAACTAATTCGAAGTTAACAGGTGAGGATATTATAAAAAATCGTAATGCTTGCAAACGCCCTAAGTGTGTTTGGTGACATATCCGGAAACTGAAATTAAATTTTCCGAGTTCGTCTAATAAGTAGAAGAAAATATTGGGCGTTCGGAATGGGATAAGGCGAAAGACCGTAGGGGATGATGAGGATTGTGCTATCTTTCCTAACGCCTTCGTAAGTCCTGCTGAATGTGTACTACGTACCTATGAATTTTGATGTACACACGCAACTGCTAAGAAGAAGTTAAAAACGAATTGAACCTTGAACTTTTCGGATTCAAGAGGGAAGACTTTATCCTTCCTGGAAGATTATATAATTCAATACCATTTCAATATTTGCTTAAACTTATTGGCAAATACACTCAAAATGAAACTATACGCGAAAGTCTTACTCAACAACTTCTCAGAACTAGCAATATTTCCGGAATTAATAAACATGAATAGTTCATAAGTTCAATCCAAGTTTGATCGGAAAAAGTAAAAGTATTATGTATTTTGCTCCATTTGCATGTTGTTTATTTGTCGGACTATCTGTCAGCTTCACTATAGACAATAGACCCCGGAGCAGCATCACTTATGATTTTCACAAATGGTGGATTGTTTCAGAAATTTTGAATACATGTACGGTTTAGCATGATACTGATACTTTGAATAACTGGTGCTTTTACTTTTTACTTGTTTCGAACTCAAGTCTATTCCACTGTAATCAATACACATTTCTCAAGAGACCCTTCTCTGTTAGGGGTCGAGTAGAATTGGTGAACCAGGACTAGAGGGAGTATATCTGCTATATTATTACACTGTTCCATTTTCATACCATTGTGACATTGGTACGTTTACTACTTCAATTAAATATTTAAGTAGATCGATTCGAGGAGCTGATGCTAAAAATCGAAACAGTTCATTAGTAAATGTTTTGGATATTAAGTTGGCAGTAGTATTATATTGTTACATGCTACCCTGACAAACGGCACAACTCGACCAGTGAGAAAAACAGCAACCTCCCAATACCTGACTAGAAAACGGAAAAAAACATCCGATTGTCCACATTGCAATACACAATGGGAAAGGCGTGGAGAATTCTGCAAAGTTCCTCCTTGACTTCTTCTTAACATTTCCAGAACACACACACATCACCGAATATTTGGGAAAACACTCAACTCAACACATGTAGTATATAAGCACGGCAAACTTTGCCCCCAAGGACAGCTTCTACTATAGTGGAGCGAGCCAACGTTCAACATAAAAGTATTTGTAAAGCGATTTTGATTGGAAGAAGCGATCGAGTTTGTTGCAGTTGTATTTCTTTGGGCTATCAATTAATTATGTTGTATTATTGAGTTTCAACTCAACTTCTTCCTTAGTATGAGATCAGATCAAAGACCCTTGTTCAAAAGTTCAGTTTTCTCAATTTCCGTTTTTTTCACAATCTTGAGATATGTTCTTCAGTAGGTGTAGTGTGGTTGTCACACAAATTATTCACAACAATTTTCTTTCTAGTCCAAACATTTTCATAACCGACCTAACAATCAATAGTGAAAAATTTCAGTGTTGCTTTCAATATCACAATTGCAGAACGATTTTCTAATAACTCTTCTTACCTTCGTGCAAGTTAAAGTACCTAAACACAGGTACTCCACTGGTACCTCTTTACATATTTTGAAAGCACTTTTTCGAGAGCGCTCAATTTTGATTCATAGGCCTTCAGAATTTCGAATGTGAAATTGTATGAAATTTTCATAGGGAAATTTCGGAGTTCAATTTGCATACAAACACAAAGGAAATGTAATATTTACACAGACACTTTCTCGATTTGCACAATGTTATATAGCGGCATGTCCTTACTTTCAACCACCCTTGAATCAGACCCGATTTGCTCGGCGAGTTCACAGTCGGTACTTTCAAAGCATTGTTGTTGAACTTGTACTTTTTTTTCCTATTATGTCTTTGTACTAAAAAAAAAATGTTATATTCATACATCACATTCTCAAAAGAGAGAATTCGCATTCGCCAAGCTCGCGTGTATCCCTTTTGTTCACTACGACGATGCTTTTTATAAAGGAAAATTATGAAATTCATAAATCGCTTGGGATGGAAAATATTTAGCCATTGAGTTGTATCTTATTAAAATTTACCAACGAGTTCATAAATCATGCATTCGCTTATTTTGCATGTAAGGCAAGACGATGTATAGTCGAAATTGAACGATATACTGCAGATTATGGATGGTGACAAAGTCGAAAGACTTGACTTTTATGTTAAGATTCCTTTAATGTTGTGAGTTTTCCTTGCTTTTATGTCGGAAGGAAATGAACGTATTTTGTTAGATCACAAGAAGTTTATTGGTTATTTTTTTCACTTATTTTTCTGAGGTTAAGAATAAATTTTAAGAGTAGATAAAATCAGTAGCGTTGGGTGGTGCAGCCAGGAAAGGTCAAGGAAGATCAGTGGCCCCTACCTACCATTTAGATATGTAAAAATGGTCAGGGGATGTAATTTCGTTTTCTTTTAAGGGATTATATGCAGTCACAACATTCTTATAAAAAAAAAAATTTCGTAATCTACATATATTTAATAATATGTAATAATAATAATAATTTTTATTCATTGAGGTTCATTGGTTATAAGCTTATGATATAAATAGCCAGAGATCAGACAAACATATGTTAAAGTATATTCACAGAAACTTTCATGTCAATCCGACAATTATTCTCGAAGTTACACTCACATTTGTAAAGACGTCTTGGAGCATTTGAAGGAGTTTTTGAAACTTAGAACGCGTTTTTCTCAAAACTATGTTTTCAAAGTCGGTGATCCAAATTTCTCGTAAACGGCAAAACCGATCCGTCTCAAATTTTTACTCAATTTTTATAACCGTATTTCTTATAGATTAATCGAGAGTTTTTTCTCTCTGATAAATATTTTCCATCTTATAAATAAATTTGTTTTAAAAGCCGCCATTTTGTTAAACATTTATATTTTGCGTAGTCCTTCAATTAATTTATAGATACTTCATTACACTACGAGTATTGAAATCTTTTTGGTTTTTTTTATTTTAGATGATCCTATCTAGAGATATCGAGATCACCGCGAAACACTTCTTTTTAAAGAAGTTCTCGGTAATCAACTATAACAGTTTTAAAAATCATAATTTTGAAAAAAAAATATCAAAATAAAGTTAAAAGTTACTTTTATATATATATAAAAATTTTTACGTTAATAATTGAAATGCCTTTACAAGAAAAATACTTGAAAAACAGTTTTTTTCATCCTTGTAAGTGCGTATAACCCCTTAACCAACGTTTCTAGAATTTTTGAGTGGTGTACTATGAATTTAGATCTTGTTAAAAAAGCAATTACTGCAGGTATTTAAATAGTACGGAAAATCTGGACTAATCCAGAATTGTAAGTTCCGCTAGCTGATGTAGTCCATGAAATTAGTACTGAGAACGATCAGGTGATCGCTGCAAGTTGGTACTTGCAGGTGTGGATTTTTGTTAACGAGTTCACAAGGGCAAAAATGCCTGTTTTAAATTTGATCCGGCTCGACGGACCAATGAATTCGATCAGGAATATTTGACCTAGGTAGGTGATCTTGTTCAGTGGTACGTTCACTCGTTGAACAGGAGGAAATGGAAAGGTTGGACATTTTTAATTTTTGGGAACGAGTGTTGGGTTCGTTATAAAACATATTAACTTGGAGAAAGGGCCGCAGCTGAAGCAGCGGGAAGACAATTCTCAAAGGGTTCCGTTGATTTCGCGAACGAGAATTGGTTTCATTGTGGCTTTTGAAAAGGGTCCTTAAAAGTTTCCGTTTGCTACTGATTTCGAATATTTACCTTTCCGAATATTACTGAAACAGCTTGGATGCGAATCGCAACTAGATACTCATGTAGGTACACTATCCAAAAGAGGACGTGATGACGGTGGACCGGCCTTTTATAGGGCTGTGTAGCTTTAGCTATCCTTGTTTGCTCAAGTTCCATAGTCAACGTCATAAAAACGGATCGTGGTGAAATTGGTAATTTTAAATTTTTCTGTATTGTGCTTGAAGTTCAAATACAGATAAAACTTATTAAAAATTCGAACTTTCTCTACAATACAGAGGTAATACAATTCGTTCTAGCAGTTTCTTATTGTTGCTTTTCGAATGTATCTATCCAGTTATTTGCATTAAACAATATAAAATATAAAGAGCTGTAAGTATTCACTAATTACTACGCTATCCATTTTACAAAGATTCACTGTAAATCTGAAACAATAGTGGACCTAAAATGGACCCTTGTGGTATCCCACGGCTTAAAGTTATCAGTTCACTAAGCAGTTCACCAATTTTCACCCTTTGTGTATGATTTGTTAAAAAGAGCTTAGTAATGAATAGGTATTTCGAACTTTTGCAGTTAAGCAAGATATTATGATGTCAAATGCCTTTTTGCAATTTTTAGAAATATTGCTTAAAAGCCTTCTCATCAATGTAAAACAGAAATTTGTGTGACAGTTAAACGAAGAACACACCCAATTTTCTTCATATAAATACATTTTGCTTGAAACGTGTTCTCAAGTTATAGCGAAAAAGTTTCACTGATATAAAAAACTGTGGGCTATCATAAAAAAAATGCACGCTAAGCTCGCAAAATAGTCATTTCTACGATAAATTTCCACATAATCCAACCAAGATTTCTAAACATCTTGCCTATCATTTTGATTTATATCACCAATCTTCGAAGCCACCACTCCCCTCCCCCACCCCCTTCTAACCATTTTTTTGTTTTTTCCTGGACGCCCTTGTAAGACAGCGAAAAAAATTATCACTCATTTATATTGGACTCGAAAATCCAGCACGCATAAACGTTACGTGATTCCCAACAGACATTCGGTACTTTCTTTAGGGTGTCGGAATTCCGTAACATCATATATCGCTTTCGCTTTGAATTCGTAAACGGTCTTCTGAATATTTTACAGTGTTCGACGAGAGAGTGATAAAGAACTCGATTGTTAACCAAAAAAAAAAAAACACAGTTTACCATTTAATCCCTGTTAAGTGTTCAATTAATCTTTTGCTAACCCGAAGATCGATGTGCGGTAATGGGGTAACCTCAAGCGCCCAGATGAAATCTACCCAGTTTCGTTGGGTTTTTTCTCGAAGAGCAGGCAATTTATTTTGCATGCTGGTAACACTAGACCCGCTAACACATCCTGCCAGATCCATTCGATGGTACATCAATCGTTTACTACTCGGTCTTTTCGGCTCATTTGAAACGTCTTAAGGATTTTTCAAGTTAATGCTAAGGGTTTTGGTTAGATGATACTTTAGAAATGTAAGTTTTTTTTGGAAGTTGTTGATATACATACCTATACGTTCCATTCGATCAAGGTTTGCCTTTAGATTGGGTCTATTTGATTGCTTTTTGAGTTATATTCTATTGGGTAAATATCGAAACCGTTTAACATAGACAGCAAAAAGAAATCCATTAAACTTTACATCTTTTTAATAGTAAGAAAATATGGCACACCTTTTCTAGTAAATTTACATTGTAATGTAGGTAATAGTCAATCTTAATGTAATTTTCAATTTTCGTTCAGTAAGTTTCATTTTGCAATTCAACTTCGAAAGCACTAGATTCTTTCTTGATTTTCTCACTAGGTTTTCTCTTGAATTTACACACTAAAAAGTGTATAATTTGCAAACATTCAGATGTACTTATTTCTACTTCTTATAATTTTTCGTACTTACTTCCTGTTAAAAAAATCCTTGGTTGTAGGTACGAATCGAACACGCGATCGGTTCGCCACCGAAGGCATTTCATTTTCATTTCAGTAGAAGACAAAATCGAATGAAGCGTTTAAATACGTGGATTACTTGAACAAGAACGTAATTATTTAGTTAATTTTACTCGAAATTGTAAATTGTACGGTTGAGTTGAAAAGTACATGAATAATTTACTAATAACAGTAATTTCAAGTAAAAATGCTTGAAATGAGTACGTACTTTACTTGTAATTTCGTGTAAAATTAGTATCTACTTATACTTGAAAAAATTAAATATACTGGAAATTTCAAGTAAAAATTGGATTGAAAATTATTTTTTTTTAAAAACAGTGTAGGTTTGACGCGCGTAGCCACTGCGCTCCCGAAAGTGTTTCTTTTTTATTTTAGTAGAAAACAAAATCGAAAGAAGCGTTGATAAGTAGAAAACACGAAATAGAACGTAATTTTTAATTTACATATACGAGTAAATATAGTTAATTTTACACGAAATGTTGTGTTATTTTGTAATATTTTATTAAGGATATAAATGTACAAATTTTTACATGAAAGAATGAAATATACTGGAAATTAAGATCAAACCTTTTATAACACCATGCAATGACAATGCTATTATATCATGGGCCACCATTAAGTGCATAGAGCCATACTAATTCAAATTGACACCTGTCACCATGCCGGTGATTTACAATGCGTTTGACTAATAAACCGCAAGGAAACTGGTACCAAGCCAAAACCACCTCATTACTGACTTCTAGTTTTCAGAAATGGCACTCCCTTTTAACTTGTAAACTCGAATTAGGCAAAGCATTTGTCTTAAAGTTTAATGGGTTCGATGAGGGATGATGATGCTTCAGGTATTGTGTGTCAAATTTCACGGTGTACTTCTGTTTCAAGATAATTCGTGATGATAATTTGTCTATGTGCTCATTAAATATCAGAAAACTTTAGAACGTAATGAACCATTAGCAGCGCATAATTATCGTTCAAAGTTGTACTGTAATCGAGTCTTTTCTGCAATCTGCTGGGAAACTAAGGGGGATGATGGTACATTTAAACTGATGCTAGATCCGTTCTAGTTAATATGAAGTTTAATGGTACCGGGTCTGTCCAGAACAATGTGACACAAACAAATCCCATATTCTAATTGAATGGGTAGAAACGTGTATCGTCACACGTATGTAGGTACTACGAGAGCAATGTACTGCGATTTGCATGAAGTTAAACTCCAATTATTCAAAGTCATGAACTCGTACGAATATTCGTAAATCTTCATGGTTCTAGGTTAAAGAGTCACCTTCATCTCTCATACTTGACATTATAAACTATTTTGGACACAATTTCACAAATTTATAGTTTTGATATAGTCGTTTGTCCGTTTCATGTTGTACGGGGAGTCCTTTATATGGCCAGACTTTGTACTCTCGACAGTATAAATCTGAGCAACTATGTAACACACTTACAGATAATAGGCCTGAATTCACATCGTTTCAAATATAACTTTTCCGAGACAATTAGCAAACGTCAGCAAAAGGATATACTGTAAACTGAACTTGTCTCCTTTCGCAAACTACAGAACTACTTAAATTAGTTGAATATTTAATTAACTGAGAAGTCGGATGATGTAGGAGACGACGAATTTACTTTCATCCAACTCGGATCCATTTAAGAGCTTTAATTGGTTATTGAAAGAGACATAACACGAAGCTTTATAAATCTTCAGCGAAAAGATTTAGTTCAATGTTAGATTCGACAGGGAAGAAAAAAGGTTTCCGTTCAATAAATATGTCTAAAAAAATTAATTTTTTTTTCGTGAAACTAACAATAAAAAAAATCGGTCGAAAGTATGATAACCGAGGAAGTAAGATCAACTACAAAGCCGCCCAACTGAATGCTACTATACTCCGTGACTTGATACTAGGACGTTGATTTCCAGAATATTACAACTTACCCTCACTCATATCATAGCAACATTTTTTTTCTCTAATTTAAAATACTTAAGGCATGAACTGAAAAATCTATGCTATGCAGACAGGGTAGCACGCTTACGACTTGCAACTTTGGAGCAACGGCGAGTAAGAGGTGACTTTATAGAGACCTTCAAAATTCTAAACGGTCATTTCAACTGCCCAGAACTACAGAATACATTCACGCGCAACAAGAATTCTCATCTTAGAGGACATGTCGACAAACTTAACAAATGTATAGTTAGCACGAGCACGAACCCTTTTCGGAACTTTCTACCGAACAGAGTAGTTGTTGATGCATGGAATTCTCTTCCCGTGGACGTTATTGGTGCTACTTTAGTGTTAGATTTTAAAATCAAAGTGGATAGACATTTCAATTTTGGATGAATTAAGAATTAACTTTATTTTGTAACTAACTTAACTTCTCTATTTTATTCAATTTAAACTTTTAACTTCTCCATTTAATTCAATTTAAATTAAATTTTTTTTTTTACTTTAAACTTCTTACATTTTCTTAAATTTAAACTTTTTTTTTCTTTTATTATTAATTTCAACACTAATTTCTACTCTTCCACTAACTTTACACACTCTAATTTGCTTAAAAAAAAGTTTTTGTTTTTGTTTTTTTTTGGATCATACAACAATTGTAATAAAATTATACTTTCTGATATCAGGTGTATCAGCGAAAGCTGCCTTCCTGATTATTAAATAAATAAATAAGTAAATATATAAATAAATATTGTGTTCGTACCAAGTTTCAACTTCCTAACTGCATATAAAGAAAACGTTTTTCATCGAAATTGCTGTACAAATACTTCCGCGTCGAACTTACTGTTGTGTATCGTCTCGCTATTTCATACTACAAACTGTCTTTGACCGAAAACTTTGCCGTGCTTATATACTGCATGTGTTCAGTCGATAGATTTCGCTCAAATTCGATGGTACAGTAAAATTTGTCTAAGACGGACTCTGTATAAAATGAAAATCTGCTAAAACGGAACGAAAAGCGGTGAACCACAGCATTCCGTTTAAGGCAGGTTTTACTGGATATGTTGAATATTTGGGAAACACAAAAAAATTGTTATAATTTTCATTTCTCGTTCTTGAACTTCTCCGTGATAAAAATGTAAACCTTTACTGACGTTTTGACATTGACAGACCAGTAAAAAAGTTTAAGGGGTCATTTCAAAGCTTGGAAAGCGTTTAGAATGGGGTTGTGGCAAAATACTTACTTCCTTATAATAATAATAATAATACTTACGCCGCTGCCACATATAACATATGAATTACATAATTGGGTCATACTCGGGGACGAAGTCTAAGTCATAGTACAATATCAATTGTTACGTGATTAGACGGTTTTTCGTGTTTTTCTGTTGGCAATTATATGAAATCGGAAATGTATTTTTATAATAATAAATCTGTGGAAGTGAAAACCAATCTGATATCTCATCAATCCTAAGAAATGCCATATGTCAAAGGCCTTACGTCTTCTTGGAGTTGAATATCTACAAATGCTAAATCAACTTTTGGTGATTACATAGTAATCCAGTAAGTAAAACTGAATTCAATATCATCAGAACAAAGAAATATATAGGAATTTGTGAAACCATATCCAAAGGGGTTGAATATCTAAAAATCCTGAAGTGAATTTTTAGATATATATATATAAAGAATCCCGGATAAAGTGAAAGCCAATCTGATGATTTATCAGTCCTAAGAAATATGACGAAATACGTGAAAAAATATGATATGTAATTTTTAAAAAAAATCCTTATCCCCTCCATTTCCATACTCCATCCAATTTTGCTTATCTTGGGTAATTCGTTCGTGAGAATTCGTAATCTAAAGTTGTGTACCACCTCCTCAATCCGCTACAATTTTAAAAAAAAATATCTACTCTCGGGATTACACGGAACTATAAAACTCCAATGAATTCTAAACCTCACCTTTTCAAGTAAATTTACATCGAGATGTAATAGGCAATTTGAATGTTATTTTCAATTTTTTGTCAATAAATCTAAATTTGCAATTAGTAAATTTCAACTTCGAAACCAACGAGTTCTCAAGATTTAAGATGCACTTATTCCTAATATTATTCCAATTCTAATTATAATATTTTCTAATATTTATTACTCTCTTGGCTGTAAGTACGCGGTAAAAAAATTCATTGAATTTTACATCTTTTGGATAGTAGGAAATTATGTCACACCTTTTCAAGTAAATCTACATTGTGATGTAATAGTCGATCGATGCGTCAAACATCGTGGTTTCATATATTACATATTTTTCATCGTAATATTCAAAAAGATAAGTAGAATTACTCGAAAGAGAAAGTAATTTTCAATTCATATATTAATAATAGTTATTTCAACACGAAATATTGTGTAATGTTGTAAGCCTTTTCATTTAAATTGTACGGTTTAGTTGAAAGGTACATGGATAATTTACTATTCCAGTTATTTTGTGTAAAAGTGATTAAAATGTGTAGTTTTACTTAATCAAATTAAATATTCTTTAAAATTACATTGAAAATGCGTATACCTATCTTCGGAAAGAGTGGGATGGTGGTGAGTGATCTATTTGATGAAAAACATTTACATATGTTGCAAATTACACTTTCAACAAATGCGGCAAACTATTGTTTTCTTAAATCTCTTACGTTATGTAGTAATATATTCTTTTTGAATAACATAAAAACCCGCCTTCAGTAATAATTCTCATAAGCTAACGAATGTCCAAACTTAGCAATACAAGACCAATAACTCGAATGAAACTAATTCAATGCTATCGCGTCCAATGCAACAATTGCATCTGATCTTGCAAATCATAACAACCATTTGGTCTAATTTGTCACAATTGGAAATGATTTATTCAAAATCACAAAACACTTCTGGGATATAGGAGCGCAGAATACACATAAATTATAAATCCCATACATGTTCAGTGCATAGAATCGTTATATTTCGTATTCCACTATGAATTGTTCCGAACTAAAATATAACTTTCTCGTTGGAGCTGATCATTTATCCAACCAGGACGAACTATCTACGAATTGTATGCGGATCTAACAATAAATTGCTCTCAGATAAAACGTAAACTTTAAGACACTTTAACCAACTAACATAAATCAAGCGGAATAATCAACAATGCCGCCAACACCGTTCCGTTTATGGCGTTCGTTTGCTGCCATTTTGCCATTCTGCACCCATATGTACCTTAAATGTGAAGTTTTAAACTTAATACGTTCAAGGCTTTCCACGACAAGGGAAGTATCATGCCGGCATAGTAATCGCATCAAGGATATGTGCAAGAGATGAGCGTATAGAGTTCGTTTCCATACAATGCCCTTTTGCTCGTCGACAGAAGATGTTAGTCGCAAATAGAAATAAACTAGTTGTAGTGCGATGGTTGCTCATTATCACCTCACCGAACATTATTCACTTCACACCTTTAGAATCAGCATAAATGCGACAGGATAACGTGCCCAAGAGTTCAAAGATAAATGAGTTTGCCGCAAAAGATATCATAAGAGCGTTGTAATATACGAAAAGTAGGAGCCAACAGGTGAAATATGGTAATGTATTAAGGAAGGCACCGCAGAAACCATACATATTTTCGTTAATTACTTCAGAACATATAGTTCAGTCGTTATTGAAGAAATACAGACAGCCAAGTTGTATTCGAGCGAGTACCGGAGGTCGAATGCGGCAAAAGGACACACACCGAACCGGAATGATCCCTGCACAAATGCGGAGGGAATCTGTCATCAGTCACCATTATTTCGGTTCATAAATTGTATGGTAAATGTTAGTTAAACTCTCCTATAATAGACAAAACCGGATACAAATGATGGGCATGATGGAGCACACAGTAGCACTGCAAATGGGATTTGTGAAGATAAGGAAAAGGATGTTTTACGATTTTGCCCTGTTAAATTATAATTTATTACTTTCACTCTTAGTTTCCTTAAGTGGTCGGTCCTGGAATCTATATATGAGTCCTTTTTTCTATCCACTGTTTTCAAGTGGGGTTATAAATTTTGGAGGACGTGTGTCGGTGGAATAGTGGTAGTCCGAAGAAGTTCCCAGAAAAACTTTTCGTGAATCGAAATGCAAATACAAGGAAATTACTTTGGAATAGTGTCGATCCGTGGTGTTTCCCAAAATGTTATTACTTTTAGATGGACGTCCAGAGCGAATTTAATGCGGAGATACGGACCGATTTATTACCTACAGGCGCGAACGCAGAAAAATATTTAGGGGAGGGGGGGGGGGGGGTTTCATACAAATTTACTCGTTGAGTGCAAGTTACATTTAGTTTTGCGTATGTAACTAAATCATTTCGGGTGGGGGGGGGGGGTTTGAACCCCCAAAACTACCCCCTGCGTTCGCGCCTGATTACCTAGGTTGTAAGTCGCACAGTAACCTAGATCGCGTCTCAGAATTCAGCACGTTTTGGACCTTCTAAAAAAATAATAAGGTTCCGTCCAAACTGTTGGCAACTTTTGTATTTATTTAATTGTAATATTTTTTCTCCAATTTCAATAAAAACAATGAAAGTACAATATTGACATGTCCCCTTAGAGGTTCAATATAAGAAATATTTGAAACAAATTTTTAGGCCACAAAAAATTCGATGGCTCATCAGACCTTGGATCTTGTAAAAAAGAACACTATCATTTTACACCGTCTAAGCGGTGAAATAACACAAAATCCCAAAAGTTATTCTTTGATCGTTTAATATTAAGCCCATAGAAGTGAAAGCGAAACTCATTAAAACTAAAAAATTTGGAAGAGTAATTCGGAACTCGTGAAATTCGAACAATGCTCTACACCCATACTATTTCATATACTCTAAACTCTAGAGTGTTGAATATTGATTAGTACTAAAATGGAATTTTTTAAGAGTTACATGTAAAGCCTTTAGAAGTGAAAGTGGGTTCGGTATCCGATGTGACCCAAGAAATATATCGGAATTCGTGAAAAAAAACACGGACACGATTTATGGGCAGTTATAGACAGTGCTCGCAATAAGGAAAATTAGTTTGAAAGCTCGACATATCTCCTAAATATAACGAGATCTAGAAATCAAAAAAATGCACTAAAGGCCGTGAATTCAATTTATTTTATTATTTATATACTATAATCAATTATTGTTATCAATTTTTTAAGAAAAAAATTTGCGTAATTTAGGAAGTTGATACCTACAATTGTACATTCCTACGACTTGTAAAGTCATATAAAGTTTAAATCTAGGCTGGGTGTCTTGGTGGCTAGAGCACTTGCCTTCGGTGCACCTGTTACCAGGTTCGAATCTGCTTTGCGACAAGAAATTTTCGAAAATGGGACTGGGTGCCGGACTACCAGTTCACTCAGCTGTAAATGAGTACCTCAGTTAAAACGGGGTAATAATCACGGACGAGCGTGTAGCTTCACCTCCTAGTGTTCCGTTGGTCTCGCCTAGGCCTAGGCCTAGGCCCGATTTGGGCTGTTGCGCCATTGATTATTATTATTATTATTATAAAGTTTAAATCAAAATGGGGACATGTTTCAATCACCTTCGGTCACTTCCAAGATTTAATACTGACATTATACTCGTATAAAAAATTTAAAACTAAAATTTCAGCATCAAAGATATTTGATAACTGATCAGACCTGAGAGATAAGGTAAAACTTATAAAAAAGTATACAATCTGTATACCCCCTTAGTGGCTGAATTTCAAAAAATCTTGAAAACGCTTTCTAGGTATTCATATGAAATAATAAAAAATGAATTCAATATTCCTCGCAGCATAATTAAATCGAATAACATGTACAAAGCTCGTTTCAAAATATAGCTATCTTTTCAAGTGTACATTTTGTAACAAAAAATTCGGTCAAATCTTTTATGTCAAAAAAAAACAGCACAAAGCCAATCAAATAATCTGTCAAACAAAATTTGACGAATACACTATCAAACAACATTTGCCAGGAAAAACAGTGACAGTGTGGCATACAGTGTAATACTAGCTTTAGGCATCGATATCTCATGCTTGATTGGTTACCCATATCAAAATATATTTTAAAGACAATCTCAACTCTAATGACTTCGACAAGCAAATTTCACACGATATAAATTAAAAATATATTTGTCTCGCGCTAATCGAACTGACAATTCAAGTGTCATGTTATTAACTTCTCATACCGCACCATCCGAGGGTCCTTCAAAACTTCGACAAGGAAATTAATTAGGAGAGGTCTTTTTGAATCCATAGGATCCGGATGATCCCGACCAAGACTGATGGAATTATATGGCAACCGAAAGTTTTCCTTTCGAATACGAGCGGATTAGCACAACGAATCTATAGATACACTGCGCCATGTTAATGACAAGTAATTTATTTTAGTCATCAAAGTTTTCATAACTCAAGCTATTTAACGAGATTCCTTTGAAAGCAGTTGAGAAGACTATTGAATTTTCTTGACAGTCACTTACTCGTTAATCCTGGTCAGTGTCTACTCCTACATCGAGAGTGGGTCGCGTATCTCTAACCGTCACATTTGAAAATCTTACGTGAACGCGACGACTTTTCTAGAAGGGGATTTCCCGAAATTTTACAGCGTTCATTAATTCTCGATCTCGGGGCAAAAATTATGAATGGAATTGATTTTTGACAAAAGATTCTGGAGATAATTAGAAAACTGAATAATTTTTTTTTCTAATTAGTTAACAGGATCGAGGAAAAAGTTGACGGTGTCATTTGAAATTATTTTTCTATGGTTTCGGTTTTTTTTATGGATTACGGTTTTTTTTTTTTTGCTTTTTGTGGTTCGTAATTTTCGTGGTGGTTATAAGTTCCGACTTGATGTCTTCCTTGATCAAAATAAAGCACTTCAATAGAACCATAAATTTCTGGAAATTCCTGGATACTCTTTCATCAAAGACTGAGATATAATTAAAGATGGTTTGCTGCGTTTGAAATTATTAAATTTTAATAGTTTTAATTAACCTTATTAATACTTAGATTTTTCGATTTATTTAGACGTTTGTTTGAAGTTGGCGGGAAAATCGTTAAATAGATTTTATTTAAATTTTGTTTTACAGCAGGGTTATGTCCAACTTAAAGTATGCTCGTTGGTTACTCTATGTGATTTTTGATTCATTCTTTTAAGGCATAGATAAATTAAAGCCAACATAGTAAAAACCATTGAATTAGTAAGCAAATATGCCACACATTTTCTAGTAAATTTACATTGTGATGTAATAGTTAATTTTAATGTAATTTAATATTTTTGGTCTGTAAATGTCAATTTACTATTCAACTTCCAAAGCAGCAAATCCACTGAATATTCTTTTGAATTTACACTCTAGAATAGTGTATAATTAGCAATCATTAAGATACACTTATTTCACCTTCTAATGTTATTTCTTACTTACTTCTTACTCTTAATAAAGCCCTTGGCTGTGAGTAGGATTCAAACCCGCGATAAATTCTTGCGTAGGTTTGGCGCGTAGCCACTACGCCACATTTTAATTTCAGTAGAAAATAAAATCGCACTCAGTATACTCACTTCAAGTGTATTACAATGTCTGTTACAAGTGTAACATTACACAAGGTTTGATCAGTCAAAAAGAACGAGTTGTTGCAGAAATAAGACAGATGAAATTTCGAACTTTTATATTTCCTTGAATCTTTCATTTCTGTTAATTCAAATTTATTACTATACAATATTCTTTTAATTGACTTTTAGTATTTAGGGAAATACTCGTTTCAATGAATGGTATTTTACTAAAGTGCTTTGTACAACGGTTATGATGACGGAATTTCAAAACAGCGTTTTACGTTATTATTCTGAATCTATTATTTAAATAATATTGCGATCGATTTTTTTAAAAAAATATTTGGAACCCTCAACTATTTTTTTCCACGCCGCGCCGTCTGCCGTACTAAAAATTTGAGATTAGCAAATTACGTTGAATTTTCTTTTCCTGAAAGACCGTTTTACATTATTAGTAATAATACAGTATTGTTATTGATTTTCAAAAAAAAAAAATTTGCTGCCCTCAAAATTTTTTTGTCCACGTTTCATGACTCCGTCTGTCCGCCGTACGCCGTAAGTCGACCGCCAAAATTGTTTGAAGGCTCGTAGCTCTCAAACCAGCGAAGCTATTAAATTAATTTTTTTTCTAGAAATAGACTAGGTTGACCCCTTGAATTGACATTATTTTCAAGGGTGGGGGTGTGAGGGGGAAGGTGGGGAAGCGTTTTAGACGAAAAATTTTGGTTTCTACATCTCAGCAACCACTCATGTTAGGAAACTGAAACTTGGAATTTCTATAAAGCTTTGATAGTGAACCCATTTGCAAAAAAAATAATGATATGGGTGAAGGGGTGTGGGAGTGGAGAGGGAAGCAATGCGTCCGAAACGCAAAAAAGTCGAAATCGACACATTCTAAAATCTATATCTCCTAAACCGTTAATAGCAAGCAATTAAAACTTAACAAATATCTGTAATTATACTAGGAGAGTAGATTGAAACAAAATTTGGGGGGGGGTAGTGACGGGTGGGGGTTGAAATGCTTAACATTACGATATCTCCCAAACCAGTGGCACCAGAAAAACAAAATTCGGTTTGGATATAAAGCTTGATAAATAAAGATTGCTCAAAGTAAAATCTTTGAAGAGGGCGGGGGAGTACGTAAGTGGAGAGGATAAGAATTTTTCATATATAACCCGTTTCATATCCCAATAACAGTGTAAGATGGATGCTTCAAATTTTTACCAGAAGTAGGCCTAATAAAAGCCTAGTAGGGAAAAAAAGTTCGGGGGTGTGGGTGTAGAGGGTGAGGGTGGGGAAGGGTGAAAAAAAAAGTTCCGATGCTTATATCTTAAGAATCTATAGTGATAGGAAGCTGAAACTTGGTATTTAATTAGAGCTATAGTAGTGGCATGGTGAAAAAATAAGTTTTTTTTAAGGGTAGTATGGTACGGTGGTGGGGGGTGTTTTTCCTAACTTCAGAACGGCTTATTCTAGGAAGTTGAAACTCGGTACGTATATGTAAATTAACTAGAAAAATAATTCTGATAAAAAAAAATTCGAATATTCATTGGCGTTCAGAAGGGACGGGGGCAAAAGGAAATCAGTTAATATAAAATGCATATATTTTCACGATTTTCGTCATATCTACTAGGTCTTTCGAAATATTGAATTTATTTTTATTTTACGGATTCTTCATATGAATACCTAGAATGCGTTTTCAAGATTTTTTGAAATTCAACCCCTAAGAGGGTGTAAACTGGTTGTATACTTTTTCATGAATTCCACCATGTTTCTCAGGTCTGATCAGATATCGAATATCTTTTCACTTCCCCAGGCTTGTTTAATAATAACCTATTTTTAATTTTTGTTTTTTTCAACCTCTAGACCACATCCCGGAATATGACCCAATTATTGAATTCATATGTTACACCCTTTTCTAACCGCTTCCCGAACTTTTTGTTAGGTTTTCAGTCACATAGTAACATACACCGCATCGCCGAATTGAACGCGTTCTGAACTTCTGCCGGAAAAATAATAAAGTTGCGCCCAGACTGTTGGCAGATTTTTTTCTTAGGTCTTAGATTTGCTTTATTTGCCTTATAAACTTAATACTAACGGTGTGTCTATCTTAATCCTAAAGCTAAAATTAGTCTATATTCAGCTACCGTTCTTAATGGCCTCAACGGGCACTCTATTCTAGATAGACTGGTTTTAACATACTCGCGCTGTTTTTATAAATATTTGTTTAAAAAACCTCTTTCAGAATTTTTGACATTCCCCTAAATGTGTGTAATGCGGTTGCATACGTTTAGTTATCAAATTCACTCTTACTTCAACGGGCTTCTTATACATATATAATTGCAAAAAAGGGGTTGTATTCGTTTCACAGCTTCGACATATTTATTTAGTTTGATATTAGATTGGTTTTCATTTCCACAAACTTTGTAAATAATCGCTTACCAAATCATATCTCTATTTTTCGATATTCAACCCTCAATGGTTTGCAAATGTTTTACAATTTTTGCCATCTCTTAGTTCTGATGAGATATAAAAATAACAGTCTTGGCACAAATTTATTATTTTTTCGGTACAAGTTCGGAATGCATTCCATTCTGAGATGCAGTGTAGGTTACTATGTGACTGAAAACCAAACAAAAAGTTCGGGGGGTTACTTAAAATATTGTTGCGCTAGAATACTTACGCCGCTACCACAAATAACATGAGTTATATAATGGGGTCATATTCTGGGGGGGCCGTGTAGGGGTTGAAAAATTAAAAAAGCTTGAAAATTGGTTATTATTAAACAAGCCTGTGGAAGTGATAAGATATGGAATATCTCATCAAACCTGAGAGATACGGCAGAGTTTATGAAAATCTATACAGCCCCTTTATACCCTATGAAACCACCCTACAGCCACTTAGAGGTCGTATTTCAAAAAATCTTGAAAACGCTTTCTAGTTTATCGTATGAAGAATCCGTATAAATAAAAATGAATTCAATATTTAGGAAGACCTAGAAGATATGACGAAAATCGTGAAAATATAAATATAATGTATTCTATTTTCACCGATATTTTTTTTGCACCTGTTCCGAACGCAATGGATATTTGAATTTTTTTTTTAATCAAAATTACTTTTCTAGTTGATTTACATGAGTTTCAACTTTTTAGTTTAAGCCGTTCTATAGTTATAGTTCTATAGTTCCAAAAGTTTCGGGTACACAATAACACAATTCAGTAGGACAAATATTGACTTTACCTAGCGAGAAGCCATCAAACTATAGCATTCAAAAAATGTAGTTCTGATTCTTTTCTATTTTCCGCTAGAATATAAGTCGGAGGTCAGTATTTCGTCTGTAATATAAAACGGTTGGAGGCTGGCCTTTCTGACTGCAATATGTTTTTATTTTCGTAACCATACTCTCTGTCCTCTAGACTTGAAACTAGTGTGCCAATGAAAAATCTCAACAAAAAGAAGTTCTTATTTTTTTAAATAAATATTTTCGTGACTGATTTCAAGCTAAATGAAATTCCATTGAAATAATTTCCTTTTTTCTACACTTGAAAGCGAGTCCTTTTAATTCAAAAAATTACTAACATGAATGTATTGTAGAATCACCCCCGTCATAGGCGACCCTTTTTTCGGCTCAAGAAAAATTAACGACAATTGTCACTTGTCAATAAAAAATTTCCCTAATCAGCAAAGTTAGAAACATTCGGGACGAACATGATTCGAATATCACCCCTATCCTCTACAAGAGATAACTTTGAATTGTGGAAAATATCACAATTTCTGGGATCAAGTGAGCTCGTTTTTCGAGCGTTGATTGATGTCACCCTTTTCACAAAATCAATGATAAATTGACAGACCATGGTCAAATCTATTTGACTTTTTATAGCCTCATGACCCCTGTAAAGGGCTCATTGATCACGAGGAATTTGATACGGTTCGCAAATTTATTGGCCGAAAAGAAGAAAACGGAAGGAATTCACGTAATAAATAGTTAGAATTTCGAGTTTTCGTTTTATCTTCTTGTTAACTTTGCAATAATATCGGGGATTGAGTATTTGCTAAAATACCGCCATCTATGTGTCGAAATTGTACATTTTCGTTGACATAATGCACAACTAACAGTTTCGTTCTCATTGCTAAAGTTTCGCATAATACTGCAAGAATTGCAAACTAGGAAAACTTTTCGTCCCGTGTCGCTCAACCTCTGTAATATATTTATGGTCACCATATTGTGATGTATACAAACGTGCATTTTCGAAATTTATGACAATAGTGCAGCACCTTCCGAACGGGGAAATATATAACCGTCTAAAACTAGAACACTACCACATTTTAGTTAGTGTCACGATCTAAGGTCCATCCTGGTTTTAAACTTCCGGTGAACTCATTGTCAAAGCACTTTTGTTGCATTTTCAAATGGTCAGCAATTTCTGGACAACAAAGTATCATTATTTCTCTTCTCGATATTCCGCAGTAGAGCTGACTGGACTAGGGTGTCCCTGGACAGAATATTATGTTGAGTATGGAATTCTCATGAATTTTAGCTGAGAATGGGGTTGGAATTTATGTGAGGGTTTGTGCGAAACTAGTAGAGATTATTGTCTCGCTGTGTAGTGTCCCTAGTATACTCATACATATGACAATTATGTGGTTTATGTTATAAATGATGACAGCATGGTATGGCCGAATTAACCGATGTAACATATGGTCTTTGTCACGACCAGGGACAAGTTGGTGAAAGTGCTGATACTAGATGAGGTTTTCCTCCTTGGTTCCAGGAAAAGGCGAGGCTGTGATGTGTTGTCACCCAAGTAATTATCGAGGAGCGTTTATAATGAATATTGTCCAATAAAAGCTGACAACGTCATCCAGTAATAGGATTAATTCAAAAGCTGATAGTGAATTCAATGAAAAATCTGCTGACTTTGTGGAAATTCGATCTGGATACAAAAGCCTCCGTAATATCCTACATGTATTTTTATGTCAAATAATAATAATTGACAAGTTCTCTAACTTCTGAATGAAATTACGTTTTTTTATCCAATTTATACAATTGGCATTTAATGGGTAATCACCTTCCAATTTCTTAGCAATCAGCTGTCCCGAAAGCAAGAGTTGAGGTCTCAAAGAATACTTCCCCATATGTCAACTCAGTTTTATAACTCGTGGATCGACAGTAACTTACCTGACAGTATTACCAAATTGTACACACTTTTGAATCAGATCTTATTCATTCCGATCATTCAATAATTTTTGGCACAGCTCTTTTATCTGAAGAGATGTGAAATTGGTTTTTCTCTCCACGGAGTTTTATACAATCGCCTGTACACTTCTGAGAATTTTTTGAAATTTAACCCTCAAACGATACAAAGGAGGTGCAAATGTTTTCACGAATGCCATCAACGTAGATCTATCTGACGAAATAACATGCCTTTCTCTATAATCACATAAAAATAGATTTAAGAAATTTTGGATAAATAGAACCCCGGAGTATGTATATTTTACATCTCAACATTTCCGCCATCTCTTAAGTCCGATGAGATATATGTAAATACCTAATTAAAATTAGGTTTTAATTTTTACTAGAATTTCATATAATCGCGAAAAAGAAGCAATTTTAAATTTTTTTCAAATGCAATAGAATTAAAGTTATTAAAGGGTTGCATACCATTTCACCAATTTTGCAATATCTGAAGAGGTATAAAATATCTGAAGAGGTATAAATTTGGTTTTATCTTAGTCCCGGTTTTTATACAACCGCATAAAAAACTATTTCTCGATTTTTCAAGATTAAACTCCCAAAGGGTTGTAAAGGTTTTTTTTAAATTTCACGAATTTCGTTATATTTCTTAGGTCTGATGAAGAAAAACCTTGGTTTTTACTTCTGTGGGCTTTTTAAGTATTCGTCCCAAACCGGATTGTAGGATTTTAGATAATGAACCACGAAGGGCTCTTACAAGGGCTGAAACCTCGTGTATATGATATACACGGCTAATATTGACCAGCCGATATTTTTGATATTTCTACTTATAAGTTCAGTTTATTTATTTCAATGTTTGTATAAAGAACCACTATTGAATTTTGAAATTTTTGTTTGGAAGTATCTTTTAGTGAGTTATTCCCTGGCATAACTGATATTACATTTCGATTTTGGTCCGAATCCTGGTTCAAAAATATGGATCATTTGTTTATCCCCACTTTAATCGATTCGTAGATATTTTCAGAAAAATAATAAAAGTTAAATTTTTTTTATTGCAGTATGTAGTTTAGTTTTGATGTTAAAAACTGTAGTTCTGCCGGTTCTGCGTTCAGAAATGTAAAATCCTCATACTGTTGCAATCAAGTGAATCGTCGGTATTTGAAGTAAAAACACAATCCGCTGCAGTTACTAAAATCACTACTCCCTTATTGGTATCGTATTAGGTACAGTATCGTACTAAGTTATACACGACAATTACGGTTATGTAATACTCATTCGACGGTTACAGTCGCTGGTATGATTGGATGCTACTCTATCGCTTTCAGTCAAACTGATCGTTATCTCGCTTTCGTAGCTAAAACTAATCCCGTGTACAAGCCCTGATGCGCTTAAATTCTAAATGCGTTTGTAGTGTCATCTGTGGTGTATTTCTGTGGATCGACAAAGTTACGCAGTTGGTACTATTGTGGATCCACACGAGATCCACACAAAAATTCAAGTTGAATGGTGTTTTTTTTTTGCTGGAGAAAAGAGGAAGAGTTCTGGCAGCTCGGTGTAAAAAGATGGACGTCGAGATTTTTCGTGCGGATGAGAAAAATTAAAAGTAGAATTAGGAAAATATAAAATTATAAGTTAAGTAGTTTTTTTTTAGTGTTCGGAATGAAATATAAGTTAAAAATAGAAATACGAAAAAGTGGGTGAAGTTTTGTTTTCTTTCGGTGCGAGTTTTTTTAGTACGTGCTAAAATGGCCAAACATGTTAAAATCGCCAATTAATTCGTAAAGTAAAGTGTGCAAAATTCAAAACCATATGCAAGGTTGTTAAAATTGAATTCGGTCGAAACGCGAATGTTCGTCGCCTAGCTACCGCTGCCGAACGACCGGAACGGAAAAGAAAACCAACGAAAATTTCGTCGACGGGGGTCTGCTGCACGACACTGAGACGCAAGTGCCTTCCGCAGTTTTTTTTCTGCATTTCTTCTCGCGATCGAAAAGAGCCACAGTGACGCAAAAAAATTTTCGGTTACAGTAAATTAAACATAAAAATGAAATAACAAATGAGAAAATCACACATAAATTAACTTAAATGAAAAATAAATAATTATCTAAATAAAATAAAACAAAATAACGTAAATTAAAATATAAATAAAATATGATACGACAAAAATACGAGACTGAAACTGACACGGACTGCAATTTAAATAAAAATATAAAAATAATTAAAATGAACTAAGCAGATATACATAAATAAGGTAATTTTTTGCTTATATTAATTTTTTCTTTCATTCAAATTCTTGATTTTTTTTGTGTATGATTTGTTTTGTTGTTTTCTTTTTCTTTTGCTTGGATTTTTAAATATGGCTAAGTACGATGGATCTTCTCGGTTGAAGACCTTCCGCCCCTCTCATACCTCTCTCTAGGGGCCATACATAGTAAATTCTTTTGAGGACAAGTATGGCTACGGTAGGGTGGGCTAGACGGCGCACAACAACCGCGCCTGTCGAGTTGTTAGGAGTTTTCTCGGTCTCTCATGACCGATTGGGAATCTTATCCCAATTTTATCACCCGGGTAAGTCGGCGTGAAATTTTTGTTGTACAGGCCAAGGGTTTTATGGCCTGGAACGCGAACAACGTACCCCCCACAGCCGCAGCTAGCACGTCGCTCCAGTTTGCGTTTCAACCACCAATTCGGACGTAGGCGGTATTGGACCCATCTTTCCCGATCCTCAACCTTCCCTTCGGTTATTTTGACTTTTTTAAGTCGAAATAACCACTTCAAGGCCTCCGTTAACAACACGTTGGATCGAGAGACTTCGAGAGAATTCGGTGATGTGAGGTAACTGTGTATAGCGGTCTACGATAAGCTTATTGGATATTAGAAGGTTGCAGTTTTCTCTGAAAACTTAAATATCACGGAAAAGTGCTTTAGTCAGTACGATGGATCTTCTCGGTTGAAGACCTTCCGCCCCTCTCATACCTCTCTCTAGGGGCCATACATAGTAAATTCTTTTGAGGACAAGTATGGCTACGGTAGGGTGGGCTAGACGGCGCACAACAACCGCGCCTGTCGAGTTGTTAGGAGTTTTCTCGGTCTCTCATGACCGATTGGGAATCTTATCCCAATTTTATCACCCGGGTAAGTCGGCGTGAAATTTTTGTTGTACAGGCCAAGGGTTTTATGGCCTGGAACGCGAACAACGTACCCCCCACAGCCGCAGCTAGCACGTCGCTCCAGTTT
The DNA here is from genome assembly GCA_949128065.1 of Beris chalybata. Lineage (NCBI taxonomy): Eukaryota > Metazoa > Arthropoda > Insecta > Diptera > Stratiomyidae > Beris > Beris chalybata. Next base: position 97,517,618 of record OX421896.1, read on the forward strand.
GCGTTTCAGCCACCAATTCGGACGTAGGCGGTATTGGACCCATCTTTCCCGATCCTCAACCTTCCATTCGGTTATTTTGACTTTTTTAAGTCGAAATAACCACTTCAAGGCCTCCGTTAACAACACGTTGGATCGAGAGACTTCGAGAGAATTCGGTGATGTGAGGTAACTGTGTATAGCGGTCTACGATAAGCTTATTGGATATTAGAAGGTTGCAGTTTTCTCTGAAAACTTAAATATCACGGAAAAGTGCTTTAGTCAGACAGTGTACGCATGTATTTAGTTTTTTTTTTTTTGTGTTTCAGTCTCTAAGAATTTTCAAGGCGCTTTCACGAACTCCGCAATTTCTTTTAGAAGTGATAAGGAATTGAATTGGTTCTTACATTCTCGTGCTCTCTTCATATGTATCTATTAACTCCTTTCATGATTTTTGGATATTGAACCCCAAAGTGGGTTTAACCCTTGAGTACACGCGCGGCGGAATGTTACGTCAGTACACGGCACACGCGCGCGGCACTCAGTGCCGCAACTATATTTCTACTATAAATCGACTGATTTCCGGGTCCTGGACCTTTAGTTGGTTATTATACTGATTATTAATATGTTAAATAATTAATTCCTTAATTAATTAATTAATTAATTACTGAAATTCTTGTTGGTTAATTTAATTATAAAACAAGAATTTCAACACTTTTATGGAAAATATATAAGACCAGTTCAGTTTGACTCCCTGATGTAGACTGATAAGATGTTAGATAAATCTGAAATCTTTTGTGGTGGTTCCTAGACATGTCCTTGAAAGATACTAGAGCGCTCAGTCATTGATTATTAATAACAGATAAGAAAATTCATGTTTAGTAAATTTGCGGCACGGAGTGCCGCTTTGCGGGCACTCAAAGGTTAAGAAGGTGGCATATGTTTTCACAGATTCCGACTTTTTATATAGTCGCCTACAAACCCATTTCTCAATTTTTTAATATTCAAAATCCAAGGGTTTGTTTTCAATATTTTTACCATCCTTTAGTTCTGCAGCGATATAAAATTGCTTTTTTCTATTTTAAATATCCTTATTTTAAGAACTAAATCAAATTTCCAAGAAAAGTCATAATCTTGAAACAACTGATGATATACTCCTACTTTGAAAAATAATAAAGTTTTTTCCGAAACCATTGCCAGATTTATTTTTATTAACCTACTCGAGCACGATTCAAATTATGCTTTTAATTTAATATTTTGTATGACAAACAATTATTTCAAATTGGTTTCCCACGTCACTGCAGCAATTCGACTACGTAAATGTATAGTATATTATTTGCGAATATAATTTTTCCGAACGTTGTTATCAATTCAATAACTGTTTACCGGTTAATTAATAATAATTTTGTTATTACCGAATTTTCCATTTCAATATTTATTCACTCGTAATAACGAAGCGTGAAAAAATAAATTGTTGAAAGTATCAATATGTAAATTGAAAATTGTAATGAGGTGTTAATTTGCGAGCTTCTAATTCAAAACCATCATTTTATTCAACTGGAGGCCGGATTTGCATATTATGAATGCGTTCCCGACCATCTTTTACGACTATACCGGAATTTAACCGTAGATATACCGGGTAGGATAGAGGATACTTATCCGGTAATACCCTGGCAGATGAACGATGATGATTTTCGTACAGTGTTGTTGGTAATGCTAATGACTGGTTGTAGTCTAATTCGGTTAACGATGCGGTCTGATTAGAAATTCATGGTGGTTCACTTTTCTGGAGGACGAGTCGAATTCAATGGCGAAATTAAGGAGCATCGGCATCGCTAGAGTAGTTGTGAAATTTCACCTATTTTCACTCTATGAAAATCGGTTGTGTGAACGTTCGTAATGAAGTTGGAATTATTTCAGATGAAGGATGCCAAGCGTAAGACTAGTCTATTCACCTGTGCTGAATATTATCATATTTTTTTTTAGGTAATGAGCAGAACGATAATTTCGGCTAAAATTAAACGGCTGATTATCTCTATTGGAATGCAAATGTTTTTGGTAAAAGAATATTGGAATTTTATTAAGGTTTCCTTTCCACCCAAAGTCTTTATAAACTTTGTAAGTCCATCAATTGTGAAGGCTACTTTAGTAATACAGCATTAAATCTCACATCGAGTTACATGACTTTAATAGAGATTAACGTGACATGTAAAATTCGACATGCTCCATTATTTTTTCATCTTTTCTCATAAGTAAGATCAGCTTAGATGTAAGGACTAAGGAGTTAGGACTAAGGAGTTAGGACTATTATTTTGACGGAGAGCGTACTAAATTTGAAGAATGGTGCGGAACTGATGAATTCAAATAGCAGTTAAATTGTAAGCTTAGACCTATTTCTTAATGTTTAAAAATTTTCTGTAATTTTCCATTCTATAAATCACTGAGTATTATAACTTTAACTCGGCCCAGAAAGTTTGTAACCCACAGAATTGAGCCGCGAATGAAACCAAGTTTTATATGATTTTGAGTTTAGTTGGGACAAAAACCTTGAATCCGTCTGCCTATCTTCTTGTTACCATGATTACTCAAGGCACCTTGGAGCAGGAAGTTAAAACTTTATCAACTGTAAAATGGTGAAGTAAGGCAAGGTCGATAATGGACGGTATCCTTCCAATCGTTCGGAAGTCTTCTTGAAACACGTAGTCACGTGCTCGAATACTTGAAGTTATGAACTTGATATTTAACACACATAACCTTTTCACTATTAGAAGCCAAAATTTTGAATATAAGGCCAATCATAAGGAATCCTTAGTCCCTAAAACACGTTGATGTTATAATAGTCTAAACTAATGGTATTTTCATATGGCATCCCATATGAAAATCTCTTAAAAAATCGGCCAAAAGTATGGGTGCAACTTTATTATTTCCGTTTCCCCAATTAAAAAAAATATTTTTTTTAGTGTGGCTCAATAGCGGCTCTATATAGTCGTAAATTTTTAAATTTCTATTCATTACGGTTTTCAAAAAATAAAAATCAATATGTTTTCCCTTCTACCACATTTAACTATCACCCTCAACACCCACACCTTTTCTCGCTCAAAAGGTCAACATACTACAACTCCTGTAAAATTTTCAACATCATATCTGGTACCGTTTTCGAGATATAAAAATTAAATTTTATGAATAATTGCTACTTCTGTGCTCTACCTCCACATTTAAAAAGTTTGCTTTCAATAGATTCGACTTGGTACAGAAGCTGAATTTTTTTTTCTGGTGTTTCGGACAACAGTCTGGACTCAACTTTATGATTTCATGAGTTGATCTCAGCATTAAAAACGTTTCGGACTTCTACCCATGAAATAATAAAATTGCGCCCAAATTTCGGGTAGCGGCCACAGAAAATGACCTTAGAACACTTGTTCAAAATTATTGGACAATAACTTCGGAACTCCTAAAGCTACGTCTTTTAAATTTTATATAGATACGTTTGTTTTCCATTAGTTGGAGCTTAATGATTCTGAAGAAAATCTTATCAGTCCTTCGTGTATCTGCCTTACAAATACCCTATCAAAATATCTTCACCTAATATACGAAACTCACTATAACTCAAAAAATCTTTTAGCGAATTCAGAATTTTTTTCAAATTAGTTTAGAGTGAAAACGAAGTTTGAGTTTACTAGTCAGCTAAATCCCTTTACTATTTCTGGTTGCTGCCATACAAAAAATCCTTAATACAAGTGAACAAAAATTTCTTCGATAACTTTTGAACGCTTCAAGCTAGGAATTTGAAATGTTTTCCTCATTCATTTTTAAATAGTTCCTCGGAAAACGATCAATATGTAAAAAATCGAGTGAGTCCTTCCTGCACCTTTTGTAAAGGGGCTTCAAAGAGAAATTTTTTTTCTAACAAATTACTTCGCATCAAAACTACATGCAAAATGCGTAATTTTGTACCAAATGATGAATTTCACACATTAAATGTGAAAAATTTCTTGTGGTGTTGAATTAAATGTGCAATGTGCTACTTTATTATAAAAAAATAAAAAGTAAAAATGGTTCGAAACAGGCCTCGAGCCAAAACTTTCGAATCTTTTATCGCATAAAGAAAGGGGTATATACCATAGAAATAAACTATGATTGGCGTTGTATATTAATTGAAAAGTATTTTTCGAAAAAAAATGTTACAAATTTTATGAAATAAAAAACTTAAAACCATTTGCGTACTGTATAATTCAAGCTATAGTACGTCATACACCGAAACAAATGTTCAAATATATAAGAAACTTTATATCCTTCACGGCCTACAAAACGAAGCCACTACAATGTGGATGTTTTAATCTAGGTACTCGAAGGAGTTTAATCCAATATATGCATAACGCTGACAAGCAAGGACTAACTTTTGAAAGACGTAGGCTGTGGTTACCATACATACCGCCACTTTAATACTTATGAATATTGTGTTTCCAAAAGTAAAAACACGTAAAAGAAACTTCACAAACTTTGGAGTAGGTTATGCGATCCGTATTTGCATTAAATTGCAAATGTATACATGCAAAGCAAATTTGAAAAGTTTTCAAACGCAAGAGCGAATCAACCACCGTCATACCAAAATTTTCCTCCTACACATTTTTCCTCTAGATACTACTAGAAATATTAGAAAATAGATAAAATTACGTCCCTACCTACGTGAATAGATACTTAATGTTCGAAAGTATGAAAAAAAGGAAACCGCGGTGAAAAAATGTGCATTCGAGAATAAATTTTCCAAGCATAAATTTTCCAGGGCATGTAATTATTATCGCAATTCTGATAAGTAAAATTTAATTGAATTTTTCTATACTTAAATAATTATGGAATTATATAGACGTGATGCTCTCGACTCTGGATGTCGATGCAATATAAAAAAATCCAACTTTGTTGTAGGAAAATTATTGGTCATAAAAGGGCGAAAATTTCGCGGTGTGAATTATTTAAGGGAATTTTCGTTTTAAAGAAGAAAAAAATCTTTTTACGTACGTACACTTGAGCTCATCATCACTTCATAACGTCAACGCTATGATGTCAAAGTATACGAGAAAAATATGAGGGATGAATAAAAAAATTGCTCCATTCGTGTCATTCCGTGTAAGATGTTTGCCTAAATATAAAAAGTTGTAAAAGGAAAGTGGAAGACTCGAATAACTCAATCAGCCCTATTAACATATAAAGTGGTTTCTGTTATGCTTTCGATGTTTTTTATCATTTTCTACATGTAAATTTGATTCGACACTTTACCGCGATGTAGCAGCATCCATCAGGGATACTTCGTACTTTCTCGATTTGTACGCACGTCAGTTGTTGTCGATTTAATCTTAACTCCCTTAAAAATAATTTCTTATTTTTTTTCTTCGTATATATCTTCATCACATGCTGTTAGCGGAACCACAGCAGCTATCTTGTATCATCCTGTACTGGGAGACAGGGAGTCAACTTTCTTGGGAAATGAAATGAAATGTGTGGGAAATTTTCCTGAAATATAAGAAATTCGAAAGAAAACCTGCTGAGCCGACAAATTGAAGAACAAACCATTTTATAATGTAAACGAACGTAATTTCTCTCTGTGAAAAGACCACGCAATGGAATTATTACCATATAATTATTTGATGAATTTCGGTTTTTGATGGAAAAATGTGTTTATTTTTATTTTTAGTTAAATCTTTTTAGTAAATTTCAAAAGAAATCTTATTGAGAAATCAATATGATGTTTGAAATCTGAATTACAATTTTCGATATCATCTGCTCAATGAGTTGGCACATTCAAAATGTTTTCTTATTAAAAAAAGGAGCGATGTATTCTTAAAAACTCTATTCAATATTTTACGACAACCATAATTGCTGATGTAGAGAAATTTTCATTGGCGCCCAACGTGTGGCCCTAAAATGCGATAGATAGTGTGGAGTTTTTTTTCGGACTTGTTTATTACGTTTGAACCATAGACTGCAAAAGAGAAAACTCAATTTCAACTGTAATCGATGGCTACATATTACGATCATAAGTGCTGAAGTAAAGAAATGTTACGTTGGCGCCCAACGTGGGGCATTAAATCTTTGTCAGTTTCGATTCTTTCCATCTGGGCTATTAGGTTTGAACCATAGGCTGCAAAAGCGAAAAAACACATTTCCAACTTACGGAGGATAACTCCTATGTCATAATAACTTATGACGGTTTACAATTATAAAAATATAATTTCTTGGTCGATTGATCCACTTTTCTAAAATAACGTCTCAGAAGTTCCAAGCGATATTAGCAAAGTTTATGATTTAGTAAAAAAAGTTTAAGAAAATGCCGCTACGTTACAAAGTTATAACAATAAATGTGACCTGGCTAACTGCCACGCCACTCCCGACAACTGCTTTTCGTAATTCTATTGTTCGCAAGCCCTGGGTTGCTTACGAAACAACGTCGTTTATACTGAAGGAATCTCCAACGTAGCTAGTTAGATCCAGATATCCTTATTATATCCATGTCTCCGAAAGCCGGAACCTGTATAAGGCGAAAACCTTCCAAAAGCGAAAATCTTCCCGGCAGAACAATTTTGCAGCATATTAAATATTCTGTTAAAGCCGAAAACCTGCGAAACGCGGACGGAAGAAAAAAAAATGTGAACATTGAAACTCAAATACGCGGAAATGCAAACGCGAAAGCCGGAATATATTCCAAGAATCCTACGCATATAGTACGTCATATAAATGGACAATCCAAAATTTTTTCTTTCTCATATTGAGATTACATTTCTTTTTAAGTAACTGAACTTGTAAAAAGATATTTTGAATAACCATAATGTAAATAATACTATTTTTTTCTTATTTTAATCATAAGTAATCATTTTGGGGGATTTCCTTAGTATATTTTATATTCGGTTCTCTGTAAGGCGGAAAACTTGCGAAAGCTAGAAAAAAATTTAGTCCCCTAAGGGTCCGTCTTTCGCAGGTTTTACTGTAGAAGCATATTTTTAAGAATTTAAAGAATTATTTAGTATCATTGGTTGAATATCATTTGTTTATAAACAGTTAGTCCGATTATTTGTCTCAATTTAATCCATTTAAAATGACTTTTGTTGCTCATTTTTTAAATGAAATTTAAATAGATTTATTCTAATTATTTAATAAATAATATTTTAAATATTTGCTTTTGAGAATAGAAGAAAATCAACTTATGAAGAAATAAAAACTTCTATTAAAAAAAAAAAAATCGAAGTTGACCAAAAATTATCGAATGAAATATGGCGCACATCTAACCCAGCTAAAGAGGAAAAATAATTATCATCTACGCTACCACAACAGGACCAAGTTTATAGGAAGATAGAAGAGGAAGAAGGTGTACAGTACAAAGCCGGAACTTTAAACGCATTTTTCTCGAAACCATGTTTTTAAACAGTGTCAGCACGATAACTTAGTAAATTTTAAATATTTTCAACCTGTTATTTAAATTTTGATTATTATTTTCTATATTGTCTCACAAGAGGTTTTTTGAATTACTTCGTTGAACAATTTTTTATATACTATAAAACGCATTTTTTTTAAAAAATAAACTGATTAGTAAAGTTTGAAATACTGTAACTTCTTTATTTTTTAAGCCCAGAATATAACTACTATCTACATTATTTTACAAGAATATTTTTTATTTTTCCAAATTGAACTTTTTTCGGTTGAAGTTATGATGCCTATAAGGTGGATCCATGGTTTTCATCAGTAGTCCATTTATACCCATAAAAAAAAAAAGTTAATACTAGATAGATTTTTTTTTTATAGTTGAATAGAGATATGTGAAGTCAACATTTAATTATTTTTCACCATTTAACTTTTATAATAATTTTTCAAATTTACTAGCCTTTTAGCGTGAGCAGGGGTAGGTATGTGTACTTGATACAAATCGATAGTTTTAAATTTATAATCTAATACTAAGATCTATCGGAATGAGAAAACCCGCGAACTAAGCAATATGTTTTTTAATAATGTTTTTTATAAACACTTAAACTTAAACTATTGTGCTCAATAGTAACAAACTTATTTGTCATATATAAAAGGGATAATTTATTGGCAATAAACAAAAACGGTTGTCTATATCCAAAAAAGTTAAAGTTCTTTTGAAGTAGGCAGGGACGTCATTTCATTTTTTTCCAAGGGGGGCACCAACTCACTGAATTGACAGCGAACTATTGAAAATTTTGAGTTGTCAATTATTTCGCTTGTCAAAAAGCCTCCGGTACCATTAAAAACGAAACGAAATCGCCACGAGCGCCATCTATTAGTGACTACGGCAAATTTCCATTCCGTCCCCGAACACAGTACTGCAAAACGAACGAAATATTTCGTCGGTGAAATGTCAACGAAAATTCCATTTTTTTTATATGAACTTTGAGAGTTCATTTCGTTTCGCTCGAAGCACAGTACTAGGCTTAAGTACGACTAAAAATTTGCAACAATGGCTTCGTGTTTATAAATGATGATGATTCAGTAGCTCTTTGGTAACAAACATAAAGCAGAAGTTATTTGGTTGTTTTTATCAAGAAGAAAATTATTCAGGCAAGGTACATTAATTTCAAACTTGAAAAAAATGTCTTCTATGATTGTGGACAATATTTGTTTTTTCTTTACATAAGAGTGTACGACGAGCGTTACAATAATTTTAATAATGGCAAAAACAAATGAGCTATAAAATATTTTTGGGGATAATTTAATCATACAAAATAAATCGATGAAATTGCGTTTATCAGTAAAAGTTGATTAAAAATTCCGACTATACTATAATTTGGTTTGATTTAGTGAATAAAATATAATTATTTCAAAATAAAAGAGTTATTTTGCAACGATGTCTTTTAAACGAGTTTTTTCAAATTGAAAGGGGTTCGTAACTTGAAGATTGTGTTAATAACACACTACCGAGTCGTATAGTGGTCGGTGTAGAGTTATGCAGACGTCAAGGGGACCTACAAATCATTACCGAAATTGGTCCGTGCGATAAAAGTCAATTTTTCTAACAGCGCACGATCTAGCTGGCCAAAATTATTTATATTGTCCATTCATCTAAAAATAAGATATTATTAAGTTGCTATTTTTATAATAATACTTAGTAATTTTTCAATTTCAAATTACACCTAAAAGCTCGAATCTAATTTTTCATCTTGACTAATGTAATGGTGCTGTCATTATTTTCCTTTACGCCTAAATGCATGCATATGAACCATGTTACGAAGTTTCTCTAAACTTAACATGAATTGAATTTTTTAAAGATACCAAAAGAAATATTTCTAATCAGTGTTTAAGATCATCAGAATTTTTTTCAACAAAATATAACTCGCACAAAATTTCCCGAGCACAAACTACCCTGTAGGAAAAGTTGTAAGGCCTGATTTAAATAATAGCAAAATCAGGCCTGATTTCGGGCTACCAATAAGCTAGAACGCAAGGTATGACGTTTGCTCGAGGGATATGATATGAATCATAGCACCCCTGTACGAAAAGTCGTAAGGCCTGATTTATTAATATCAAAATCAGACCTGATTTCTGCCTATTGATAGCCCAAAACGCAAGGTATGACGTTCGCTAGACATGTATGATATGAATCATACCACTTTGGATGGAAAATTAAAGGGTATGATTTCAATCACTCCAAAATCAGATCTGATTTTTACCTATCGATAAGTCTGAAATGCATGGTCTGATTAATCACCTTATGCATATGATATGAATCACATCATAATTTAGAAACAGTCTTAAGGCCTGATTTTAGTCACATTAATCACACCTAATTCAGTTGTCATAACCGAATGCGTGTTTCACCAACTTAGTTAATCCACAGTAAGTTAAGTTGCATATAGCGAAATAAAAATGAAAGGGGTTCTGTGGCACAGTGGTTACGCGCGTCAATCCAAAAACATTCAACAGCGGGTTCGATTCCTACATACAGCCATGGGTTTTATTAAGTCAGTAAGTGAGAAATAATATTTGAATTAGGAAAATATTGTCTTACAATAGACACAAGAGTTCTCTACCCCTCCTAAGTAACAAAAAAGAATTCAGTGTAGGATTTAACTAACAAAAATGATTCAATATTTTGGCCTGATTTTTCATACTGGTGGGAGGTGCATATCGTGAATAAAATCATGGAACGGTCAGGTATAAGTCATAGCTGTGATGGCATTACAAATAATATCTGATTCAGAACTGAATCATGCCTATTTTTCGTACAGGGTACCTGAACTGACAGCGAACTATTAAAAATTTTGAGTTGTTAAATATTTCGCTCCCATTCCAATGGTCTCGTACCCATGGAAAAAAATTTCGCTGGGCCAAGCGCCATCTATTAGTGTCTACGTCATATTTTCATTTCGTCCATGAACACAGTACTGAAATTCATTTTTTTACATGGACTTTGACAGCTCATTTCGTTTCGCTCGGAACATAGTACTAATTTTTGTATTTCGCTCCATCTACTCTCTGCCTCCGCTTTAAAAACGTTCCTGAAATAAGTACAATCACATATCTTGAACAGTTTTGTATGGGAGCGATATATAGGACCATCCCTTTCGAACGAGCATAGCGTTTTTATTTGCTCGAAGTTGATACGTTCCAAATTTTTTGGTTTTTGCTGATATAGTATATTTTGTGTGATTTCGTGATCCTTGCGTTATAGAAGATTAACGACCTACTTTTGAAATGACTTTTATATGGTATACGTACCTATTCAAGATATCCTTAGTAGATATTTCCAGTCATTCAGATTAAATTTCTAGGTTATAGTGTTCTAAAGTTATTTTAAATACATATTCATGGAGTACTATAATATATTTTTTGCCGGTATACTTACATAAGTCTATCTGAATTTACCTTAGTTTTAATAATTACAGATATTTAGATACTTTGAAGTATTTCACGTACCAAACATGAGTTTCATTGCTCCTTTCGCATTGAAAGGAAGGCTGTTCTTTACACTAGGTTAGGTTAGGGTAGTTTATCGTACGATATCTGTGCATGTTGTTGCTCACACCATTTTTTTTTTATTAACTCTTATACTATCAGTAAGTATCTTGAGTCTTAACAAAACTGGGAGAATATTCTATGGATTAATAATAAAAATCAAAATGCATTATCTTTTCTTAAAAAATGAATTTTCCTCATTTTATTTTTTTTATCATATCGGATAACAAGACATACTCTTTTCGTTTTATCCATAGCATTAAATATAATTCAGAAATAGAACTGTTACAAAAAAAATCTATTGCTGCTTTAATTTGATAGTAAAAATTTAATTTTTATTATCGACTTAATTCCAAAAAACTAATTTTTGAGAATCACTTTCTATTGTACATTATAACAAAGAAAATACAATTTAATAGTAAATTCAAACTAAATTTGGTTCAATAAGTAAATTTTTTTACCTGTTTTTCATTTTGTAAGTTATTACTGCAATTTATTGAAGTCTTGTTTTTGGTTGATATAAATTTTAAGAATTTCTGATTCTTATTGTTAATTGATATATATTTAAAAAAAAAAACAAGATCATGTATAAAAACTAACAATTGATTTCTTGTTTAATTCTTTTTTAATTTGTCTAATGGAAAATTGAAATAGCCAATTATTTTTTTTATGAAATTATAAATAACATTTTTTTTAGCTTCTCGTTCTTTTTTTTTATAAATTATGTGTTTTGTGTACACTTATTGTATTTTTTATAGTCTGACTATAATAATATAATTTTTTTTATATATATAATTAGGCTTATAAATTACATAAACTAATTTTACTTAAATTGACTAACTGGATATGTACAACATTGAACATCAGTTTTTTTTTATACACAAGAAGATGCAGTTGACTCAAATTTACTCTTTATCTTAATTATTTCTTTCGATAAAAATAAAAGAAATATTACAGGAGCACAATTATTATAATTATTGATATATTTAACATTCATACAGATATGAGATGATGATGATTATATACAACTTTCTTGTATTCGATTCGAAGTGGTAACCACTTCGGGTCGAAACCGATATTCACTTAAAGACGATGTAACTACTGACTGATTATTAGGACTAAGTAAACTAACTTCCATAGGCTGTGGCAACGGTGGGTGAATTTGACCTAATGGATTACATGTTGTGACGCCTTTGTTACCTTTACAAAGTGTTGTATAACTCTGAAATGAAAAAGAAATGCAAAATGTCAATAAGTTTTGAATGTGTAGATAAAAAAGTAAGTACACGGGAGGTTATTATATTATACAATATCTTCTTTATGTTCTCATATTCCATATTTTTTAACTAAATTATTTATATAATATTTATTGAAAACCAGATACATAACAGATAACAATATTAAATTTGACAACAGAATAGGTTGAATACATTTCACGAATTTCGTCATATCTCTTAGATCTGTGCGGATATCGAATATCATGTTACTTCTATGGGCATGATAAGTAATAGCCTAAAAATCAATTTACCGATTTAGCGATACTCAACAACTAAAGGGGTATAAAATAATTGAGCACGTTCTTACGAATTCCGACATATCTCTTAGGTATCATGAGATATAACACTATTCTTACTTTTACGAGCTTTTGATAGGTTTCAAAACTGTTTGATATTTAAATGCTAAGGAGTTATGTCGATATGAAATTCGATTGAAAAAATTTAATAAATGGACTAGTGAAGCCCCAAAAAGAAGCAAAAGTAACGTCCGTCTATCCGCCATACACGTCGTTCGCCGTACGCAAGAGTATTGAGGGTACTTAGTTTCTAAGCCCGTAGATTTAAAATGGCAAAAAAAAACCTTTCAAGATATTCTGAACTAATTGTACCAGGAAAATAAACTTTTTATTTGTGTACACATGATTCAGATGGAGTCCATTCAATATCAAATTTTTGAAAAGAGGGTCGCATTATGGAAGATATATGTTTTTATCGAAAAATTTAATTTTTAAAACTTACAAATTTTATAGCATCTTCTTGATCCAATCAATGAATTGCACTAAATATTTCGGCATGCAGTAACTCAAATTTTGTTGCCTGTGCAAATTTTGCATAGCGCTGTATTAAGGCCAGCCAACAGTCAAAGAAAAAACGTACTAAACTAGTCGAATTTTTCTGGAGGGAATTTTCACAGTTTTCGAAAAGTAACATTGACTACTATATGAATTTGATGTCCCATGCAGCGATGAATTGATGGGATCATGAAACAAATTGCACTACCCTTCAATGCATTGAGAACGTTGTGCTGCATTGATTGGATCACGGGCTTATTTCTCGAAAACCGCCATGGATAGAAACCAACAAGTTTACGACTGTATGGAGCCAGCCTAGGGGCATCTAAAAGTAAGGTACAGGTGTAATTGTTTTTATATCTCAGGAAAAACTTATGCAAGAAACTTGAAACTTATTATATTATGAAGATGCATTTTATAGGATCAATTAAGGTAAAAAGACAGTCCAGATTTTGAGTGACGTTCACGACGTTCTCGAATTTTCACAAATTTTGTTATATCTTCAAGTCATGTTGAGTTATCAAATTAATTTTACTTTTGTGTGCTACATAGAAATTTAGAAAAAAATTGTGGTCGCTGATATACACCGAATACATTTTTTTTTCCAAATTTCTAGACATCCAAATCTTAAGGGATGAAAAGCTCTGTGTACATGTTCAAGAATTCCGTCATATTTGTAGGGTCTAACGAGCTATCGAATTCAGTTTCACTTTTTAATGCTTTGTTCTTCGAAGAACAAACCAAAAACTTCAACCTTTTTCGATATTAAACACCTGGAGATGTAATGTACTGTTCAAGTATTCACAAATTCCGACAAACCACTGAGTGATAATAAAAACGAATACGCTTTGTCTTCTATTGGTTTTATGTATATATTGACATCAAAATTGATTTCAGGATTTTGCGATATTCTACCCCTTACATGGTGTAAAATTATCATAATATACGTTTTTACGAATTCCGAAATATCACTTAAGTCTGACTAGACATCGATTTTTTTATCTTGAACAAACTTTATTAGACGGAGCTACGAAAATCAACAAATATATGTTCTCTCGGATAGAAAGGCTGCAATAGTAGCACTTCAGTCCGTTTAAATCTACTCCAAACTAGACAAGGTTCAGAAATTGACTTCTTGACTTCTATCCATTATGTGGGATACCAGTAAGCACAATTAAAATGAACTTCCGAATGTGGCAAAAATCGCAAAGTGCCATTCACTGGGACATAGCACCTGGCAACAGACACTCCAGGCTTTATATGCCAAAAGATTCGGAAAAAAAAGAATATCTGGTTATCTAAAATTAAGCAGATATCAGACCCGAACCATAGTGGGAGCTCTGACTGGACATTGTCACATGAGGGAGCACACGTTATCAGTAGGATTGGTAAACGCGTCTCGGACTTCTATCCAAAAATATGTTAATAAAGTTGCGCCCAGACTTTTGCAGGATTTTTTTCCAAGAAAACCGAAACTTTGTCCGTTTCTTTTCAAAGACGTTCGATTCAACACGGTTTTTAAACCAGCTTTACGAGTGGCAGGTTTTTAGCTGTTGATATTGCAGAAGACAGGATAACGATCGGCTATTTTTGAAAAGTTCGTGTCTTCTTAGACATAAATAAAACAACTCTTAATTATTGAAGTTTAACATTAGTTTAACTTTAGAAATCTTTTACACACATCTGTAGATTATTAAGGATACACTGCTGTTTATATTTGCGAAAGACAAGATAGCTTTGCTTGGTTTACCACCCCTTGCAGGTGGCGGTTCAAACGTCTCCTTTTTTCGTACGTATATCAGTGACAACATACACAAGACGAAGAACATCTAATCCAACGTAATCAAGGCATACCATTCATCACTATCTTCTAGGCTCGATTTCGATTAAGAAAATTAACTCATGTGGTTGAAGAACGTAAGATGACTGCTGACTGAAAATGAATTATATTTAATACCATTTCGTTCTGAGATCCTTCATACTCTACTCTTATTACTAATGTGCACGTACTCATATCTAAGCACTCCACTTTAATATCTTATTCACTACTAACTAGAAAGCTATCATCCATCCAATTAAAGTGGTTAAAGTCGGGTACTAATATCACTCTGTACATGTCTCGAGTCTAATTCAAAATGATATTCGTCCTTACAAAAGGGAAACTACAACAAGAAAAAGAAGAACTTCCCAACAATAGTACACTGACTGTCTCAACAAAAGAATGTCTTCTGGTATTCCGGTACACATAAGGTAGAAAGCAAGTAAAAAAAAACCAGGTTATGAGAAATTGCAAGGAATTCCACGTCAACGTGAACCATTAGTTTTCCGCCATCAACAATGCCAGGACTAGTCGTTCTCAGTATGAGTTATCACTCCTTCTGCAGACGCCTTGACTCACTTCTCAGTTTCAGGACCTCTCTACCTTAGCTTGGTTCCTGCTTCCATCAGACGTTGGTTTCCTTTTTTTTCCTTTTCCCCGGCATTTTCAGTATTGACTGGGTACATAAAGCTCAAAGAACTGTGGTAAACTGATAGCGGGAATTACTCGTGTTCGTTCCTCCTAGTTTCTATGCTTCCCGGGAACGATCTTAGAAGGAGCGCGGGTGAGTTCTTATTTTCATTTTTTTGTTTCTAGTGTCCGTATCGCCGTTTGTTCGTATCCACTTACCACTGAAAAAGGAAACTATTGCTCTTTTGTATGACTACAGCGTATATCATTCGCATTCAGTTCCGGGTAATTGCTTCTGTACGAGAATAAGGACTCGGTATGTAGGTGAAAAGAATGATTTCTGTAAACAAACAATTTTTTTTTTCTTTTTCTTCTTCTTATTTCAACTTTAGGTTTTCGTCGTCATCGCAGTCTAGTACTTTATGTTCCCGTTTGTCCTTCTTTCACCGCATATGGATAAAGACGTGAAATAGCTCCTTGTTAGATAAAGGAAGCGAACCAGTACCTACTGTTCCAGGTTCTAGACTAAAGGTAAGAAAAAGATGAAAATAAGTGAAATCTTCATCAGTGTCGTCTTCCTGTATTTTGCTTCTATCAACAGTAGCGCTGATAGCACTAGCAGCTAGAATAGTGCTGGATTTATCGCGCTATTAAACTTGTTCAGCTCTTTTGATGCCATCGTAATTGTAATCGTGCCAGGAAGATACCGAAGGGTACTTCTTTGAAGGGAAAAAAATAGGAAACTCACGGGGATATAAAAGGCTTTTAGCATTTTTCTCTGAATTTAATGGTATTGCGCGAATCATTTGGATTTAATGCACTGTAGATAATGCCCATGTATGCAGTTTTTTACCATTTTCCCAGTTCTATGCGAGGTTTTATCAATAAAATCGGTTTATTTGCTTTATTTTACGGAACTGAACTGCTCCCGGATATTGTCGTGTTTTCGGCATAAAATTGGTATGGTTTACTATTTTAAACAACTTAAAATTGCAAGGTTGGAGTTGCTATATAAGGATATTATTTGAAATTTCTGGATGTAGAGATACATACAAAATCCGAAAATTCTTGCTAATCAAATCAAAGAAATCCAAATTATCAAACCATAAAGTCATTGGCAAGAAGAACCTAAACAAAATTTTAAGGATTTATGAATAATACATTAATCCTAAGAATCCGATTTCATTAACAGAGATTTGCTAACTCATAATGAAGACAACAAAAGTGTTTTTAATCATTAAAAATATTTGTCTTTGATCGAATACGTTAAGAATAATATTAGAAATTATCGGTGAATACATACGCGTTGTCATCGATTAGTTGTTTTCTATGTACTTTATATTTCTTTTACCGTGAGGCATAAGTATTGCACGTGATTCTCTAAGGATATATTGTGAATACGTTTTTGTCTTACAAATATCTACGAATAGCGTATTAAATCTTTATTATAATTCGCACTCTAAACAAAAAACTTGCCAGCAGTCTGACCACTACGTTATTATTCGTACACTATATTAAGACTACGAGATTAACGCGTTTAAATTGAGTTAAACGCGTAGAAAACTCTTCCCGTAGGTGTTTATATGGCTTTTTCGAAATTTATTTGCAATATCAAAAAAAATAAAAATTCCTAATAATAACTTGAAATAAATTATTAAGTGTTGTTGTTGTTATTAAGTTATAACACCCATTGTTGAGGCACTAACACCAATTGTTGCGAGACTAGCTCCCAGGAGTGCAGCTCTAATACCCATGGGTGCGATGCTAACACCCATGGGTACTCTTATGGAAACCATTGGTTATTGATTTTACCCGAAACACCAAAAACTATGGGTATTTCATAAAACACCCATAAAACTCGGAGTAGTACCATGAGTGTCGTGGAACACCCATGGAATTTGTTCATCAATGTCTTTGGTCTTTGCAATTCTAAGCGTTCTGGAGAATGCTGGAGTCTATTCTTTTCCATTTCTGGCATAATATATGGGAGCAAATATTCTTTTTTTGACGTATTATCCAATGGCTCAGAAGTCTATGGATGTACAGTACACCCATGTACAGTGCTGTGTAATGCACAACCATGATAGTTGAGCACTCTTTGTGTTTATACCCATGATAGTTGAAGAACTCCCAACTAATATTCTCTTCTAGTTACAAATTCTTCTTAATTAAATTATGAACGACAATTCTACCGGC
This sequence comes from Beris chalybata, assembly GCA_949128065.1. Taxonomy (NCBI): domain Eukaryota; kingdom Metazoa; phylum Arthropoda; class Insecta; order Diptera; family Stratiomyidae; genus Beris; species Beris chalybata. The sequence continues at coordinate 97,535,266 of OX421896.1, forward strand.
TGCGCCAGTCTACTCAACACATAAATATAACCTACTTAGAAATAAATTTTAATAACAATTTGACTATATTTCTTGTTTCCGGGTAAAACAAACCATCTCACAAAAAGTACCATAAACATTTTATCACGTCAACATTGACAACCAGTCCGCGTCAGAGCAATAAATTTGTTTAATCGCAAAAGAAAACGCATTCATAAATATAAACATTATTGCAAATAAATCGTATACCTACATGTTTTCACCTGTGACGAAAATGCAATTGAATTTAATTCCAAATGGCATAATAACAACGAAATATTACAAGGGCTCTCAATCACCGCCATTAACGAATAAAATCGTGAATATTTGACAGTATAGGCATTCACTTATATCGATTTATTTCGAGAACAACCGACTGCGAAGAGAATGCACATTTTTATCGAATAAAATAAATTAACTGCGGCACATAAATTTCCGCAAATAAAACCTTTTAATTTCGCCTCTTCATAAATAATGCGATCAAACAAGGGAAATTATTAAAAATTCCGCAAGTACGTTCACACATCTATAAAATATTGAAATAAAAATATGAAAAATTGTTGCGTATCGATACACTGGTAATGTCACGTTTTCTCAAAAGGGATTTTAAACGATGATAAACAACCGCGTTTTTATAATATAAAAGAAGCACAAAAACGCAGAAAGTACGTAGACGCGTTTCGGCATAAATATGAATTTTGCAAGTAATGGCGTTAGAATTGCCATGAATGTTAAAGTAGAGGACACCATCTTTATGACGGAAGTTAACATGCATAATAATATTACGTTTATTGAACAATTTGAATAAAAACATATGAAGAAAAAAGAAAAAGAAACAGCTTTAAAGCTCAAAATATTATGACACAACATGAAGTCGACTATGGGGTAGTAGGAGTCCTCGTACGGTTAAGTCTGAAATTCGCCCGTACAGATGGTGGTTTTACCCGCATTACAATATGACACAGGGCGTTTTCTCCTTACATCCTGGTAACTTGTTTAAACATACGACCTATAAAAATGAGAAGATCATTTGTTTTCCGTAAGTAGCATTTCCGCGTTGCTTCCGTTTGCTTTCCTTTTTACCATGCCCATGCTTAAGAATAAAAAATAACGATATTCTGAATCCTGACATCATGAGAACGAGGGAAACATTTCGTTCACCCCTTTGCCTTCAAGACTTCCAAGATTTTCTTATCGTCTCTTTAAAAGATTTATGCCAGCATAAAACTAGTTCAAGTACAAATAATAAATTTAGCATGAAAACAAACAAACAGAAAAATAGTGGGATTTAGAGTATCGTAGGGTACAAAAAGGGTTCTTATTCGATCCTGAAATTCACTGTTGACTTCGAAAAATAAGCTTCAGAAAATGTATAGCGAAGTTTGATTGCGGTTGTAAATCCTCTTCATGTCATCAAATATAAATAATAAAATAAAATAATTAGATATTATTGCTACTGTACTTACAATTTGTTTACTAGGCCTAAAGGTGTAATGAAGTACTTCATTACCACTACCAACTAATGATCCTAAATTAGATGCTCCATCACATCCGACTACTACTTCATCACCACACATGTCACGTTGTATCAGACGTGCGGAAGGACTTCGAAATAAAGGTGTAGGTGCTTGTGGCTTTATTGGTCGTTTTTCTAGAAAAAATAAATAAATAAGAAAAAGCAGAAAGAATAAACATAAGGTTATTTATATAAATATATAGAAGAGAATACATAATTTTTGGATCTAATATAACAACAGAACGAATGTCGCTTCTTAACTTTGTATTCTTATCACTCGGACTTTCAACAAAAAATTGCCATGGAACGGAATCAACCCAGTCCCAAATAATATACTCTTACATTGTCACCATTTTTCATACCAGTTTTTTTGTTGCTAGTCGAAGTAGCAGCTGTCAAGAAACTAGCAGGATGAAAATGCAGCATGGAGTAACATAAAACGGTTGAAAAAATTTGACAGAACCGTGCTGACAAATGCTGGCTAGTAGCTTTGGCGATAACTAACAAACAAACTAACAAATAATCTGTAAGTTATGTCCACATAAAAAAATTACGTTATACTTAATTCAATAGAATTTGTATGTAGATTTAAGTATTAGTTTTAGTTAGGATTAGATAAGGTTTAATTGTAAAATTAAAGTTCAAAGGGTTTTTGATAAAAAAAAATTCCCTGAAAATACCAAAAACAATTAATAAGAATTAAACTAATCTGCAAGCATACTAGCATAATGAATTAAAACTAAGCTGTAAAGAGAATTTAATCTAACCTCTTCACTGTTATAAAAATCTAAAAGCAAAGTTGTATTCAATCATGTAATATAATTATCTATTTATCCAACTAACAAGCAAAATTCTTCGGAACACATTGAAGAGCGGATAGCCAGACTTATTATCTTATTTATTTTCACGAATATTGTCATATTTTTAGGTATTTTAACGATTCGTTGTAACATGGGGTAGACTCAACTCAACGACAAATTTTGACCTTCTTCATATACTTTTTTGGAAGCAGAATATCTAGAAAGTTAAACGAAAAATTCTTTTTTTTTTATATATTGAACATGGACGAAGCCATATTTTTTTTAACCGGAAAATTGTCTATTTTACCTCGTCATGAAATTTTTTTACCATATCGCCGTTTTATTTCTAAAATCTAGAACGGTTTTACTTTATTAGTAATAATACAGTATTGTTATTAATTTTCAAAAAAAAAAAATTTGCTGCCCTCAAAATTTTTTTGTGTACATTTCATGACTAGTAGACACGAAAAAAGCAATAAAAATGTTCACTCCGTCTGTCCGCCGTACGCCGTCCGCCGTACGTCGACCGCCAAAATCCTTTGAAGGCTCGTAGCTCTCAAGCCAGTGGAGCTATTAAATTAAAAATTTTTCTAGGAAAAGACTGGGTAGACCCCTTGAATTGACATTATTTTCAGGGGTGGGGGTGTGAGGGGGAAGGTGGGGGAAGCGTTTTAGACGAAAAATTTTGGTTTCGCTTATGTTAGCAGACTGAAACTTGGAATTTCTATAAAGCTTTGATAGTGGACCCATTTGCAAAAAAATTGATGATATGGGTGAAGGGGTGTGGGAGTGGAGGGGGAAGCAATGCGTCCAAAACGCAAAAAAATGGAGATCTACACACTCTAAAATCCTTGGCCGCTATTCACAGTCGTCATAAAGTTGGCTTTAAGTTAAAGCTGACTTTAGTGTCATATTAATAATACGACACTAAAGTCAGCTTTAACTCAAAGCCAACTTTATGACGACTGTGAATAGCGGCCTATATCTCCTAAACCGTTAATAGCAAGCAATTAAAACTTAACAAATATCTGTAGTTATACTAGGAGAGTAGATTGAAACTAAATTTTTGGGTGGGGGTGAAATACTTAACATTACGATATCTTCCAAACCAGAGGCACCAAAAAAACAAAATTCGGTTTGGATATAAAGCTTGATAAATAAAGATTGCTCAAAGTAAAATCTTTGAAGGGGGCGGGGGAGTACGTAAGTGGAGGGGATAAGAATTTTTCAAAAATAACACGTTTCATATCTCAATAACAGTGCAAGATGGATGCTTCAAATTTTTACCAGAAGTAGGCCTAATAAAAGCCTAGTAGGGAAAAAAAGTTTGGGGGTGTGGGTGTAGAGGGTGAGGGTGGGGAAGGGTGAGACAGAAAAAGTTCCGATGCTTATATCTTAAGAATCTATAATGATAGGAAGCTACAACTTGGTATTTAGATAGAGCTATAGTAGTGGCATGGTGGAAAAATAAATTTTTTTTAGGGGTAGTATGGTACGGTGGTTGGGGGTGTTTTTCCTAACTTTTGAACGGCTTATGCTACGAAGTTGAAACTCGGTACGTATATGTAAATTAACTAGAAAAGTAATTCTGATAAAAAAAAACTTAAATATTCATTGGCGTTCAGAAGGGGGGGCAAAAAAAAATTATCAGTAAATATAAAATGAATATATTTTCACGATTTTCGTCATATCTACTAGGTCTTTCCAAATATTGAGTTCATTTTTATTCTACGGATTCTTCATATGAATACCTAGAATGCGTTTTCAAGATTTTTTGAAATTCGACCCCTAAGAGGGTGTAAACTGGTTGTATACTTTTTCATGAATTCCACCATATTTCTCAGGTCTGATCAGATATCGAATATCTTTTCACTTCCCCAGGTTTGTTTAATAATCACCTATTTTTAAGTTTTGTTTTTTTCAACCTCTAGACCGCATCCCGGAATATGACCCAATTATATAATTTATATGTTACACCCTTTTCTAACCGCTTCCCGAACTTTTTGTTAGGCTTTCAGTCACTTAGTAGCATGCACCGCATCCTCGGATTGAACGCGTTCTGAGCTTCTGCCGGAAAAATAATAAAGTTGCGCCCAGACTGTTGGCAGATTTTTTAATTTAATTTAATTTAACTTTTTTAAAACTAAGGATAGGATAGTTTGGTTACAATTCCATTTTGAACTTTTTGACTGAAAAAAGTTGACACAGTGTGACCACCGAGATTAAATACAGCGTTGTAACCATGATGGGTTAAATACAGAGGTGTGATTACGATGGGTTTTATGCTGACGAGCTTTTCAGGTATGTAATGAAATGGAAATCCCATTAAACATTTTTGTAAAATTCAAAATTCGCAAAACATTTTAACGAATTTCAGCATATCTCTTAGGTTCGGTGAGATACCGAATTGACTTATATGTTTGTACTTTTTTGACCTAAAACCCGATCAGGTTATTCAGCCACTCAGGGAGTAGAGTTGTGATGGGCATTTTTTATTTGTAGGGTCTTTTTCCTAACTGGAAAACGTCTTATGCTAAAAAGTTTAAACTCGGTACGTACATGTAAATCAATTAGAAAAGTTATTTTCATTAAGAACAATTCCAATATGAATTGACGTTTGGAGGAGGCCAAAAATATTATCCGTGAAAACAGAATGCTTGTATTTTGATGATTTTCGTCAAATCTACTAGATCTTCTCAACTATTGAATTCATTTTTATTCTACGGGCTCTTCATATGAATACCTTACAAGTTTTTCAAGTTTTTTTGAAATTCGACCCCTAAGGGGGTGTAAAGTGGTTGTATACTTTTTCACGAATTCTGCTGTTTCTCTCAGATCTGATAAGATATCGAACATCTTTCCAGTTCTATAGGCTTGTTTAATATTCACCTATTTTTATGCTTTTTTTATTACTCAACCTCTAGACCGCATCCCAGAATTTGACCCAATTATGAAATTTTTTTGTTGTTTGTGGCAGCAGACTAAGTATTCCAGTGCGACCCTATTCTAACCGCTTCCCGAACTTTTTGTTAAGTTTTCAGTTACATAGCATCTCAGAATTGAACGCGTTCAGAACTACTACCGAAAAAATAATAAACTTGCGCGGACTGTTGGCAGATTTTTACTAGTGCCCTGAAAGATCTGGTACTTTAATATATGCGCTAGTATATTTATAGGCCAGTGTATTGGAAATATATAAGTAAATAAATTACTTTTACTACAAATACTTGTCACAGAATCGCCTAGAAATCGATTTCAGGATTTATCGGTGTTCTTCCTCGAAGAGGTGTAAAAGGATTTTTATACATTTTCCCGAATTTCGCCATGGTCTGATTAGTTATTGAACTTGATTTTGATTTATATTCCAATTTTTGGGCGAGGGAAAACAGAATAATTTTTCGGAAAAAACGTCCTTATCTCGAAACTGTCAGTGATTCAAATTTGTTTAACCGCGCACCAAAATCGTTATTATTGGTTTAATGGGAAAGTAACGTCGGTACTTTAGACGCAATTGCTCTTTAAATGCTTCTCGGAATTTGTCTCAAAAAATAATCAAGTCTGGGAATAGTGACGACATGCGTCTAAAATCCACCGTTCTTAAACTAAAAGTTCACTCCTGGTGGGGTGACTGTGGTCAACTTCAAAATTTTTCCTACCGCTTGGAGGTCTGTAAAATTTGTTAAATCCTTAGTAGCTAAGACAAGGCTTCCTCAAACGCCATACATTCCAGTAAAATTCCATAAATTTCAATATGTGCTTTTGAAAGGTGTGTTAAAATAATCCTTATATAATTTTCTTAGAAACACGTTGTCTTTCAAAAATTAGACAGTGGAAATACCACGCTAATAATAGCATACACTACAAATGTTTATACTGGCTGCGCCACTTACAAGTTTTACTGATTTCAACGTCCATCTCTTCCGTTAAGGGGTTATCTGGTTATTGTAACCATGTCAAGCCATAGTGGTTGAACCATGTGAGAAGCAAGCGAGATCCAATTGATTAAATAGCAAATTCATATTTGCAGTTGGTACCATCTTTTTTCAATTCATTCATGACATTTCAACAATGACCCTCAAAAATTGTCAATTAGATTCAAGGAACTCACTCACTCTAGATGTTAAATTGTAAAGTCGGAGACAGTCAAAGCTAGATTCTTCACCTTTGACCAATTCCAATGGCATGTTATTCAAATACCACTGAGAATTTCGACAATCATTTGAAATCTGTGTATGAAAGGACAATAAGCAAATGACTACATTGCCGCTGACGACGAATTTCGGACTATGGGTTAACGAATCTATGAGTGCAACTAAAGAGATGTACCTATGTATATCGTGACCATTCACTAGTTCCTGGAACCAATTCAACGTCCAGTAGCTGAGTAATTTGCAGGTTTGGTTGCCAGGATAAAGTGCAGCGACTATCTACAATAGCCAGCAACCCATTAATAGCGAAACGTAGGTGCTCGATATGGACATCATACCAAGGCCCTCCGGTTTTAAACTACACGGATAAGACTTCATATATATATGAACGCAACAAACGTGGAATCTTTTGCTCTATGGAACGACAATTAATTTACACTGGGCACAGTAACTACCATTTACAAAACTGGTGTATTAAAGGACGAGGTGTTTTGTATTGGAAACAAAATAACAACATACCGGCTAGTGCTCTATATTCCCGAGTATGTTATATGTAGAGCTAAAGCTGAATCTGATTAAATTGCGGTTATCTCTTGAGACTAAATTGGATATGTATGTACGTTGCTATTCGTTGAACAATACAAGAGCGTTAAATCAATGTTAACATCACTTTGCTGAAGTTGTATCATTAATTGGAACACCGCAGACCATTTTATTTCCCAGCTGGCTGATGAATGGACTTTAAATGGTAATCTTCCTGCCGGTATCTATTCGGAGTTTAATTGGAAAAGTTAATTCAAATTGGAACTAGGTATATCCACCGGAACTATATGGAGAAATTTTATGCTAATGCACTTGTCGATATAGTGGACAACTTAATGGTTAAGTTTTTCTTTTCTCGATCCCTACAGATTTAATTTCTCCAATGGATTTTAGAAAAACCAGAGGGGGTATGCAACAAGCTTACTACCATCAGCTTACACAAAGTTTTAACTAAATCACCTGTTTTTATGTAACAACCTGATGAACTACTTAGGTGTGATGGAACCCGACTACATCAGCACTGGCAGCTCAATGGCTTTAATGAAAAACTTCAGGTGTGGATAGGATATAAATTACTAAACGAATTCCTTGAAGCGTTTCGAGAATTTGTACCTGATGCGCATCCCTTTTTGCTATTTACCCAAGTGTATGAAAGCGAGGATATTCACCTGAATAGAGAGTCGATTATGCCAAACGGTGAATCGTTAGACTCTGAAAATCGTAAGATGCTATTTGGCAAAGGGGGCCACCCACCTTACCTGACCTAAAATATACACCTGCTGCATTATAGTTCTCGTGAAACTATGGCAAAAATAATAATTCCGTGGATAACAGATGCAGTTGATAGCAGTTTCGTCAGCAATTTACTTCGATTCGAAATCTGTAGAGAATTATAAAGTTTCAGAATTTGCAAGAGAAAGATTTTTTAACTATAAATCTTTTTAGTATCTTCCTGGGATAACATGAAATATTACAAGGCACATGTTTTATAGGTTGTTGAAATTAGCTTTATTCATGTACTTCCTCTATAAGGATAATCCCTTTTACGAACACGTTTTAAAATGTTGACCAATATTGGCGGAATCAGTGCTAGAGTCACAAACAGGAATTTAGATTGATTTATAGAAGCTTAACGAAATTTAACTGTAGCGGAAAGTAAAAATAATCGATTTCAGGTTTTCACATATTTCATATACATACATATGTACATCTCTCGATATGGCGATCAATATTCGGTGTGTTAGCGAATCGTATTGTACGCGCTAAATATTTTAAATATTTATTAAATATGTTTCGTTTACAGCCCACTTTGGAGTAACTTTGCCAAAGTTTTGTGACTATTACATTATTTCTGATGGGTTTCTTGGCAAATCAATGCAGTAAAAGTTCGCCAAGGTGGCTTGTAATTTTCATTAATATTATTAACAGTCGTAAAATATCAGAAATTTCAAAGTGGATTGCCGCTCAAAAGAACTCATTGGCGACTTATTTGCGGGTTGCACTGCTAAATCGTCTATGATGTATTTAATCGAATCGCTTATGACATGGAACAACTAATTGTTTTCGATTTATCGGTATAAAGAGTAAATTTTTTTTTTGGAAATAATAATTTTTCATTGGGGTGGGGGCTTGTTACGGTTAAAACAATTTCCGACACAAATTATTTATCACATGAATTTATCACATAAGTGTCAGTGTTGCATGAATTAGTAAAAACTCATTTTAGGTGTGCCGATGCGATTCGATTGCGATATACTTGGGTGACTTGATTTATGGTGTGAATCGTTCCTTAGCGAGGGGCAAAATTTTCATTGGCAAATCGTTTTCAGATCAAAAAAATTATTCGATGTTTCGATGTGTTGACGAATCGTTTTCCTGCATGGTGAAAAGCTATGAATTATTTTGGTTTACAGGGTATGGCTCTTATAAAAGTTTATTTGTTGATCTGATAGTGAGTTATATTTGAAATTTTGTTATATTTTCCATTCAAAACTAATTCGAAAGAAAAGGCACCCATTATAATGTCCCAAAACTGACGTCTAGAACCCACTTGATCCACTAAAATTATTCAAAATATTTTAATGTATTTATTCGAACCACCAAGTAGAAAATAAGCACGCTATGCATAAGCACACAACACTTTAAAAGCGCATTAAAATTGTACGTTACCCACTTATATTATAACATATTCTTATGTAGGTTGCACTCTATGTGTTGTCGTAGAAAAGTGCATTAATATTTTCCTTGGGAGCGCGAGAGTTAGTCAGGTGTCTTATGTTCCATCTCGACTGAAAAATATACGTTGCCACCACCATATTTTTTTCGCCATTTTTTTTTTTTTGTGTTTCTTTTGGGAATCCCCGCATAGCATCAGTGAAAAAGTTCAACGTGAAATGCAGCAGTTTACTTTACATATGATTTGCATAAAACCTTTTAAACTTGTTTTCGGACTTAAATGAGAAAGTAAAAGAGAATAAAGAAAGAACGAATGAGGAAAAAAATGCCAGAGCATTGAACAGAGAATGTTCGAAAGAAAATTCGTAAGTTTGTAATCTTTTTGCACAAAGGCATTATCATAAATCCACTCGCAAATCGCATTTAAGGCACTTGATAGAAGGTTTTTATCATTGCTTTTTTCAATCCTGCTTTTCTCTAAGCTGAAAGTAGATTATTGGCTTCGTCTAATATATTCAATTTTGGAATAATTTTGAACTAAAAGCGAAATCCTGAACTGCACTGTTTTAAAAAAAAAATTATATTTTCAATTCAATTTTTACTTGAAATTTCCTGTATATTTCATTTTTTCAAGTAAAAGTACACATTTAAATCAGTTTTACATGAAAGTACTGGTATTAATAAATTATTCACGTACTTTTGAATTGCACCGTACATTTCACATGAAAAAGCTCACAAAATTACGCCACATTTCGGATAAAACTAGCTATATTTATATATAATTATTTATATGAAATGAAAATTACGTTATTTATCATGTAATTCTACTTAGCTATTTGAATTTTACGACAAAAAACATGTAATATATGAAACCACGAATTTGAACGCTTCGTTCAAACCACTTCGGTAGCGCACTGGCTACTAGCAAAATCAGATCGGGGGTTCGGTTGCTACCTACAGTCAAAGGTCTTTTGAAAAGTAAGTAACTTATAATGCTATCAGTAGAAATAAGTGTATCTGACGGAATGCTAATTATACACTTTTTTAGAGTATAAATTCAAGAGAATATCCAGTGAATTTACTGCTTTTGAAGTTGAAATTCACTTAAAAACAATGGAAAATTATATTCGAATGGACTATTACATCCCCAATGTAAATTTACATGAAAAGGTGTGGAATATTTGTAAACTCTTTAAAAAATGTAACACTAAATGAAGTTTTTTATAAGCAACAGTATTTTCATCAAGACGTGATCTCAGTTAACGCAGTGACCTAAATTGATACGATGACTTTTGCACACCTCTCTGATATCTTGTAAAGAACTGAAAGAAAATGTTATGATCCTCAAAACTTCAATTTGTGAAGAAACACGTTACATATTCGTTGTGAAAGATCTAAAACTTATTCTTACCATATATATGATTACAAAACTTGTTCTGGACAAGACTGTTAACTTTTTTTTTCTTATTAATTTTGTTTTTAATTTCAATGAAACATTTCGGCAAAAATGTAAGGCATTGAGTATCAAACAAATTTTTGAATTCAATTTAAAGGCGCTAATATAGAACGGCCGTAAAAGAAAATGCGATATCTTAAGAGAAATATGTCGAAATTCGTAGAAACTTACACTTAGGCGTTGATTACCGTACATTGCTGAATTCAATTTTCAAATGATTATATTATATGACCATATAATTAAAAGTATTGAGTTCTCATTAGATTTATAGTATTTGTTAGATTAACGTGGAAACTGATACACCGCCTTACGCCCACCAAATTTTGAAAAATAATTAAATCAGTTCTTGATGGCTCAAAGGAAATTCTATATCTCATTAAATCTAGCAAATATGTCAAAATTCGTGAAACGAACACAACCAGAACCCCTTTGGGGTTGAATATCAAAAAATTTGAACCAGTTTCTAGGTATATACGGTATATACGGAGTACATAAGCTGTATACCCCCAGAACCTGAATTCAATTTTCAGATGATTCTGTATAAAGCCCAAAGAAGTAAAACCAAAAATTGATCATTACACTTAAAATGTTTATCGGATTGCAGGGAAAATCTTACACACCCTCTTACACCCACCAAATATTCAAAAATAATTAAATCAATTCTTGGCGATTATATTTAAGTGGTTTAGAAGTTAAAGGCAAATCTATATCTCATTAGACCTAACAAATATGTCGGTATTCGTGAAAACGGACAGAACCAAAAACACTTTACAACAGTTTCATATCAAAAAATTCGAAACAGTTTCTAGGCACTTAAATACGCAGAAGTATAATGAATTCAGTACTTCGATTTGGCGAAATTTTTTAAAATGTAGTTTTACACGTTTTACGGGCGAGAATATTCAAATTTAGTACATCGACATATACTAAGTTTCTGCTATAAACTATGCTTGAGATACAAAAAAAAACACGTCCCATCACCATACCATACTACCCTTATCACAAATGTTTATAGGGTTCCTCTTTGGAGTACCCACATTTTTAGTTTTCCATACATAACGAGGTTTCATAAATAAAAGTTTGAATTTTTTGCTTTGCACCCTTAAGATTTTTCGTCTAAAATGCTTAGTCTGTGATTACTTGCTTGCACAATTTGTGGTGGTCCAACCAGTCCTTCTCCCAAGAGAAGGACGAAACCGCAGCTTAGCTTGGTTTCTGGCTTGATAATAACTGAAGCATCAATTTTTTGCATGATATAGAAATCAACTAGATAAAATCAACTAAATAGATGTGACACAAAATAAACCCTTACTCATTTAGATCTTGACAAAAATTGAAAAAAATCCAATTTATTGCCAGACAAGTCGATAGCATGCAAATGAAATTGTTGAAGTTTTCAACTGAAATTCTACAAGGGGTGAGTTTTGTGCAATTAGGATAAACGTTTCTCTCAGCAACCAGTTAGAGCCCTCCTGCAAAAAAAAAGATTCCTGCATTTTATAACTAAATTTTCCTTGAAAGTTCCAGAGTGGAATATTTTGCTGTTGGTTGTACCAACCAACAAAGTCATGTACTACGTGATAAGAAATGTTGGAAATTTCCAAGAATGTCGTCTTACACATGGAAAAACCACTCGTCCCCCGAAATTCCCATTTCCAATTTCTTTGAAAATATTCGAAAATTGTGTCCATCTATCGTTACATAGGGTTAGCGACATCTGTACTATAGTAGTGGCAGTAGGACAGAATATAGGATACATACCGTATTGATTGGGTATAACATCTGGATCTGTGTCATCACCTTCGGGTGGGTCACCAGCAATTTGTGGACTCTGACGATGGGTATCACTTCCACCTAATGGCGTTGTCGACGTTCCACTTGAATTTCTTGTATGTTGGTTCGGATGCTGGTGTTGGTGCTGTACTGCCTGATGTTGAGGGTCTAATTGACAATCAGATGGCATTATCGGCAGCTGTGTATGTTTTGCTGATTTTAAATTGGCTTCGGAATTTCTATTATTGAAGTGGTGGGTACCGGTAAATTGAAAAAAATTTACGAAAAATGAAAAAACCGAAAAACGATATATTGAAAATGGGGTTGAAAAGTTTCGAAGGTGCGTATTAAATAAATAATCGGATTCGATTAAATGTTCCTGGGAATATCTCGTATTTTGGGGCGTTTCATTTATTATCCAATTTCGACCAAACAGGCGGTACTTACTTGTTCGAATATCGGCGATATAAAGCGGCTAATATAATACAAGCAACAGCAAATAAAATCGCTGCAAATAGTGTAAGGCCGGCTAAAAATGGCGATAGTGGAACTGTTAAGCCGTTTGATGGACCTGAAAAAAATTAACAAACATTTACGAAATTTAATTAAATTGTTTCTGTTTTATATTAAATATTTAATTTGATCGGGTTTCGGTAAAGCCAGCATGCAACAGCCACTGGCCAATATTAAAACAAACAAAACTACTTTCGACATGGGGGATGAAATCAAATAAAATATTGTTACGCATGGACCAAGCCATAATTAAACCACATACTGTTTCGATTTTACAAATAATGCCGGTGTAATTTATTTATAATTGTTAGGGATATCGTATCGGTTAGCATACTTTGTGATTAGATAAATTATTCGTTGCGGTTGGCTTTTCGGGGAACACGTTTAAATACAAATGTTTAATTCGGCAAAGAATTAACTGTTTTAAACGTTTTATTGTATATGAAATGGTCTCACAAAATACATTTAAACGAAAATGATTAATACTTAATATTATAGTCACTACTAATTTCAAATCTCCGGGAAGGATAGATGCGATCAGAATCATTGATAAACTAAAATTTCAGACCAACAGATTACTTGTTTATTCTAATCTAAACGAAACTAATTTTAAAGGAACTTAGAGATCTCTTAAATCTTTAGAATGCCTTGAGAGCTTGTGGTGGAGTTTGTCGTGTTTCGCTAATTGGTATCAACAAAACACTTTGTTTTTAAGAAGTGCCCATCACAGACAATATAATTCTCAGTTGACGGATGTCATACAAGAAAGGTGTATGTCTGTATTTGAAAATTAGGTGGTAAACGTTTGTCAGGTAGCGGAGCTAGGGTATATGATGGTTCAGAGCAACATTAAGTTTTACACGCTTTTAATAAAATGTAGGAATTAAATTTGAAAATCACATTAGTAGAGGAACGTCAACATCAATGGAATAAACTTTGGTGAAAATATAGTCATACTCACTTTCAGGATTCGTACAATGAACTTAATTCAAGTACAAGTTCTTACTTCGTTAAATTAAATATATAGGACGGTATTAGTTTCCTAAAAAGTTGGAGAACACGGCCAAATTTTTCAGACTATTTTAATTTTTTATGAAAATTTTTTTTATTCCATCAGTTACCATAAAAAATACACGAAAATCAGTCCCTAACAACAAACTACCTTTCATAACGCCTCACCGAAACTACATATTTCCCTGTCTGATATCCTTGGTATGGTCTACGTCAAAAATGTAATTTTGATCATATACTTACGCAAGTTTGATTCTGGGATTTGTAGATACCGATATTTTGAAAATTTTAGTGTAGAGACGAAGTCACGTGTATTGGTAAACACAAGTATTTTTTACACAAAAACTTATATTTTTTGAAACTTTTCACCTGTCTTCAGATATCTCTTAGAGGATTACGTACATTTCCCGAGAGAGCTGAGCTGAGCGCATTTACATATCTCACAAACGACTCTTTCTAGAAAAATAAATTTTCGTCATGATAAAATTTATCATGAAATTTATCATGAAATTTATCATGAAACTCATCATGATATTTAACACGGAGCTCATCATGAATATCATCATAGAGTCAATGGAGCCGGGGCAAGTTGTATACAATCTGCCTGAAGGAGAAGTGTGGGTACTCCGCTCAAAAAGCCCATCAGTAGAATGTGATGTACAAGATTATGAATATATTGATAAGTTCATCAATCTATTGCTACTAGAGAAAGTATGGCTTCTTTCGCTCTTTGGCATCAGATCCACAACTTAAATACATGAGGACTTAAAAAATTCAATTGATGCTCGGTCGATCTTGTATTTAACTTGAATAAAGTTGTCAAATTTGTTTGTCTTAGTTGGCTGCTATAAGTCACAGGTATTATACCCAGCTTCTTTATTAGTGACATAATTTAAAGAGGATTACTTCTACTTTGCAGGAAGCCAAATTTATGATTACGTTTCGTATCCTACCTTTCCCGAGTACGCATATTACGTGACGTATGCTACTGAATTCAGTGATATTTTTAGTAATATATTATCCTGCCTTTTTATAACATTCATAAAAATCTTGGCATAAAAATAAAATTGAATTATCCTTTCGGCTACTTACCGATCATATAAAATAATTTTTACATGTTTCACTCCATACCCGTACCCATACGAAAAAAAACCACTACCCTAAAATTTCCCATTCAAAATATCCTACGTAAATCTTCTAACATATGCTGAGCCGAAACTTCCCTGAGGAGCGGCAAAAAAAAGGGAACAGCAACAACCTTCCGAAATAAGAAGCACCATCAAACTCTTTATAATAGACAATTATGGGCATAAGAAATATTTTAATGGTGAAATGAAACAACCGCACCGAGATCTTGAGAAATGTGCATAAGAAAAGCGATGAGGAACGACCTAAAACTTCTTCAAGGATGTGAACTCCCGCTTTATGAATTAAACATGAGCAATACCTTCAACGAATTTAATCTTTTTCTTCGTATTTTCGTCGATTTTCTGTAGCTGCTCCTTGTCTCGCGAAAGGCTAGGTCACTCGCTCGCCCCGGTTCGAATAGTTCTAAGTTCCATTTTCTTTTTTGCTCCTGAATAGAAAGTTTCCATGCGAAAACGAATAGCATAGAACTCCTTTACCAACTGTCCAATTCCGCACATGGCATAAAGCAAACCCACACAGAAAGCGAGCTGAGCGGGGGAAAAAAAAGGCCAAGCGAGAAGATAAGGGAATATGCTAATGGAAGGACAAAAAAAGGGCCACCGATAAAGGACGCAATTGGCACATAAAATCCTTCGATAAAGTACACGATGTCGTGAATAATTTTGCAGGTTACCTCTCCCTGTATTTCAGTTTCTTCGCATAAGACAGCCAGCATAAGGACTCAAGTCGTACTAAAATGGGAGAAACCAGATTCTTCTTGAATCATACTCCTTTCGTTTCTAGGAGCAGATATAGCATATCCCTTATATCCCCTAGTTGAGGTTGCAGTAATTTCTATCATTGATATAAAAATTTAGCACTAGGATCAAGGATGAGAATTTCCCTTTTTTGTGTGTGAACATAAAATGATTTTTTTGTTTTTGAATATGTAAAGAGACTTTTTTTGGACTCACCTGTAAATTTAGCTACGCCTTTAAATGTTATATCGTCAATTATTGAGGGCTCCGATCGTCCTTTAGCATTTACAGCAAATAATATAATTCGATATGATGAGCCGGCTTCCAAATTATCGATGTAAAAGTTCACTGGAAGACGCTGAGAAAAATGAGAAATTATTACATTTAGTATTTATTTAGTGATAATTGATGATTTTCAATTAGGAGCATAGTAAAACATTGGTAACAATATCCCTTTTGCGAAATTGAATTGTTATACAAAGTTCAGTAGTCAGAAATTAAGGTATACCATACTTGATTTTCCGCAAGAAAATAAATTACCTATCTATAATCAATAAAAAACTTTTGATAGTGACTAAATTAGATAAAATCGAGACCAAACACAGTAAGGGTTAAAAACGCCCGTACTAAAGAAAACTTAAAATTCCGCTTTGTTCAAGCTTCTTCATTTCCTTTAGCAAGTTCATTTTGCTAATAAAATGTACACCTTCATTCTTACTCTGAAGTTCTCGCAAAAGTTACAGAGGATTTTTTTTCACCTTTCGAAGGCAGTACTATCAGTAAAGTTTGGAGTTAACAGCGTCCTGATCGATGAGCAATTTCCTTCCTTGGAATTTTACGACGTTCTTTTATACCCTGGATAAGTTTAGGCACTATATTCCTTCACAGGAAAAAATAAAAACTGTTGAAGTGCCCCATACTTTTTCTCAAAAAATGTTTGACTTTTTCGCGAAACTTAGCAATTTGGTCAAAACATTAGCTTCTCTCGTCTTATAAAGTCTTTCGTCTTCGAGATAAATTGTTTGTGAAATTGTTCTATCGACTTGCTAAAAACGTGCATAAGGAGCTTCAAATGATTAGATATCGAGATTCTAACTTAAATCTATGGAATCTGGCAGTCGTATATGATAGATATATAGATAATTTTTCAAGCAAATAATTGCCAGACGACCATTTCCAAAACTAATGGAGCAAAATAGGGCAATATCATGCAAGTTGCGGCAATTTGGCAATGATTGCTGGTATTGGTCGCCCTATAGTTGCTGTATTTTCACAGACTTGGGAAATTCCGAGCTATTGAGGACAATGCGGTGATTTAATTGGCAAGCTTTGTTTTGAATTTTGCATTTGTTTGTCAAGTTTCGGGTTGTAATGGATTGGAGTTCAAATATTTCCATGTTTTATTTGAAGTTTTTGATTTGTTTATCAAGTTTGCTTTGATGTTGTTCGTAATACTGAATTGCTCGTGTAAGCCCTTATTGCTGAATTGCTAGATATTGGTCAATGTTGATGTCGAGGAACGAGTTTATGAATAGTTTATCTACATCGCCTATTGCTGGTGTTGCTGTGTGTTGCTCAATATTTTCGTGACGTTAAAATTGACGAATATTGCTGCAAATTGACCAATTCTAATCGATCATATAAGAGGACCGACCATAAGGTTATGTTAATGTAAAGTTGTATGCCATACACATATAAGACAATTTTCTGAACGCACTGTGTACCCCTTCATCTTCAGTTTTTCTTATACCAGGTGTGAAAATATTGTTGTTGTATTTCGTACCTTGATGGCTTATTGACTCTCTTAGTAAATGCCATAATCAGTCCAAAGCTCTTACCACGAAATTTGGGTAGTTTAAAGAAAGGATATAGGTTGAATTGACGTTATTTTTTAAAGATTCACACCTTAGCTAAGCTCTCTTAACTTACTTCATTCTGGTTGAGTAGCACGAACTGAACGTTTGAATATCATCTTGACTCAGGCAATATTGCTGGCTTGGTTATATTCAGGCATCAATAAACGATAGGATAAGAAGGATGTCTAAGGCAACCACCTTCAGTTTAGTCCTTATAGCTCCACTTATGCACCTGAACCTGCTAAGGCTGCTTTGAAGAACTGCAGCTATATGCTAAGAGCTCTTGCCCTCTTGTTCAATAAACCACATATGCCACACACTCAGGAAGTTATGCTATTGTAGCCGATTCAACGATTTTGTTGATCTCGGGATATTTGTAAATTTTAGTAAGCAATTTAAGTAAGCTTTAACCTGTGTAATTCACAAGAATAGGTGCAGAGATAGTCTCAGTTTTGTTTCCTAATAAGTCATCAGCAAACATCTTGTAAGAGCACTGATACTTGAGCTAGAAATTTCCAGCATCCTGATAATACCATATTTTATAGAATTCTCAGGTTGTTAATAGAATTCTTCGAGCATACGGATCTTTGATGATGCTAGTTTCATCTTCCTGCTCCATATTATTAAATCGTACCTTTAGGATTGACCTGATAAATTATATATGATGAAGCTTAAAAACTTTGTTTTAATCATTTATCAAGTTTAATAGAAGTTAAGGAATTGTGAAAAGGTGATTCAATGAAAGATTTTTTGTAATTAATTGAAATTTCCTGGATTTATTGGAGCGGTTCGCGAATTAAGAAGTTTAACAGACAGGTTTAACCTAATACTTTTACTAAATTTTTTTTTTATCTAGTTCGACCTGAAATTTAAGAAAATTAATGTGCTCTTAATTATTGTATTTTTATTTTTACAGAGGAATCTTTTGCCAAAAGTTTTTGCACAAACCAAATTGTAAAATTCATATCTTCTGAACGATGGATAGAATAAGTTGAAATTTAGTGTTTGTAAACATACTCGAAGCAAAAATTACATAGACAACTTTTAACGCGGGAGGTGACTTGCGGTGAAGACAAGTAAAAACTTTGGACCAAAAATATTTTCCTAAATAATTACTTTAGAAAAATAAAATTTGGTTTATGTGCATCAATGCATAAGTGAAGTGTGATAAATGTAATGTGTGGACAGTGTATGAATAGATTTTTATTTCTCAAGGCCTGCCTAGGATAGAAAGCTAAGACTAGACCACTATACGTTCTTCGATTTTATTCACCTCGATCCCATTGAGATCCCAAGTTGATTTTTTGATATGTTTTGAAAAACAGTATAATACACAAAGTATAAAAAAAGAAGAAAAAAAAAATGGCATTTTGAGATATTCAACGACAAAATCGTTATCCTTGGAAAAAAAAATTAAGGATAAATTTTATTGATTTTGCGACAACCTTTCCCTTAAGTCCTATTTTGTCCTATTTTGTTATACTTTGATAAAAATTAACAGAGATATGAATTTTCAAAGAGGAGTTGGACACCATTTTTACCAAATCTTTAAGATACTAATGACTGACGAAAAAATGAAATGAAAAAAAAATTGAACTTATATTTTTCTTTCACTAGTTCTTAAGGCAAAAAAATTTTCAAAAGAATCGACGATGGTAAGGTCACAACTTTTTGCGGTTTTTGATGGAATGACCCTATATTTCAATTGACTAGCGTTTGAAGCTTTCAGAAAATACTCACGAGTTTGTCTTTTAAAAAAGTTTATATGAAAACAAATGGGCTGCAAGATGGACTCTTTCTGTTATGAAAAATTTATTTTATAAGAAACCCTTCGAATGTTAGCATAGTGCCGAATTTCAAGTTCCAAGCTTAAGGCTGTCTAAATTTTTTGGAAAATATTCTGGAGAACGTTTTTAAAGATGTTAGCATGTAAGATTGAAGCAATATAAGTAGGAAGATGTCGCCAGTTACTGAACGTAGCCTTTAAAATGCTAGTTTACGGGTGGATACAAAATGCAAGGTATTTTTGTTCTAAGGTGCTCTGGACGTTATCGTACGTTCAAATTGTCAAACGATAATATTAATTTTAATCGGATATACAAGGAAGAGAACGATCCCAAATTTATATGTTGGTGATAGACTCATCCGATGCCGAAACATTATTCAAAAATTATTACAGTTGGTTACTATGGAAGCTTTATCATGAAAGTTTTCATTCTCAAAATATTTCCCTTCAATAGGTAAATTTTACTTTATTTTTTAACAATCCTATCAAAAGCTAAAATTATGGAGAAATTTTTAAGAACCTGTAAACTACACCTCGGTCCTCCTCCACAAACATAAATTCCTGTAATCAATTTACCCTGAGTTTATTACTTATTATTACCAGAGCTCATATTAAGTCGCATTCTAATAATTACCAATTAACCCACCAACATCGAATTTCCCAAAATCATGTCATAGTTAATATACATCCCTCCAGTGTCCTTATACCGAATTTTGTGTATAAATTAATTTACAAAATGCCACTACAAAATCTTAAATTGTTATCAAATATCCTTTCCGTTTCCGTAAACATCAGGGGACTCACGTAATTCGAAACTTTTGAATTTTGAAACTATTTAGAACTTTATCGGCATGTAATTTAGTTGTAAGATACATCCTTAAAACGTATCTACATTATACTTTACGTAAATCTTGGTATCTTCTCATGTATGAATTTTCGTATTTTAGATCTTTTAAACTTTGGTCTCCATGCCTACAAATTTCCCAACTAATAAAGTGAAAAGATAAGTAGATTGTGACAAAAAAATTATAAAAAAATATCAACTTACGGATAAGGTAAGGTTTCGCGCCAAACGTAGACTTGGCATTTCGACCAGTTCAAGAATGAAACCTTGTGGAAGACCGCCATCGAATCCTTCGATACATTCGACTTGTAATGAATCCGATGATTGATTCGAAACTGAACAATTTTGTAGAGGAAATGGACGACCTAGAAGAGAAAAATTAAATATATGTTTTAATAAAACTGTGATTGTATAAAATCTCAATTCGAAAAAATCTGTAAGGAAGACTTGCTCAGTTTAATGCACTTTTACATTTTATTTGAGGGCAAATGCCCGATTTTGAGACACCGGAATACGAATTGCCAATATTCAAAGGCTTCAAGAAATATGTTGTTTGCATTTGCTTGATACAATCCACGAACGCGTTCAGCTATAAATCAAAAATATATTGCATCTTATTGCGCAAAAAGAAATTAACGAATGTCTTTCTTGTTCGAGTATCCACCAAACAGTGTCCTCTTAAAATGCGTTCTGTAGTCTCTAGTGAAGAACAGGTCAAATCGGTTCACTATTAATAATAATAGCTTTATTCATTAAAGATCTGATACATGTACCTGCCATAAAAAGTTCCTAAAAAACGCGTATATCCTTTGGCCCAAATTTACCTGAATTTGAGACAGCCTTGACCTTCAAATTTTACATTATTTATATTAATTGAGGAATTAAGTTTCAGTGTAACAATGGCTCCATATAAATGTATTGCAAGAATATGGTCAAACCATTTGCATTTTAAGTTTAAAACATAAAACGAAAGTTGAAGAGAATATACAATATGAAGATTTACTCAAAGAAATTCTGTCCTTTAATAAGTATCGACGATGCGATTGTCCTTAAGGAAGGCACTTTAGAGTATAAATCAAAGAAAGTAATGTACGCTCTCTTAAAATCAATTTCTTGAACTTTCCAGTATACATATAGTATTTCATTTTTTCTAGTAAAACTCCACATTTCAATTATTTTTACATGGAATTACTGGTACGAATAAATTACTCATGTACTTCTCAACCTATCCCTACAATTTACATGAAAAGGTTCACAAAATTACATTAACATTTCATGTAAAACAAACTAAATTGAAAATTATTTTATTGGTTTTTTTTCATGTAATTCTACTTATCAATTTAAATTTTACGAACCGAAAATTGAAAATTACATACAAATATTACATCACAACAATGTAAATTTACTTGAAAAGGTATGGCATGTTTGCCTGGTATCCAAGAGGTATAAAATTCAATGTATTTTTTACTGTTTATTATTGGCTGGCACCTATCGTAACAGCATTCTGTTTCTTTTACAATTTTAATATTTTTGGTCACCACGTTCCACTTTCTCCAGGAACACTCAATTCAAATATGTATTACCTGTGTAAATTTCATAGACAGTTTTATAACGAACAAAAAACTACAGAGAAAAGAAAACTCTTTTTGTGTTTCTTTTCATTTCTTTAATTTTTTTTTATTATCAATTTTACAATGTGCTATAAAAGAGTTGGCTTTGGCTTTCACGTTTGTGCCATTTATTCATTAGGACACTAAAACTCCGAGGAGCCAGGCATGATAATAAACTGTGTCATTAGTGCTTTTTGCCTCCGAGCCAAAATACTATTATGAATTAATAAAGTACTGCGAGTACTTTGTATAATAAATGAAATTAAATGTGTGACTGTAGGCAAAAAGTTCTTCGAGGAAAACGAAGCGAAATGGTTTCATGGTTCAGTCGGATCCTATAAACCGGGACAAGCTTAATATCAACAGGGATAAAGAGGGAGAAATGTCAAATTATACCTCGAACAAAGTTACGAGGAGCGTACATATATTCGATAATTATCATGACGATTACATTAGTATGTGCACTTATGTATAAACTCTAAGGTAGTTCATCGCGGTTTGGATATTAAAAGCCCGATAGAAAATTAGAGCTTCTTCAATTCAAGTATGCAGCACTCTAAAACATAGTCCATTAAAATCCTTTCTGTTTAGCACACTATGCTGTCCTTTTATACACTTTAATGTATTTACAACTGGTTGTTAACCTTTAGGTATCGCCAAACATATGAACTTAGAATTAGAGATGGGCAGTTCATATGTGCATTACTCTAGAAGAACACTTAATCACTTAATTGAAATGAGTAAGTGGAGAAATTCTGTCATTTAGGTGAACTACAGACGAATGAAAGAAGAATAGTGACTATTAAACGTCGAGCAAAAAAGGGAAGAAAACAACAGTTCAATTGAACTACTTCACTGAACGAACTCCTTCAATTATTGACTTGGTATAAAGTGCTTCATTGTATAAACGGTTTCAAAATTCATATTATCAATCCACAATAAGCCCTGGTAATATCCCCAGTTTATTCGTAAAGTCGTAGAACGGTGTATTACATTAATACCAGTACACTCTATACAGTTCATTACAGCATATTTGACACATCAAAATGGAGTTGAAACCAATGTCAACTCAACGAAATGGAAAAAAATTCACTACACCAAAATACTCATACTATGGTGTTTTGGTGTAGTGAATTTTTTTCCATTTCGTTGAGTTGAGAAAATATCCACCCTCTTCTGGCCTTCGAGCTCTTCATTATCGTCAATGGCGCGACAGCCCAAATTGGGACTTGGCCTTATGAAAATTTAGTTCTTCAATCAGACAAAAAAAAAGGTGTCTCTCAAAACTGAATTTCTATACCACAACTTGATAGGGTGCTTCATTTTTATAACATTACTTGAGGAAGTTCCAAGGCTGGGTGGCTTAGTGGCTAAAGCACTTGCCTTCGGCGGACATGGTACCAGGTTCGAATCTCCTTGGCGACAAGAATTTTCGAGAATGTGATTGGGTGCTGGACTACCAGTTCACTGAGCTGTAAATGAGTTAAAATCGGGGTAATAGTCACGGACGAGCGTGTGGCTGACAACTTTACAACCTAGTGCTTCGTTGGTCTAGTAATGAAGTAACTCCAGCATTACTTCAAGGCCTAGACCAGATTTGGGCTGTTGTGTTGATTATAATCATTACTAAATCCCAATGCAGGAAGGAAAACGAATCGCGCTAATCATAAACCCATGCATGTTGTGTTAACAGAAACTATTGCCCATCGGAAAATAATCTACGATCGCTGTATGGATTTCCTTCTGGTCGCTCTACAGTTGACTTTTAATTTTCGACAGAACTTTATCTTTTGTGCATTCATAAATTTGGTGAAGGTCAGGTACATGCTAAAGGTATCAATGTTGTTCAAACCACTTTAATTTTGATTTAATTAAATGGATTCAGAGATTTCTTAGCCATTGAGTTGCGCTAGAAGAACCAGTTCTTCCCATTTCGGTTGCGCATCAAAAGTTATGGACAATACCATATCTGGAGGTAAATCACTGAAACTAAAATTTTCCTTTTTCGAGGACTCAACTTTGGGTCTGCAGGAAGGTGTTACTCCATTCAAACGATTGAAAATTTGTAGGTACAAAATTTCAAATCCATGACATTCAAAAGCTGTCGGCCAACTTTGAGCGTCAAGTGTTTTAAGGACTTTTGTATGGGGGCTACTCGAAGAAGAGAGGGGATTTCGCTGAATACCATAACAGATTTAGCTTAAAACTAGTTCCTTTTAAATTTAGACTTTTTAGTCTTCCAGATAGTTTCCAAGAATTGTTGGCAGCTTCACCAAGGACTCACTCAATTTCTTTATACCAATTTGGTTGGTGCCAAAGCAAATGACCTTTGTTGTAGCTGTGGTGACCCAGAGTGGAAGAGTCAGTCTTGTATGACCTTTTTCACGTCCTATCAGGACCAGGAAAATGGGACCTCGAAACATATTTTCTCGATGACCCTACTTAGGGAAGGCTATGTATATAATTACTAATAATAATAAAGTAAAAGCGCAAGATGGTTGAAGGTTTCATGAGTAAAGTAAAAGAGGATGAAGACGAGAGCAATACGAACTTGATAACTACTCAAAGGAGAAGCAGTATGTTAAGATGTTGCTCTTAATACATACTAAAGAATCTCTACAGGATCATCGTATTTTTAAACTTTGCAAAATTCAGTCGTTCCTGCCCCAAACTGAATACTTTTTATACAACACGTTCTTAGAGACATTATTTTTTAATACGAAATACCTGCCACGGTATACGATCTTAGGATGAAACTGCGAAAGCTTGTCTCTTTAAAAATTCAGAAGTCATGAGCGGAAAAGAGAATTTAAAACTGTCAAAATGTGTCCTTAGTGGATTGAATTACCTGCAGCAACGATTTGAAAAATGCATGGTGACTTTTGGACGCCAATTGAGTTTCGGCCCCAACATGAAATTGTTCCATAGTCCAGATCTGACGTTGGTGTATAGTTGAGACGTGACAATCCCGTCTAAGAAATGAAGAAAAACATAAATCATTACTTTTTTCTTGGCATAAATAAAAGGATTTAGTTTATTCAGCACATCCTTCATTCGGATCCGCCGTATAATGGATTCGAATAAAAGTGTTAAGACCTCTCAATCTTAGAACGCTTGCTATATGACCCCATTGGGAATTCAATACCACGGGCAAGCACAGTTTTCGACTTTATCCTGAAAATGAAAATTGCACAAGTTTTTTTTCCCGAAACTTACTTCACTCGATTGTAACCTCGCGGGTAATTCTGTTTGCTCTCCAGACGAATTAAATGTCCAGTGAAATGACTCTGCCGGTGGCGAGGCATCCACTTCACATTTCAATGTAAGAGTTTCGTGCTTTAGGGCTCCCAGAAGCTCTTCGTGATCAGCTGAACAAATTGGTGCGTCTGAAAATGGAAATTTTAGTTGTTAGTAAAAATAAATTCTCTTTTAACATTTTTTTTTTTTTTTTAACTTTTAAGATTAAGTAACTTCAGCAATAATCTAAAATTTTATAACCTCTTTTGTTGTTTGGGTTAAATTAAATGTGTGATATAAAGTACACGTGAGACTTATTTTTTTCACGTTGTAAAAATGAAAATTATACGCAAGATGTTACACGAAATTGTCCTTAAGGATGTAAAACTTTCAGCTGTTTCTTCATTGAAAAGTTCAAAGTGTCTAAAACTATGAATAGTTATTCATTAGGTTTTCAGTCGCACCTACATTGCACCTCAGAAATAAACAAGTATCGCAGTTCTACCCAAAAAATTGTAAAGTTGCGCCCTTGTTATTTATTTATTAAACCTGAACGTGTTGGAGTTCGTGAAAACTTGAACAACCTACACCTCTAGAGGGTTTAATATCCAAACATGCCTAAATCGGTCTTTCTTGTTTATATTTAAATCCGTTGCTTGTGAAAGTGAATTCTATATTCGATGCATCGTCTATTGAGATCAAAGAAATATATCGGAATTCGTGAAGATGTAAAAGGGAACGGAATGGAATTGAACAATTTAAAAAAAGTTTCTAGGTGCTTATATAAAGAGCACGCAGAAATGAATTTAATTTGGTAATTTGAAACTAGTTGTGTACTGCGTGCATTAAAAATATATCGGAATTCGTGAAAATGCACACAACCACTTTATACCTCTTTAGGGGTTGGATACGGAAAATATTTATAAATATTCCTATTTAAAAAGCAGGCTGAATTGGAATTAACTTGATAACGTGACACTGGTTGTGTAGTTTGACAGAGAATCACATATGTATATGTATGTATAAAATTGATCTCACGTGTGAAAGTTTTTGCTGCATTCTTATCCAGCAAATGTATCGCATCGCGAAATACTCTAATCCATTCAATGATGGGTATGAGGAATATCTAAGAATAGTCAAGACGAATTTATCAGATTTTTTTGAAATTCTGAAAACTTCGTTAAATTTAAATTTAAAACCTTCAATTGGAAATTATTAACCGACAATTGATTTTACGGTTCGCGTTAACATCGTTTGCAATAAGATGTGACCGAATTTGCTTGACTGAAGTTGTCTATTAAAAAATTCTATAAAAAACGTATTTGAATTTGACAGAAAAAAAAAAAATTTACATTTGTAGTTGGCTTTTGTATGACAACTACACGAAGGATCTATGGGACGTTTGTCGTATTCATACCTTTAGCTCTAACTATTATTAAATCAACCCGTACAAAATTTCCAAGTCGTAACCTTAAGCGTTCTGAAGTTATCCTTTAATATTGGATAGAACGTGGTTAAAGACTTTTGTATGACAGCTATGCCAAGGAGAAGACAGATGGTAGTATCTTATAAGCATTTTTGATATAAAACTGTATATCTGTAAAAACTCATGCTTAATGCTTAAACGAGTTTCTAAACATTTTTGACGGCCATACGAGAAGGACTTATTCGATTTGAATTGTATTTTGGAGTTTTGACTTCAAACATTATAAAGTTCATGTGTTCAAGATTTCAAGAATTTTAAAAGCTCTTATGTTGGAGGTACCCAAATGAGTGGAAGAATATCCCCCATTAACGAAGTTAGCGTTACTTTTGCATTTTACAGGTGGTTAGAAAATTTTATCTTTGTTTATCAAAGCGTTCTTGATTTATCGTGCAAATGGACAGACGGACGAATGGACGGACGCACATAAAATTTATTTGGGGACTTTGTCTACAACTGGCCATAAAATAATAACTTTTTCTCGTCCGAGCCTCGGTTCTATGAGTTACAAACTTTTCGGGTTGGATTAATATGATATTACTCATTTCACCTAGATTATAATAAATTAAACAATAAAAAAGAGGAAATTACAAAGTTAACGATCTAATGGATTTAAAAATTAGATACGAGCAGTATTTATTAGTCATACTGTTCGTTCTGGCTATAAAAAAAATCCGAATAGAAAAATTTTAATATAAGTGGTTGCAGTAGAAACACAATTTGTTAGGTTATAGCGTCCATATTGTTAATATTATCGTAGAGCCTATATAAGCCTCCCTCCATCTCGAAACAGGACTTAAAAGGTCTTTTGTTGCTGGCTGTGAACTACTCCCTAGGCCATATCTATTCCCTTGAGAAAGAAGATGATTTTACTCAGGCGAGTCTTCGACAAGTCTTCATAGGTGAGAGTAAGTCGACCGAGAATCTGCGTTCTTGATCTGGCTACTGCATCACATTCTCACAGAATGCGTGCCGTCGTTTCAGATGTGGTATCACACCAAACACTAGTGGCCAACCCGCGCCCGCGGATGTAGTTATTCCACCTGAAGATTTACCCACTTTAAAATGCTTAAAGAAGCCTTTACCTTCTCCATAGAATGGTTCCGGACCTATCATTAGTGAGTTAGCTCCCCGTTTAGCTTACTGGTCAGCCGATTTGTTACCCGGAATACCCTCATGTCCTGGCACATCCAGGTGCGTGATTTTTAACGATGTGAACAACCAAAATTGTCGAATTTGGGACTACACCAATCCACATGATATACACCAGCACCAAATGAATCCCAAGCAAGTGACTGTTCAGTGCGGGCTTAAGTCTGGCGAAATCATCAGTCTATACTTCCACAACCGTGAAAAGTCTTGTGGTCTAAACTGGGTCGTATGAATATTGACGACATGTGGATCAAACTGGACTGCGCTACGTGCCACACGGTGCATGTCATGATGGACATTCTGCACAAGGAATTTAACGCCCTTAGACTTATTCCTTTGGGGCTATCATAAACCGCAGGTCAATGCGTATAATTCGGAAGCACTTTTTGACCTTTAAGTCATCATAACGAACGCTATCTAGCAAATTCTGACTAGTTCATGTGACAAAGTCCATGAAAATAGGTGTCACTAAAGAAAGCCGGGGTGAACATTTGAACGGCGTTTTATTACATACTTAATGCCATAAAATACTCTTTCAAAATAAAAAAAAGAATTGGTTGGATATATCGATCAAAACTTGTCTTATTTACGTTTAAAAATTGAACGTCCTTGTTAAAAGACCCTATATTCAAGCCAATACATGATACAATACATTGTGTGTTCCGTTGTGTATCCGTTTTTCTCTGGAAAATTCTGGGGGAGAAAATCAATATCCGCGGGATCATGAGTCTTTTAAACCCTAGATCTACTGTGTGACCAATAAATGCACACTTTTTTGGGAACATACTTACATACCTTTTCTAGATCAGTTTAACTGTCTTAAATTAGGAGATTCTATATCTTAAGCTGGATACACCTACATACTATACGTACTAAATGATACCAAGAATTTTCCACCTTCTTACATCAACAAGAGCTGAATCAAAACATATACTTACATCGAACTCTAAGAGTAACTGGATTACTAGTTCCTTTTCCTTCAGTGTTTGCTGCTAGACATGTGTAATCACCTGCTGATGCCCGTGTCACGCTTTGCAGAACGAGTGATTGATCAGAGAGGATTACGCCAGCCGAAACGTTGTGATGCAGCTCGGTACCCTGTGCATAGAAAATACAAGAACAAGGAAAATTTTTTTTTTAAAACATATTTTTTTTCCCGATTTTCTTTTCTGCTAAAGATAAGTCTCGGATGTAGGTAGCTAGGAGGTAGGTGAAAAAATTTTCCTTGAATAGAAAATGGATATCTTGACATACTTTTCAGAGGTAAAGTTTCCCATCTTTTATAAGGGATAACAGGCAAAGTACGTGCACTGATGTGAAATGAGGTAAAAAATTGAATTCAGTTGCACATAAAGTCAATTTCCATTCATATCTAGGAAAAGAAGGACGACTTGCTCTGGCTGAATCTGGAAGCGATTCAGTTTCCTCTTTTTCTTATTTATTTGAAAATTGTACGAATTGCCAATTAATATTAGACGCAGACGGGTTCTATTGTGCAGAAATTCAATACCTGCGACAAAATACTTCTGGATTCGTAGCGGAACGAATAGTACCTACTTGGTATTTCGGTGGAATATTGGCAAAAAAAATCATACATCCTTATTATTTTAAAAGCCACCAGAAACCAAGTTCAAAAATACGTTCCTTGCTTTGTTACATTCTTAGTAGTTTCATCCTATCTTGAAATATGAACGACCTTTTCAACTAACCCCAAATTTTTTGTAATAATTTCTTTTAAATTTGAATACAATAAAGTCAAACTTGTGGGAGAAGTGGGAGATAGATGGTAGGTATAAATAACAACCTGAAGATTAGTTAGATTCCTGGTGACGGTGACTTCCCTGGAAATGGAAGGCAAACGAACTCTCCAGAAGAGTTCGGAGATGAGCATGGAGCTGGCCGATAAATCGGTTCTATGTCCCATTGAAGAACGTGAAAAGGGAATGATTGATTTTGAAGCATTCAGACTAACGGATGTGGCATGGGTGAATCTCTCGGAATTCCGGGAAGCAAGAATTTTCTGGCCGAAACTTGACCGGAGTAAATCCAGCTTCATTTTGTCTTTGGGTTTGCAGACAACTTATAGAGGTCCTAATGGGAGAGATATGGATAAAGACTGGGAATACCATGACTGATCTGTGTCGCTATGGTGATGAGTAATCACTGGAGCATCTAGTGTGTGAATGTAAAAGTCTGGCACTTACCAGTAGCTCAGTTCTGTAACTTATGAGTGAGAAATTTCTCACCAAAAAGTCAAAATGAGGTCGAATTTATGCAGTTTTCTCTCTGTATTCTCACCAAATGAGAAATGAAAGTTTGCCAAATGCGTAGTCAAGTAAGATGCTTTCTCATTTGGTGAGAACACAGAGAGAAAACTGAATTAATTCGTCCTCATTTTGACTTTTTGGTGAGAAATTTCTCACTCATAAGTTACAGAACTGAGCTACAGATATCGGTACTTAGGGAAATTCTCCTTGACCGACCTATCAGAACTTGCGATGATTCCTTTATGGAGAACTACTCTCTTAATAAAGAAGAGCAATATTTGGAATCAGTAGTCTAGAGTCAGGTTTATACGAGAGGACCACAATGGAACTGCAATGATCTCTTGTGGTGGACTGTGGCACAGTCAGTCTACCCTTTCAACCTAGCCTAATTTAACTCCAAATTTTAATGGTACTCTTTGGTTGATAGATGGGTCGAAACTCATAGCATTCCGCCCAGGAAGGTTGTCATATTGCAAACCATCTCAAAATTCGAAAATCTGCTAGCTACCTAGGAAATATTTTTGATTGATTCAAGAATTTCGTAGTTCATGAGCCGAATCAAATAAAAAACAAAGTGCGTCCTGAGGTCATACGCGAACATAAAAATTGGCCAGGTGAAGACATACTTTAAAAAATTAAGAAATATCCTTTAGTACGATGATAATAAAATAAATTGGTCCTTGCTAGCAATATTGGACATCCTTCTAATAAAAAACATGGCATTCGGTGTCCAAGTGCCACCAGTACTATGCCTTGACAACTTTTTGAAGTCCTACGACTTCGACATCAAACATTCAAATGGTAGCCTTCAAACCTGCAACATATGTAATTATTTTTTTCCAGTACATACTACATTAGGCCAACCGGTAGACTTGTATAGTTTGAAGGTGGAAGTACGTTTGTACTTAAGTAAAAAATCTCCAGTTGATACACGTCATCTGGTTGCCGTTTTATAATAAAAATATAGAAAGCTAGGAATTTAAGACTGTGTAGAGCAACTATAGAGACATTCCAGAAAAATAGGTATTTTACATATGTAGCAAGGTACAGGCTTATGCTAGAAAGTTGAAACTATACCTAAACTACGAAACTGTACCTATGTATATGTAGATATGCTACTAGAGAAATTAAAACTATAGAAAAATCGGTCAACAGTCCGGGAGCAACTATATTATTTTAGGAAGTCCGAAACTTGTATAATGCTGAGATGAAGTGTAGTGTACTATGCTACTGATAACCTAAGGAATAACTAGGAAGGTATTTGGAACGTTATTTTCTACGGTGTACCTGGTACCAGGTTCGAATCTTCTTGGCGACAAGAAATTTTCGAGAATGAGATTGGGTGCCGGACTACCAGTTCACTCAGCTTTAAATGAGTACCCGAGTTAAAATCGGGTAATAATCACTGACGAGCGTGTGGCTAACTACTTCACCTTGGTCTCGTTGGTCTCGTAATGAAGTAACTCTAGCATTACTTCAAGGTCTAGGCACGATTTAGGCTGTTGCGCCATTGATTTATTATTATTATTAATTCCACAGTCTTGTGAAATAAAGAAAATATTTGACAAGGTGGCATACACTAAGCTTTCATACGTTGGATATTTTTGCATTTTTAGTGCCATCCATAAAATATGCGCTGCATTTTCTTTAACTTTTCGGTCGATTACAATAAGAAAGGAAAATATTTAAAATCAATCTTAATTCTACTCACATCATGATACCATGCCATTTTGTATGGACGAGGATTTGAATGGATATGACATTCAAAGTAAACATCATCGCCCTCCTTGATGTCGTCTGGATTTAGTGATGAACCCATTTTCATTATGGCAACCGGTTGAACTGAAAAATATAAGAAAAGTGATAAATGTGTATGTAGATATACCAATGTATGTACTTATATGAAAAAAAGTACAAGTGTATACAAAACCGTGTCTAACATGAAAAGAATTATGAAAAAGCATAGAATTTCTTTTTGAAAGGTTACGACAAACAAAAGTGTTTATTTGTATGAATGAAAGAAACAGCGTTCCGCAAGCAAGACTACACACTTCGGAAAAGCATTTTAAAATAGTCGTTTCCATTTTGTGTTTGAAATAAGCGCGACAAACGGCGTAGACAGTCTCAGGCACAGCAACCAACCACCCCCCGAACCCACTCTCATTAGGCCAATTAAATATTTGCATTTTCCATGTATGCACAATAGACACGACCCCAGACAGTTTATAAACAAATTCAATGAAATCACATCTAAAATTATATACAGGTAACAAGTGCTGATCATTGCCATGGAGAAATGGAAATTTCGCTCGAATAAGCAAAACCATCGTCGATATGAAAACTTTTCCTCCGGTTATTTTCCCTCATATTCATAAGTGAGTGTAATAAAGAAAACTTCTTATCGTCGAATGAAGATCACCGAGCACAATTGTTAAAAAGACCCTTCCTGGCCACCCTGTCCCAAGCAAATTTAAACTTCCCGCAATGTTCGAATGCACCAAAAATCCTTTCATTGCTTCCATACACAAAACAACCGAAAGCAAACCGTACATCCCTTCCGACTACACTACCCCACATATTCCTTTCCAAAATCATCACCCAATCTCTCCCTCATACCCAGTAAAATAGTGTTGAAGATTTTCTCCCAGATGCTTGTGTTTGTCGGAATTGGCTAGCATAAAGCATATCAGTTCCACCCAATATTTTAGGTTAGATATGCACATATACTTCTTGGCTAACTGCCACTAGTAATCTATTTCAAATCCAGCCAAGAGTACACAAAAGATAAGACGTATTAATATTTAAAGGTTTCGGAAATTTGTAGCCTCAATATGAAGAATATGCACACTGCACATATTAAAGTGCATAGTAGTCAGTAAGGGTACAAAATAGACCACCCTCCCTTATGACTCTATAGTTGTATGCAGGACAACGCTTGATATTGTGCAGATTGAACTCGAATTTGTATGGCTCTCTATCCTTTAGTCGATGGCATTATAGTTCCCAGCTGCATTGGCATCGTCGACTGAATTGTCATATTGATACAGAGCATGATGTTAAGCATCTTTCAGAATTAATGAAGTATGATATTATGCTGTATATTCAAGAGTTATGTGGAAAATGAAGGATTCTTTGATAGTGTAATATCGACAAATATTTGTAGTATAGATCACTACGAGAAAATGATTTAAATACAATTTCAATTCGGTTATTGTACTGGATAAATCTTACGTATAATTATGGATACAGTACTAACGAGAGCTTATAACATTGAAAACACAGCACCCATTACAACGTTTGTCACAAACGGTACACTTCGCCATGCCAATGAATGCGGTAGTCACAAAAAAAAAAAAACATTTGATGGAAATGCAGCACGGAGTAAAAACATGTTCAACATCTTTACAGCCTTTGGAGATTGAATTTAAAAAATTTGTAAACTGTGTTTTGGAGGCGATTACACCGAAAGTATGTGGAAGTAAAAAGCAATCTGATATCTCATCATACCGAAGAAACATGTCGAAAACTGTGAAAAGTACGAAACACCCTAACAACCCCTTTGGGTTGAATATCGGGAAAAATCTGAAATTAATTGTTTCGGCGATTATATGTACAGAAAGTCATAGAAAGTAAAAATCTATTCAATATTTCATTAGATTCAAGAAATATGAAGGAATGTAACCTTTTTACACAGCCTTGGGGGTTAGATACCAGAAAAACCTAAGATTACTCTGTAGGTGTTGATAAAAAAAAACTCTGTAGAAGCTAAAGAACTACGCCATAGACGGTACAAAACTAATAAGACCTGTGCTATGCTATGGCAGGGAAACGTGGACATTGATTCAAGCGTCCAAAAAATTAGTTAGCGCCTTTGAAAGAGAAGTCCTCAGAAGAATCCTCGGACCTGTGAGGGAAGACTCGATCTGGAGAATACGATACAATAGAGAACTGTATGCCGTCTGCGATAATCCAGAAGTATCGATCTTCATAAAATTTAAAAAGCTACAATGGGCTGGGCATGTGGAGCGGATGGATGACGGAAGAATCCCCAAATGCACACCAAAGGGAAAAGTCTATGGACAAACACCAGTTGGAAAACCATGAAAGCGCTGGGGGGCACTATTAACGCAAACAGCAAATCACTTCTAAGATGCAAAAACTGGAGGACGTTGTCAATGAACGAAGAAGGCGGAAATTTCAGGAGGCCAATTTCCGATTTGGACTGTAGCGCCATCGTAAATGAGAAAAATTAAATGTGGAAGCTAAAGCCAATTTGATATCTCATCAAACCTGTGAAATATGTCGAAAATTGTGAAAGTTTATGCAATATGCTTACACCAGCTAGGGGGTGTAATCCTATAATTTTTTTAGGGTTGTAGGATAAATATAAAGAATGACCGATGAAGTCGAAATCAATACGGCATCTTACCACTCCTAAGAGATATTATAAAATTCGTGAAAACGTTTTCAACCTGTTTATACCTTCTTAGGGGTCGAAAATGGAAAAATCTTAAAAAATCTGCCAACAGTCTGGGCGCAACTTTATTATTTTTCCGGCAGAAGTTCAGAACGCGTTCAATTCGAGGATGCGGTGCATGCTACTAAGTGACTGAAAGCCTAACAAAAAGTTCGGGAGGCGGTTAGAAAAGGGTGTAACATATAAATTATATAATTGGGTCATATTCCGGGATGCGGTCTAGAGGTTGAAAAAAACAAAACTTAAAAATAGGTGATTATTAAACAAACCTGGGGAAGTGAAAAGATATTCGATATCTGATCAGACCTGAGAAATATGGTGGAATTCATGAAAAAGTATACAACCAGTTAACACCCTCTTAGGGGTCGAATTTCAAAAAATCCTGAAAACACATTCTAGGTATTCATATGAAGAATCTGTAGAATAAAAATGAATTCCATATTTCAGAAGACCTAGTAGATATGACGAAAATCGTGAAAATATATGCATTTTATATTAACTGATATTTTTTTTCCCCCTTTCTGAACGCCAATGAATACTCGAATTTTTTTTTATCAGAATTACTTTTCTAGTTCATTTACATATACGCACCGAGTTTGAACTTCCTAGCATAAGCCGTTCTGAAGTTAGGAAAAACACTCCGCATCACCGTGCCCACCAAGTTTCAGTTTCCTATCATTATAGATTCTTAAGATATAAGCATCGGAACTTTTTCTTATCACCCTTCACCACTTTCACCCTCTACACCCACACCCCCAGTTTTTTTTCCCAACTAGGGTTCTATTGAGCCTACTTCTGGTAAAAATTTGAAGCATCCATCTTACACTTTTATCTTTTTTACCAATCTTTATTTATAAAGCTTTATACTCAAACCGAATTTTGTTTTTCTGGTGCAACTGGTTTGTGAGATATCGAAGTCTTAAGTTTTTCACCCCCCACCCCTGTACGCCACTATCCCCACCCAAAAATTTTGTTTCAATCTACTCTCCAGTATAACTACAGATATTCGCTAAGTTTTAATTGCTTGCCATTAACGGCTTAGGAGATATGGATTTTAGAATGTGTTGATCTCGACTTTTTTGCGTTTCGGACGCATTGTTTATCCCTCCACTCCCACACCCCATCACCCATATCGTCAATTTTTCTGCAAATGGGTCCACTATCAAAGCTCTATAGAAATTCTAAGTTTCAGTCTCCTAACATAAGTGGTTCCTGAGATTTTGAAACCAAAATTTTTCGTTTAAAACGCTTCCCCTACCTTCCCCCTCACACCCCCACCCCTGAAAATAATGTCAATTCAAGGGGTCTACCCAGTCTATTCATAGAAAAAAAAATAATTTAATAGCTCCACTGTTTTAAGAGCTACGAGCCTTCAATCGATTTTGCGTGGGGCGGTCGACGTACGGCGTACAGACGGAGTGAAAATATTTATTGCTTTTTTCGTGTCTACTAGTCATGATGCGTGGTAAAAAAAATTTTGAGGGCAGGAAATTTTTTTTTTTTTAAAAATCGATAGCAATACTGTATTATAAATAATAAAGTAAAACTTGTTTTTAGGCTATTATAGAACAAACCCGTGGAAGAAAAAAATTATTTCATATCTTATCAGATCTGAGTTATATGGCTGAATTCGAAATACATTTAACCTTTTTACATACATTAGAGGTCGAATTTTGAAAAATCCTTTTTTAAGGCATTTGTGTGAAAAAGTCCTAGAATAAAAACTAATACATTATTTCAATTAAACTCAAAGATATGACAAAAATCGTGAAAATAATAAATAAGTTTTTAAGATTATTTAATAATTTGATATCTGGTCAGATCTGACTGATATGACTGATTTTGTAAAAATATATTTAACCCCTTAATTTCAATAAATCGTTTTTTAGGCATTTATGTGAAGAATCCGTAGAATAAAAACTTCTTCAATATTTCAAATGACCTAAGATATATGATTAAAATCGTGAAAATATATGCATCCCTATATTGCCCCTTTTCCTTATTTTGAATTTTTTTTTTCATGTAAATTACTTGCCTAGTGATGATAACTTTCTGCAATTTGGATTTAAATAAAACTCTTGAATACCATAATTTATAAGTAAGTGTCCGTAAATAATAATAAAATTAAAAATCTGGTTCTATCTAAAAGTGTAGATAATTCAAAGCTCAAACATATTACTTTCACTCTAAACGCCAGTACTTTTAGTATTAATTTTGAATACGATTCTACAATAGGCTCCATTTTGTTAGCATACCATAAAAGAATCTCAATTAATATTTCAGCCATTGCACGGGTTGGTATAAATGCGCTTACAAGAAGCCTACAATCCACAATATCGTTAAAAAAAATTTAATGGCTAACATTCGACCATAATACTAAAATCGCACAGTACTTTAGCGAAGGGGTGGTGGTGACAGCGTAATCGCTATCCATCGATAATGGATTGGACTAAATGAGGCAACAACAAATTTTATGCGTCCCAATAAAGTAAAAACATTTAGAGAATATAATTCGGTGAAATAAAACCGAAAGCGAAAAAAAGCAAGTAAAATTCTCGAAAAGACTTGCCGTGCGTCCTTTAAAGGATTTTCTGTTCGCCACCACCCCTAAAACAAAAATAAAAAAATCTTATACATTTTTCGGGTGGTTTTATTGCACCGAAATATATCCACAGATGGAGCTATGAAGCCGGATGTACCTACCCATTCCCACAAATAAAAATACGACTTATATGGAATTAAATTGGCCCCCATTTAAGGACTTTAGCAGCCAATTTAAGTCTCGGTGGTATTTTCTGGACGAAAGAGAAGTGCTTATATGTCACGGTTTTTTTTCCTCCCTTAGTGAAAATACGAGTACACGCGGCATATAAAGTATTTTGTTTATCTTTGAACAATTGCTTTTTAGGTTTGATGATCGACTGTATAATATGAACGGCACAATTTCACATTTTATACCTCAGATTCGGGCTATTTTATACTTTTCGAAGTTATAGGCATCGCGTTTTATTTCGATGCAATAAAAAATTAATTGTTTCGTTTCGTTTCGTCGTTCTTTCAACATGCAAATTGCTAACGTTTTCAATGTCCTTTGGAATCTTGTTAGGGTCTTTTCTACTATGGCAGCAGAGATCATAAACTAAATTTTTATATTTTATTCAAAGCCTTTTACTGCAGTACTTACAATGAACTGATAATCGCCACTTGTCCTCAATCGTACTGCCTGGAATATGTTGATTCTCTGCCTTGCATGTTAGTTGCTTGCCATCGTCTTCTTTGGTCGGTGTAAAAGATAAGACGCTGAGTGACTGATTGTCTGGTTCGGAGAACTAAAAATTAAAAATTTAAGAATTACATTGATTTGGTTGATAATATCTATTGTTTTATTAAATATTTAAAAAAGTTTCTCAAATATCTTTATTTGG
Source organism: Beris chalybata (assembly GCA_949128065.1). Lineage (NCBI taxonomy): Eukaryota > Metazoa > Arthropoda > Insecta > Diptera > Stratiomyidae > Beris > Beris chalybata. The sequence continues at coordinate 97,573,242 of OX421896.1, forward strand.
CGAAAAAAGATTAATAGATACAAACAAAATAAAGTTCATATAAATACACGTCACCCACTTCTCTAGTTACTCTTTATTGAAAAAAAAGAATTACTAAAACCACTATTATTTCCTTTTAGTTTACAACCATAATCTTAAAAAAATCGACCAATAGTCAGGCCGCAACTTTATTATTTCTCGGGCAGAAGTCCGAAGCGTGTTTGCACATGCACGTATTTTTAGCGATTGACAAAATAAAAATAACGTTCCAAATAGCCTCCTGGGATTCTTTAGGTCATCAGTCACATAGTGACCTACACCACATTACTTCAGTTCTGTATATGTACATCATTAAATTTTGAACTTTTTTTTGCTTTATTACTCCTCTAGTGCTTCTGCATATACACACTAAGTTTTAACTTTCTATCATATACTGTTTCTGATATATGAAAAATCACCTCCACCCGGTACCTTTGCTACCCCTATCAAAAATTCTTTTATAGTATACATGTACAGTAACTTTATATAGTCGTCAATTTTTAGCTTTCTATCCTTTGCGGTTTTCGAGAATAAAAATAAGAATTGCTTTCGTTCCACCTCCTCCCAACGTCACTCCTTTCGCAAGCACCACTTCTGCTAGAAGTCTATTAGGCCTCAATCCAGTAACATTTTTAAGATCATGGTACGATTCTTGAGATATAAAAATGAAATTTTCTGAAAAATTGTATTCCCCCACTTTCGTACTTCACCTCTTGTCTTACAATTTTTACATTCATTACACACCACTTGTGATGTTGATTGTTATGTTTGTTATGATTGGTTCTGAAGATATTAGAATCTCAAGATTTTCACCCCCCCCCCCCCTCTACACTCCACTTCCCCTATTAAAACTTTTAGCCCTTGCCTACTCTCCTAATATCCCTTAAGATAACTACAAAGTTTCACCCTTCTGAGATCAACGGTTCAGATAATATAAATTTTAGAATGATCCTATCCCTGTTTTCAAATGTTTCAGACACATTTTTTTTCCCAGCCCACTCAAACAGCCTTCAACCCTAATCACCCATTTCCTTGCAAATAGGTCCACTCTTACAGTACTACATTAGTTCCAAGTTTGAGTCTCCTACGTTAAGCAGTTCCTGAGATCTTGAAATCACAATTTTTCGTCTAAAAAAAATTTCAGGGTAGCAAATTTTTTTTTAAATTTCAGGTCGATCACAATACTTTATTATTAAGAAATAATAAAGTAATAAAAAGACTACACCACCTTATAGCATTAAACGCTACCAAAAAAATTATAGCGATCCGCCAAGACTGTTAATTTTTGAAGGGGTTGAATGTTGAAAAATTCTGAAACCGGAAAAGATAAAAAATATATATATATATAGCCATGTTAAGAAGGACACCAGGAGCGACCAAGCTGCCTAGTATTTTCTTTGAAAATTTGGGGATCGAGGTCGATAGGGCATGAGAAGCTGGCCAGGTTCTTTAGGAGTCTGGATTGTTTTGGAGATATTTAATGATCTACGAGGCTCTGAAGGGATTGCTATGGATCTTATTATAGTGCCTAGTGTGCGCAGTGGCTAAGCGCTTGGCATCTTCTTAAAAACTAAAAACTTTGTACGTCAATAGAAACTCGACCTTTTCTATTGCTTTGCTTACTCCTGTAAAGCCACTACATATACTAACCATGTTTCAAATTTCAAACAAAAGCCGTTTACAAAAAACCACCCCCATATCCATACCATGCCACCCTTTCTAGAAAAAATTAAACGGTTGACGGTTTCTGTACATCCACAAGTTCAGGTGAAAACATCCCATAGGTGCCCACAAATGAAGTTCCTCGATACTGCTTTCCTTCATGCATTACAAACTTTTCAAACTGCCTAATTCTCATATTCTGAATTTTCATTCGATTCTAGGAAGGTATTAAATAGCACACACATACACCAATTCACATCAAATACATTAAGTTTGGAAATTGAAACCAACCACTCAAATTCTTGAAATTGAAAAAATAAAAAATCGTATAACCTCTTAAACTAAAAACCTACTTCAAAATCAACTCAACTTTTCTCATTTTTCAATACAATCGACAAATCTGAATGACACATACACACATGATCCCAAGCATAAAATAAAACTACGCCCTTGGCTATATCGTGAATACCAGGCCATAAAGTACTTTAAGCTTATAGAACTTTAAATGCATGTCACTTAAGTACAAGAACAAATTCTTTAGCGAAACTTTTCGGAGAAAATGTATTGTGTAGTTCGAAAAGTTTAGCCCTATGTTTGGTAAATTCCCTGCCATTCCTTTCGTTCAGATCCAACACCAAAAGTTTCTTTTCTTGTCGACTACATTATCTTTCCAGATTTTCATACTGGCGTAAAAATTATCATACTAGTACGTGAAGGGGATGAAAGTTTGCACAACTTTCGATAAAAATTCGTGGAATTTTTCGTTGGAAATTCATCGTTAACTTCGTACATTATGATGATTTTTTTTTTTTGAACTGGGAATGTTCAAGAAGTTGTAAATTTCAGAAAATTTTAAGAACATTTGTATGGAATCTTTACGAACAAGTACCGTGAATTCATTTTTTATTGTAAATAGGTGAAACCGTGCAATAGGTAAAACCATGTATGAGTATGTTAAAAATCAAAAAATATGAACAAGGCTTCTGTTCTTTGTTAAAACGAAAGACTGCTCTGTTCTCACGTAATATGCTGGCATCATACCTTGATGCATTATCGAAATTTCATGTTCGAAAAATTGTAATCATGAATTTTTGATTGCTAACTACACTCATATCAACTTTTTTAGTTTTTTAATTCAAACTATTAATATTAGTTCTAGTACTATGTTCAGACTACGAGATTAACGCGTTTAAATCGAGTTAAACGCGTTGAAAACACTTCCCAAACGCGTTTACGAAAACACGTTTAACCGAAAACGTGTACTACGACCCTGGCGGAAATCGTTGTAAACTTTCCAATAAATTATTTAATGCTGTAGAAACTCAATTTTGTCGTTGTACAACGACGGCATTAGCCAATTAATTCACTTTTAATTACTACTATAGGAACATTTTTGTTTAAAATAACTTAGATAGCATAAACTTGATAATGAAACACAACTGAATATATACTTGTCAAACAAAATCACATCAAGCTATCACGTATCAAAATAAAACGAGTTGCCTAGTCTGAATATTGCCTTTTTATCACGTTTATTTTGCATACTTAAATGCGTTTAAAACGCATAGTCAGTACAGGGTATAAGTGTACAAAGTTTTCTCACGTGTTCAACTGTGCCGATTGTAATTGCAAATTTGTTAAGGACTTTTGCATGGAGTCAATGTTTTTTTTTAATTTATCTATCTTTTTTTAAATCTGTTTGCTGATTTAAAAAGGAGACACCCGCACCTTTAATTTAAGCGGTCAGTTGTAAGAATCTAAGTCTTTAAATTGTTTGGGGTACGAGTTTACTCATCCACATTTTTGCTCTCCAGGTCGCGAATTATTATTTTTTAGTTAGAAAATATTGTATTCCAAATATTTATAACATTCTCGAGCATAGAATATTTTCCTGTTTTTAACGAAAAAACTTTAAAAAAAATTCAAATTTTTTAAAAACGCTTATACTCACATTCTTCGGTAGTCGTTTGATTTGCCGAGTTCCCATCCACCAGGTAATAATAGCAGCCGGCTTTGAACCCGAACTTTTACATTCAACGTCATATTGTCGATCTGCTGAAACAAACTTTTCCTTTGTCAAAATATGTACAGCTACCGGTTTCACTACACGGAAAATGCAAAAATGGAAAACTTTAATCTGAGTGCATGAAAAGTTGTGAATTTAAAATAAAAATATTTTCCCATGGAAAAATCAGGTTCACCTTTCTATACTACGAGTCTGTGAATCTGATTTTGGCGTTACTGGTACTCGTATTGTACATATGAATAAAAAGGACACTTACGATTCACATCCAGGATAACTACTTTATTATTCGGTGGTGTTAAATTTGTGTTGCTCGCAACACAAACGAGTCGTGCATTCAAATGTTGGCGGCCAATATTTGGATAGGACAAGTGATTTAATGTTACGCCGTCTTGTCGGTGCTCAAATGATTCGTCAATTACACTATTGTCCAGATACCATGTGACGTTAGGACGTGGACGACCTGAAAGAAATATGAAAAGAATTATTAATGGGGTTCTAACCGCAAGAATCGATAGCAGAATAAGGAGGACAAACAAACTATGTGCTGTCCTTTAGTAAGGAATTCTATTTTTTGCTATTTAAAATGAATAGGTCTAACTTTATATCTGGTACTCCAAAACCATCAAAAGCAAAATTTTTTCCTTTCAAAAAGTTAAAATATTGTTGAACACATATCTTAAATTTTTTTTTGTATAAGAGTTTCTACTAGGGTAAAAAGATTTTGCTGACTTGGATCATGGAGCATGCAAATCATATGGCGGCAATACTACTGCATGCAACACTGCATTGATTGGGTCATGGGCTTTAGTTAGCAATGCAGTAAAAATGGTAATATTAGCAGCAGTTGTCAACCTTTAGCAAAACCATGCTGAAAAATTGTGACGGACTCTTTAATATAAAAGTATAGTTTGTCCTTAACTTTAGATTCGAATAATTCTAGAACAGCAGAATGTTTTGAAATTGGTATGTAATTCTCAACTAGATGTTTTCTTCTAGGTTCAAAAGACGAAATGTATGAAACTTTCTATTCATCAAGAAAAATTGCAGACCTCTAGGTTGTACATACTAAATAAGTCTGTTTAACAATGACGAACAACAATGACGATTTTTTTAAAAAACAATTGGAATTAAGTCTCATTCCCCACTTTTCTCATAGTCTTGTAATTTATGAGACTTCAGATGGTTGGTCATTATAAATTATTATATTGGTCACTCTTTTTCGTTCTTCAGATACATAATTCATTATTTAATTTGTTATACTACTTTTAATTTTTATTTTATTTACATGTAAAATATTTTTGCTTTGTAATTCGCGGCAATTGTATAATTGGAAATAATTTTTTGTTCAATTCTTATTGTTATAAATAAATAAATAAATAAAAATAAAAATAATAAAATAGGTTTTTAGCATCTACTCCCCCATATTATTGATTTATATTTAGTTTAGTTTTAGTTTTAGGAAGGGGCGCCACACTGAGCTGCAGCGCACACTAGGCGCCAATAGAGAGCCCATAGCGATCCCTTCGGATAGAATCGTGGATCTTGCCAGTTAATCACCCCCAAAACATCCCAAATCCCTAATGAATTTGACTAACTTGTCATACCCTATCAATTTAAGATCTTCCAAACTATCGAAGAAGAGACTGCCCAACCACTTCAAGCGCCTTCTTGCAACCGCCTGACACTCGCACAAAATTTGGGTAATATCCTCCTCAGCATATAGGTCAAAGCAGTACCTACACACGTCAGAGTCAGCTATTCCCATCCGCATGGCATGTTTCCCTAGCAAGCATTGCCCCGTCAATATTCCTATGAGTATCCGCAAATCTTTCCCTATTCCACGCCAGTATTTCCGTGGACCTATGCTTGGCCAGAATGCCGTAGAGATCCTACATCCCGTCAGCTGCTCCCACCTTGAGTTCGCTGCGTCAATGGCTCGCTCCCTGATAAGCGCTTTGATGCCGCTTAGTGGTGGACTAACCCTCTCCTCCAACAATTCGGATGACGCCGATCCCACTCTTGCCAGCTCATCGGCCAGTTTGTTCCCTCGTATGCCGCTATGCCCTGGTACCCAGCAAAGTTGTTCTCTATTCTGACCGCAAAGTAGGTACCTTGAGCATTTCACGGCAGCGCTGTACTAGTTGGGATTTGATAGTCTCCGATTTTCTCTCTTTTCAAATCCGCAAACAGATTTAAAAAATTAAATTTGCAGCCAAAAGAGGCTAAAAAAGAGTCACAAAGTTTGATTTTTCCAACGATTTTTTCCCCTATTTTTGATCCGATTTCAATGTTTGAATTTTCGAGTAGCTGCTGAGCTCTCTTTTTGTTAGAGGTGTCACTTGAAATTATCAAATTATTGATTTGATTTTTTTTTTTTAAATTGACATGGGATTTTGACAAGAACCCCTTAAATTGATGCTGGTGCCTCTTTTTAAATCCGTTTATTACTGGAAATTTAAGCTTTTGAAAATCTATAACAATTTAATTTAAGATTTGTTACGATAGTCGACTGTGTAAACGACTAATTATAAAAGTTTACAACGTCAATATCAAGAGCTGCAATTATATGGTATTTAAATTGGTATTCGGACTAGTTTTATGTCAGCTAACGAAGTGAATGTGTTAGTAGACTTTTCATTAGATTGAAAACGCGAAAATGTTTCTTCTAGGACGAGTAAGTTTTTCTGTAACTTCCCAAACTTACGAAAAATTCGCTAAAACTTTGCAAACGCTTTGCAAATGAATATTTTCTGTTCGACGTATGAATTATGAAATAACGTCATTATAGACGTCGACTAAGCGGACTATGGACATATTTACCAAATATCAGTTAAGCGAAATTAAAATTTTTTTAAGAATTTTTGAGACCCTTTATCTCTTTCGGGGTGTAAAATCGAGAAATTTAAAATATTGCAGATTTTTGTATAAGTAGTATTCATGATGGCAAAGAAAAATTTGATTTTGCTATACTGCTAAGAATTATTGTTGAAATATATTTAACCCATTGGTTTTAAATATCGAATATATCTGATTAACATGTTTTGTAAGCTAGCTTTAGACTGAGGGGAAAAAAATTTTCTTAAACAAAGTAAAGTAGATTAAATAAGTATTTAATCTTACAATAAATTTTGGCTTTTTATTTTCATATATAAACTCTAAAAAGAAAATGTAAAAATACTCTGTTATTATATTAATAATGTTATATATGTAATTATTAGTCTTATTGATGTATAACCGAAATTTATCGCACATATAAGTAATAATACACAATAAGGAGGACAACTACATCTATTTTGCTCTATAAAAAGAAAAAGTTAAGGCGTCATTATTGTGTTTGACCATAAATAATCTCAATTTACGATTTGTGTAATTTTATTTTTATTAGTGCAACTTGTTTGTGTAATTTTTGCTCTAATTACACAAGCATGTAATATTACCATTAATATCGTTGGCAAATACTTGCCAACTATGGTAAATTTAAGGTCACTATTTATTTGAGTGTAGGGCTTAGATTTTCCTTTATATTTCGAAATTTTCGTTGGAATTTTTCCTTTCAATTATGAAACGTACAATGGCAGACAGTTCTAGTTCAATAAACCTAATAGAGTTATAACATTACTAACATTATTTAGAATAAGACAAACGATTTATTGGCTTTAAGTCTTTAAATTTCCACTGCATCTGAAAATTGTACGAAAATGCAATACAATCGGGCAAAGCAGCCATGTGTGAGACCACAATTCGAGATCAATAAGCCGAAATGAATAAAAACAAAATGCGAAATTGTTCGAAACTATTCACTCTTGGTAAAATGAAAATATATGTACCTGATTCCAGGGAACAGATAACTGGATCCTTTCGATACGTTCCATACATGAGGAAGGAACCGAACCGTCGGCATATCTGCATACAGCGGTGTAGAGGGTCGATGAAGGAAGAATTTTTGCAAAGTACCATACGAGTGGATGTGTTTATTCGCACAGATCTGTCCGGGAGTAGTTTAGTATGTGACTCGAAATTTGCATATGAGAATATCTCCTGGCATTTCTGTGTTTCAGCATCCTGTTTCAATGCAACATTCTACATTCGATCCGAGGATACTATTTTGCAGAATTTCGAAACCTATTTTATATTGTCTGCTGGTTCGGTACTAGTGAATAGGTACATCATTCTGTATGAGAGCTCGTATGTCTTGTATCGGTTGCTACAGTTCGGTTTTGATAACACATTTTTGATAAAATATCATCAATTTCGTGATACGATTTACTGAGCGGAAAATAGAAAAATTTTCAATCATTTTAAGAACAAGACCAATTTTCTTCAATATTTTGGAAGAGAAATATCCAGCGTGGTCGAATGAAGTGGCCGTAGTTTCAATTTTAAATATATGTACCTTCTAAATGAAATTAGATTTTGGGAAATATTGAGGTATATCGTTCGTGAAGAGATGTTAGATAATTAGTGTAGATCGAGAGTATTGAGAAGCATCTTCTTGATAGTCTCGATTGGTCGCATTAAATATTGAATGATGTATCGTAGTGTTGAGAAGACGTCAACGTTGTTTTATATTAGGGACTTAATTATTAGCCCACTTATTTTGTTTGTAGATATTAATTAAAACTGAGCTAATTTTTAGTTTAATTTACAGATCTATTCAGGAGCACAGTCACAACTAAAAACAGTCACAATTAATTCAAAATTGTGACTCTCGACCTACTTTGTGACTTGTGACTCGGTTCTGAATAGGCCTGTATATATAATAAATATAGTCTTACATTTATATTTTAAAATAGTTTTAAAAAATTAAATATTTAATGATTTAAATAGTGATGATCAAAAAAACTATTAGCTCTCTTCCAATCAAAAGATAATTTTTTCAAGAATTTTCATTTAATTTTTTTTATAAATATAAGCGAGTACCTGCATTATTTATATTTAAAAAGACAAAAAAGTTCCCAAAGTACCCGACTTCCACAATTTACTACAGTGTAATGCACTGCAGTAGTATAACTGTCAAATATTTGGTTATTTTTACTTGCAAATGCTGTCAGAAAGTGTAATCGGTAAATTTTTTTTTGGCACAGAAAAAGTGTAACAACTTTTCGTCAATATTTCTTAGTAAAATTATTGACAGCATGGCATACAGTTCCATACTGGCTGTCACTATGTCATGGCGGTACCAAATCACCTTTTATTTATAATTAGTTTTTGTTAGATAAAAAGTTTAATTACGCAAAGTTTTTAGTAAAACATTTTTTTCGTTTAATTATTAAATACTTCAAAACAGCAATAGCACTTTTTTTTTAATATCAGGTCGATCACAAGACTTAGTAATAAAAGCAAGAGTATGTGCCAAAGTACATAATTTATGTAATTATACGTCTTATTTACGTTTTAGTGCACAAATAGGTAATATTAAACAATAAGATTGACAGTTTAATCTATTTTTCCCCACAAAAAGAGTAAATTTAGGCATCATGATTGTATTAGACTATTAATAATGTAAATTAACGCATAGTGTAATTTTAATATTAATACCGTGTAATATAACTACAGAATAATAAAAATATGACATGTACACAATATGCGTTTTAAATGCGTTTAAGCAGGAAAAATAAACGTGTTAAAAAGGTTGTGTTTAGACTAGGAAACTCGTTTTATTTTGATACATGATAATATTGTTGTCAGGTGTGATTTGTTTTAACAAGTAGATATTCAGCTGTGTGCAAATTTATACTTTCTAAATTATTTGAAACGGAAATGTTTGTACAACAGTACTGAAAAGTTAATTAATTAGCTAATGCAGTCGTTGCACAAGCACACAATTGAGTTTCTACAGCATTAAATAAATGTTAAACGCATTGTAGCAACGTCCTGATTTAGAAGGTTGTAATAAAACTGTATGCTGTGCCTGGAAAGTTGTCACATATGTTTTCCATATCTTTTCTGTAGTCAACATATTGTCGCATGTGTACCTTGGCAACCTACACAACTTTTTTATGAAAGACATCAGTTTCCAAAATCGACAAACTTCCATCACCTTACAATTCGAAGAATAGCCTAGAAAACACTTGTCACTTCTGGCAATCAATCGATACTTTCTACGAGTTTCACACTATCCGAAATGATTTGGAAATGGCTCGTCTCAACACATGCAGTAATTAAGCGTAACCGAGCTTGTACACAGATCGGTTTTCCTACTGTGGAAGTGAGGCGAAGGTTTGTTCTACGCGACAGTGTCAATTTTTAAATAAACAAAATTCTAAAGGTTGACAAATAAAGATTGCTCAAAGTAAAATTTTTTAAGGAGTCGGTGTATCCATGCTACACCGACTCCTTAAAAAATTGGAGGGAGGAAATAAGAATTAAAAAAAAAACATGTTTCATATCTCAAGTATGATAGATGCTTAGAATTTTTACCAGAGGTAGCGCTAATAGAACCTCAGTAGGACAATAAAAACGTTCCGATGCTTATATCTTAAGAACCTACAATGTTATAAAGCTGAAACTTTGTATTTAGATCTACTAGGTCTTCCAAAATATTGAATTCGTTTTTATTCTACAGATTCTTCATATAAATACCTGGAAAAATTCCGAATTGATCGCGTTCCGAACTTCTACCGAAAAAATACTAAAGTTGCGCCCAAATTGCTGGCAGATTTTTTCTAATTATTTTTTATATTAAACTTAAACTTAAACGCTGAGAAGTAGCCAAGACTGTTGTAAATTTAAGAAAAAAAAATGTTTGAGCAAAAATACTGATTTATTTTTAATTGGGTAATGCTCCTAATTATACTCTTATTTTTAAAAGCACAACTTTTCCTAAAAGAGTTATTTTATTTTATTCTTAAAGCTATTTTATTTCATACAACTGCGCATTAGCTCTCTAACAAAAGACGTTTTAAAAATGAAAAGATAGATGAAAAATACATGAAATCCGCTTACAACGAAATGTGAAATGTTCAATTTTAAAAAGTTTGCCAAATATCGAATTGAAAATCAGATACGTGGGGCTGACAGATGAACCAGTTTATTTATTTGTTTGTCTTTTAAAAAATCAAAAACAGAAAACGCACAGATGAACAAATTTATTTATTTTCCGCTCTTTATGATCTATTAATCTAAGATCTGAAAAGCAATGTTTAATAACTTTTAAATTTTCATCGAATAACATTTTTTGATTATTACAACTGAAAATTTTCCCACGATAAAATATTTCCGTACAAGCGGAATAAAGCACATGACATTGTAATTCCTTCTGCTGACTTATGTATGTCTGTAATATTGTTATCAGGTTTGACTTAATATAAACCAAGAATCCGACGATATTCTTTAAAATCACAACAAATGAAGATGCCTTATGGATACTCAACGTCACAGTTCCATATCTAGGAGTAAGAAACATATTTTTTTCATAAAGAATTATTTCGGTGGTGGAGGCGATGGATTTTTTTAACGTTGTGAGGCTTTAGCCTGTTCACCAACTTTGTGCTTCTGAATTAATTTTCCATTTGACTTAATATTGCTACAGGAGTAACAAAAAGGGAGGACAAGCGAGGTATAACATATTTTGTCGGTCTTTATTTCATCCACCATCACGTGTGTATCCTTGTTGTCGCTGTTGTAAGAAAAAATGTTTTTCTTCGATTCTTTTTTTTATATTATGAATTTTGCGGAAAATTATATGTGCGGAATAAGTAGGACCTGGCATTTATGTCATACAAGGAGCGAAGCCTCGCACTAGCCTTATCGAGCTCCATGACTCGGTAACTGAGTGATTAAAGGCAGAAATGGATTGAGTCTTGGTTATGTGATAGCGTAGGCTTCCCGTAAGTCATTCCCTGGTCGGGTACGTAGGGTAGTAATTTGCGGTAGAAATACACAATTTTTCATTTGCGTGGTTTCCCTAAGTTGATCCTTGATTTTTTTACTCTTTATGGGAAAGAATTTAATACATTTTTTGGGCGAAGATATGAATGAAATTTAAAATTACACGGTTGGCTTCACATATGAAAGAAAAAGAACTTCTTGTTTTGTTGTGGTTGTTGTTATTGTTACTAAGGTTTATTTTTTAGATATTTTTTTTTGTTGGTGCTCTCCCCATTTCTCTCATCCCGATAGAACTTAATTTATCAATCTGAATTTATATATTGCTCTGTATATGGATGGAATGCGAGTGTATAGTAGGGATCGAAGGATACAGGTTAGGTTCACAACTTGTTGTTTGTCAATCATTGAAATTTAATAGAATGTGAAATGAGGCAGAAAATTTCATGCTCCTTTTACTTCGACCCCAAAATCAAGAATAAAAAGGAGGATATCTCTGGAACACCGAAAACATACCAGGAGGGGGAAAAAAAGGGTCGTACCCATGCTCTCGATTTTTGTGAAAATAATGCTTTTTGTTGACATGTCAATATTTTAATATTGAGTTCTTAAAAGAGATTTAAGACGAGACCAGAGGGATGAGACCCTTTTCGAAAAATTACTTTTTAGAATTCAACGTTGAATGAAATGTGGTTAAGAGCTATGGTTTCTCTGGGTAGGTTTTAATTTAAATGTAGTCAATCGAGGAGAATTCCATTTTTCGGGTTTTTTGATTTGAATCGAGCTTGTTTACGTAGGGATTTATATGTATAGGTAGAGCTGGAGCAGAATAAAGAACTAGATGAAGCAAGGCTTCACTACTATGTACATAAATTAGATACTTGAAAACTTTTTACACAATTAAAACTTGTTACTACTCTCAAAGCAGGCAATTTAGTACCTACACTGAAAGCAGTAAAATTACTATTGTCAAATTTCTTTACGCGCTCTTGTGATTTCTACTACTTACGCTGAAACACATCACTATCAAGGCGGAAGCTTACACACATGTGTGGAAATCAATTGCTAAAAGTGTGTAAATTTACTGCTGGTGTGGAAAGGCAAAATTTTACAATTCGAACAATTACAAACGGTGTAGAAAAACTAATATGTTCAACATATTTTCTACAAAATTGTGAAATTTTTATATTTTTTATTATTATTACTAATTTGTTGATAATAGCTTTAAATGAATAATTTTTAAGCGGATGATCGGCAGATGAATTCACTGAGGTATTTTTAAGAGCAAAAGACATAACAATCTATAACAGGAAAAATTTAATGGGATCAATCAACACATGATAATTGACAAAAAAAAAACAGAATATAGGTCAACCAGGTTAAAAAGTGTAAAATAATATATTTGTTTTAAGGCCACAAACTTCATAAACTTATTTTTTTAATTTTAAATTACGTTTTACACAAAACTGTGAAACACGTGGATCGTTTTGTGAAATTCTATACATCGAAGCGGTCAAGTTAATACAAATCACAAAAAAATACCCGTAGCTAAATTACATGAAAAATACGAAATTGTATACTGAAGATAGTTTTTTTTTATTTTTATTGTAATTAAACTTTCCGGCCAGTAAATTCTCGACGAAATTGTGTAAAAGTACAAACTTGTTAAAATTACTCGTCATTTTGATAAATTTAATGTAAATGTGTAAATTTGATACACCAATTCGGAATATTTTACTGAAAATATTGAAAAGTTGCAATTTGGATCTACAGAAAAAGGTTTCCAATATCTCAATGTATTTATAGTTTTGAAAATGGTACTAGAAACTTGAAACTGTGAACTATTTAATACATTTTTTGGGTGGATAGAATGTATATGTAGAAAAAAAATACGTCTTACCTCCACTCCACCACTATCCATAAACTCTCCGATAAATTCATTGGTCTAGCTTATGGGGGTCATCCCGTGTGCAGGCTCTTTATTTATGCTTTTTCGGAGAATTGTTTAGGCGAACTTAATAGTGTTACAACTATGAAATTTTTACCACAATTTTTACGCCCGAAATCGTCGCTCATTGCTGAGATACTTGGCAACAAAGATACTTATTTTCAAAAAACCTTGTTTTCGGTAAACACGATTGCGACCGTTCTGTTTATCTCAAATAAAAAAATTAAATGACATTTTAATCTATGGTGTTTAAACTAGTTTCTGAACTAAGATTATCAAAAAATATTGAACATTAATTTTTGGCAGCTTGTTGAACTTGTTATCGTCAATTTTATTGTGTTTTTACGACTGCTACAGGTCGCCAAAAAAAAGGCTTGATGAATCACAATTATCCTAGTTTTCAAACTGTATATATGAGTACTGAATATGTTTACCAAATTTTAAAGAAATCCGTTCGATAGATTTTGAGATATAGTATCTACCGATTTCAAAACTACAGTTTTGAGAAAAATGCGACTAAACTTTTCATTATATTCGAAGCGACAAAGGAGCTTAGAGAATATAACGGCCTGTAACTTCCGAAAGGCTTGGAATATCGAAATATCACTCCAGCTACATTAGGGTCATTCCATGAAAAATCGCAAAAAAAGGCCAATTTTGTGACCTTACCATCGCCGATTCTTTTGAAAATTTTTTTGGTTGAAGAACTAGTGAAAAAAAAAATATAATTTCAATTTTTTTTTTCTAACTCATTTTTTTTGTTAGTTATAGTATGTTAAAGATTTCGCAAAAATGGTGTCAAAGCCCTCTTTGAAAATTCATATCTCTGTTAATTTTTATCACAGAATAATAAAATAGGACTTATTTTAAAGGGGAAGGTTGTCGCAAAATAAGAAAAATACCAATAAAATTTATCCTTGATTTTTTTTTTTCAAGGATAACGATTTTGTCCTTTATCCTTGAATATCTCAAATTACCGATGATTTTATTTTTTTTTTTTTTTATATTTTGTGTATTATACTGTTCTTCAAAACATATCAAAAAATCAACTTGGGATCGCAATGGGATCGGGGTAAAAAAATAGAAGAACATCAGTGGTTCTCAATTATTTCATAGAAAAGTTACAATTATTTTGATTACTTACGAGTACTACTTATGGCCAGCTATTAAAATCATAAATTTTAGATAATTTAGTTCAATAATAATTTAATTGAGCAACTATTTCATTAAAAATATTAATGTTTTATAATATGTATAATATATTAAAAAAATTAAATTTGGTTTAGAAAATTACAATTTCTACGGAGTATTTTATTAATGCTATTCATTCCAGGCAACAGTAACTAAATTTAAAATGATTTGACATTGAATAATAATATTTGAATAAGTAGAAACATAAAAAATTAATAAAAGATTCAACATAATGTATATATTTAGTATAAAAATATATTACTGTTAAAATTTGTCCTGTTATAACATAGGGCTCTTCTACTGGGCGAGCTCCAATTCAGGTTAATAATATTACGATTACTACTATTGTTCAAAATAAAAATTGATTAAGAGGATAAAATTGAATCCCTCGAAATTTTCTTAGGTGAGAAATTATTAAAAGTTCTTTTACTTTTTCATATCCTGGACATTCGATACATTGGTTTAAAAAGCAACCAATATTGGGAGGATTGCATATTCCAACAGCAAGGCACGACCGGTAGTCGTAAATTCGAGTATCTTCATTTGCAGTAAAATATTTAATACCGCAACCTTCCATCATAAGCCTTACATTTTGATGGATGACAAACACACACACCGAATGTGTTCCAGGAGATCCAGCCAAAACACAGTATTTGGGTCGTAGGGAAGCAAATTTGGAAAATCCTATTTTCAGTTCAGGATAAGTTTCCTTAAAGTGCTGGTACATTTCCTTCAAATTCCCCAAAACCAAACGTTTTTGGACGTGATTTTTCTTGCCGTCTATTTTAATTGCAATAAAATCCTTTTTACCAGGCATGACTCGACTTATATTATCCTTACTGTAGAAGTCTTCCACTGTCTTGATAATATCGGAAGTAAGGCTTCTCCGGTGCAGGATATGTACATCTCCTTCAGAATCTAATGTCCGTTTGTATTTTCGAACTGCATACGAAGATGTTCCGGGAAATTCCTCACAAGTTCTTTTTCTAGTCCATTTATCAGGACTTACAGATAAAATAAATTGCTTGATATTCTTCTCACTGGCGGTTGAATATTCAGTCCTCAATCTGTCAATCATCTCGTCCTCTCGTGGTTGGTCCTTTTGATCTTCTAGTCCAAAAATTTTTTTTAATACGATTCTTTTCACATCTTCAAGCTTTTTCCGGATGTAGTTTTCTCTGGTAAATCGTCTTTTGTCGAAAGGTTCTTCTCCTAAATATCGAAGACATTGATTTAATGAGTTTAATGCGGCTTCCTTACTGATGAAACTTTGGTGTAGCGCTTCATCGTCGCCGGCCTCCTCATCTGTATCCAAAGAGAAAGGTTCTTCTTCCTGGTCGAACATATCATCATCAGTAATCTCCGTTGATGTTCCTGGTAGCAATTTAACCCTTTTTCTACAGGAAGAGCAAATTTTCCCTGCTGAAGTCATCGCTGGTACTCTAGAAATCATTCATGATTGCACAGGTCGTAAATCCGATTTTTTTTTTTGGCCAATGTATTGATTCTCCAAAAGGATTACAGCAACGCGATTTTGACCAGTTAATTTTTTTCATGATTTGTTAAATAATAAATTAGATTTTGTCTTCTTAATACTGCAAGCACGACTGAATTGTATTTGAGGTAAGCCCATATTTATATACATACCTACCAAAAAAGGACATTTAATTGATATTCATTTTTTTATTGCCTTACCTGCCTACCTATTATTTTCTGGTTAGTAAGACATTCCAAATGAGATAATTCTTTTTATTTTAAATTTAATGGTTTATGGGATAAATTTATTTAAACACTCACAATTAGTTGCTCAATTAAGTTATTATTGAACTAAACTATCTTAAATTTATGATTTTAGCAGCTGGCCATAAATGGAGTACCATAAAATTAAATCCTCTTTACATACGAGTACTCGTAAGTAATCAAAATAATTGTAACTTTTCTATGAAATAATTGAGAACCACTGATGTTCTTCTATTTTTTTACTCCGATCCCATTGCGATCCCAAGTTGATTTTTTGATATGTTTTGAAGAACAGTATAATACACAAAATATAAAAAAAAAAAAAAATAAAATCATCGGTAATTTGAGATATTCAAGGATAAAGGACAAAATCGTTATCCTTGAAAAAAAAAAATCAAGGATAAATTTTATTGGTATTTTTCTTATTTTGCGACAACCTTCCCCTTTAAAATAAGTCCTATTTTATTATTCTGTGATAAAAATTAACAGAGATATGAATTTTCAAAGAGGGCTTTGACACCATTTTTGCGAAATCTTTAACATACTATAACTAACAAAAAAAATGAGTTAGAAAAAAAAAATTGAAATTATATTTTTTTTTTCACTAGTTCTTCAAGCAAAAAAATTTTCTAAAGAATCGGCGATGGTAAGGTCACAACTTTTGCGATTTTTCATGGAATGACCCATATACTACACTAATATTTGGATATAATTTATGCAAAAAAAAAACTGATTTTTGGAATCCGTCCCACGGGATGACTCCCTTAAGTAGTTTCTTTGGTCTATACTATTGGAGTAATTGAGTATTTTTTTTAATAAAACGCAGAAGGAAAAAGAATATGCTGCTAAATGATTTATTTCTTTAGTTCTTCCTAAAATAATTTTAAAAAGAGTAATTTAAGGGTCTTAATAACACTCTATTAAAAAAGTGTTCAAATGATAACGCAGGCTCAAAAAAAGGTAGATAGCTTCTCCAATAGTTAGTTAAACTAGCGCGACCAACTAACCTGCATATTGAAGGAGATAAAATGGGATTAAATAATGTTCCTCTCAAATGTTATAAAAACATTTATAAATCGTTATTTTAATTAATAAACTAGTGTGTTTTACATCTTCAAGTATTTTCATTCCAATCCAATATGTATAGGTAAATCTAAAATGGTTTTAGTAGTATCCCATGAAATACCTTAACATGTTCTGCTACGAATTTTCTAACAATAACCAGTATAACGACACTACCGTATCCCTTTGGTGGTTGGGATATTGTTTTTATATTATTTTAAAGCCCTGGTAAATTTAAGGTACAAACTACATAAGCCGGCACTTACATCCATTTCTATTCTATTTTAAATTTATTTATATCGCTTGAGTGCATCGCCCACCCACCCATCGCCATACCATACCTTTTCCACACTCAATTCCGAATGTCATCACTACTATCAACCCCGGCAATTTGCTAACAATTCCTTATCGGACATTGTTGTTGAAGAAAAGGGTTGTTATTTAATTTTAATCATCACCTACGTTATTATATCCTGCAATGTATCTAAAATGCAATTGCTATACCTTGGGACTCACATGTCCTGGATTCTTGGAAAATAGAACCTCATGCACGAACAGTGTTTTGTGTTGTTCTATTTGATTTTTTTTTTGTGTTGTTCTAGTTTAGAAGCGATGTCTTCAATAGTTGGTTGGTTGTTTGTGAGACCATTTAAAGGACTAAAGCGTTTCTACAGTATTCTCAATTACAAAGGAAGTGGTTTCTTGTGAGAACAACTGATTAAAGATTAGACATGTTCTACATGGCAAGCAGTTTTTCTAGTCATTCTTCTTCTTGCGTTAACCTCTTTTCTGTGAGTAGTAATAACTCAGCGCAATTGTGAGAAAGATTTTTCTATTTTTTTTTTAATTTATGGCATACGAGGTTAAGTCTTTGTACAACGTAACTCTTGAGTCTTTGCTAAAAAAAACCAAGGCCTTGACGAAAAAAACCACGCGTGTTCTGGATTATATAAAATATTGGTGAAATACTCAACGGAGCAGAAGTGAAAAAGGTTATGTATTACGAAAGTGGGTATAAAATTGATATCCCCTTTCATCGAATCCTAATAAAACGTGCCGATAAAAATTATATCGGCATAATATCCCACATACACACGAGTCAATTATAAGGCTTTTGAGCCCATACAACAATAAAAGCAGCGTTTCTTATTTCTTCCTTCGTGTCATTGTTGCTCTTGGAACTGGATGGCAAAAAAAAGGAAAATCATTCGCTCTCATCGAAGAATGGAACTAATAACGACGAATTTCCTATCGCCTATTGTGGTAACTATTTACAAAGGAAAATCTATTACCAGCCCTTCCGGCAAGACATCGTCAACGAATTCTTGATTCCTTCGCAAGGAAGGCTTCCATATGTATGGAATCGCGCGCGGGTAAGTACAAGAAAAAAATAGGCTCTTTCTAGACCAGAAAGCGAGAAAAAAACGCTTAGGCCATTGATATTCTGTATGTGTTTTTGCTACACGACAAGCCTTAGATTTAACCGGCAATTGGTAACGGATGCCTTTATTCAAAGCCTGGTAACAGCCGGAATAAGAATTCGACTATAGACGAGTATAGGGGGAAAAAAATTGTTAAGCACTTACCTCCATTGACTTCGCATATCAAAACAACATCACTTCCTTCATTATAAGCCGCGACAGTATTTACCCGTTCTTTGCGTTCTGCCTCTAAAATCACAGGTCGGTCTGGCGGTACTGAAATGAATAAGAAAATGTATAAGAAATCTGAATAAGGACCCGATTCCTATTCGAGTGGCGTGCTGTAGTGGATTCAGTTCAGTAGATACTTTCCATATATGCAGAATGGTTGAACTAGACGTTTCTACTAAGAATTTCCTTTTTGTAGACTTTGTGATTTTATCGAACAACATTTAGTAAATTAGTAATGAAATAAACTTAAAATCGATAAGGTCTAACAGGGCATAATTTCGAGTCTTAATAGTTGTGGTTTCTCTCGACGATATTGTATTATCATAATCTAAGCTACACAGTAAAAAATGTCAGTAAGGGTCGGTTTCACAGTTGAAATTTGATCTAAAGTTTTGTTAAACTTAAACTTAACAATAAACTGCACTTTAAACTTGACTCGATTTCACGACAAATAAATATCCTATGATTAACTAATCTCAAATTCGCAATCATTGTGAACTAATTCAAATTAATTAAACTTTTTTAAATTGGTATACCCTGCCTTTTCTGTCATTTTATTTCGCTGTAATATAAAAAAATCTGCCAACAGTCTGGGCGCAACTTTATGATTTTTCCGGCAAAAGCTCGGAAAGTGTTTAATTCGGGGATGCAGTGTATGTTACTATGTGACTGAAAACCTAACAAAAAGTTCGGGAAGCGGTTAGAAAAGGGTGTAACATATGAATTAAATAATTGGGGCATATTAGGGGATGCGGTCTAGAGGTTGAAAAAAACAAAAATTAAAAATAGGTGATTATTAAACAAGCCCGTGAAAGTGAAAAGATATTCGATATCTGATCAGACCTGAGAGATATGGTGGAGTTTATGAAAAAGTATACAACCACTTTACACCCCTTTGGGGGTCGAATTTCAAAAAATCTTGAAAACACTTTCTAGGTATTCATATGAAGAATCCGTAGAATAAAAATGAATTCAATATTTGGAAAAACCTAGTAAACATGACGAAAATCGTGAAAATATATGCAATTTATTTTTACTGGTAATTTTTTTTTTGCCCCTCATTCCGAACGCCAATGAATATTCAAATTTTTTTTAATCAGAATTAGTTTCCTAGTTGATTTATATATACGAACCGAGTTTCAATTTTCCAACATAAGCCGTTCTGAAGTTAGGAAATACACCCTCCACCCCCGTACCATACTACCCCTAAAAAAAATTTCATTTTTCCACCATGCCACTACTATAGCTCTATCTAAATACCAAGTTTTAGTTTTCTATCATTATAGGTTCTTAAGATATAAGCATCGGAACGTTTTCCTTCTCACCGTTCCCACCCTCACCCTTTACACCCCCACATTCATTTTTTCCCCCTCCACTCCCACACCCCTTCACCCATATCATCAATTTTTTTGCAAAGCTTTATAGAAATTCCAAGTTTCAGTTTCCTACCATAAGTGGTTGCTGAGATCTAGAAACCAAAAACCAAAATCTTCCTCCTCACACCCTCACCTATCAAAAAATTCTAACTTCAAAGGGTTTACCATGTCTATTCATAAAAAAAAGTCAATGTAATAGCTCATAGGGCTTGGGAACTATAATTCTTCAAATGAGTTTGCGTACGGCGTACGTCGTACGGCGCACAGACGGACTGAAATTTTTTTTTTGCTTTTTTTGTGTTTATTAGTAATAAAACGTGTAAAAAAAAATTTCAGGGTAGCAAATTTTTTTTAAAAAAAAAAACAATAACAATACTCTATTATTGAAATAATAAAGTAAAATTGAAATTATTGAAAATCAATTAATAATTAGGGTAAAATCACTTGAATGTCAAAAAAATTAATCCGAGCTATAAACGGTAAAAATTCTACCTTTTAGCTTAATCCTATCATTAGAACAAACTTGTGTCTTACTACATCTGTGAAACGCATTATTCGTTTGATTTAACGAAAATTTTTCGTTTAAACTTAGACTGTGAAACCGGCCCTAAGACTAACTACTATTTTGTAGAGTCATTTTTATTGTAGGGTTAATGTAATTTTACAATTAGAACGTAAATTTAAGGAACTAATGGGTTCATTTGCTATAAATGTGCATGTTGTAATTTAAGTAAAAATTACATCAAAATACGTAAGTTTAAATGAAGTTGTGCAGAATTTAATAGCGTTGTGTATTTTTGTACATATTATTATGGATTGATTCCATTTCAGCTAAAAGTTACTTGATGGTTTTTTTATTTGTACCTATACGTAAAAAAATGACGTACATTACATCTGACGTAAATTACATCTGTCTAGTGTGGTACAGTAGTCTGTCAACGTTCAGAATGTCAGACAGATCTATTATCTCCATGATATTCTACTTAAGGGAGTGACTTGGATACGAAAAAATTATCGAATTTTTTTATATTTTATTATTTTTCTGCATTCAATTCTACACAAAATAAAACTAACAGCAGATTTTTCCGATCGGTAAAAGTGGTCGAAGAGTTAGATTAAAGTGGGCAAGTTCGGTAATATTTTGGTATTATGTATACATTTTCAAATGCATTTTTTATTATATTTCAAATGAAAAACAACACATAATCTGATAAAAAACTGAAGAAGCTTTGAAAACAGAACTGATGCCATCTGTGTAATTTTTACTTATTTATTTTATTTATTTTTAACAACATAAACAAAAAAAAATCATTTTGGAGAGAAAACCATTGAAAAAAAATAAAAACTCAACAATTTTGGTTTTTTCGCTCTCCTGTACAACTTTTTTTTTGCATTTTTTTCCATAAATGTTCCTTTTTCTCAAAACTGATAATAGATATCAAGATGATTTTTTATTTGCTTAGAGATAGAAACATGGAATTTATACTGAATGAAAAAAATTTTAAAAAGTTGATTCTATATAATTTTTTTTTAAGTTCGCACCCGTACTATAACCGCTTCCAGGACTTTGATGTGAAAAATAAAAAGTTTTGTTCCGATTGTTGGCAGCTTTGTTTGCATCTATTTTTAAATTTACAGATTTGATTTTTATTAGCAACTACTCTTGAGCAACATTCAGCAAATAAAATTGTTGCTGTTAGTAGATTTTGATTTTTTCCTGTATATAAAAGATACATTTAAGTACGGATTTTTAATGAAAGGCGGTATTGCCTCCTGCAAACATTTATTTATTTATAAAAGGATAATCTTGTAGTACTGCAGTTTTAGTAAAATCTTAAACTTTTCTCAAAAAATAATAACAATGAGCCGATACTGTTTTGAATTTTTAAAATAAATCTATAGTACAGAATTGAGTTCGTACAACTTAAATTCTCTTTTACTTCAAGTGCTCATTTACATTTTAAGAAACAATCACGCTTAAGCAGATTTGTCCTAATTTAATATAATTTTATACAAGCCCCTTTCTCCCATTCTACAAGCGTTCCCAGTCCTACTAATGACTCAAACCAGACGACTTTGTGAGTACCTACGCGACACCTTTTCAACATGCGAAGGGTAGGAAATAAAAAAAAAATTAAATCGCCGTAAAAAAAGAGAAAACCACAAGGGATGCGCAATATATTATAATTCCTCTGTCGCTCTGTTATTTCAAGTACATGTCATGAATTTCAATTAAATATTCCATAATAGAATTTCTGTAGACAGATAAATGTAAATAGCCTTGCGTCGAAAAAGCTAAGGACGAAAAAAGGCGAAAAGGTTTTCGCTTTTCATTTACCACCGGCTAACTACAGGGTGCGATATTAAAACGCCCGCTCACCCTCACGGTCATTTTGAAGAAATACCCCTGTTGTAGGATTTTGATGGTAAGAAAAATTCATGAACATATAAAAAAAAGGTGAAAAGATTCCGAAGAGGTTGCTGGATAGGTAAGGGGCTGGTTTCGCTAAAGGAATAAATTTATACAATTTAATTTCACCGAAAAGGAAATATGATGAATGGCAACGACAACGCCGCAGTACTTACTTTCTATGTCACACACAAAATATAAAAGGCATGGAAGGAAGAAATGAACCTTTAAGCTGAATAATGGTGGCATTGAAGACGGACCAACCAACAAGGACTTTGTTCAATCGTTCCGATGAATGAGTAATAGGGATGTGACCGAGTGTGATGTGTCTTGTTATATCATTTGCAACCTACTTTTTTCGTCTTTTCAATCATACTTTCGCGAAAGCCCACAAGAGACGTTGTTCTAAGAAGGTGTATTTCCCACGTGAGAAACGTGCACAGCGCCGAAAGGAAAATTAAATTAAATTAGCGTTTTTTTGCTGTTGTAATATTCTTTGAGGTGATATTTAATTTCAAGCTGAATGTGCAGGTGGAAAAGCGTAGATCTAAATAACAGCAATGAAAAAATGTTGCTACGAATATAATTAAACTTATTAGAATTGATCAAAAATTTGTCAGCTGGGAGATCATTTGCATATAACTTTGTTTATACGCGCAATTAAAACAATTTTAACAGCTTCAAATGTACGAATACATCAGCTCGCGGCCTTATGAATCTATTTATATACCTACACCGTAAAAAATCCATTGAATTTTACATCTTTGGGATAGTAGGCAAATATGTGATAGTCAATTTCATTTTAATATTCGATCAATTCTAGTTTTTGCCACGTAGATTTTTCGATACAGTAGAAAACAATATAGAACGAAGCGTTTTTTTAATATTACATGCTTCCGTCATAAAATTCAAATAGAAAATTAGAATTACATGAAAAAGAACCTAATTTTCAATTCATATATAAATATAGTTAATTTTACACGAAATACTATATATGCGTAATTTTATAAATCTTTTCATGTAAATTGTACGGTTCAGTTGAACAGTACATGAATAACTTACTAGTGATGAAATTCCCCACAAGGATAGACAAAAAAACATTGAAGATTGAACCACCTAAACATAGGTACAGGTGGAGTACTTTTTTTTACCAAACCTGGCAAAGATTTCCAAAAATCTTTGTAGGGTTAAGTTGTCCTTCGTGAGGAAAAAGGCTTAAAACGTCATACCAAGAACAACGCTAAGGACAACCCTCAAAAATTTGTGTAGAACAATAACTGCAGGCAGGCAATATGTGGAAAAAAATTATGTTAAGAAATAAAATTCATCAAGTAAACATGGAAATCGTGTACCTGTATTCATTTCTAAGTAATAATGGAATTAATTTCCATACAATTTGCGGAAGAAAACAAATGTTGTGTACTTCTCGAAATTATTATTCGATATGTATATGTATATAATTATATTTATATTTATATTTATATTATATAATATAAAGCAATGCAGAAAAACGAAATTGATAAAAATAATATATTCTAGGCGCAAAATTACTATTTAACACTGCTTAATTTGAAACAGGCAAGGTTTTTGCTTCTTTACTTTTCCTTGGCAAATTATTACACATATCTCAATTATTTCTTTTTTCTCATTGCCTAAGTGCTCTAATTTTTACAAATTAGCTGTTAAGATGATAAGTCTAATCTCTAAAACATTATCTTCTGCTAATGCATTTTGAATTATTATAAATAAATATTGTTTGAGTTTGAGTACTATTTAACACTGCAACAGTTTTTTTTTAGGTTCTAGTCGCCACTTAAAGAAGGCTACCAAACCAATTGACTAAACAAATTGATCTTAATATATCAAAGAGTTGGTGAGATATGAGATACCTCTGTAAGGTGGAGTTACAGGCTTTCTTTTGCATTACAAAGCTTGTAACTTGAAATTTAAACAAAATAAAAAATTAAGAGAAGTGAAGTGATTCCGAAAACTTGTTTTTTTCTAAACGATTTATGCCACAATGTTGAAGCTTGATCGTAACAGTGGATCTTAGAAACAACAATTTTAGGGGTGTGGGCGATAAAAAAAAATCTCGCAATGCAAGCAAATTACGCAGAAAAGATGAGCTATGGACGGAGTGAACGTAAAATTGGATGTTTTGAGCTGTAAGTTTTAATATAAAATCGAGTTTAATATCTTAATAAATAATTGAGGAAGGATCCTGTCATTTATACAACAGGAAAGAACACTAGACCCCTGGAAAACTTATTGGGAAAAGTGGTACGGTTTAGGGTAGCAAAAGGTGTAAGGCAAGGGCGGTTTCATGCATTTTCACGCATTTCTTTTTATATCTTAACCTTTCTGAGATATGGAGTAAGTTTTACTTCACGAGTACCTAAGGTGAAGCATAGAAATAGTTTTAGTTAATTTTTTTACTAGTTTTATATTTATCTAAAGAGGATTTTATAATTTTCTGATATTCTTTCAACCTCTAAAAGCTTGAATTCTGCTCTATTTAAATTTTGATGAATTACTCAGTTCTTTTTTATGTCTACGCTATACAGGCGTTTTCTACAATCACCAAAAAACCGATTTCAAATTTTTTTGGAATTTATCTTCTAATGAGAGTAACAGGTTTGTTTGTACATATATGTGTCTCCAATTTTGCCGTCTGATGAAATATCGAGCTCTTTCTTTCGTACAGGAGTTTTTGAAATAATGAAAAGACAACAATTTTAGTATTTTTTGAGTTCAACCTCTAAGTGATTATAAGGGGCTGAATATATTTTAACGAATTCCGTCAATCTTTTAGGTCTGATTAAATACCGATTTGACTGTTCTTCCATGGACTCTTACTACAATTGCCTAAAAAATCCAAGTCCACTAGGTGAAGTAAACGTGTTCACGTATTTCGCCATATATTTTAGGTCAAGCAATGGCCCTGTAGAAAGTGCTGGCGAGCCTTATATGGGTAGACTTGAACCGTTACCTTGCTTTCTACAGTATTATGGTAGCATTTCTTTCAGCTTTTTTACTAGATTATTTCCGACATCAATCAAGCCTTGGTTTTTAGCGTTTGCCTTGCCTTACGTCTAGCATTTTACCGCAGCCCACGTTTTAAAACTGAGCCATTCTTACACACAGGTTTGGGAATGAGCGATAGAAGGGCAATATCGGAACAAACTTTCTTTAGAGATTTCAGGGGTTCGTTTCTTACTTTTTATCTCGAATACTGAAGTGTCGTGTATCTATTTATAAAATAGCAATCGCAATTGAGAAAGTACACACCAATCTGAAAGACACGTTCTTCTCTTCGGTATTTCAACGAGACTAAGACACGTCTCTTTCGAATAATCGATTTTAAGACAATGAAATCATTGTTGCTCCTCAATTTAAGGACAAGGAACGTCTTTTACCCACGTCCTACCACAAACTGAGTTGTTTTTTCGTCTGTAATTATGATTGACAAAACAGAAGTAACGATTCGGAATAAGAAAAAAATCTTCCATCAAAACTAGGGAATTTTGAGTTTTGAAAAATGTCGGCCATTAGTAACTGTCTGGACGATTTGAATTTTAGGGCTGTTCGATGTTTAAGTGCCACCGATTTACTTTTAATGGGCTTCTATTACGGTTTTGTATAGGTTTCGTCCTGGCCATGCTCTAATTCGGTCGAGTGGCGTTACGAAAACCGCAGCAAATAATACAAATAGGGGTTCATTTCACATTATCCATACACAAATTCAGCCCTGTATCCTGGATGTATAAACACAGGGCAGGACCTAATAATATATGCGAGTGTAATGGAGCGATATCAAAATCTAATAGCTCATTTGACCGAGACAGATGGTACCGACCGATTTCGTTTGATAACGCAATTTTAATTTTATTATCGCAATTAGTCTTGAGTCGATACAGTTAACGACATCTACAAATGTGAGAAGCTAGATAGGACGATAGTGGCAAGGGGATGAAAGTGAGGCTAGGTAAGATGGCAGAAATAGTCGTTATTCACCCCAGTCGAACAGAAAATCAATTTTCGCTATAAAATTCCATTTTAAAGGTTCCTAAAATGCTCCCATAAAAGGTTTTTACGGAACATGAACATCTTCGATCAGGGGATGAAATTGGGGCAATTTAAAAGACGACGAATTTTAAGGACATTTTCCGGTACGTTGACAGTGGCTTGGAAAAGTATTTGAACTATCGTTTCGAAGTCTTCTGGAAAACTTACGAGCTTTTTTTTTCTTATTCAATTTTCAGTTTAAATCTTTTTCGTTAATTAAATTTAATAAAAAATTTCCTTACCTATGACCGTTAAATTTATTTTCAAATTCCGTGTCGGTGAATTTCGAAAGTCGACACGACATCGATACGTGCCCTCGTCCTCCAGCTTGACATTGTCGACTTTGAGCTGTGCAGGATGTGATACTGTGCTGAAAAAAGCCCGATCTCCAAATGCAGTTGGCGATGACCATAACTTTGCTTGACCAAATTGACGACCTCGCACGTCGAAACTATAAAAACAACGAATAAAAAATTGCATCAAACATTATAAAAAAAAAATCGTATAGTCTTAATCCTAGATATGCCCTAGTGTTGTTTATGTCCGAAATGTTTTATGTCGCATTTTATGTTGTCGCATAGTTATTCGTACGTTTTTCTTTATAGTATTACTTTTATTTTTACATCCCTTTTATTGGGTGGAAAGAGCTGTGATAGTTTCATGACTTGCATTATTCTGACGTTGTGGTTTTTTTTGTCGTTTACGAAAATGGGAAATCGAATTGTAAGTAAGTAAAGTTGCTGTGCTTTCACATGCAAATACGATTCAAATAAGTTGCTATCCAATCGAAAAGCGTTTTATTTTTACAGCATTTGAAACGAAAGAGTGTGGTAGATTGCGAAAATAGAATCATCGGGATTATTCGTTCGATTTTATCCATTCTGTTTATAGAACGAGATAGTGTAGTGATTTATATTGAAATAAAGCATTTTTGCATGGATACTAAGCTATAGAAGAGGGTATTTTCCGGATCAATCATTCGCCATAAGAAAATGTTATTATAAACAAGCGTTATCTATTATCAGGTTGACTAGACTCATACTGAGAATTTGCGCTCCAATAGCACACATTTGCTGGAACAAAAATTTAAACGGAAAATGTGCAGGATGGCGCAGTACGGAGTAACATTAGTTTACTGAAACCTACTGCAGTAAATATTTGCAACATAAAATTAGAAGCCTGTAAAAGTATCAGCGAAAGCTGCCTTCCTGATTATTATATAATAATAATAATTTTCTATCTAATGTCTTAGAGAAATTCCTTCGTAAAGAGCAGGGATCGTCACAAGAGGCTTAATTGAGGCTTCTGTGATAGAGGCAAGCAAACCAAGCCCAATCTAAATTTAATCTAAGTTGATGTGACAAAATTGGAGAAAACATGTACAACATTCCCTGTGATTTAAATAACCAAAAACCAGGTCTTAGACGGCTATATAAAAAAAGTTCGAAGAATTAGAAACCAGAGCGATATCTCATCAGATCTTAGAGGTATGTTGGAAGCCGCGAAATCCTCTAAGAACACATAGCCAGGACAATTCGAGTTCAGACTCGAAGGTGGTATTTCTAAAAAAAATCTGTCGACGAAAAACCTTAATAAAAGTCTTAAAAATCACCTTGGAGATTGATATAACAAGTCCGAGGTAGTAAAAACAATTTCGATATCTCATCAAATCTAAGCGATATGTTGGATTTTTATAAAAACTTACTAAAAACCAATTGGGGAGAAATGAGAAATGATTACAGTTTTAATCAACTCAGGGTTTCTATAAAACTTTGTATAATTGGGTCACATTCGATTAACGAGCCACCACGTAAACCAAACAATCTACATCCAAAAATTAATTCGATACCCTAATATATGTATGTGTGTATGTAACTAAGAGATAAGTCGGAATTTGTGAATATATCAACATTTTTTGGGCCCTTTCGAACTCTTATTCCAACCTCTAAAATTATCTGCGTATGCTAGGAGTTTATTGAGATTTCCTATAGAGATTTTATCGCATGGACCTCACAAGGTTAACTGCAAAAGCATTAAACAAAAGAATATTGGTTTGTTGTGACTTGCGAAAAAAATTATTTTGATTTTAATTTGTAAGAAAAGTTCCGTTCCGATTTTTTTACGTCGCATCTTTCAGTTGCCACCTTCCCCTATGTTACACTTTGTCACATTTTTGCAACCACTCCACTATATCTTTTCGTGTGACGCAGTATGTGTACGGACCCTAATAGATTTAACGAAATTAGTTAAAATGTAGAAAAAATCAATTTCTCGTACATTTTTATTTTTTTTTAATTAATTTTGTAGCGTATCTACATATATGTAGGTACCTACAAAGTTTTAACTTTCTAGCATAAGCCGTTCTCAGATATGAAAAACCACCCCCAACCGTGTATCTTGGTACCACTATCAACAATTTTATTTATAATTTTCTTATTTTATTTTATGTATATTTAATAACAATTTTATATATCATTTTAATTTCATTTTATTATTATTATTAATACAATTTATTTATTTTATTTTCTTGGGTGTCTATATATATTTGTAAGTTTTTAGCTTTCTTTCTTTTGCTGTTTTTGTGAAATATAATTCAAATTTTTTTATTTAAACCCCTCCCATAATAAACCGCCTAAAACCACAACATCAATGTTTTACTTTAATATTTATAATACAGTATTGTTATTGATTTTTAAAAAAAAAAAATTTGCTGCCCTTAAAATTTTTTTTTCCACGTTTCATGACTAGTAGACACGAAAAAAGCAATAAAAATTTTCACTCCGTCTGTCCGCCGTACGCCGTACGTTGACCGCCCAAAATCCTTTGAAGGCTCGTAGCTCTCAAACCAGTGGAGCTATTAAATTCAAATTTTTTCTAAGAATAGACTGGGTAGACCCCTTGAATTGACATTATTTTCAGGGGAGGAGGTGTGAGAGGGAAGGTGGGGGAAGCGTTTTAGACGAAATATTTTGGTTTCTAGATCTCAGCAACCGATTATGGTAGGAGACTGAAACGTGGAATTTCTATAGAGCAAAAAAATTGCTGATATGGGTGAAGGGGTGTGGGAGTGGAGGGGGAAATAATGCGTCCGAAACGCACAAACGCCGAGATCAACACATTTAAAAAACCATATCTTTTAAACCGTTAATGGCAAGCAATTAAAACTTTACAAATATCTGTAGTTATACTAGGAGAGTATGTAGATTGAAACAAAATTTTTGGGTGGGGATAATGGCATACGAGGGTTGGGGGTTGAAATACTTAACATTACGATATCTCGCAAATCAATTGCACCAGAAAAACAAAATTCGGTTTGGATATAAAGCTTGATAAATAAAGATTGCTCAAAGTAAAATCTTTGAAGGGGGTCAGGGGAGCATAGAAGTGTGGGGGTAAGAATTTTTCAAAAATATATCTTTGCATATCTCAATAACAGTGTTAGATAGATGCTTCAAATTTTTACCAGAAGTAGGCCCAATAGAACCCTAGTAGAGAAAAAAAATTTGAAGATGGTGGAGTAGAGGGTGAGGGTGGGTGAGAAGGAAAAAGTTCCGATGCTTATATCTTAAGAACCTGTAATAATATAAGCTTCAAACTTCGTATTTAGATAGAACTATACTAGTGGCATGATGAAAAAGTTAATTTTTTTTAGGGGTAGCATGGTACGAGGGTGGGGGGTGTTTTCCCTAACTTTAGAACGGCTTATGCTGGAAAGTTGAAACTCGGTATGTATATGTAAATCAACCAGAAAAGTAATTCTGATATAATTCGAATATTCATTGACGTTCAGAAGGGGGGGGGCAAAAAAAAAATATCAGTTAATATAAAATGCATATATTTTCACGATTTTCGTCATATCTACTAGGTCTTTCCTAATATTGAATTCATTTTTGTTCTATGGATTCTTCATATGAAAACCTAGAAAGCGTTTTCAAGATTTTTTGAAATTCGACCCCTAAGAGGGTGTAAACTGGTTGTATACTTTTTCATGAATTCCACCATGTTTCTCAGGTCTGATCAGATATCGAATATCTTTTCACTTCCACAGGCTTGTTTAATAATCACATATTTTTGAGTTTTATTTTTTTCAACCTCTAGACCGCATCCCGGAATATGACCCAATTATATAATTCATATGTTACACCATATTCTAACCGTTTCCCGAACTTTTTGTTAGGTTTTCAGTCACATAGTAACATACACCACATCCCCGAATTGAACACGTTCCAAACTTCTGCCGGAAAAATAATAAAGTTGCGCCCAGACTGTTGGCAGATTTTTTTTTATGCACTAGATGTCGCAGTGCTCACAAATGCGAGTTTCAGAAAAAAGTGCTACAATTAAGCTTATTTTCCTTTAGGTTGTACTTATAATGAAATTAAACTAAAAATTATCATTCATTGTTGGACATACATATGTATGTACAACATCACCACTTTATGGTATCAAGTAGCCACCATACCTAGGTATTGTGTTCCAAAAATTCAATTTTGAAAATATTTCGATTCAGATCAGTTTATCATCAAAGACACCAACCCCATGCAAATAAAACGTGCTTATCTCGATATTTAGTCTAAATTTTCCAAATGCGAAAAAGTTGTAAAATCTTTACTGAAGCGTATTATAAGCACTTTGGGGGCGAAAGATATGTTTACGTACTAAAAAAAACACTGACTCAACCTGCAGCTCGGCAATTTGATTTTACCTTGTCTACCTTACTAAAGAATACATTGAAAGCATGTGAAATGTTACACTTCGGAAGTAAACCTTCGAAAACAAGACACTTTATACTACATGACACTTTCGAAACATTAACGACTCTGACTTGTAGCTACCACGATGCCGCATAACATCAGATTATCCGCAAGTAACCATTTTAGCTGCGAAATTACCTCCGAATAAAGGATGTGTACCTTCTTATATTTTGTCAAGACATGATCTACGATATGATACTTATAATTCAACTGGTTATGACACCAAATCACTTCACACTGTCATTTATGGCAGCTAGAGCTCGGCAAGGTGTAGCGCAATGGAATTCCACATACGCACATACAATCTCCTTCACGTTGTCCTCGTTGGCGTTTCGTAGCTTTTATGTGAAAAACAACTAGGCTCCGAGTTTACGGGGGCATGTGTGTAAACAAAACGTAAACCCTCAAAAATTCCATTAATATTTAAGCCAACCTCAACCGAATCTGGGTGCAATATAAGCGCGTATTATCCTGGCAAATTATACGGTTGTAGCGAAAATAAACGAAGATATATAGGAGGATCCTCCTATCCTGAGCTAGCTAGATTGCTAGCATCACTTCGAGGTGCTATGCAAACAATATAAGGATGTGTGTCTTATATGAAAGGTACATTATAATGTTGCTAAGGTAATTGCTACATTCTCATGCTTACCTGTACAGTGGCTCTCCATCACCTTCCCGGAACCATAGTACCATGTAAACAGCATCGTCTGGTTCCATCGGTACTATTTCACATGGAAGCATGGCCTGCCGTGCCAGGACACCTTGTACTGATGTTATTGGAACTGAAATGAGAAAGAGTGAAAAAAAAACGTTAAAATGTTGCATGAAGTGACTTTAAATGTTATTTTTTCCGATTCAACGTGATATGCTTGGGATATGATCCCCTAAGCGATGAAATACCAACAACAACATTTTCGGGTCCTTAATTCTATTTAATCAGATTAGGACGAAGGATCTTGTGGTCTTTTCGTGGTTTTGCCGGACGTCGACGTGTTTCCCGTTCGTCTGCTCCACCTAGAGCTCGAGGTCTGGCTGCACATATCGGTTCAACAGGTTTTGATTTCATTTGGTATTTATACGGAAACACTTTTAAAAAACCGAAGCTACTGTATATCTACCTTTTCTTGCAATAGGGTTATACTCCCGTTTATGCCTGACATAAGTTGCAGCGATAATATACTTTTTTTAGTAATAAATTCCATATTTAGTATAAGCAATAAATTGAATAGTTTTATCCCTTTGATTGAGGTTTTCGGGCATTCTTCCTGCAGAAGATTTGACCGAGCACAAATCTCAATGAAAGTTCAATGCATATAGATTTTAAGATTTAATAAACTCTTCGTGGTCGCACCCGACATCAAACTATGGACCCACTCCAAATGTCGGCATAAATACTTTTTTTGGAACGAGCACTTTACAACTATTTTTTTTTTTCAGAAGTGAAACGCCAAAATCTTATGCAAAAATATTGATATTATTTTTTTGCGAGTCTTCTTTACGTTTTCACCACTTCATGAAATTTGTTTAACATGTCGCCATATTATCTCTTATTAATACATTTTTCGTACACCTTCTAAAACGTTCAGAACACCTTACGTAAATTTTTTAACAACTTAAGATTGATAGATTGGACACAATACAGTTTTGACCGTCTTAACAAGTGAACAATGTGACCACCGAGATTGAATACAGAGGTGTAACCACGAAGAGTTAGTAAGTTCTTGTGCAAATTGGATATCAAACGAGAAACGTGGGGTAATACTGTATTTACATTGGAATAAGTATTAAGATCTTTCTTTCTACATTACGTATATTCCTGTTGATTGAGAATTACTAATGACACCTACGAGATATGTCGAATTCGTGAATACGTGTATATCATATACCCCTTTATTAAGAAAATGAGTTATTAAATTATTTGACTGGAGCTAAGGGATAATAACACTCCTTTTAGGGATGATTGTAAAAAATCGAAAATTGATTTGAAGCGGTTATACAAAGAAATCACGTAGAAGTAAAAAGGACTTCGATATCTCATCAGACCTCATCAGACTTATGAGATATGGAGGAGTCCGCGAAAACGTGTACAACCTCTTTTCACTCCCTTTAGGGTTGGAAAACACTTTGAAATTCGTTTTAAGGCGAATACAAGCAGAAGTATAAGTATATTCGAGGTCTAATCACACCTAAGAGATATGACAGAATTCGTAAAATTCGTGTGAACAGCATCGCCCTTACACCCCCTCGGTTGTTGGAGTTTCAAAAAATGTTATAATGTAATAACCAAAGTTATATCTCATCAGACTTGAGTGATTGGGAAAATTGTGTAAGCATTTGCAGCCCTCTTACGAAATACTGAAATCTTTTTTTTTGGCGGTTATGAAGAAAACCCAAAGAAATTTTTTTATGCTTCGATTGCTCATTAAAACTGAGAGGTATG
The DNA here is from genome assembly GCA_949128065.1 of Beris chalybata. Classification (NCBI taxonomy): domain Eukaryota; kingdom Metazoa; phylum Arthropoda; class Insecta; order Diptera; family Stratiomyidae; genus Beris; species Beris chalybata. The sequence goes on from OX421896.1 coordinate 97,607,416, forward strand.
TTGGAATTCGTAAAGACAAATGCAACCCCTTTACACCGCCTTGGGGTTAGAAAATCAGAAAATCGTGAACGAGTTTGTAGGCTAAAACCAAACTAATATATCTCATCGAACCTAAAAAATATACCCAAAACAAGAGGGATGAATATGTAAAAGTCGTTAAATTAATTTTTTTGGTGATTAAATAGAAATCTTTGGGAAGTAAAAGTCAATTCGGCATTTCAGTAGATCATAAAAACAAGCAGAAATAGGCGGATATCATAAAATAATTATGGAGTAAATGAATTTTTGTAAGTAATACATTCAAACTTAATTTTTCTACGAAATTGATTTGTACAAAATTTGTACAGCGAGTTCTCGAGTTATAGAGAGTTCCGCGAATTCAGTGTGAATATTTTTACAGGATTTTTGTAATGCAGCTACCCGAAGGAGTCATGGAAACTTTTGCTTATTCATTAAGCCCCAATCACAATGCAACCGTTCTGTTCCGTCACGTAACGTAAAGTGAGATTATGTGATCCGTAAAAGTTGAATTTAGGTGATTTCGTCCGCTTCGTTCCATTACGACCATTGTCTGCATTTACATGGCCAGCCCAAAAGGTCTACTTTGACAGCTGAACGTGACGGAACGGAACGGATGCATTATGATCGAGGCTTTACTATTCGAAAGCCAACCTATACAAAATTTCATAATTGTAGCTTAAGGCGTTTCGAAGTTATTGGTCAATATCTGCAGCACGTGTGCTAAAGATCCACCGAAGGCGCCATTTTCAGTCCAACTTTGTGGTTACATTTCATTTTATCATTTCATTCTATGTTGTAAAATTCAAATATACCTTATACATGAGTAGAATTAAAAATGAACGTAATTTGCAATTCGTATAAATATATCTACTTAATTTTACACGAAACGTTGTCGAATTTTGCGAGCCTTTTCATGTAAATTGTACGGTTAAATGTATTTTTACTTGAAAAAATTCATATCACATCTCTAATAGTTCTTTAGCAATAAGAATGAATCATCGGACCTGTGAGGGAAGAATCGATCTGGAAAATACGATACAATAGATAATTGTATGCCATCTTCGACAATCCAGAAGTATCGATCCTCATAAAATTTCAAAAGCTACAATGGAGCGTATGGATGACGGAAGAATCCCCAAACGCACACTAAAGAGAAAAGTCTGTGGACAAAGACCAGTTGGAAACCCACGAACGCGCTGGGAGGAGGCTATTGACGCAGACAGCAAGTCACTTCTAAGATGTATAAACTGGAGGACTCGGTCACTGAACCGAGAAGACTGGAGGTGGCACATCCAGGAGGCCAAGGTCTGATTTGGACTGTAGCGCCATCGTAAGTAAGTAAGTAAGAATGAATTTTCTCTTATACCAATTTCCGTTCTCCACTGCTTCCCTTAAATTGTATAGATATTAAGAAAATTCGGTTATGCCATGGATGCACTGCTTGTATACAAATCATAATATTGTCTAAAACACCAGTGTATCACTCAATAATGTGCATATAGTCCGTCATTGAGCTGATATCAACGTAATATTTAACTTGTTTCCTTCTCTTTCTCTATTTCCTTCTGACTACGTCTACGTCTTGGTACCCCTTTTTTTTGATTGCATTGCGGTGGTTGTCTTCGATCTGCGGTTGATCCCGTAGTTCTGTGTATCGTCGTAGCGTTGTTCCGTGCGCTGCTCTGAGCGTTGCGTTGCTCTGTGCTGCGTCGCCATTGCGTTGCTCTGTACGTCGTTGCATCTGAATGTCGTTGCTGCGTTGCATCTGTGCGTCGTTGCTCTGTACAATATCGCCGTTGCGTTGGCTTGTGCGTCTTTGTTGCGTTGTATCTGGACGTCATTGCATCTGTACGTCGTTGCTGCGTTGCTCTGCGTATCGTCGCGTTGCTCTGTACTGCGATGCCGTTGCGTTGCATCTGTGCGTCGTTGTTGCGTTGCTCTGTACTGTATCGCCGTTGCGTTGCTTTGTGCGTCTTTGTTGTGTTGCATCTGGGCGTCGTTGCATCTGTACGTCGTTGCTCTGCTGGTCTCGTCTATGATTGGCTTAGCACTGCTCTGGTCGTCTCAGCTGTCCTGCTTGGTATCGCTCTGCTAGGCTCGTCTCGTCTCTCCTTGACTTCGGTTCTGTGACGACAAGGCGCTTTGGTCGGGGCACGGAACTGGTGTCACCACAAGCTTTCGAAGAGGAACTAAGAAGTCCACAATACCTTCTCCAGCTGCAAACCAATCCGAGATAGTCGCCCTGTCAGCTTAGTAAACTGCTGTTTGCAAGAGGAACTATGAAGTCCACAATACCCTGCGCACAGACTGCCTACAGCCAACTGACCTCTTGATGCTTGTTCGGCGTTCCTTATATAGATGCTCGCCATAACCGGTTTTTCTTACCATTTCGGGTTTTCACTATTTTATGATTCGTGGTTGGTACATGTCGTGGTTGGTACATGTAGTCGTCAGTATATAGTTTTTTGCGAGATTGTACCTTTGTCGGTGGGTTTTAATCCACCCGTACTATGTCACCTGAGGCATTGTTACGGTCGGACTTTTGAGGTTTTGCCAATGTGCGTTTTCTCCTTTTCAGGTTCTGTGTTCTCTGTTTTATGTTTGGTATCGTAGCTTAATGTGCTAATTGTGTTGTATTGGTAATTTAATGTTCTAAGTTTTCTTCATGTTGTCTAAGTTTTAAATTCGTATCCATGTTTTCTTCGTCTATGTGTTAATTTGCAGTTGTTGTTTCTCGGTTTAATTCAGTGTTACCGTGCTGTTTAAGTTCAGTGCTACCATGTTGTTTCTGTTAATTCAATGCTTTGTGTGAAGGAAATTTGTGATTCAAATTTGCGTCCTCACAGTATCATATGCTATCTTGATCGCAAATTATGATTAGAATAAAGTTATTTGTATAAAAGTAGTATATCCTTGGTATAACATACCCTGCATAAAAAAATAGGCATGATTCAGATCTGAATCAGGTATTATTTCTAATGCCATCACAGCTATGATTTATACCTCACCGTTCCATGATTTTATTAACGATATGCACCACCATCCAGTATGAAAAATCAGGCCTGACAATTAGGTCTAACTCTTACCATACTATGTATGTAGTAATATTCAAAAAAATTCAGTTTTTTTGTAAGTTAAATTCTATTCTGAATTCTTTTTTGTTACCTAGGAAGAGGTAGAGGATTCTTCTAAGAGACTATTTTCCTTCTTCAAATATTATTTCTCACTTACTGACTTAATAAAATCCATGGCTGTATGCATAGGAATCGAACCCGGTGTTGAATGTTTTTGGATTGGCACGCGTAACCACTGCACCACAGAAGACCCTTCATTTTCATTTCGCTATGTGCAGCTTAACTTACTGTGGATTAACTAAGCTGCCGCAACATACCATATATGTACATATGTATATTCGGTTTGCGAAACACACATTCGGTTATGTCAACTGAAAGATGCCGTAAATCGTTTGTGATGATCAACATTCTATTGGACGTTTCGGAGATTAGGTTTGATTTTGGTGTATTAAAATCAGACCTTTAAACTTTTCCATCATTAAGGTATGAATCATATCATACGCGTATATTAAAAGTCATAACTTTCATTTCGGACCTAACGATGAGGCCAAACTCAGGTCTTATTATTGTAACTAAAACTAGGCCTTTAGACTTTAGGTAAATAATCAGACCATGCATTTCGCACTAATCGATAGCGAATGTTGAGTTTTGAGCCTATCGATAGGTAGAAATCAGGCCTTATGACTTTTCCTACAGGGTAATTGGTTCGTATTTATTGTAGATACCTCTTACTTCCACGAGTTCTACAAGTGTAATAAGTGTTCCCTTTTTTTCCCACTTGTAACAACTTTTCTTCAAAATCTTCTGCAGCTATGTGAAACTACTATTTATGATATTGTGTGAGAGCAGCTTTTAAAAAAAATGTCTGGATGGTCTTCAAGGATATAACAATTTTTTCCGTGCTAGGCTCTATCTCATAGTCGATTTAAGTCACTAATCCCTTTCTAAAACGCTAATTTATAACCACTTTAACCCAATCATAACCGGATTACAAAAAGTCAACATCTCTCTTATAACATTTATTTTTTTGCCATTTTTTTACTAGAACAAGGATTGCCGCACATTCAGGATTCAGGCACGAAGCAAACATCATAAATCAATTATGTAAAGGGCCTCTCACAAATCGCTTTCTGCCTGAATACTCCTGACAACGGACATCGTCCGCTAGAAAGATGGGGTCCGGGTATCCTATAGTCAATGGTAGGGCCGAGGAGATAAATAGACATCCACCTATTCACATGATTACGTATATGTAAAGAGTTTAGGGATGTGACCATGGACCATTATTCAAAATCATTCAACCAGTTTAAAGTCCTTTTTTGTGTGTGGAACGGAATGAGTTGAACCCTTCGAGTTCCTTCGGTTTCAACCCCCATATAAAAGTGGGGTGTGTTTTTGTAATCCTTTCATGGTTCTAGTTCGTCCTGGACACTGGTTTTTTTTTCTCGCTCGTATTTTAATTCGCAATTCTCGTCTGTGGCAATCATCCAGACATGCTTGACCAGCAATCTCATCGAGCGACGGTTCTAGCAAGGACGATGGGCAGAAAATAAAAAATTGTGAAGAATTGGTGCGGCAGGCGGCTGGGAGAAAAAAGTTGTTGCGCATATAAATCGCATAAAAAATAAATTCACATGCTAGCAAAGTTACCAGGACTAATCCATCTTTTTATTTCTCCGGAATGATGATGATGATTTTTTTTTTCGTTCGGGCATTTGCTCGCTTTTTGACTCGTCAATCGAGGCTGAAACATTCGCGTCGTGAAAAAGTGGTGGAATCTACGATGGATTTTTCCATTCTCGATTTTTTCACATTTGTGTTTTTTTTCCTCGCAAATGTCGTGCAATGAATTTTCCACAGTAGCACCCTGGTGTATGGATTCGACGGCATATGTTGTTACTGTGTGTCGTAGAAATTGAAATATCGACTGTACCAGATCGAAATTAAAATCATAAATTTCATACGCGTAAAGCATTTGCAAATGACACCGTTCCTGTGCATTGAAAGCCATTTGTGAAAATATATGCCAACTACTCGTCAGGGTGAGCTACGTACGTTGTTCCCAGGGCGTGGTAACATTCGCATAAGTGCAAGCTGTTTTTTCATCCTGCTACTTCCGTATTCTCTGTGCGTGAATGTTCGTTATGTTCGAATTTAATGGTAGAAAGTTAATAAAAAGCTGGCTTAAATCAAAAGTGGACAGCTTCAATCAGTGCGAAATTTAAGATAGATGTTGCCATATGGAGTCGGCATAGGCATAAACACAAGGCTGGAACAATAAAACTAACTTGGCACAACGTTAAGAATCAAGGTCCTTTCATAGGGGATTCAGCAAGAAATCACTGGTAGCGCAATACAAGAAAGGAAGATTAGCTCAAACCCAGAACTATGGTCCGCACTTTGACCAACCGAAAGTGTTTTATTATCCGACTTGTGCCATATAAGTCGCATAAAGCAATGCCTGAAAGCAGATAAACGAGACCACAAAAAATTCTTTTCAGCTTGCAGGTTTTACTGTCAGATGACTAGAAAGATTGGCGTTCCAAGGCTAGATCAATCGTATCTCGATTGTAAGAGTTTCGACTCTCCCAGACCTAGTTACAAAAATCTCTTTAATGAATTTAAAACAGTCAAACAAGGCCTTAAGAGCAAACAGAATTCTAATTCCGTTTTTATTCTCATACTAAGACTGTGCGAAAAAGCCCAAATACCAGATTTGACGTCTTGTCAGACATTACCGCGGTATCGTAAACATGCACCAGTTCCAGTAATAACCTATCAATAGTTGAACTCAAAAAATACTTTAAGTATGATGCCGAAATTTTATTACAAGTTGTATCAGCTTCAGATTGTGAGACTGAGTTCGGGTAGCTTCCAAGCAGAATTTCTTTCAGTTTAAGGATTAAAAAGGCCATACAAGTACTTGAAAAATCGACTATACCATAAAGTCAGTTTCAGAATCTTTCCTTGCTATTAAGTCAGTAATGAAATGGACGACTTAATGGCTAGGGAAGGTTCAGAAGCTGACTTCATGGACCCGTATCCATTCTGTGAGATACCAGACAGCCAAAATGAACATACGAATGTGGCAAAAATCGCAAAGTGCAGTGAATGGCACCGGGCAAAAGGCACTGAAAGCTTTTTATGCCGAAACATTCGGAAAAAAAACATCTGATTATCTAAAATTAAGCAGATATTGGACGCGAACCCTAGTGGAAGCTCTAACCGGCAAGGAATTTATGAATTGTAGTCGATTAACTTCAAGGAATGAATACAATACATGGGCTTCCAAAAATAAGATAAGATAATCTCGTATTAAAATTACATTTGTCAACAAAGCTATTGAAAATACATGATAAAACAGAAGTGATTTAATTTTTCGCATATTGTAAAAACGCAACACGACGAAATAATTAAAAACCAATAATTTAGCAATTAACAAACAATAATAAAAAAAATAAGCACAATCATCCGATTTCGTTCGCCAAATTGATACTAAATTATAATTTGATTGGTTTTTTTTTTGGATGCTAGTGACCGTATGTGTTAATGGCAACTCTCGAAAAAAATGCCAACATTATTGCATAATTTCATTTTCGTACAATCAGCAGATGTTGCTACAAAATTTTTCGATATTATCTGTAAATTAGCTCCCACTGGCAACATACTATGCATTTTAAAACGAAATTGATGCCATCAGCACCCGCAATAAATGGCCAAAAATAATGCCAGATTGATGATATTTCATATTTTTTTGTTATTGTATATTTTCATTATAATGCTTCCGATGCTGAAATATTGGGGGACCAAATGCTGCACAAACATCGCAGCAGAAGCAGCAATTTCGTGTCCTCGAATCGATGCAATAAATAACTTAATTTTTTTGATTTTCTATAATTTGTTACGTTAATTGAATAATATAGTCATCATATTCCAAATTAATGTTAATGAAGAATGATCCGAGTCGCAAAAATTTAACTCCTGTAGCAGATTTTTTTTTTAAGTACATAATGGCACAACGTGGTTTACATTTTGTTGATAATTACTCTGTGAAAATAGCGTTTTTTTTTGTTTTAATCAGTTTCGATTTTTTTAATGTTAATGCAGTGAAAAATTTAATGATGTATTTGAGGGACAATTCAGCATATTCAGCAGTATGTAATTATTGACCAGTAGAGCTGGCTGTTGCTTTTATGGCTTAATGAGTTGTTCACAGTATGCAGGATAATGTGGCTGTGAATTGTTAAATATGCTTGCTACTCGCTAATTTCAGGTGATGTGCAGAACAGTTTCATTAATGGAGAAAATTATATATTTATTATATGAGAAACTGGCGCTTTGATGTCGGGATGCTCTGTTTGGTACTTAGATCAGAAGAGAAGTTCAACGGCAGAATATCCGCGTGTGAAAACAATTCACGAATCATGCTTCCAACAAATTCTCATGATAATTCTAACATATCGAAGTATATTCCATTAAGTTCTTAACTATTGATTGGAAAACGACAAGGAATCTTTCCCCTGTTCTCATAGACTAGCTTAAATGGCAACAGTATAGTACTCCTTCTACGTGATTGATTCTGAATTTTAACCTGCTCAATAAAAAATTTAGAGACTTGTTTAAAATTCGAACGATTTCATCTGCTATACTTAATTCGGAAAACATGCAGAAGTCAATCGGAAAATTTTACTGATAATTTCATGAAAAAGTACTTTCTCCATCGCTCAGATTTTAGTTCTGGATTTCAGTTCCAATGCATTACTGAAATGAATTGAAAGTAACAAATTTGCATTGAAAAAAAAAATTTTATTGACCAAGAAGGAAAACGGTAAATCGATTCAGAACTGGCTCAGAAATAAAGTTTCTTTCTTCTTTCTTTTTCAAAAATCGTATTTCAATCGGTGGTTGCCATGAACTTAAAATAGTAGGTAATCACGGGTTTTGATAAATTCTGATAATCTGAACTCAATCGGACAAAAGGCATACTTTGAAATATCAATAGAGCTGTTGTTATCAGTACTAATTTCTTGGATTATAACGTGCAGCTTTGGAAGCCAATTCTGGATTAGCTCCGTTTTTTAGTAAAGAATTTCAGTACCAGTTGATGCAGGTATTTGTGACCATGCACATATAATTAAGTTATTGTATTCCGTGCAGTCACTATATAAATGAATTGCAGTGACTATTTTCGAAGAACGTTGTTCCAAAACCAGGTTACATGTATTGAGCTCGGTATAGCTATGTTATTGCAGTTTACGTATCGAAACGCTCTTCCGTTAGCTGGCGATGAGCAGCTATGAACATTCGATGACGAGCATTTGAATAAAATTCTTTACAGCAACTAACTTATAAAAATATAGGCCGCTATTCACAGTCGTCATAAAGTTGGCTTTAAGTTAAAGCTGACTTTAGTGTCGTATTATTAATAAGACACTAAAGTCAGCTTTATGACGACTGTGAATAGCAACCATAGTCTCCAGTACCCAAATAGACTATATACTAATTCCGAGCGATGAGCTTACCTATGAAGCCACAAATATAGGACCTTTGTTGCCCTACGAGTAAAAATCCATTTATGCCATGCTTCAACATTTTCATGAAACAAATAGTCTTCTCTTATTCTTAAGCAATAATAATGTAAGATATATACTGGTGTTTCTTGCTTGTTTTCAAATACAACATAGCATGATAGTAACCGGTGTAGGTAACTTATCTACAGCACGTCCAGTCAATCTTAGCCTTAACTGGTATCAATAATTAAATTAGACCGGACTACCAGTTCACTTAGCTGTAAATGAGTACCTGAGTGTAAATCGGGGTAATAATCACGGAAGAGCGTGTGGTTGACCACTTCACCTCCTAGTGTTCCATTGGTCTCGTAATTAAGTAACTCTAGCATTACTTCAAGACCTAGACCCGATTTGGGCTGTTGCACCATTGATTATTATTATTACTTATTCACTTGATCTTTACTAGAATGTCTAGGAGCTAAATTCTAGTGGTGCTTAACTTGAATCTTTGGTGTAGCGTCAAATAGGTCTTCAGCATCCGCAGTATCTCCACCTGGGAAACGTTGGCGTAGTCCGGTAAGTGGTCACTGGAAGTACTATTAGACACCAAGATTAGAACAGCTCTTGGTATAATAAGATAAAAATGCTTCTCATTACCACCACCTGGCTTCAGTATAAGGCGTTACGGCGCTTTTTTGGCGAGTACATTATTCGCTATAATGATTTTGGATGTGGATACCGCTATATAGAAATTTCCTCAGCAATTCCACCAGCTGTCAGGGTGTTTCGGATAGTTGGCTAGAATACACCCTCTGACGAGTCTATGCCTTCCGATGACGAAACAGCTCCTTCGGACCTGGTCCAACACAATCATATGAAAACTGACCTCTCCAGTGAAGTTCTTTCCAAATTGTCATGTCCTCAGGGACGGCGATAAACCAACAGTCGGGGATTTCGTGTTGGAGTTTCACTCCACTGACACCGGAAAAAACAACCAACTCTTAATATTAATTTTTTAATGTGTGAATAAAAAATTGCTTGGAGTCGATAATACATTTACTATGTCATTCAATGTGTCAATGGTGACAAATAAGATGTTTAAAGTACAACAAATTTCTCTCAATTTAAATTTTTTTAAAGATAAGTGCATGGGGTGTAAAACTTTGGTAAGCCAAAATCTGCCTCGTACTAAACATTTCGAAGAACGAATAAATCGTATTTCACACATTAATTCAAAAACTTTGAATATTGAAATCAATGAAGGTATGTAATAAAAAAAATGTTTACCTATGGCTTATAAGCTTAACGGCAACATCACATATGTTGCAGAGCGTGGGAGTACGTGTACTTACCTCACCAAGAAGTAAAGTCTGGTATTACTTACCATTACACTTTTTTTGTTCCGAACAACATCACCATAGCATCCCCAAAAAATATGTTATAATTAAGACCCGGTACTTTTAAGGTATTAAGTGGGCCCCAATGAACTTTTTATCCTTTTTTATGAAATCTCTGAGTGGTACTTAGTAATTGTATACGGAAGCGTATATGACCCAGTCTCTACACACATTCATATGACAGGTTTGAAAGCGATACGGCGAAAATCATTCCCATTGGATATTTTCGGAGGGAGAGATACGGCTATATGTACATTGGGAATTGATATTAAAAAGCATATTCGGAAAATTTTATGTAAAGTAGATTATACACTGTAATGATACGTATTACGTTTGCGGTATGCGTACACATATCACTTTGATATTAAAATTTATAGATTATATTGGGGTACGGGTAGTATTTTGCTTGTTAATGCGTTTTTGGCAACAACAACCGCAAAAAAAATTACAATTAAAATTCTTAACGATACTTTACGACTATTATGTCCGTATTAGCTGTAATTTTACACGACAAGATTTACGACCGCGGTAATACTATAATTTAAAAATAATTACGTTTTGTCATTAACTCGTAGTTCTTCCACGTTCTGGTTGAGATTTGCAAAATACTGGATTTTTTTTAAAATACGTAGGCTGCCTTTTATGTTTCAGGATTTGGCAACCCTGGTGGTGCGATCTGGTAACTGACAGCTCTATCGTAAAGTTGGACATTTTTGAGGTTATACGTACTCAGAACGTTTTGACATACGAGCGCTATTTGTGTTGTTTGCAGTAAGTTAAAAGATTTATCTCAGCTCAAAAATGGAATTAAATCGTGAACATTTTCGTGCGATTATTTTTTACAACTTTCGACGTGGATTAACTCAGCAACAGTGTATAGATGAACTTAATTCAATTTTGGGCGATGAAGCTCCATCAAGGACCAGTGTTTATCGATGAAATAGTGAATTTAATCGTGGTCGTAGTTCACTTTAAGACGAATTTCGTGAAGGTCGTCCAAAATCAGTTGTTGTTCCGGAAACCATTGATGCTGTGCGCAAACTGATATTGGAAGATCGTCATGTGACCTATCGTGAGTTGAGACAACCTTAGGCATTAGTGGGACCAGCATACATTTAATATTGCATGATCATTTGATTGTCAAAAAAATTTGTTCGCGTTGGATCCCGCATAATTTGACAAAAGCTCAAAAAGATGCTCGTGTCAATTGGTCCAAAGAAATGCTCAAAAACATCGATTTGATGAGTCATCCACCGTATAGTTCTGACTTGGCACCGAATGACTTCTTTTTATTCCCGTACGTAAAAAACAAACTGAGAGGTCAACGTTTTTCGACACCTGAAGAAGCGGTTGCCGCATTCAGAATGCATGTTTTGGAGATACCTCAATCAGAGTGGCAAAAGTGCTTCGACAATTGGTTCAAACGCATGCAAAAGTGTATAGATTTTCATGGGGAATATTTTAAAAAACAATAAAGTGGCTTTCGATGATTAATATTTGTTTTTCTTCTCTAATCCCGAAATATAAAAGGCAACCTACGTATATATAGGTAGCTACGAGCACTTCAGGAATATGAAATATACATTAAACAATACTCTTTTTTAGCATCTACGGAAAATACCTGAACAAAATTGTACACTCAGGTATTTTACAGGATATAAGGTACATGAATGCAATTCAGCTGTAGAAAATTGTGGGATTTCACAGTGGGCTCACTAGTTCTCGCAGTGGGATTTTTCATGAATTTATTTTAGTTTTTGTAATATCTATGCAAAGTCACGCTCTGTAGCCTTCCGGAGATTTTCCCGTATAGTAGTTTTCCTGTGAAGCACAGTACGGAAATATCTCGAATTTAATTTCTATAGCAGATTTTGCTATGGAGGAAAAATGGAAAATAATTTTCTTCCTATGGTATGTCATTTCCGATTGGCCAAAACTAGGGCATTTACCAGCAGAAATCATCTCCATCAGTCAGTATGAGTGAAGAGTGAAGGCTATTATGCTCTCATGAAGGTGAAAATAACTACATTTTTATTAATTCTGTTTACGTCGTCTATAACCAAAGTATCGTTCTGTTCAAATGGACCATACATTGAATAATATATTATATTGGTTAATATGTCCAGGTACAAATTATAAATACTTTTATTTAAAAAAACTGCACCTCAATTTTCGTTTAACCTGTTGATTACAGCGCAATACTTGATTTATAATTAGCATCGAACTTGCCTTTCAACGTAGGTAACACTGGATTAATTGGATCTGCTGAAATTCTGTACAGGGAATAAAAGAGTAGTTGCTACTAAAAGTCGATAAAAAGGCCGTATACTATATTCAATACAAAATGTGTTAATAATTTGTTATTATTAAAGCAATATTTTTTACCGACGTCCCCTTTAAACCGCTATGAAAAATTTCTATTAATAATTAGACTGCGTCGATGTAAAAGGTAATAATTTATGGTTTTCTTCTCAACGAATTTAATTAATTATTTTTAAATTAACGCTTTTGATATACCTTTTTATATGACCATATGCAAAATTATATTCAAAGAAAACTTTAAATATTTTTTTTTATTTTTTTACGTCCGAAGTCGTCCAATTAATTACTGGTCGCGGTTTAAGTAAAATTACGAGTACAGTATAATTTGTTACAGCACTGCCAACGTAACAATTAAATAGAACACTACCTCACAAATTCGCAGTACTAATAAAAAGGAAAAGGGCCCGATTTAGGCTACTGCGCCATTGATTATGAGGTTATATTTTGAGTTCTTATATACCGGAAATAATTTTCGGGATTGAGATATTTATCCTACCCGCGTACTGACTTTTAAAATCACTTATCGTGTATTAACGATTCTTTAATTATATTTAGTCCTACATAGGTTTCAACTTTGTAGCCGAAGCCTTTATGATCGGCTTGCCATACTTATACCAGACATGGCCCTGATCAGGTATACGTCAAATCAGACTATCTGGAAAATTTTTCTCTTTACTTTACTGTCAAGTAAATTTACACTGGGATCTAATATTGAAATTAATTTCAAATGCCATTACAAGAGGCTCGGAGCCTTTTCAGCAAAATCCGCGGCAATTCGGAGTTTTTGGCATATTTTTGATTGGTCTGGTCTACTCTTCTAAACATGCCTTTAGTTAACTTTGTCCAAAATGCTAATACCCTGTACATACTGTTTTAAACGCGTTTAACTGACTATATTTAACTTGTTAAAAAAGTGGTTTTCAGACTAGGAAACTCGTTTTATTTTGATAAATGGTGTTATTTGTTTTGACAAGTGGATATTCAGCTGTGTTTCGTTAGCAAATTTATGGTGCCTAAATCATTTGAAACAGAAATGTTTGTATAGCAGTATTGAAAAGTGCACAAGCACAAAATTGAGTTTTTGCAGCATTAAATAGTTTCTTGCAAAGCTTACTTCAATTTCTGCCACGATCGCAGTACATGCTTTCGCTTTAACGCGTTGTAGCTACGAGTTTTCATAAACGTGTTCGGGAAGTGTTTTCAACGCGTTCAACTCGATTTGAACGCGCTAATTTCGTAGTCTGAACAGAGTATAAGTCTACGAAATGGTTCCATAGGTCATAAAACTTACATTTTACTGAACGCCTAGAGAAGCAATAAAGGTGATGGCAAAAGTTGACAGCAGAAAACTTCAAAATATATGTAGAACTCAGTGCTAACATCGAAACTGCTTGTTGATAATATTGAAAATTCAAAAAGTTCTTCTTTTAATCACCATTTAAAAGTCCTGGAAAAATATGTGCAATCCTACATGTTATCCAATTGATATGACGGAATTCGTGAAAAAGTTTACAAGCCCTTTAAACCAGTTTAGGGGTTGAAAAGTAAAACGTCATAAAAAAATTGTAAGAAATTTTATAAGATCATAAGCGTACACATCATATGGAAATAAGACGTTACTCGGACCTAAGAGAAAAAATGTATAGAGGTTGAATTTAATACAAAGTTTTGAAAATGGTCTGTCTCATTTATCTCCTGGGAGACCTATGAGATATGACGAACGTTTTTCTTTTTCACTTTCTACGAAATGTGGCATTAAAACAGAGAAATTTTTGCTGAAATAAATTTCCGAGCCATATTTGAATATGTAGTAATTCAATTTTTAGACAGTAAATTTTATTTTGTTGTCAGTAAATTTCAGCTTCAAAAGCAGAGAATTCGCTGGATATTCTCTTAAATATCTTTGCGTCAAACAAGTTTTATTGCTTTTAGTAGATCTAATTGGTCCTAAAACACAGAAATACACATGTCAGTGATGAAATTTTCTTACTGTTTAGTCGGTCGTACGCACTACTTTTATTAAAAGAATGAAGACAAATTAATCTATGAATATTCGCAGTCTTAAGACTACACGTGTACCGTTTGAACTAAACAAAAGGCGGATTAAAAAAATCTTCAACAATTTCAACAACGATTCTTACCAAACTTATTCTAATGATCAAATATCATGACCACGATATATTTTAATGAAAATACCATAAATATCTACAAACTGGAGGGAAAACGATTAAAGAAAAACCAATTTCTGAGGTGAAAATGATAGTCGTCGTTTCTCATTCCCTTAAATTATTGTAAAAACCTAATTAATTTATATACCTTTCATAGAAAACGAGCAATGTGGCTATTAATGGAAGGATTTGTTCGTTTTCCATTCGAACTTCAAAGAAAATCCTATTTTTGGTCTTTTATGCTAACCGACTGAAGAAAACCGCACATATTTTATGTGTGAAAGTGTGCAAATGGCATCAGCACTCGTAACCAAACGATTTCCATTGTCTATTTTCATTCAAAATTCAAAGGCTGGTTTCTTGTCGAAAGAAAGTTTTGCTTTATTTTCGGAGAAAATTCGTTTGGTTCGCTTCTTCAGACTCACATCTATAATCGAAATCAGCCATCCTCCGTGTCGATGTTACCTTGAAGAGCTCAAGACTGTTTTTCTGGCATTCTTCAGGGAAAGTTGAAGCATTCGAAAATAAGCAAAGGTAAGAACCAATCCGTTCCATCCCCCGCTCAATGTAGTTGTTATATGAGTCTTCCGAAACTTCCACTTAATTGATTTTAGACAAAGCTTCGTTAAGATTTTTTTCACGCAATCCTAGTTTTCAGGATGTTCCTTTTCGACACCTGCAGGCTGCTTATATTATGAAGTCGAAATGGATGAAATAAGATTGGATCTGGTGGACTTCCCTGTCAAAGGACATCCTTCTCATGAGATAGCTTTGACTTTTACAAATTCCGTTCAAAATTTATTCATGGCATTGCAAAAATTACATCAGCGATCTTAAGGAATCTGAAAAAACTAATCAAGTTCAGCAAGAAGACCTCTTTGCCTAATTGAAAAGAAAATCATACGTCGTTCAATTAATAAAATTTCACTTTGTGAAAATTTCTTGTACAGACGAAAAGGAGGTTTATAAGTTAGTGGAATCCTGTAATAAGCACTGCACTGCTTGGAAATAATTGTACTATCTGATTCAATTAATTAAGTTCCTTGCTAGCGTCAAGTTACGTAAGATAACCTTACAAAATCATGAGGAACAAATTCTTGAAGGACATGAAAAAGTTTTTGTTTAAAGATAGAGCTGATATAAATTTAGTAATTTGCTTACATAGCTAAATAACTTAATAGTTGTAGCGAGTAAAAGAAAGCATTGGAAAATTATCTGGAGACTAGTGCAGACTATCAATGACTGGATCCTTACCTGATTATTTTTCAACGCTATACCGGTTAATATTGACCAACATCTGTCAAATTTTACGACTGAGTTAAAAATTTGAAAATCGATAGAAAGGGAATGTAGCTACCCCGTAAATACCCAATTATTGGCACCTTGAGACTATTTTTTGTATACAAATGAATTAAAGAATAAAGGAGTTGAATTTCGGAGTTGTTTCTGATATTAGTGCCTAATCATGACCCTGCAATATTATATATCGTATCATGCTAAATGCAAGGGGTTACCAATTTAAAAAAAGTTTACAACTTGGTTGGATAGGATAGGCGTTTTTGGGAAAATAAACTTATTTGTCTGGAGAACTGGAAACTTGAATCGAAACATTTTTCAGTTGGTTCATACTAAAAGGTTGAAACTTAATGATTGTTTAAAGGAATAGCGGAAAGGTTTTTTAATCCGGATCCTCTAAGAGGATGAAAAGGAAATATTTGCTGATTATGTCAAATGATGGTAGTCGAATACCCTTTTTAATAAAATAAATTATTAAGTTTTTCTCTTTATAAGCGTGTTATAATAACTCTCTATACACACACAAGCATACACGAGCAATTTTTCAAGCAATGGATTTCCCAACTACTATTGCCAAAAGCAGCGTACCGATTAATGGAGTAATGCAGAGCAATACCGTGCTAGTTGCAATAATATTTCGACAATGTGGTTATGTTTTCATAGATTGCTGGTATTGCTTTTTCTATAGTTGCTGTATTTCCACTAGTTTGGAAAATCCCGAGCAATTGTCCTCGTTCGGTGATTCAATTGTCAAATTTTGTATCGATTTTTGGATTTATTTGTCAAGTTTCGTGTTATAATGGCTTCAAATTTAAATATTTCCAAGTTTTATTTTAAGTTTTATATCTGTTTCTCAAGATTGCTTTCGTGTTGTCCATATACTGAATTGTTCGTGTATAATCTCATTGCTAAATTGCTAAGTATTGGTCCATATCGCTAGTCATTGCTGAGCAACGAGTTGACCATATCGTCAATTGCTGATGTTGCTGAATATTGCTGGATGTTTTCGTGACGTAAAAATTTTCTGGAATTGCTGCAATTTGAGCAATTCTAATTGATCGTGTTAGAGCAACTTTAGGCATCCAAGTAAACTATAATCTGTTAAAATTGGTAAAATATTTATAAGCTATGGGGCTAGATGCCAAGAAAATGATTTTGTTACAAGTTCTTCTATTCTTCTACTCTGCTTATTTTTTTTTTAAATTTTAAGTATCATCTTTGCAAGTATGCGTTTTAAGAAATATATTCATTTTCAGTTTTTGACCTCTCAGCCATACATTATTTCCTTTTCATGCTCAAATTCGGTTGTTATCTCTGCTAAATAACTAAGACTGTAGTGGTGTGTGATCAGATTAGATAATCTAAGGATATTTATTTACTGTGAAATCGGGTTAAGTTTATTGTGCAGTTTATTCTTAAGTTTAAGTTTAACTAAACTTCAGATCAAATTTCAACTGTGAAACCGGCCCCTAGATGATACAACAAACCAAGTTTTCTATTAAAGTGCAAGATTTTGTCAGGCACAGTAAAGTGAAATATTGCTAATTCAGCACATTTGTTATTCAATATCGACTCTAGAGGATTCGTCAATTCCAAAGTTGTACATTAAAACATCGCGTTTTGGTATAATAAAATATTGTTACGAGTCCGTTCCAAAAAAGATTCTAGATTGAACAGATATATTTTGTCGTTCCGATCCGTGACGTCACTCGTCGAGGCGAAATCGAGGCATTTTCTTACGATGAACTGTCATATGTGCGCGGCTTGAGTTTAAGTCGGCGTTGGTTACGGGTCTATTATATGTCAAGTATGTATAATAGTTCCTGAATGCTCAGCCAACAAATTTTCTTGCACTATGTTTTCAAAACTGTTACTCCTATTTCATTTACGGTAAGGTAAAACTTGAATCCACTCTGCATATTAAAAAAAAAAAAAATATGTTTCTCTGGAGCAGCTCTATTGCTACATTTTACTAGATAGAAATCATTTACTCATTTACTTTGTTTTCATTTATTTAAAAATACATTCTTCTGTAATTACAAGACAATTTCCTCTTAACCTACTAAAATGTGTCAAAACATCATCACCTAAACAGTACACTTACTAATCGAAAGCCAAAACAATTTTAATAAAAAATACGACAAAATGTAAAATGTTCCAACTGAAAGGAAGAGAAATTCTTCAAACAAGAAATCTCACTATGTCCGAATGCGGTTAAAGGAAGCAAAGTAGTGTATAACTTCATTATTGTTGTTCTTATCCCGTCATCTCGTAAATCTTCATTTCCATAACTTTCGACTTGTTTAAGTAGTTTTGGTCGTGTCACGCTCTAAAATTTGCAAGGGTCTTTGGTCGGATTTGAGTCGTTCCTAGCCATACTGGATCCCATAAATCTTGAATGGATGGGACCGGGAACAGACCTAGGTACTACACACCTAGTCATATAGCTCTGTATATGTGCAAATCTAGTAGACTACTGCAACTTTTCTTCCAGGAAAACTGCACAAAAGTGTTGCAATTCTTCGCTTGCGAAACTTTATTCTTCGCTTACTTAACTTTTTCGTTATTTTTTCCTTTTTCCCTTTCAACAATTTTACATTTCAGCACTGGATTCGATCTAAGATAAAGTGATTAAAGACACCAACGAGGATTTCGTCGATAACTCCGAATAGAGATGAAAATTATATTGTACGTTCTGGAGCCAACAAATCCATGAAATTTCTAAAGAAGTAGAATTTAAAAAAGCAAATTTATGGCTTTTTAAAAGATCGATAGAAGTAGAACTAAAAGGGGCCATTATTATGACATCCAGTTAAACGCTATCTGCAACTTTAACTGATAGTTTTGTGTGAAAATCTGTTAGTTAAAGAATGTTGCCCATAGTTCAATCAGTTTTCTGGTGGAATTTAATCTGATATTCTAAATACTAATCTAGTAGGTGATCTACATATATGTATCGTAAGACTTCGTACTGAATTTCGCGAAATCTAGTGAGTTTTACAAAACCACTAGATTTAGGATACGTGATCTAAAGGGTTTTCCAATAAGGACTTGACAACTTTTTTTCAAAATAATATAATTTAATTTGCAGACGTTGTTCCTTCGTGTACTTTACCATGATAAGAATGTTAAGTTTACTGAATAAATTGACAGTGACAGTTCGATGATTAGTGAAAGGGTGCGTTCACAAATTGAGTTCAAAGTTGTCAAGTCCTTATTGGAAAACCCTTTACATAGCTAAGACACATTCCAAACTAAAGCAGGGTAACCATACTCAAAAACATATAAAAAAAATAAGTAATTGCTGGGAATGGAAACGTACAGATGTATTACAAATTCAAAGGTTTAAATTACGTCAAGGAATGGTTTGTCACTGCAATGTATGCAATAGAGAGCAGAGGCACAAAAGAACAATTGTGTACAATATGTGGAGCTGCAAATAATTTTTTAACCTAAATTTCAAAACCATTCTACACGAAACAACAAAAACTTCACTGGGAAATATCCTTTGGAAAAATGTTCAAAATTTAATTAATAAGCAAAATAAAAAAAAATATATTTTCATGAAGAAGTTTCATAACCTTTTTCTGTATCTTTCAAACTTTTCCGACGTCAGAGAAGTGTTTTCAGTTAACACCACAAGAAATATCTCGACAGGAATTGAGTAAAACACAATTCAATTAAAATTAATGAAAATAACAACGTTTTGTTTATTCTCAATAAAAAGTTTTCACTGCTGGCAATGATTCTCGATTGCCCATACTACTCGATCAGTGAAACCAATGAAAATCGCTTCACAAATACTTTCGCATTGAAATGAAAGTCGTCTCATTTTCACAGTAGAAAAACTGATCCCGAGTACAAGCAAGATAAGCAATATTTGAATTGAGTTGAATTGCAGTGGGCATTTGATTGCCAGGCAATTTCAATTGGATAGAGTGAATACGAAGTGTCAAGCTCTGAAGAAAAGCATAGCATAAAAAAACTATTGATAAGTTCAGTAGTTTTATGTTTAGACAACTTATTTTTAGCCATTTGGCGATAAGAACTTAAAAAACTTATTCCTACCTGTTGACAAGCGACATTTACTTATGTCATACGATGCATTTTCTGGCAATATTGCCGTCATAATTGATATGGCAATGTTGAAAGCAATATTCGCATATACGTTTGATGCATCCACACTGCCAATGTGTGTATGGAAATATTGTCGTTGTCCCCGCTGTGCCAGATTAATTGTCATTGTAAACACCGGGTAAGGATTACTTTGCTGTAAATTTTAACAAAAAACTAACAATTAATAACATTTTAAATTTCAAACAAATTCATCAGAAGCGACAATATTCGCTAAAGGCATAACACTTCGCTTTTTTTCCGGAAAAACCGAGATGAGTTTTCATAAATTTATCATAAAAACTGGAAAAAAATGAATACGAGTCACGTCACACATTTTTTTCCCACTTCTTCCCTTTAATAACAAAAGCTCGCCTTACTCACAGAATTTTGTCGCCGTTTGCTGTTAAATTATTATTTAGAATTTGTTATCTACCTCTGACGGAAAATTGTTGACAGCCTCACTTACAACTAGATAAATGGAATGGCATTTTCACTAAAAAAAATCCCGAATGAAGAAATAAATAATAAAACAATGCGAAGAGGAAAAAATATTACAAATTCGTTCCCATGCCGAGTATCCTTTTCTTTTCATTCCTGCTAAAATCTTATTGTCAACACTTCCGTCAACCACAAAATCGAGGTTAACATCACCAGAGAAAGGACGAATGAAAAAAAAATTAAAAAAAAATAAATAAAAAGAACAGAACTTGGAAAGGACGAATTTATCCTCTTTAAAATTTCTAGGCACGCCACTGTTGCTGCACATTGTGTATACGGTGATGAGAAATAACCCTTCAGGTTTTCTGGTGAATATGGCGCACAGAAACGCCTGCGGGCAGTATCCCTTTTTTCTATTCGTTGACACTTGATATATGTATTAGAATATACACATATAAAAGGTGAAAATATGAATGGGATCTCCCTTTTTTGGGCGAACAATGTAAGAAATTTATATGACGGACTTGCTTGTAATCTGTCAGGGTGGATTGCTGAAAAAGTGATTTTTCTTTTAAAATTGTGATATAACTTATTTTGCTAGTCACTTTCGAGCTAATTTTAATAATTAATGAACAACTTTTGGTTTTTTTTGGTGAATTAGTGAGAGTTTGATAGACATGATCTGAACAGTAATAGAACTTTAAAGCTTCCGGACAGTGAGCTGTAAGGGTTGAAAAAGATCATGCTCTACATTTTTGTTCTGTGCCGAAAAGCAGACTGGAAAAGACTGTACAAACTCAAATTTGGGACTAGTATCTG
The DNA here is from genome assembly GCA_949128065.1 of Beris chalybata. NCBI lineage: Eukaryota > Metazoa > Arthropoda > Insecta > Diptera > Stratiomyidae > Beris > Beris chalybata. Next base: position 97,628,577 of record OX421896.1, read on the forward strand.
GAGAAAGTGTCTAGAAAATAACGCCTAACGCCTCTATCTCTAGTAATTTGTTCACTTCTATTAGACATTTCTAGGAACCAGGTAACATGATGATTATGATTGGCGTAACCGTTCTATTAAATAAGATGGTTGCGTGAATTACACACCTAGGTCTCCACAGCCATAATTTTGTTTGGGACAAACATTGTATGTTTTCTAATAACATAACCTTAGTTCTAGCAACTACTTTGCAAAATTTTTGCTATACAATTTTTTTACACACATATGTACATTCAGTTAGTACAACTATGTTCCATGTTGTAACATGGTTTCGGCGGCTATAACCTCAATCATAGTAACGTTCTCCCAAAATATGGTGGCAATAATCATATTTTTTCTTTGAGTGTAAAAACTTCGTATAGTCACTAAAATCACAACTTCTAGATTCTGTAACGAAAATTTAAAAACTCAATTTTTTTGCATTTAATTTTTTATCTGTTTTGAAAAATGGATGTAGATACATATTCAAAATTTCAAAATTTCTTGAAGTATTCAGCAGCTAGAAGCACTTTTTGATTGAGGGTTCCAAGACGGTTTCAAGATCTATTGATCCGGTACCATCACTCATCAAGTCAGAAAAGAGCCCGTTAATGATCAAGCCTACCACATATCTACGAAATTCGTTACTTGTTTTATATCAAATTGCAAGTACATCACAACAAGGATTAAAAAATACCTTGATAAAATTTCTATGTGGACATAAATGCAGTCGCTAGGAATTGTGCCCAAGAATTGGAAAATAGTCGATTCCCAGGCAGTACCACAAGCGGCTATACAACATACTTACATAGCTGCAAAATCGACAGCGTATATATCTGTGTATTTAAGAGTATCCTTCAACCTTAGCTAATTGGATTCCAAAGGCTTATTACTTCAAGTTTGGTTCAAAAAAGCCTAAGGTTGGCCTAACATCACAGCTTATTTTTGTACATATTGCAAGAAGAAGTTCTGAATCCTTCAGTTCAGTAGGTTACTGAATATCGACTTTCATGGCAAAAAGCAGTGACTTTTCCAATAGCCTTTAGAAGCGATAGCCTGATTTGGCACATATTTCTATTCAAGTTCTTTCCATTCAGAAGGATGCTTGGGATTCTCCAGCCCTGAACTCAATAAATCGAAATAACGATTATTTATTGAACGAAAAACAGCGTGGTACCATGCAGCTGCAAATGTTCAATTAAAATTACCGCTTACTGCAATTATAAGTGGAGAGATTAAATACGAGTATCTATACAGCAATTTTCTCGTTCATTTTCGAATTTTTGCAAAAAGAAGTGTGGATATTTTAACCACTAGTACCAGTACCAATATGACCTCTTCCGGGAATAGGGAATTAACAGTGCTCAGTTAGACGCTGAGTGACAAGACCTTGAGCTGTGTTTTAGATTAGCGCATATAGCCACTGCACTATCGAGAGCCATAGGAATCTTGAAGGATATATTCATGACGACTTTCTGCCACTTGGAATCAATATTCTTTTAAAAGAGTTAATAGAAGCGAATAATTGAAAAGTTTTCCTTAGCCGCTGTATACATTCCACCTTTCAATTACTGTTCAAAGTCCCAATTTATACGTTGACGAACACCAATTTATTCGTGAGCTAACTACTACGTACTACGTCAATGATCATTCGAAGCACAAAATAAATACCTATAGCTTAATCGACTACACGGAACAGTTCAAAGCGAAATAATGTCATTGTCGGTTCCTTTAGCAAATTACCATCTCCGTGATTAAATCAATACATGACGGTAGCACGGCTTCACTGCTTAACAGGTAATCGGAAGTCTCAATCAACCTAATCAAAGAGATTCAATGTTGTATTATATCGAATACAAAGGTACACACATGTGGAACCGATAGACCAACCTCCGGACTACTGAACTAATGGATTAGCATGACGAGTGACCGTATGGAGAACTGTGGATTCTCCAAACTTGAGTTTACCTTGTCAGCCATAAAGAATCGGCCCTTCATTGTTTCACTCCCAATTCCGAAGATGGCTATCAAAAACACCTCTAGGACCTTGGTCTCTTTGTGTCCAGTTTCGAATTAGCAGTGTCCGATGACACAATGGTCGAGAGTTCGAAATTTATTTTCTGTCCGATTTAGTATTGTTTTTCTTTTTCTTTTTTCCTGTCGTGCTTCAGGTATATCTTCACCTGTTCACAGGTTCTTATAATCACCGAATCCAAATAACAACACAATAAGAGAGAAAGAAAAATGAAGGAAGTTAAATCCAGAGTCCAAGGAAGAGTTATTTGTTAGTTTCGGTTATATGTGGGATTAATTTTATGCGTGTCAAGGGGACATTTAGGTCAGATTGGATTAGTTTTATCGTAATTACGGATTAGCGTAAAAGTTGTATTATTAGTCGTGTCCTCTATCCGGCTTGTGGTTCGTACAGTAGTAGTTGAAGCGCTACTCCATGTCGAGCCAGATTGCAAAAGGCGTATAATTTACAGGATTTTCGGCTATTTTCGTTGATTAAATGGCTTTTTCCTGGTGATCTAGCTTTCCACTTGGTATGTATACTAGTTGTTCAAGCGCTGACCTACACGCGCTCCATGCTATTTTCTACGACTGTGATTAGCTTGTAAGACACGTTAATTGTTTTTGGTCGAAGTAAAGCTGGCCGGAAGGATTTGCTTATCGTGTAAATGTTACGGACCAGCTAATAGGAGTGATAAGCGCTCGTAATCGCATCGGGAACCCTAGCTGTGAGTAGTCATATGAAAATGCTCTCGACACTTATCGCGGAATGGGTTGTTTGTTTTTAATATCCTCACAGGTAAATATCACGTTATTAGATATATGACACGATTTTACCGCGTTGATGTTGTGATGATTTAATAATGTGTGACAATTTTTTTAAGGGCGATTATAGGTAGTAGGTATATATGAAAAAAATGGTTTCTTGCAGCTTTTGGAACACGGTAAAACAATTGATTTGATTTTAAGATATGTAGCCAACATTTCCAGGAGTAATTCTTGTAACCATGCCAAATCGAAAGAGTGACCGATGCCAATTTTTCGCAACCCTTGGAAACTTTACCAACGGACGACATAATACAATTTGGTCTGTAGTTTTCAGCATTATTGCATGATTTGCCAGCATCACACTTATCTTTCTTGTGAGTTTTGCCCACTTAAAAGTACAGGTAACTTGAAACCGCAAAGAATCGATACTCTTTCTTTTCAAGAAATTACACCTCTGAATTTTTTTTTCAAATCATCCAAGCGTTGAACAGGATCGCTATTCTTTCAGTGCTACAAAAGCTCTGAACTGTTCAACACCAACGAAATTGAATAGACATGTCCACTATAAACTCAATTGTTAACAAACGTTCTGAATGAAATTATGACAGGAACAGAACTCTGTGCGGACAGGCGATAAAAAGTGTGAAGAATCAGCCAGATGTCAACTCGAGGATTTCGTTTCTGCGGATGGCATTTTCCTCCATAAATTCAGCGGACCTGCAGAGTAAAGTATCATTTGGAAAGAGTGGAACGCTGGACTCGAGCTGAGGCGACTGGAATTAATATTACTAGATTAGTCTTTGTGTCCGTTCTTAAAATAAAGCCAAATGTAAACAGGATATCACAACGAAAGAAGCATTTCGACGTTATAAGTATGTTGTAACCCGTTTTGAGATATTCAAGGATGAAGAACAAAATCGATATCCTTGAAAAAAAAATAAATGTTACAGATAATTTTTATTTCGATAACATTCTCTTTTAAAATAAGCCATATCTTATTATTCAAGACAAAAAAATTACCAGAGATTCAACATTTTCATTGAGGACCCGGATACTATTTCTGTGAAAGCTTTAACATACTATAACTACCAAATAAATGAGATGGAAACAAAAAATTCTCGTATAGATGGCGCTAACTCGAAATACTGTGAAAAAATGGCGGATCAAGCTCGTAATATGGCAAGATCAGACATATTGCAACAGTTTCCCATCATTACATTTGTAAAATTTTATCGGCACGCATCAGTTACTTATGAGCCCTTAAATATGTCAGAGTTCGAGCCAAATAAGCGCCATTTGCGGGAAGTTTTGATTTTACTGTATTATTTATAATACAGTATTGTTATCGATTTTTAAAAAAAAAAAATTTGCTGCCCTCAAAATTTTTTTGTCCACGTTTCATGACTAGTAGACGCGAAAAAAGCAATAAAAATTTTCATTCCGTCTGTACGCCGTACCCCGTACGCCGTACGCCGTACGCCGTACCCCGTACGCCGTACGTCGACCGCCCCAAAATCTTTGAAGGCTCGTAGCTCTCAAACCAGTGGAGCTATTAAATTAAAATTTTTTCTAAGAATAGACTTGGTGGACCCCTTGAATTGACATTATTTTCAGGGGAGGAGGTGTAAGGGGGAAGGCGGGGTAAGCGTTTTAGACGAAAAATTTAGGTTTCTAGATCTCAGGAACCGCTTGTGTTAGGAGGCTGAAACTTAGAATTTCTATAAAGCTTTGATAATGGACCCATTTGCAAAAAAAAACAGATATGGGTGAAGGGGTGTGAGAGTGGAGGGGGAAGCAATGCGTACGAAACGCAAAAAAGTCGAGATCGACACATTCTAAAATCCATATCTCCTAAACCGTTAATAGCAAGCAATTAAAACTTAACAAATATCTGTAGTTATACTAGGAGAGTAGATTGAAACAAAATTTTTGGGTGGGGGTAGTGACGTACGGGGGTGGGGGTTGAAATACTTAACATTACAATATCTCCCAAACCAGTGGCACCAGAAAATTAAAATTCGGTTTGGATACAAAGCTTGATAAATGAAGATTGCTCAAAGTAAAATCTTTGAAGGGGGCGGGGGAGTACGTAAGTGGAGGGGATAAGAATTTTTCAAAAATAACACGTTTCATATCTCAATAACAGTGTAAGATGGTTGCTTCAAATTCTTACCAGAAGTAGGCCTAATAGAACCCCAGTAGGGAAAAAAAATTTGGGGGTGTGGGTGTAGAGGGTGAGGGTGGGGAAGGGTGAAAAAGAAAAAGTTCCGATGCTTATATCTTAAGAATCTATAATGATAGGAAGCTGAAACTTGGTATTTAGATAGAGCTATAGTAGTGGCATGGTGGAAAAATAAAATTTTTTTTAGGGGTAGTATGGTACGGTGGTGGGGGGTGTTTTTCCTAACTTTAGAACGGCTTATGCTGTTAAGTTGAAACTCGGTACGTATATGTAAATTAAATAGAAAAGTAGTTCTGATAAAAAAAAATTTGAATATTCATTGGCGTTCAGAAGGGGGGGCAAAAAAAAATATCGGTTAGTATAAAATGCATATATTTTCACGATTTTCGTCATATCGACTAGGTCTTTCGAAGTATTGAGTTCATTTTTTTTCTACGGATTCTTCATGTGAATACCTAGAAAGTGTTTTCAAGATTTTTTGAAATTCGACCCCTAAAAGGATGTAAACTGGTTGTATACTTTTTCATGAATTCCACCATGTTTCTCAGGTCTGATCAGATATCGAATATCTTTTCACTTCCCCAGGTTTGTTTAATAATCACCTATTTTTAAGTTTTGTTTTTTTCAACCTCTAGACCGCATCCGGGAATATGACCCAATTATTTAATTCATATGTTACACCCTTTTCTAACCGCTTCCCGAACTTTTTGTTAGGTTTTCAGTCACATAGTAACATACACCGCATCCCCGAATTGAACGCGTTCTGAACTTCTGCCGGAAAAATAATACAGTTGCGCCCAGACTGTTGGCAGATTTTTTTGTTTTAATTCAAAGAAATCTACGAATAAAGCTCGTCAGATCATTAGAGAAACTTATGGTGAATCTTATTAGCGAATCAACGTGTCGCGAATGGTTTCATCGCTCCAAGATGATGATTTCGGCGTAGAAGACAAGGATCGTTCCAGCCGGCAAATTTCAAAGACGCAGAATTGGGGGCTCTACTGGATGAACATTCATGACAAGCACAAAAAAAAGTTTTGCGAATTCATTAGATGTGACTCGACGAGCTATTGCACATCGTCTGAAAGCCTTGGGAATGATGCAAAAGCAAGGAAATTGGGTGCCGTACGAACTGAAGCCAAGAGACGTTAAACGTCGTTTTTTCATGTGCGAACAGCTGCTCCAACGGCAGAACAGGAAAGGATTTTTGCATCGTACTCGTGCATCATGACTGGGGATGAAAAGTGGATATACTACGACAACCCGAAGGGCCAAAAATCCTGGGGATTCCCTGGCCATGTATCAACATCGACCGCAAAGCCGAATATCCATAGTTCCAAAGTCATACTATGCATTTGGTGGGACCAGCTCGACGTGGTGTATTATGAGCTGCTGCAACCGAGTGAAACCATCACAGGACCTCTTTATCGAAGACAACTCATGCGTTTGACCCGAGCATTGAAAGAAAAACGGAAGCACATAGACCGCCAAAGGGTCCGTTGGGCCACATGCACGGGAAAAGAAAACCCGTGTGCCGAAGACAATCAATTCGGTAAACCACCCCACCTGCATGACAAACTGGAGCAACTTGTCCAGTTTAGTGCTTGCGAAATCGCCTAAATCTATGGCGAGGCGCGTACCAAGAGTACGTTCGCTCCTCGAGGCCAGACCCGGGTATTCGCAAAGCAAGTGGAAAATACTTTTCTCGCCATCGGGTTCACTACAGCTGCGGTACAGATCTGTAACGTCGGCAACACCTAGTCTTTTGGCGTGTCGGTCGATCAGGCAATGCCCCGTCAGTACACCAATTAGGATACAAAAAGTATTCCTGTCTTCGAGTAGGATAAACTTTGTCCTGCTCGCATTTAGGGTCAACCAGAGCTGCCTGATCACGAGACACGATGTGTGGCTTGACCATCTTGTGTTAGCCTCTAATATGGCCGTCACGTCGATAGCATGTCTTAAGTTCTCTAGGCCTGCTCACTGGATGCGCTAGCGCTTGATTCAGCGCCGAACCTCTCCTTGCCAGTTCATCCGCGGCCTCGTTGCCAGAATCCCGCTGCGACCCGGAACCCAACAAATTGCAATGTTTCAAAGGGTGCACAAAGCACTAATCTTATCCCTACATAGCCTAACGAGGCGGGATTTAATACAGTGTGAGTCAAGCGCCTCGGTCTCCACCTGACTGTCTGTTAGTATGATGACTGATTTGTTTCGCATTGCACAAGCAGTTTGCAGATTGCAGGCTTGCACGATTCCCATCATATCCGCCTGAAAAACACTGCAGCAGTCCGGTATTCTGAATGCCTCGCTATGGCTCAAGTCGGTGGAGAAAACCCGTACCCGTGTCTGACTTCGAACCCTCCGTGTAGATATGAAAGATCCCTTCGTGGGGCCGATTCACATTCCACTCCTCTCTGCTAGGAATCCTCCCATGAGAATCTTCTAGAGAATTCGACCTGCGGAATCAAGTAGTCTGTATCCTCTAACGGGTTACTTCACTAAATCGTCGGAGTATGCTGCTGTGCCCCAGGTCTACATTCCCAGCTACCTGACTGTCTTAGGCGCACGGCATTTTTCGCTAGGAGTTCTTTACTGCTTGAGTTTCCTTCTCGACTGTTCTCTTTTGTCTATTTCTTGGATGACCGATTGTATTCTTTTTGAATTTCAATACAGTGCTGTTAAAAGGCTGTTCTTTAGCCTCCTTAAGGTGAATTGCGAATTCATAGAAACTGTTGTCTCTGTAAACGATATTTCAGTCACTTTTCCGAAGCATACTTTCTATGAAACATGGGTTATGAATTGATACAAAGAACTCTTTATTTTCTTATTTACCGATTAAATTGTACACTTCAATATCAAAACGGTATGGCTCTTTCAAACGTGCAATGATACAGCTGTTCATAAGTAAAATAGCTGACTGTTTTCCTTTTGAAGCCTCAAGCAACTAACCCAATTCAATTCGAACAAATACAATTCCAGCCAATAACGTAATTTAAAAGACGTTGTTTTCCTTCAGCTCTTCACCATAGCAATCTATCATCAAACTAGCTGCTGCTGGCGTTGCTATTTTCAACAAAGTTCGAAAAACTTTTACTAAAACTAGAAGAGCATCTCCATGCTAAATAGGTACATAATTAGCGTGCTGACGTGAACGCAATCTACTGTAACGTTTTTCTGCCAAGGTAGCGATTACCAATTTGATCGAGACTTCTATAGCATTCACCTTCGCCAGGTAGATATTCTCAACCGTTTGCAAGGTCGGCCGCCATAAAATGTACAACCTGAACTTTTGTTTTCGTACTTTCGTTGTGTAACTCTACCAATTATCAATTAGCGATGAGAAATACAGGACCAGAGTGAGTGGAAGCCGAAGACGAGCGAAAAAAAAAATTGTTCCTGCAAAAGAAAAGTTTTCTTCAACTCCAATTATATAGGGAGCGCCGTTCACCTTCTTTTGGCCTTAATGAGAAATCAGGTAATTGTCTGGTCGGATGCTACTACTCCTTTAACTCCTTCTATCTATTGACTGTCTGAAATTAATTAAATTCTCTTAAGATCGGCGACTTTTGTATTTTCCAAGCTGATTGATGGTGATGGGTAACTGATGAAAATTTTCTTATTTCTCTGTAATTTGCCTTCAATAATTACAGGTATGCCCTTTTGATATCGTGTCTGCTTTACAGCTTCGAAATGTGCTTAGTGTAAAAAGTTTTCCGGATTTTTTCTCAGGGGTTCCTCTTCCCGATGAGTTTTTCTAATTTTCTTTGAACTTATATAATTTTCCGGAGATTCAAAGATAAACTAAGTTGTAAAGAAATCCGGAATTTTTCCGTTTAAATTAAAATTAAGTTTTAAGATTCAGTTATCTTGATTAACTACGACGTTGCATAATAACTACTGAACAGGCCATCGCTATATTAACCAAGCAAAATATGTTACATATTACATTTCTCTAAAAGGCGCCCAGCGTGGGGCATAACATTAAAATCGTCAAAATCTATTGACCATTCGATTACAAGATGGCGCTACTATCGAAAAAAAGCTTGGAGTATTGATTGCTCTCCACGTAAAATGATTTTCCAGCACTTATTTTCAGCTACAACTTGCCAGTGTGATACATTGTAAAAAAAACAAAAATATGGAAAAATTCCTAGAGAAAAAAATAAATTTTATAAAGAATAAATTAAATGAAAAAACTTGTTAAATAAATGGATAAATTAATTAAATAGACATAAAATAGACATGACAGACGAATTAACAGACATATAAATACCAAAAACATGAGTAGAGTGTAGTGCTGTTTTAACACTGGCTATTTTTCAACTGGAAACGAGTGCAAGAAAAAACGTTCGTCCGTTTATTGCAAGAAAAAGATGACCGATAAAAAAGATCCGAACGCTAGTGGCATCTACTGAATGTATTAAAACCTGAATTTGAATGAAAAATATTGGTTTTTGCGCAGTTTTATAAAAACAAGTCTGTAGTGGCTGGCAAATACAGTCCACAGTAGATGTTTTTTCGTTGCACTGCTAGAATGTTGCGAAAAACTGCACAAATGTGCTATATGTTGCGGATTTTTCATTACACTTCTGTCACCTTTCGCATGCAGTTAAGCCACATGTACACTAGGAAGTAACTTGTAAGTAAGTAACGTTTCTTGATAGAGTAATTTACTGCGATGTTTACACTATGTTTAACTATAAAATCTTGCAATTTTATGTTCGCAAGTAGCTCTACAAAAATCTTGCAATTATAACTTACTTATCGCTGTACACTACTGTTATAGCTGAAACTGAAGAGAACCGCACTTCCAATGCAACTAACTGCTGGAAAATTTCGAAACCTTTCGGACCTTTCTTGCGAAACTTCAACTCTCGCAAGTTATCGTGTACATTCTGAACTTTCAAGTTCTTCCAACTCTAGCAAGTTTTAGTTACTAGTGTACAACAGGCGCGAACGCAGGGGGTGGTTTTGGGGGTTCAAACCCCCCTCCCCCCCCCGAAATGGTGTAGTTGCATACGCAAAACTAAATGTAACTTGCACTCAACGAGTAAATTTGTATTGAAACCCCTCCCTCCCCCCGAAATAATTATTTGTCTGAAAACCCCCCCCCCCCCCCAAATATTTTTCTGCGTTCGCGTCTGGTGTACAAGAAGCTTTATGGCAGTGGCTATTTCTCAAGTGCAATAAAAGTCAATCGTGCGACAAAGCGAACAATATTGAGAGAAATGAAAAAATTTGTTAGCGGCAACTACTAGATTTGTTATGAAAAATACTGGTTTTAGCGCGTTTCATAATATAGCATGAGACTTTATACAACTTTTGTATGACGAACTGCAAGAAAAAGCTTGCAGTGACTGGATAATTTAGTAGCTGCCGGAGAAATTTTCTTGGATTAACTGCTAGAATGTTGCGAAACACTGCATGAATAAGCTATGTTGTGGATTTTTTCTCAACTTTTTGCTGTTTGGTCTGTCTCTTTCACAATAATGTCTAAATTGTGTGAAAACGTCTCTATGTCTCTTCATTTGGATTAATAATAATAATAATCAAGGGCGCAACAGATCAAATTGGGCCTAGGCCTTGAAGTAATGCTAGATTTACTTCATTACTAGACCAACGGAACACTAGGAGGCGAAATGGTCAGCCACACGCTCGTCCTCGAATATTACCACGAATTTAACTCAGGTACTCAATTACAGCTGAGTGAATTGGTAGTCCGGCACCCAATAACATTCTAAAAAAATTAATTGTCGCCAAGCAGATTCGAACCTGGTACCAGGTGTACCGAAGGCATGTACTCTAGTCACTTAAGGGGGATTTCCATTGTCGTTGCAATTCTGCGTCTGCGTCACAATTCGAACATAGTTCAGCTTTTTTCTGTGCCGCAAAATTAAATTGCTATGAATTTTCTGTCAGACGCATAAATGCGACGACAATGGAAATCCCCCTTAAGTCATCCAGACTACTCTAAACCACCCAGTTTACTCTTTATTTTGATTATCAACTTAATTTGGATTATCCACCCATTTTTCCGGGGGTCAAAAATTACCAGTATCATAAGACCATAAACTGGGAAGAGATGAAGCACTTCCAATATTTGATTTTGTAGAGTAAAGACAACTGCAATTCCGACGTTTTTCAAACGAATTGACTGCAGCAACAGTTAGTACGAATTAATAATGCGACTAATCCTTATTTGACATCATAATTTTACATATATTTAATTGAACACATTTCCACTAAAAATTACCATAAATATCAAATGAATATGATTTTTTCACTTAGTCCCATCGCATCTCCCCTGCACACTGATTATTCTTGAATTCATTCATGACGTTGTTAAAAACCAAATTGAAAGGGATTCATCATGATGACATGAAAAAGGAGCGTCAAGAAGAAAATGGAAAATTTTCGGTTCCAGTAGGTGGTCTGAACATAAAGGTAAAGTCATCTACGGTTAAACCCATATGTTGTATAGGTAACCGTACCCCGAAAACATATATCTATTTGCATATAATCGTATCTACGTTTATCTAGTGACACAATACCGTCGGTACTTGAGTAGAATTAAACAAAAAACAAAAAACCCAATCGAAATATACCCGGAAAACCTTCTCCATTGGAAAATACATGGAAAAATCTTCGGTTTTTCTACCGTCGTCAGAGGTTCAGTGTGTGAGTGTTTTTTTTTTTGGAAAACCTCTTACACAAAGGGTGGTAAATTAGCTGGAAAATCTGAAAATGCTCAAACAAAATCCTTCGTCCTGGCGTGGTTGTACCAGTGATGTCTATTATACTCGATGGCTCTATCAGATCAAGACAAGGAACACATAGGACCAAGGAGAAGGACCAAAAATGGTGCACATCCTTTTTGGGGTATCTAGAGGTTGAAGGGATATTTAAGGCGGGCAGCCTCCCCTTAATCAAAAGGTCGATAAATTTGCTCAGTTAATTCGATGTCGCCGCAGTGGATCAGAAGTAGACAAGAAGGTTAACTTGGTGTATGTGAGTGGGCTGGTATGAATGTGTTAGTTTGTGGTTATGGAAGCCATATATTGGGTAGTTGTACGTTGCCGACATGGTCCTTTATTGAGAATTAAGCTACTTGATATTCGGTTTTCATAGTGAGCAGCTTATTTAGAAATTTACGCCGTAAAAGTACAGACGAGTAGATTTTGGTTGAGTTTATTATCAGTTTATTTCTTATGTACTGTTGTTATAGTGACTTACTTATATTTGGATCCAAAACTTTGGATGTATCGAGCTAGGTTCACTTTAGATTTATCCAGAGTTCTTATTTCAGATAGTTAAGCCGGGAACAAGGGCACCACTGAAAATACACGCCAAATAATTCGGTTCAGCTCAGTTTTAAGAAGAGGGCAGCGCTAGTGCCAGCGTGCCCACTAGGCACTGTAAGGGCCCATTTCTATCTAAACCACTCCATCTAAACCATTGCAAATCCATGCAGAACGACCTCAAATCCTAGATGTTATCGATTCGATCTGGGGCTCTAAGTGTAGAACTTTACATATCCTAGCGAACAACCAAAAATTCCACCAAATTGGTTGAAATATTGGGTGGTCTTCAGTGCCACCTACCTTTAGTTTAAGGATGCGACGGTAAAAATTTCGCTCGAATATAATTCGCAGATAATCAAGTCGATTTCAATATCGCTTTATAGAATAATCCTCAGCAATACCACCAGCTCTAAGGGTGTCTCGGACTAAGGCAAGATACACCCTCTAACGTGTCAGTCTATGCCATCCGATGACGAAATAGCTCCTTCGAACCCAAATTTCGTATTGGGGTTTTACCCCACCAGAAACTCCACTGACGCCGGAAAAGAACAAAAAACCTTCTTTAAATTTGCTTCTATGATACCATCTCTCCATGAAAAATTGTATTATTATAAAAGACTACCTAGCCATAAAGTGGACCAGTCCCTGTTTTCATCATCATCATTATTGTCGCGATAGTTAAAATCGAGTCCTGGCATATTAACTTCACTCTAAACAAAATCGGAGCAATGCCTCGGATATGTATGAATTTATCAGCAATTACTAACGTTCGGCGACGTACACAAGGATGTCCCTAATGGAGTCCGACTTTCTAAAGATTAGATACTCAAAAAATTTAAAAAAATTCCTTTTAGCATACTCCAACTTTCATGAGTAGCTCCAAGTGAGCTTGATTAAGCTCCACCTCTTTCCCGACAGATGGTGTTATTTTAGCTTTTCCGTATCGGGCAATACTACAGACAACTTTATCGTAAAGCTCCGCTAATAGGCTTGAAATGATAGAATATGTTATTCCGTCAAAATGTAAAGAACATTATTTTTCATAGTTTTAAACATGTCTAGTTTTGATGTCAAAAAAAAAAAATATTTTCCTTTTTTCTAAAGAAATTGGCAGTTCATGGTTTTGATGTTGAAGATGAAGAACGCTCTGGTGTACCGCAAAAGTTTGAAAACGAAGAATTGGTACAATTACTTGATCCATGTTAGAGGCCAAATAAACTTGTAGAATCATAAGAAGTTTATCACACAAGTGCTGCCATACTTTTAAACGCATTAAGAACGATTCAAAAGTAGTAAACAAATTTTTGCCGTACGAATTGAAGCCGAGAGACGTTGTACAATGTTTGTAAAAAGCTGCTGAAACTGCAAAAACAGAAATTTTTTTGAATTGTATATGGTATTTACTGGTGATGCAAAGTGAATACACTATGATAAATCGAAGCGTAAAAAATTGTGGAGTAAGCGTGCTCATGTCTCAACATCGGCAAGGTCGAATATTCATGGTTCGAAACTAATGCTCTGTACTTCGTGGTATCAGATAAGTGTAGTCGGTAGTGTATTGTGGGCTCCTCAAACCTAACAAAACCATCACGGGAGATCACTTTCGAATGAAGCATAACAACGCTCGTTGCACATGTTGCAAATCTGGTCAAAACCTACTTGGAAACGTTGAACTAAGAAGTTCTACATAACTGCTGAACTCACCAGATATTGCGGCCTGACTGAGTAGCACTTCTATTCTTGTGAAGATGCCAAACAATGGCTTGATTCGTGGATAACCTCAAAATATGAGTTCTTTTTACGACATGGTACTCGCATGCTGGCGGAAAGATAGGAGAAAGTAGTAGCGGTGAACAATACTCAAAGCCATATTGACGGAAATTGCAACCACCGCTTAATTGGTAAATGTCACAAAGCTACAGATTCGAAATTTTTTTCCGAAAAATTGTCAGCAGGGACGTCAGGGCATTTGCCCCCCCCCCCCCCCTGAATATGATATTTTCATATATTATAAACATACAATATATGAATATTTATATATAAAAATATATACATTCATAGCATCTTGCCCCCCTTCTCCCTAGAAAAAGCTGAAATGACTGCTCTGATTCCAACTTACTTAATTTACACAATTGAGTTTTTTGTTCACAGAAATATGAGTTCAAGAATTTTCTTGAATAAAATCTTACCGACATCAAGAGTATCTACCATAACCAGCAGATTATCTTACCTGGAAAAAAGGAAATTTTGATTTTTATTTTTTTGCTTTGTTATACATATAGCAGGTTTTAAATTAATTAAAAATAAATTTTATTATAGGTATATGTATTTATAAATAATGAAGAAGTCTTCATTCAATTAATCTTAGAGTTTCAAGCAACAAAAAAGGTTTAAACCACAGAAACGTATTAAATTACACTTTATATCTCCGTGATTTGTTGTAAAAACAACCTCGATTTGAGCTTTAAATTAATTACTAAAACCTTAAGCCACGCTATTTTAAACCTTTAACACCTCACCACATAGATTTAAGAGCAGGTGTGGCTCCAATATTAGAATAATAAAGTGAAATGGCTCGAATCCAATTGGAAGTTAATTTGAACTATTTCATCACCACCTCCTTAAGGTACAATGAACAAAAAAAATCGTCACTACGACTAATTGATGATTTACCTGACTTACAACGCTGATTGGAGGTTAAGTTCGGTGGACAAGGTACCTAGGTAGTAAGTCCCATAGCTTGTGTTCGATTCGTCCTTTTTTTTCGAAATTCCATGATTCTATCAGGCTTGTTTTCCCATCACCCAACGGTATATAGAGCAAATTTTCTCACTCTGCTGCTCAGTCACCTTTCGTATAACAGAGGGGGGTTGGTATAGTGTTGAACTAGGCATTGGCCGAAATTTGCATAAAACATCGCCAAATTGCATGCGGCCAACTTATAAATCAAACACGTGTGTTGGCGGAATTTTCAATTTGTGTTACCCGAAACCGTTTGGCTAAGCATACACATTTCAACGTATGTGCGTAACTTACACATACATATATGTATGTGTGTCGAAACAGAACAGTCAAACCTAATAGGACGAACATAAACATATATGTGTATCTATTCGAAACATATTGTTTCAGGTTTGGCACTGTTTTCACCGCAAAGAAATTTTAGGTTAGATGTAATATGTGTGGAATATTTGTATCGAGTTGGTAACACTCGTGTACGTTAAGCGTTGCTTTGCGGCAAACCACATTCACCGTTCCATTCATATCACATGCAATTAATTTCATAGTTAAGGGTTTAATTTTAGCTCGAAATGTTGTCCTTAAAATTGGTTAAGGGATGAAATTTATTCACTGAGGGATAAATAGGAAATACGCCAGGCGAGTAAAAGTTGTGTGGTTACGCGTGATTAAAAATATTGCTGTGACCATAGCCATGACCAAGTCTACGTCATTTAAATGGCTTCAAGGATAAGCAGGATCCGCGAATTTAGAACTGAATTATACCTGAACGGTGAACGATTACCTTTTGCAATCGAAAAAATGTAACCAGAAATGGTACTGAGTCAGATAACTTCTGCAAAAAAATTTTTTATTACTTCAATTTTTTCGTCATAATTTTCAATTGCGTAATAGAAAAAAGGTGGTCTTTTCAAATTGGTATGTTCTAGAAAAAACAATAACGATCTAACATATTGTGTTGAAATTAATTTTGTTTGATTCAATCAGTACCTACCTGCATACCTACTTTTCTGAACCAATTAATTTAAATTATGCAGCTCACAAAATTACGCACCGTTTCATGTAAAATAAAATATATTGATATATGTATTGAAATTTACATACTTTTTCATGTAATTTTACTTATCTATTTGAATTTCACAAGAACATGTAATATATGAAACCAAAAAGTTTCAAGCTTCGTCGATTTTATTTTCTGCTGAAATAAAAATGGAACGCCTTCGGTGGTGCAGTGGCTGGAATAACCAGAATTTATCATGAGCTCGATTCCTTCCTAGGGTAGGGTTTTATTAAGAGTAAGTAAGCAAGATATAACATTAGAAGTAGAAAATTTGTCTTTAAGAGTGCAAATTCAAGAATTTCCAGTGAATTTACTACTCCAGAAGTTGAAATTTACTGATTGCAAATTGAAATTTACTGACCGAAAATTGAAAATTACATTCAAATTGACTATTACATCCAATGTAAATTTTCTTGAAAAGATGTTGCCTACTATCGAAAAGATGTAAAATTCAATGGCCTTGACTAGGTCGGAAGATACAAAATAGATCTGATAACTAAAGTTATACCAGACTTTTCTTAAGAAAGGAATTTAAATTGTATGTAATATTTGTTTAGCTTAATTTTCTCAGAGTATTCTAACGAGTTAATAATTAAGACATGTCCACGGCAACATGTAACTCATCTTTCGTAATTAATTTGGAATGTGTAAAATATTAGAGTTTGACCTCTTCTAATCAACTATCGTAGTCATGTACACTTCAAAGTACTTTAGAACTACCTCGATACTAGTCTACTGATTCAGTGGTCTAAAATTTGACTAGTTTCTGTTTCATTCAGAAACATCTTTGCTGTTCTATGGTGTCTTGATTCATCCCTCTCGAATTGATAAAAAACATAACAAGATTTTAAAATTTCTAAAAGTTTCCAAAGTGTCCAGGAAGTGATCCTTGAAACACTTTCCAAGACCGAGCACACCTTGCGGCGAGGTGATAAACTTTTTCCTTTTCAACATCTTTAAAACTGCTCGGTCTTCGAAAACGCTGTACTTTCTTCAGGCTTGCAGAGAATCATCGGCTCTCATGTATCAGCATCTTTAAAAGGAGAGTCGGAGAGTGGAAAGTCACAGGAACTGCAAACTAGGGAATATTGGATCGAGTCCCCGGTCTTCGTAGTAATTTTGTACTCTTTGTTGAAATTCCGGAATATAAAACAATATCCTGGAAACATGCTCGATAAAATTGTGTGCTATTTTGCTACAACTCAATTATTTCCTTCTGCCTATACTTACTTCAGCTCACCTGAATCCAGGAACGGCATACAATGTCCGTTACGCTAAGCACTCGAGTATAATTTTGCGTGCTATCAAAGTAAATTTCCTCGCAATACAAAGCCGACAAAGGGGAAATCCTTCATAGTGAATGCGCTCGAAATGTTAGAAACTTTCTGCAAGGACTCGCTATACCGAACTGCTGCTGCTGCTGGAATGCCATAGTTATGGTAGCATTTTTTTTTATCCAGGAGCGTTACTAAGTATACGCTAAGCTATGGGTTCACTCGCTGTAGCTAGAATATTTTCCATGGTCATATATAGGCGTACTTTACGTGACCCGAAACTATAATTGGTTGAAATTTTTCGTAGAAAACTTTCGTCTGCCAAGCCAACGATTATATTCCAGCTTTTTTTCACTTGCCACCCCGAACTACCCTCTAAGGTACACATTGCAAAACGACGTATAGCCCCAGTTCGTATACAGCTGGTATCAACTTGTATTGCTCGCAAAAGTCAATACAAGCTCGTTTATCTAATAAGCAGTATGTTTGTGTGATGGTAGGTCCGGGAGCGTATCCTTATGATGCGGGATAATAGTCGCTACTTCGATAAGAACTTTTCATTATATAGCGAAAAGAGTTGTGGAAAGTCCGATGTGGCTACAACGTCCTGGAGCGAGTCCTTTCTGGAATGCATGAGAAGCTATTTTTGTACGAGGTGAAACTTTTCTTGCTGCCTTCGCATTAAATGAAAGGAAATTTTCTTCTTGAAAAACGTCCTACAGCGACCTACCACTCCCCGGTTCGACGGCTCGAAAATGCCGGTAAGTTTTTCATCGCTTTAAATGAGGTCAGGATCGACTTGGCTTCCTTTTGCAGTACGGTGCCAACAATCCCATTTATTTTAAGGAATTAATGAGATTTTTTCCACTATCGTTTGTTGTTTCACGGTGCAAAACGAGAGATAATTTTTCAATATTTTAAAAATTAAAGAAATTATAGCACTCCGCTGGGAGATTATTGTAGGATACTTTAGATGGAATGCTTTCATTGGGAATAATATTTAATCTAACATAAGAAATAGGTCAGAGAATTAACTCTCACACCAGGCTAAGGCTTAAATTAACATTAATCATAGATGCAAACCCAATAAGAGAATGGTCGAACTCTTGAATAGAAGGACATGGCTTCGTAGATACAAATCGGACAAGAGCATGACACTATTCTTGATCTCTACTACATGGTTTCTGATAAACGAGAAACTAAACAGTTTAGAACAGACTACAGCCAGTATGTGCCAAAATTAGAGCATAATAATACAAGTGTGAATATATTTGACCTCGATCAGTAACAGAAATAAATACTTTATTATCAAACAATAATAAAGTAAAATTTGAAAAAGAAATTTTTGCTATGAAGCTTCCGTGTTCACATTGTAAACTGACAACACTATTTTGGAATAATTTGATAAATTGACCTGTCCTTGCGATATGAAAATTCTTGAAAGAAAGTAATGATGGCTCTAAAAAGATCTAAACAATTTTTGATCCGTCGAGCTGGATTTGAATAAGTAGACTATCAAAGCCAGAAAAAGTGCAAGTGAATTTAAATTGCAAAATATTTGAGATACATATGATTGGAAATTTGCTTTAGAAATACTGTCACGTAGAAACATCTAGCTGTGTAGTAAGAAATGTGTTTGCCTGCAAATTTTACTGTGTTTATATACTGCAAGTCCGGATTCAAGGGCCTTCCCGATTATTTGGTGGTGATTGTGTGGATTTCGGAAATTATTAAGAAGCATTCAAGAAGGGATTCTTCTCGAACACTACCGAACGTTGCAGGAGTTTGTTGATTTATCCACGTCTATCTCATTGTGTATATGAAGTTGTCGAATAGAGGTAGTTGCTTTAGTCACTGAGAATTGATCACGTTATGTGGGCTGCCATGGTAGCAATTACTTTGTAATTTGTGACGCCTTAAATGAAAGGTGCCTCCTTTTCAAATCCTCAAACAGATTTAAAAAGTTCTTAAAGTTATGTCTAGAAAGTTTTTTCAACATTTTTGGGCACTATTCCCTAATTTTATTTTCTATCCAGGTGCAGAACCCATGTGATTCATTTAGTGAAATTCTTTTGTAAGAATTCGTGGCCAATAACCTACTAGCACACAAACTTCGCATTTTGATTTTCCGGAGACTACAACTTCGATAAAACTTCGGTAAGATTGTTGAGGGCAGGTTGTGAACTCTTAACTTCGATGACGCTTCCGTAAGACTTGCGAGAGAAGGTTGAACTTTCAAAAGTAATAGCATCGGTAATAGCCTCTACAAGGCCTTATGAAAGTAAATGCCCACAGTCATAAGGAGGTTTATGGACTTTTAACTTAAAGCTTCCCTAGAGCAAGCGAGCGTTGCTCGAAATTTCTAATACAAAGTGATTCGGCTTCAAACCTATTACGTCAATGTTTCAGATTGGCCTAGTGTGTAGCGTGGAGGACTAATGTGTGGCGAGACCGTGATTTGAATCCGAGTCAGAAGATAACAAAAGTAAACAAATTTTGAATTATTTTATTCCGTACGGAAGTAAAAACAGCTTCGATAAGGCCTTATACCAACTATTGGCGCTTGGCTATTGCTGTTGAAACATAGGGAAATGTGCGCCAGACTAGTTCGCTAAGACCTTATTGAAGCTTTATCGTGGTACGAAAAGAGCTTGATAAGGTCGCATAGAGGTTATTTTGCTAGTTGGGTAGAGTTTGGTTTTTTCCAACGATAGTTTTGATTCTAAAGTCAAGGCTTTCATCTTATCTCATCTCTGAATAGAAAACTTTAAGGCGGCATATTATCGTGTGCTTACTCCTAAAAATTTCCTGAGGGGTACTATGCCTAAATAAAGATTCTTTGATTGCTATCATAGGTCTTGCAATAGATGCGGAAGTCCTGTAGGTTTTAAGAGATGCATGGCACAGGATTTACCTTTTAGTGGTAGTACTGAGCTGCCAGGTTGTACCCAGCATCGAAATAGCAGCGTGCTTAGCATTTATCATTGGTTATAAGTTTATCACTGGTTCCTTGGTCTTGGGGGGAGAAACACCGACTTGACAGAGTTTCTCTTACACTGCAAAAAGTCATGAAGTCCTTGGATCTAAGCTCGAGTGCCGCTTTTCTGGTCTTGCATTAATTACGAAACCATGCGGAAAGTAGAAGTCCAGGTTGTATAGCTGTATTCTTTCAACTGAAAAAGAATTGCGTGCAAGAGGAGCTAGGAGTGAAACGATTTGTCGAACGCTTCCCTATACTTTACTGAAGGATTAAGCACACAGTGTGGTTTTATAACGTACTTTTTCCTTTCATTTCGAAGGACTCAAACCGTTATAAATTGAAAGACCATCCTCTGCAATGTCAATTGTCACGGTCTGCTAATTTTGTAGTAAGTAGACGTAAATGAGAAAGACACTCGACGGCCAGAAGAGAAAAACCAAACGTTAGTTTAAGGTCGCTTCACAATGTATAGACTTCAAGCCATATTATCCGGGACCTAGAGGAAGTATTGGGAGGATGGATACTGCACTAATACCACGAGCGAGCGAAAAGGTATACCATTAAATGAACAACACATTACGAGACAAGTCGTCCTTTGGAATCGCTGTCGTTTCTTCGTCCTTTAAGAGACCTCTTGCAGGCTTTTATCTACCACGCTTCCCAATCATTCCACCGAAGCCTGATGGTGTCTTTCACGTTCACAACTGGGCATTTTCCAGTTGGTATTTGGTGTTTACTTTACTTATACCCGCTCAGAAAATTCTGAAAATACTTTGCTTTTCCTACGGCATGTATAGAAAAAGGATACCCACACGTAAAGGACCCATAATATAATATAACTAAGTATAGTGACATAAGATTTTTGGGTGTATCCTTACTCTCTGGAGTTAAACGTCTAGAACTGATTACGGAGGTTGATAAAGCAAGATATATTTTTATTACGTCAGCAATAATTTTTCATTTACGTGATAGAAACGCTTGTGCCACTCTTTCTCCTCCGGTTTGTCGGATTTTGTTACTCGACTTGCTGCGGATAGAATATTGGAAAATTGAGATAAAAAGGACTGAATAAAGGTTCAATTGAACGCCGATAAATCAGGGATTAATTAGCTGATGTACGGTTGTGTAAATTAAAGGTTTACTTTGAAAAGGGGGCGGCATGCGGGGGTGATGCGAAACAATCGAAGTCGGATATCGTTTGATTTATGATAATTTCGAATTGGGGGGGGGGGGGGGGGGTGGATTTACAGTTAAACATTTTAATTTAAGTTGGAAAAGTAAAAGAAAATGTAAAAGTTTGAAGACATTGAATTTCCCTTTATTTCAGATCGGGCGGATTCAATAAAATTCGTATTGATGGTAAGTAAATACAGTTTTAATGATTAAATTTTAAGCAGGTGCCAACTTTTAATGAGGACAAAGAAGATATAGCAATAATTTATTCGATGATGATTTAGGGCGAAAATTAAAAGTTAATAAGGACTGTGAATTGAACGTGAAGGTCGTACCTTAAATTTGAACCGTTCAAAGTAGCTAATTTCTTGAAATTCTATAATAGACTTAACAACTGCAAAAATTTACTTTCACTCAGCTGTACATGAGTACCTAAATTAATACAGGCAACCCTCGTATAACACGGTACTTTTAGAACACGATTTCGATATAACACGGTACTGAAATTGCGACACCCCTCGTATAACACGGTACTCTTAGAACACAATTTCGGTATAACACGGTACTGTAGTTGCGTCAACTTCGTATAACACGGTATTCTTATAACACACTGTTTCAGTTGATATAAACAGGTTATTCCCCTATTTGTACATACACAAATGGTGTTTTTTCTCTATCCTTTATCTTTATCAGTGATTAGCAATGCGACGTCTGAGCAAGTGCATCGCTGTTCTTAGTGAAAACTATTCAGTAAACAACTTCTTGTTTAGAATCATTAAAAATACTTGAAATAAAATTTTTTTTTTATATGACTTTTTAATTTTGATATAACACGGAACGCATTGGCGTAATTTGTATTAGTTCCATGTTTCGCTTAACACGTTTTCGATATAACACGGTACGTATCCATCGTGTTATACGAGGGTTGCCTGTATCGGGGTAATAATCACGGACGGGCATGTAGCTGCTGTAGCACTTCATCTCCTAGTGTTCCGTTGGTCTAGTAATGAAGTAACTCTGGCATTACTTCAAGTTCAGGCCCGATTTGGGCTGTTGCGCCATTGATTATTATAATAAAACACTTGGCTGTTGGTAGGCGCCGAACCCACGATCAATTCTGCGGCGTCGGTTTGGCGCACGTAGCTACCGAATGCGTTCCATTTTCATTTCAATAGAAAATAAAATCAAACGAAGCATCCAATTTCGTGTTATCATTTACTACATATATTTCGTCGTAAAATTCAAAAAAATAAGTTAAATTACACTTAAAGATCGTAGTTTTCAATTCATACATAAATATAGTTAATTTTACATAAAGTGTTGTGTAATTTTGTGAAACTTTTCATAAATATTGTACGAGTCAGTTGAAAAGTACACGAATTACTTACTAATACCAGTAATTACGTGTAAAAGTAATTGATATGTGTACTTTTACTTTGAAGAAACTAAATATACTGGAAATTTCAAGTAAAAATTGGATTTCAAATTCAAAACAGTGCAGTTTAAAACTGTGTTGGACAATATTCGAAGGAGCTGTTTCGTCATCGGATGGCACTTATTAATTTGTTAAGTAGAATTTCTGAATTATTTTTAAAAATAAACTAAAAAAAAAATTATTCTTCGCTGTATAACATTGCTTTGTTACTGACTCAATATAGTGTTTATTTTACTTGTCTTCTTTATTGCAGAGCGGGTGAAGTTATGCAAATTTGTCTATTAATTGAAGGGTTTATGGGGCCAAATACATTTTTCTTAATATTCTTCAGTACCGTTATTCGTTCCAAATTTTTTCTTATCGTCCATCATTCAATACAAAATCTGAAAAAAGTTAAAGTGCAGCATACATACGAGTATGGAAAAGGCTGTGCTGTGTAAACATTTATCATTCAAGCTAGACATATCCCGAATCAATAATTCACATCTATACCGGCTACTAACTTATGTAATGAAATATGGAAGCTTTCCTTTACCGCAGTTACCTCTAAGTATAATACATCCCTATTATATCGGTCGATGAAATGAAGCGAAACGAAAATCCGCCCTCTAACAACAGCGGAGAACCGCAACCCGATAAGTGCTAAATCATTTTCATTTTCCTTATAAAATATGTCACATGATAAAGCACATATCATAAAGCTCATTTGAGCATATTTTCGATCCAGCAGCATAATATGTGTGTAGAAAAGCTAAGGAAGGCACTTGTCTTCTCTTGACGCTGAAGAAGAGCCCTTTTTACCGCGCTACAAAATAATCGCCTTAACCTCATAAATAATAGATGAATACAATTTTTATTATTATTTTCTCCATTTTTTTTTTTGCGATGGCTACGCACACTCCTAGCTACGGTTAAATCTCCAAAAAAACATACATGGTACTTCGTATCTATAGATGGTATGGAAGTGCTTCATCCCGGCGTTATTACAGGCCTTTCAAGAACGTAAAAAAAAGCCAAGTATCCGATATAGACAAATCTATGCCGCATATACCGCTCTAGCTTGAGCCGCATCCTCCCCGGCATATATCCAATATCTCATCGAATAAATCATTATTATCATATTTTGTTGAAAATTGTATTCCCGGATATCGATCCAGTCGTATGGAGTCCGGGAACCGCCTTTTGTGGGTTGCCCAGAAGCAACTGCCGACCGCCCCATGTTTCTTTCACGCTTTTAAATTTCACCGAAAATTGCAAGAATAATTTTAGATTTATTCGTCGAAGTGTCTCTCCCGAAGTGTCCAACAACCAGAAGTATTCCTTGGTGCATGTTTTTGGCCATTTTAAAGTATCTTCTTTTTTTTGTCGGCAGGAGGACAGCATTTCTTTTTCCCTGTCTAATGAACTTGGAAGACAAAAAGAAAGAACTTTTTCTGGAGAAAAGAATCGCTGAAGCGTGTACATCAGGATGACATGGTCTTTAGAGAAAAGCCTCGGAAAAAAGGGAAAAACGCTATTAAGAACGAGAAAAAAGAGTTAACTCCAAATTCATTTGACTTAAAATCTAAGTAATTAATTTCAGTACCACCCTGGCCCTACTCCCTAAAGACATTGCTTTCTTCCTGCATGGAATACTCGTGAGCTGCAGAAGGATTCGCACTTTGCATAAATTCATTACAAATAATCACAGCTACAGTACTTTTGGGCGTTTCAGTACATCAGACTTTTAGATACGTAGGTGTATGCGATCACGTCCCATAGTACAATCTGAAAAGATTCCGGAATGAATACACTTGTACTATATTTTGAATTAAGTACACTATACGTGAGATTTACTCAAATTCAGGCTCTTATGGGATACGTTCGGTCTGTACGAAATTTCGTATTTGTTCATTGACATCCAGTCATGAATCTTTCCGGTCCTCGGTCCGCCACTGTGTGCAAATATAATAAAATGCAAATGCAATTTACTGATGAAAGTTGTAATTTAATTTTCGACGAAAATACAAAACATACAAAGAGTCCTTTCACACTGTACGAATTTTACAGAATAGTAAAACGCAGCACTGGCTCAGCGAAGCTGGTTCAACTGTGGTAATGAACACGAATTAGTACAATATGGGTATCAAATTTAATTTCGGTAGTTTCTGTGTCAAAATTTTTAGTGTAATACAAATCGACACTGTTTTCATACAGGCATCCATTTCACTTCACATATTAAAAACTGCTATACAATTCCTTCTTGAGCAATGGATAGAAAATGGAGAAGCTCTTCTTGTTTTCTACTAAAAACATTCTTTTTTTAGGGATATTAAACCCATAGACCAGAACTGAATCCGATATCTATTTAGAACTTAATTATAAGGCACAATCCTCCTACGCCTCCAACTTAAGGCCTGAATTTAAAAATATTTTGGATCAGTTTTTTGGCGATTATCTTTTAATCCCATAGAAACTAAAGCTAATATATCATTAGACCTAAACAATATGTCGAAATTCGTGAAGACGGATAAAAACATGTCGAGAATTTTTTGGAAATGGATCCACTATCAAATATCCACATAACTCAAAAGTTTCAACCTTCTGGAATAAGTGTTCTTGAGATGTAGAAAATAAAATTATTCGTCTTAAGCGCTACCCGCATCTCCACCCTCTTACCCCTTCATCACAAACAAATGTTTACTAAGGTCGTTTCCCAATACCTTGCTTCGTCAACGTCTATGTTGACGTCACAGCATAGCATTGCTATTATAACAGTTTAGAAAAAGCTCGGCTAAACTGTCAAAATGGATCAGCTGATGCTTATTTGACACTTCAAAAATCAAAAATTAATTAAATTTCATGGAAAAATTTGAATTTTTTTACGTTTGCTTAGATTGACTTATAGTCACGACACGAACCGAAAATGAATTTAGACACAGTTTTGCTACGTCTGACGTCACAACTGTTCTAACTAGACGTAGACGTAGACGAAGCAAGGGTATTGGGAAACGACCTTAATATCACAACGAGTCTGAGAGCGACATGGTTTCAATCCTGTTTGCGTGCGGCGTTTAAGGCAAACAAACGGATATTTTCTATTAAAGATTAATAATAAAGTATTGTTAGGGTAGTCCAGTATTTGTAAATAATTCCGAGTAAGCTTTATTATTTTAATATATCAAATGAAAGTAAAGTGAAAAAAATAAAAAAATAAATTTTCCTGAAAAATTTGTCCGTTTGAACGCCGTATGGAAAAGTGTTTGAAGGCTCGTACCCCCCAAACTCTTAGATCTATTAAGTCACTTTTTTTTGTGGATGCGAGGCCTAACAAGTATATTAAATTCTTAATATGTAAAAATTTACGTTAAAATTGTGAAAGTTGTGAAATCTGGTGAAAGAACAAACAGACGGACCTTCTTTTAATAAATATTATTAATATTATCAATCAAAATCCAAATTTCTAAAAACTTTCTCTTCTGCTATTCTTGAAAATGCTATAATTAACGATTTCAACAAATTTTGTCTTTTCTCTCGGAAAATTCGTTCGGTCGTGTTCAATGTGTACATCACCTAATGCCAATGGATACACTGCTTGTATTCAAATCATAATATCGTCAATATCACCAGTGCATCACGTAATACTGTGCATGTTGTACGTCAACGAGCTGATATCAACGTAATATCCAACTTGTTTCCTTCTATATAAATTCTATAATTTTAGCTGATATAGCCTTCTTTTAACTGCCATTAGCGCTATTTATTACTAAAATCAACTGAAATTTGAAAGAATGACAGTTGCGGATTTTTATATCCTTCCGTCAGTTAAAATTTTTTGAGCGTATTTTACTTTTTGTGTGTGAAATGATGGTGGTCTACTTTTTACATTTCTTAAAAAACAATGAAAGTGCTTTTTCCCGGAACGTCATTGGCACGAAGAGCTAGCAATCGACGCTACGATTGATAGACACTTGAAATTTTGTCTTTGCTAAATGTCAAAGTATAACATGTATGAGCTTTGTATCTATCATGCTATCTTGTATCGCATATCATGATTTCAATAAAGTAATTTGTAATTTGCAGTGAAACAAGGTGAAAAAGGGTTGTATTTTTATTAACACGAATTCCGCCATTTCTCTTAGTTGTCATATAATAATAAGCTAGAACTTACTTCCGCGGACCACATAGATCTGATGAGATATGATTGTGGTTTAAATTTCCGTGGTCTGTCGTTATAATAAAAATAAATTAATTTCGGAATTCCAAGGAGTTTCCACCAGTTTTCACACAATTTTCACGTACCTATGTAGGTCCGAAGAGGTAGCAAATTGTGTTTTACTCACAACCGTTTTTCGAGTCATCACTTCAAAAATAATTTCAGTATTTCTCTGTGCTTAACTTTAAAGTAGGCGCTTACATTTTCACTAATTCTGACATATCTTATAAGTATGATGATATATCATGAATCAAAGAAAACTAGATTGCGACAGTTAGCGAAAAAAATAGTAAAAGTTCTGCGCATTACGAAATCAAGAGCGTTCAGTTTCATTGCACATTAGGTTTAGCTGTAGCAAAAATAAAGGAAATAAAACGTTTTAATTTACAAAAACGTTAAATAAATATTTATTACAATTATTTGACACATTTCTCTTCGAACGCTCTTAGTGACGTCACAAAAGGTGAGCGTGTCGCAATCTATTTTTCTTTGATTCATGATGATATATGGAATTGTTTTTTTTTCAAGAACGCCTGTACAACATTTCGCGGGGAGTATCAACGACTTATAGAGTAAAGTCTGGTGATGAATATGAGTATGTTGGTCAGTCGATCCGGATTTTCCATTGCAGTAATCAATTATTGATAGTTTTAAGAATCAATTTTTCAGTCATCTTGAATTGCAATTAGTTGAGTCACATTGGTTCGACAAATTAAAAGTGCTTTTTCTCATTTCATAAAGAATATTTTCAGATTTTTGGAATTAGGGTAAGTATCACTTCTTCCCGTGAGATTTTTATTTAAATTTATTTTACATTAGAAAATTCATTTCAAACTATTATTACTACAATATTTTAAAAGCTGTTTTTCTAGTGACAGAATTAACATATCAAAAAACTTCCTTGTATAGAAACAACCGATGTACAATAATATTTCGATTTTGACCACCTTCCGGATTATAACCAAAACTCGTAGCTGATGTGTAAAGGGTTCTGTGACAGGGTGGTGTAAGGTATTTTATGCTTAAATTTAACAAACCTTCCTCACTATCCACTGTGCTGAAAATAATGTCATCACTATTATAACAACTATTCTCGAGAATAATGTCATAAATTATAAAACTGCATCGATTTGATCTGCACGAAATTGTCTCGGAAAATCAACTTTTTTCCCACTCCCACCAGAAAAATCCCAACCGCATTTTCCTTCTGAAAAGGTAAAAACCTTCTGGTTTTTCCTTCAGAATTTTTATCTCATTTTATCTGTTCGCTGACCTCCCTCTCGCCCCCATTCATCTGTTTCGTACTTGTACGGGGTTTCTTTTTCTTTTCTCTTTTTTTTATAGCCAATAGCGCTTTCCTAAATGCTCCAAATTGGATGTTGTATCAGCATGTTTCTGGTAAATCATTTATTGAACTCTCCTGTCACGTAGCACACTTTTGTTCGACGTCATAATTACGTGTAAATCTTCTCGGAAAGTAATTCCAGAGGTAAAAATGTAGAAGAATTTCAGAAAAAGAAAAGAAAAATAACGATAACAGGGAACGAAAATTCGATGTGCTATTTTCTTAATTTTATTTTTGGTACTGATGAAAGGAATGAAACAGGAAAAATCTTAAGATCTTTTTGAATTTTAAGACTGATTCGGTTGCTTTGACAGACAATACAATTTATTTCGTTTAAAGTAACTTCTTTTCACAAGGATTTAAAAAAAAAAACTGCAGTTACAGTCTGCTGCAAGCCAATCGTTTTATACTCAACATGAAATTCAGAACTCAGATATATTGTGGATAGGGATAAAGTAGAATAAGGAATGCGGACGTAGTTTGACCTTTTTCAAGAACTCTAGTCCTGTAGCTACTCGAAAGTAAAAGACATATTCTTCAGTGTCGTTCATATGTGGGACTACGAAAATCAATATATGTATACCAAATTTCAATTTTTAGCTTAAGCCGTTTTGAACTTATCGGCCAATAATTTTGAAAACGTGACAAGGGATTTTCGTATGGCACCTACCAAAAGAAGTAACCAAATTTTACTGATTAATGAATTCAAACTTAATTTGTACTGGAAATTCATTTGTATAAAAATCAACTACGTGGCTAAACGATTTCTCGAGTGAGCTCCGTAAATTGAGCAAGGATATTTTTGACTCATGAACACTTTCTCATATTGTTACTCTTAACTGCACCTACGAGTACTAGATTACCAACGTACATCAAATTTCAAAATCGTAGTTGAGAACGTTCTGAAGTTATGGGTCAATATTCTTAGCACGTGAACAAGGAGTTTTTGTATGGCAGCTACCTGAAAGAGTAATTATTTTGAAAATTATTATGAATTTGTTGGATCTTCAAGCTTAGAGCCAACTCAGCCGCCACACAGAGCTCGGACCACTTTGAAGACATTTGATTTGAAAACGTTAAGGCGTTCATAAAATTGTTTGTATTGTGTTTTAAAAGATGAAAGCGTTTCTTTTTTTTTTGCATTTGGATGTATTTAGTTTTTATTTGAAAATAACGATTACTAAAACACTACTCTAAAGCTAAGTGCCCACCATAGAGAAAAAACATTAGAGAGCTGTACTGAAAAAAAATCTTATCTACGAAAAGTGTGTACACGAGGCGACGTCTCTATAATAATTTTTCTCATCATAGAGTGCTAGTAGTGAAAATTTGAGTAGTGCACTTCGTAGGTCATTACATGGCGTGTCCACGCGCTACACTCTTTTGATTCGCTGAGATATTGAGAATAGAGCACAATTTGGCATTTGAAATTGGTTTGCTAAGTTGAGGTGATTTAAATTAATTAATTAGTTGCGATGAAACTTTGGTGATTTGTTGAGGGCACGCCCGCGAAGGTTTCTGCGGTAACAATTGGTGGTACGAGAGTTATTTCAACATTTGAGTGTGTTTCATATAATTTGTTCGTTTTCAGTGTATTAGTTATGGATGGTGGATAAAAGATAGTGGATAGAGGATGGATTATGTAGGATGGCGGATGGATGATGGAGGATAGAGGATAGAGGATGAATGATGGAGGATGGCGGATGGATGATGGAGGTTAGAGGATAGAGGATAGAGGATGGATGATGGATTATGGAAGGTTAAGGGTGGATAATGGATTATGGAGGATGGACTACGGCGGATGGAGGATGGAGGATAGCAAGTAGAGAATGAGGGATAGAGATAGAGGATAGATGCTGATGCCATGCGAAACGCCATTTTGAAGTACAGCTGACATCGAAATGGTGAGCAAATTCTACATATTTAAACTGCTGTCTCTTTAAATTTCAGTTCAAGCGGAAAGTTTTGTAAAATGAAAATGGCTTAAAAGTGGATGTACCATTGAGAAAAAATATAAACTTTTAATTTTGGATTTTGGTCTTCTCTCAAACTCTTACCGAAAGTGGATATACCATTAAAGAAAAATAAAAATTTCTAATTTTGGTCTCCTCTCAAACTTTAACCTAAAGTAATAATGGAAAATCTACATGCGCACTCTATGACTTTATCCCCAACTACACAGTAAAAAATTTCAGAAAAAGTACTATTTTTTGTATAGTAATTTTTACTGTTGGGTCAATGTAATTTTACAATTAGAACGTAAATGCAAAGAACTAATATGCTTATTTGCTATAAAATGTGTAAATTGTGTAATTTCTGTAAAAATTACATAAAAGTGCGTACGTTGTGCAGAATTCAATAGCGTTGTGTACACAGTAAGTGAATTTATGTAAAAGTACTATTTCTTATATAATTTACGTTATTCTTGGCTATTTTCGATGATTTAAGCATGTTTCAGAAATGCTCAGGTGGCCGAGTGGTAGCGTATCGGACTTATGTGCGACGGGTCCATGGTTCGAATCCGAGAGTGTGCATTCTAATTTTTCAAACAAAAAAAAATAATTTAAAGGAAAATAAATTCGTAGCAAGGAAGCAGAAAAAATAAACAAATTTCTAAAATTTTTTTTTATTTTACACACAGAATACAGAATCAGCATGTAATTAAAGTTTACACACTATTGTGTAGCGTACACAATGCAGTGTAATTTTACTATAATTAAAGTTGGCGTCCCATTGCCTACTTTTAAAGTAGTAAAATTTTTTTACTGTGTACAATAGACATTGCAGTTCACTATTTCATCTAGTTTTAAATGTCTATCACATAAATTTCGTCCTCTACCTTCTCGCCTCAAAAATTTTTAAATCAAAAGACTAGACTAGACTAGTAATTCTATACCGTATATGTACACAAACCATATTTTATTAGTTCGAAAGATATTGTAATTCAATGTTTTTTCAATATTTTGTATCATAATTATACAGAAATTCCAAGTTCCAGCCTCCTACCATAAGCGGTTTCTAAAATCTAGAAATCAAAATTGTTCGTCTAATACACTCCTTTTACCTCCATCATCATACCACCACCCCTCAAAAGAGGGAGCTGAATATTTTACTCATCAAATACAACAGAAATAATTTGATTATTTAACGTAAATTAAAACGTTCAATTTTCACGTACATATTGTGATTTTGCAATTTTAAGTTATGATTTAACCGTATAATTGTTCATCTGAATTTTTTGGAGTAGTCATATAAATAAATATACCTATAACATATATATGATAAAATGGGAATTTTACACAAAAAGTGTGTAAAAATTGATTTCTCTGTGTAATAGTTACTCCACTGGTGTCTATTGATTACGCAGCTAATGTGAAATAATTACATCACTGATGTGTATTGATTACGGATATGTTGTGCAATTATTATAACTTGCTTGTGTAATTTTCCCTTTTACATTTGAGCAAATGATAAATTCAATTTAAATCTTTTAAATTAAATTCTACTCCCCTGGAGAAATTAAAACCGATATATGGTATATCTCTATTTCTGAAAAGATATCGCAATAACATCTACTCGTACATCATTAGTCAAATACAAATAGCTAAAGCTTTATTTAATGAAAAGAAACTTTTCAATTACATTGTTTTTTCCCGATCAAAAAAAATGTTCTACCCTTAAAATGATATCTACAGCGACCACAAACAGCATTTGTGTACTGTGCATCTACAGTGAAAGCATTTCTATCGATTCCAATGGTTTTATTATTCTGTAATACATTTCGTTTTTTCTTATCGATATAGATATTATCGGTGTAATACCAGTAGCTTCAGCTCAGAACAACCTACAGGCAGACGGTAGAAAAACATGGAACATAAAAATTATGTTATCTTGTAATATCATTTGTAACGTTATATCACCTCTACACGGTAATATAATCATTTTGTATCTAATGTAATAGATCAGGTAGCGTAGTCGGTACAATAATTGAAATAAAGTGCCATAGGTTTTTTTTATTTCTTTTGAGTTATGACTTGGAGCTATTAGTTCTGATCAAACTAAATTAGTTAGTTTCGATAGGATAAGTTTGTTTTATGCGAATATAATTTTGTTATTGATTGTAGTGTTAGAAGCGATGGATTTCTTGATGGTATTGAATAAATTGCATACGATCACAACAATTTTATTTTATTATTTTTGAATTAATAATTATTTTTTATTAAACGCTATTTCAAAGAAATCACTACTCTCATACTGTTAATTTTGCCATTTTATCGATAGTAGACTGTTAAAACAAAGAAATTCAAGAGCCTTTGAAACTATATAAATAGTAGCAGTAAAATCGCATCTACCGCGAGTCATCGAAACTAATCCGGTTCGACGGACCATGTCGTGACCACTTTTCGGTTAAATAAACGAAACTGATAGATTCTTTTCAACATCCTAGGTCAACGCTTTCTTGAGTTATCGTGCAAACGGACGGACGGACGGACGGCAAACGGGTTTGGGGGTTTTGGCCGCAAATAAATACAAAATAATATATAACTTTTTTCCGTCCGAGGCTCGGCTCTAAGCGTTACAAACTTTTCGGGCTGGATTAAACTTATAATATATTGCCCGATTTCACAGTGGTAGCTTAAGCTCTGAGTGGATCTTAAGCTTGGGCTTACGAACATCTTCGATTTCACAGTAATGGCTTAAGTCTTAAGCTAAGTCCAATGCTAGCTTAGCTTAAGCCATCAATTTTGCGAAACTAAGCGCCGTTTATAGAATAAGCCTACGAACTGTCAAACTTGTGATTTTTTTTGTATTCAAGACTGTGTAATTAAGAAAATATAGCTGCGTAACTACTTCACTACATAAGAAATATCGAATGTACGCAAATCCATTAGAAAAGCTTACAGTACGTTGCAAAATGAAACGCTACTATACACTACGCTTAGTTTAGCTAAGGCGCACTGTGAAATCTTAACTAAACCTTAGCTTAAGCTACCACTGTAAAAACGGGCATATATGTTCATCTAGAGTATAAAAATGTTCAAATAACCATTTTACTTTTAAACAG
This sequence comes from Beris chalybata, assembly GCA_949128065.1. Taxonomy (NCBI): domain Eukaryota; kingdom Metazoa; phylum Arthropoda; class Insecta; order Diptera; family Stratiomyidae; genus Beris; species Beris chalybata. The sequence goes on from OX421896.1 coordinate 97,662,128, forward strand.
GACTAATAATTGCGAGAAGCGAAAAGGAAAATACTGACGTAATCTACCATCAGTTCATGGAAATTGAAGAGTTTAAAAAGCCTGCGTTTTACTATTTTCTTTTCTGCTTAAATGGAAATCAATAATTCGTTCCCAGCCAGTTGCTGTATATTTTCGTCCTAAAGAACTATAGGAAAATATGAAAATCCAACCGGCTAAATCCTTTTTTTGTCCTACTTTCAGTACGCGCTGGAGAAGAAAATGTACTCAGTATTTCCAATTTTCCGCAATTTTTTCCGTGTATTTTCTTCACGTTGTTTTTTTTATCCATGAATATTAAAACCTTATTGCCCCCAATACCTGGCTAGGATGTACATAGCTTAATTCAAAAGGATATTTACAGGTGTGTAATTTTGTTCGTCTTTCATACCTAATACATGTTTTCGGTTCGGAGCTTTTGTTCGCGGTAATCATGGGGCGAAAAAATGATAAGAAATTCCCCATTACGCTATTTAAGTTGATTTTTTAATGAGTTGGAAAATTACTGTGGTCATGATTTCCTTTTTCTTGTTTTTCACAGCACAGAACAATGAAGATCCGAGTGGTGGTAGAGATTTTTCCGCTTTCATATTCAGATTTAAGCGAACAAATGAGGGTAGTCGGATAACTGTGCGGTTACTTTGATATGCACTAGGCATACTATGCGGTGGTGTTCATAAAATCTGTGCTAAAAAAAATTGAACTTAATTTGCATCACTTCAGCAAAACGGTTTTAATTGAAAGTTTGCAAGAGTATCTACGGAGTTGTGGGAGGAGCTGCTCGTTTCAGAAGTGACCTAATCGATAAATGTTTAGTGACGAGCCAGAAGAAATAAAAAAAATAATGTGAAAATTCATTCTTCCGCAATGTTCTCCCTCTGAAGGATCGATCACTGGAACTAACTATGGAATTTTTGGCGATACGCTTGCTTCGTACATAGATGGCGCTGAAATAGGCTTCATGGTAGGTATTCCCAAAGTACTGTCACCGGTAAAGCGGTAAATGAAATTTCGGTCGATAAACCCTTCTCTGTGTACCGCAGTATTTGTGCAACTCGAATTGAACGTTGTTATCGCAGGGTTGGTCAAGTTTAGTAGATATTTTGGATCCGAATGTTTGGCTACATTTGTAACGTTTTTAAGCAATTTTTGGACTGCTGAGTGGATTTGAATTGGAGTACCTGAAGACTTTGTTTCGTGGAAGAGAAGTGGGTGTAGGATGACTGATCTCAAACTAAGAGAATAGAGTGTGTAGTAGAAGAAAGCAAAGCTGTAAAGGTGGAAGGAAAACAATTTGTCTTAATGTTGGCAACAAAGCAAATGCAGAAGAAATTCCCAACTACTGCAAAGGACTATAGTCAGTGACACCATTATCAGGGTTGAGGGGGAGAGAGAACAGTGATAAATGTTTGAGGTTAAGTCGGTTTAAATTAATCACAAAAAATACCAGTAAGCCTGTTCCCAGTTTAGTAAATATTTTACCCATATCCTCGTTAAATGGACTTAAAATCCGATACAAATATTTATTCCACTTTCATCCACTATAATTGCCTCTACCAAAGTACAATGCTATCCCAAATACAGAGCACTTTTAGCCACGGCATTGTACCTACCCTGCCAATGGATTGTACTGCAATAAATGCACTAATAGCACTTAAGCCAACACACGTGTACATCGAAACTGTCGCTATTTGGATAGCGGTAGGATTAGTGATTTTTTTTCGATACAAAGCCTTTCGAAATTAAAATAGTGAAACATTAACCGCTTAATGGAGCGAACCAGCAAACATATACACACCACCTAAAAAAAAAGGATACTCAGATTTACATCAATTCGACAATTTATTCATGCCATTCGTACATAATACACTGTATTTTGTAGCAATAGTATGAATGCGGCTAACCCCCGTACTGCATACACAAGGACTACACTTGAAAGATTAATCGATGGTGCTGTACTGAATCTCGGCAAACTAGGAGTAATTTTTTTTTCCAATTTATTGAGTGCTGCTGTTTATTTTGCTAAAAAAATAGAGAAGAAGGGTTAGTGATTCGAATCCATATCATATTCGAATTGCTATGGGAATTAGGGAATTCGAAGAACTTTAATCGAGCTCACGTATGCACGTAGGTAAACACAAGATTCATGACATATTTTCAAACAAATTCGAATGTATCGTATGTTGCTGCTGCTATCAGAATAATAATCCAATGCAGTACCAGTTTCATTCAGAATAAATGTTTTTTTTTAATCAAAATTTTTAAGGTATTGTTGCGAGGAAAGGACAATTCCTTTAAAATCAATTGAAATACGCATTTTTATTATTCGCATTCAATAATAACACTGCTGGCAACACTGCCCGATTTTATATACTCTTGGTTCCTGTTCGATTGCTGTTACCAATTCAAATCGCTTTACAAATACTGTCGCGTAGAAACTGATCGTCGAGAGCTGATCAGAGAGAGTAAGACAGGAAAGGATGAAGGCAAGGAAGGATGAAGACAAATTCCAAAAGAGAGTGGGAGGAGAAACAAAAATTGACATAAAGAAAGCCAGTAAATATTTTGGTGTTTTCATGACTACTCTCCAAAACAGAATATGCTCTCAACACACTTAATTTTGCTTGAATTTATTAAAATCATATTGTTTATCTTAATTCATCCATTTCTATATTCTATCCCTCCAGTCTTGGGTGAAATTACATCAACTATACCCCTTGGAAGGGCTCACTTTATCCCAGTATTGAAGTATGTATTGAAGTATGTATAGAAAGGAGTAGATATCTTTTTTATCACCAGCAATAATTTAATTTCACGAATATATGACGAAGCTAACATCCTAAGCTATCGATTTTGAGCGAAAAGGATTTTATAACTCTTACCCATTTTACAGAATCTCGGTACACACCTTAGGGTGCTCACTTTGCCTTTCCCCTATAATATGAATTTTGAATTTGAAAGTGTCGTTTTAAAACTAAGTAGATAATAAAGTGAAATCAAGAACAAAATAAATATTTGTAACGAACCTGGCACTCGCTGAACATACCCCGGAACGAAATGAGTCCTTACAAAGTTTGCACAACCTTCTCATTAGGTATTGCCAGGGCGCCAACTGGATGTTTTTCCCCGCTAAATATGTATTTTGATTACATCAAATTTAGCGCCCATTGTAGGGCTCGAATTTGCTTGAAAAGTTCATCCGATCATGAAGCCGATGATAGCAAGCGGACGGCTAGTCTAATGATATAGCCACTAGTCCTTTTATTGTCATCCTCCTACATAAGCTGAATGGAAGCTCGAAAGAAAGGAAAGAGCAAAAATCGCTCCGTCCATTTTCCAAAAAACATGATTTTCTCTCGATAGCATTTTGCGTGCTCTATTCAGAAATTATCTCAGTTTTTATCAAAACGCGTTGGAAACAGGGTAAGAAACGCATTTTGATAAAATTTAAGATCATTTATGAATAGAGAAGGCAAAGTACTATCGAGAGAAAATCATAACTCATAACTCATTGGAAACTGGAAGGAGCGAGTTTTGCTGCACACCGCCTAAAATGAAAACAGTACTTATTGTTACTAATGTTTTTCCTCATGTTAAAGTTTAAATTCCTAGTTCCGATTAACCGCACTGTCATAGAAATCAATACTGAGTTTATAATATTAATGTACACTTGATTAATGTACAATTGATAGCAATAATTTGATGATTTTTGATTTTTGAAAACGATTAAAGGTTTCCAAACACTTTTGCAAAATTATCGGTACTGCTTGACTAATTCTCGACTAAAGAGTTGACCCAATTTGATAACGTGCCTTCGATTATGAGAACCTTAGCAAAAAAATAACATGCAAAAGAGGATCCGTAACCTGAAGCTGTGTGATGATCGTTTTCTTCAATTATAAAGTATTCACGACCGTAATCAATATATCTCACGAATACCAAGCAAAGGTACCATGTTTAGAAGACTATTTGTGTCATTTCCCTATAAACAAAATGATGAAAATCTAATATATAAAATAAAGTCAGTTTTTATGGAAATTACGGTTGTAGCCTACACCTGTGAACCGTTCCTTCACAAATTTTGCATGGACACTCTCGAGACTACCGGGCAGGTACCGGACATAATTATATATTCCCGAAATTGGTGGTCGCGAGTTATTTCAACATTTGAGCTTTTTAGTAAGTTAAATCAGATGAACTAGAAACAAAAAGGAGAATTTACAACTGCAGTCGTAGCCGAGCGGGTAAGGCGTCTGACTAGAAATCAGATGATGGTAGATTCGAATCCTGCCGACCGCGAACATGTGTGATTTCTTTTTTAATTTATGTGTTTCGATTTTACTACTTTAATAAGTTGAACCAGGCAGTCATAGCAGCTTAATAAATCAGTTTTATTGTGACTTTTGAGCTGAGAAAGTGTACCCGAAACGGGAGTAATGTATCAACGGGAAAAAAAGGACCAATGGATAAACGGGAGTAAAAGGGGCAATGGAACAACGTGAGCGTAGCGAGCGTAGCCGTGGTACGTGGCTAGTATTTTTAATAAAATGGGCTTCATACTATTAATGTACGGTTCATATATCATGAAAAATATTTTATGATTTTCTTCATTGTTGCAACGATTTTTTCATTAATCCGAAGAATTCCATTTAAAGAAAGGCATGCATTAATATTAAGAACAGTATTTTTTTCAGTGAAGACATATTTCTTTGTATAAATATAAAACTAGTTTTCTCAATAGAGAGAATCACATCCATAAAATAGTCCTACGTATTTTCTTTTAACCAGTTTTTCTTGGGTATTTCTTTCCTAAAAAAATCATTCCCAAATATTCTTTAGTACGCGATCTCCTCTCTCCGCTTTGTTTTGCGTCTTTTTTTTAAGGACTATTGTTTGCTTGTCGCATGAACGTGAAAGACATCATTTCCCAATTTTCGTTCTGTGACTGGATCTTTAGTTAAATCTCCAAATAATAAAATTTTGGTTTGACGGAAATTCCAGAAGGAGTGTAAGAATTTCACCAAACAACAAGTTGGTTAGGAACTCGAAAAAAATTGTTGTACAATTTCGAATTATTAGCTTGACGAGTTCTCTAGTAAAAGTGGGTTTCGTAAGACGAAAACCTGTATTTTTCAAGCAAGTTTGTATGATTGCTACTCGAAGGACTCCCTCCTCGAATATTTTCATATAACCGAGAAAAATGTTTTTGCTTCTGATTAGATTGATGACAACCACATTAGCAGAGCTGTCATCTACTGGAAAAAGTATCTACTGAAATTTAACTTGCTAAGTTTCAACTTTTTAGTGTAAATTGCTGCGTTCGAGTTACTTTAAATTACCTGTATACCCAAAAAACGTAGAATGAAACTGAAATCATATTTTTCTTTCGAGCCTGGTCTACCCATTTCACTACTAAGCGGCAAGTATCTGAAGATGATTCTAAAATTTTTGAATTCAAAGCATCTAAAAGAAATAACGAGTCCATCGAGTCCATCGAGTCTGAGTGCTGGAACTAATCCGATGTAGTTTCAGTATTTCCCCAGGGCGTACTATCTTAAGCAAGTTCTCACCAATAAAATATGTTGCCTTCAAAATTCCGCAAAACCACATCATTGACCCAGTAACCAGTCAAACATTAAGAACTTGTTGGTCTAATTCAAAAGATGGTTATTCTAAAGATGTCTACTGATTATTCGACCATTCATCGTAACCAAACTACAGAATTACACTATCTCAGATCCTGGTTTTCTTTACTTGATATGAGATCATATTGTTTTAGCCGGCACGTTATAATTTAGAGCACCAGGACAACAAAACATTGCTGCTTGACATTATAAATTGCCTTTTGTTCTACACACCTTCCGATTTACTGGAACAGAACTAAGTAGGACATGCAAGGACAGCAGCCACCGGCTCCTTCACATCATCTAGAAAACCCAAGGAATTCTGTTAAGATAAACTTACACTTAATTTACGAGACTTTAATGAATTATCAAAAAACGCTTCTCTCTGCCCGGGAAAATTTAGCTATCAAGCAGTCAAGAAAAAAGAAAATAGGAAGAGAGAACTTTGCTTAGGGGGTAGTTAGGCGGTACCGAGTATAGAAACCGTCTTAGACAATAACCCAATGTTAAGGTATATATTGAAGAAAGTTACCCGGGGAATGGAAACGCAAAATTTATGCGTGTAGTAAATCTTAGACGGAAGTGAAGGAAACCATTTGTGCAAAACTTTATTAAGGATTTCGGTGTAGATATGCGAAGCTTTAAGTAACATGAGAAAGAGATTTTGCCACAGGGGTCCAACTTTAGACACAAAGATTATCTCGCTCTCAGGCTCCTTGTGGAGTGTAGGTGGATAGAAGTACCTATGTCTGAAGGTTTCTACCGGATCCTTAGAAAAGGAATTTCATGTAAGTTTTTAGCCCCAAAAGAGCTTTTTTGATATGAGTATGAGTATGAGTACTATGTGATGTTGGCCTGGGATCGAGCTGGCACCGTCTTCGTAAGAACCCCACGTACTTTTGTTTTCTAGGCATATTTTTGTTTTCGTTTCATATAAAATATATTACCCTAATCTTGGGGTAGAAGATTTAATCAGCGTTGTAAATGCAGCCCCTTATTTGGAAGCCTAACGTCTTTTCGTTTGAGTTTTTTTTTGCCATGAAGATTATGATGATGTTGTTTTGTGATGAAGTTTTGGGTTTCGAGTTGCGATATAATTTCAGGCTATGAAAATTTTCGATCGGTAAATGAAAGATGATATTTGGCTTAGAAGGTGTGGTCACTTTCTGAGAAGGTGATAAGAAATGAAATATTAAAGTGTACTGATTTGCAAATCGATGGTTCTTATTCCATGAAACTGGGTTAAGTATCTCTGTTTCATAAAATCACACCGACTAATTCGAGAAGATTGAATGTATCTGCGCTTATTACTGTATTGGGTGTCGATAAAGAAACTCTCGTTAAAATATCTCACCGTCAACGAGAGCAGGTTCTTAAAATATTTTACATATATCGCTCGGTTCTAGGGATCAAGGTCACCATTTCTGTAGTCATAGTAGAAACTATTCATGACGTGCATGATTTGACCCGCACGACTTAAAACTCTGGTGATATATCAGGAGGGCAAGGTCTGATTTGGACTGTAGCGCCATCGTAAGTAAGTAAGATATATCAGGTGGTATGTTCAAAACGTCAGGCAATATGGGAACCACACTACGACACGAAGGAGTATTACTCAAGCCATTCTACAAACATGTGATGGATTGCGTACTGAAGTCAATTCAAATCCTACTCTGTCTATGGGGAAGACGGGGACAAATTTTCCACACAATTGCGCAAGTATTCAAATAAAAACAAAAGTCGGTTCATTTAATAAAAACGCAAACCGCATGAACTTGACGTTTATAATCAGTGCGATACTTTTCATTCAATCTGATCCTCTGCACAGGAGGTCATGCACAGGCCCTGCTGCGCTTATATACTGCATGTGTGTACTCGAGAGATTTCGATCGCATTCGTTGATGTGTGTAGAATATGTGGGAATTGTGTAGAACTTTCTATGCTATTGACAAATTAGACGTTTGTTGGTCACTCTGGAAACGTGAATGTGAAAGTGGCAAGTGGTTTAGATTGGTCTGTGTGTAATAATATCATAAAAGCATTAGCTAACATACGTTACAGAACGAGGATCTTGCGTTTTCCTCAGGTTAAATGCAAACATTACTTCAGTCACGAGTATATGGTATGTAGTCTTAGTAATCAATTTATTCAAAGGACGAATTATACCACTATTTGAAACCTATCAGAGCTGAAATAAGCAAATAAACACAACGCCAAATTGAAGCTAATAAACAATCCGTTCAAATAAGACATATTATAATCTTAAGAAAAAAAAATGTTTAAATAAAAAAATGCTTTAAGAAGTAAGCTGTCACACTTGAACACCTGCTAAGAGACTATATTACATGATGTGATACAATCGAAAATGTCATCTTCAGAAATTTAGAAGGAAAATACGGATTTTGACTAGTAGAGCATCTTCCGGACTGTGTGATTCTAACACCCGCAAAAAGTAGAAGGAATGGGCCAGAAGTTTTCTACAGCTTTCAATATAACATTTAACCGTAATGTGTAGCTGCTGACTATAAATTCAGGAATTAGTATGATACCCACTCAACAGATACATTAAACAAAATAATTTTTAACAAATAAATAATCTTCGACAAATTAGGGGTATTCAATCTTTGAGCAAAAGTCACGCGCATAAAGGTACGACAAAAACTCCAAAACGTTAAAAAAAATTGTTTTTGTTTCCACTGTAATTAAATCGAAATCATTCAAATTCTGTAAACATGAAAAACATTACAATTTTATAAAGTTTATACATAGACTAGATTTTTTTTCATATAAGAAATATTTATTCACTGTAAAAAAGAAAAAATTTAAATTGTTTTCTTAAAAGTTAAGAATAATTTCTGTAACGTTAAGAAATATTTCTCTTCTTGTGGATGTTTAATTCCTTCGTAGGTATTTTGCTGATACACAATTTTCTTATTCATTCGTTTTGATTATTATTATATTCGAGTTTATTCAGTTATCTGCTTAAGAATTCTATAAGATTTTCAGCCTGGTAATTTTATTCGGCATTGATGCCAGCTGACTAAAATGTTAGCCTGGTAAAATGAACATCTGATAAATTTTCATATTCTATCAACCACAATTTCCATTTATTTTGTAGTCTTTTTTTGTAATTCGTAAATTTGATTTAAATTCAACTTCATTATTATGCGTATCTAAAATAGAACATACACCAGCAATTATTCTGTTTTTGGTCAAAAATATTAGCATACAGTTCCATTTGACTTTTCATTGTTATTGTTCGTATCCAGCTAGATAAAAGTAATAGATAATATGGTGATAAACTTTATTCTCGAAAAATAATGATAAACAAATAGTCTCGAACTAAAGACGAATTTATTTAGAAAAATATAAGTCGTGATGAGGTTCGAAGTTTCTAAATTCTGGGCATGATTTTACATTATAATTTTTCGATAAAATGTGGAACCTAAAATTTTCCAAAATATTGCTTCTCTTAAGTTTTCATTTTAACTCTTCAACAGTAGTAAACCAAAAAACAAATTATTCGGTGTATACGCCGAATACAAGCTTGATTGAATGTAAGCTCTTAGCTCCCAAACACCAACACACCATAAAAAAACAAAACTGAAAGTCTGTCTATCATCCCCAACGAGGTCATAAGTAGCTGTGTACTATGTCACCAATACTGACATATCTTTCAGGTCTTAAGAAAAATTTAATTTACTTTTGCTTCTAAGAACTTTTAGGTCGTGTGCGAATACTTTGCTTTGTCTACGTCTAGTTTTAACAGTTAATGACGTCAGACAAAGCAAAGCTGTGTCTCAATTCATTTTTGGTTCGTATCTTGACTACTTTTACGGCAGCTGAGCTCTCAGTCAATCTTAGCAAACGTAAAAAAAATTAAGTATTTAACGCAAATAGCTACTTCAGGGTTTAGTTAACTGCAAAAGGATAAAACAAAAGAATATTGGTTTGTCGTGACTTATGATTAAGATTTTTTTACATATACATATATGGTTTATTTCAGGAATGCCAGTAAATTATTATGATATTAATTTGTAAGAAGTCAAAAGTTTCAATTCATAGCCTGACAAGCTTTAATACTGCAGCATCATTCTGTTAATATAGACACATCAGAATGCAGGACGAACAAGACATAGTGAAAATACAACCACATATTTGTACAATCCTGGATAATGCGCGAACAAAAATTTAATAAATTAGAAGTTTTTGTTCATTAATTTCGAACATACCTACTCTTAGTTTTTGAACATTTTGAGAAAAGTTGAAATAAAATGAGATTTAATTAAAAATTTTAATTACATTAAAACTAAAAATTTTCATCAGAATTCTGACATTGTACTAATAACTTTCACACTAAGAAAAATACAAACTCGAAACAAAAATTAATTTCCTTCTGGTTTCTCGACTTTCGTGATAAGTACGTTTAGTTTTAATGTACATAGATTTTCTGTGACGATCTCCTTGTTTAGTTTGCTGGTTCGGTCGATGAAATGGCACTAGCATCACAACATCTACCTCGAACAAACAGTGCAAACAGACGCCACTGGCATCAAAATAAATCCATACCCTTGTTATTTGTGTATTGGCTGGGGATAAATATTACCGCCATGAATATTCATTTAAATCAGAGATGAGAAATAGCATCGCCTGCAGGTGATTTTCAAGAAACAAGACCAAAGATAATTGCTAAGGAGGCGATGGGATCGGGCTATTCAGGTACTAAGGAATGGGTGTGAGTAAATTAGACACTTGTTGGTGTAGACTATTATAAGTGACATTGGTAGAAAATTGAACAGATCTACTATTGATCGTTTGTTATTACGAATTGAAATGGAAATCGTCCGTCCTATTTATTTTAGATCTATACAATTTAGCTAAGTGGGATGGTTACGATATACTCGTAACTTCTTTTTGTCGCATGCCGACTTCAGCCGTGTTGCTGAATTTTATTGAAAAACTTTTATGGTATTTAATCACAGTATAAAATCTTTTAGATAAGTAAATCTCTCAAATTTTCAATATACCCCCTATACGATTTCTTGTTATGAAACTCGCCAACAGATCTAAAATCACATCACGAATTTTATTTACATACTTATTTTTACAAATTCAGTGTACTTTTCTGTTTTCGATATGAAAAGACTTGTTCTGATGAAGTTTTTGTCTTCGTTTTCGTAAACAGGTTCTCAATTCCAGTATATCGGATATATAAAAATCTTAAATTACAGTCAAATATGTGTGCAGAACGAAAGTCTTTATAGCTAAGTTATGTAGTTTTACACATCAATTTTTAAAAATTTGTTTAATCTCCCAATTTTGCAACCATTATGGAATGATTTAATTGCCCAACAATTGTGTAATTTATAAAATGGTTCTATTTTTTAGTGAACACACTTATAAAAAAAAACTTGTCTTTGCTTGTAAATTGATAAATAGACTCCCTGGTAACCCGAATAATTTAATTAAGGGCTCATATATCCCAGCGTGCGCTGAAAAATGAGTAAATTTGAACAATTAATATAAAGGTTATATGGTGAAAAAAAAAATTAAGTTGTTAAGTTCACATGTCTTACTAACTATTCAAAAATAATAATTTTTTTTTTACTTTAACATTGTTGATTGATTGTGAAAACCATGGTGCCTAATTATCGACACCATAACTTCACCAAAAATAATTCAATTTGCAAAAATTAAAAAATAATCTTGTTAAACAATGTAGTAGTTATAGAGTGACAGAGTGATTTTTCAAAAATAAAGAAATTACAGTAGCTCAAACTTTTGAAATATTTTTTTTTTAAATGTGCGTTTGATAGTTTATAAAAAATTGTCCGACCAAAAAATTCAAACAACCGCCCGTCACTCCATAGAGAATATAGTTATCAAAATTAACAAAAAGAAAAAGTTGAAAAATATTGAAAATTGACTGAGTTATCGTGCTGAAACTGGCTGAAAACATAGTTCCAAGTAAAACGCGTTTTAAGTTTGTGTTAGGTACAGTCAGCTAGTCTTCCATCCCAGCTTCGTACTGTACACCTTATTCCACTATTATCTTCGTGTTTTTCTATTAAACCCAGCTTTTGCGAAAAAATAAATGCTAAACGCTGCTGTTGAGAGTGACTCGGTAAATAGCCAGGAAGCCGCTCCAAACCGATGTCTGGTCACATTTATTGCTATAACTTTGTAATGGAGTGGAATTTCTTAAATTCTACAATTTTTCTTAATTCTTAAAAGTATAAACAATAAAAATTTGTAAACAAAAATTTAATTTCAGAGGTATATGAGCCCTTAACAATGGCATGATATTCCAGAGAAAAACTAGTAGAACTACACAAAAAATCAACGTAACTTTCAATTTAGAAATAAATATATTTAATTTTACATGAAATGTGTCGTAATTTTGTGAGCCTTTTCATGTAAATTGTAGGGTTCAGTTAAAACGTAAATGAATAATTTACAGTAATATGTTATAAAAGTGAAATGTGTAGTTTTACTTGTTAAAATTAAATATGAAAAATTTGGATTTAGAATTAATATTTTTTTAAACAGTGATGATAAATCAGCACAATTTTCCATACTCTAACTCATTTCTCGAATATTCCACGTACGAAACCGAATATGCTGGAAATATCTCAGCTGAACATATGCAGTATATGTGCTTCACAGTGCTTGTGCTACATGGAATCAGTTTTTCTACTGTGAGAACGAGAAACCGATCAGTTCTGCACGAAAGCGTTTGTAAAACTACTTTCATTGATACCAGCGATCGAGTAGTAAGTGAAATCGGAAAGCGATCTGAAATTTGCGATAAATATGAATGCGATTAATAAAGTTATTTGTGCTGTTATTAATTTTGATCAAATTGTGTTTTATTTTATCTGTCGGCGAACCCCTAGCTGGCAATATTATTATAATTTCGTATGTTTTTTCAAACTTATTTAAAGCTGAAAGTAAACTGCATGCAAAATTCTGTTTAATATACTTTCATTAGGTTCGGCTGTAATGAACTGTTACAAATTAAATTTTTTTGCCGATCACTACAAAAGCCTCGCATTTAATTGCAAATCGATGATTTTAAAGTTCGTAATGCTGATTTTTTTCCCCCAAACATTTCCGACTAACTCCCTTTTTTTCCCACTCACTTTCAGCTTTAAAACGCCCTCGGCAATAATTTAAAATCACTGTCATGTCTGTGTAATTACTCGAATGCAAATGGCACAACAAAACACAATGTACGGGTGTACTATGGATTTCCACAAGTGCCCCCCAGAACTAGGCCATAATCAGTTTAACGAAATGAAATTCTCTGCGGAGTGTAATTAGCAACAAGGCGAAGGACTATAAAAAAAAAATTTTCCTTAAGTATAAATTCGCATGGGGATGGAAAGTTTTTTGCGTCGGTCGTTCGTTTTCTTTGCTCCATCTTTGGCCTTTTAAATAAGAGTGTGATTAAAATTTAATTCAATTTTCCTTGATTGATCTTATAGAAGGAAAAAAAGATTGGTACGAAATTTGTACAAAGGGAATAAAAACCGTCTCGGTTCCCATCCACTTTAAAGTTGTCTATTTTCTTTTAGTCTACATATTTAAATTCTTTTTGGTCTCGAGAACTGTTTCGTTAGTACGCTTTTTCATATAATATTGTACTGGTGGTCGTTCTGTCGTTTGGGCCCTATGGTATCTTCTATACGAGAAGTGGCTATTTAATTTGCATATCATTCTACTCTGAATTCAGTACTCTGTCTGGAATTTTGTTTTTCCTAGTACAATAAAGTTCTTTTTGGAGTTTTTTTTCAGTTTTGATGGAAAAGCTATAGAATGAACGACAATTCGACGTATACTAACTGAAAAGTATAGAGGGAGTGTATTCTGTAAAGGTTTGTGCTCCGAATATGGTTTTCCATAAACAGTGAAGTACACTTTCGAAAAGATAATCCTTTCAATTGTCACAATATGTGGCATTCTTGCATAGCGAATGATTTGAACTTGTTGAGATTTGAAATTCTTTTTCATCCTGTCAAGGAACCGGAAAATATACACACAGTACGACTTCAGGCAACAACAATGAGATATTGTAAAAAAAATTATTAATTATAATACAAAGAATTTTGAATAGAAAAGAGTTTCGCAAGGAAAAATCTATTATCTAAAACATTGATCAAATGTACTTACTTGAATGGTTCAATATCAGATATTTTATATTGTTTAAACGTATAGAACGTGAATGATATAAACTACATTCAAACTCTGGGGGCCACAAGAACGGGTATATTCTCAATAGACTAAATTCTAATTCCAATTTTTGTTTTAAAACAAAGTTACACTGAAAGATACAATGAAAGTAATTTGGTTTGTAATCATTTAATTTGGAAAGCTGTTTAGTTCGAAAATTATGGACTTGTTCAAAAGGTAAAATACTTTAACAAATTAGGGATTTTCTTAAATCACTTTCTTCCAAGAACTAAACCCAATTAATTCATTTCAATTCGAGTGTAAAACAGAAAATCGAATTAATTCATCGAATTCACCTACTAATCATAATAAACTTTTTACTTGTTTGTAGCGCAGATCCACTTGAATGTTTAACCGAATTTTCACAGAATCGAGTGCATAACATAAGAAGCACATACCATGAACATTAAGTAAATCATTTCTAAATCACTTTAAAAATTCCAAAATAAAAATGTTCATTACGTTATGCTAGACCGCTAGAGAATTTATTTTGAATCTTATACTATGTTCAGACTAGAAAATTAACGCATTTAAATCGAGTCAAACGCGTTGAAAACACTTCCCAAAGGTGTTTAAAAACACGTAACTACAACGTGTTTAACCGAAAACATGTGCCGCAACCCTAGCCTATTTAATGCTGCAGAAAGCCAATTTTGTGCTTGTGCAACCACTGAATTAGCTAGTAAATTACCCTTTCATTACTGCTATACAAACACATTTGTTTCAAACAATTTAATAAATTTTCTAATACCACACAGCTGACTATCTACTTGTCAATACAAATCACAGCAAGTTGTCATGTATTAAAATAAAACGAGTTGCCTAGTCTGAAAAGTACTTTTTCAACAACTTAATTTTACCTAACGCGTTTCATATACAGGGTATTAGGTAATTTTGATTTTGGAGAATTAAACAAATTATTAGAGAATCTATTTTGAATAGAGAAACAAATTGCAGTAAACTTCGCTTTAAATTGATTTTTCTATAATTTTTCACTTTTGTTCAGTTTTCATAAAAAATTTCAGTCACTAAGTCAAATCCGTTTAAGTGTTTTTTCGCAAAATTTGTTTTTTTTCATGTTTGAGTGTTTTAAAAAAAAATTTTTACGAAGAAATTTGAAGACAATTATCTTAGGATTATCTGAAGGGATGAATACCTTTTTATTTGTTGTCTTATACTTTTATTCTTTTTTTATAGCCTATTGTATATACCCACACAGCATAGCGTTTGTGAACACTCAAGTTGCGTTATTAGGTACCTTTCAATGGAATATTTTTGACTTTTGCTTTGAAAACCAATTAAATTAAATCGGAAAATTCTTTAATTTGGAACAGTCTTCCCACGATTTTCCCGAACTAAAACGCTGTTACTGTTACTTTATTTTGTTACTGAAAATTTAACGCGATTCATTTCGTTTTTCGCTAAGAATTAAAAAAATCGGACCGTAGTATTAAATGTCGTAGTATTAAATGTTCGGAAAGAAAATCGCGATTTCGACAAATAATCGAGATTTTTTTTTTTAAAAATATCCTTTACCGTTTCCGTGATTCGAAAATTCTCACTTTTAAAAATTTCATATTTTTCGAAATAAGTAAAATTTCGCAAAAATCTACATAAGTTCAACCCTGTATTTTAAATTTTTCTTTATTATTTTTTAACGATAAAGAATTGTGTCCATCTAATATTTTTAAAAACAATTGCATTTTCAAGCTTCACTCAAAGAATTGTTTTTAAAAAAAAACTCTGTTCGGCGTAAAAGACGATTTGATGAAACTCTACTTCATTGTTGTTAGTGGAGTATGAGTTGAACAGGAATTGCTTATGCTCACAAGGTAAAACTTTTTCATATACAGAACTCTGATAGTAAAGCCTATTCAAAGAAATATTTTATGTGTTTTCATTAAAAATTCAATAAATATTCGGATAAAAAGTTATAAATAATTAGAAGAAAATAAATTTTTAAAGAACGTTTTCATTGTAAATTAAAGAAAATGGCTTGGCTTGAATTGAATATGCGTATTATTATTATTATTTTAGGTGAGTTCTATTACTGTTGTTAACGGAGAGTGGCCTTGTTAAATTGTTTAATAAAATCCCTCAGTTTTAGGGCAAATGAATTTATACATACATAACTTTAACTTCTTCTAATGGAAATGGTAATAAGACCATTGTGCCCCATGTGCTCTGCTTGCGACGAGAGCGACGAAACAGCGGAACATTTTCTTTTCGAGTGTCCAGCTTACTCTTTTCCACGAATGCATGTATACGGCGTCGATGTTATGAGCATAGAGGAATTCCGTTTTCGCTCCCTATCTGAGCTTTTGAAATTCTTGTGGAGGACAAAGAAGTTTGGATAGAGACTGGGGATTTGAGTATAATGTGCCATGGTGGCCTGAATTCTCAAGATTCGTTACTTTTCAGTGTGTCTACTCCACACCAATAATAGTAATGTTACAAAAAAAAAAATTATTCGCCAAAAAATATACATTTAATTTTAATTTTAAAATCAACAAAATTAAATACATTTAAATTAAATTAAATTATTATAAAAACTTTGTATTTACTTATTATTATCTAATAATAAAATAATGCTTAATAATTATAATAAAATAAAGCAACTGAAAATGGTGTTAAGTGCAACTAAATGGAGTTTTAAAAGTCTAAATGGTTCTAAATGAAAAGTTTATAAAGCTAAACAGCATTTGTCTTACTGCTTTTTTTTAAGCCTATATTAAGTAAAAACGTTTCGAACCCAGGTAAATAGCATAAAATATATGCAAGTACCTATTCATTAAAAACTAAATAATATTCCACCGTTGTAAGTTATTTTGAAGAAGATCAACGTAAAACTTTAAAAGATTTTTTATGAATTTAGAAACGTCCAAAAGAATTTATAAGAAAAAAGTACCACATTTTTTTAAACTATAACACTCCACAACAGAGTGGTAGGTAGTCAATAATTTTATCCAAAATATTCATCCTTCTTTAATCCTTCGCGATTACACTGGTAGGAATCGACAGGACGATAAACTACACAGAGATTGAATATAGAGGTATAGCCACGTATTACCAAACCAGGACTAAATCGAGAAGTAAATCAATATATTTTGAGTGATACTGTTCTTCATACAAATTTCGACGTCCAGGTGGCGCTGTAAAATCAAATTTAATTAGCATAAAAATAACATCTTTTTACGTAGTAAAGTCTTATCATATGAATTTAAAAAAAACGTGACCTGTGACTTCCCAAATATGTACAGTTGTAAAGATCAGTTTAGTTCGTTGAAATACTGTCGACGTTGATAAAATCATCTGAATTTTATTTGAGTGAAATCGCATCGAAGAAATGTCAATTAATAAGCAGGCATTCCAACAGTCCAATTAAAATATTCAACCATTTTTTTTCAAACCTGAGATAATCAAAAGCTACAGAAGATAAAAATATTTTTAGACAAGGCACAGAGCTATATAAACTGAATTGATTTTTTTTTATTATTCAAATTCTCGAATTCTCTTCTTCTCACTGTTTCCTTCACCGTCGTCCAGTCCTCTCGAACATATCACAAACTCAACCGAATATGCTGGAAAGCTCTCGTCTTACCACATGCAGTATATAAGCACTGCAAAATTTGTAGCAAGGCAGTTTCTAGCAAGGTGAAGCGAGAGGATGGTCAGTTTTACGCGTAAGTGTTCACTAAGCTCTTTTGATTGGTGGCAGCGAATAATAAATGATTATAATTTCTATTGACTTTAAACGAATTGTGGTCTACTTGAATTCCATCGATCCCCAACAGTATTTTCTACTGAAATATACGTACAGTTTTAAAAAGAGCATCCCATCATATAACTCGACAAAGTACGATATTTTCCAAGTTTCCATGAAAAACCCATGCTCAGCTGCCATTTCTATAAGATAAAATAAAGGAATTTCTTTACATTTTCTTATCATCAACCTCGACACAACCCACCGCATTTTGAATGCATAATTCCCATAATCTCAAGTCAACTTGCTAATATAAACAAGAAACATTGAAGGTTTACTGATTTCATTTGATAGTCAACTTCCCAACCTTTTGCACCTATTGAATGGTATATCCTTGCCGCAAGCATCATCTTCATATTACCCAACGAGTTCAGCGTTCTTTGAATTTTCATTTTAATGAAATCTTCAAACACCTCTTAGCCTTTGCGTGGCATATCTCGCTATAGCGGACAACAAAAAAACGAAGACGACGAAGAAAAATATCCCCGAATGCATCTTTACTATTATATTGTGTGGAGTTTAAAAAGCGAGTTGAACGTTGAATACTCACAGAGAGCCACCATATATCCCATACTTTCTTTTTTGTCCACTCCAAGGAACCTGCTGATCTCATTTACAGATTTCAGTATTGTGCTGTGAGTGATGCTACGTGCCTTGTACTATGTCTGCCACGAATAAGATGTATCTTATCACTGTTTGGCATAACGACGACTAAGACGGAAAAAAACCATATTCGGTATGAAACAACGTAAGGACTAACCTTCTTAGCATGTATCTAAGGTCTAGCTGCTAAAAAAGAAACCTGCCTTTACTTGTTAAGCCGAACAACAAGTATAATGAAGATTATGATAAGATCGGAGAGACTACTGCGTCCTACAATACTCGAAGGTGTAGAAGGCGCCTAGTTCAGTTCAGGATAGAAAAGAAAGTGACATCTTTTGAATAAATTGTTCACGTCGTAGTTAATTTCTACTTATACAAAACCAAGCAACTCTTGTACCTTCTAGTACTTATTACTTTATCATAAAATCTTGTAGTTACGCATAAATTTGGTTGGGTGTTTCGATTGCTCTTGAAATTTATAGTATGTGGCTCGTTCACTGAACTTTACGAAACTTATACCCTATTCGAAAATTAATTTTGCTCACATGAACTTCTTCGTACATACTCGTAGCTCGGCAGAACTCTGTAATATCCGTAACTTCCGACTCTGCACTTTACATTCAATGAGTACTAAGTACATGAGCGCCGTAAATAACTTTTACTGATATTACGAAATGTACAGCGTTACAGCTTACTACCATTTTATTTTCGCTGACTTTTACTACTTGCACCATTCCTTAATCTAACCCTTAAAGCACATACATACACCATATTTTCATAATGCTCATATGATGTCAAAAAAACCAATTCATTTTTCCTTTACTAAAAGAACACATCCTCACCCACAGTACCAACATAACATATAAGTTCAAAAAAACTGGAACTTTATTTAAATAAAAAAAAAATTGTTATACGTGTACTTCGTAGTTACATATAAATTTTTTTTTATCTTAATATAAAAAGACATTTTTTTCTGCCACTTTATTCAAAGGGATTTTCTATGAGTGACGACGACTGTATCACATGAATGCTCCATTTTACGGTTTTCTAATGAAAAACTTTTCCATACACTATATCACTGTGTATGTGTATTATATGCTCGCACACTCATGACGAGCATATTTTTATATTCAGATGAAATAATAACAATAATAAAAAAAAGTATGATGAAAAACTTTTCTTAATCCCTTCACTGAAATATTACAACGTTAATATGCTGCGAGCATTTATTTGTTTCTATGGATTAACAAAGGCTCGGAGTGAACAACATCCTACAGGCACCTTTGTATTGTACGATTCTTTCTTAACTTTCGATTGTTGAAGTTGGTTACTAGGTCTGCTATTAGACATTTTTTTTCACTTTTTATAAGGGTATAAGGGACGAGATATGTTTTTTAATACATTTTAAACTGATGTCACTGCATTTTTCAACTTCATTTAATTTAAATTAAGTAGTTGCTGTACCTTGGTGACTTTACATAACCAATTAGTACTGTAATTCGAACATGAACTAACTAAATACAAGAACGTGTTTCACTTATAATTTTGTTCGAGCATCCAATTGCCTTGATGTTTTCATCGTAATAGCTGGTCCGTCGAGCCAGATAGTGCGATCGTTCGTGACTTTGCTCGCTGAATTTGAGAACTGACCGGAACTGTGACTTCTTCAAGTTTTTTGAAGGGTTGTCTACCACAGAGACCGAAACAAATATAGGTAATATGTACTCGCGATGGAGTGAACAAAATATTGCTTCCAATCCTGATGATTTTTTCCAATTACCTTGATGTTTTTTAGCGAAATATCTGGTCCGTCGAGCCGGATTAATGCAATCGTTCGTGACGTTTTGGGGTAGATTGGGTAAGGCCCCTATGACTGGTATCTTTTCAGGGTGGGGGGGGGGGTGTGAGTGCGGATGAGGGTCGAGCGTTTTAAACGAAAAATATTGGTTTCTAGATTTCAGGAACCGTTTTTTCTAGGTGGGTGAAACGTGAAACTTATGAAGAACTACAATAGTTAACCAATTTGTAAGGAAATGGTCGATATATGTAGGGGGACGGGTATGCCAGTGTGTGAAAACAATTGGGCCCAAACTCTTGAAGGCTGAAATTAAAATATTCTAAAATTCATATCTTCTGAACATTTGATGTAAGAAGGTTGAAACTTTGTGCTTTTGTTTACGGATACTTCGAGATTAGACATGGGCTAAAATCTTTAAGGAGCGTGGGGGTGTAAAAAAATTTAGATTACAACATGTTCTGAACCTAAAAAACCAAATAGGTTTCTGTATATCGGATCATAAGTGAAGTTTAAATAATGTTAACTTTTTGAGGGGGCAGGTGGAGCACGAAAGTGGGGCATATCAATTCAAATATTATAAGTATTTCAAAAACCGAACCAGATATGATCTTGAAAATCTTACATGAGATGTGGTCGGTAGACCTCTGGTAAGTAAATTTTTTTAGAGGTGTTGGTGTTGGGGGTGATATTGAAAAGGGGTAAAAAGGAAAACATTTTCACTTTTATTTCTCAAACACCGAAATGAATAGAAAGCTAAAAACTAAAACTGTTCATAGGAGTAGCAAGGCACTGTGGTGTGCGGTGTTTTTTTTATATCTAAGAAACTAAGTAAAAGAAAAAAGTTAACCGATTGGGAGATATGGATTTTAGAATGTCTCGACCTCGGCTTTCAAGCGTTTTGGACGGAATATTATTCCTCTAACTACCACACCCCTTTACCCATATCAAATTTTTGTATTTTTTGCAAATGGGTCCACCATCATTTCTTTATATTATATAAATTCCAAGTTTCAGCCTCCTAGCGCAAGCGGTTACTGAGATCTAGAAACCATAATTTTCCGTCTCAAACGCTTCCCCACCTCCCCCTCATAACCTAACCACTCAAAAGATTGCCACTTGAATGAGTCTGCTCGGTCTACCGAGAAAAAATTCAACTTAAAAGCTCGAAGAGCTTGAGAGCTATAAGCTTTCAAACGTTTTACGTACGGTGTACAGACGGACTGAAATTTCTTTTTCTCTTTCTGTCTTTCTCTTGTTGGTTTCTATTAGTTATAAAAAGGGGGAAAAGTTTTTTTAAGGGTAGCTCATTTTCTTTTTTAAAAATCGATAACAATATCTACTTTATTATTAAAATAATAAACTAAGCGCTGTCCGGAAAATCAAAACAAAACTTAGCATATGTTATTTGAGATATTTATTATTAGACCAATCCAAGGACATCAATTACATAAATTTCTCTCTGGCGTAAAAAAAACATAATTTTCAATTCATATCCCACTCTACGCATAAATTATTTATAAGAATTTTTCAGTTGCTATTGGCTTTGAAATTATTAATATAAATAGTGAACAGTGCGGAATGTTTAATGGAATCAGTACTAAAGGATTTAACACTGAGCAGATGAATTCTGTTTACATTCTTATCAGATTCACTAACACCATCAGAGATACCAGACAGTAGCAGATTTGTTATAGGCAACATTGCTGTTCTGGTAGATCAGATAATAGCCTAACAGCACTCAAAATTATTATCACCAACTAGTACACTTCCATACCCGGCCTGATTTTTGACCTGCCATCCATAAGCTGACTGGATTGTACACTGCAGTGTATTAAAAGCTAATCACCACCTAAATCTAGTTCAGTATTCTTTAAAAAAATATTTATACATGTATAATAATTTATATAGAATATTGTTAATTTTACAAGAATATTGTTAATTTTACACGAATATTGTTAATTTTACAAGAATATTGTTAATTTTACACGAATATTGTTAATTTTACTTGAATTGAAATGTGTACCTACTTTTACTTGAAAAAACTGTTAGTTTTTCTATTCGAATAATATGCAAAGTATCTACTTTTTTTTTGTGTAATACAATAAACTTTCAAGGCCTTTGCCAAGAACTAAACTATTATCTAAAGTGTTTTTTTAAAGCAACTGCAAACACGAAACGTTAACAAATATAAAATAATAAAAGAAACACGTTTTATATTTTTTTCGTTTTGCAAAGCAACACTTTAGACACGAAATGTCCTCATTCATTTTCATCACAGACATGTATCCTACATACAGGCATTTCATTTGCTTCGCTACACGTTCTCCTTAAACCAAAAGTTAACTCATTCCGACTTTTCACATATGCACATCCGCAACATATATCATAATCGAAAGGAATTCTGTTTTTTTATCCAACGATTTTTCTTCCGTGTTTTTTTTCTCCTGTTTTTGAATTTTTTATCCTTTTTGGTTCGGGTGGTTTTATTCTTTTTCTTTGCCCACTATCACGTTCTACCTTAAACCATAAGCAATTTGTTTTACGTCGAAGGGTTAGGAATAGGTAGTTGTGGCTGAGTGTGGCTCAGAGGTAAGGTAATTGGATACAAGTACCGTCATAATTTACAGAAAGCGAAGGGAAAAGAGTAAAAGAAAGGTAGTTATCGTGCCCACATACCCGTGCATAATCCCACCTTAGCCGCACTAATAAATGCTACCTGCCAATTGAAAATGCAACATTCATAAATATGGCGCAAAATTATGGTAAGCCCCCACCGAACATGTATGTATGATTTCATAGTGCAGTTACTTGGGAACGCTCCACATTTTGTAAGTACTTATCAGTTTCATGTGTGCATCGTGTTGCCCGTACAAGAGGTTCCGTTGAAACGACAACGCGGATTTCAATTGCAACGTATCTGCACTACGTTTGACTAAGTACGACGAGTACTTCAGGAAAGATCAAGCACCTGTTACCTATAAGTTCCCAAGTATCGGGAGTTTGTTTCCCTGCATTTGAATTATTCTTGGAAAATGTACACACGTTACCTGTATACCTGAAGTTGTAAGTATTTCAGGCGAATGAATAACGAATATATGACTCGAACGAAACATATTTTCCGCGAAGAGTGAGAAAAATCCTTGGGGGCATATGGCGCCTAATCAATATCCCATTGCTCAGCAGAAATTGGCGCTTGTAGTGCGATTATCGGGCAATTTATCGTGAATTTTTGCCATATACGGAATACACTAAGTACGTACATGGGCCTAACCCTGTCAGTTTCGCTTTGCTATAGCTCACCTCGCTAGTCTCGGTAACTTTTATCTATTTATGAATTATGATCGTGTTCGCTCTGTAACTTGATTGTGGTGCCGGTAAATTGATGCCTATTTTGATAATTCGTAACGAAAAATGAGCTGGAAATAGCGCAAAATTATATTGAATTTATTACAATTTTCCATGGTTTAGAAGTTAATGAATAGTTCGCGGGTTTCATTTGCGTATTATTTCAAAGTAAATCAGATATAAAAGGAAAGGTAAATCCTTGGCTATGCTGCCTATTAGAGAAAATTTTAGATACTGAATGTACCTGCCAAAGGCATCGAATATGACAGGATATGAACAAAGTGGTAATAATGATCATAAAAAAAAATTTAAATCGCAGTAGTATTCCACATTTAAGTAATAATTACTGCGCTTATCAGTACTATAAATACACTAATTAATACATTGAATACATTTATATTATCGTTCATTAACAGCATTTATTAAAGTTGAATAAAGTTGTAATGATACGCTTATTAATGTCATGAATTTGTTCATTAATAATACAGGTTATTTTTCTGCTTGCATTATTTGCCAAACAATTTAAACTATAGTGTAAAATTGTAAAAAACCGTATTTTCTTTCATATGTAGGTACTATATATGCCGAGAAGCACATAGAGATGCACAATCCAAAAAAAAAATTCTTAAGCATTTAAGTCCTTGCGGGACTATTCTTCAGGCTCACGACTTGTGGATGAGCATTTCTACTGTCTTTTTCACACAAGACCTACAAAAAGGTAGGTATTAGTGTTAAAATAAATCAAGAAATTTATGAAATAACCGAACCTACCTACTAGTGATCTGTATGATGTTTATTTTGAAAATACAAGGTCTTCCGGTGAATACTGTTAAATTTATTTTGTGTGACGTTTCGAACTCGACTGAGTTCTTTATCAAACTGATCGACAAGATCTTTACAACTGTTATTTATACATATGAAAGCAGGCAAAAAAAAGTAACAAAATTTACTGACAGACGGGTCAATTAGAAAACAAAGGGAAAATTACGTTAATAAAAACATCAAGCATAGGCGGGGGTTTATTAGAAGGGGACTAATTATAAAAGTTGAAATTAATTGGTTTTAGAGATCGAAGATTTTTGGTAAACGTTGTTTTTCCCAAAACGTAGACAAGGTAGCCAAAGTGAAGAGAGGTTGTATCCAGCATCTCGGTTAAAATTTCGTGGATGTTTGGTTATCTCAATTGCTTCTCTTACAATTCTTTGAAAATAATGTTTTGTCCTGGCCAATATTTTGACGTTGTTGAAATCGATTGAATGGTTTTCCACCGCTGTTCATTTTGTTCAACTTGTCTAAACTTCTGGGGTAACTTTAAAAATAATCCTAAAATAAGTGTAATAGTTGAAATAGGAAGTGGGACTACCTAATTTTTTTAATATTTCAATAACTTTTACACGAGTACTGGTATTAGTAAGTTATTTATCTACATTTCAACCAAACAGTACAATTTACATGAGCACAATTTCGTGTAAAATTAAATATATTTATATATTAATTGAATTTTATTTCGTGTAATAAAACTTATCTATTTGAATTTTACAACGAAAAACTTGTAATATATGCAACCACGTTTCGTTCGATTTTGATTTTTTTCAGAAATAAAAATAAGAAGCCTGTGGTGGCGCTGTGGCTTCGCGCCTCAAACTTATTCAGCAAAGCTTAAATTGATTGCGGGTTCGATTACTACCTGCAGCCGAGTGATTTATTAAGAGTAAGTAGGTAAGAAATAAAAATAGTATTTGAAATGTGTATATATTAAAAATTGCTATACACTTTTTCTAGAGTGTAAATACAAGACTATCTATTTTATGCAGATTTACTTAAAAAAATGTCACATATTAACCTACTATCCAAAAAATGTAAAAAACTGTGCAGTTATATTAATATAGGTTTCTGGTCGATCCACGATATGTAATCACTAATCTTACAATTTTAAATTTTTGTTCATTTTTAAATATTTTGATATTGAAATATGAGTCCAACCCTTTCACGCCAAGGTTAGCCTTTGTCATTTAAAATACAGTATTATAATATTTGTGTAGCTATCCCATAATTTTAATTATTCTACTCAAAGTAAAAACTTTTAAAGGAATGTTTTGCACCTTTTAAAAAAATAAGTTGTTTCCGAAAACATGATGTACAGTAAGTCTGGTTATTATTAATGCTTTTTATGCACTTAGGAAATTGGCAAGGAAGTAATATAATAAAAAATAATAAGTGATAGCTAAAAAGTTTGTGGTCAAGAAAATCTTTGAACAGATTTGAATTCAGTAAAAAAACATTGCAAATTAACAAAGCCTAACTTTGAAATTTCATTATTATTAAAAAAATAAAAAACACCATGTACATATTTACCCAGTTCTGCATGCAAATAAAATTATATATTTGGAACGAACCTGCAAGGAAAAAAAATTTAGTTTTAGTAAATTGAAAAATATATCAATATGTCAAATATTTTTATTTAGTACGAAGTATAATTATTTGAATTTAAATTTGATCTAAGTAATTTTTAAACTTATAAAACTTCATTCACGAGACCATGATGTACCCCATTTCATTAAAAAACATGCCAATAAACTGGGATCGAATTAATTTTTTTGTTGGGAAGAAGTCCAGAACGTGTTTAATTTCAAAAAATGGTGAAAGTTACTATGCGACTGATTCCTACAGTAGGCTTTTAAGCTCTTTTTTTCGGATCCGAATTGCACAAAAGCCATCTAACTCTGCCTAAAAGTAATAAAGTAGCGTCCAGACTGCTGCCCCTTTTTTTATTGTTTATTCTTACCAAAAAATATGCGTTAGTAGTTAAATATCGAAAAGTTGTGAAACTTTAAAAATTTTTAAGCGACTATAATATGAATTTGTAAATAAAAACCTACCAAAGGAAAAAGAAATTTGATTTCTCATCAGACTAAAAAGATATGTCGTAATATCCCAAAATATACATATTTATTTTACAACCCTCGCAAAAAACCTGAAATTAAATTTTATGTGATTGCATGTAAAATATATAGATTTCAACTCAATATCCCATAAGACCAAAAAGATTTGCCGGAATTTGTGAAAACTTAAATAACCACCTTATACTCTCTTGATTGTTAAATATTTAAAAAGGATTAAATAAGCTCTTGGAGGTAAAAGTGTTTTAATAGACATAATACATAATGCCGGAATTCGTTAAACATATGCAATTGCTTTATGCGATCGTTTGGGTTAGATATCAAAACTTCGGAAAATCGTAGTCTATACGTAGAGCGCGCAGATATAATAACATGAACGACCTAAAATATATGACGATATTCGTAAAAATATATTGAACCACGTTTCAAAGAGATTTTTGAGATTGAATTTTAATAAAAATTATTTAAATTTGATTTTTAGGCAAATTAGTTTCTCATGAGACCTACGAAATATGTCAGAATTCGTGACAACGTACCCAACAATTTTAAAATTCCTTAAAGTTTAGACATATCGAACGAGCAGGATTCTACACGCTTATATGCACAGCACAATCAAGTATTAACAATTTAATATCACGATAGACCAAAAAAAAGATGACGAAATTCGTTAAAGTATTTTTATAGGCAACTTTTTTTGCTCCACCTCAGTACCCCAATGCAAATCTAATTATTTTTTTAAATAACTTTTCTGTCTTGTTAACGTTAACATACACGTTTAACCACGACCAACCCTCGCAAAAATCGAAGTAAACTTTGAATGAAACTATTTAATGCTACAGAAACTCAATTTTGTACTTGTGTACAAACTAATTTGTTTCGAACAATTTACAAAGCATAAATTTTCTAATGAAACACAGCTGAATATGTCTGAATTGTCAAAACAAATAACATCAAGCTATCATGTATCAAAATAAAATGAGTTCCCTAGTCTGAACACCATCTTTTCTACATGTTAGATTTACCTACTTAAATGAGTTTAAAACGCATATTCTGTACAGGATATAAGTTTCAATCTTCTAGTGTAAGGTATGATATACTAAGGTCGTTTCCGAATACCTTTCTTCGTCTAAGCCTTCGTCTATGTTAACGTCACAGCATAGCATTGCTTTTATAACAATTTAAAAAAAGCTTGGTTAAACCGTCAAAATGGTTCAGCTAATACTTCTTTGACACTTCATAAATAAAAAATGAAATTAAGTTCCATAGAAAAATTCGAATTTTTGTTACGTTTGCTAAGATTTACTGATAGATGAGCTGTCGTAAAATAGTCAAGATATGAACCGAAAAGGAATTGAGACACAGCTTTGCTACGTATGACGTCATTGACTGTTATAACTAGACGTAGCAAAGCAAGGTATTCGGAAACAACCTTTAAGTTTTAAGACCATATCTGAAATGCGTGTCGATATAAGCTAATTCTCGATTTTCGTGCTTCACCTCCCCCGTCAAAAATTCTACATATAACGAACTCCACTTACAATCTTATACAAAGAAACTGGGTAAATTGTTCATCCCTCCCAAAACCTGAAACACGATTTCCTCCTTATAAATTTTATTGCGTACGCTCCTATCTTTTAAAGACTTGATCCCAGTTTTCATGAATTTCAGCTGGATTGCTCACCCCTTATCTCTCAAACTCACTCACCTTTCCACACATAACGACAATTGTAGTCACTTGTATAAAGAACTTTCGTATGGTTACCCAAAGAAGACACAAGCCATTCAATGATGAACTAAGATTTCTACGTAATAGCTTTGCGTTCCCTACAAGATATTGATATGATACCCCTTCTTCATAACCCCCATTGTTATGGGAACACGATAGAAGAAGAACGAGTCAACTAGCCCTTCCTTGATATCGGAAAGCATCGAAATCGATACATCTCACACTATTTAAACCTGCCGGATGCCATCATTTAGTATTGTTAGCACACTATCTCCATATTTCTCTATTACACATACGTTCGACATACCGAAAATGGATTCCGGACGAAAAAGAAATGAAAGAAAATCCTTTTTCGATTCGAATCCTTTAAAAATCTGTAATCGAAATAAAATGTTTCTTCCAGATGCTTATAAATCACACAATAAAAGCATTCACTATAATATTCCACTTGTGTGTCATCATAATATTCGTTTCTCGGGGGTTTAAAGATCTGAAAAAACCCTACCCCGAACAAAGTGATTTATGTCAGATTCTCCACGAAGTAATTTTATTGGCTTTTTCTGGGTCTGTCAGTGCTCGTTTCATCGACATTTTTCATATCACTTCTCCATACTCCCGCAAGTAGCGCAAAATCGCTATCTTGATAGATTCTTGCAACACTGTTTTTCGTGTTCTTTAGGGTTCTCGGTAGGACTTTCCTCTTTCCCCTCGCGGCCTGGTAGAACGTCAATCGAAAAATAAACGGACTAAAGGGATCTTAAATTTCCTAATGAGTTTCGTAATAAAACAACACAAAATATTCCTGAAAATTTTACGATTTCTGTATTTTATGGCCAATCCATACGCCATTATGTCGGCAACGTGGAGTGGCGTAGCGTGGCGTCGAGTAGCGTCATCGACTTTAGTGGCGGCAATGAAGGCTCCTCGAAATAAGGAGACGAGCTAACCGGCAGGATGAAAATCGAGAATTCCTTAAAAATGCGTGTCAGTACCACCGCACAGAGGAGCCGAAAAAATTATTAGGTTTTCTTTTTTATCGTCGACGAAAGCATAAAACTCTTCTGGTAATGGTTATGTCCCATTTATATATTTTTTTTACCTATATTGAGTTAAGGCCGTTTCACAAATACCAACGGAAACTCATTATTTTTCGAAGAAAGCTGGAAAAAAACGAAACCGGAAAAAACACAATAAAAAGTCATTCGCACTTTATGGATTTTTATAAGACGGGAAAAAAAAGAAGTACGGATATAAGACAAGGCGCGAGTTTTTAAGTTACCAGTTACCCTTTGAGACCTGCTTTTATCCTTCTCAAGGGCGTATTATTGTTATTTACCACCCTTCGCTCTACCAACTGAATTTTCTTTTGCATTTCACTTTTTTTTAGCCGAACGCCTTAAGTACATTCCTTTCTTGGTAAAAGAAATAAAAATAATCCTAAGTGAAGTAATAAACATTGTAATTATGAGGTTTGAATTGTGTGGTCTAAATTCCATCTTTGTAATTTGATTGGTAACCGCGTAGATTTGCGTGAATTTATATCTGAGCCGGTTTTGTTTTAATGTTTAAGTCCCTGTCCGACTATTGTCGGTAATCTCTAAGCAATTATTGTTAAATCGTTAGTTGAAAGTCGTATCTTAGATTGCTATGTGGTAGTTCGTGTGTGTTATCGGGATATTTAAGCATAGTTTCAGTATTTATACAGAAGGATTATGGGATTAATGAAAGATTCTCGACAATGGCAAGGACATAGTTTAGGGTCAAACGGACGACATGAAACGAAAATGACGACAATCATTGCAACTTTCTACGGTGTAGCACAGATGGCGACGATTTATGAGCACAATGAAAAACTTCGGTTTTCATTTCTTGGATAAGAGGTTTCAGGGATTTTGTGGTTTTCTTTTATATCTTTTGAAATGATAAGATGCCTTTGGGGTACTTAATGTAATCGTTTCATTTCAATTGGTACACAGATAAAGTTAACAGCACTGAGATTGTTGTAATCGAGAAGTATAAATTTTCAAAACCTAAAATGTTTACAATCAACAAGAAACCACGAAAAAATTTCAAACATTTATTGTATTTTCACCTTTTAGGAATACATTATAAAAACAGAATATAAAAATGCTCTGTATTAAAAGCTGGCAAAAGGGCAATACAGCATACTGTATGTACAATTACATATTTTTGAAGTAGGTATATCCGTTTCTTAACGCACAAATAGGTAATATTACACAATAAGGTGGAGAATTACATCAATTTTGCTCCCCGAAAAGAGTAAGCTTGGGCGACATGATTAATCAAATGCAAATTCGTGCTTAGAATAATTTTAATTTAAATACTGTGTAATATTACGCCAGAATAACCAATTAAGTGTCCTGGAATGTATTTCATCATTTCATTCTACTTCTCGACGTTATTGAGTATAAAGGCTGGTTTACATGATGAACACATTTTTTTCTCAGATTGCAAGGGAGCAAGCTTAATGAATTTTCCATGCAGTAAAAAGCAATCACTGCAAAAAATTACATTCACACAAATATCATCAATATTTTTCGCTGAATATCTGTTCGTTTCACTCCTGATCAATTTCTCATTTTCCTTCTTCCTCACAATCTCAGTACAAATTGTTTGCATTCGTCATGTAAACCAGCCTTTAGGAGTTAAAGCAGTAAAGTATTTAACAATATAAGAAAGTCGTTCGTTTTCATTATAATATTAACCGTATTATATTTTCTTTTCATTGTCGACTCAATTCAATTCAATACACTTCAGGTACATATATACATAATTATACATATTAATTAAGTACAGAACTTTTTTCTATAATAAAATGGGAATTTTACACAAAAAGTGTGTGATACTTTCAGTCTCAATATTTATTTCTCCGATCATAATTGACTGCAGCTATTGTGAACTGATTACATCACTGTTCTCTGTATAATTTCCAATTGGAGTATTTTGGTATGGGGGTGATGTGGAGGATACTTTTCCACTCTCAACAATTGTAGCCTGAAAATTTGAGGAATTTTTATATAACTATGCATTGACGTGCGAAAGAGGTAGAAAAAAATTCAGCAACAATGGGATACTGGTATTTTCACGAATTTTGTCATATCTTTCGGGTATTCTGAAACGTTGAACTACTACTATTGTTTTTCAGATAAATGTCAAGAAACTATTTTATGAATATTTTAATAAATTCCTCCTCTAAAGGAGTATACATATATATCTCTACGAATTCTACCGTATAGTTTGATCAGTTATACAATTAATATTTACTTCCATGTGCTTTTTTTTAATTACAGGCAAACCGCAGGCTTTACCCCTAAGAGAATGAAAAAATTTTTTCACGAATTTCGTTATCTCTGCGGGTTAGTTCTGTAACACATGAAATGCGAAATTTCTCACCAAAACGTCATAGTGAGAACGAACTCATGCAGTTTCGTCTCCACTCAATGAAAAAGCACCGTAAGTGACGGAATACACTGGATTAATCGTGTAAGCACATGAGAGCAATATTTCTGTAAGTGAGTGATTGCGAGTTGGTTCTTACATATAGTGAGCCGATTTTCATGCAGTTTGTAGCTAGTGAAAATAATAACCGCTGAAAAATTTTCAAAGAATATACCGCAGTCACGACCAGTTGCAATCTAATCGTATAATACTCTAGAATCTAGCTGAAATACTAAACTGTAATTTATGTATAGCTCACGATAAAGTAGAGTACAAAGAATGCATGTTATTTGTCCTTTATTAAGGACTCTCGTCTGCTTCCATGTTTAATTTTATATTTAAAACTAGGAAGCACTAGGACTCACTCGATTTCTTGAATATTTATCCTTTTACTTGATATGTACAAAGTTTCAAATTCAAGAGTTACCGGAAAATATTGTTGACAACGTGTCTTAAGAATTTTTTGTGTGGGAGCAACCGGAAGAAGTAAAAGGATTTCGCCGATTATTAAACTCGCAATTAATTTTTAATCAAAACTTGGTTATTTGAATAATATTGCAAATTTGTGGCTGAATGATTGACGACATTTTTACAGAAAGTTTTTATGGCAGCTCTACTATCTTTAGCCCGAAATATATGAAAATACATATATTCAGAATTTCAAAGTTGTAGTTTAATCCTTTTTGAAGCTAGCACTTAATATCCTTCAACACTTCTTTTAAGGACTTACTTACTGCCTTACTGCGCTCAATTTTATACTGTTTTAGAATTGAAAACACACGGTACTCATTTCTTTCACAATAATACAAAAAATGTTTAACGCAAACGATTTTGCAATTGACAGCTTTTCTTTCTTTAAAAATAAAGTAGTTACATAGCGAATTAAAATAAGATTCTTGTTAAAGAATAAATAGTTCTTTGAATGGAGCATTTTCTCGAATCGAACTTGATAGATATATCAAGCTGTCGTTGAAGCAAAAACCTTGGAAAGGATCGTCCATTCATTCGTTCATAGTGTGAAAAATCAATGAAGATGAAACGATTTTTTTCCATTCCGACGATATGGGATAAAAAATCGGATGAAAGAAAGCAAAGAAACGAAGCTCAAGTGTATCCAGCACATACGAGTAACTTAAGCCGAAAATAAAAAGAAACTACTCACAGCGCTAAGATATTATCTATGGCTACATACAGACGGAAAGTAAGGATACGCTATTTGAACAAGCTGAGCAAATAATCTACGAGAGAAGCGAAAAGTTACCGAACCTATAGGGTGAGTGCGAAGTTTTCAGTTCCTCCCACACAATACGCAGTGTCCTCTCTGGAACGCTAGAAAAAGTCGATAGATACATAGTATATACGTATATGGTGGCAGCTTGCTAGCATAATTTTATTACATCTTGTCACATATGCAGACACATCGCATTGTAATGTGGAATTATCGCGGAAATACTACTGAAAATCAGCCGTATGTGCGTTCAATTATCCGCACTCAGAACCCTAGAAAATTTTCGAAATTGCAACGTTTTAATCTTGAAATGCCGACGAAGCCAAACAGGATCGGATCGCTGAGAGATGCCATGTTCCCGGTCCGTACGAGTACCCAATCAAATTTTATAATAGTTGAAATTGAATTTTCTGCTAAACTGATTTGCTATCAGTTTCGAATAGGATATGGCCAGAATCAAGCAAGCTTGACGCCTTTTACCACCCCCAAAAAAGGGCGAGCCATTTCGAGAAACTTTCAAGCCTGACACGGCCCCGTTCAAATCGCACTAGATCGCAAACATGTAGCATTAACACATATCATCGAAATGATGGACAGGAATGTCAGGACGGGGAGTGAGATGTGTCCCGATTCCAGGGGATAAAAAGAGGATACATCACAAAGTTAGCGGCACTCAGTTGTCACAGTATGTGAACCCTAAAATGGGAAAATTACATTACAAAATCGTTTAAGGAGAAAAGGGTCGATTCTATTCTATATGTTCGGGCAAAACTTTAAGGGTTGTGTGTACAATTACGCCCGAAGAGAACGCAGGAAGGACTCCTTTGTTGTCGAGTAGATCTCAAGAGGCGGTTGTTTCACATATTAAATTATCCTATAACGCAATTTCGGGCCAGACACAATTTATAATGTTGTTCTCGAATGTGCTTCAAAAACGACAACAAATGTATGAGATTTTGCATAGTTCGGGGCGAAACCATAACAAGTTGATGGGTTCCAGATTCGTTCACCCACTGAACACAACAAAATCCCAACGACCAGAAGGGTTTCATAGTTTTATGTCACTTTGTTAATGCGTTCCTATTAATTTTGAAGGGATTGTATTAGGCTGTCTGGACATTAGTCGAGAATTCAAAACCCTTATTCCAGTTCCGATCATATTTCTCACTCGAAATTCGTTTCGATAAGTCAGCATTAAAGAATTTTAGCATATTGTGCGGAGGTCCTACCAAAATTTATCATATGAAAAAAAAACGACATAGGAGCCATTCTTCTTCATTACGAAATCGGACAATAAATTCCTGTATGAAATTTCCTCAATGTCCACTTTACTCTCGGCTGGAACGCTGTCCCGAATGGGACAATATGCAAACGTTTTATGTAGATTTTCGCAACCTTTTCGGCCGAAATGGACAACAATTTAACTTAACTGGTGAACCACCCGCTCCTCGGTTAGTTAAATTGTTATTGTTATATTCTGTAGCGAGCAGACAGATGTTATTCAAAAGTTAGCCGAATTTTTTATGAGTGTTTATTCGATTAAATTGTCTGATATATTTTTGTTGTTACGAAGGAATCTTTAGGGTCCAGAATGCAAAATTGTCTATTGTGTGAGGACTGCTCAATAAGTCAGTGAATTGAAAATAAGATTGGGTTAACTATAGATTGAATTATTAATAAATCCAATAAATATTTGGTGAATCATAGAACTGAAACAAGTTTGGTGCTGCCTTTTAAAATTCGGTTGCTATAAAAACATTTATCTGAACGCGCTACAAAATTAAAGGTATAATGAATGAAGGATACGCGTTTGAAGCGATGCGACGCGATGAATGAATAAATGCAAGTGACAGCAGTTATTGGGATACCGCATAGCTTACTTCGCATCACTTCCAATGTCGCGTTGCTCCAATCGCGTCGCTCCAATCGCGTCGCTCTAAGCTTATGCTCCAATCGCGTTACTTCGATTGACTATCTTATAATTTAGTTGCGTGTTACGAAATTTTGACATATTCGGACGTTTGTCTTAACCGATTCTTATACAAATAAGAAACTAGATGAAATAATGAACTCCGATTTATTTTGAAGTTTTGGATACAGTAGCGTAAGAAGTGCGTCATGTAGTTTGTCCTTTATTAGCATAAAAAGTACGTCATGCAGTTTGTCCTACTTAAGAGTAAACGACAAAAACATGTTCAATTTTATATTTGGAACTCAGAAAGTCCCCGAAAGTAAGATTTTCTCTTTTCAAGGACTTTTAAATGGAGTTGCAGAAAAGACTCACTCGATTTCCGGCGTTGCTTGTTTTAAAATTTTGTGCATGGTAGCTACAAGAAGGGGTATGAAATTTTTTTCCAGTTAACGAACTTAGCCTCAAAAATTCGACCAACCATCCCGGTTTAGAATATCAAGATTCTTTTTCAAGGCGTTATTGAAGTAAAGAGCGTTCGGACAGACGGACGGACGAATGTATAGCAAGCGAAAGAAAGTAGGCACCATGCATATGGTATACAACAAATATAGAAAACATTCTCGAACATTGAATATCGCACACATGCACCCATATGCAAACTGAAATTCAATTATACTTTGAGTGCATACAATGACTCTATAGGGCGCTATTCCCACAAAAAGGTCAATTGGGAATTGAAGAGATTTTTTTTAAAAAAATTAATATATTGCGACTGAAATTAATAGTTGATTTGTTTTTTTTTTTTAAAGGAAACTACTTCATTATCTGAGCCGGAAATATCGACAAACAGTTTTCTTTTCTCTTTAACCACATACTTTCCATCGTTTCATTTTATAAAGTCCCTCTCGAAATCTGGGATAACACTTAGATGATTTATCTTTGTGTTGGGTTGTGGTAATTGCCTCGAGTGCAAATTTATGTACACATTTAGCCAACCAACGAACCAGCCAGCCAGCTAAATCCAGTACCACCACCATTCTACTACATTATCCTTGTACTATTGCTCCTTGCAAAATTTTCACTCAATTTAACCGATTAGCTAAAGTGGTGGATTATCATTAATATTTGCTAGACATTTTAATCTATACCGAAATGTGGAAGAGCGAGAGCGCATTTGCCATCCAGTTTCACTTAGTTTCTGTTAATCAAATGAAAAGTTTTCGGGCGAATTGAATTTTACGATCAAGCTTTGGATTGTTTCAATGGATTTGGTAAGTTGATGAAAAAGATTTTGAAAACGTGAGAGAAAGATGGTCTTGTGCTTCGTTAGTCAATCGATGAGTTCAAAGTTGAACTTGGTCAGGAAATGAGATGTTTTATGTATGTAGCTGTTGCACTTTTCCTCATCATAAAGCGCAGTCCTGATATTTCGCAGGCCTTTACAGCTGGCTGTGGTCACGACTACAAGACCAAACTAAGTTCATCAACTGGGTTTGAAGATGACATTCTTAGTTTGCCAATGGTATCGACTCTTAGACCAAAAAAGAGGTACATTGTACGATTCTGTTTCGTTAAGAATTTCAAAGAAACTCAAACACTTGCCCCAAGCTGGACACCTTAGTCAGCTGAACTTTCATCATCCATAGATGTTCGTCAAGACTGCAATGACCTGTTATAATAAAAACTATGTACGGTTTAGAAGAAACTTGCTTCCTCTAGAATCTGGCAAAGTTGGAAACATATTTAATTGTCTGCAATGGTCCAGATTGTTTCAACGACCTTTGTGTCACTCGATGAGCCATCAAAGCATGTCTAACTCAGGACTCCAGAAAGATGTTTTTAGCCATGTTCGTGGAAGTGACCAGCCTCTCCAAAAAACTTGGTTCTTCTAGAATCTGTCCTAGTTGAGAACAATTTTATTTGTGCAAAGGTGTAGATTATTCCAACAAGCTTTATGCCATTCGGCGAGATTCCAGTACATGCGTCACTCATGATCCTAGGAAGGTATTTTTGGTTATGCCCGCGGAAGCGATCGGCCTCCTCAATTCCTGGTATATTGTAGTGTTCCGGGATCGAGGCATAGTAACTTTATTACTTTTTCTCAATATAGATATTCCCAATGCCCTCCTCAACAAGTCGGAATTAAAAGACGCCCAAGAAACTTTAGCTTTTCTCTTCCTAGGTGGTTGTCACTGTATCACGTTTTTTTTTGTGATGAGAAGGCATACAACTTTTTTATTAACATTATAATTAATTTGTATCCTACGCCGTACCTCAGACCTTAATTAATGGATTAATTAGGAGTAGGTTTCGATTAAGAAAAATCCAATCATTTAATATCCATAACATAAGGTAATCTTACAAGGACTGAACGGACACAGAGCCTACGGTGATAAATTACATCAATGATGCCTTGTAATCCAATTAACTTAACAAATAACCAAAGCCAACTAGTTGATTGCAGCAAGGCTTTTATTACATAATTTTAATTGATGAGCAGTGATTCTTTTTTTTGTCACGTCTTACTGAAGTACAAGTTCGAGTACTGGGTGTACCTTTGCAAGTGAGCAAATTAATTGATTTCGCAGGTTGAAAAAAGAATAAAGTAACAAACAATTAATTAAAATGTCATTTATTTACCTTGTGCTCTGAACTATATTTTGCGCTATGAACGGAAGCATTTAAATCTACATTTTCCTGTAGAGGTGCATCAAAAAACCTTGTAATGGGGAGGTGTTTATTTTCATGAATTTTAGCATACATATATTAAAAATAATTCCTAAAAGTCTAAGGCCCGTTCCTACAATCGTCAGTTAAATTTTAACCAGAACTTTGACTACAAGTTTTGTATGAAAATCTGTCAGTTAAAGTTCCAGTTGGAGCCACTTACACAGAAATAAGTGTGGAAGGACAATGCATCAGAAATGCTAAAAAGCTGAGATCAAGATATTATAAAATTCATACCTCAAAAGTCAAAGATTGGTTATTGTATGTTGGTGAACTAAAAGAATAAATCAGAAATCAAATTAAAGGAGGGTCAGTTGCGCACGGGAGTGGAGAAAGTGAAAGAAGTTGTTAGCTGAAAGTAATTTTTTTAAAGCGATAGTGAATCCTGGAAATGGAGGTATAAGAGTTTTTCTAAATAAAAATCACGTCCCATATCTCAAGAAGGAAATAAAAAATTGCCAAACAGTTTGGGCACAACTTCATTATTTTATGGGTTGAAGTCGGTAATCGAAGCTTTTCACCACACAGCCCAGACCTCACCATCCCCCTTAAAAATGTTAACCATTTTTTTATCTCCTAGTATCTTTTAAGACAACCACAAAGTTTCAGCCTTCTGACATCAATCGTTCAGGACCTATGGATTTTATGTTTCGTAGCCTTCAAGCGTTTTGGTAGGATTTTTTCCTCCACTCGCGCACGCCTCAACCCATATTGACAATTTTTTTGCAAATGGGTCCACTATCACAGTACTATATAAGTTCCAACTTTCAGCCTCATGGCAAAAGTGGTTGCTGCCCACCCAAAATAAATCACTCATATAGACTCACCCATTCTACTTATCATAAAAAATGCGAGTAATATCTCAAGGCGTTTGTGAGCTTCGCACCTTCAAATGATTTTGAGTGCGGCAAACGCCGTCTACGGCGGACAGACGGAATTTTTTTTTTTTTTAGGATACCAATTTTATTTAAATTTCAGGTCGATAGTAATATTTTTATTTTTTTACTATTAAAACTTTTACGGATTTTCCATATAAATGCATAAAAATCATTTTCGGGTTTTTTGTTCAAATTCACCACTATGGGATGTAATGAAATTACTTGTATTTTTACGAATTCCTAAGCTAAATTGATTCAGTTTGACTTCATATATTATTAACAAAAATGAAATTTTTTTAAAATTTGATACAGGACCTTTTTTTCTAGCATTATATTAATGAAAATGACATGTTAATTATTCAAGAAATAGTTAATATGCGTTTAAGAAACTCGATTTTACGCATTTTAAAAAATGTTCAAGGGTTGTTGTTTTAATAGCATGTTTTCCAAATACAGTTTTGAATTCTTTCTCTATAGACGATCTAGTTTACATACCAGCTAATAAAGTGGTGTCATTTTATTTCTTGTTTTGTTGCCATTAACGTTAAGTATTGGCAAGAAAGCAGTCATAAATCATCAAAATCGCATTTAAAGTGCACATGGAGCATTAAGACTGAATAAAAAATTTCAATTTTTTTTTAATATTTGCAGCCCTTAAGTGGGTATAAGAGGGTTGGACACGTTTTCACGAATTCCGTCATATCTCCTTGGAGCGAAAAAACATCGAATTGGGGTTTCCTTCGTTAGGCTATAGAACCACTTAAAAAAAATTTAATTTTTTAATTTTTGAATATTCAACCCCTAAAGAGGTGTATGAGGGTTGAATAATTTGTTACAATTTTAAACATAGTTTTGGTAAGATATACCTATATATTTATTTTCAACTCAACGGGTATTTTGTGTAATAGCCCAAAACTCAATTTCTTAATTTATCAAAATTCAACTTAAAAGGTTGTGTAAAGAGGGAATCCGTTATCATGAATACTTGTGTACCTCTTAGACGTGATGCGTTATCAATCCAGTTCTTACTTACTCGGGCCTTCCATAAAATCCCCAAATTTGAGAATTTTCGATATTCTCCCAAGGGGGCTGTAAAGAGGTTGAGTTTCACAAATTTTTTAATATCTCCTAGATCTTGATGAGATTCATAAATAGCTTGTTATACAGTCACTTCACGATTTTCCTAAATTCAACCTCCAAGTTCACGTAATGGGGTTTTATACATTTTCACTAATTTCTTCATATCTCTTAGGTCTGATCTTCAGGGACTTTTTCTATGTAACAATCACACTCCACTTTAACATAAAAAAGTTTTACCTAAGATTCAGGCAGTCTATTTTCTTAAATTTGAGAATGATGAACCTCAAATGAATGCCGAAAATCGTTTATTATAAAGAGCTTTTCTAGTAACAAATTTGAAATAAGAAAAAAAGTTATGGTGGTAATGGGGCGGACGTTTCTTTCATCCACCTTTTCCTTAGCTGGTGTTAGTAGATTTTCCGGTTCGGTTAAATATCAATGGAAATAGTGCAGCAAATTCTCCTGCATACTGACATCAACCACAGCTCAAACTTTGTCCGAAAAATAATTAAGTGGAATCCACAGAGTTGGTAGATTTTTTATACATGCACTTTGCTCTTCACTTTTATTGAATTTAGTGGAAACGGTCTTTTTAAGCGTTTTAACGCCACAATTTTCAGGAGGTTGACGTATTGCCAAGACTGGAATATAGTAAAAAAAAAAATTTTGAATTTGAAGTGAGAGAACTAAGGGGGTTTGCACTAATTAAACTTTGAAAATTTTAGTTGGTCGGTCAGTTTGTGCGTGAAATTGCTTTCGGGCTGTGCAGTTCCGGCTGAAAAGGGATTTCACACAGAAGGTAGGTATAGAGAGGAACTGCACGGGGCCAGGTCCACTGTATTACCGACAGGCGGTAGTATGGTAAATTTTTTTGAACTTCACCGAAGAACACTTGTTTAGTTCGGACGAGATAGAAATCGCTAAAAGTTTTAATTACAAGTTCGCTGATGTCGGCCGAGTTATTCGTAGCGACTCACGGTTTAGTTCAGTATCCCACCTTGGATACAAACCATTTTATCGGATTTATACGACCTTTTTTTGTACTAATGGGTTCATTATAGCAAACGACTCGAATCAATTTTCATGTTCGTTTTGTGGACTTATCGCGAACCCGATCGCAAAGAGATGATATCTTGCGGTCGCTTTATGAACGAATGTGACCAGTAGGATTCCTTTGGAGAAGACGTCGGTAGAAAAGGCTTCTCTTGCTGTTTCGGTCAATTATAAAGCAGTTAATCCTATGCCCTGAACGTAGAAGCTAACCCGTAATAAATTAGCATATCGCATAAAGCCGTAGCAAAATGTCTGTTTGTTGGCAAAAGACCTGTATTTTTGTCCCTGCCAACATCGATACAATCGATTTTCCATTAATTTGTATAACGTTTCGGTCCTTTGGTTTGATTTCGATTCGGTTATTTTTCTCGTTTCTAATTTCTCGGTGGGAATCGAATCCTATGCTAATTAAGAACAGAAATTGAGTGGTTTTTTTCTTATTTGAATCGTCATGGAAATGATTGGAAAATGAGATAAAACAAATAAATATTTGCGTAAAATCGATGGACGTAAAAT
Organism: Beris chalybata; assembly: GCA_949128065.1. Classification (NCBI taxonomy): domain Eukaryota; kingdom Metazoa; phylum Arthropoda; class Insecta; order Diptera; family Stratiomyidae; genus Beris; species Beris chalybata. Next base: position 97,702,990 of record OX421896.1, read on the forward strand.
CGTATCGCGATCCAATTAATATTTGGACCGAATTTCCCACGAAACTAGAACAAATTTTATAGTATACGAAAAATACTAACGCAGTTCTGTTGTAAAATTCAATTTTTAGTGAAAGTTGGAGCGTAACTACCTCATTCGGGATAAATTCGATAAGTTCTCGGACAAAACTTTCTGGTCCAGGAGGACGAACTTTCTGAAATTTATGACGTCCATTGAGACAAGCCTTTATACGAAAGTTAGTTGTTTCTTTATATTAAACTGGGTACATACAGGGATAAAATTGTTTTTTTTTTTAATTCGAATCGAATGGCAGTTTCAATAAAAACATTATGTGAGAAGTTTATTAGGTAGTTTGTTTCGGTACGCGACATACATAGTACCTACTTAAACCCCATCTGTAAAGATTGGTTTAGGTTTATTTGCGCAACTTTCAAGAGTGTTTATTGTTTCTTTAATGTCGACTATTAAAATTTGCTAAACCGAAATTTTGCATTATTAACCAAGCTTCGTATAATACGACATACGAGGGCTATACCAGAAGTACGCGACCTGACGTGTAGATGGCGGTCTTTCTATGAAAGTGTAGTGGCAGTACAACTTCAACTAGTTGCGGAGTTGACCACTACATGGTGCTGCCATCACTGAGGTGATCATGTTGAATTCTAACACACGCTCCGCCATTGTAGATCAAAACTGTTAGTTCATTTTTAACGTCGTAATAAAATATAAAAACAATAACGTGTGTTTTTCATTGCAAGTGAATATAGGGCAAGACCTATAAAAGAAAATATTATGGTAAAAAGCATCATCACTATAAGGTATAAATTTAAAGTTCCTTAGTCTTTATTTGGGACGCTCTCATGTAACTTTTAAGCATGGTAAAATTCGTATTCGCGAAAGATCTCAGTCCAACCAATATCATCACCGTATCATATTCTGAGATAGTCTACTCCTTCGCATGGAAGTGTGGCAGAGTTTTTAAGGATGTCATACACGCTGTCGAGACGCAATGATCGACCAAGTGAGATGACCACGCCAGAAATCGTGAAGAAAATCCAGAAAATTGTATTGGATGACTGTCGACTGAAACTGCCCGAACTACCAAAAATTTTAGACATTTCAAAAAGAGCTGTACATCGCTGCAGCCTTTACTCATAATGGAGCAAAATAGCGTCATGTTTCAATCGAGTTATTGGTGATTAAAATTTTGGTTTCCAGATCTCACCAGACCTAATGGAGCCCGTACACGAACAATTTTTCCAGCAATTAATTGCCCGGCGACTGTTGTCAAAACTAGTTGAGCGATTAATGCAGCAGTACCGGGCAACATCGTGCTAGTTGCGACAATATTGCAGCAATTTGGCAATGCTTTCACATATTGCTGCAATTCCTCGCCCTAGAGTTGCTGTATTTCCACTAATTTGGAAAATTCCGAGCAATTGTCATCGTGTGTCAAACCTTTTGTTGAGTTTTTGGTTTTCTTTCCAAGTTTCGTGTAAAAGATGGCTTGGAGGTGGAGCAAACGAAAAAACAATAAGTTGTATTGACGCTGTTCGTGGCCGGAATTGTTTGTGGAACTCCAACATGACTTTCATTACTTTATTGCATGTACCGAATTGTCCGTGTATGATGTCATTGCTAAATTGCTGAGTATTGCTTCATATCGCTAGTCACTGCTGAGCAACGAATTGACCAACGATTGCTCCATATCGTCAATTGCAGATGTTGCTGAAAGTTGCTGTATGTTTTCATGACGTCAAAATTGTCTGGAATTGCTGCAAATTGAGCAATTTTAATCGCTCGTGTAAAACCACCATAAGAGATATGGCAGAATTCTTGAAAAAGAATACAACCACTTTACACTACTTTAGGGGTCGAGTTTAAAAAAAAATAAAATAAATAAAAGTATTTATATGAAGAATCCGGAGAATAAAAACGAACCAGCTGTCAGGGTGTTTCGGAAGTTGGCTAGAATACACCCTCTGAAGAGTCTTCTGCATTCCGATGACGAAACAGCTCCTTCGGACCTAGTCCAACACAAAAATCTTATGATAAACTGGCCTCTCCAGTGAAAGTTCTTTCCAAAAATTCGTCAAGTTCTACGGTCAATCAACAGTCGGGGATTTCGTATTGGAGCTTCACTCCACTGACACTGGAAAGAACAACAAACTCTTAACATTTAATAGCTTCAATGGTAGCATGACCATGAAAAACTAGTAACATAAAAGTATTGGTAAAAATAAGTTTTGCGTTGGACCCACTGGGCCCCGGACTTAACAACAGATTTTCAAGATTCATAGCCATATGGTTATCCAAGGTTACAACCATTTCATAGCCATATACGTCCCGCCTTTAGTATAAGGTAGATGTCCGGCGAGTTCCCGATTACATTATTCGTGGAAATGAACTTGGATTACGATGTGGTTATATAGAATTTGCCTCAGCAATTCCACCAGCTGTCAGGGTGTTTCGGAAGTTGGCTAGAATACACCCTCTGAAGAGTCTTCTGCATTCCGATGACGAAACAGCTCCTTCGGACCTAGTCCAACACAAAAATCTTATGATAAACTGGCCTCTCCAGTGAAAGTTCTTTCCAAAAATTCGTCAAGTTCTACGGTCAATCAACAGTCGGGGATTTCGTATTGGAGCTTCACTCCACTGACACTGGAAAGAACAACAAACTCTTAACATTTAATAGCTTCAATGGTAGCATGACCATGAAAAACTAGTAACATAAAAGTATTGGTAAAAATAAGTTTTGCGTTGGACCCACTGGGCCCCGGACTTAACAACAGATTTTCAAGATTCATAGCCATATGGTTATCCAAGGTTACAACCATTTCATAGCCATATACGTCCCGCCTTTAGTATAAGGTAGATGTCCGGCGAGTTCCCGATTACATTATTCGTGGAAATGAACTTGGATTACGATGTGGTTATATAGAATTTGCCTCAGCAATTCCACCAGCTGTCAGGGTGTTTCGGAAGTTGGCTAGAATACACCCTCTGAAGAGTCTTCTGCATTCCGATGACGAAACAGCTCCTTCGGACCTAGTCCAACACAAAAATCTTATGATAAACTGGCCTCTCCAGTGAAAGTTCTTTCCAAAAATTCGTCAAGTTCTACGGTCAATCAACAGTCGGGGATTTCGTATTGGAGCTTCACTCCACTGACACTGGAAAGAACAACAAACTCTTAACATTTAATAGCTTCAATGGTAGCATGACCATGAAAAACTAGTAACATAAAAGTATTGGTAAAAATAAGTTTTGCGTTGGACCCACTGGGCCCCGGACTTAACAACAGATTTTCAAGATTCATAGCCATATGGTTATCCAAGGTTACAACCATTTCATAGCCATATACGTCCCGCCTTTAGTATAAGGTAGATGTCCGGCGAGTTCCCGATTACATTATTCGTGGAAATGAACTTGGATTACGATGTGGTTATATAGAATTTGCCTCAGCAATTCCACCAGCTGTCAGGGTGTTTCGGAAGTTGGCTAGAATACACCCTCTGAAGAGTCTTCTGCATTCCGATGACGAAACAGCTCCTTCGGACCTAGTCCAACACAAAAATCTTATGATAAACTGGCCTCTCCAGTGAAAGTTCTTTCCAAAAATTCGTCAAGTTCTACGGTCAATCAACAGTCGGGGATTTCGTATTGGAGCTTCACTCCACTGACACTGGAAAGAACAACAAACTCTTAACAATAAAAACGAATTCAATAATTGTGAAGACCTAGTAGACATGACGAAAGTTGTGAAAATTTATGCATTCTATTTTGACTGATCATTTTTTTTGCCCCCCTTCCAAACGCCAATGAATATTTGGTTTTTCTTTTAATGAAAATTACTTTTCTAGTTGATTTACATATAGTACATATATTCCGATTTTCAACTTTCTAGCATATGCCGTTCTATAGTTAGGAAAAGCACCCCTGTACCATACCTCAAAAAAAATATTCCAACATGCCACTGATATAGTTCGATCTAAATACCCAGTTTCAGTTTAATATCATTATAGGTTTTTGAGATAATAAACATCGGAACTTTCTCCTTTTCGCCCTCCCTCACCCTAACTCTCATCCCAAAACTCCTGCTAGGGGTCTATTAGGCTTACTTTTGGTGAACATTAAGCATCTATCTTACACTGTTTTTGAGATGTGAAAAGTGATTTTTTAGAAAAATTCTTATCCCTCCACTTCTAAGCATCAAACAAACTATATTCATCAATCTTTATACAGAAACCTAATACCATTTTTCTAACTTGTGAGATATCGTAATCCAAAGTTACGACACTGCCCCTCTCAAAAAATTTGTTTTCGAAATATTCTCCTAGTATAGCCACAGATCAAAATAGGTGCTTTTTCAACTGGATCAGATCAAATTGAAAAAAACGATGTGGATTATCCCAAAAGCTAATTTAGCAGGGTTAACAATCAAGTTTGCTTCGGATAAACTGCCAGTTGCCCTGGCGGCAAAGTTTCGCATACTATACGACAAAACGGCACTGTACAAAGATTATATAAACAAAGACTTTTCAAAAATGTTGTAAATTCTGTCTCTATCCTACACATGGACTTGAATTTCCGTACAAAATGTATTGAGTTACCACAACTGTTCGATGAGCATATTCTGCCTGTTGGGTGCAAATACCAGCCACAAATTGAATTTAGAGATAAATTGCGTGGCGTCATCTGTGAAAATGCTAAAATAGTTGACATTTAAATAAGCTTTAATAGCACAAAATTGATCCATCGATGATCCCATTTTGAGTTTGGATCTCTTTGTTGTTGTTTTCAATGTAAAACGAATGATCTTGATCTTGATCCAGTTGAAAAAAGCACACCTAATAATTTTTTGACAGTAACCGTTCAGGATGTCTATTAAAGAATGTCTCGATGCCAGCTTTCAAGCGATTCATACATCTTGTTTTGCGACTCTTTCAAGTATAATTTTGTTTAAGTAGCTTTATAGTTTGAGGTCTATACGAATTCTAAATTTCAACTTCTGACTATATGCTGTTACCTAAATGTTTCAACTAAAACATTCATCTCTTTAAGAAGTTCACTCAGTCTATCCGCCAACTTTGTTTAAGATTTTTTATTTGAAAGTCTTCGGAGATAGGACCCTTCAAACATGTTTCGGTATGACGAACAGATGGACTTTTTTGCGATTTTAGTGGTTAAAAAAAAGGTTCAAATTTTATAAACGAGTACAGAAATTTTTGGCGAATATTCCAAAAAATGTATCTTTAATGCAGAAACAACTGAAATTTGGTAACAAATGTATCAAATTTTTACTGAATGCGACTCTTGTATCGTGCAGGCAAATGTAAAACAAGAAGTAACAATAATAGGTACCTATTTGTTTAATCTCAAAATATTAAAAAGGCTGTGCCTAGGTTGTAAAAATTGCTTTGGAATTTTTTTCGTATCTCTACTTCAACTGAAAAATATTCAGTAACAAAGAAGCAGAACCTGAGTTCAAATTATACCCGTAATACCGTGTGATAAAGTAATTGGACACTTCCTCGTAAATATCCGTAGAACATTGCTAAATAAATTTTTTTTTAGTTCACGTTCATAACGTAAATATCTGCAAATACATACAACTACATAGGGTAGAGGATGTGGACAAAAATACGAAAGAAATTTGCAATGGCATTCAGGCACGCTAAGGAGAATTGTGAATCTATGCAGCCAAGCACCGACAATAAAGCATTCCAGGAATATTTCATCCATGACCTTAACTGTACAAAACGCTACCGATTTTGTTGCTTTTCAACTACTTCGATGTTGCGCACACGTTACAAAAAGGAACTTAAAACGAGTAAATTGTGTGAAATTAGATTGGCATTTCTTTCATATTCATTTTGCGACTAATCCTTTTAGTCATGAATAATTTGTTGACATTATTTTTTTCGCTATCATTAGTGCAGCAGTTGTTTAATCCAACTTAATTGAAAAACCTTATGTTTTGGTAATTAATCCTAATGGATCAACTGGAAAAATTCATCGGAAGACCTAAGGCCATGAATTTTTGAAATGAATCGAGATTAAAATTCCAGATAATTGGTAACTAGTGTAAAAATAATGAAGAATTTTTAATTCTGATAGACTGAAAGCTGTCTCTGTCTCTGACTTACGATTATTTTTGCACTGGATTAAGTTCATTCGAAATCATAGCGCCTCCATTAAAATGGGTACACACCTATTTTAAGACGTATGAAAGACACTGACTAACATACCTAGTGTTTAGTTTATACAATTTATATTTGAATTATTAAGTTTATTGTTTTGTTATATTTTGAATTCGAAAACATGTCTAATAATTGAGACGGAATTCAGCTCAATAAGTCTATACCACTTTTTACGGTACCGTTCCCTCTCGAGTTCAGACAAGAATCATCTTTTTTTGCTTAATCATTCTCTCTTACAAAGGCAGTCGTACGAAATAGACGTGTTGGCAAGTAAATTGTGAACTAAATTTGAAAATTGTAGTTTTCTTAAATTAAGTTATAAAACTCATCAACTCAACATCGTCAATACCACCGAATTAAGTAATAAGTAGGTACTTCTATTGAATATAAATTCGATTTTCCCGAGCATAAACTCCAGTCACCTGAAGCATCAACTAAATCATTAAACACCTAGAGATATCCTCAACACACTCCTCCCAGATGCAAAATTCGCTATTTGCTCAACCCGATCGCTCACCTCGTCAAAGTTTTTCAGCATCCATAACAAACAGTCCCAATTAAAAAATTTGAGCCCTTCTCTAAGCTCATAGTAGCTCTTCAGGCAATCACAAAGTTTCAACATTCTGACGTCAATCATTCAGGAGATATGAATTATTTATTTATTTATTTTAATAATAAAGTATTGTTATCGATTTGAAATAAAAAAAATTGGGACCCTTAAACATTTTTTTCTCACGTTTCTTAACTATCAGACACCAAAAGAGCAAAAAAAAAAATGCAGTCCGTCTGTACGCCGCCGTCTGCCGTACGCAAAACGTTTGTAAGCTTACAGCTTTCGAACTTTTTGACCTATTAAGTTGAGTTTTGTTTTTGGTAGACTTGTACTTAGATAGTATAGCGGCATGTTGAAATAATAGAACTTTTAATAGAGGTAGTCTGATACGAGGTGGGGTGTTTCTCCTATCTATAGAGCGGGCTATGCTGTAAAGTTGAGTAAGTACTTGTATTATAGATCTTCTGGTAAAGTTAGATCAGGAAAATTTCAAATATCCATTATCAAGCGAAATGCATATATAAGGTCTACCAATAGGGACGATAAAATTTTTATAGCTCATGGCGGCCATATTTAAATCTCAAAATTTGCTATCTGCTGTCAGTGGTTATCAGTAAGGATTCCTATTTCATCATGAATCGTTTCACGTTGCCCTACCGTTTGGAAATTATTCAAATATTCTATTAAAATTCATCGAATTTCTATTGAATTATTTTGATATATAATTCATTTTAATAAAATATGCTTAATGAAAATAGGTATCAAAAAACTATTTTCTTTCGTTACTTATGGTAGAATATTCGGGTTTTAGATTGCATATATGTAACAGTGACGACTTCACGGAACCCATTTCGAAAATTATCTGGATTTAGCGAAGGAGTTGACCTAGGAGTTAGTCGTGGATGAAATTAATCAGTTGGGAACAGTGTTCTCATTAATCTATTAATAGGCACTTTGGAAATTTTTAATCTTGAAAATAAAGAGCCAACTGAAATTCATTGTAGCTGCAATTATAGGTACTTGTGAAAAGTATTTAATTGGACAAGTTCTTCATAAAAATTTGCGTAGTTACCTAAAATTAGAAGGTAAAACGCGTCGGCAATTTAAAGGCAATCATGAAAGTTAAACAAAAATGTGAGGAGGCAGGTAATTGCGCACCGAACGATGAAAATTGGTTGCATATTCGCGTCGAATAAACGTGTATACACACAGAAAGTTCGAGTAACCTTATCCTTGCTTGCAAGCAATCTTGACATCAAAGCACGACATCAATTATAATTACGCCACGGAAATATGGGAAAAGACACCGAGCCCCAAGACGGCCTAGAAAGAGTTCCCAGCTAAAGGAAAACGACTCGACCAACCATCGGCTTTTTTCCGACAGACGTTATAAAATCGTTATGACGATATCGTATTTTCCGTATAAGTTGCTAGCTCTTAGCTAGGAAGTTTCGACTATTTTCACATGCCAAGCAAGTAGAGTTAAGTACCTTCTGACTTGCTTCTTTTTTCGGCAAGTACCTAGCCCGAATATGAATGGTGCAAAGTACTTGCTTTATACGTGTACGTAATAAATACAAGGCTTTACGTAACTTTTGTAAATAATCCACTGGTAAAATTCGTATTTCCTTTTGCGGCACGACCGAAACCGTGGCGTCCCATTATAGGAGCCAGCTATTAGCTTGGCCGTTCAGCCTTGAGTCAAGATATCAGATTGCAATTCGCCAAGCGTTCTACAATATTAGCGAATCAGATTTAAACAAATTGTCCGAGCGCATAAGTTGGGAGTTGAGCTGAATTCTAGGAAAAGAAGAAGTGAGATTTTAAAAGCAGTGCACATTCCAATGCAGCAGATTATAGTAATAAAGTGCTATTTATTTTGAGATTATCGCACTTTTGATAGTCCTACCGACTCATAATTATGCCTTGTTCTGTAAAATTCAATTTTTTAATGGGTTTTGTAAGTTGAGTCCAAGGATTGAGGAGTAATGGAGATGTTTAACTATACGTAGAAATGAAGGAAGACGGTTTTCTGGCAAGGCTTCATTCAGAACAAGATCAAGCAAAAATATTTCGATAAGTATAATTTGCGAAAATGTTCCATAAATATAGGCACAGAAGAGTTGCAAGTATGATGCAAAATATATACTGTTCAAAATGCAGGCTTTATCAACCAAACTTCATAGTTTTTTTGACACCCATCCCTTGGGATGCGAAGTTTATTTTTTGTTACGTTTTGAAAATCAATATAATAAAGAAAATATCGAAAAATTAAGAATTTTTTAAGATGTAATTTTTAAGAGTTTTAATTTTTTAATTTTCAAGGGTTCGAATTTTTTTTATATTGTGTCAACCCTCCATTTTACTTTATTATTTTCTAATAAAACAGTAGGTACTGTGATCGATTTAAAAAATTGAAACCCTAAATTTTTTTTTTACGTTTCATGTCTAGTAGCCACAAGCAAGTCCGTCTGTCCACCGTACGCCGTACGTCTAATTAATTACGCAAAATTGTTTGAAGGCTCGTAGCACCCAAACTGCTATTAAGTAGATTTTTTTTCCTAGGTAGACTCAGTATACACCTTTTAGTGGACACCTTTTGAGAGGTGGTGGTGTAAAGGGGGAGGTGGGGCAAGCGTTTTAAATTGTGCTATCTAGATCTCAGCAATCGCTTATGCTACGAAGGTGACGCTTGGCATTTATTTATCGCAAAAAATTTGCTGATATTATTGAAGGGGTGAAGGTGTGGAGTGAAAAATAATACGTCCGAAACGTAAAAAAGCTGAGATTGAGATATTCTAAAAATTCATATCTCCTAAACAGTAAACGTCACGAAGTTAAAGATTAAGAAATATCTCTAGATATACTAGGCGAAGAGATCGGAAGCAAATTTTTTAGTGTGAGCTGGTTCGCGCGGAAGTGGGTGTGGGGAGTGAAAAACTTTACATTTCGATATCACACGAACCAATTTTACTAGACAAATAAAATTCTATTTGTGTGCAAAGGTTGAGAAATAAAGTCTGCTGAGGGTAAAAATTTTTAAGGGAGCGGTGGAGCATGAAAGCGGAGAGGATAAGAATTATTCAAAAAATCAAGTCTCTCAAGGACAGTATAAGGTAGATGCTTAAAAATTTAAACAGAAGTAGGCCTAATAGATACCTAGCAGAAAATGATTTTGAGGGTAAGGGTGTAGAAGGCAGGGACGTCATTTCAGTTTTTTCCAGGGTGGGGGCAAGATGTTATGAATGTACATATATATTTTTATATATATTTTATATATAATATATGAGAAAACAAAATTCAGGCAATGCCCTCCCTGCCCGATTGTGTACTTTATCATGAATTCTACCATATCCGCTTCTCATGGCACATTCCAAAATTTAATATCCGAAGTCTCCCTCCTTGACGAATCGATCATTCATTTGCAATTCTCATCATTCACATTATAAATATGTGGAAGTAGTACCCACACACTGAAAGAAAAACTATGTTTATTCCAAGGTTGCATTGACCATATTAAGGTTCTTCTGACACGTATGATGGTACGAGCCATAGCATATAATTCGTAAAAACATAGTATGGTTGCATTAAACATATATCCCTACTGTAATTTAATATGGTTGTACCAATCATTCTCGTTACATGATGTAATTGTGAATTATAATCACGACAACAATATTTTATGATCAGTGGAACCATATAATTTGATAAAATAATTCCCACAACCATACCTCTCACAGTACGAAAAGGATCGTTCGCGGTGTAAGTTCGCTTCTTCCAATTTCACGTGTGCTTTGTTTAGTTGTTGTTCAAGTCATTTATTTATGATCGAAAGTGTTTTCTTTGTGAATTATTTTTCAGCGTCACATGCATCTTATGATTGACCTAACCATCATATTATAAAAGAAGGTTGCGTGAATCATACACCAAGGTTCTTAAATTAGAACTATGATTCAAGCAACCATGTCACATAAATTGTATGATTGACCCAACCATTATATTATTAAAAAAGGTTGCGTGAATCATACATCAAGGTTTCCACAATCATAATTTTGTTTGAGCTAAACATGTTACATGTTGTAACATAGTTGTGGCAACTATAACCTCAATCATAGTAAGGTTCTCCCAAAATATGGTTGCCACAATCATATTTTTTTTTTTAGTGCACGTATTCACAAATGGTTGAAATGGATGTTTGTCCTATGTGGTAATTTATTTTCACTAAAAGATTTCAAAACCGCCCATGACTTTTTCAGGTGTGAATCATATATTTATGTTTGTTTGTCGCTATATTCACCCAATTGGCCATGGTATGATTTATTCTTGGTTCTCAAATACAAACAAAATATTGCTTCTATGGCGGCATTTGGATGACGTGACGGAGTTGGAGTAAGTGTGTGTAAAATTTGTCTCCGATTTATATTGCAGTTGGGGATAAATTAGACTAAGAATTATGCATGTAGTTTTTCCTTTAGGGCTCTCGTTTAGTAGCTGCTCCAAAGTAAAAGACAATATCTTCAGTGTCTAATTTTATATCTGAAACTTAGTAAGTATCCTTTTACAATGACATTCAATTGAAACCTGCAGGAAGGACTCTCTGAATTTTCAGCATATTTATCCTTTTACCAGGAACCATTAAAAAATAAGCGTGCACAAAATGTAGCGCTCAAAAAGTATGCAAAAATAATCTTGAAGAAGTGTTTTAAGGACTTTTTGTATGGGTTCTACCCAACAGGGTGGAAGAACCTCGCTAACAAGTAAACGAACTTTGTTTTTATTCGTGCATCATCTACATTCGTATATCACTCGAATGTATAGGCGAGTGTTTAAAAACAACATTCGTGTTCAACGCGAAATATTTGGATTCGCATCCAAGGACCAACATCCACCTGAATTTCAATACGAATAAGAATGTGAGTCACTACTGGTGGCAGTTCTTCAGTAGTCTCCTTTCTGATGTTAATGTATAACACTGCATTCGTGTTCAATGCAACTTTCTTTGATTCGCGTTCGAAAACCACTTTCTACTTTAAAGCTATAAGCAGGTTATCCAAGTTCTGCTCAGTAAAAAGAATTTTGTAACAAGCAATCGTTCCAACTGGGAAAGAACATTAAAAAAGATACCAACAATTTAAATTAAAGCATAAATTCACCATCAAACCCGCCAACATCTAACAACTTACAAGTGGAGCGTGTTTAATTTTCATCTAGGAAAAGCCGTAAGGAATCGCTAGACCAAAAACTTAGGCAGTACAAAATTTCCTTTTCGACATAAAATTGCCATTGCCTTTAATTATATTTGGCGCGAAGAAGCGCTAATTATATTCGAAGAAACTGTTCAAATTTCGTAGTCGAAAATTATATTGTACGCTTTTCTTAAGTTTTAAGTGGAACAGAACGAGTGTCAACATAAGTGCACTGTATACAGGGCCAAGGCGGCCGAATTCACATAAAATATACGCGAAAACTGGAAGGTTCGATGGACAAAAGTGTCTTAATGTCCCACAAATTCTAGTTTCTGGTTGTCGTAGTCGAGAACGACGTCGACATTGAACGCTATACAATGAGCTTCGTCAGCTTAATTAAAGGACTCGCAACGATGATGACGACGACGATACTGCTAGCGACAATGATAAGTACAATTTGTGAAAACGACACTTTCTCTTAAGGTCAAACAGGCATAAAAGAAGTTATGTCTTAGGCCTTCTTATGGTCGTTTAGTTTCGAAGAGGGACAATTAAAAAATTTATTGAACATCGTATCCATTAGATGACACACCAAGGCAAGCAATTAATTGTTTAGTTTATGGTCAAGTATTCAATTTCTATTGTCGATTTCAGTTGGGATATGCTTGTACGTGGAGTAGATAATTAAATCCATTAGGCGCAATCAGAAGTAACAGACTAAAGTTACTGAGCAAAGAGCGAACGAGAAGAAGTTGAAAGTAAATTTCTAGTTAATAGGTCAAAAGGTGATAATAACACTAAATATTCTGATCAAACGGAGTCCTTCATTGGTAGTTCATATTTTCTGAAATAAGAGACATTGAAGTTTTCAGAGAATACTACACCTGCCAATATCCAATCAAAAAGGCGTAGAAAGCTCTACACACTTCTCACATCTTCTACACACACATATACGTAGAAGAAACTCGAGTCTATACATGCAGTTTTATACTTAATTGACCGATTTATCTGCAAATTCTGGTGTATGGAAAACCAATTCGAATACCAAATATCGAATTTGAATTTTGAAGATCGTGTGAACTGTGGCTATATTTTCGAATCGACTTGACGTCTATGGACACGTAATGCCGCAAGCTAAACTGAGAGATTTATTAGTTAATTGAACAGTCGGACTGATCTGTGTGGGGCTTTTAAGCACAGTAGACCTTATACACTGGATCTGTTTTTACTGCGAGCGGGATACAATAATCAGATGAACTGGAAAGCGACGGAGTGATTTTAAAAGAAACAATATACTATTTTTTTTTTATTTAATCGAACTATGCTCAAATTTTAAATGTGCTACGCTATCAAACGTTTGACTAAATAAATTTGATAAAAAAAAGATCAAATTACATTTTGATTTGCTGACCAAAATGCTATTTTGCAAGCGTTTGATACTGCAATCGTCAAATATTATATTTTTGCCAAATGAGGCACATAAAATTTGTATGACAGCTACACGAAAAACTAATAGGATTTTCTTCATAATCATATGAATGCGAAAAATATGAACTTACCTGAAAAACAATCGTATACAAAATTTTAAAAACGTAGCATAAATGGTTGTGGAACCATCGACAAAGTTTCTAGAAAACGGTTTTATAAGTATTTTTTTGTATGGAAGCTACTTGAAGAGTAAAGCAATTTCACTGACAAACGAAGTTTAACTTCATTTTCGCTCAAATCTTATTTGTACAAAATTTAAACATCCTGGCTAAACAATTTCTTGAGTTATAGTGAGTTTGGTGAATTGAATGGGAATATTTTTACAGCATATTTGTATTGCAGCCTCACGAAGGACTAATAAGATTTTTTCATAGTCATACATTTAGCTCCTAGCTAGTGTAAAATTAATACATACAAAATTTCAAAGTCGTAGCCTTAACCCTTCTGACGTTATCGACCAATATTTTTAAACACGAGCTTTAAGGACATGTTATATGACAGGAACCTGAAGGAGTAAAAGGATTTAGATGACTAGTAATTTCGAACTTCGTTTCCGCACAAAACTAATTTGTACAAAATTCCGAATTCGTAGCTAAACGATAAATGGAGCTATTGAGAGTTTCGCAAATTAAGTGAAGCCATTTTGACAGGATATTTGTATGGCAGCTACTCGAAGGACTAAAAGGATTTTTTTTTAAAAATCATATCTTTAGCTCAATGTATTCACAATTTTAAAGTCGTAGTCTTAGGCGTTTCGAAGTTATTGGTCAATTTTTTTTAACCAGTGATCTCAGGACATTAATCAGTCAAGATACTGCTTATTTCGATTTTTGGAGTAACATATAACATTGCTTTGAAAGCATAACATGTTCCAAACATACGTTGCCAACCAGGAAAAAACTTTTTACCTACATTTTTCGATGATATTTCGATTAGAACAAACCAACTTTGGCACGGCGCCATACACTGACTGTCGTTGAATTGTCAAAAGCGGTCGGTATAAAGCATATTAAAAAAAAAAAACGTCGGTTTAGTTGGCAGCGGACGACGGAATACATAATATGACTCCAGGTGTCGCTTAAGCTTGTAAACTATAGAACCGAGTGTGTTCACACTAGAAGCCTTGAAAAGATGTTGAAGATCTGAGTTTATTGTTATATTACAATGTCGATAGCAGCTATAAGGTCCGGTATTTCAATGTAGAGTTAACTTGTAAGTTTCGTAATGCCAAAAAGTTAACTGGGAGTTAACTTGTTAAGCGTATTTCTAAAAACGTTTGGTTTCAAGTTTGTAAATTGTATGTAAGTAAGTATACTTAACAGTTTAAGTAAGTATACTTAACAGTTTAAGTAAGTAAATACGACTATGCTTAACAGTTTATCGATAATAAATAAATTCAACAAACAGAAACAATTACAGTCAATTTAAAAATTACTTCAAATTTTTAAGGTTATCAACTGGCAACTGTCAGTAAAATATAAGCAGAAGTTAACTGAGACCTGAATGAGTTAACTTGAAAGTCACTTTTAGTAACACTTTGTAAGTTATCTGATATTGAAAAACGGTAAATTATTTTAACTTTCAGTTAACCAAAACCACTCGAGTTAACTTTATATTGAAATACCGGACTTAAGAAGTTCAGACTTTTCGAAATTCCGGTATATGGTTTCTTTAGGGGCGGCCGGACTGTACAATAAATTAAGGTCCGGAAAATTGCGATAAAACACATTTGTCCGGATTGTAGAATACCGACAAACTTAATTGGAACACAAAGACCAGAAGAAGATTGCTTACTTGTGATCGTTGTCAGACGGTATAGTGATATTCTCGACCAACGTTATCTACTTCGCCAATATTTTGGGAACGAAATATTCAGTGCGATTTGGAAGAGAAAGAGTCAATACCATAGAAATGTCATATCGTGAGCAAAATATCTTCCAGCTGCCTCTAGATTCAAATCTACTAGAAAGACGTGTATCATCCGATGAAAACTAATCTGCGTAGCGCCTTCTCTAGTCGGACAAATGTGAAGTGGTCTTGCTGGAACAAAGACAAGGCGACAAGACCTACATTATGCAGATGAGTTTCACTCGAAGCAAAAATTAAGTCCTTTTTGGCATCGCTCTTAATAATGTGCTATGAACTGAATATGAAGCTGCAACCTGATATATTTTGAAGCCGGATTATCCGGGACATCCGACTGTACATTGTACGGAGCATATAGTGATGTGTATTTGTACCACTATCTAAATTTAAATTGCAATTTGTCATGCAATTTGTCTTGAGAAACGAAACTGAAGACAGATTGCGCATTACTAGCTACTGCAGTCTAAGCTAAGCAAATACTTGTTATGAATGTCTCGTTTTATTTCTGATCCTTAATAGAATAAACAAAAAGGATCAGTATCTTAAACGATCCAGTTTCGGATTACAGACAGACTTAAAAATGTTTTCTTCGGTCACTTTGCACTATTCCTCAGTACTCGACATTAATCCATTTCTGTCAACAACTGGTAAGTCCATTTAAAATCACACTACGACATTAAAGCTTTTACCTTGCGGCGAGGGCGGTTTGAGTGGGGGTGGACTCCTTGCGGACCAAGTCCAATTTTTATGACACGAACCACTCATAGAGTACTGGCTCTAAGATATAAATCTTAATGTACTCCCTATTTTCGTTTTCACGGTTTTCTTTTTATTATTTTCTCTCACGGCTGCGGTTCTTCTTTTCTTCGGCTCCTTCATCTTGCCGGTGTGGTGGATGAAAAATAAATAAGATTTATTGCAATCTTCTCTCTGGTGACGTTCCACGTTTTTGCGCCTTTTGATAAATTCCTTCTTTTTTTTCGCTGAAGAGTAATTACGGTTTGCCGTAAAGACGTGGAAAAATGTTGCCGACCTGGGTGTAGAGTTTTACGCCTTACCGTATGAATCAACATCGTTGTACCGATGAACAAGCAAGGACATTCCAAGAGGTGTTTTCAGTAATCCCAAACCTTCTAAGAAAAATATCATCAAGAGTCATCAGAAGGACGAGCACGAACTACAACAACAAAAACAACAGCCTCGACAGAAAACTGTGAAAGAAAATTCGTACAGATATGGAAGATTCACGCGCAGATATTTATAAGCTTTTGATTTATTAATAAGGTGTTGTTTACTTGAAATGTAATTAAAAAAGGGACAAAGTTGAAGACAAGTAATTTTTTTTCACGCAATTCATCTCCGCCTATTCCCTGTTAGGGCACCGGAGAACACCATCACGACACCCAGTTCTTCGGTCTTCATTAACTCGAAAGAATGAAAAGTACTTCGTCCGGGTGGAAAAATACAATTGCTAATTAATTAACTTGGAAAATTGGAAAAGTATTTGAGTAATGAGCTTTTGATGTGGTAAAGAAGAAAAAAAAAATCGGTTTGCTTATTAAAAAAAATAAATTGAGGGCGAATAAAAAATTTACTCGCCTCAACAGAATAAATAGCCGCGATGAGAATCCTTGAACAGGCGAGAAAAAAATTTCATTATGAACATTTTTGAAAATGTTGAAGTACGGGCAAAATTATGATTTTATACTTAAAGTGGTCATTTTATTCATAAGGTTTTTATGTCATCAAAGTGGAACGAAACTCTTATCCAATCTTGAACAGCCGAGGGAATATTACGGTCCATTCTTTAATAATTATCAGGCCATGGGTTATATATTCATGACCAACTTCTCATTTGCAATAATTGGGTTAAGGGGTATGGCTATGGGTTTAAAATATACAACCTCTTCTCTGGCGGGTGGCTCCATAATGGAATACATGAACCATATATGTTTAAAATCACCGCAGTCATTTTAAATAATTTTTGATTTAAATAGTAGATGGAAATAATAAAGCAGTTATCGGGGTAGTGTGTGTACCTATGAGACAACTACACAGTAAAAAAACAAACCATCGAATCTCTTGGATAGTAGGCAAATATGCCACATCTTTTCAATAAAATTTACATTGGGATGTAATAATCAATTTGAATGTAATTTTAAATTTTCGGTCAGTAAATTTCAATTAGAAATCTGTAAATTTTAACTTCGAAAGCAGGCTAAATTTACTGTATATTCTTTAAAAAAAATGAAAAATTAGCTCTCTCACTTATTTTTAATATTACTTCTTAATTACTTACTCTTAATAAAACACTTGGATATATAATGGAAGCGAACCCGTGATCAATTCTGGTTTTGCTGCATAGGTTTGGCGCGCGTAGCACCTGCACCACCGCGTTTAAATTTCATTCCAGCAGAAAACAAAACCTAATGAAGCGCCAAACTTCCTAGTTTCATAAATTCCATGTTTGTCGTAGTAAAGTTCAAATAGATAAGTAAAATTACACGAAAAAAACAATAATTTTCAACTCATATACATATATGTATAAATATAATTAATTTTACATGAAGTGTTTCGTAATTTTGTGAGCCTTTTCATGTAAATTGTACGGTTCAGTTTAAAGATACATGAATGATTTACTAATACCAGTAATTTCGTGTGAAACTGTTTGAAATGTGTACTTTTACTTGAAAAAATTAAATATATTGTAAATTTCAAATCAAAAATTGCTTTGAAAATTCAATTTTTTTAAAACAGTTTACCATTAATCTGGTTTTATTTACTAGATCGACATGGATATCGTCGAAGGGGGCTATTAATTATATATTTCATATGGAGATCTTCGAAAGGCCTTCAATCTTGTTTGCCATGAACTTCTGGTTGATATACTCATTTCTGACTGAAAATCTTGATTTATAGATCTCAGGAATCTAAAAATTGGATCTTGTGTAGATGGTTGAACAGGGTAGAGAGTAATAAACTTTAATTTCCGCAAAAAAATGGCGTCTGCATAACAGAAGATACACAAGAGAAATAAGTTGTTTAGGAAGGGTAGCAGGAGTGAGGGATGTTTTTTGAAAAGAAAAATAACTATGTAAATATATTTAGAAAAGCGAAAATTGTATTTTAAAAATTTAATGAAACTTCATTATTAATTCTGCAGTGCTCAATCCCAAATACTGATATTCACGGAAAGTTTCATGACAATCCGACAAATATTCTCGGAAGTTAAAGCCAATAAGTCTGAACTTTTTACATAAGCTGTACTTTTTATAGATTAACCGAAGGTTTATTCTCTCTGATAAATAATTTTGATTTTATAAATAATTTAAGGCCGAAACTTTTGTCGAAAATCGAAATTTTTGTGTTAAAAGCCGCCATTTGGTTAAACATTTATATTTTGAGTATGCCTTCGATTAATTTCTAGACAATATATTATACCACCGAAATCTTTTTATATTTTTTTCATTTTAGATAATCTTATCCAGAAATATCGTGGTCACCGCAAAACACTTTTTTTATAGGACTTCCCGGCAATCTGATATAGACAGGCCCGTGCGCAGGAAAGTATGATGGCGGGGGGGGGGGGGGGGGGGGTTTATCAACCCCATACTAAATGTGATGACTTAAAAAAAAAAAAAAAAAGGTCCTCACTTTCCTATGAAAATAGGTTTGAACCCCCAAAACCCCCCCCCCCCCCCCCGTGCGCACGGGCCTGGCTATAGAAGTTTTAAAAATAATTATTTTTAGAAATAAAAAATATCAGAATAAAGTTAAAAGTTACCATAATATATAAACAAATTTTTACGTAAAAACATTAAACCGCCTTTCCAGGAAAAATTAGTAAAAGTACGTACTCAAAAATTACTTCCTATGAAATCTTTGAGGTGATAGACGACAAATTTTGGTTTCTATATGTCTTAGTAGTAGAAATTTGAAACTTATGTAAAATTGTAATAATGGAATCCATCGGCAAAAATTTTTTTCACACACTCAACACTGGAAAACGTGGACACCTACTATTTACACATCTTTTATCTTTTCAGGAGTTTTCAGGAGTTCGAAAACTGCATTCGGCTAGGAGAAATTATTATTTTATATATTTTCTATTCGGTTTAAAAACCGTGTTTTTTAATAATTTGTTTTGAAGCCTTTGTTGCAACAATAATGGATTCAATTAGTTTTTTTTCGAAGCATGAGAGAGCTTAACTTGTCTTACCCGTTATTGAAATTTGATGAAATTTAGCTACATCAGCTAAATTATGATTTAATAATATTCTTAACCATTTTAATAAAAACATTAACAAAATTATTTTAATGCAAATAGGGGCCAGAAAATTCATGTTTGCTTTGAAACATGAGTTTAGATAAGTAGAATTATAAATATAGTTAATTTTACATGAAATGTTGCGTAGTTGTATGTACATGAATAATTAACTTTTACATACTTGAAAAAATGAAATAAACTGGAAATTTCAAGTAAAAATTGGATTGATAATTCAATTCTTTTAAAAGAGTGTATCAGTATCAACAGTATCACTGTGGACCCTCGTGGGTCTATGTGAGGCCTTGGCCGCCACTGTAAAACAGTCTACTTAAAGCTAACTTAAGGCTAATAACACTCCCACTCTATTTCTCATAGACGAGTATTGATCAGTGCGTTAATAAGAGGATTGGTATTATTTTAACATTTGTTAATGAAGGAACTTTAAATTATGCTACAATCTTATAGAAACTTTTGTTTTATTACGCAGTCGGAAGATCGAGTAATCCTTTACATTCTTATGTAATTAACATATCACAAATTTGGAGAAGTGAATACTATCAAAAAATAGTTTGAAGACTTCTCAAAGCAACATCCATTTTTTAATTGTTTCGGTCAATTTTAAGAAGACATAAACATTTTGCAGTTTGATTAATTCACAAATTGATTCCGTCAACGTTTGATTGATCAAAATTTGTAGCAAATAATAATTGGAACGTGCCACATAACCGACATAATTCTATATGATCCAAGTCAACATAAAATAACGATTTTGAATTAATCCCGATTCAATTAATTCTCTATTTCCTTCAGTACATCCGTAATCATGTCGCAATTTATCACAAGCCAAACTGATATTATCCTTTCGGCAGAATAGCGACTATAATAACTCAAAATATAATGCAAATTACTATAGAATTAGATTCGACTAGTCCGGAAGTAACCCAAACTCTCTGCTGCCTGACAAACTTCCACTTAATCGTTTTCACTTCGAAGTTTATTACTCGTATTGCGGATAGTACGTTCTTTTAATACCGACAAGCGAAAAGGACGTCCTAATATTAAGGCTTAGAAAAATTCACTTTGCCATATTCGGATTTGTATCTAGCACTTATAGTTGGGATACACGTAGACTCCCCGGCGGTATTTAGCACCAGTGCAGCGTATAATATCCTGGGGCTACAATCGTCTACGGTCCCTATATATTCAACACTTAGGCTATGATTAACGTTTTCATGGCTGAAATTTTCCCTGTCATAAATTTTGGGTTAGTAATTTGTCACAGGCGCATAGGGTAAAACCTCCGAAAAGGAATGGTGTACAATAACCATATAATGTGACCCACACCCTCGTACACGTATTGCCCAACGTATAGAAGGGTACAATCGGGCTAAAATGAGCCACTATTCACTATGAAAGCACAAATTGGCTCCAGACCCACCCAATTAGTTTGTGAGCATGAGGCTTTCTTTTTTTTGGCCCCGTTCTCATTTTATGAAAAAAAAAGCATCCAGCGCAAAAGGGACTCAATGGTCGGATGAAGACTACATCGCTTCAAAAGTCTGGCAAGGCTCTCAGCTTAATTAATTTGTTGATGCCTAAATACAAAGTATTAGACGTACGAAATAGAAGTTCATATCCAGCTAAGGTTGATGTCAGGCGAATGTCAAGATACCCGGAGGGTGGATAGTGAAACTATCGCTAAACTCATATACGAACTTCGAAATGGCCTTGCACATATTAGGCAGGAACCTTCAGAAGGGCCGAACCCTTCATTTGAATAAATGTTTCGGTACAATATCGAAGGTAAAGTGATAATATCCTAATATGTCCGAGATCTGAATCGGTCGGCAGATGGGGTTCTTACATAACTCTAAAATGTAGTTTAACGTAATCCTTTCTGATTAGATTTATGTTTTCGGGTAGGTAGCAGGTAAATGCGAACTATATGTATGCGGTTCGAGTCATGGCATGTTCAACATTAATTGATTCAATCCTCCGTGTGTATGTTACGCTATACGTTGATTTCCCAATGTATGGAACAGTGTTTAATATGGTTCCTGCCAGGATCCAGCTGTAAGCATAGCGGGTGTAGTTTCCTACATCTACCGCAAAACCAGGAATGCTACATACACTTTCAGTCTTTGTTGAATTTTTAATTACTTCGACCCGGTACTTGATATGTTATCTGTGCGATGTTAATGTCTACGCACCTGTGATTCGCGCCATGTTCTCAATTGTCAATTAGACACCAGTCCTAGCGATAGCATAATGGCGGAAGAAAAGCAATTATGTTAAATGCTAATTGTAGATTCCACTATCAAAAGGTGTCGTGTGTAATTATTTCGAACATATTACAGAGAATATGGTAGATTCGAGCTGATGCTTTCATAGGTAGGCGCTCAATAAAACAACAACAATTACTAGGTCATATTACAGATGCGAATACTGGAAAATGTAGCACGCTCTAATCAAACATTTGGTTCTGGTTTTACTCGAAATACATTTAAATTTTTGTTGATACTAGTAAGTACCAACTTAATGGTTACGCCTATAGCCTGACATCTTTATTTACTGTCGCTCTGAAACGTTAATCACTGCAATACTTAAACGATAGACGCAAGTCAGCCGGGTGTTTCCTCACCTCAGCCTAATTATTATCATCAAATAACTAAAATTGTTGGCTTTATACTGTCCCCACATAATCATCATCATCAATGGCGCGACGACACAAATCCAAACCAAAACCAGGGCCTGTAGGATACATTATCTAAATTCACCTGAGATTAGGGCCCGCGTCCTCTAATTTGGGAATCTAAAAAGCAATTTTCTTGAGCCGCCATAATCGGAGTTATCGCCATTGACCCAATCCCTTCCAAGGGTGCAGTCCTGCTTTTGGAACAATAAGGATGGGCTGTGAGCCGATCGCCCAATTCTCAACCTGTTTTATTAAAAAATAATAAAGTAAAATTCAAAATTGTATTAGAAAAAATAGCTATTAGAGGAACAACCTTGAAACATTTTTTAAAATGTGTAAATTCGAGTTCTTTGTGTGTGCATTTATTATCTATTTCTTGAATGGTTAACATGTCATTTTCATTAATATAATGGTTCAAGAAATCTTAAAAAATATCTTCCATAAAGAAAAATATAAGAAAAAATTTAATTTTTGCTAATAATACATATTATATGAAGTCAAACTGAAGTAATTTTTCATGATTTTCATGGAACAAATTATCATGGAAAAGTATCACAGATTATATAATTAATTTTTGTATCTAGAAGATATATGAATGAAAAAATTATTGATTTTTAATAGTTATGCGTTTCAAATAATTTGAAAACCCATAACACGATTTATTCCGTAAATTCAAAATTAGTTCGCTGATAGACAGCGAACGATGTAGACGTATTTATCCATACCAAACTAGAAACCAAAAACGATTTAAATTGACTTCTCCTCTCTCAAGAAAGAAAAATCAAAATGGTATACAAAATTGTCGCACCGGACTCATGGGACCTTAAGCAAAAAAACTTTTTTGCTTTTAAGCTCAACGCGTTTTTGGGTGAAATATTTGTAGAGAACTTTGTGTGACAGATACGAGGGCAGGTCTAAAAGTTCTTGTTATGATAATGGAACACACTGTTTAAGAAAAAAAAAATTTCAATCTTATTTTTACTTGAAGTTTTCAGTATATTTCATTTATTTATGTAAAAATACACATTTAAATTACTGTTACACGAAATTACTAGTATTAGTATATTATTCAATAACTTTTCCACTGAACCGTAACAAATGAATCACAAAATTACGCAAGATTCCGTGTAAGGTCTATCAGAATTGAAAATTACGTTATTTCTCGTGTTATTTTACGTATCTATTTGAATTTTACGATGTAATATGTGAAACCGCGAAGTTGGACACTTCAGTCGATATTTGTTTTCAACTGAAATGGAACTCTTTCGGTGACGGAGTGGCTACGCAATGAAACCAGAATTAAAAGCGGGTTCGATTGCTACACATATCCAAAGGTTCTATTAAGAGTAAGTCAATAAGAAATAATATTAGAAGTAGAAATAAGTGTGTATTAAAGAGTGCTTATTATACACCTTTTTTAGAGTGTAAAGTGGGAAGAGAATATCTAGTGAATTTGCTACTTCAGATTCTCATTATAGACAAAATAGAGAACAGAACAGTAATCAAATTTTTGACAAAGGCGGATCGGAAACCTTAAAAAATTCATAAATGGTTGGTGTAAGTTTATGGGGATGCTACTCCCTTCCAGGCTACCATGAATAATTGGTCAAAACTTTTTTAATGAGGCAGAGATTTCATGAATGACAATCCGTGGAGTAGACGACCAGCCAATTTGCCAGAAATTGTTGAGCGCTGGAAGTACTGGTGCTTAGATATGGTCGTCCAAAAAGTTTTATCATGAACATTTGGGCCTGTCAAAGTTGATCACAAAATGCGTCACTCGAAACCTTTCAGCAATTCAAAAAAGTGTTCAGACAGTAATGGAGATTTCAGTGCATAAAATCGAAAAAATAGTACTTTACCCTTAAATTGGATACAGCGTCCAATGCCGCGTTACCATGTGGGTACGTAAAGCTATGAAGATCCTCTTCAACTTCTTGGAAAATCGAACAAAACAAATGGTCAAATTTCTCCTTAATTTCCATCAATTGCCGAACTAATTTCTAATATGTTCACTGAATGTTTTTAGTTAATTTGATCGCTACAAAAAAAAAGTTCGACCACCCCCACCCAAACCAAACCGAAATGTGTCCTTTATCCTCTATAAACGAAACATGACAGGATATCACGATATGTGCGTGTTTCGTCCCATGTTTGACCGAAACCTTTCGTGTATATGTTTAAACTTTAGCGAGTCTCATTAATATTAATTTAGGGCAGCAGCACCACTTTTGCCATCGCAACCCCTTAGTCTCTGTAATTTGACCTCTCATACCTGGTAATCACTGACGGATTTGTTCAGTTTAATTAATTGAGTACAAATATTACACAGTTGGCAGCTCCAGGGGCTTGCATTGGGGGGAGGAGATGGTTGCGTTAGCTTTAGGTGTTTTGTGGGTAAAAAGCGTCAAGCTAGCATGTAATTAATATGACGCGCGACACCTTGCTTTTAACTGCGGAAATTCGTCTTCGCCGTCAATCGATAAGAAAATTGTTTATCCTGTCGTGTTCGTGTCATCAATTCAAACAACGATTATCCTGCCGTAAAGGACATACTACCCAGTTCCGTTTGAGAATCACTTCATTATGTTTTCGGGGTAGTGGTTCAGAGATAGCCCTTGTGTGTTTAGATTGTCTGTTTATTTTTTTTATTAATCTGATTAACTTAGGCGAAGTGAAAATGCATCGGAAAAGCGTCGAATGGATATGTGTGTCTATAAGGTCGAGCACTCATTCAAGTCCTTTCCCTATAACTCGTTAAGTTCCCACAGGCATGTGGAGAAGCACCATGACCCAAAGTTCTCGATATGTTCAGCCATAAAGGATACTAAACTCCAGTCTGCCGCTCCTCACCCCCATTAGTTAAGTATGTAGTAGGTTAGGTTGAGTGTCGATGCGATAGAGGGGTAACTTTGCATTCGAATTCCTCAAGGTTTTTGCGGTTAGTTGGTGTGGCGTGTGGTGCTTCTGCTGCTGGCTGATAGGAGCTCGGAGGGTGTTGGAAAGGTTACACGCAAAAGTGTTGTCATATCTATTGAACATGGAAAATGGGGGTTTCAACGACTTCCGACTTCACAATGGAGAGCCAGAAATGAAAGGCAAAATAAAAACTTCCGCTTGACAAGACTTTCAATTGACTACCGACCGAGGGTTAATAAGAAATTGGAGAAAAAGGCAAAATTTTGTAAGGGGTTGCTACTATTTGCTCATAGTGGGTTTTTGTAGTCATCTGAAATGAAAATTTGATTTATTGAACGAGCTATCAAGTGTCGACTTTTCATACGAGAAGATTCTTTTACAATTTTCAATACACAGTACCTAGGTATTGGTATGTACTATTTTTGTGGGAATGTCCAAAGAAAGCCATTATAAAGATATCCGATCAGAAGAGATTGCTTTTTAAAGTAATAGCAGAAGCTTTCATCTAGGATCCCACAGAGCATACCTTAACTCTTTTCTTTACGGAGTTCTTACTATTCGTGATACATCTCTCTGGAACTGATAATTTCTTCACAGAGAACTTAATCTGGAACCCGTGACTCCGTCTTCGATTTTATACTAGGGGACCGCAATGGATTGACTGGTTAAACTCTTTTTCCTTAAACTCAGGTTTTTGTGTTGGAGTTGGTTTGGTTACCTCAATTGAGCCTACTTTATACCCCTAAACCTAAGTTCGTGGAAAAAGAAAAATAAACTCCCAACGTCTCATAAATAAATATTATAAATCCACGTATTAAGAACAGCTTAATATTTACTATAGCACCTGTATAATATATCGGTACTCCAGCAGAGTTCTAGCGGCAGTCCTTAGCCCTTAAAATACTGTAGCATGCAGAACTCCAGCGGGATATTGCGAATAACGATTTTTTGCAATTACTGCTTAAATTGCATTATCAGATATCAATTGATCGATTAAACAACAAATATTGATACTGCCTCTCTACTGAGTATAAATTTTGTGATTCCTATATTTTTCCCCCAATATTATTCCGTGTTACATCTGCAATTACTGTGCATACTTTATATACAGTATAGTATTGTGACCACGGAAATGCCCGCGATAAATTTCCACACACAAACATTGAATTAAAACACTTACCACTGAATTGAATTTTAAAACTAAGAAACAAACAACATCAGGTCTGCAAGGAGAAAACTGAAGAAATCAAATACTAAAAATAATTTTAATGTTTGTCAACTTGAAGTAATAAAGTGAAGTCAAATAACAAATATGTAGATATTTTGTAATGGCTCCCCAGCACCCGTTGAGCCTATGTAGCAATATATGCGTGAAATTATACGAATATTTATTTCAAGTTTTCTATGGAATTGAAAGTTGGCTTGTCAAACTACTCATTTAAGAAAATTGACCGAAATTGGAAAAAAATTCCAAAATTGGAAAAAAATTCCAAAATTGGAAACCAGGCGATTCATTTGCGAATCGTTAATGCAAGCCTTCCATGGAATTAAAAGTTGGCTTGTCAAACTACTCATTTAAGAAAATTGACCAAAATTGGAAAAAAATCCCAAAATTGGAAACCAGGCGATTCACCTGCGAATCGTTAATGCAAGCCATCCATGGAATTAAAAGTTGGCTTGTAAAACTACTCATTTAAGAAAATTGGAAAAATCCCAAAGATGGAAACCAGGCGATTCACCTGCGAATCGTTTATGCACGATGCAAACAGTTTTAACATTACGAAGTCGAAAAGTCAGTTCACACCGTATTCAACAAGACTAATTCTCTTCTGTTTTTTCTAATACAAAAATGTAAAGTGCGGGCATAAATTTCTAAACATTGTTCGCGTACATTTCGCTAAAGTGAGCTCAAAGCGAATTCGCGTTCTTTGAATTCCATCACAATGGTTCACTGGGTAATAAGCTTATTTTTTTTAAGGAAATACTAAGCCGAATAGAAAGAGCAGAAAAATATTAGATTAGAAAAAAATACCATTGTCCGCAAACTAGTGGTGTACTTTTCTGCCCCTAGATTAATTACGTTATTTCTTTTCAGAAACGAGAAGATTAATTATCACCTGTGAAAGAGAATACCTAAAGGTAGTCTTTTTTATCTAACACTGGCGGCTCGAGTAGCATAAGTAATAAAATGGTAAAAAGGGACGATACCTCAGAAAGTACGTTTCGTTGAAGTCTGAGTGGGTGTCTTTCATCAGAAACGCCAAAGCAGACGACTTCATTAAGATTTCATAGAAATAAGCTTTCAAAGTCACAAAGAACTTCTAGGTCTGCACATACTAAGATAGCAGCTATCAAATTCATCCTCTACTTCTTTTTTTTATTCATTGCCCAGGTTCTATCCCATACGTACCTACCTGTATCACAAAAAAAAGAACGCAATAAAAAAAAACCTACAAAATTTAATTCTAAAATAAAAGAAAAGCGTGAAAAAGGACCGAGCCACTGAAAGTCTCCTTTCCTACCCATAAATTATATTCATATCACCCTAGAGATAAAATGAGATTTATGATTTCGCCCGCCACTGCTACCGTTTCCTAATTACACCTTTATACAGTAGAGGTACGTGTGCAACGAGAAAATTGGTTTCGTTAGGAAAATCCATACATTTAAGTTCTCGAAAAAAAACACGGAAAACCGCGTTTCTGCGGTTTGTATCCGTTTTTCCACTAGACCAAAAATTTCCGATTGGTTGATGCGGTTTTCAACCCCCTCAAGTATTTGGTAGTTCTTCTTAAATTCGCCAGTGCATTGACTGAAGCGCCTTACCAGAATCCCGGCAAGCCGCAATCTGGAAGATAGCAGTCATCCCCCTTAACTTTATCCTGACGATAAAATTATTTCTTCATTTATTTTCAAAGTAAGGTGGTATTTTTGTAATTAATGACCTATTCATGCGCTCAAACGTTTAATTCAAGACAAGATGCGGCCTAGCTTTAGGTTTCCGCCCAGTTTGTTTGTTTGTTTGTTTGTGATGTGAAAAGCCTTTGAAAGTAGGAAACAAAGTTCGAAAACGAGAGCAATCCATCATTTTGGGGCTAAGCTAGAGATACGAATGTATTTATGAGGATTCGATTACTTTCGAAGGACTTAGTGCAGATGTCGTTTCTCAGGGTAAACAAAGTCCAAGTTTCCTGGTGTAGGTAACGAGGTATTCGGTTTTAGCGTTTATAAATCGATCACAGGACAAGTTTGCAAGCTTAGCATATTTATCACTTTATGGTGTGTTTTCTTGTTTGTTGTCTTAGTATCATAGGACAGGTAAAGATTTCAGGTAAGTCTATGGGTTTGAAGATAAAATCTTAGATTGAGAATGATTTATTACGTAAACATTTTCAACCTGTAATAAGGAACTAGCATGATTTTAGGTTAATTAATTTGATGATATTAAACTAGCTAATTCAAACAACTTTTTGATTGAAAAGGCGGTTTTTTCGTGCACACTATTTTTGGAAAATAAATGCTATAAGCTATAATTTTTATATGTTACAAAATAAAGTGTATTCAAATAATGACAATGACAAGTTACACAAAAATTAAATAAATCTTGAAAAATATTTAAACATTTTATATTTACGGTATTGAGTTCTTCTTGTGAAGCCTTTTCATGAAGGATTTTTAATTGTTTAGACGTCTAGTTGTTAATAAAATGAAGTTAAACTAACTTACAAATATAATTCACATTTGGTAAATCGGAAAAAAGTCAAATTGCCTGAACACATCCTTACCTGCAAGGAAAAAAAAAATATTATAATATATTAACAATCAATTCAGAAATTAGCTATGAAGAAAATACATAATTTTGTAGTTAACAATTTAAAAAAAAAAAAACAACATAAACGAAGCAATGCAAATTTCTAGAAATTTTTGACCAAGGTAAATTTAAAAGGTAATTTTGATTCCATTTTTTTTTTAAATAAAATTTATCGGTAGTATCGCAAGAAGTTTCAGGGGGTGGGTGAAAGTTGTGTTCGACATCGCGAACTCTTAGATTTTTTTTGAAATTTCCAAGTACAATTAAATTTAATAACTACTTTAATGTTTTTATTCACCCTCGGTATGTCATTTTAATATTTGTATAACTATGCATAAAAGATTTGCCAATTGTTTGGTAGCAATTTTATTGTTTTTAGGAACAAAGTCCGCTATTGGGTTAAAATTGAAAAATACAAAAATTGTAGTAATAATAAACATATAGAAAATTCTTGAAATTGATTTTCAGTCGATTACATTTTAATCCAGTGAAAATGAAATATGACCTAAGAGATATGGTGAAATCTGTGGAAGCAATTCCTTCACACTGTCAGGGGGGGGGGGGGGGGGGAATATAAAAAAATTATGAAATCAGTTTTTAAGCGATTACATACAAACAACATACAAATACGTAGAAGTAAAAACAAATTTAATGCCTCATCAGACCCATGAGATATAGCGAAATTTATGAAAATATATTCAACGATTTAACACTCACTTGAGGGTTGAACTTACAAAAACCATAAAAAATCGGTTTTACATAAAACCTCTTTAAAAGTGGAAATCAATTTAAAGTTTTATAATTTTTAAGAGATATGACTAATTTTTTTTTTTTTTTTTTTTCAAAGTGTGAAGCTCCTGCATACCTCTTTAAGGGTTGAAATCTGTTTTAGGCGACGAAGAAAACAAATCAACATCACATAAGATTTGAGAGTTGTCCGCAAACCTTATTATTTTTAGGGTAGAAGTGTTTTTATAATACAAATAAATAAATTGGTGTTCAGAGGTGTAGTCTAATTCGTTTAGATTCCATCGATGGAAATTAAGGTTCCTTTCAATACTCAAAAGTAAGGAGTCAAAGGGGTGGGGAAGGAAGAGAAGGAAAGGGCTCTTCCATCTACATAAATGATATTCTTATCTTTTTTGCAATAATTGGAAACTATGTATCTTTGTGTGTACTTTGAAGCTGGCGACAAATAATGTAGACACTTGTTAAATCTTCCATAAAAATGAAGAATTTGGTATACATATAGGACTCATTCGATTTGCATCATATTCGGAACTTTCGATTCAAACATTGTAAACCTTAAGTATGCAAAATTTCAAGTTCCTAACTTGAAGCATTCGAGCAATAATTGTGAAAACGTGTTTTAAGGACTCTTGTATTGGAGGAACCCGAAGTAGTGGAAGGGTATCGCTCATTAACGAACTTAGCCAAACTTTTTCCATTTTACAAGTTGTGACAAAATTTCAACTTCCTAGGTCAACGCGTTCTTGAGTTATCGTGCTAACGGACGGACGGACAGCAAACGGATTTGGGGGTTTTGGTCAAAAATAAACACAAAATAATATATAACTTTCTTTCGTCCAAGGCTCGGTTCTATGCGTTACAAACTGTTCGGGCTGGATTAAACTTATAATACTCTATATGTTCATCTAGAGTATAATTAGAAGAAGAACCTTGTTCTAATTACGTGAAGAATGTATCTAAGATTCTTACCTAATTGTAGTAAACAGATACTTACAAAAGAAATACAGAAATCAGATAATTATTCAAAATATACCTTTAAAACCCTCTATTCATCGTCAAGATTCAGATCAAACGACGGCTATATTTTCTTGTTTCTATCGTAAATAACATCAACAAAGTCAAGTTGTTCATTTGCGTCTTCTTTATACACTGAGTAGCCAGAATACCTCTTTATATTGCTACAATCTATGCAAACTTTAAATACAAAATTTTAGATAATATTATGAGACATCAAAAGGCAATAAAGTTTATCATTTGGTGTACAGTTTCTATGTGAAAAGACCCGGCAAAGAACCGAAAATGGACCGACTCCTTTCTCGCCGTTCGTGAGTGCTCCTTTAGCTGCTTGCTTTATATTAAAATAGAAGAACCCTTTTCAATGGGCCCTACCTCTGTCTGTACCTTAACACTTGACGAAGGACAAAGATATTAATCACTTTCTTTAAAAAAATTACCCTTAAAGATGC
Source organism: Beris chalybata (assembly GCA_949128065.1). NCBI lineage: Eukaryota > Metazoa > Arthropoda > Insecta > Diptera > Stratiomyidae > Beris > Beris chalybata. Next base: position 97,734,197 of record OX421896.1, read on the forward strand.
TAAGATAGGAGGTGAGCCGTCCATGAACGACATTTCTATGCTTGAAAACGATTGCCAGTGACATTGAATTGTCTGTCACATTGTGTAAAGATTTTGCAAACGCCACACACTGTGTATATATAATGAAAGGACATGCAATGGACCCTCTTCACAGTGGACATCTTGATATAAAGAGTAGTTGTTCTTGTAAGACACTGAGGTTGTTCTTAACTCAAATTCAACTATTTCTTTGTTAAATTCCATATTCTGAGAATTTCATTACACCCATAAGGAAGAAAAGTAGCACTAACAACTCTTCAACGCACTCTATAGTGTAGTGAAATTAACCGTTCACTTTCCCGACTAAAAATCGAACAGACAATAAGGAAATATTTCTGCTACTACCCTTCAATTTCCACCCACTTTGATTTCTTTTCCATACCTTTTCTTACGAAACGGTTAAAATTATTTTTCGTGGTGAATATAAACTCAGTGGTTTCAATATTTCAAAGGATCAAAGCGAAAATTTGAACAATTTGTGAGTAAATACCATCCAATTCAGCTGTAGCCTAATTGCCCGAAAATCTTGGAATAAAATTGCTGATCTCATAATTTCACTTTAAGGATTACCAGAAAAGTTTCGAATTAAATGAAATATACTCCTGTTGAAAAAAGGAAGCGCTACCGTGTTTTAAAATTGTTTCTGGTAGGAAGAATGCAAAGCGACCATATATTATCTCAACAGCATGCGACTATGAAAACTTTATTAAAAATTTACACGATTTTTTGCAAAAAAAGAGCAAAATTTTTCACTATTTATATGCTACTGCAAATAAAGTATAAAAAAAGTTGCCATATGAGAGTATGCACAATTGTCAAACTGGTTGCATTATTGTACTATAGCAAAAATAATAAACTATTAGGAAACTATGCACCCTTGTGCTGCGGAAAAGCAGTGTCCTTTGAATAGTACTCCGTTTAGAAAACAAAGTCTAGAGGGTTACATAACTTTTTATCTTTTCAGGAAAAAATGTTCGCCACTTTCGCATTCGGGAATTGTAGAATGACTAAAAACAGTTGTTCGGGGAATAAAGTTTAATTTTGCATTATTCTCGTTTACCACGGCTATCAGAAATAAATCCAACTG